>CM056707.1:2636781-3955172 GCA_029849275.1 Papilio elwesi | reverse complement strand
AATCGGTTGTACACATTTAAAAATACCTTAATAAAAAAATGTTTCGCGTCAGTTTTTAGATATCTTCATACTTTTAAATGTAATACAACGTACAGATTACATTGCAGTAAGCTACATACAACGCGAATTCTTTTATAATACAGTGTGAGCAGTAATTAAAGGAATTATGGTGGTTAGTTGTGCTTAGATCATTTGATCCTTGCCAGCTAATTAGCGGACTGCATCGCGGGATGACAAATTAGGTCGGGTTGAATGGCTAATTAGAGTTTCGTTTTTAACTTTGTCCTTTATAAAACGTAACCTAATTAAAGACAATTGAAAAAGTTAACCCCATCGAATATAATACAAAAACATTTAAATTAATCAGTATCAAGGTAGACAGAGGTAGAAAATGTCTTAAAAATAGGAAAAAATACTGTCAATCGAATAGTTTTATTAGTATCGTGTTATATTTACTTTATGCGAATTTTACCCGGGCAACACTAGACATGAAAACGTAATTAAATATAATATAGTGAAATTGTTATATACTTTTTTATGTTTGTACACGTATTCAAGTTATTACGTTAAATTAGTACAAGTCTAAGCATTAGATCAAATCAAATATCAATATTTAGTATACAGTTTGATGACTTGTGCAACATTTTGCGGCGCTCTTACACTTCTGGCATAAAAAATGAAAAGGATTAAAGTAAAAAGATAGAAGACGGATTCATTTGTAAAGACGCTGCAGTGCCTGGTTAGTTGCACATAAAAATACAAGACATCGAGACTGATGCCTAGCGCACGGTTGAGTCAGTCTATTGGCGGTCGTTTAAAATCCTCCCTCCGAAAAGCACTCGTAGCGTATTCACAACGCATTGTCTGCGGCTGTTGATTGTACATTGTGTACTGTAAATATAACTATACATACAAAACTCTCCTCGCCGCGTCTGTCATACAGAGAGATAAACATGAAAAGCTACTGAACGTAATCGTATCGGTTTTCACGTATATAATTTAATAAGGTTTTGGGTAAAGTGTCTAACACAATCTGACGATAATCGTTGAAGAAAACGAAATAGGCTGTTTAAAGTACGACAGTAAAATGTTTCCGTATAAATGCTTTACTACCACTGAGAAGTCACATTCTCAATGAAGAATCTCCAAAGACTATATTGTATACTTCGAAGATCCAATTTCCAATCCAACCAATTTCTACTGGTTAAATTGGACTGCCGACACAAGTGAAAACTCAAAACAGGTGGGAAGGCGCGGCAATAGTTCTCCTAGCGCACGTTGAGCATGTTATTCACGCGAACCTATAAGATTTTCCCTTACCAAATATCGTTTAACGCGGCTTAAGAAGTTTCCAATTCAAAAATAAAAATATTGCATGTTAAAAGTTATAACAGACCGTTTCCTTCTACAAACTTATAAAATACTAGATGACCCGGTGAAGTTCGTACCGCCTTAATAAATTGATTTGATAACAAATCTTCCGTAGCGGTAATATGTACTATTTATCTTTCCAACTATTATGCATTGAAATCGATAGCATTGCTGTGTCTTGCTTAATTTGCTTTTCTAAACAAATGATTCAAATAACTTTGTAATTTCGTACTTGAAAAATAAATATGGTTAACATTAAATCAAAGCTTTCCCGCAAACTCAGTCTTACATTTATTTTCGGCGGGTAAGTAAACAAAGATTAGAGCCGCGAACATGTGACTCAGACTTTATAACTCTCTTGATAATCGTCGCCTCTTTGACGTTGTCCATAAGCTGATTCTTTATCTTCTTCTTAACGAAACCAAAATACCTGCATAACGCAGATCCTGCTTCTGTTATTTAAAAGAATACAACAATTTTACGTAAATATAAACAAAGTAATGTTCCCGTGCGTTAACACGGCCATTTCTGCATAATACAATCCATGGGTATCCCCGCTAATTTGCTATAAATAAAATTAAACGTTTCCCAAATTGTTCTTTGGTTTGTGGGTATTATAATGGGATCGTAAGGGAATGCCGCTCGTTCCAAGCTTACAGGAGGTTCGGGTTTTTGCGACCGGCAATGTATATTCTGACGCGACCGCTGGCTTTGCGTTTGTCATACACGAACTTATTGTATTCAGCACCTATTCGGTTGTATTCCATTTCCAGTAGCTTGAATATTATTCGTAAACGCTGATCCCAAAAATTTTCATTATCCATTGCTCATCGGTAATCGGTGCGGTTGGCACGTGAACTTGCATTGCTTCGACGATCTACGTCAGTAGCTGGAACCCTCCTCCCAGTTATAACGTTAAACTTAATATAATACAAACAATGTTAAAATTATAAGGAACTGTTTCTACAGTCACTCAAATGTGTCGAATACCCTTTGTTAAAATGTATCAGAGTTCGAAGGATAAAGAACAGAAAAGGGGTAAAACATGAGTCGCGTAATAACAATCGATGAAAATTGCGGTCAGTGGGCCTCAATACAACGCGTTCCAGACGCGATGACGCCGCACGCGTAAGCGCCGGGACCTAGCGGTATTGACCGATGACGTAACAGGAAGTTCACGCCCGCATAGAATAGTGACCAAACCAAAAATACCTCTTTTATTTAGCGAATATATATTGGACTTTCGGGGTCCCGTGATAATGGGCCCTAGGCCCTTATAGTAATGACGGTAAGGAAGGAAGCTGTGTGGTACAGCTATAAAACTTCCTTTATTTTAATTTCGCTGTAATTTCTCCGTTAAATGGAACGTAAAAGCTATGCATACTAAACTATAAAATGCCATTTATTTACAAGAGTAAACGTTTGAACTCATTTTTATTACTTTGCTTTGAACTCAATCAAGGTAATCTCATAAATGCCTGCGCCCAGTAGCTTTCGTGGTTATTTTTGGGTGTAACGTTTTCACTTTACATTATCTAGTATTATCCACTACTAATCACTATAAATGTAGGTACTTCAAGTTAAAAGCATAAGTTAACTAACTAAAACATAGGTTTAGGTCTTACCGAGGTTTGTTACCGTGTAAAATGTGTTTAACTCACATTTTCTACCAACACAAATTGAATAAATATGTGTTTATTTACTGTACAGGTATAAAACAACTTCGCATCCCAGCAAGACAACTATTTGTGCAACCTATAAAATTCTGAGGAAAATGCTGATAGCAGACAAATTAATCTACACTACAGATAAAAAAAATTGAAGTGCCCGTATGTAATGTCGAAATAAAATGTCCATACTCAAAACTCATAATATATATAGGTATTTATAAACAAAATAACAATTTTTTAAATTTATGCCTGTGTGTTTATTCCGGGTAATCTCCGAAACGACTGAACCTATTTGGATGGGACTTTTACTGTAAGATAGATAATATTGTAAGGATTTAAATAGGGTAACGGCTTTAATATAAGCAAAATAAATTAGGGTTCCGCATTAAAAGTTAAAGTTTGTTTACAAACAAAATAAAACAAATGCAATCAAACAGCAATGGAAAGGAGCATGCTGAAAATTAGAAGAATATATAAAATTAGGAGCGAAAACATTCGTCAAAAAACTAAACTTACCGATGCTCTCAGGCATGCACTCTCACTAAAGTGGAAATGGTCAGGACAAATCTCACGATACCCAGATAGAAGATGGACCATTGAAGCCACACGATGGAAAGAACCAAAGGGGAAAAGGAATGTTGGTCGACAAATAAGACGGTGGGCATCAACATAACAAATGTCGCAGGAAACGACTGGATATAGTTAGGAAAGGATAGGGAGTCATGGAAAAGGATGGAGGAGGCCATATCTCATAAAGTTAATTTTTCTTAATTTAATTTAAAAGTTTCTTAATTATTTTAGCTATAATTAAAAAACAATACAAAACCATTTTAATGTAAAACGAAAGTGATGATTTGGAATAAATGGCCTTATTATTTATTATTATTATTATTAAAAGTTAAAAACCCTCGAAATTGTAAAACAAAATACGCGTCCCGAAAGCGCCGCCTGCTACCTGCAATGTTATAAAGGTTGCCTTAAGCAGCTTATAATAATAAAAACATTTTGCTCGCGTACTTTATTGAAGTGAAAACTTCTTTAGTCTCGTTAGGCGATATTTGATAGGGGAAAATCTTAAGAGATACTAAGATTGCCATGCGCAAAATGCTTCAAGACAGCGTTAGCAACATGCTTATTGAAGTGAAAGCATCTTTATCCGCGTTAGACGATTTTCGGTTGGTGATGGTTGCGATGATGGTGGTGTTTATTTATGATTCATACTTTTTATTTGATTCCACGCGGACCGATAACAGCTAGTATAAAGTAAAGTTTATAGTATATAAAAGATGGATATCCCCTCACTACTTCTGGGATCCTTATAAGTTTATTAAATATCGATTAGTGTATGCGATCTGTATTTTCCAATTGAGTAATTAAAAATTAAGTATTCTTCGCACACACAAATGGACAGTTTGTAAATACATTTATTAAATTATCTCATACGACATAGTCACGCAACTGAGATATGGCGATCGAATTAGACGTCAAGAAATGCGTCAACACGCGCTTAATGACTCCCCTAATGGAATTAACCGTCGAGTTAGGAAGGCGTGCATACAGAGCTTCCAAAGAATATCTATATAAATACAGATCAAAGTTTTTGTTAATTTGATGAGTGACGGCATCTTCAAACAAGTCACAAATAAGTCAATATCGGAATAATCATGTAGACATACATAAATATACATATATTCCTTTCCATAAGTTCCTTTTTTAGCAACTATAAAATATGCGCTCACGTCCATAACCCAGAGGGTAAACAGACATCGTGGATTTCATTTGGCGCGATCGCGATCGATTCTTCTACATTCATCATCATATCTACGCATACATGCTCGTCGGTTATGGGTACTCCTT
Organism: Papilio elwesi; assembly: GCA_029849275.1. NCBI lineage: Eukaryota > Metazoa > Arthropoda > Insecta > Lepidoptera > Papilionidae > Papilio > Papilio elwesi. Next base: position 3,950,274 of record CM056707.1, on the reverse strand, counting down.
ATATAGCCCTTTTTAACACGCTAATCTGATCGATAAGAGTTTTCCTGGGTCGTCCCTACCAACACTACCACTCACTTTTGCAACATAGATTTGTTTCGTTATTCTCTCTTGATTCATCCTTTTACCATGCCCGATCCACTTAAGCATACCTTTCTCAATTCTAGCCACAACATCCACTTTTAAGCTACGCCTTTCCCATATAATGCTATTTTAACTCTATCGTTCAACGCTACGCCTAACATACGACTTAAGGAACGCATCTCAACGGCATTAACTCTACTAGCATGCTTTTCCTGCCAAACGAAGCTCCTACTTCCATACATTAAAGTGGGAACTTGTACAGCGTAGTGTATAGCCAAACGAGTCTTCATAGCCCCATTCATTTAATTGCCGCATTCACTCATTGTTAAAAACCTTTAACATGCCTACCATCTCTAATACACATACTTCCACTTCTTAACCGTTCACATTCATTTCACCAATTACTGTCTTACTCGGTTTTCTTCAAACACCATTACTTTCGTCTTATCTACATTCATCTTCACACCTTTACCTTCTTATGAATAATTCAGTGCATTCAGCATGTTGTAAGTCCCTCGCCAATGACGCAAATGCGACCTGGTCATCGATGTACACACACAGATATTTTACAACTAGCCACACCCACAACCCACAACCCACAATCCACAATCTTCGTCTTTCAAAACTTTCAAATATCAACCCATAAATCCTGTTCCTCCTCCTAATCCTAGTCCTCTTCCTCTTACCATCTTTTGCTAATTAGGAAAGGATGGGAAAGGAAGAGGAATTGGCAGTCGAGGGGATGAAGACGAAAGGGAAATAACCATTTTTTATATATCCTCTTCTCTGTCCATTAAAGGTAGGCATCTGCAACTCATTTGCTTATTTCAGATGACTATAGGTAACGATCACGTGGGCACGTTCACCCAAGATTTGTTTTTTATTATAGTAGAAGAAGATTTCGCTCTAATTCCTTAACGAGTTAACCGATTATGTTAAAATTTTGCACACATATTGACAGGGATACAGAAAAGGACATACACACACACCTTTTACTCTGAAATGAAAAACTTCCCAGGGGATAGGAAATTAAAACCTAATACAGATTGCCATGGTAATGTGCAACACGACAGTAACATCATTTTGTAATTTTGGTGAGCGATAATTTTTTTTTAACATTGACCTTACTTAGTTATTTTTTTATAAGAGAAGGGGGCAAACGAGCGGCTGGAATATCCAGATGATCAACGACGCCCATGGACACTCGCAACACCAGAGGAACTGCAGATGCGTTGCCGGCCTTTAAGAAAAAGATAGGCTTGCTTCTTGAAGGACCCTGAGTCGTACTGGTTTGGAAATACCGCCGAGGACAGACCATTCCACAACGCGGCTGTGCGTGGCAGGAAATTTCGAGAGAAGCGCACTGGTGAGGAATGACAGCCATCCAGATGGTGTGGATGGTACCTGGCGGTCTCTCTGTCTGATTATGAGAAATGAAGTTATAAGTATTTCCAGCGAAGAAGAAGATGAGAAACGAATGCGTGTGAAACCCTGGCAACTACTTGTATTACATAAAAGTTACAAACACTGAGAAACTGGTCAAGGACAATATCAAGTTCAAGTTAAAACAAACATTAGCATATTACATGTGTGATGATCTAACTGATTACAACAGCATAAATTGTTCTTTCATTAATATTATTAAAAAAAATTAAAGGCACAATAATCTGTGACTATAAAAACAATGCGTCACAAGTCACATAATTTACACACAGTTATATTCATGTTACAAACCATTCTTATAAATCTTATTGCCAATATAACTGTAAGCATTATTTCTAATGTTTGCGTATACAAAGTCGAAACTATCATGTCGGGAACCATATTCTAGGGTCCAAGGCTAACTGTAAGCTGAATTGAAATAAAATTAATTAAAAAAATGACAACTTACTAACCCCATTAAAAAAAATGAAAGAAACAGATGATATTAGCTCAAATAAATGAAGCAGTTTAAATAAACTTGTCCACGTTAAAACTCCTTTTGAAAATTAACTATGCATTTCACTTATCTGTAATATCAAACTCATAAAGAGCTATTTGCGAGGGATCAGTTTGCGGTGTGTCATCGAGACGTAAAAAAGCGCATTGTACATTGTATACAGTTCACCCAGCGATAATGAACGAGTCGCGCACTCAAATAAAAACTACAACTGTGCTGTAATTAGACACAATGGTAAACAATGTTATTGCGGAACAATGCAAAATTCAACAGTAGATATAAACGCATGTAATATGTATAGATATAGATCGACATAGCGTAGGTGGGTCTTCCATAAAATCCGACCGACGATCTTATCAAGGTCGCGGTCAAGGGACTGATCTTTATGGCAATTCTTGGGAGAGGCCCTGTGTAACAGCGGCTGACCAATGCTCAGTTATGATAATGTACTGATTTGTTTCAACTCTTGCTTGATGTTTAATTTATGTTGACACGTAATGTGACTAAACTGAGATTTGGTGGGATAGGCAGTATGCTGGTCATGCTCAAGGTTACGTAAAGTGAAAGTCGTCATATTTGTTAATTGTGATTAGGGCTTAGATCCAATGTTGCTAGAATATAAATCATTAATACTGTGTGTGTAAGAGAATATAACCAAATCGCAAAGTAATAAGTGGTTCACACTAAGCATAGTTGACGCCCTGCCACCTCAAAACCCGTCGAAAGTTTGGATACCTCCTTAAAACAAACAACAACTGTATACAAACACTTAAATGGGCCACTTTCTTAAATGACAATCCAAAAATACATACATACTTTTGTTTGCACAAAATATAAATAAAAAATTAAGGCATATCGTAAAATTACATTGAGCTTAATCACCTCTTAGCTTTCTACTGTTGTAAAAAATGAATGCCGTCATCAAGTGAGCAATAACGATATCGTGGCTGATATTAAGATATCGAGTGTATAAGTTTTTATTACATCGGCCTACATTCACATCTCTCGAGTACGCTTCACAAGGAAGATATTAACACCGTTACGAATCCACAATACACCTTCGTTGCAGGGAACAATGCTTATCTATACATTTTTACACCTCAAAGAACATCTCCTCCTACTTCATGAAGTGTCGTGATATAGTAAGTTTAATGAGTTCTTCGGAAAAGTGAACTAAAAATCGTTCAATTGTTTGGTGTAACACTGTAAAGTTCTGATCAGTGTGAAATCAATTGCACGTGATATAATATTTACTTCGCCAGTTGCCCTATTCTCAATGACTTTGGTATCCGTCGCCCGTAATGCAAACCTGAGTAAGAGATCAACTCCCCGTTTGTCATGACGGGATTTGTCTTTGGCGGCATTGAATAACTCAGCTCGTACGAAATATTTATACGTATTATTAAAAATATACCGTTACCAAATAGTTTGGCGAATATCGAGTCCATACAAACCGGTCGCCATAACGGTCTAACACCACTGTTAAATTGACCAGTAACCTGCCTAAAAATTTAAATAATAACTTTTGAATTTTAAGCACATAATCATATACCTGTTTTGTATTCTATCAAAATGTGTCTTTTTTATTTTGGCACCGTTTTAGACTTTTTTTGCTGCGACGATGCCTAATAAAAGCAACGATATCCATGTGCCAACTCAACAACATATATACGCCAAATAGTATGCAGGACGAAGAGTCCAAACAGATTTTTCTAAAATACATCGCCGTTCAACTGTAGTAAGAGGTCAGACTGACTTTTCTCCCATACCATTGTCAATTTTTGCCAATTGTAAAAGTTGGCTTATCTATGGCCGTAGTAAATTAACGTACAGTAATATAACATTATTTTAATGGTGTATGACTCTTCAATTTACCACACCTCAATGAATTATGTGATATCAATGACGGATGATAGATCGGTTCTGAAGACGAAAACCTATTGTGCCGCTGCGGTCGCAACACGGCAGGGAGACGATCAAATCTGTTCAAAAAGATACAGGGACCTGAATTAAGCTATCGAAATTTCCTCGAAATCTTAATATATAGAGAGCTACCATAAAGTTTTTTTGTTTGTTTTTGATTCGCACGTCCTCTGCGGTCACCTGCAAGTTTGTGGCGCTACAATATCACAACGCGTCGCTTTTTACTTTTACAACCTATAATGCTGTTGAAGCATTAGTCACTTCGTAGACCATGCAGTATACTCATCACATCATCCTTTGACGCACGGTTTGAAAATGTACGCAGTAAGAACAATACAAAGCGCAATACACACAGTCGAAGTCTGCAGTAATCCTACGAGGAATGCCAGCGTCGTTACGAGTCGCAGGAATCACGTGGTATGTTACGGTTTCGTCCGTTGTTTATATTGCACGTTGGATGAAACGTGATAGCACTAATATAGCAATTGATTTTTAAAAGTGAACGTATTTCCTTACTCTCTTACTCGTACCGTAATTAATACATTTGCAATTTACAATTTTAAGCTCACTGCTGCCGATATGAGCTATGCTACCTAACATTATTCAGTACATTAGAACATATTAAAACTTGTGTTATCTTTTTTCTTTAATTCGGTTGAGATAAAAGATCGGATTATTTCTTGAATTAATTATTTAATTCATTGCTAAAAAGTCATCAGACTGTTCCTTGTTAGGTAAACATAATTATAAGAGAGTCATACAAATAACCTACCGATACACAACTACTCAACTTTATAGTAGAGGCCGGAATACAATATTACATACAATAATGCTATTGTAATAATACAAAAAATACTAAAAGAAAGGAAAAGCAATATGAAATACGTATTCTAGATAAAATAAACAAAATATAAAATCTGAGGCAATGACACACACAATACAAATAAAAATATGAACTGTATTGTAGCGCAAAACTGCAACCAAAAGTAAAGAATTAGAAGCTAAGTAAAGCATCCCGAGGCTCGCGACTCACGGTACCTGCCGACAACAAAAGGGAGGACGTACATTTTATATCAAGTACGCAGAACAGCAGCTTTCAGCCTTTTACGAAAAGTGCTCGCTAGTATAAACTCATCTTAGGTACTCAGTCCTTACATAATGTAAATGTGGATACACCAGTACATACAGTGGTTTCTGTTCCAGTTTTTTTACCCTTTTAAATTGCACTATTTTGCCCCAAAAAAATAAACTGGCATTTTTATTCAATCTTAGTCTCTAATATCAAAGTTGTAAGAATTCCAAAATATGATTGTGTTATCCAAAATTCCGAGTTTTATCATAATTTAGTTGAAAAGCATGCAATTTTATTTCTTCGATTGCTTCAACACCGACAGAAAAAAAAATCAAAACTATCGCCTAGAACCTAGTAGGCATCATAATGCCACAAACGCTAGCGGCAACACTCAGAGGTGTGCGCATACGCAACCACAACAATTCGATTCGCACGCACGTCGCAAATACGCAACGTCGCGGGTTCACCGCCCCGGTTACGACATTGCCTCATTGGACCATTCTCATCTTTTGCCTACAACGTAAACAATGTGTTATTTGTTGTGAAAACAAAGGATTGAATTAATGCAATTGTCAGTCTTCGAAATTTATAATCGTCTTTTAACCCATACTAGACATGCACTCCGTCACTCTTTAATGACAAACAGTAATAACATTATAAACAATATCAATGTATGTACTATCATACAAATGCATGCCAAATATATAAAGTAACATATACAGAATTTAAAACTAGAAAAATTACTTACAGTACAAAATTAGGCACATAAAAACCTGTATCTAATCATTTAAATCGTTCATTTACAATGTTGATTTTAACAGTGCGACGACACGATCATATGTGTAAATACACATCGCTTGTAAGCTATGACACATGTCTTACACAAACAGCCTACGTACAATATTTGCGAGCGGGATACTTTGACTTTGCATGGTCCTTCGGCCCGGATGGCTAGCTAATATTTGCTTATGAAATTTATTTCTACTTTTAAATGTAAAATGCATTCAACGATATAATAAAGTAAAATAAACATATCATGCAGACATATAATCTATTGAATTTTATAAACAAATTACCAGTGACAATTTTTAACGCTGCATCAAAAGTTTTCATTACTAACCAAATGCTTTGACAGTAGTAGTATCTTTATTAAGTGGAAAGTATTGATCTGAGCAATACTTCTGCGGCGACAATAACGGGCAAAGAAAATTTATTCATCATAACCATTTTCACGAAAAATGCGTCGACTGCTGAAGTTACTATTAAATATCGACAGAAGGAACTCGAGCAACCTTGATAAGATCAGTTCATCGTGGGTGAGGCTAACCAACTTAAAAGGAAAGGTGTTTTTTAAAGATCTTTTTAGTAGAGGAAATCTAATGAAGTAGGGCCCTAAACTGTTCACTCATGCTATTATTGAATTCATGGCGCGATAAAAGAAGGCACAGCGTTTTCTGTGCCTGGTTTTTTACACGACGATAGCATACTCAATTCGAATCGAGTCTCTAGAGTCGATTAAAAGCGCACTGGCAGAATATTGCTACTAATCCTATAAAGCATGCCTTCGCTTCATCATGGCTTCATTTACGTTCAGCCATAGTGCGTGGTTTTGATACACTATTGCCATGTCTGCAGTATTTGTTAGCCGATGACCCGATTTCCTTTTGATATATGAACGGACGTGATCAGATTAGATCACACATCGGATAGTTTTGTTTGATGTCAACCACTCATCATCCATATTACTAAAAGCATTTCTATTCCTACTATCAAATGTATGATATCTGTTCTCTTTCACTATTTATTATATTTATATTTAACTAAATTGTGAATTGCTATTATACTGTCGGCTTACTGACCCCGCAAACTACAGCGAGCAAAATGTTTATTTCATATTTATATGCAGGACAATTAGTGCAGGTAATACTTATTACTTGAAGGTTAAGTAAATTACGATGTGATACTCGAAACAGTCCGCCCACACACAGATTTTCTCCGTTCCGCAATGCAGCAGGGTACAATGACCCAATGTAACCGAGTGAACGGATGCGTTTAGATATTTAACGGGTCGGGGATATCCGTGGTGATGGCAGGCTCGCATGTGCGGACGGCCTTATTTCAAATTATGTATTAGAAAATTTGAATTCTGCAGATGCGGTAAACCATTCAATAAATAGATGATCTGTATAAGTTTACGAGAAGTTAATGCAAAGGCTTAAAATTAGCAAGAAATTAAAAAAACCTGAATATTAAATAGTTGTCATTGTTTATAATTACTTCTAAAAAGAAGTCTGTAGAAGCAAATTTTCAGCTTTTGCCTTTGAAAAATTACAGAATGTGCAGTTACAAGTTGATATCAGAACATATTGCGACCGGCAAACAATTTACGTCGCCTGAATCTGCCCTGATAGAGAACAAACAATAATAACGTTTTGGATTTATTGAAATTTAACGGATTTTATCGGGTTTATTTTACTTTTTTAATTCCCGACGTTACGAGTACTTTACAGCGCTCGTGGTCGTCACAGGGGGGGGGGGGAGATAAAATCCGTAAAATTAGTTTTATTACAATGTTTAGTATTCACGTAAATATAAGAAATCAATACTAACGTTAATAATGAAGAATATAGGCCTTATTAAAACACTACAGATGCATATAAATTTATTCAATTACCGGGTTAGACATATAGAGCTCAGGTCTAACCCGGTAATTGAGTAAATTTATTTTTCGTCTCACTTTCGTTACCTTATTTCATTGCCTGATAATCTACACCAGAACAAGACTACTTTTCAGTTTTCACTTTCCCGGTATACTACGAACCTTGAACAGAGAGAGGTTTAACGTAAGCGTCATTGAAGGCGCACACTTATGGAGAGACAAGTACGAAAGTATAACGCATTGCACAATCCGATACGCGAGAGATAGTGGTCGGTTCTATTTCCAATAGTAAGGTCAATGTCTGCGGTGTACGGCCGCCTTGTCGACCGCGTACGAGATCGTAAGAATACGCCCCCGTTCACAAAACCGATCCATGATTCAAATTCTGGTAAAAGCGTCACTTTGGCCGTTTTTATGACCGGATGTGAATTGCAAAGTCCTGCTATTTTTAATAACATAAAATCTGTCTGTAAATCTGGTGGCACGGCCATACCATCCATTTTTCGAAGCGACTCACGGTACTTTTGACCCCCGTGAAACTTCACTGTGTGAATTAAGCGAGCATAATTATAAAAGAATAGTCTATAATTTTTATCATTAAGTAAATCTGAATAGTGTACCCAAGAATAAAGCACATATTTTAATTAGCAGAATATGGTGCCGTGTAAATGCCAGGTTATTATAATTATCTATACATATAATTAAACTGTAACTGATCGCTGTCTGTGCATGGACGATATTTGTCTGCATGTCTGTTTGTCTGTGCGTTTGTTACCGCTAATCTCAGAGACGGCTTAACCGATTTAGGTGCGTGCGCGTCACTAATGTATTGTGGTAAGCTTCACTTAACATTTAATGTTTCTTTTATCTTTCTATTCTATTCTATAACATAACAGTTCAGTTAAGTATGTTGAACTTTTATTTATACATGTTATTAGTTATATTACGATTTTTAAAATGGTGATGATTGAATGTTTATCACGGTGTCCCATCCCATAGTAAAGAAAATTAGGATATTCTTTAGATGGCATTACGAGTACAAATTAAGAAACGAAATGCAGCAATATACAATTAGAAAAACAAAACAAAAATTAATAATAATAAATAAAAGTAATTAAATATAGTATTACTTTTAATATCAAATAACACAAAACAACACATTAAAATCAAAATTCCATATTTTTCATTAATACGTTTAGACGTAGGGCGATAATACTATAATAATTTGAATGCGAAAGCTTGTATGGATGTTTGTTACCCTTTCACTCAAAAACGGCTGAACGGATCTGGATGAAATTTGGCACAGATATAGATTATAGTCTGGAATACTCCATAGGCCACATCCGATGGAATTCAACCAAGATCAACAATCGAGGTCGAGCGCTCGGCTCGCTGTCTGACTTACTCGACTTCGAAATCGTAGCGCCCGTGGAGCCTACTCACTACCCCCGCATAGTGGATCACACACCTGATGTGCTTGATATTGCATACGTTAAATATATCAATCTCGCCCTAGGCGAAATAAAAGTAATCCACAAGCCCTTCTGCACTAGCCTCGCCACTAACGAAAACTATGGTGGACAAGCTCAGTGCTAAGCTCCAAAACATTAACTCGCCGCAATTAGATTTCATCCCTGATCAAATAGTTAACGAACAAGATATGCGTCGCAATCGAGGACTGCTCGAGGCAGATGCGATGGTTATCGACCACTGGGAGCTGCCTCCGGACGCTAGGGAGTTACTGAGAGTTACTTAGCTTATATACACAAGCTCGGGTGGCTGCGTATCCCACCGAATCGCACCGAAAGCGGCTACGTAAACTACAAACCGAATCGAAACCACGCCGCCCGCAGACTTAGTAAGTAATCGAACGTTCCGATACCGCGTCGAGGGAGTATCCTCTTCACCACCAACCAGTCGACCGAGCAGTCGACCGAGCAGTCAACCGACCAGTCGACCGAGGAGTCGACCGAGCAGTCGACCGAGCAGTCGACCGAACAGTCGACCGAGCAGTCGACCGACCCTGCGCCCTGCCGCCTCGAGCCCAGTGTAGCTGTAAATGCCTCCTCTAGGCAAACAGTGACCTTTGTCAAAGAAAAAAAACCTCATAGGCTACTTTTATTCCGGAAAACTGTACGATTTCCGTTGAATACATAGTTATGGTTTTCTATAGGTGCATATCAACGTATATAAAGGGCGATGTATGTGTATGTATGTTCCCTATAGACTATTTTTGCATTGTCAGTAACAAAAATAACAAACTTGGTTTTCTCAAGACGAGATCGCACTACTTTTTGTACCGGACAGCGTTGCGAGACTTGGCATTTTTTACACTTTATGTTTTTGATAGGATAATAGCTTTTCCTGCTCAGCGTTGCGTGGAACAATTCTTATATTGTAAGTTAATAACAATAGTGCCTTTTCATTTTTTAAATGATCGAGAATTTCGAAAGCAATTCTTCGTTCAATGCGAGGTGATTTTTTTATACACTACACACACTACTATATTTTTATACATACATACATCTTAGTAGTTAAGAGGACACTGTAAGACTAGTCAGCTCCAGGAGAATGACAAACAAATGGTTTGACTTGGCTGTCCAGTTTGGAGCTTTCGACTAGAAACCTCAGTTTCTAAATTAATTGGGCTAACCCTAGAAGTCGCGCCCCATGCTCGATCACTCTTTTTTAACAGGACCTCTATTAAAACTTATGACATATGTATTAAACATAATGGTTGTAATGTAGAATTCACATAAACTTCTGAGAATGTGCAGAGTCAATACAAACCTCATCTAGGTTTGTGGATCCAAAGAATTTACGTATACACTGATTTTCAAAATAACATTATACTTAATATACACATTTAGTAGGTAGACAGATATTGTATCTAAATGCGAGGGCCACTGTATAGTGGCCTTAACATACCTTGGTGCGAGCACAAGGACTTGACTTTCCAACTCTTTGTGATTTATAAATGTCATCGAATATGCACCATGACTTCGTTAGAGCGGCGGCACATTGAAATTGACGAAGGTAAACTTTCCAGCGGCACAAACTTAGCCAGCTTTTCATTCGCTTGCATTTAAAAAGTGAATAAAAGCTGGGTATTTTATTCACTCTTCATTTTTGTAGCTTTTAATTTAGCATTAGCACTATTGATGGACAAAATTTACATTTAAAACGTATCTTCGAATGTTATGTTATATGGCTTACTTTACGTTAGATTGTGCTAGCGATGTAAGCGTACAGTCAATTATAACATGAGAAAATAATAGTAGCGCAATATGTATGTACAATATACGCTTAGTGTTTCCACTTAGAGGGTTCGTTAGCGCGTGTCAGTCAGTTCATTAGGAAAGCTAACGTGATAGAGCGCTGCGACTGTGGAGCCGCTAAAGCGGCTTGTGTGTCGGGGAAAAAACAACGTCCTGATGGAACATCACATTTAGTATCTACCAGTGTTACTGTGTAGCCCTGATGAATTGCCTCGTGTAGAATATCAGTAAGGGTTTATTCTAAAAGGTAAATAGGCAATAGTTGAATTAATTTATTGCTTTAAGGAAAACCGCTTACGCCAAAGCTACTTGATATCAGGTATAAATAACCATGATGAAGCGGTTGAATGTTTTATACATATATTTAAAATTATTTGTATTTTTTTTAATAAGACAGTAGCCAAACTAAACTTCAAAACAACGTTTTCAAAGTTAAGTTTGTTAAATTGGACTTTTAGGTAATGAGTTCAGAGAAAGGACATTTACTCGTTAATAAAAGCAAACATGATACATTTAATTTAACTCTGATATTACGTCATCACATTTTAGTGAATTAATATTACTTATTAAGTTGCCATTTCATTTTTGCACAGTTTACACCGAAAACTCATTGTTCTCAGTACGAATTGCAAATCGAGCAAAATAAATTAGCTATTACCGCTTCACATACGGATAGTGTACAAAATAACCTAAGATTTACCTGTCAAATAAATAAACAATCGATAATTATTTAATTCGTGATATGCTACATCACTATCGTTTAAAGAGCCACAAGAGTAACCATGGCTTTACATCGAAATTACGTTATAACTTTATTCCGAAGCCAATTCGAAGCTCATTCTCGAGTCATTTTTTTTATTCATGGCTCCACTTAGCGAGGTAAGCTAAGCGAGTTATGTGCGTATTGCGTATAGTTAACTGCTTACGTATACACACGTGCACGTGGAAACATCAACGACTCACTTACGTACAGTTTGATACCTTTTTATATGGTTAGTAAATTAAAGGTCACGTCATGTTAAGTGATCCTGGCCCCTATAGACATTTATAGGCTTGTTAGTAAGGAAAAGCAGATGCGTTGAACTTTTATGGACTAAAACCGAAGGTCTGTTTAACCGTAATAAGATCTCTAAATTAATTTTTTAACTGTCTGAAGAAAGCTAGTGTCTAAGTGTAGTTTTACTTGTCGTTAAATAAGACGCAATTTCACAAGCTAAAATGCACCGGCGTCCCCAATGACCATTTAATTTTAGGTTTAAGTATTCGAGTTCTAAGCTTACATACAACAGGCCCTTGATTTTGTAATTTTAATGGTGTCAGAACAGGGTATTGACGCGCCACTGAATCAACAATCAACATGAAACAAAACATAATGAAAATATTGATTACAAAAATGCCTAATCAATCATCCTGAAACAATTGAGAGACCATTGGAAAACGATAGCAGAATTAGGGCAGAGCTAGATAGTTACATTGAATATGATGTGTGCTAATGAGAAGGTAAAAAACAAATGCTAATCAAAAGTAAATGATAATCTAGCACTGTGTTTTCCTCGTGAACAGGCCAGCTCACCATCATAGCGTGGTGATGATGATTAAATCGTTATTTAGATTATGAAAAGTAGATTAAGTGGAATAGACATTGCAAAATCAAGACAATAAACTCCTTCGCAGCCTAACCCATGGGTACCTTACTACGTTCATATACTCTGACGCGTCTGCTATTGAGAGCAGCACCCTGGTGACCGTTTTATAGCTTCGCATAGTATATCAAATTGATGCATATGAAATCGCCCACATGAGTCAGTGTTCGTCCTTAACCTTATTAATGTTATTTAAGAGGTTTGCATTAAGTGCAATAATACAGTTTTTTAATCATAAATTAATGTTGCTCAATGGCTAAACTTTGAAGTGTTTGCGCGATGATGGAAAAGGTAATATTTTTCGCGGGTATGTATGTCCGTACCACTGCGCCCTCTTATGGCCTAAATAACGATCGATTTTAAAGAGAAGTGTCATTAGATTCGCATTTTACGTTAGCATGAACCCATATAGTGGAAGTAAATCATTAAAATGTCAACAATCATACAGTCAGTCAGGTTTATTACTCTTCCACCATGATGCACAGAGAGACACCTACCCCTTCTCCTTTTATAATCTAATATTATGCTATCCTATACTTGGTTTTGCGTCTTCTGTGTTTTACAATATGCACCATATATGTGCGATGAGGCACATCGATACTTGAATTTGATCTCCTCGGACAGTCGGTGGGATGAATGAAATTTATGGAAAATATATTCGAATATGCCGCCAACAGTGATTAAGTATTGAGGGCAATGAAGTGTTTAATATAAAATACACATTTTAGATATTATATGCACATACTTTATTTGTAAACCAAATAATATATAATGTTCTAGCCTAGTTAAAAAAAGTCTTAAGACTTCCTGGGGATAATGAAGTCAAAGAAACAAAAATAAAGTCACAAAAATTGCGTACTTTGTCGTTTTTTGAGGTTGATAATTATTCCATATGAATGTTTCAAGTACTAGGGTAGCACAGCATATGGTGGACAGATTGCATTCCGATTGTAGCTTGACGTCATCCCGCGATGCAGCTTTTTAAACCAGATTCGAGACATGGCCGTAGTTATATAAACCGCGTCGAATCGATACCAGTTCCAACATCGCGTATACGCATTCAGCGAAAGGACGCGCGTGACACAAAAAACGATCGTATTACATCGAACATGTAACAATCACCTAGTTTTTTGTGCACTATTAAACGTGTTATTATACTTTATAATACTGTCTGTAGCAATGTCTTATAATGAATCATAGAATCTCGCTGTATGAGCGGCTACTATATCTTGACTCCTTTTAATGTAATAAAATAAATAGTCCTACAATAGTACAGCTTTAATTTCGTTATAATCACGTCAGAAAGTACAAAAACTTAAATTAGCAGTAGATTGATTAACAATTACACTTTTATTTATTATTAAATTTTTATCTTAGGACGCAACTGTGATATAAGATGTCTACGACTACGAATTATTATATCAAATGTGAATACTATACTTTATTGCATATAATTTATTATTTTATTCAAATCTTTACATTTACAACTAAGATAAAGAAAACTAACCATTCAGACGATCTCAACCAAGATTATTACGTAACATAGGCATCGTATGCAGAACTCCGTTACAATTCTTTATAAACATGCGGGTCCTATTTAAGGACCCTTTTCAGTATTTCGTCAATCTGGTCGGTATATGTTGGCCCTAATATACAAAGTCGCATTAGTTACACCATTTATATAAAACAAGAACGGCTACACACATTTGTTTTATGTTTGATTGTCTTCGCCTCGAATGTTATAGTAACTGATAAAAATATGAAAACTTAACGGAGTTTTTTTCAAGAAAATGCATTTTCATGTGTGGTGTTATCTCGTGAAATGTCCGAAACTACATACAGCGAGATAAGTGTAACTCCAACAAAACTTAAAATGTCGCATATCAATGAATGGTTCGATCCGAGTACAACCCGCCCCAATCAAAACAAAATGAATACAGTTAGTAATGTAATAAAACGATAATTAATTTTAAGGCGAAACGAAGTTTGTCGGGCCATCAAGTATCTATATATAAATACGTGATGCGAAACATTTCTACACAACTTCGAGCACATTTTTGGGTATATTGGGCGTACGAAGGCATGTTAGATTTCTTTTAGCTAATGTTTCTGTGGAAGTGAAGCGAAAGAAGACTTAAATGTATAAATAATATGGGTAGCAGTACAAATACAACGTCATTATGAGCTTTGATCGCTTGTAGGGTTTTCGGTGATGTATATCAACTGACGTATTTATAATTATTTGTGATATAAATATTTCAAATTAAACAACTTACTGTAATAAAAAAATACTTTTGACTTGAATTTCGAGCACTGGGCATTTTAATTAGTTAATTATTACATCATACTGTCTTATAAAATTTCTTCTTTTATACTACGTACAATCGACTCCACACCACAGTTCTATTAAGAACAGGTATAAAAAACAATACGGCTATCGAATGCTGTAATGTTAAGGGAAACTGTGTGATAGCATCTGTATGTATGTACGTAGGTCTCAGCTGACGGCGCTGGAGGGCGTAATATCGATTGAGTCGCACCGCGTCCCCTCTCTCGCCGAGACACGGCGCCGCCCAGGATCAAAATGCAGTAAGTGGTCTAACGAAAGACTTCATGAAATATTAAGTTGTCTCTCTTTCTATAAGATATATGTATAAGCCAAATAAGATTAAGAATTTCAAAGTTTACACAATAAGCTGAGATAACATGAGTGTACTTAAATTGCACGTTTTAGAAAACTTTTAATATTAAAACCTACCAGATAATAAAACAATACATATTTAATATTGAGTTATATAAAGCACATATTTTAGTAAATGTTAATAAATACTTAATTTAACACTTGGTTTTTTAATAAAGATTAAATAAGAATTAGAGAAAGATATCATACAATCTTTCCTGTTTTTATTGTACCTATATTAATATATAAAACATATCTCCTATACATACATACATTATATAAGTAACATAAAAGTAAAGTATAAAGGTAAAAATATGTTTTATTATGAAACAATCAGATATTTTTGACAATTCTTTTTGTAATTTCTTCAACAAAAATTACAGATTACATGAAGATTAGGAAATTCATTTTTACATTACCATTAATTTCAGAACTAGTAGCGGCACATAGTAATGAACATTTGTAACCTTTAAATATAAAACAGAAAAACAATACTACAATGCAGGAAAAATAATATTATATTTTTCTATAACGGTTTTATAATATTACTCATACTTATATAAATAATGGAAACTATGCAAATACATAAAAATAATAAGGTATTTTTAATTGTAATAAAAGCAAAACTTGCTTGCAAATCAAAAGTATGCTTGAATGTTTATTGAATATTTTATTTCCCATAGAAAAAAATACATAATACATAAGTATCAACAATATCAATTTTCAAACTTAAGAAATAACCTTAAAAGGTTTTGATTTTTTTTAAATAGGTAGTAAGATAGTAAAGGAATAGTTATTTAATTCATAATAAATGGCATTTTATATTACTAGCAGTGTTGAAACTCACCAAATATAGATAAAGGTGTCTTAAATAACATATTCTGTAATAGTGTATGGTTAAATTTAATTTTAAATTACTAGCCCAAGTATATTAGAGGTGACTAAATGATACAAATTACTTTAACGTATATTTATCCCTTTATTTCAAATAGCAAGATTACTATGTCCATATACTGAAAATTAATTTCATAACATTTAAGTGTTAAGCTTAGTAATTTTAAGCTAAGCACATTTCAATACGCAATAGTATAAGAACGCATACAACGAATATACGTTTAACGTAAATATTTACTTACTTCTGCGTATTTTTAATCCGAAAAACCAACGGTGTAAAATCCCCGCCAGACACCTTCAATGAACTAGCACACCAAATACAACAACACAACGAATTCCTATCATTATACGCGTATAGTTTTAATAAATTAAAATTAAAACCATTGTATATCACGCACTGGCATTGTAACAACACTTACATTACACAAAATTCACAATATTCATGGAAGAACGCACTAAAACCTGTAAACCAGCAGAAATCTGTTTAACTTGACAGATGTCGTAAATCGCGTTCCGTAGGCGTATCCAAACGTACTGGATATTGACACGCTCCGAATAAACTAAGCATAGCATAGCACAACGACCGGCCGCCCCAAACAAAACTCAACTAAACCTGTTCCTTTCGAATGTATGAAACGTCAAGGCAAAACAGTAGAACTTGTCGTACTTTCAAAATTTGGAGCATTATACATCGGCCCCCGACGGGTTTTGTTGTGTTGCGTTCAGAAACAATATTTATAAAGATCTAAAAATAAAAAAGTAAGTCAAGTCTTCGACGAAATTTTACTGTTAAAAATAATTATGAACGAAATATCTAAAAGCAAGTTTTAATGTAATAAAATAATATTATTCTACAGTGACATCTAGTGCCAAAAAGAATTTTATTAGGATGGCTGTCTTTTCTTACTTCAAATAACGTCGCTTAGATGGCACTCGATACATATCAAGTTTTTTAGTATACTGGACAACGTTTTTGTAAAGCTTGGCCTGTGACATCTAATATCAACGAACAAGAACTGAACGAAGCTTCGTAACACCAAAAAGTATGTTTTATGATAATAGATGGCTGAACGAAAACTGATAAGGAAGCTTTATCTCCACTCTACGAGCGAGAGTGAGTGCAAAGACTAGTATACATACTAGATGAGTGAGTAGTGAGAATCGCAAGATAACGATTTTAATCGTATACTCGACGCGACTCGTTACGGAATCGACGCGATTCGTTATGGAACCGCCGTGACTCGTTATGGAATCACCTCGTGGCCAAAACCCCTATATTTGTCGTCAATTCAAACCATTAGGAGCAAAGTGCCCAAACTTTTCTCGAATAAGCACTCTTTATTTTTCAAGGATCACAAGTCAGTTTATAAAAAAAACATAGCAATAGCTTAATTAAAAGCAATACTATTTTCAATTAGATCATTATGCGGTTTTTGCGTTTACATCTTCTGCACAAGTTTGATACTCACCTTTCCCTTGGATACAAAGGGCCCAAGAATTAATTGACAACGAAAAATAGCATATTAGTTTTCGGTGTCTGATTATATTATAAACTGTTACAAATTAAATATCTTGTTTTAGTTTTTTATTGTCAGATCATACTCTCTCTTCCTATCTCAGGTCGGTCCCTCACACCTGAGAATCGTGACCAGCATCAGAGTTTCACCTGGAGCGGAATCTTCCATTGTTTTCTGTCCAGCGCATCTCTTACGACGGCGTAGAATTTGGAGGACTGGATAGCTTCTACTTAATCAGTCATCTTGGTGAGCGACTACGCTATTATATTCTAGACTGGTAGAAATGTAAGATTTCTTTTAGGTAGCCCTTTCAAGACCTATTAGCCAAGGTCCACACAAACTTACAATCCGCCCTCCTTAAACGTTAACGTTTTATGGTGTAGCTCCTCTAGGATTGAGATCGAATCCAGGATGATGACGGCTTGACAACATGTTTGACGTAACCCAATCTAAACTTTTTCATTTCTAAAAACACCACTTCGAAAGATAGAAGGATCGGTAGTTAGGAAACAGTTATCAAGTATACAACACAAATAAAACATGAATTCATACAAAACTATTTAATTAAATATGAAATGAAAAACTTATACAACAACAGTGTAAGGTTTCAATCACCCAGCGCCATCATAACCTAACTTTGGCAATGCAAGTTCTACAACAGACATGTTCGGACCAAAGTCACAAGCAGACCTCAACCGTCGATAGACTTAGGGCTATTCACGAAAATAGTTGTGCTAAATATGTAAAATAAAATAATGTAGGAAATTTTATTTTGAAAGGGCGATCGACCGCCCTGCAGTCTTGTTACGGATCGTGTTACTGCGCCTTGTACACTCGGGTGCAGGTCACGTCCTTGACCGTCATCACCTGGAAGGAATTACCATATAAGTATTACTACAACTTTGTTAATGATGAACAAATTAGGGTGTATTCTGAAAATTATTTGGAACAATTCGAGTTTCGTCAACACTTATTATAATTCTACTGGGATGGCTGGAACTCCACTACCGTGCGGTTTTCGCGTATTTTACTGCCTCCCACAACTGCGTTCTGCAGTATGGATATGAATTTTGGTGTTTCTAAAAGCGAGCGTACCAGCGTGTAGTTTGACCACAATCTCGGCTAATATTGTGGAGATATAATCAAAAGATGTTTAGCGAGCTCTAGTTTAGCATTTGCCTATCCACTCCTTAGAGTACGGACTCACTTCTTAGAACGTCAGCATCACCAAAACTTAGTTAGTAGTACTTAGTAGCTAGCCATAATCGTTTGTCTCACACTTACTAATAGTGTAAAAAACTCTGTTGCTGTGACTGACATGTATGCTTAAATGGTTCAGGCATGGGCATCAGGATAGTTGTAGTGACAAGGCTGTGTTGGTAGGAGACGTTCTAGACGTCATATAGTCAAAAATCATGTAAATCAGATAAGTCACGTGATAAAGAACGGCGATGTTAAGGGAACCCGTAGTAACCATATGTTATATCATGGATGTATAAGAAGCGAGAGAGATGCGGTAGTACCGTACTTCTCTCTGCCTGTTCTGCCTCTGTTATCAATTTTAATTATTAAACGTTCGCACGAAATGGAAAAGATAGCATTTAATGCTTTAGATAAGAGTGAATAAGTTAATTCTTGTTGCTGATGATGTATTCACTTTAAGAAGTACTTACAGCCTTCATCTCCTCGGGTCCGAATTCCCTGACGTAGGTGATCTCCAGACCGTCTGGGCACTTCTGCACCTGCTTGAGAGTGTTCCCCTCAAAGTTGTAAATCGACTTAACCTGCGATTAATACAAAATATAATAAGTCACTATGTTATTAAACAATTATAATAATAAATCTCTATCAGCATAGTTTCAAGGGTGAAAAGTTTTGCATAACTTAATTGATAAAAATATATTCGAAAAATGTATATAATGGAATGTTGAATATTTATAACCGAATTACAATTTTTTTTATAGTACTAGGTGGCAAACGAGCAAGCGGTCCACCCGATGTCAAGTGATCGCTACCCATAGACATCTGCAACTAACTAATGAGTTGCAGATGCGTTGCCCACCTTTAATGAACAGAGGAGGGGACAAACAGAAAATGGTTATTTCCAAATTCTATACATCCCCCTCCACCGTCGAGTTTTTTCCCCTTCCCATCCTTTCCTTATAAGAAAAGGGTGGGAGAGGGAAGAGAACTAGAGTTATAATTTGTTAGCAAGGTGTGAACTGAATGAATCGTTCACAATTTTACGTGACATTTCTTGACAGTTTATATTTGAAGTCAAATGGTGAACTTATATTTTGGCGTATGAAAGTTCCTCAGCTAATATTCTGTTCGGTTACGTTTTTAAGGACTTTATTATTATGGGGGTTTTATTATATAAAATGTTGCTCGATTATAAGAGGTATGAGTGAGTGTGTACAATAAGATCAGGTACTCGTTCGTTTGCTTCCTTCTGCCATAAAAAAATCACACGGATATAACTTACCTTAGCCCCATCGGCACGTTCCTCATCAATTTCTTCACCGGGCTTGAACTTGACCTCGGTGGTCTTGAAGGTGGAAGATGTGACCAGAGAATATGAGTCGCCATCTTGACGGATCTCCACTGTGGGAGTTACCGCGTTAGCCGCCTTACGGGTGATGAGGCCGACTCCTGAAATAAATATAAAGGGATAATTAGTTATATGACTTTCTTATATTTTGTGACAATGAAAGGTATGCTTCAGTGATTGGGATATGTTGATCAAATGAATGAAAAGTTAAATATATTTTTAGCAATTAGTAGTTGACGTTCAGGGAGGTCGCCTACCAACTAGATGAACTTATATCCATACAAAAAGGACTGTATTATTAGTATCTCTAACCGACGATCATTTTAGATGTATGAGAAGCTGAAAAGAAAAAATAAACTGTGCCTCTCCTTGTATAGATTGTACTTAGTAATAGATTATTCTTTCATTTTTATGGTGCCATTTAATTGCCAAGTCATTATAATTACTATAGTAATAAAGGTGTCTTATATTGATACGGTCACTATAAATGTTGATGTATATTCGATAGTAATTTTTAACAAAGTTTTGGGATAAACGTTAATATTAACTAAAATACCTGACTTGGTATAACTTTTTGTTGTGTAAGAACTGCGTTGCGAGACTTGGCTTTTTTACATTTTATGTTATGGATGGGATATCATTTTTTTGTAGGTCACTTTATTTTTATTTTTACTTAAATTCACCGGAGAAACGTGGAGCTCAACCCATAGTACTATTGATTCTGATGTCACAGAAGGAAGGGACACGATTTTTTAAAGCTCACCAAGTTTATTATAAAGAAAAGCAATTAACTGACTATAATCGTAGTATGAAATTAAAGGTTTATTATAAGTATGGCTCGAATAAGGGCTTTACACCACAAGTGTATTGTGTTACTATGCTGACCTGATGTGGTTCACCAAGTTATTTAACCGACTTCGCATTTTGATACAGTAAGACGATACTTTATGTTTCATTAAATTCTAAGTTTAATTTAATAACATTAATTTTTCTATTGTAGTAATAAATTAAATACTATTGCATATCAGTAGACATGTAGACATACGCAGACTATACAGTATACCTACATACGTGTTGATTTATTCTTCCATCCTTTACTTCTTACTTTAAATTCATAATAAAAATATCTGATCCCGCGTAATAAATAATTCAGGTGGATATTTATGACTGCCAAGCTAAAAACAAATCACTGTCAACACATTTTACATATCAAGTCCGACCTTCGTACGTACGTCTTTTTTATCTTACATAAAACATTGTTATTGCCTTTCAGCACTATTGAGGAAATTATGCGAATTTACGTAATGCAACTTCATAAGTACCTACATGTGAACCAAGTCCCCTCATTTACATAGTTTTTTTTTGTTATAAACTTAAATTCAAATTACCGATGTTACCAAGAGACCCTACATTTTTTACTTGGATTTCGTTCTTTTATTTTTGTATTACAGCCGATTTATTGAATTATTAAGATCATTAACGTAAAGTATAGAAAAATAGACAAAATATATGTGAAAATCGGCAAGTGAGTTAAATGTGCAATTTAGCGAATGAATGTACGCGCAGAGGTTTAGAACCATTCATCCACTTTAGCTACTTTCATTAGGATTGCGACGCGAATCCTTTTTACTCCTATTATCTCGTCGTTTATCTGGCTAGAATCTGAGAAACTTGTTTTAACCGGTTGTGGGTTTAGATGAAAAACCAAAGCACGTACAGCTCATTCATATAGAAAATGAATAAACTGCCGACTACGTTTTTCTTCGTAACTAGAAGTAGTTTATGTTCGACTGGTTTTTATTTCTGATGTCACAAAGTCAAGAAAACTATAAAAATGTATACCAATCATTCAGCTTTAGGTCATTTTAAATTCAAATTACAAACAAGTAAAAAGTGATTTACTATGTCAGAATAATAAAACTTTTCCGTGTCAGACCTAAATATTTTTTTTAAAGGAAAAAGTTTTTTGAAATGAAAAAAGAACCAAAGAATCAAATTTACAGTTATCCGGTAGCAGACTTGGAAGAGAAAACAAAATATTGAAAATAATTCTAGGCGAAGGCGTTTAGTAGATGGCTGCGTATTAATCGGGAAATGCACTAGGGAATCGCGAATTCCTTCGTATATAGAACTAGAAGCCTAGCTTCGCTGCGTGGGATACCTAATAAGGAACCCTAACAGGCCACTTCCTTTGGGATCGTCCGATGCGTCACTTGGGCCACCTACATCAATATCCCCTGTTGATTTCACATCCTTCCTAAGATTGCACGTACCGACCTTATTTACTACTGCATTCCAAATGTCTTATGAGAAGGAATAATATACTAATATATTGAGCTAAAGTTTATTTCAGCCTAAGAACAAAGCAATACTAATAAAAATCTCAGCCGTGATGACTCACAAATAGATACATCTGTTGTATTCTTGTCTTCTTTGTATTGATCACAAATACGTTAATGCGACGAGGATAAACAATGCTTAGGCACTGCACTGAAGATTAAAATGCAAAATCGCCAACGTTCACAATAGCCAATCAGCAATTGATATATTGATTTGAAGAGTGGGATATTATTTTTAGAGTTTTGTTATATAAAATTATCATAATAGTGAATATAGGTAATTACCATAACACAGATTAGTTTAATGCTAAAACTGAAATATTATACAAATGCAGTATTTTGTTTTTGCTTAGCATCATTTTAGATCACTGCCGCATTCCAGCGTCAGTTCAACGTCCAGTCCTCAGGTTATAACTGTCTCCTACACAATTTACTCTGTAGGCGACCGACAGCCCATTTGACATTAAATCAAGTCTGTCGAATAATACATATATACACAAACCCACAAAACAAAAATAATAATGCAAAAATCCCATCACCATGAATCGGCAACCATGCAGACACAGAAGATTCGCGCCCTGGCCATCAAAAGAAGCTCCATTCATGGAAATATTATTTATTTTATAACTTTAATATGAATGAAATTCAAAAAAAATATAGTGTGCCATGTCAAAATAATTCCCGGTCTTGTTTCGCACCAATAACATCGCTCATGTGGGTCTATTATGTCTAATGACTTTGACGGAGATGCCGAATCGATAAAAGGCCCAGACCTCTGATTGGTCGGTTACTCAGCGCGAAGTGATGTGATTGGTCCGTATCCCCGGAGCGCGCCATGACGTCAAGGACAACGACCTCTTAAATTGACGTAATTTTTCAATTTAGAAGCCATCGGTATTGAAGTTTTGTTAGGCAATAAACCTATGTGATAGCAATTTGATTCTATAGTCCCTTTATGTAATGTTTATATCAAAATATAGTACGCATACTAATGTTATTGAAAGTAGTTGAAATCAACGGTAGTTTTGCGTTGGATTTCTATGTAATCACCGAATCGAATTCCAGTTGAATTAAATTAATGAATGTAGAAGAATCCAGAGAGGCGTGTCAGAATCGTGCCAAATAAAATCCGTCACCTTTAGGATATGAGTGTGAGTGCTTATTTACTAAAAAAATAATGAATCTGTATGATTCTTACTTTTAAGATAACGACTGAACATTAGTTAATAATATGACAGAAATATATGTTCGTATACGTAATGCGAGTCAATAGTTCAGGTTTCACAGTTTTAGTAACTTTTATTTGTAATTTAGATATGTAGGTAAGTTATACGAAGTGCTTTTGATGAATAATTTTGTCGGCAAGAGCAGTAACAGTAACCTTTTGTTAGCTCTCTGGTCTGTGGGAATACGAAGTGGGAAATCAAACAGTTTCAAACACCGAGTCTTATTCTGTAAAAGGTGCCTTTATCGATGTTACATTACAAAAATGCAACTATGTTACATAATAGCATCAGGCAGTTTAAATTAATTCACATAGCCTCGAACCACTATATCTATTTGTTTTATTAAATACAAAATAGATTGGTTACAAATTGAAAAGTCTAACCTGGAAGTAATTAGAAGTAACGGAAAAGGGTTGGGTCGATTCCCTTATACAAAAAAAACACTGTACTTAATAATCCGTCAGAAACCAACCAGAAAACGTCATTTATATAAATTTAATTCGTGTCAATAAGTGAAGCTGAATGGAAAAATATTTATAAATATTGTGGTATAGAGGTTTATTTCACTTGGCTTATTTAGACATACGTTAGGACACCGCTATAAGTATTTATTGTACTCTTTAACTTTTGCTGCTACTATTTGTACTCTGTGACCGACAAGCGATAAGACCGATAGCAAAGTACAGCGAACTGCACTACACAGTTGATCAGCGGTTCAACGTCCAAACGTTCGATGTCAACAAGTCACGGTTTGCCAAGACCTATTTAGCATTTTAGATTTATATTTGCACCTTGAAACTAACTATTTATAACCAACGATGCATGCGGATCCAGGGTTGAAGGAGAGGGGGGGCTAATCTCAAATCATCAGAATTCTTCCGTGACAAATTTTGAAGTGAACTTGATAATAATTACTGTAATATAATTTTTAAGCTTTAACATATAAGCTATAATTTATAAAGATATTGTGTGAATTGTCCAATATATCACGATGTAAGGAGAAAAAAAAATCCGCGATATGCGATAGATAGCTATTCTGGTATGCGCTGCAAAAATCGTTAGTTACACATATATAATGTATAATGAAAATGTCTATCTTAAATAGCCCTACAAAAAAGCCCGCGACCGCATATATGTAACTTTTATGTGTAATGGCGATAATTAGCCAAAATACTGAACCATCTATTAATTATAGGTCGGAACTTAGTTTGCTAAGCCAGCTAGCTATATACCAAAACCTTACTTGTCCATCGCTTTTTCTATGATGAAACATAAGTAAATCAGTTCAGTAGTTTTAGCGACCGTAGAGACGACGTGGCGAGGGGCCTTTGTTTTATAATATGTATAGATTATTTCTATAACGACCTTCTAAAGTGCCACGGTCACATTGTTATCTTATCAGTATAGTGTTGATCCATTGCATTCTCTGCCCAATCCCATGTAATGTGCACCGACATCCTTATCTCCTGTGTGAGATTTGGATAACTGTCCGTTTGTAATCTATACTGATAAAGTTAAATGTTCTATTATCGAAAAGTTAGGGTTTCGTTTGGATCACAAAAGAAATATTTCCCAGGTAGGTAAGAACAGAATACAATTTAAAAAATGATTTTAGGGAAAACCATCGGCTTGGAATCAGTCAACTCGCCATCTTTGGTACCATTTCAAAAGGGAATTGAAAACGGGCCGGTTCGACTGGTGAAATACATCACAGAAGACGGTCATGAATTAGAAATAATTTGCGTTTCGTCCGATGAGAGGTACCAAATCCCATCCTTTTCTAATAAGAAAACGATTCGATGGAGCAGGGGATGGATATGGATATATGCTCCCACTCTCTGTCCATTAAAAGTAGGCATCGCATCTGCAAACTCGTTAGCTTGTAGCAGATGCCTATGGCGGAGTGTATAGCGGCCACTTTTTCTTCTACAAAATTAAAATATAAAAGAAAGGAAAATTCTCAAATTTTCTTCAAGAGGCTGCATCTTGAACCCCAAACCAATTATGTACAAGAAAATCTGATAAGTTGTAGGTTAGTTACTCCGAAGAGAAAGTCGTCTCATGGTTTCAAACGTACTGTCAATGTATGTCCTGTGGTTACATATACTACAATATCAGTATTCGATCTGAAATACAAAAAACCCTGCATTCTCATATCAATGAATGATACGCGACAACCGGACACGATCAGTTCCCCATTCAAAGCCCGGCTCTCAACAAACCGTCTCGACAACTTATTGGATGAATTGAAGCTGATTGTTCACCATTTGCCGGCAATTGGTTCACTGGCTACCGACCAATAGGAGGTAATCGCTCATCTGCCGGGATATTCACATGCCTAATTAATTCAAGAGCTCGTACGATACATGTGTCACCTTTCAAGCACTTCCTCTCACTCAACGTCTTCCCGAGTCGGATATACTTAGTTGAGGTACTGTTATTTATCAATATACTATACAATATATGAAATTGGTTAGATTCTAGAATTATTGCACTCAAGGCTAGAGGTTTTAAATAGCTCTGAACTGAATTACATGTCTTGTAAAGTGACATAATAATAATAACCGTGGGGATTTTCAGATTATTATTATGTCACTTTAATAAGTTCTAAGATCACTTGTTAGCTAATACAAGTTATTATATACGTGCATCTTGGGGTATGATTCCCAAACATTTTGGAAAACGATCCTCCAATCCTTTTAGATTGGAATCTGTCCTCTTTAAAATATTTTAGAGAAGATATATAGAAAAATTTTACAGTCAAAGTTTCTTAAAGGTTTTTGAGATTATTTAATGTATATTTATTCTAATGAAATTATTTTACGCAATATTTATCGAAATACTCCGGTATCGACACAGCCCAATAAACACTATCAGAGTGTATCTTTATTACGGTATTACCGGTACATAAGATAGTGAATAATAAAAAAACAATATTACTATCTACAATTCCGATAGCGATAAAGTGCATAATTATAGCCAGAATTAAATGGGATAATCACAAAATTAGTTACTATGTTAGTAGAAAAGATAAGCACTTTCGCTGTTACTGTGTCACACCTCAAGCACGGTCCTGGCACACTAATATTTTTTTCCTTCATCTATACATCATGTTTGTTAGTCAGCTTTGCCGGATCCGACCCTTAAATCATCAGAACTCCTAGAATTTTTACTTTTTACCTTGCTAAAAGCTACCCTCAGTAGGGTCAAGCCTTAGCTACTTCATTAACAGAGTAGTTTAATAATCAATAATAATAAATAAATAATAAAGTTTAATTTATACTGTAATACTACTAAAACATAAATTACCCATATCTTATGCTTTCTTATCATTTCAACATGCCAAATCTACCAACCACAATAATAAATTTATAATAAAAAATCAATTTTAAACAAAAAAACATTGTCTATTTAAAATAAAAAAAACACATTAATTTTATAAAAACAATAAAAAAATTAAATTTAGTTATCGTATCTATAGCATGGAAACGCGGGACACTAACCGCCTCATTAAATCTTTCATATCAAAAATTACAAAATGTAGACTGTAACATTCACTTTTGGGCATCATTAATTCGAGTTGTAAGTATTAACTTAATTTATTACTGTTTTCAATCTCATACGATACATATCCATCGTAGAATAACAAAAAAACAGAGTATATAATTTGTCAGACAAAAAAAAGTTTAATTGCATATTACGTAAGTGTGTAAATAATGTGCGATCGGCAAGTCGCAGCCGTCCGTAATATCCGTACAAAGACCAAGGTCTACCCTAGCTGCATGAAATCACATTGAATATTCAACGAAACGACCTTGTTTTTGCCAACTTTTTTTACGCTACTATAGAATTGAAACATGAAAAAATATTCGATTTAATTTTGGATTTTGAAGAAGCAACAGTATTTATGCATATATATGTACACTGTGGTTAGCGGCACACGATTTTTTACCAGTTACTAGTTAGATTTATTGGTGAACGAATTTTTCTTATGGAAGAAAGAGACAGAAGACGTTTCACCAGATGTTAAGTGGCCAATGCAAGAAAAACCTAGCAATTAGAAGAAGTTTCGGCAGCCTCTGTGCTATTGCCTCGTCATCACTTGGAAGTTTTCTATTGGCTCAGAAAGACAAGTGTTGCTGTATAAAGATAAATAATTTCGTTAAAATAACACTCAACGTTTTACGTATCTATGTACGCAAGAATAGGAACAGATTACAAAGAATATTTTTTAATCAATCATCGCACACGAGGCAAATAGGATAAATTGATAAAGATCACTAATACGTATTCAATCTTGATTAAGGATTAATGTCAGTATAGTGTAATCAGGCGACATTCAATTTGATGATGATGAAGTTCGCCGAAACTGTTTCAAATTCAAATAAGCACGTTGCCGTGAGCCTCACGACAGGCCACACCCATTAGGTGCTCACTACCAGCCGCCTAAAGACCTATAAACCCGGTCAAACGCGATAGATATTATGTTGGAAAATTCACAAAAATGTTACCTAGGCTCGGGACTATATTGTTGTTAGTGAGAACCTGAGGCGTGAAAGGTAATGCATGCTTCGTTGCATATAAGAGCCGTTTCATGTCTAATATAAAGAATTGATTATGACGCAGGCAGGTCACAAAACAATTCCATTCTTTTTAGGTTTCTGTTTAAAAAGGATCATTCTTGGTATAGCGTTCAGTTTCGTTTTTTATGTAGTTGCGTCTAACCTTTGGTCAGTGATAAAGGTCTGAACGTTTTATTTTAAAACAACTCTGGATTTCGATACGCAGAATTTCTTACCTCGAAACGTCTATAGTCTCTGAGGAATGGTTATTTCGATTTGGGTTGCTAGCAAGTAAAAGAATAAAAATGATTCATTCGTCTTATCATAATGGTAAAAACAACAAGACCTTTCAAAGGAAACTGGATTAGTCATATCGCACAGTGGTAACCTTGTTCAAATACAACAGTGTATTGTGTCACGCTGCGAAAATAAAGATATCTTTTATACTTACTTATCGATACTTAACATTTTACTTATTACACACATGGCGCAAATTAAAAAAAAAACTACTTTAATGTCGGTATGCCTGAATGCGACAAGCTTCAAAACTGAATGGATTTTTCTACAATCCTCAGGTGATTTGTAATTTGTCTAAAATACGACACTGATTGTTGCAAAAAAACATAACTGGTTCGTTAGGTAAAGGGACTAAATACATTAAAAATCACGCAAAAAAAACGGGCTGTGATAAGGACTGGCGACATAAGTATTACACTCCACAACAGGTGGAAACGTGCGGCAATTATTATATTATATTTATATATAAAAAAATAATCAATAATAAAAATAAACCCATGTACTACAAAATTTTATTGTAATATTACAAATGAATACAAGAAAAATAAACGATAAAAAGTTCGTCGTGTTTATTACAAATTGTTGACTGAGGAGCAGCGGAGTTCACGAGAACCTATAAGATTTTCCCCTACCAATACCGTCTAAGGCGGCTGAAGAAGTTTTCACTTCAAAAATAAAGCAGGTTTCGATTTATTCGATTGTTTTTTTTTTAGTAATTATTGCCCATCACTAACACATATTAGTGATGTACGTAAACGAGTGTACCAGCCCCGGCTGGGCTGGTATCACAGTAGAACACTGCATTCAGATATTGTCAAATATTCCGATTCAATCATTAAATTACGTCATACATTGTGATCTTTGCTAATTAGGTATATGTTATTAGACGCCTTATATATACCAAGTTGAATTGTCAACAGTTATGTTTTTAAAATCATGCGACTTATAAGGTAGTAGTATCGAATGACCGCGCGATAAGCCGAGCTTGAGAAATGCGGACATAACGTTCCTGCGGTATATAGATTGATAACTGATAAATGTGTCACGAGATGTAGGTAGTGTGCATTCCACGACACAGCTTACAATGTGCAATATGCATATTAGAATTGTTAATTATTTTACATGTACCCACCCCCCTGGTTGGTATATATATTTTAACCGTTTGTTTCCTTAATACACTTTTGCAGAATATTTCCATTCCGATTTTACTAAATGGAGGAAAAGTTGTCTAATTTACAATATTGAGTGAAACACCCGAGCACTGGGAAAATCGGCTGCACCTTTATTGCAAAACTATACAGAAGTTGATATTTTTAAAGGATAACCTATGAATGGATAACATTACAACTTTGTAATAATTCTATTATAATAATAATAAAAAACAACGATCTATAAAAAAACATGTATGATTTCTAGTATGTGTCCATGGCGCCTTCGATTTTAATGCTTATGTAGGGCATGGGCTATGTGAATAGTACTCACAGTTTTTGTGTTAAGGCCAGATAATATAGTTACACCTTTTATCCATCATGAAACGTCTATAAAAACACAAAAATCTGGGGTTCATTTATTTAATTTACAAGATTTTTTTTAAAATAAACTTTTCTGCATTGGCGTTAATTTTTTATTAATTATAAACGTTACGTAAAGCAAGCAGGAACTGCTTTCTCATTCCAAGCCTACTACCAATAATCGATGTGTCCACTATTTTTTTTATCAAATCGTACGACTGCAGTTATCATTTCTTTGCCAACGATGCGCCACATCGGTGGGTATTGCGATATATCAACGGACAATGATAACGCCAATTCCGAGAATGTATTTTTTGTGTCTACCTACATGGGCGTGTGGTTTGATAACAGATCCACGTAAGTAAATATTAATAAGGTGTATATATACCGATAAGTGTATTTTTTGGACTGATAGTTTCATGACAGTTTATGATATTATTTCAAATAGTATTACGAGTGTTACAATTCCTAAATTCTAATGAGGTCAATGTGGTCGTAGTCAAATTCCGGTTATAGTATTTGCTTTGCACCTACCCCGCTTAGGATATTTTTATAAGAGCTTTCTTCTGGTATAATTCTAGTGCAGTCAAAATAGTTTCTTATAGTCGCCTTTAAGCTGTCGGTATAAATAAGCAATCTAAAGATAAATAGATAATTAATTTCAAAAAGGTTCTTAATCAAAGATGTTTATTTAACAATCCCACTTGCTGTTTGCATAGCAACTGTAAGATTAAGACTCGGCTCGATGTTGATATTTTAATTCTTTCTTATCATAAGGCAGCCAGACTTAATAAAGGAAAATAGGACCTAGGAACAGAGACGAATTCGCTGAAACTTTAACGCTTTGAATTTAAACAAAAAAAGACAATATTCGACATGTGGCTGAGTAGCCCAGAAGGGACCTGCCTTTTCCTGCAGTTACACCTGTCCCAATAATCTAATTTTAAAGAATGTATTCGTACCGACGACCGTTTTTGTTCCAACAAAAACTGAGACAAACTTCTTCAATTTCACTATAAAACTGTAAGACACGAAGTGAAACTATTAAAAATGCGTTATAGGTACATACATATACATTATAACTTGGTAAGTCATCCCAAATATGAAAACAGGAGTCCGTTATTAAATAACCTAAACAGTAAAGTTGTAGTTACTTCAATATTTTAAATGTTTAGATTCATTCAAAATAACAAAAGAAAAGAAATTATTGGTAACAACTTCTTTATCCCTATAATAGCTTTTAAATATCGAATAATGAGTAGCATATTTAAAAAAATCTAATTATAACTGTTTAGTTTAAAATTTTGAAACACAATTCTTTAATTGTTAAATAGTGTATTTTATTTTATTAAGTATAATAAGGAACAACATTTAAATAATAACAATTTCCATTCTGTACCATAATAAATTCCAATAAGAAACAGTAGCATATGCCGCCGCTACCACCGCTACTTTTACGCGATGCTTACAAAAAATTAGGTGGCGTGGTCGATCAACCCTACCCGGCACGCAATGATTCTTCTTAAAAAAACAGTGTTTAGTAGTGAAAGTACGTCATAAAATCACTTACCGATCGCCTTCATGAACTCGTCGAAGTTCTCCGAAGAGGTCATCTTGTATTTCTTGCCAATAAATTCCATTTTGTTTTATTAAAGTTAGCTTTGGCTAGTTAAAAGGAAGCGTGCACACTCGTCGGCTGACTGCACTGGAATGAATTGAATGATGGTGGCGTGATCGCTGTACTCGCCGTTCGCCGGGTGAGTTGAATTGAGCTAACGCTAGCTAGTCTTATCGGTCTCATACGCATGCGCTTGTTGGAAACAGGCAGGAACGAATGATATTTAAAAGAATGGACATTGGACAGCAAATGCACCCTGCGTTCGACGAACAGTTTTTCGGATGCAAAGATTCTGTTTTGTTACAAAGTAAAGTACTTACGTTCAAACACTGAGGTTTGTCTCATTGTCTGATATGTGTTGATAAGCTTATCTCCTGCTAACACTCGGACCTAATAAATCGGTGAATAGTTATTTTTAGCTTTTGGATTATTATAACCATTTTAACTCCCTTTTATTACCTTTCTTACATCTGATCTACCCGCGTGCGTTATTTCTATAGGAGCGATGAAGTTGGATGTAATTTGCTACTAGATGTTGCCCGTGGCTTAGCACGCATTCGTTTCTCATTTTCCACGCTCGAGATTTTTTAAGATGATATGTCTTTTGTAGTCAAAATATGAAACGTAGCCATGGCAACCGATATTTTAAATTAAGTTGAACAGTTGAAACGTTACAGGAAATCGATAATCATGTGTATCATATTTATTATGTCGACTGATTACATGATATTGTTAAGTAATCAATTGAAACTTTGCATAGCCACTTAAACTTTTAAGTTCAAATTTATATAATTACCGGCCCGCATGCGAGCTTTGAGGGTATAGTTCCGGATTTCATGCTGTGCAATCATGATTGCTTAGTTGTAATTTTAATTATTTGGCGATTGGGCGATTGATTTATACTACAAAATCTAGTATATTTTTGTACTAGTGTATAGTCATTTTGAATTAAAAATCGTCTACAAGTGCGTCGCCCGTATAATATCAGTATTGCAAGATAACAATTAATACACAATGCTGTACTAGTCCCCACTTTAATGTATGGAAGTGAGAGCTGGGTTTGGCAGGAAAAGCATGCTAGTAGAGTTAATGCCGTTGAGATGCGATCTTTAAGAAGTATGTTAGGCGTGACTTTGAATGATAAGGTTAAAAATAGCGTTATAAGGGAAAAGTGTGGCTTAAAAGTGGACGTTGTGACTAGAATTGAGAAAGGTATGCTTCGGTGGTCCGGGCATGTTGAAAGGATGAATGAAGAGAGAATAACAAAACAAATTTATGTTGCAAAAGTGAGTGGCAGTGTTGGTAGGGGACGCCCTAGGAGAACTTATATCGATCAGATTAATGACTTACTAAAAAAGGGCGATATAAGGAGCACCCATAACCGACGAGCATGCATGCGTAGATGTATGAATGTGGAAGAAGCGAGAGAGGTGTGCCAGGATCGCGCCAAATGGAAATCCATGATCTCTGCCTACTCCTCTGGGTTACGGGCGTGAGCGCATATTTATTTATATTTATTTAACAATTAATATAGCATATGTAACTTCTGTTTAGAAAATTTAAATTTGATAGAACGATTAAAATTAGTTCAGTAGCATACGTTACCAACAAACCTTTTCTTTGTATAATTATACCATAAGCTGAACTCGTCAAAGAAGTTAAACTTCATAACATAATGCGAATGTTAATGGTACTACATTATAACAAGCCATAAATTCCGATGATAGTGTTCTGTATATATATTGTATGTCTATGGCCACCCTTCGTTCATTGTTCTAGTACAAGCACTTAATAATCAATGCAAAAAACCAAACGAATGAACAGTGCCACATAAAATATAAACAAAAATTAATTGTCACGCTAACATTTCATTTTTGTAAATGTTTCAAGCATGTATAAATCAAGGCGAATCAATATTATAAGGTTGTAACGTCCCTTTCGTTAGAGGTGTGACAGGACTGTAAGAAAATTTGTGACCGCTGCTACCTCTTTAGGTTAATGGTCTTGTTTATTTCATTTATTTATATTTATAATATTGATATATATATAATATTCCAACATTTAAAATCCAGGTTTTTTATATTAAATATATCATGAAATCTGTATCATTTTAGAGTCTGTAGATGTACAATAATTGAGCAAGCATTTATGATAAACCCCATAATTTATTTCTACAGAGAAATTACTTTCCGTGTCAAATATAATTGACATTATATATGTAAGTATGAAGGAAAACCATACCGAATTTTGGTAAGCATATTTGGCAATAATTAAGTTAATGAATGTAGGTACGTATTATAACTATTACCTAAATGAGATGTATTCGCGAGCGAATAACCCTCGCAACTGTCCGTTGCTTCGTAATATTATTTTATGTGAACATTCGACTTGTATTGAATATAATTTAACGGTTGTTTCCTATGAATCGACTTTTAGTATGAAGAATTTATATTTGGCATACATCAAGTTACAAACGGCCGATTCGAATTCGATTACGTTCGACAGCAGAAAAATGGCATGGCGTTACAAGACTTTAAAAAAAGTGACTTCATTAACGTTTAACCTAAATAATAATTATTGTATATTATTTTCGATGATTTAGCAAACTTACTTGAACCATACTAGTAATTGGGCAATGAGGTCGTTTAGATGCATCAAATGGTGCTTATATTTTCTGCCAAGTATCTCTAAAGTACGTAGCTGTCAGGCTTAAACGGTATCGTGTACTGAGAAAATAGTCAAAAATATTTTTTAACAAATAAGAGAAGCGAACTAGAAGAACTATCTAATTCACAAAAATCTTAATGCTCTAACTACCTCTATCTAATTAAACTCATAAATCAATAAAAATCACCTCGTTGAATCATAAAATTATCGTCGTTGCGATGAAAATGTACCTTAAGATAAGTCTGAATACCGCATGCGCGAAAATTTTGACATCACTACAGCTTCCAGTTACCGTCAGTCCGCTTGTAGCCATTCCCTGGTTTCCTTAGCTCTATCCTAAAACCGCATCGTAGGTTGATAATCGAAAAAACTCAAACTGTTACAACTGGATCATAAAAGGTTAGTGATTTAATTTATAATATGTAATTTATAAATATATTTTCTAATCACATGTTATTTAATTTAAAATCGTTTTGTACGTATATTGTAATCCGCCAAACGGCCTTTGTTCCTTGCGCTTATTAGTAAAGTTTAAATCGAATTGAATTGAAGGATGCGTTCTAATTAAAAACAAGGTTTATTGTAAATTCGTATTATCCTTAATTTTATTTTAAGAAGTTACAAATGTAACTTATTTACATTACAACTTTTACTGTCTATATATAAAGAAACGAAAAAACTTAATTATTTATATTCATTATACTAAACGTATATTGAAGCTTTGATAATTTATTAATAATAAGACACTAGCTGGCCCTGCAAACATCGTTCCGCCCTGTAATTTAAGGATGATAGTTCACTATTTTGGCGATAATGTCTTACACATAAAAGTCATATGCTGTCACTGTCTTTTTTGTAAGATTATTTAAGGCAAACATTTCCATCATACATTATACACGTGTAACTCTAACGGTTTTTGCAACGCACACCAGAATAGCTCGCATATGGCGGAATTTTTTTTCTCCTTACTTGACACTTATCGTTATATTTTGTACAATTCACACAATATCTTTATAAATTATAGCCTATATATTATTGTATTGTATACGCTATTTTATTGTAAAGTTAAAAATCAATTCAGTAGCTTTGACACAAAGATTAATTCTTTATAACTTAGAAGAAATATCAAAAAAGGTCGCTAAGACAAATAAATATTTGATAGTTATGCAACAGCTTAATAAGTGTTTTAATGGGAACTATAGTAACAAATTATTACCCGGAGGAAAGAAAAAAATGTATACGTATATTATACCTGAAACCAAAGTATATTCGTAGTATTGTAAATAATGTGATATACGAGTAGAGGTATTAGAAAATGTATGAGTAGATGACGATAAAAGTCCATAAGCATATAAGTTTTTAACTTTAAATTCAGACATTTACAAATCAATATCAGTATTTTGCAAGTCAGATTCGGACCTTGACCATCAAAATTGGACTCTGCCGTGTCAATTTCTTAGGTATTGTTTTTCGTCAGAATTTGATTATTATAAGGCGTAATTGAATGACCTATATAAAGAGAGATATACAGAGGTCCTATAAACTTATTAGATTTCTAAAAATAATATATATACGGTCATGTCCGTAACCCAGAGAGTAGGCAGGGATTATGGATTGGATGATTGGGTCTCAAATACGTGCGTGTGCTATGAATATCTCAATGCACAGTGTGTCTAACTGATGCTTGCAAAATCTCCGAAACTGACCTGTTTTGAACTTTATATAAACTTATCATCATCATTGTTAAGATCATAATATACTAATAACATATATAACTAAACGTTCAACCTATTCAACTGAACCGCCATTTTATAGCATTTTTATCGAACAAATGTTTGACATGGTTCTTTAAATTGATATAACTTTTTTATTAATAAGCCGATTGAGATAAAACAAACATAATTGAAAACCGCACCCAAACCAGTTAAGCCGTTTCTGAGATTAGCGGCAACAAACGCACAGATAAACAGATAAAAATTCTAATTATCATTGTTTTTGGTTTTATTGCGCTTATAAAGACCCCAATAATAGTTTTTTTCAAATTTCTTCCATGTCGATGTCTGTATATTCAACCAGATTTTCAACCAGACTTAGCTGCAGGCTCAATTAGTTACAAATAAAATGTTTTATTCTTCTAATTAAATTATATCATTTTTCGATTCTTTCGAACGAGTCGCATCAGAAATGATGTGATCCGCAGTAGAAACATTGCCCAAGAATTGCAAACCTTAAGTAGCAATGGGCCGGACACATTGCTCGCAGAACAGATTATTATTTATATTTTTCTATATTTTATATTCATTGAGCTTGAGTTGTAAAGCAGTTAAATTTTCTGAAAGTACTCAGAGATAAATTGGATTGAACAATCTGTCAAAACGCAATGACTTTGACTAAATTTCTTTTTTTTTGTGACTGAAAGGTCACTGTTTGCCTCGAGGAGGCATTTACAGCTACACCGGGCTCGAGGCGGCAGGGCGCAGAGGGCGCTTAGCCTAAGCCTCTTTAAGAGTAACTAAGCTCGAGGGCTCCCTCCGTAGAGGGAGCCTTACTTACTTATATGTAAGGCTTAAGATTCCTAAACAGTTTGCACAACATTCGTTGTTGAGTTTCTACATTTACATTTTGGCCTATTTTAGGTAACAGACCGTTGTATAGGTTGAATGAAAAGCAATTAAATAATACCTAAAAGATTCACAGTGTAAGGCCTCAACTTTGAATCGCCTAATTAGTCAGTCCCTTTCAGCCCATTTAATGACTTAACCATCTTGTGGCTTATCCAGGCTTGTTCTATACGTGGCCGCAATTCCAGAGTCGTTTAGCCTCATCGGCCATCCGTTCCAAGAATAAAAATTTACTTTCGAATAGTCTACATGATTTGATTTCTCGTGAGTATACTTAGATACACCTTAGGTACGACTATAGTACCAAAGTTGTACCTAAGTACCCAAGCTTTTTGTAGACAAACATCAATTTTACAAATGGAGGTCACACATTGTACTGAGTGTGCAGTTTACTAACATAACGTTTTAATCGTCATCTCTTTGTACACCCTAACCTTTTTATTACGTACATATACATATAGTAATATTAGTACATATACATATATTAATATTATGTTCCATCCATATGCAGTACGAAATTGAGTATTTTTTTATTCAATGTTCCATGACATTTATTTTAAATAGCACAAAGAATTATCGTAAGTTGTAGCCTTTCCCAATGTCTTTTACTATAATATATGCTAGCTAATATTAAAACAATTTCCAGTCGTCCTCCGATGTCAATAGTACATGTGAAGAGGGCGCCCTAAATACACTTCTTATTGATGTAACATACCTAATAGCTGAAGTATTCTTACAGAGACACGGGCAGGCGTGCCAGCGCCTGCTGCACCCTGACGACCAAGCCTGCAAACATATTCTCCGCGGTGAACAATTTCTTCGCTGATTCACCGCTGGTGAATCAGCTCAAAGTCATCATGGTAAGACCCTTCTTAATGTAAATGAGAATAGAAATGGTGTATGTAAAACCATTTCTGACTCAAACTTATACATATGACATAGAAGTGTTGAGCCATTTAGTAGTTTTCAGCTTAAAAAAGAAATTACCAGGACATTCCGCCATATATATAACAAAGTCCATGGTCTGGGATTAAGATATACACGAACAGATTACCCTCCAGGTTTTAAATTTGTACAATGTGGAACAAAACATTTGCAAAGTTTATCTCTGAATCATATGCGGGGTTGGAGTTAAGTTTGCACGATCGTTAGATTTAAATGAAAATTCTAGAAATTAAATCCTCAATGGTAGGGGTGATCGCATCTTTTGCAAATCTACCTTTGAGTTCTACAAAAATGCGAGTTATGTGACCTGGTACCCATCAAATCAATATATGCGACAATTACAAGTGCTATGCATACATTATCAACCTCCTTGTTGGAGAAAGGATAAGATCAAGGGAGGAGGTAGGCATGATAATTGGAGGGGGACGTTTTAACATTTTAATCGTCTCTAGAAGCCATCCTTATGGACCTATATGTGTAATTATTTTTGAGATCATTGGCTTAATTACTAAAGAAAGTCTACATTAAGTCTACGCGTAACCGATGAGTATGTATTTACGAATTTATATCAGGCGTGCCAGTCCGCAATATCTGCCTATGCGAGTTCTTAATTATTTATTATAACAATTTTTATTATTAATTTATTAAATGATCATAAAATAACTTGTTTTGTTTAGACGAGGCAAGTGAGTAGTACCGGTGAACCGGGACCTCCGGACGAGCCTTCACGTCCAGACACCAGAAGTCCCCCGACCGTCGCCTTCAGCTCTTCCGAGAAGTACTAATCCTTTTATTTAAATTATCCGTCAATGAAAAATTTAATTGGAAAATGAAAAAAATACTTATGACGATACAAGCTGAGCCCCGTGGTGTCACCCGCTGTTTAATTTAACCGACGACCGGCTGTTTGTCGAAGCTA
Organism: Papilio elwesi; assembly: GCA_029849275.1. Lineage (NCBI taxonomy): Eukaryota > Metazoa > Arthropoda > Insecta > Lepidoptera > Papilionidae > Papilio > Papilio elwesi. Next base: position 3,911,332 of record CM056707.1, on the reverse strand, counting down.
TTTAATATAATTGATCGTGTAGATTTAGTGTTCAAATTACATTGGATTAAATTATTTCTCCATATCAACTTTAATTCCCTATTTTGGACATGAATTCAGAAAAATCCTTTCTTAGTGCTCGCCTGCGATAACAGGAATCTCTATGCAAAATTTAAGTCTCTAGACCTTGAGCTGTGCGTTGATATATCCTTCAGCTTCTTTTTTTACATTTTGTATAGATTAGTAATTCAGACTTTGATATTTTAACCTCTAAACCTTTTTGATTACAATTTTTTTGCAAAAAAATAGGTTTCTCGATAGGTTAGTTCTTTTTTACGATGACCTGCCCTGATCATTAGAAAAAATCAGAAACGAACCTTTACTTCAAACGTATTTACATATTTTTCGGATCATCCACGCTACTGCCTTTTTGGTAACATTTTTCTTACAAGAATATGAGACGCTTACCATGTAATATTAACATTGACGGATGAACCCGTGAGTTTGTATCGCCGGCTGTTTTGGATATTAAGTGTACATATATACATGCTTTCTTTATCACAGAGAAAAACATGAATCTAAATACTAGTAGAATTACGTCAGCATTCAGTAACATACAGAGGTAATTTTCAAGTCCAATCGAACCTTCCGACTCATTCAAGGCAAGCTCATTAATTACCGCTTCATTTGTTTTATGTGATCTGTATGGGTCAGTAGGTCGAAGCTTAAATCTCAAAGACCGCGTTACAGTTCACTTGAGAATACAGAGACAGTTCAGTTGATTAATTTAGTGGACCGAAACATCATGTATATACATACGTGTAGCGTTTATGTTCTAATCGATTTAACACGTAACACATTTATGAAGTGTTATTGAAATTCAAGATTTTATTAAGTGATTTCTGAGATTAGCTTATACGATCACCATGACAATTGCTTTTCTATATCAGATGATATGATTATAATGTAATTATAGTCCAACATGTTCTAGCTATAAACAAAAAGGTATCGATCGCTTTATCAGAATCAGCGCAAACAACACCGTCGATATGTGACAATTAACTGCCATGTTCAGTGCGACCTTGAATCACAGAGTCAAAAATAAGCATTGCGAGGGACCATACTAAAGTATGCATAAAATATATTGTTGTTCGATAGTAAAGTAAGTTTAAAAGCCTGAATTTAGTTATAGTCTAAAAATTACTGGGCAGTACTGAACTTTTACTGCAGTCTTATTTAATGCTATAAAAGTATCAGTTAAGCAACGATATTCTTATCGAATACATCCAAAGAATTCAATTGAAACACCCGAGTTCAAACATTGCCCGACCTTTTCCCACTCCCCAAACGAAGGATGGTCGCTTTGTACCCTCACAATCTTTAAACGACACAATATCAGGGACTATTCTCTCCGAACCTCTTCTATTATAGCTTAATCGAAATACAAATGCATGTAGGAAATACCTTAATACTTTGAATTGGTTACTATAGCAATAATCGTCGATATACTTAATACTAATGAAAGAGTATGACGTGGCTTTAACAGATTTCACAAGGAACAATGGAAACATGTTTGTTATACCGTCATTATTTTTTTTTGTATCTAGAGTAAATATGTACATATTTATGGATACATATATAGTAATTGACGGTGCATCTGTCATATCTCTTCTCCAGGGAACGTCTGAAGGTACGGAGTGCCAAATAAATTAAAGAACAATAAAAAACCCAAAGGTCTGCCCACCTCTGCGGCTTAAAAGTCGTTACTGACTGTATTTCATGTATGTATATGTCAGAAGAAATCATGTCTGACCTTAGGGATCAAGTGAAGAGTGTGGCCATTTTATTGCGTAAACATGTATCGCTTTAGAAATCGTGGATTCACGGTTACGTCAAAATATCCATGAAAATCACTAACGGTTGAATTCAAATATTTAGTTCATATTAAAAAATGAGGACAAAAACTAAACTTAAAAGTTGTTACCCTAAATGTTCACAATTAAAAAAAGATTACGCGTATAAAAAATCAAATAATAATATATAGTAACCTATTTTACATTTGCAGCCAATTGTCCCAGCGGTCGATCAGCCCACCGCAGTCGCAGCGTCAGGTCAGTTTTCTGAAGCCCGCAGCGAACACCAACCTGGACAGGAAAGCGTCGATAGTCGATGAGACCACTGGCATTTCACGGACTCAGATGAAAGGTGAGAGTACAAGAGAGTTTGTAAAAATTCACGCACTATCGCGTGGTGTCCACTTGAGGACGAAAGCCGGGGAGGTAAGGGTCGCAAAAAAATGAAGAAGAGAAGGGAATCCAAAAGCCGAGTCCGCCCTCCTAATGGGTATCCTCAATCTTTACTTGATTATATTCAGCGCACACATAAAAGGTGTACTCACAACGCGTCGGCCGTACGTAACAGTCATCATTAACTGATCCAAGGGTAGGTAGGGGCTTGGGGCTCAAGCCACGATCAAGTATTACCAATGAAGAATATTCTTCAGATATCGCTTGCAATTTTCTAATCAATTGCGTTTTGTTACGCTCGTTCTAAATTTATGTGGCAGAAAACCACAATGTATTTTTCACCGCACCGACTCCACAATGCTTTACGTGCGTAGTAGAAACGACACGAATATATTAATACTTTTGATATACATATACATTGAATACTATTTTTTCTTTTTAACATATACTTAGGTTTTAATTTTTAATTCCGAGTTTTACACGTCAATTTCAGTATTTTTAACCCGAATTCGGACTTTTACACATTGAATTGGGGTTTTTAAATATCAAATTTGGACGTTTTGTTTCCATGTTAAATTGATAGGTAAACGTCAGAATTTGGTTTTTAAAATTGATTTGTCAAAGCCCGAATTTGAAGTTTAAAACCTGTATACTACGCCTGTGTACTATAAGAGGGCCAACGAGCAGCGGGTCGCCTAATATAATTATAAGCGATCGTCGACACATAGGTGTGTGTTCATAGGAACATCCGCAACACCAGAGGAACTGCCGACGCGTTGCTGGCTTTTAATTAAGGAGTTACTACTCCTTACTTAAAAGTGTTCTCGAACTTCAATAAGTATGAATAAAAGATAAGAAAAAGGGTTGTTTTTATCGGTAAACGGGCAAACTTGTGCCTTTTTGGGATTAACCAGAAAAAGATTTAGTCGACCCCAGCCCGAGACATCGCCCAATTAGGTTTCAGTTCATGACAGTTCTTATTGCGGGTAGTCTGAGAAATATTCGCGCGGGCCATGTATAGCAGCGCTTAGCCGGTGCTATCGTCTGCATAGCAATGGATGTTGCTTAAGTATTTGCAGCATATCATTGATAAGTAGAAGAAACAGGACAGGAGACAGTATACAGCCCGTGGAACATCAGCATAAATAGCTTTGGGGTTAGAGTATGCACCGTCAACGACAATCCTGATACCTTCAAGAAAGCTGGTAATCCAGTTGCATAATTTTTCGGAAGGCAGCTTCGAGAGAAGCGCGTTTAACGCCTTAACCGTAACAAATCTAATCATAGAGATTTTGAAAAATCGGTTATGTTTGGTTTCCAATCTAGTTATTTCAGCTAACTGTGATTGGCCCCTTCAGAAATCTACGAAATACCATTAGTGTATTCCTAACCGTGGGCTTACACTGCAAAGATTCACATATGTAAAACATATCGTCATCTCATTTTTTAGAGAGGAAGCTTGTTTCAATACATTATTTTACGCCAGTGGAAGCCACGGTAACGATTTAATTTTCTGTAGAGTTTCGGGAGGCGTTCCGCTTGTTCGATAAGGATGGTGACGGTACCATCACTAAGGAGGAGCTGGGCCGAGTGATGCGAAGCCTCGGGCAGTTCGCGAGGGTCGAGGAGCTGCACGACATGCTGCAGGAGGTCGACAGCGATGGTGAGTTATGTTGTACTTAAAATAGGTAAAAAGCAAATGTAACGAAAATCGAATTGTTGTATTCAACAATGGATATCGCTTCTATTGTGCTTGTCTTTATTATCTTAGGACAGTTTTAACAATAAAGAATGGTATATTGTAATAAGAAAGAATGTTGGAATAATCAAGCAAACTACAGAATAGTTTTTTTTTTCGACATGCATATAATTAATTGAAATATACCTAATATTTAAATGACAAAATTATTTATATCCCCTAGGAAATAAATGTTGACGCTGTCGTAGGTTGTAAGATTAATCTTAGTAAGGGAAAAATTAACGATGTCTCGTTAGCATCTACGTCGAAAAAATTATAGCAATAATTTAATAATGAAGCGTTGTCACTGCGTATTTAAATTAATTATTGTTTAAATTTAATGTGACTGTACAATGGCATGATAGGTACAAAAAAACCGGAAGAGACGCTTCACAATAAGACAAAAACGTACTAGTCTTCTCTTAATATGAATACGTAAAAATTTACATAAAATTCCCATACGTAATATGTACGTACATTTCAAACGTGGCGTCATTGATGACATTCTGAATTGGCCATTTCAATTTCACCTCATAACATTGAAGTTGTAAAAGACGATCTAATAAAATACAAACAAAATCGATAAATTTTATACATAAAAAAAGAAACTATAAGCCTTAACCAAACTAAAAAAAATGTCACGACGAAAAAACGAACTATACACTGAGCGACCCTAGTATTAATACTTCTTCTAAATGTTAATATTGTGATAGATTAAGTATGTACTCTTCTCCGTCCGAGCCTAGTGCTACTAAAGAGATTCTCGCGATAGGTGACGGTAATGTGAGCTTCGAGGAGTTCGTAAACATCCTGTCGAAGTCGATGTCGGCCGGCAGTGGCAGCAGCAGCGCGGAGCAGGAGGAGCGCGAGCTGCGCGACGCGTTCCGCGTGTTCGACAAGCACAACCGCGGCTACATCTGCGCTTCCGACCTGCGCGCCGTGCTGCAGTGCCTCGGAGAGGATCTCTCTGAGGAGGAGAGTGAGTATCATTTCAGCAGACTTCACCTATGTGACATAAGCCTCCCATTAATCGTTAGAAATCGGTGTCCAGCCGTCCTTATTCAGTTGACTCTTGCAACCTAGTCCAGATCATCAGTCCATCTTGTCCTACCTAAACCATTCCAGAGCCTCATGGCTCCATCGCGCATCACTACTGGTTTTGATTCAAAGTAAAACATAAACGCGTTAAATTTCCAAAATAACACCAAGTTGGTATTTGTTCATACGTCCGTTCCTGCTCCCTGATTCTGCTAACAATGTCGTGTCACAATAATTTCTCGAAGGTTAACTTGACATTTTCCTAATCACTTGTGCTCTAAAGATTTACGAGTAGTAAATAGTAGTACATAAGACTGCCGGCTACCGAGGAAGTTTCAAGTATGCTGCTACAAAGATATGGAACGATTTACCCCCACCTTTACGCGGGCCGGTAACTGTCCAATTTTTTAAAAGATCATTTAAGAAACAATTATTGGTTAAACAGCAAAATTTTATATCAGTATAGCATACACTACAATTTAATTGTCATATTCTTGCTATTTATTTTTGTTTCAGTTTCTTTTTTATTGTATTTTTTTTTATTTTTCTTTTTGTAGTCTTTTTTTTTATTTATGTTAATTAGTGCGGTTTGTCTTTTACGTCCTTTAAAGTATTGTTTATTTATAAGTAAAAGGCTCCACTAAAGAGGCGCAGGGCTGCTAGTGGGTTGGGCTGAAAACCAGCAGTTTTGTAATTTTTGATTTTTAAAGATTACAATAAATGAATTTTATTTATTTATTTAGTATTCCGTTGTGCAGTTATGGGCTTATTACGTGTTACACTTCGTATCTCATAAGAGGGTGAATAGTGCGAAATAAAATGAGAGCATATTACACTCCATTTAGTAACTATGCTATGGTTATTAAAGTAAAAAGCAAATTTCCATAAACCCGTCCATCGGATCCGCCAATGTCAGCTCCCTCTGATTTTTTATCGCATAAGCCATGGGGAGTGTTCCGAAGAACTGTTTAAACTGAACTGAACAATACGACAGACCGCCAGGTACCATCCACACCATCTTGATGGCTGGCGTTCCTCGACTGTGCGGTTCTCGTGAAATTTCCTGCTACGCACAGCCTCGTTGTGGAATGGTCTATCCTCGGCGGTATTTTCAAACCAGTACGACTTAGGGTCCTTCCAGAAGCGAGCCTATCTTTTTATTAAAGGCCGGCAACGCATCTGCAGTTCCTCTGGTGTTGCGGGAATCCATGGGCTTCGTTGATCACCTCGGTGTTCCCGCGGCTTGTTTGCCCCCTTCTCTTATATATATATAATACTATCGTTACCATTAATATGTAATTCTATTGTTTCACAGTTGAAGACATGATAAAGGAAGTAGACTCCGATGGCGACGGTCGTATTGACTTTTTGGGTAAGTGTTTATGTAAAGTTTGATTTGGTTAGGTTAGTTTAGTAGATGGGTACTTATGATGTTTTTTTAATGTCAGAGTTTGTTCGGGCGCTTGGCGAGCCGGAGGACGCGTGCGACGACGAAGACGACGAGGAGAACACGGATGCTGCTGACGGACTTCTTCAGAGGACCGTCACAGCGGTCTAAGGTTATAACCTTCATAATGTCTAAATATGTTTCACTATCATAGCTGTACTTTTTCATAGCACACTATTAATATTTTTTTAGATTTTATCTAACACGTAAGTAATAATAATTAAATCGCATGATGAGCATTGACTTAAACGCTATGGTTGTCTCTTTTCAGAAATTTGAATATTAAAAAAAACTTTTGGATTAATAGTATTTTAATTTACTTTCTATGTGTGGATCAATTAACGTCATGAATTATGGATATCTTTTTATTCATTTTTATTTTCTTTTAAATAATAATGTTACGTTTTTTCCTAGTATGCATACTGATGCATTACATCCCTAATTGTGAACTTCTTTGAATTATTAAACATTTAGTTCAGAAATAGCATTCGATTATCCTAAATGTGTAATATTTCATCGTATTAATTGATTTGTTTACCTATTCATTGAGTGAGATACTGTTAAGTTCGTAGTAATGTTAACCTAATACCTCAAATATGTACCTATGTAATAATGCTTAAAACATTTTATAAATTTAACCGCTTACCTTCATATACTGTATATTATTAAACGATGTCTTATTAACTAATCCTTTTATCTTTAGTAAAGAGCTTGTGCCAAATTTTAATAATTCATATCAATATTATTAATTAAAACTAAGATTTTTTTGGTAGGTACAGTTATCAACATAATATGTTACATTATGTGTTCTTCGTTATTATTTAAAAATCAGCCATTCGTAACATTTTGTACTATTAATATGTTTACTTGTTAAATTCTACTCACGAGATTCTTAAAAAATGTCGGCCTATCATATCGTATATGTTGGTGACTGTACTTACACAAAATAATATTTCAAATATTTTTGAACTTAACTTTGATGTTGTGAATCGACCTTCTGACCAATATAAAGATTATAGACTAAACTATTCCAACGTTGTTTTATTTCTTTCTTATTAAAACGTTATTAAATGAAAAAAAGGTAAATCACATGCTTTGCATTCCTACATTACTGAAAAAATATACCGAGCTATTCATATTTTCTATCCTAAAGAGTTAAATATCTCTTACAATATTAGTCGTTGTCTTCTAGCGAGTCTTGTTTGGTCATAGCCAATAAACAAAATTGTAGAGGCCGCAACATCTTTTGCCTGAATGTGCCGGCTCGGCCGGTGAAATACCACGACCTTGTAGAAGACACGCGTGCAGTAGAAGTATTCTGCATTTCAAGGATTGTAATCCTCTTATCTATTTCTAATAAGGAAAGGATTTGACCAGGAAGGGGAAACAAATTGGAAAAGGAAATATATTTTTTCTGTTGGTTCCATCCTCTGTCCATTAAAGGTAGGCATGGCATCTGCAACTCGTTAGCTTGTTGCAGATGCCCATGGGCGGTCGCTTAGTCAGTTGGACCGCATGCTCGTTTGCAACCCTCTATTTAAAAAAAATATACTTTAGGTAAAAAAATATTAAACTAAAAATTGGTATTAACAATGAAACATTTTTATATAATAATCGTTATACTTTAATGTTATAAAAATATTTACACTTTTTTACATTATTTATTTTTAATGTATAATTATGTCAGCCCGATACTATATTAAAATAATACATAGAATAGGATAATGAACACTAAGCACTTTTTTTCGATATGATAATAATGTTGCGTATTATATTTTAGAATATTAATTTTATTTTAACAAAAATGAATACATCGTTTAATAATGTAAATAATTATGAAAATACAAGAAAACACCATTCTTTTTATAATCAACGGCTTTCGACGTAGTTTAGGATAGGCTACTACGCGTCCAGAATAACATACGATCAAGTTGATTATCCGCCCCCACTTATTTAGGCTGGGATATATATATATATATATATATATATATATTTATATGCGCTCACAACCGTAACCAAGAGGGGTAGGCAGAGATCATGGTCTTCCATTTAGCGCGATCCTGGCCCACCTCACTCGCTTCTTCTACATTCATACATGTACGCATACATGCTTGTCGGTGTGGGTGCTCCTTTTTAATAAGCCACTAATTGCAACACTGCCCTTTGCAAAATAAATTTGTTTCGTTTTAACTATCTTAATTTAATTAACTATCTTGATCTACACTAATCGGGTTTTAATTCCTATATATAAAAATATGAACGGTTTCTGTAATTTCAAACCTAGTAGTATTGTGTCTATTGTGGTAACGATAGATCTAGTATTGGCTAAGCGCCAATTTATTTAACAACAAATATTAATTATAAAAAAGAAACAATTTCAGTAATAAATATATTTTAAAAAACTCTTCAATCGGATGGGCATCGTATGTTAATTGGCAAGTCACTTCGAGGTTCGTTATTCCTGTTGATATTAAATACAATTAAATATTTTACTAAAAAAATTAACAATTAACTCCTGACTGCTATCAACATATCCCGGATGATGTCCAGATTGACAAATGAACTACTACTCAAATTTCTGATTGACCGTATTTGTAAGGCAAGAACAACAGAAGTCCAGCAGTGGACTTTGGGAGTTATTAAAACTATTTAGTGGTGCCTGATACATAATATGAAGACTAGCCATATGATTGACTAGCCTATTTTCTTGAAAGATTGATCTATCTTTACACTATACCAATTTTATTTTATTTTTACTATTATAGACGTCTGGAGGGATAGTGTTCCAATAACGGTAAGATAATCATATGTTTGTCACCTAAAGTGCCGACCGATCTACGATGGACTGGTGATTGATTAAAAAATATAGAGATAAAAGTTAAAACGCGCTCGCGTCGTGACTTCGTCCACAAGGTTAGTGTCTAAGAGAGTTTCTCAGATTGAAATAATTCCATTGCTTTAGCTAATGCTGGAATGGGTCAGCATCATCATATTTGAAGTGAAGTACGACGCCTTTATATAATATTGGGATACCAACGGTACGGTTGGCCGCAGGTTCGATCCCCATATATGTATGTATCATCGAAATTATGACTCCTTTGAACGACATTGACGTCGAAATTTTCAAGTAAAATTTAACAGATAAACGTAACATTATTGTATTATTCTTGTACTGAGCACTTTAAGCAAGATCTGCTGGTTGGCTGGTTGCTCAAGTTGCCTAATAATCTTTATATCTTGCAATATAACACATGACTATCTTCGACGATTAGACGTATAAGCGCAACGATGATATTGAACTTTTGTAAGGGAAAACTCTTTGTGATGACCTTCGCTACGCAGCAAACCCCTACTTTCTTATCTATTTTGACTGGGCGATGAATTATTAATTACCGTTTATAAACGCTTGAATACTAAGACTGTGCGTCAACGGTAAACTGATTAAGGTAACACGAACATATTCTTGATATCTTGTTATGACATATTGAAGCCAACATGGCATAACATTGGTATATTTTCTCTTGACTTACTATTTCTGTTTTTTATTATTGTTGTTTGTATATTGTGTATATTTTTCCCTATTATGACTTAAATTATTATGTTTTTTTATTGGCGAGAACCTTTATATGGCGGAATTGTTGTTTCTTTACTGTTAACATTTTGTTCAACTTAAACGTAAAGCTGTTGGTTCTCAAAATCCTCTAAAATAAAAATAAAATAAATAAAAACAACAATATTTTATTCTACCTCGACAAACCTAAATGGAATTAACTGGCGCCAGTGAGATTCTTCCATTTCTCATTCACTTTGTAGCATGATATATCATCCAGATATTATCCCGGTGCGTTTTTCGGTAATTTGTATTTCATTCCCATTCCTTTATATTAATATTCAGATTATGCTGATTTTTATTCAGTTTTTCTTTTTTGCCTTTTCGAGCTCTTTTTGGGTCGGCTACAAAGTAAGAAAACCTGGTTGAGAATGGCCGAGACACACAGAGAGTGAAACAGAAAAAAAAGTATAGCCAGAAAGAAATAAAATAAATTTGAAATCCATGCTCGGCAATTCTCAAGCAGTTTCTTGAAGAATCTAGAGAACCGAATGGTTTCAATTATATTCATGGAGTATATAGTTATATAATTATCTTTTTTTATTTTCGATTGCATTCCGGGTTTTTTTAGGGGCGTTATATTATTTGTTGCGCTATCTAGCCAATCGTAATTATTTCTGACGTAGTTTGTTAAAATTAACTTGATTAGAATAACTTTCAAACTGGCATGAATGGCGCTGTTTAATGATAGGTAAATCGGCCAGTCATAATTTAGAACATACTGGTAAAAAAGTATAAAAAAGTTCGCAGGTTTTTTATGAGAACAATACTTTCGCCGTAATTTCAAAGATTTAAGCCATTCATTTCGAAATTAGGGTAAAAATCTTGGCCTATTTATTATTTATATATTTCATATATTTTTGGGGCGTTTTTAGGTGTTTTTTACTAAAGGTTTAGGGGAAAATATTTTCGAGGGTTGGTAGCAGCACTGCATGTGTACGTCGATGTAACAACATTTTGCTAAGTAACAATAATCGCATAAAATGCTTTTAAAAAATTCTGCGTTGTATTTGCATTTATTAACTTATAGTCCTATTTAAAATATATAAGATTTTACTAGTTGCCATATACATATATGTGGCTTTAACTCTTAACATGTTATCGCAAAAGACCCTAAGACAAAGTGTCCATTGATCAATATTTGTTAGGTATTAGGTATAGGTATAGGTATTCTATCCGATTTTCATTTAACAAAAGTATAAGCACAACAAAACAATTTGATCAGTACAATATAGACTATTGGTGTATTATGCCTACAAAAACATCTTACGAACACATTTTTAATACATCTACAATGTATCACCGCAGAGTTGTATAATAAAATTATATGTTAAGGAGTATGTGTAACAAAAATGATACATTATGCATACAATATAAAACATAGATTAAAATATTATAATTCAACAATTGTACAGATAATGTATAAATAAATTTTGTTATGCTGCTGAAAAATATTACCTGATAATAGTCTGTTTTAAAAATGAAGTAGAATCATAGTAATTGATTGATACGTGGTACAGTTCATAAATTACATTGTACTAAAACAATTTATCGTACTAACGAACAGAAGCGATTTACCGGCTAGTAATGTGCTTTGGTTCCATATGCCCGGTGTCGCTCAGTGCGCGCAACACTACGTTGCCATTGGGCAATATCGAGATCCACGTAATTGAGCCGTGATTTAATGATATACGAAGCCAACCTTCAGGAGGGAATTGGAGGGCCCTGGAAAAAAAAATAAAAAAACTCCGTTACAAAAAGTTTTAAGAGTGTGTCAATTTACTACTTAGTGAAATCCAATGGCATAATACTCTAAAAGACTAGAAACATGAAATAGTAGGTTCTACTTTACTTTAAAAAAAAAACTTAATGAAAAAACAAACTCACTTGCAAACGAAGAATCGTATAACATTCGCGTGACATACAAGTATAGTGTATGAGTCTTGCGTCTGGTCAGGCGGCGCCCTGAAGAAGTAGCGCCGGAACGCGGCCTCTATCCGCGCCCCGTCCTGGAAGAACTGCTACACGTGCCCAACCATACTCTGTTAGTTTATCGCCCAGTATTGCTCTACACTACCTGAAGCTATTTCACAAGCACCGTTAATATCTTTTAATTTGTACTGAAAAGTTATTCACTTCTTATATAAAAAAATGGTATCCTGTCCGTGATTCAGAACGGTAAGCTTTGAACTTCATGTCATTTGTTAAAATAAAAAGTTGTAATGTCTATAGTAAAATATTTTTTGTTTCTACTGTTGGTTAATAAATTTAGTTTAATAATAGTTGTTATTTACTTTTTTATCTATGTATGTATGTCAAATGCTGTTTTTATTTATGTAGATCTATTAAAAATAAATTACTATTGCTTCTAAATTTAAATGAATATCTTATGAAACTTCAACCACAAATATTTAAAACACATACAAGGTACTTTATACTAATTATTAGTACAAGCTCAAAAGAGTGTTAGCAATTGTGCTAGTGATAGAAGACTTATGAAATGGTAGGCAAAACTGGGATATAAACTTTTCTAGTTCAAGTTCAAACTGAATTCTATATTACCAAAGCAATTTAACTGGAAGTTTTAAAGTCTATAATGATTTTTATTAAATACCAAATACTACATTTTAGTACAAAGTATTGATACTTAAAAAAACTATGCTAAATTACGTCAAAATTAAGCAACGTAAAAAAACCTTATTCAAATATTATAAATTGATTTGGTATTATAAAATTTATTTAAACAAATCACACGTAAATAAAAACATTTACTATAACACATTTAAATTTATTGTTTAAAGAAATATTAAATATGTTTCTTATGCCCAATAAGTGTGGCATTGTCCTTTAATTTTAAAAGTAACTCATGAATTTGAAACCTATTATATTATATTTTTAATAAAATATGAATTTTAAATGGTGAAAATGCACCAATTCATGCATCAACATTCACATTGCAAATAAAAATTGTTTATGTTTTTTCGAGTTAAATCTATGTAGAACAAACAAGTTGTTCTAATGCCTGCTGTAAAGCAATCTATAAACAAGTATTCAAAGTTAAAATATATGGAGAGGAACACTTGGATGGCCATACAGATTGAAAGAAAATAATAAAAGACGAACCCTAATCATTTGTTTTATACAGTTATTCTACATTTAAACTTACTCTTGGCTCCGGTGCCCAGTGCCCAACAGGTGGTTCTGGTGGAATTGGTGCGCCTTCTTCAATCAGTTGACAGTCTTTGATTTCTAAATCTTTATGTAGGTGCTTTGCTATTATGGCAGCAGTCTCTTGAGCTCTTGTCATTGTTGATCTTACGAGTAAGTCCCATTTTATGTCTAAGTTGGCCAGTCTTTGCCCGGTCAGATCTGCTTGGATTCTGCCTATAAATCATTAAAATAAGACTTTCAATTACAATGTAGCTGTTACAAGGACAAAGCAAAGAGATTGTGTCATATTATCCACCCAAGTAGAGACAAAAAGCATTAGGAGTTCGAATTGTCTTTATTTTTTATCTATAAAAAAAGTATGAGAGCAGAGATTATGGAATTCCATGATCTTGGCACAACTCTCTCGATTATTCTACATCCATACATGCTTGTCAGGTACAGGTACTCCGTATATCAACCTTCATTAGTATGTTACTAATTTACTTTTATCTATGACCATAACATTCAATACCAATGAACTAGGTGCTGACTGATTGATAAAATTTTGTCAGTGCTATCTGTAGCCTTTTTACTACTTTTAACCCTTAACTAGCATTTTCCTTACTGAAAATGTTTGTAATTTCCCCTAATTTTCTCTAGTAAATATAGCTTATGTTATGCAGAGATAATGTTGCATTCAAATGGTGAAAAGTATGTTTTCAAAATTGAACCAGTAGTTTTTGAGTTTATTTTTACAAATATACAGGCAACACAAACATCAAAATACAAATCTTTCCTGTGTATAACATCAGTTTAGGTTAATCCCAAGTTTATTACAACTTACCTAATTCTGTCAACACTCTCTCTTTATCAGTAGCTCCATCAAGGTTGTATTGGCCATGTCTAATGAGAAATAAATGTCTTACAGCTTTACTTTTCGCTTTCTCAATTTGTTCATTATATCTGTTCTCATCCTCTGGCTTACTAGGTGATGCTGGTTGGACTATTGACTGTGGTTCTCGACTAAAATGGCAAAATTGAAAAAAAAATAAACATCAGCCCAAGTACATGATTTCTACATTAGCTAGTTAGTTTTTTTGCATTGCCCAGTAATAAGGTTGAGGGAAGAGGCAAGGGGGCGAGCGAGAGAGGTGAGTGTGAATGACATTATTTTATTTATTGGGAATCAGACATCCAGTTTATTTACTTATTATAATGGTACATAGAGAACACACACCATCTTTACATAGTATAAAACAAAGTCGCTTCCACTATTATCTTAGTTCATTCAAACTATTCAACGGATTTTAATGTGGTTTACCTCACTACACATAGCAATATTATAGTAGTGAAAAGCAAAAGAAAGCAGAGTATCAAGGTTCTGTTATAAAAATATATGTTAGTGTACTTGCATAACTAAACCTTACGAGGTAGATCAAAATAATGTACTACAGAACGGAAAAAAGTCAGCGATAGCACATATCTATCTAGCGTATAACTTTTATGCGGAACGAAGTTTGCCAGGTCAGCTGGTATAATATAAAAACAATGAAAAACAACTTACAAAGCACAAACAAGTGAACGAGGTGAAACAGCAATTAAAGAAAATCTTATTTAAATGAAAAATAAATCGTATAAGTAACCACTGTAATATTTGTCCAGAGTTATTAATAGTACCACAGTGTGTTTGTTTACAAGTAGGTCACTATTTCAACGTGCAAGTCATTACGATTTAATGAAACTTACCGGTCCCAGTTTTTCTCCCATTTAACACTCGGCGTATAATTTACAGTCCAAGAATTTTGCACATCAAATTTCTTCTCAGATCTGCCTATAGTGTAATAAGCTAAACTACCACCTACGGCACCCAAACTTATTAGAGCAATTTTATGTAGTCTTGAGAATGTAGCCATTATATCAGAATTGCTCTAGAAGGGTTTCGTTATCAGAACATTTACGACCTAATATAATATTGGTATTAATACAGGATTTAAGTTAAAAATTGCTTTTAGGTCAAAGATATAAAACTAACCTCAAACTTTCACGCACATCTTTTAAACTTCATTCAATTGTATTATGTCTGTTATGTCTGTCAATGTCAACTGAACAACGTCGCGTATACAGATTATAATGGACTAATTTCTTTAGGTCATTAGGTATTTCACTGAATTCCATTACCCATTAATTATTTTACTAATCTTGTGTGTGATGAAATAATTTGTTTCATACAAAGCATTAGATTTAGAATATAGCAAAGAACAAAGCAGGTGTTGTCTTTACTCCGTTTACTTTACTTTATAATACTAGCAACATTCAAGACAATACTTTTATTTATAGCAACATTATCCATCATCCAATCCAATACCATCATTCGTATTTCGTCGTCACAAAATCGTGAAACAAATTCAAACTTTTTGTAAGAACGGTCAAGTTAAAAAAAACATTTAATATAGTATATATTTAACAATCTTATTTCATGTTTTCGATTGACCGAAGACAAACAAGAAAAGAGTAAAAGCCAATATTAAATATTATAAACAAAAGGTAAATAGGAAAAACATTTTTATGATCACTCATCCAACATTCAAGTTTTATTTGCATTCCACTGTATTTTTTAACAACTTGATTAAAACATGTATAATTTGTTCTAGATGCAGTCAGTTTATTTATTCAATCGTAGTGATAATCAAATACTAGAAGAGTTGTTGCGAGTGTGCAGCACGGGGCGCGACACGGCCCGAGAACAATGGAGCTTGCAGGCAGAGCTTCTAGTGGAACCCGTTGGCTGGGACGCCCTTTGGAAGTTGTCCAAAGACTTCTGTAAAAAGTTTGGTATGTAAATGTTATGCAGTAAAAGCTCTTTATTCGCGGGGTATATGTTCCATAAATATGCCGCGAATACTGGTATGGTGGTATGTGGGATTATAGGGGATACGTTCCTAGGTGACTAAATAAAAACAAATATATAAATAAAACATTTTAATTGGCTTAGACAACGGTTTGAATAATTTTGTAATTTTCTCTGCTTGGCAGTTTTTAAAAGCTCCTTCAATTCAGATGATATGCAGAAGTCGCACTAGCTATTTGCCTCTTAAAAATAAGACTTTGTTCCATAGACGGATCAGTGTTCATAAGGAAATCTCAAAGCTTATTTGCCTTCAACCTACACTATGATTTTCCAAATTACATGTCATGTTTCCAGTACTTGTTGAAGCCTCTTCTTCAATGGGCTGTGAATTTAACATTTCCTCCAAGTCTATTTCAGGCAAATCTTCACCTATGTACTTATTAGATCTGCAAATAAAGAATTTTTTAGCTGCGAATATAGGAATTGGGTCACATTTTTCACCATCACCTTAATGAAGACATACATTTTTACTGTTTCACACATTTTATGGCTATATTGATATTAAAAGCCATGGAACGTTATCAGGTATAACCGAGGTCACTTTCATCAAAAGATGAGAGAGCAAATTGCAAATTTTATATCAACTTTTATAATGTTAGAAATGTTCCTTTTTGCAGATGTAAGATTTCCATGTGTTGCCTACGTATCTGTAACATCGGTAGATTTTGAGGAATTGACAGCCAATTCGGATGTGCTGAGTGTCCAACACGAGGCTGTGACAATTCCGGAAACTGTGGTGGATATCCCTCTAGTTGAGTTATGGCCTACCATAAAGCAAAGAGAGTCCAGTGTTAATGCAGCCACTACAGCGGAATTCATTGATCTTTTGAGGTAGGTGCTTTCTTATTTATTTATTTTTTTAAAATACACTTAGTGAAACAAATAGCAACATCCATTCCTTCTTTGCTTTTCCTTTCCTTAACCCTAATTTGTCTAAAAAAAGGATGCGCCTCTAATGCACTGAGCGATTACAGCCAGTCAAAAATATGTTGGGCTCTAAGGCTTACAAAATACCTGTAACTCACCTGATTGTTAATGATGTCTATGTCTTAACATAAGGTGAATAGTTTGCTCATTTGTCAATAACAACCATAAAAAAGAATATTATAGCAAATCTTATTGTTACTATATTGTTTCACCAATGTACTTACTTACAAACTTGTTTAAATCTTATTTCAGATTTTTCTATGAAAACATTTGGATGCCATGGGATGATCAAGATGGTAAAACACTACTCCCTAAAACAGTAGATGAGAGAATGAGCCTTTGGACTGATATGCACAATGGAACCATACCAAACTGTGTTGCTAGATGTATAACCCAACTTCGAAACAGTGCTATTGATGCTTATAAGAAATTAAAAGATCTTGACTCTTCTCTATGTGATGGTATATTAGATGATGATGATGGTGAATATAAGATTTCTATTATTTGTATAATTTTTGTGATGATGAGTTTTGAATACACATACAGCAAAACAAAACATAAACAGCAACCTTACTTTTGTTACTTAGCATTAAGAGCTAGAGGGTATTTTCTGCAACTCCATGTCTAGGGCATATTTTGCGTCTGGATGGGACTACCTCCAACCTAGCTCCTTGAAGAATCATCAACCTCTTCATGTTGCCAGTGATCATCAGAAGTGACCCCAGTGTTCAGATATATGTGCTGTTGTATATGGACACTGTGTACACAGTGTGGCATATATGGGATGCCTTTTCTTCTGTCCTTTGTACATGCTCTGTAGTTGGTTATACCTAAGCTTATATTAGTTACAAGCAAATATTGAGTGGACCCTAATATGCGACACAACCTACTGAGCCAATAGCTGTACAGTCACTGAGTGATGGCTGAACATTTTAGGACATTCTAGTTTGTGGCGATATAAGGAGTACCTGTAAACAATAAGCATGTATATGGATACATAGATGTATGGATGTTGATGAAGCGAGAGAGTTATGGGAAGATCTGGAACTCCATGATCTCTGCCTACCCCTCTGGGTTACGCTTTTTCTAACACAGCTGAAAGATTGAGCCCAAGACTGGAAACTGTTGTTCGCCTGGTTTGACTGACGTTGACAAAATTTTGGGAAGCTTTGTGCTATCAGCTGTTTAATCATTCCTGCCTAACTTTAAATATTTTATTATGAATCAAATGTAACATCAATCTTTTCAGATTCCCTTCTACCTCCAAGCTATATATCTGAATGTGCAGAGATGAATGCACGGCTAGATAGTCTCATGTCCAAATGGACACTGTATGAAAACCCATTGATCAGAGAACAATACTTAGCAAAGACAAAACACAAGTGGCAGAAAACTAAAAGTAAAAGAAATGTAAGTGTAATCATATTATAAAAAGGTTTTAGGGCCATATTACCTATGATTATGTAGAAATTTATCGTATGAATCATTATATTGTAGTTGTATTTGAACCAGTTAATTTGTTCAGCAACAGAAGCCGTACTCTGACCGAATGATTGAGCTAGCATCTTTTTAGTAAATTTGATTCCACAGTTTTGTAAGAAAATATTATTTCAAATTAGCTTCTTAATCTTATTTATAAAATTACAGGTCGTGGCGCTCTGGCAAGGGGGTTCTATATCTAATTTTAACGAGATATCGAAATTTCTCGACAAACATCTCACCAATGACCACAATCTGATGTTGATGGTGTCCGCCGAAGATGGTCTATCATTAGAGCCCGATGAAGTGGTTGTATGCAGCCCAATATATGAACTGCCAGAGATGCCTCTATCACAAATATCTATCTGCAGTTTTAATGGTGCGCTGAAATTTATTGCTAGCTTTCTTCTAGCTTCATATTGAATTAAGATCTTATAAAAAATCATTACCTACATACATTTTATACCGAAAATAAAACTGTTTACAGATACATAAAACTTTGATTAACAATATTGATTGTCACAACAAAATTTTGACACATGTTGCCTATAATTCCTAGTTATATTATGCGGCATCATCTTACTAAAATTACGAGCGTCGAAAATGAGAATGCGTGCAAATCGCTGGCAACAGCTAGTATACACATAAAACTCAGCACCTTAGTGCTACCACTACAAATACATTTTGAAATTCAGGTGCGACATTGAAAGCAGCGGACATGAGGTCCTGTCTGCTCATGCTGAGCGACGAGTGCCGGCTCCAGAACCTCACTCTGCACTGCGCCCTAGTGAACACCATTATTGTGATGCTGCCAGGAACACTTCATATCAACAATTGCATGTTAGCTGATGAGTCCAAGAACTCACAGGTTTGTCTTTTAACATTGTCATTAAGTGGGCCTCAATATGTATAGAAAGTTAATGAAAGTCTAATTACCTGGTAGTTATTGTAATTAACTTCACTTGTATCAAAGTGGTTTAAGGGTGACATGCAGTACTTTCATTGTTGAAAGCCTAAAAGGAAGGAGATTTCTTTTAGCTTCTTCTATAGTTTTCTTATTAGACTTATATAGTTGTGACTGTACTACTTCTTCATCCAAGTATCTGCTTTTTTAATAACTAACAATTGCCCACCGTTGGCTGTGGATACCAAAAATACTGACACCTTAGGTCTTCCACGCAAACATTAAACTTTACACAATGTCATTATTTTTACAGAGAGATTTCGCGCAAGGCATCGTAGCGAAGGCTGGAGCAAAGATTGTTATAGAAGATTGCACATTTGAAAATTTTTACTCTGGTATTGTCGTTCACAAAGGAGCACAGGTATTTTTTATATTTGATTTTTAGACCTATTTTTTGATTTAAAAAATACATGTACGAAACATTATATCTAAACATCTCTTTCTCTCTCTCTCATCTCTTTTCCTAAATTGGGGTCGGGGCTGTATGACAGTATTCCGTACTGTAATGGCTGACGCTAACCGTCCTCGGGAATTAAACGTGTTTTTGTTTGAAAAAAATAATGTTTTGCATCTTCATACCTCGTATAGCAAAGCTAAATTAATATATTTATTAAAAGACATTAATTTTAATTATTTGAAATAAAAAGTGGAAGTGGAGTCAAAAATGGATTATGAATAAAACAAATGGCCATCATTATGTTGCTTCCCAGTTTAATTTGACATTTATTATTTATTTTATATCCATTTTGGCGATAATGGCTTACACATTAAAGATGTATGCTGTCGCTGGCCTCTGGTTAGGACTACTTATAGTTTTTTTTTTCAATTATACATTATATATGTGTAACTAACGGTTTTTGCAGCGCACACCTCCTTACTTTACACTTATCGTTTTTATTTAATTTTAAAGATGTTAGGCGCATCTTTCACACAAAATTAATATAACTCCTAATCAGACAATGTATACCATTTCAGCTAGAACTGAAAAAATGTCTCCTGAATCAATGTGGAGTTGGCATCCAGATGTATTCTGGGGCTCACGTGAAGCTGGACGGTACCGTCATTACGAACTGCTCCGAGCAATGCATCCGGTATGAAGTGTACGACGACAGCTGTGGCGCAGTCGATGAGTGAGTATATAACCTCTTTATAAACGCCACACTCTTATTAAAGGTACCGAGAAGATAAACTAAGTTATATTACTACATTCTATCTAAAGACGTAGCCACAAATTCCTCATTAATTTATGAGAAATCTGATATATATCACTATCTCTGTCTTTCTCTCTCACTTTCTCTTTCGTCAGCATTTAAAACTACATTACAAAATAGTGGGCCGATAGGTTGATGGTTTTGGACCTTTCGACTTAGTATTGTTATTAACCACTTTATAGCTTCGCACGCATTACCTTACTTGGAATGGTTAAAAGGACAGTAATATAAAAGTATCGCGCCTAGATTTCACTCTTTATTGATATTAAGTTGTAATAGCCAGAGAATTTTGTAAAATAAATGTATTTTTATTTTCAGATCAGAAGATCTACAGATTATGTCGAATTGTAAAATCGGGTCTGGAAATTTACAAAAGGAAGTGTTGACTGTCAACCACCACGTTGACTTGTTTTAAAGTTGTTATGAACTGACCAAATCTGTTTTAGATATAAAATGTTTGTATGCCAAATTGTATAAGAAAACTGACTTGTTAAATGGGAGTTAGAGTTCATTTTAATATTTTGTTTATGTAACGTGCGATATTACTTTACTGTTTAAAACAATGTTTCTCCCTATTTAAATACTAAATTCGCCTGAATATATAATTGTCATTTTTTGAGTCTGGGAAGGGAACGGCGACCTAACTTAAATGAATCTTTTTCACTAGTAAAGAGCAAATTCTCACCATTAATATAATCAGGGCTGTAAGGAAGGGTATCAATAATATTTTTGCGATACATTTCAATATCACCAATTAATCGAGCAGTGTCCTGTATTGTTGAAGGAAAGGAAGGAATAATCATCTCAGGCGTTTTCCAGCAGAGTTATGTAATAATGCTTTATTAAGTCAGATTTTTTACAATGTGGCTACGACATGTGCATGCATGAAAACTACACAAAGTTTTAGAATTTAATGTATTTATTTTGATTTTAAATATATATTATAGTTTAATACTTACTGAGTGATTTTATCTCAGATTCAAGTCATGGGAATTAATAATTTCGTAAGCTCGATGTCATTTGACAGTTAATCAGTAGCACAGCAGATGTCTCTTTGTCAAGTTTATTATTATTGTCGCAGGATGTGTATACAAATGTCTTACAAAAAATCTGTATCTGTCAGCAGTGATCAGGAGGCTTCCAAAGGCGCTGGTCGTTATGCATTATCAAATCGCTCATTTATTGACAAATGCCGGACGTTGCGATTAACTGAGAACAGTTCGTAAGGTTTTTAATTACTGTGTTGCATGTATGTCTATATGTTTGTTATATGTATGCTATAATTTATCTAACACGTGCGGCCTTCTCATCCTTAATTCGACTGGTTCGAAAACGGTAGAGGATGTCGGTTCTACAGGAATGGATCATTATATCGCTGAAGAGGTGAATGCCGCAGCAGAGCCTGACGAGAAGATATGCCCCAAGCCAAGAATGATCCAGTCAACATTCGACGATCTCAGCAACGGAACTGTGCTGTACTGTGCGGAACAAGCGGACACCGAGATAGAGCGGCGGAAAAGAAGAGTGATGTCATGGGATGTGATGAGGAATATTCCCATGATTGATAAAAACATGATAGCATGTGAACAAAAGAGAATGTTGTTTGGCTGTCAGATAGTAAAATAACAAATTTGTTTGTGTGTGTATATATATATACACAATTATAAATAAACACCTATATATACAATCCTCGTAACTTATATATAATTTTAGAAGTCCGTACAGGTATGGATGACAATATGTTCAAAACGGTCGATGAACGAAACAGATATTTTACTTAATATTCTGAGTATTTAAGGTTTGCGGCAAGTTTTTTAGTCTAAATATAATTAATAAAAAATAATGTTTTCTAGCGATAGCGAAAATTAATATGAAGTCTTGCATGTTAACTGAACTGCGCCTCAATATGTACATTCATCTAACATTTTTGTTTTAAAAATATAGATTTAATACACCTTACTAAAGTGATTTAAATGTTTATATTGTTTAGGGCAAAAAAAATTACTGTTGGCTCTGTAATTACCAAGAAATATGAAATACATTACACATAGAATCAGATCTGCTCCAATTTACTAAAGAAAGTCTCGACCACTTACGGTAAGTACATCGTTAACGAGGCCATTGGCTTCTCTGCTCATTTTATAATTGTTCATCATCATTAAAATCAGTAGTTTAAGTAAGCCATTGCTTTAAGTATGTAGTTCAAAAGAGGTAAGCATATAACATACTTTAAATAACATTTTTGTAGCTTTTAACATCACAAAACCATCAGACTTTTAACGCATAACCTGTTGTGTGCCACCGCTTGACGACATTGACACACCATCAGTTGGGACTGGTCGTTGCTCGACCTACTACTCTCTCGACCATTAAAAATCGTCATTTCATTTTGGAATAAAGATGAAATGAAAAACTTTTTTAATGTTTTTGCATAAAATAAAACATTGATTTTTTTTGATTTGATGTTAAATCAATTGGCGTCAATTAAAATTAATCCTTTTGACATTTATTTGACATCGTTATACATAAGTATTATTATATATCAAATCACAGTAAGTTAATCTTAGTGACAAATGACTTATAAAAAGACAAGAAAGTATACAATCATTTATAATTATAGTTAAAAATGAAATATATAAAACGCAAAAGAATCTCAATTCTTACAAAAATGTCAATTACAATATTTACTAATTAAAAAGGGAATTACAATTGGTAATAAATAATAAGGCACTAACTAAAGTCAATAAATAAGTTACAAATGCTCACGTAGCTCCTGCAATGAATACTATGAACTCAAAAACTACAAAACCTATGAGATAAGATTAAAGGCTGTTTTTACAATCCGATGTGTAAGAAGCAAAATTCTAAAGTAAAACAATCTGTTAAACTTTATTTAGTATACATATTTTTTAATCAAAAAAGTTAATTGGTAAGCTGTAATCTGCTTCGCGAGCAGTGGGCCACAGTGAGGAGTCTATCGAGTAAAAAAGTATCTGAAATATGTACAATATATAAAACTTTTCTTACAAGTTCCTTCCAAGTGAACTAACTAATCGAATTCAGATCGATTGACTGTTCTGCAAATTTAAGACCTTGATGAGAGACGAATCTATTTTATCATTTGGAGTGTCCTACAAGCCCATACTGAAATTGTTTCCGGCTACATCATGACCCATTTTTTGGTGACTTTTGAGAACCAATAAGGTTATTGAAAATCTAATTAAATTAAGATACGAGTTAAAGGAGTGTAATATCATCTATTGAACCTATTTAAACCTGACTTGCCTAGCGAACATTTCTGCGCAGAGGTCGGCGGTGCCCTTCGCGGAGCCGGGCTCGTCATCAGTTTCGGTGTCGGAGTCGAATTCTGAGGTCGCGGCGGGAGACTTCTTGCCGGTGAGTGCTCTCTTCAGTCCCACCTCCGTAGTAAGAATCTCTTTGATGACGTCATCTGAGGTCTGCTCCTTGCGCTTGGCGTTGCGGAGCTGTTTCGCTCTCTTCCTTATGTCGGCTAAGAAACCGGTGTTTACTTCCACGCTCTCGTTCGACATCTCATGCTGCGAAAGATCGGTACACGACACGGTCAAGTCCGAGGACGAGCCTTTGGTATCAGAAATGGTTTCTAGAGATTCGACCGACGCGCCTATACTCCGGAACGCGCCGAGACCATCTATTATAGAGACGGAATATCCGTCGTCCGTCGTCGATCTAATTATAATTCCATTGGGCGCAGTTCCGAGCAGGACGGGCTCTCTAACTTTGTAGTTGTATACTTCGGGCAGGTAGCACTCGGAGGCGCTGGAGGCGACGGAGGACGTGTCGCACGTGCAGGGCGGCGCGCGGTAGGCCTCGTCGCTGAGGTAGATGATCGTGACCCGCTCTGTGCCCACGGCGTACAGAAACGGGGCGACGTACTCCCAGCTCTGCACCGCCGTGCTCCACTTGGGGTCTTCGTTGCGCGTGCGCCGGCCGTTCTCATCGACGAATACCCCACACTCGGCGTAGCAAATGAGAAGCTCGATGGGTTTGTTTCTGACGAGGACGATGGCTTTGGGCGCGGAGTGGCTCCTCGCGGCGGCGGCAACCGTGGTCTCGTCCATGGCGAAGGTCTCGAGCGCGCCGGCGGGTAGATTCACCTTAAGCGGCTTCTCGCCCGCCAAGAACAGGTGCCGGTCTGTGAGCAACAACGAGGCCGGTGGCCGGTCGATGGTGAGCGAGCGCGCGATCTTAAACTCCGTGGTGGTGGCGTCGAAGCGCAGCACGAACACGCGCCGCCCGCACGCCACAACCGCGCACGGACCCTCGCTCGTTTCTTCAGCGTTTACCTGCGAACAATAATATTTGCGTGATTTACGATTTTAACACCCAGATCCTCTACAATCGTGTAATACATCTCTTCACTCTTTGTTACCGTCTTCACACGCCTAGGTTTGACAACTACAATCGATTGATACTCCTCCATTTTTCTCTTTGTAGTGTACAATACACGTGAACAGGAAGAATGTATAGAAATATACCTTGAGTATATGTGGCGTGATTACATCTGGCAAGCGCACTCTGCTGAGGCTGAATGTGGGTCGCAGGGAGGGCGCGCGGCGCAGCGCCGAGCCAAGCGAAAGTAGGCCGCCGTGAGCTAGCAGCGCACCGCAGACCATCAGCGCGCGGCCGCCGCACGCAGCCGCACACCGCACCGCGCCGCACGCGCGGGCCGGGGACACAGACCCCTCCCACTCTATGCGCACCTCGCCTCGCAACGAATTCAGACCCTCCGGACCACCTGAATACAATACACATACACAAACATTACAAAACAATTACGGAGAATATCTTGCATTCTTTTTCAGGGCCCAGTCAATCGGCTTAGTCTTTGTCACATTTGAGAGCTAATAAGCCTAAGCAAAGCGTGAAATGTATATAATAATAAATGGCAATAGTCATATGGTGGATTCGAACTCCCGACGTCATGTTCTCTAGTCCGTGCTCTTAACTATTGGGCTATTGGCGCTTTAGAGTTGGACCTATGATCTGATTAGGGATACAGAAGTGAACGAAGAGACAGCAGGAGAGCGATTTTTGTTTGACCGCCTGAAACAAGCGAATCGTAGTCCAATGGGAAAATGTTACGTGAGTTACCTATAGCGATTGCGTGCGGCGCGACGTAGAGCGCGGTGTGCGGCGGGGCGCGCGCGTCGCACAGCGCCAGCGGGCGATAGTCGGCGGGCGGCGCGCGCAGCCGTGACACCCACTCGCCGCGTTCGCACGCACTGCTGCACACCGCCACCGCCTCGCCCTGGCCGCGCTCCTCGCCTACGCCCTCCACTTTGATCTGTACAAATATGATTAATAACATTTTCATTGTTTTTTATTGTGTACGTATTACCGTGGGTACAGTGTCAAAAACATTTACACAAAATATATTATAGTCTCAGTTTTTCCAGAGAGAAAGATAAAGAGAAACCTTGTACCTCGACAATTTTATACGTCAGTGGAAATCCCCGGTTAATACGTGAAGACGACTTCGAGCACATGGCAGAATCAAAGTAGTCTGTGGAGAAGCGTCTTCAACGATTAGTAGAGCCCGCATCTGTTGCAGGAATGGGCCGGCTCGACCGGTGAAATACCACGACCACACAGAAGACAGGCGTGAACTAGAAATACTCTGAGTTTCGCCTGATGCGTTAGGTGCCGGAGGAGCCTAATTTCAATCCTCTTCTATGGGTAGCGCTTACTTAAGATCAGGTGCACCGCTTGCTCGTTTGCCACCTTCTTGCATAAAAAAAGGGAAGAACGCTGCAAATAGCGCAATATTATGTCTCCCGACTTAAATAACCAATACAAAGTTAAGCCCCATTGTTAAAGTGATATCTGGAGAGTTAAATACTATAAGATTAGAAGGGAGCATACGAGGAATGCGCGGTTGGCCTCGTTGTGCGGCAAGTTGGTGGCCTCGGGCGAGAGCAGGCGCGCGCGCAGCTCGCGGTCGCCGCGCCTCAGCACCAGCGCCGCCTCCTCGCACCGCGCGCTCATTCGCTCCCGTGTGCCGTCACACCTTTGTAAACAAACTTATTGTACAAATGTTTTTCAAAGTATATTATGAATGGACCAAATATAACAATGTTTGTATGGTTCTATGTCAAGGTTTCTGGTTAGTTGGTGCAGCGCAAATAGACCGTCGTTCTACACAGGACTTCGGGTCTCTCTAGACCCAAACTATAAGTCATATAAAATGTTAACTTACCATACGATAAGCAACGATGGTTCCGACACGTCTTCTAGTAAATTCATACTTCCTATACTGTGAAAAAAAATACATTTAAAAAGTTTTAATCAATAATGAATACGTATTAAATAACAAAAAATAAAACTTACCCATTGACTAGTTTCTTCGGCTTTTCAATTGTCTTTTCTCGTTTTGGTGTTGGCGGGCTGGAAATTTGGAACGTATAAATGTAGTTTTTACATTTAAATTTATAAAGAACATATTCTTTATAAATTGTTGTTGTTGTCTTTACAAATGTTGCATATTAATTAGTACTTTTATTTACAAAAACATAAATGTGTACATACATGTCGTTAGCGGCCAGTTTAGCCCGAAGGCGCTCGACTTCTTCGCGCAGCTCCCTGTACAAAATAAGATAAATACTTATGTATCTCTAAGGTGTATTACTTGTAAAAGTTTTATAATTTTCTCCCTTAAAAAAAATAGATTTATGAATATGATAAAAGCTATTGGCGGTCACCTGTTAACTCGCATGAGCGGCGGGGACGCGGCGGTTCTGCGGCCCGACCGCCCGAACAACTTGTTGCTTAGTGAACATTTCTTGCGATTTGCCTCCTCAACCTTAGCCTATTAAAAAACAGTGTGAGTTCAGTGTCCACTCAAACTTTGTACATTAACGCTACGCATAAACAAAATGAAATTCCATCGCTTAGGAAATTTGATTTAATGATAAAGTATATTAATTATCTTCTTACTTATCATGCAGTGAAGCTGTTCTCAAATGGTTTCAGTTTTCCATAAAACAAACAGAACTTAATGCTTCGTGTTTTACAATGCCAACAAGTACGAGCGTGAAGTAGAATACTTCTGCGTTTCAAAAGCAACGTATCGCCCCGTCCACTTCCCTACTTTCGTTTTCATTAACCCACTTTTCCTTTAATCCCCTTCTTTCCTGAAAAATGCTGCTAGTCGTTGTGTCTCGTTTACCGTTTTCTACTTGAAATATACAAATACTGATTGCAAGTGTACCTGCAGGAAGTCGATGAGCTTGGCCTGCTGGCGGATGGTGGCGTCGGCCTTGGTCTCGCGCGTGCGCCACCACGCGCTCGCCGCCTCGTTTGCCTCGCGCGCCGCCGCCGCCTCCTCCTAAACACATGCAAATTTACTTAAGTAATAACATTATGGCCGCATTCATAACAAACGTATTAGCCACCGTTTGTGAGTGAGCAATTTATTTATTTTCAATTGGATTTCAACTTTATACCGACACAAGGAGATAACATAATGGCATGGGTAATCGCGAAATATTATTTGTACTGCGTCAATATGCACCACGGACACTACATGGCTACGTATAAGACCCAATGCGCGTCCACCACGCGTAATGGTATTACGTTCAGTTAAATTTTATAGCGCGATGGATCACAACGCCGTTGTACTTATTTGATATACATATGTAGCAGGGAGTAGTGGCGTTTTGGTGTACCTGTGCATCAGCTAAGCTGGCCTGCAGCTGAAGCGCTTGCGCGTGGTGGTGATGCGCGCGCGTGCGGAGCGCGGCGCTCTCCTCCTGTAAGTCGCGCACGCGCCGCGCAGCACTCGACAGCGCGGCCGCCGCCGCCGACCGCTCACCCTCCAGCGCCGCCAAGCGAGACTCCAACTCCGCTACGCACGCCTCCCGACTCTCGACTCGCTCCTGTATAATATAAACATAAAAGTATTTCATTCATTCATTCATAATTAATGAGCCAAAGTCAACAGCTATTTGACGTTGACCTCGTCCATGAATCGCAACCTTGACCATATCATTGTTCGCATCTCACAATAAAACATTTTTTTTAAATTTCATCTTTAGTATTCTTTAAGCTTTATGTTTATTATTTAGTATAGGCTCAATTAGTACGTACTCTCAGCAGCTGCAACTGTGTGTTGGCGTGTCTGGCCTGGTCGCGCGCCTCGTCGCCGCGCTGTGACGCCAACCCGGCGGCTGCGGCGCGCTCGGCGGCCGCGCGCTCCGCCGTGCACAGCCGCGACCGGCACGCCTCCAATTCGCTGCGCATACGTTGAGTCTCACTCTGAAAAAAAATAACCATCTTTTCAATTCCCGATGAAGTACATTATTATAGGTAAAACGAAGTAAAATTACAATAAAACCGACGATTGAAAAGTAAAGTAGAAAATATAGAAAATACAAGCTATTTTTTGTCTACAAACGGTTTATTGCTAAAATTAAAAACCTCTTGCTCTCTGCAGCCAGTTAAAAAGTACAACATAATTTTCCTACTTCGGAACTTGACTGATCACTTTTTTACAGGACAAGATTCTAATGTTCTTCTTTGTCTAAGGATCCTAAGTAGTATCGGTTTGCAAATATTATTACAAAGAGCAGTAGTTTCGTGTTTTTTTGATTTTAAATCCATTGTACTACAAGGTGTACTGAAATAAATAAATATGCGCTCACGCCGGTAACCCAGAGATGATGGACTTACATTTGACGCGATCCTGGCAGAAATATCTCGCTTCTTCTACATCCATACATCTTCCGCATACAAGCTCGGCGTTTATGGGTACTCCTTATATCGCTCATCAGATTAGTGACATTTAATATGTATGTTCGATGTAAGTTGTCCTTGGGCGTCCCCTTCCCAACGCTGCCACGCCACACTCACTTTTGCAACATAAATTTGCTTTGTTACTCTTCAACCTTTTAGCGTGCCCGAGGCACCGAAATATACCTTTCTCAATTCTAGTCACATCCACTTTTAAACCACACGTTAGAATGTACTATAATGGATGTAAAATTAGGGGTACAAATAACGCCCACATTTTTAGTGGAAACATTAATAAAATAAATTTATAATATTTACCTCAAGATCTTTATTTTTGACTTCGTGTAAGTCTGTTAATTTCTCCAACTCTGTCAATTGATCCTCCAAAAGTGTACAGGCCTCTTGTAGAGCTTTGTTATTCTGTAACAAAAAAATCGTTTATTAGTGCAAAACACTTACAATCAAACCTTGCGTAGTAAATTGTCTGTTACGAACAAAACAATTATATATTATTTATTTAAAAAATAGTTAAAACCGTACGGTGGCAAGATGTGTATGTATTGCTGCCAGAGCGTTATCAACGGACCGACAACGACCCCGTAGCAAGTCCGCGGCTAACGCCAGTCTCAAGCGTTGAGTCCATGCGTTAGGTCCCGCCCCTATCTTCAGGTAAGCCGGTTTGGGTCTCACGACAGGTTTCTCACTCGACACCTTACGTTTCCACCGGTCCTGACGCGAGGCCATGGCGGCCACGCTGCGATTTACTTTGTGTTCGATCAATTTGGGTTTGGGTTTTCTCTTCGACAGTTTAATACATGCGAAGTAAGGCATTAGTCGATTTGTGACATATCTTGAAACTTGTGAAGCACTATGGCGGATTTGCTTTCACTCAACATTTTCGGACTATTATTTACATGGATTTTTTTATTCATTAAGGCACAATCAGACGCTCACTTCGCTTCGATATAACTGCGCGGCGACAAAGCGGCCGCGCGCTGACGATGACTCCCTTGTTTATGAACCATACGCAAACATAACAATGAAGAATTCAGGATGACTGCATCGTATTTCAAGTAAATACATACAATCGTTTCATTCACTGTTGACAAAAGTACAGCCATTCATCTATACATCAACATATGATAGACGATAATTTCTTATTCGCCTTTCAGTTTCCCATTATTTTCATAACCACGAAGGGAGATTCTGTGAACATATTTCGCATAATCTCTTATGAAATTATGGCTGATATGAAAATCTACGTGAAAAAAAAATCACCAAAAAGGTAAATCAACATTTTGAAACACATTGATGAACGTACGAGAAAATGTTTTTTTTTCACACATCAGTATAAATTATTTCTCGTAAGCTGAAACGTGACATTGTAAATACATATGTTGTGAGAGAAAATATTTTAAGTATTGGCGATGTTTCAACATTTTTTCACATTAAATTGGATTCATAAAATATATAAAGCTCGTAGCACTATCCTGGTAGGATTTATAGATTAAAAAGAATTATGTTGCTATGGCAGTTTACTTTTACGCAAATGAAATAATATAACAAACACAATATCGAAAGATACAATAAATAGTGCCATATTATCAAAAATAAATTCTCAACCCCCATATCTTTTACACCCATACAAGCACCACAGTGCTTCATACATGAGGACGGTGAGGCTACAACTTCGCTCAATCACATTAACTCTGTGATGTTTAGTTTTGACTAAAATATGAGATATAATCTAGTCAGTACAGTATATAATTATAAGTTACATAGTCTGCATTACAGCAGTTTTACGTAATATTTCGTATGAATGTTACGTAAGTAAGTTATCTGTTTTAGTACGTACAGTCATGAGATCGTTGTTGTGCGTTCTCAGCGCGGTGAGCTCGTCCCTGAGCTGCGCGCGCTCGCGACTTGACAGCTCCTCTTGTTCTTCGGCGTGCAGGCGCCGCTTCTCGCTGTACTGTAACTCACTCTTCAGCTTTCTAATATCATTGCGGGATCTGGTAAAAAAATAAAAACTATAAGTGTTTGGTGTCTCTTGAGAACATTTTGTCAATGTGAAATATCTATTGGCGCGACTTGGAAGTAAAACCGACCAGTATGCCGTGACGGCAAACGGCGTGACGCTCTAATGGCGTTACTCTAATGCACGACTCTCCCTTATGTGTATGTGTGCGCACACAGACTAATATTCATTTATAAAAAAGTATATCCTGTATACAAAACGATATATAATATGATATTAAAATAATAAGTTCCATTCAGTTTTATTATTTTACTTAGTACTTTAAAATTTTTACATCACTGTAATTTTTATAATTATTCAATATTTTAGGCATGGGACATGGTAGCCATTAAAATTGCAGCTACTAAAACTCAATCATTGGCCATATTTCAGTGCGACGGGAAAGGGCTTCGGGGCTTAAACGGAAACCTCAACTCTAGCGGAGCATTACCTGTCTACTTCAGTCTGTACGACCTCATGTTCCTTCTTCAGCGCTATAAGCTGTTCCCTCATGTTATCGAGATCCGCAGTCGCTTGCTGATACTGCGGTCGTAGCGTGATCAGCTCAGTCTGTAGTGTAGACGCCTTCTGCTCGCTGGTCTTGCGAGCTTCCTGCGCTAGTGTCAGGCGTTCCTCTAAACGCTTCAACTCGCGAGCAGTTGATTTTGACTCCATCGAGAGCTCGTTGTATTCACGCTCCTGTTGGAATATTTATGCTTATAAAATATATATATATATATATTTGACATCATACTCTAGTTAAGTATTAACCTGCAGATGTTATGGATTTGGTACCCCGCGAGATATAAGTCCTTTAAATATATAATATATTAATAATGTAGTATTATGTAAGAATTAAAAATTATATATATATATATATATATATAATGAATAGATCATTAGATAAATACCTTTCGCCATTTAGCGAGATTAGCAGCCCTCGTCTCTTGGCGCAGCGTTGCAATTTCGTCCGCGCGAGCCTAATAAAAAAATAACATTAATCATTTTCTTTATTTTATTTTTAATTGCAATGCTAGTTTCATATATTGTAGTATCATTTTTGGCTCATTTGCTCAAAACATATTTATTTCATATTTATGGAACAGGGTGCGCAAATGAGCAAGCAGAACATCTCATCAGATATTAAGTGAACGCTAGGCATAGGCATCCGGAACAAGAAAGTGTGTCCCAGATGCGTTGCCTACCTTTAATGGACAGAGGAGGGGAGAGACAGGAAAAACGATATTTCTTTTACCCCATCTATCCCGTCCAATACCATCCTTATTAGGAAAGGAATGGGAAGAGGGATAGGGCTGAAATTAGGTCTCCGGCACCTTACTCATTGTCCGAAACAGAGAATACCTCTACTTCGTCATGGTATTTCAGCGGTCGAACCAAACCAAATAGACCGAATGTGTAACAGATGTTGTTGTGGGCTCTACTACTGTTAAAATTGTAAGACATGCATGGTTTAACCATAACTGTCAATGTGTTCATTAGGGTGAGAGTGACCGAGGGGGACAGGGAAGGATCAAAATAACATTTGGATATTCGGATTCGTGTTGTCACCTGTAGCTGCGCTTCTGCCCGCTCGAGCTGTTCGCGCAGCACGGTGAGCTGGGCGTGCGAGTGCGCGTGCCCGTCGGCCACGCTCTCGGTGTCGCTACGGCAGTCGCGCGCGCGTTCGCTGCCCTCGTCGTGCTCGGGCTCATGCTCTCGCTCGCGCTCGTGACCGGCGCACACCGCGCACGTCCGCTTCTCGAGCGCGCTCACCTCGCGCTCCAACTGACGCACCAGCTGCTCTAGACCGTTCACCTAAACATATATTCCATATTAAAAAAAAACATAGAGAAACAGTTTGTAACCAAATTGGGCAATTAAGACATTCTAATATTAGTCAGGGAGTTTTTCCAATCATAAGTTTTTTTGTGAACTTTCTCTTTCTTGCACAAAAATGCACAAAGTTAGTACTGCGATCCACTTGGTGTCGTACTTTTGCTCGTTTTTGTGGTAGTATGTATTACTGCCGGTTAAGAACCAACTGAACAGGCAGCGAAAAAGACGCGCGAGGCCTTTAGCCGTTGCTCACCGTCTCTCACGCGCCTGACAATCACTTCAACAACGTTACGGCGTTAACATTAATCTTGACTTCAAAAACATGCCATACATAGTTCACCCAGCAACACTGAACATAAAGATCTGTATGACTATATACGAAGTAAGAAGGTAATTCAAGAAGTTATTACCTTCTCTCTTCTTCGCGATTCGTCTTGCAAGGCAGCGGTTGCCCGGGTCTCGGCCTCTTCCAGTTTCTCTCGCAGCCTCGCCTCGGTTCGGGAGCTCTGTTCTTCCAGCGATGCCTCGCGACGAGCCGCTTCTTGGACAGTACGTTCGAATTCCTGCGAGTATACTTTATTGTACGCTAGTATCTATTACAACCGATTCCTGGACTACGTGACAGCGGCCACTAGCCTAACGTTCTTTAAAATTAAGCTTGAAGCCTCGACTTATCTAGAATGGTTTTTATATCTGAATTCGTATCATTGCATGCTAGAATTATTATGTTATTATTTGGTAGTATATATCATCATCATCTGAGGCTCTACAGCCGCGAGTGGGCCTGGGCCTGGTCAAGGAAATGTTTCCATGTAGGTCTACTTTGGGCTTTATGTCGCCAGCTTGCCAGCTCCATGGTATTATATAAGCCTCATTAAAGAATATTCTAGATGAATCACTCAAGAGTCTACAGTTCACTCATGTATATGATCGATTTTCTATTTATGGTATTCATATTATCATACAATTACTATATTTTTTGCAAAATTCGTTAAAAATAATTATTTATTAAAATAATGATTACTAATTTGAATTATTTTTAGTTAGATCAGCTTAGGAAAATTAAAAAATCAACAAAGATGCTATAACGAGGTTACTTGTCAATAGTAAGTTTGTTCTTGAAATAGATGTAATTTCAGGTAAACTATTTACTTGACTCCCTCATCATTTCAATAATTTGTTTACTTTTAAATTTAGTTGAGTAAATAACTTTGCAAATAGATATAATAGTTGTTACATTGGGCATGTCTTCACAGAAACACTATTTAACAGCTCAAACGTTTGAATTATAATGGTCGTTCGTACCTGTACTTGAATGAGGAGCGTCTTGTTTTGGGCGCGTTGCTCTACGAGTTGCTGTTGTACGTCGTTCAGTTGCTGCGTCGCGGTGTTAGAGTGGCGTCGCCTTGCGCTCAGTGTCTCCTATAAGAAGAATAGCGCAGAATACGCACGTATAGAGATAAATCTCTTTATTTCGGGCCAAAAATTGTGGTCCTTCAAGCCGGATTGTGCCAATTAAAACATGTTTAAAATTGTGTTAAAGTATTGTGGAGTTTATGCACGAGCACTCAGTGAGTGGAGTGGCAAGTGAGTCGACTCTAGCGTCTCCCACGGCTAGTTTAATTTCAGCTCGTTCACAGCGAGGCGCGTTACAAATGGTACCTTAAACCTAATACATTGTAGGAAAATCAAATAAACTTCCTTACCATAGCGGCGGACACAAGGCTCAATTCCTGATTCAATGTAGGAGGATCACGGTTTAACATCCTTACCTGAGCGGCAGCTAGCTGTGCTCTGACTGTTTCAAGCTCGGCTCTCAGTGAGTCGGTTTCAGCGTCAGCCGCTGCCAGCTTGGCCTCAGCACGCGCCCTCAGCCGCGCCTCCTTGGCGGCGTTGGCCTCGGCAGTCGCCAGTCGCGCAGCCTCCGCCTCGCCGCCGCTCAGCGTCTGCCGTCGCAGCGCACGTTCTTTAGCTATCGTGTCCTGTGATGATGTGATAATTATATATATATATATATATATATATATATATATATATGTCATTTCATAAACGGGTAGTCGCCTCGAAGCTACATTAGAATTAACACTATTCTACTAATATTATAAATGCGAAAAATTGCGTATATAGATATTATTATTGTTTTGCAAAAACTACTGGATGGATTTTATTAAAACTTTACAATAATACAGCTTATACATCAGAATAACACATAGGCTATAATTTATAAAGATATTGTGTGAATTGTTGTATAACAAGTCAAGTAAGGGGGAGAAAACTGGTTGCCATAGCACAAGCTCTGCTCAGTTTGGGATCAGATGGCCGTGTTGAATATGTCCTAGGATATTATTATTATTACGTGTATAATGTATAATGGAAATGTTTACCTTAAATAGTCCTACAAAACAGCCCGCGACAGCATATTGCCAAAATAGTGAACCATCTATTAATTACAGGGCGGAGGAAACTTTGTCGGACCGGCTGGTTTACTACCATTTGCTTAAATACAATAACAAGAAATAATATTTTTGATTTTCAGAATAAGTTTAATACAAGAAAAGATTTCCTGTGTGTGCATTCTTAATATGACTAATGTCTATGTAAGCAATAATACTAACAATATTTCTACATGTAATAGAATTCAAGAAGATTTATGAAATGCACTAAAAATGTACCTTAATGGGATTTCACCATTTACTTACTATTTCATGTTACATTAATGACTACATTTTAAAAGGACATAAGTTTTAGAACACTATAAACTACATAACTAAATACAATTAATGCATAATTAGCTACAGCTACACTTGATAGACGTTGACTTACAATGGCCCGAACATTGATTTCCGTGAGCCTTCTGTGTCTTAGCTCTTGTGCTTGTTGTATAATATCCTGGTAAAATCGCGAGTCAATCAAAATTGTCAACAACAAAACACGTAAATAAAGTAATTACATAAAAATAAATGTGGCCAATTTTAGTATGAAAAAATCGGCAGACTAATAACCTATTTTATTTATATCACCAGTGCATTGTAAGATTTTAAACTTTACTTTCCAGTTTTAGCATCACTGTTAGTTGTGGATATTTAAATTGTCCTACTTATTTATTTATTATATGTATTAAAAAAATATTGACGTGGTTAATTTAAGGACGCCTACTGTTACTATTAATTCAAAAACAACAATTAGAAAATACCTACATATATAAGTATAATTTCAGTCCTTTTGATGAATGATGAAAAGATGGTAGGGAGCCATCTTTTCTTAAAAAAGGATGAGGTAGGAAGGGGAAAATGATTGGACGTGGAAGGGTCGTTCGCCACCTTCTTCCATAAAAGGTACAAATTCATTAATACCTTGTAATGTTTCTCTTGAGCGCGTGCCGCTTCCGCGGTGGCATTATTTCTTGTATTCTCCGCCTGAAGTTCAGAGTACCGCGACTGCAATCTGTTTAGTTCTTCCTTGAGAAAGTCGCGTTCCGTCTGCAGTTCGACAACGTGTGTTTGTACTGCACGGAGCTCTGCGTTACTTCGCTCCATGATGCCAGACGATAGTTCTTGATTGATGCGCTGTAGTGCCATGCGCTCCTCCTTTTCTACTTCAACTTGACGTTCCAAACGTCTACAAAGTATTTTAATATTTAAAAACTGTGTTACCGCTTTGTAAGTGTGTAATAATCTGCTAAACCAGTCAAAAGATTTCCTAGTTAGTTTAAAATGTAATTAAAAAAAAAAATTCTCTTCTCGAGGTCTTAACTATGACAGAGGTCTATACTGGAGACAGCCATTAAAAGGGCCTCTCTCAAAATATAGGGGTGAAGTCTTTTCCTTATACCTTCGTTCCCTTCGTTTGAACAACCTAAAGGCAGGCAAATCATCATCATCATTTGCTGCAAATATTTATGAATGTCCCTTGACATCCAGTGAACCGCTTTCTCTTTTGCCATTTGATTCTATACAAAAAAAAATGGACAATATGGGCACAAATAATTTTAAAACAATTAATTACACAATAATTTGATAAGCAAGGGGATTAGCAGGACATTATCTATACACCGAGACCACAGACTTACTTGTTCTGTAGACTTAGCGCGGTGATATCAGCCTGCAGGCGCGCGCGTGTGCGCTCCGCCTCCGCGTCCGCGTCACGACGCGCGCTCTCCCCCGCTGCGCCCGCCGCCGCCTCCGCCTCCGCCAACTTGCTCTGTAATGACGCGATCTCCCGGCCCCGCATCACCGCTAACTTCTCCGCTGATCTATGCATAATATAAAAGAAAAAACTGACTGCTTGGTATATCAACGCACAGCTCAAACTACTGGACCTAGATACTTGAAATTTTGCACAGAGATTTCTGATATTACGAGGGCGCGGACTTAAACAGGATTTTTCTAAATTTATCCCCTAAAGTTCTAAAGTAGAGTTGCATGGAGAAACTACCCGTGCAAAGCCGGGGCGGCTCGCTAGTTTGTGAAATCAAAAAAAATTAAAAGGCCAATTAATTCAACTATGGCTTAATCCTATTTTGTTGACTCTGTTTATTTGGACATTTGAAGTATGAAGTAATATAAGGTAACTTTTAATGTGTACATATTATGGTCTCATACTTTCAAATTATTGTCGAGGGTTACGTAGGTGTTAAATACTTAATTTAGCCTATAAGATCGTATCACATTAGTAACATAGTACTGAGATTTTTACGCGTTTTACATCCATTTGGAACAATGTGACATGTACTGTTTTATTTCTAACTACAGTAATAACACATAGGAGCTTACTTAAAAGTCGCGAGATTAATAGCCGTGCAGTCATGTGACGCATTGAAACCTGCCGTACTGTCATCATTGATATTGCAGGCTACGAAAGAATACCCTGTGAACACACGGAAATATATTACGAACATTCAAACAAATGGGAAGAAGTGTGCGGCTTTCAGATTAACCAATAGTCATCAGGTTGGTCGCAGAAAGCGGAGGACCGCATATTGTGGGAAACATTCAGCACATGTCATAACAGTGGACTGATAAAGGATGATGTTGGTGATTCAATCAAGACTTTAATATGCAATAGTATTGTTACACCCTACTACGATATAGTAAAGTCTTACCAACAAAGGGCAGTTGACCGGCGAAGGGCGGTCGCGACCGAAAGGGCATCGCGGAGGGCGGCGGCGTGCCGCGCGGGGGAGGGCTGAAGTACGACGCGTCCTCAGGACCGCGGAGGTGCGGCACCCATGGTGGTGCCTGTCAAATTCCCACAACAAAAGAATTGATAGTAGAAACTAAATTAATATTGTGTATTATATAAAATCTATTGTGTTTCAATGACATAATTAAAAGCAAGTTGTATAAACAAATTGCTTAATTACAATATCCCAACATTGCAACTGAACTTAAGTTTATACTTGATATGGTTGACAATAGTCGATTAAATGATTCGGTTCCATATTAGGTTTCGCAAACCATACCATAATCCATTAGGCCAGTTGTTCCATAAAGTTGACTAGGCTCCGACCCATCATC
Organism: Papilio elwesi; assembly: GCA_029849275.1. Lineage (NCBI taxonomy): Eukaryota > Metazoa > Arthropoda > Insecta > Lepidoptera > Papilionidae > Papilio > Papilio elwesi. The sequence goes on along the minus strand of CM056707.1, from coordinate 3,872,497 downwards.
AAAAATGTCTGATGTTTTAGAAATTCAAGATTTAATCACAAAGTAGAATGTGCTAAGTTATAAATGGTAATGTACTCACTGAATATTAGCTCTCGACCCATATTTTAATAACTTTTACATTAGGCTATTGGAGCTTCGCACCGGTGCTTGGAGCCAAGCACTCAAAGATACCCATAGGGGTTTTTAACAAGTTCTCACAAAGCTGTCTTCCCTTCCTTCGCTGAAGCAAGTTATTAAGCCGTACAGTATAAGTTTGTTGAGCTGGGTCATCAAGATAAAGTCTGTGCCTAGTTCGAAGTATTGATTACTATGTCTAAAACGAATTGTGTCGATTATATTGAAATAGATTCTTTTCGTTTTCATAGGTACCTGATCACGTATGGAATGGAGTCTAAGGTGCGCAAGAGCCGGTTGCTGTAACGTGTCGAGGTAGCTGAAGCGCCGCGCCGGAGTGACGCGCAGTAGTCCTGCCACTAGGGAACGCCAAGAAGGCGAAGGGCCGTGAGGCAGCGCCTCGAAAGGGGGTTCCGCGTCCTTCTTACTGCCATACCTGGAACATTGAAATCCATTGAGAAACATTCAACAAATACATATTTAAATCAGTCCGGCTTAAGAATTAGAGCCATAAGCTAAAATATACACATACATAGTTTTACGGCCGACCAAGAGAGCGCCTGCGGAGGCAGGGTTGCGGGAAGGGAGGGGTGATTTCCAGTTTCCTTCCTTTCAGCCGACAGTCGTCCACGACTAACATTTAAGTTCATCTATTGAATTTTTTTTTTTAATAATTGATTACCTTTGTATGTTAGCCAATATCTCTGGTAGTGAGTCATCGTCGCCGCACGAAAAGGGCCTTTTCAGTGTGACGAGCTCAAACGCCACCACGCCGAGCGACCAGTAGTCACAGGCAGACTGCACACAGAATAAAATTGTCTACATATATAGAAATCCTGCTTCTCTTCTATTATTTAAATCTTTTGTCCCTCGTATGGTAGAGATAGAAATTACTATTGGGTCTTCGACAAACTTATCCAGATTGATATGCTATAAAAACAATCTCGAGTAGTACGTTACGTTAACATAAAAAGTCCTGGGTATAATACACAATAAATTGTCAATCACAAAATATTGCTCGTCTCATACAAAATATGGTATTTTTATCAAGCGAACAGTGAACAGGGCTTAAGATCATTCATAATTTAAATGGACTAAACCAGCTTGTTTGGTATGAAAAATAGCAAAGTCTATTTTGAGCTAATACCCAAAAAACCTACTAAAACAAAAGTTAAATTTATTAGTCTACACCTATTACCAAAACCAATGGATTAGCTGTTAGTGTTAAAAAACTACACGTCACAATAATAAAATTAGTGACACTATTATTTGATTATTTTTTGAGCTAGTTACAAAAATTATCTTCCCCCTCCATACTTCCTTCCTTCCCCGCACTTTTATCAAAAATTGCTGGCTAGCGTAACTCTTCCGGTTGTTATGGATTCATTAGAAAAAGGTTAATGATTCTGATGGATATCTCTGGTCACCTAACAACAGCTGCTTGGTTGTATCCTTTTACAATAATATATTATTCATGTTAGTTTTTCTATGTTAAATTTAATTATATTTATGTTTTGTTTACATGCCGGTGGCAAATTTAACTCTAATCATTACCACATACAAAAGATTATTCTACATCATTTATGACTATAAAATTACTACATTATTAATAAAATTAGGTTTCCTCTGAACATGCCTCATAAAATTCAAATTTTACTTCACCTCATATCTCTAATCAAGTTACATCCAGAGCTGAAACATTTTCTTTCAAAATAAAACAACGTGCTGGGGTGTTAATACAAAAAATGTTTTCTAAAGTTAAAATATATACGTGTCTCCTTCTAAATAAATCCTTTTAAATGAGTTTTAAAATCATTTAGTTCATTAATTTAACATATCTATAAAAATGGTTTGGTATATATATTAACTAAATAATAGTAACATGAAAACAACCTGTGTAATGGGTTAGAGAACAATCCAAGGGTTTCTTAACAAATGTTTTTAAAAGGTCAAGAAATTCTAGGAAAGAGAATGTTTTACTGTAGAATAACCTTGGGAACTACTACTGGGATTTAGTCCTTTTTGGAATTTGACTCTTCTGAGTAAGACTTTTTTTATTTTGTCTTTGACAGCTGTATTTTGGATTTCCAGAAAATTCACTATGTTTTGACTGTGTGAGGACGCACTATGTGAGGACTTTGAACATATTTATCTGAGTCCTCTTTGTACGTAAGGGACTATCTTTAGGGAAGTCTGAGTTGAAAAGAGAACGTGAACAGTTTTTAGAAGTTAATGTTTCATTGACTCTCGTGTTGGAACTTTGAACACCGAAAAAGGATAGGGATCATAAAAACGCAGAACTTTCATTAGTAAATATTATTCAGATTGGTAAAAATTAAAAAAGCGAAAATAAAAAAATAGTCATACAGGGATTGTTGTGCTGTGTAATACAAGACAACACAAGAGACAATAGTTTTACAAACCGCCGCATAAACAATCAACCCATAAAAATTGCACACTATAACAATAAGCACGATAATTTAAGGTTACACAACACATACCTGACTAATACCACAAAAAAGCATACATACAATTATTTTATTTATGAGTAGATCTAAGTATTTTACACATACACAAACATACAACAAGAAGAATATAGTGGTTAATACACTATCTGAATGTCACTTTCTAACAGCTCCTCCAATTCCAAAAAACCGCCAATAGAGACTTAAGTTTACTTAAACTTTTTAGTCCATTGTTCATTAAGGCTTGACTTGCAAGGAGATGGTTTAAGACAATAGTCAACAAGTGGATTCGAACCCACGACCTCATGTATCACAATTCTTAATGGAGCTTCATATTACTGTGATAATTTAAAGGCGATATAAGGAGTATCCGTAACCGACCAGCATGTATCGTAGGTAACGCGACAGCTGATGGAAATTAGAGATCTGTGACTGTCTAAAGCGCGTGAGCGCATATATTTCTTTATTTACTGTGCCGGTGGTATGGTATTAACTTTTAAATATGTACCATTATTGATTATCAAAATTATAGCTAGATGTGTGCTTATTGTACAATCAATGCTAGTAGTATTTTTAGAGTTGTGGCTATCTTAGCCAATGTATAGTGGCAGCGAAAACTCATATCCATAGAGATATGATTTGTGTAATGTGCAAAGCTAGTGCACGGAGAATAACCCACAACACAGTTGTATAGATTTAGAAGGTGACATGTTGCGAAGCGTGTGTACATGCGAACCCACAATAGCGGTGTGTGCACGGCAGAGGTCGAGACAGACGGTGTGAGCGCAGTCCGCGGCGGCGAGGAGCTCGGGCGCCACGTAGTCCGGCGTGCCCGCCGCAACGCCCGACGCCGCGCCGTCAGACAGGCGCGCGCACGACCCGAAGTCACCGATCTTCACATGGCCGCACCTACAATATTCAATAATGAGACTTTTCTAATAATATCATGATATTAAAAGGCGGTAATCTTCATTAGTCACTAATACGTTGACACAATTAAAGACGTTTTTTATGGATGAGGGAAGCAAACTAGAAACTGATTCATGTAATATCCACACTTTCTCATCAACATCTGCAATAATTAGATGGGTTGTAGGGGCACAGTCAGACTGGAGATGAGATCTCTCATCAGATAAAAAGCAAAAGCATAAAATAATTATATTTCACGCCAGTCTTCTGCAAACTTGCGGTACTTTTTCAAGTCAACCAATCTATGTAACGGCTGTTGAGTTGGAGGACATACTGGGGTTAAAAATGTTTATGGTCATGTTGTTTACTGAACTGTCGAATTAACTTAAAAGGTACCTACCGATCAAGCAGAATGTTCTGTGGTTTTATATCTCGATGTACGTAACCCATGCCGTGTAATGTTTTAAGTGCGTGTGCCACCTCCGCTATGTAAAACGCGGCATCGCGTTCCGTTAGCGGATGGTTCCGCCTCGCAATCAGCCCTGCTAGATCGCCACCATTGCAAAGTTCCATTACTAAGTACAGATTGCTACTATCCTGTAATAACACACAAGGTTAATTGCGCAATGAATTATTCTCAAGATCAATGTTTTTCAATAAATATCGATAACGTGTTTCAATTCCGACCCTGGTTTTATTGAACATGAAAATTAGTTTTACATAATTTTTTACATGAAATATTAGTAGGTTATCATAATAATTTACTTATACATCTTTAAATCATTCCAATCTTGTCATAGCGGATTCGAACCCAAGACTATGTTTGTGCATGTTTCGCTATCAGTACTTCCCTCAACCCGTACATTATTGACGATATGATTATAACTTTCCCATCTTTGTTTTCTTTCTTCCTATTATAGTCATTGAATGTAAACTCACACCTTATATTTCTTGCCACCTAATGTTGACTAATAAATTACTATTTTAGGTTTGCCTTTCTTAAATATTTTGATTAAAATATTTATTTATATCGGCAAGAATTGAACCAAAAGAAAACATTTGCTAAAAAGCTTAAATACCTGAAAAGCATATTGCAACTTTGGTATCCATGGACTACTAGCATTAGCTAAAACATCGCGTTCATCCTCTGCACCATTAGCCACTCGTTTACGAGCTTCCTCTTTACGCAAAATCTTTAATGCATAAACATCACTGGTTTCTTTTTCCCGTACCATCTGGCGAAACATTTATATAACATGTAATTAATTATCGTTGTTATTGGTCATCCAAAGAATGTAGGTCTTGCCCAACAATCAACAAAAAAGATTGGTCTCTTGACACCCCCATCCAGTGGAGATTGTTAGTCCATCTTGTGCAAATTCTATGTATGTATGCTTCCATTTAATATAAAATAGTTGCCAATATTAGCAGTAACTTCAAGCAAGACATATGGGTGGTGACTCTTTTTGTGTTATAAACTAGTTGGCAAAGAGTCTCTAAGCCCAAGAGTTAAAATTAATGTGTGTATCTAAATATTAAAATAGTGTGTCTTCTTTTTATGGCTGGCTCTATGCCATCCTCGTTCCCCCTAACATGTGTAAGGTCAGGGACCTGGGGTGCAGCAAATATTTTTTTCAGGGTTGGTTTATTTCTTAAAAATAATATCAAAATTAAATATCACTTATTCTATTCTTTAAAAAGTTACAATAACAATTTAAATTAAAAATTGTAATAGTGTGTTTGATCAGAGGCCTAATCCTAGTTTTCCACCATCCTTTTATTTTCTAATAAGGAAAGGATTGGAAGGACAAGAGGATTTCAGGGGGATGGATAGGAATGGAAATATCCTTTTTTTGTTTATTAAAGGTAGGCCATGCATCTGCAACTCATTAGATTATTACAGATGCTTATGGGTAGTGGTTGTTTAATATTTGATGAACCGCTTGCTGGTTTGCACCTCTTGCTATAAAAACCTAGCAGTAATAATGTCCACACATAAGATGAATATGATCAACTACAAAACCTGTAAATATTAAAAACTTATATTATTACTTACATGTACTTGACCAAAATGACCTCTCCCAATAACTTGTAACAATTCAAAATCTGAATAGCATACTCGAGCTCGGCGCAACTCAGCCAATGAGCTACGATCTAAAACAAATATGTTGAAACAGTAATTATCAATGCATCCCTATGTATCCCTTTTAGCCAATACTGCAAATCACAGAGTCACTATGGTGTCAATCAACATTTTCACTGTTTAAGCTCAAAAAGTGTGTCATATCCTAATAAAATTAATTTGTAAGTGACAATCAACAGGCATTTTGTTGTACAGATGCTAAGTCCTGGTTAGCAATATTTTAGAGTAATTTTATCATTACTACTCTCTAAGTTACTTGATACTGCTGTGTGCTTGATAAGAAAATGTTTACTGCTCGCATTTGAAGGAGATCAAAGCTTAAAGAATCTATTAAGACCAACAAGTAATGAGTAATATATTCTTGTTTTATTAAAATATTAAATGTAAGGTATGAGAAGCATTTGACCTTGTAAAACCATCATTGATACACACATTTACCTGTATATTAAAATATTAAAATTAAAGAGGATAGATTTGATTGTTTGTTTGTTTGCATTGAATAGGCTCTGTAACTACAGGACCAATTTGACAAATTCTTTCACCATTGGAATCCATAATTGTGACATTGAATGATAGGATTAAGAATAGCACTATAAGGGAGAAGTGTGTTATTCAAAAAGGGTAATATAAGGAGCAGGAGCTATGAGCATGTATGCATGTATAAATCTTCTATATTTAGAAGAAGCGAGAGAGGATGTCACCAAATGGAAATCTATGATCTCTGCTTACCCATCTGGGGTACGGGCGTGAGTGCATATTTATTTTAAATCCTACATTATCCCTCATGAACGGAATAGGTAACAGAATATTTTATTTATAATTTTTGTTAAATACCCGTACAACACCAGAGCAGACTGTGTGTGTTTTTAATAAAAGAAGACAAAGGCACAACCAATTATTCCCAAATATGGCTGGAGTCAGGTAAACAGCTGGTTGTAAAAACTGTAGCTCAAGCCTATAAATATATGGAGGACAAATCATCGCCAAATACGTCGGCGGCCCGGATTGCCGGAGCTATGCGCATAATATTGAGCAGATAGAAAAAATGACTGACAGCTAAATTGTATTTCGAGAAGGTTCATCAGTTTGGAAAATTAGATAGAATGAACCTAATGAATTAAACCCGCTCAGCATAGTCTTATGATCGGTAGACAACAAAGATTACAAAGCATGCAAAATAATATCACACAAATAAAACCACATGCTCTACCGTGGGTTTACATTGCCGAAATCATTCACATAAAACATTATTGTCACCTCAGTTTCTTTAGAGAGAAAGATACAGAGAAAGTGAGTATCATGACACGATTTCACGCTAGTGGAAAACCACTGTAAGGTTTGGTAAGAGCATGTGATAAAGATTAGAAGTAAGTAATACATACACTTGTCCACAAACGCTCGCACAAATTCATCATTTTTCTTAACTGGATCATCATTGCATTCATCATATAAAACTGTAATAGCGTCCAAAAGTGTTTCTCGATCTATCTTTTTGTTTAATTTATTTGAACCAGTAGTAAATCTTCCTGTTATCTGTCGGTTTATTCGAGTAATGCGTACTGCAATAGCTTCCTTCGATGGTTCCATGTTTCTTCATTAATCGTCAATGTATATTCATGATAAACTTTATTTATTTTCCTATGCGCACTTTTCTGTTTAGTTATCTCAGCAGCCCGGTATTTCTACCGTTATTTTTAAAATATGAACTTGAACTGACTTTAGGTTGTTGACATTACAAAATTATACCAGTTAGACGAAATAATAAATAATTAGTTATGTCGATAGATAATAATCATTCTTGCAACACTACCTTACGTGGTTTTGTTAAAAATGATGTTTTTTATTTATGCATTTAATTTTCAAAGCACAAAACACGTTTATTTTTAATGAAGTGAAGTAAGATAATAAATACTTATTCCTTATAAATAATAATGGTCACATAATAACATTTTAGAACATAGATTCCGCGATTTTAGAAATTACATGAGAATGGATAAGGCGCATTTTTTATTTTTTATTATTTAATGTGTGTATTTATTTAATTATTCAGCGTACTCGAAAAGAGGACACAATAATAGTGTAACTGTAAAACTGTAATCTAGTATTAAAATTGAGATTGAGACTATCAGTGTTGTCAATTGTCAGTCTGACATACTCTTTGGACTCTTTTAGATCTATAATTTAATGAAATTGAAATCCATTGAAATCTGTTGAAACTTGAAATCTTTATCGGAGATTCGGAACCAGTCGGAGTCGGACATACGGAATTGTTAAAAAAATTGACATACAGAATTCTGTGTACGGTATTTACGGTTTTTTGGGGTATTTTTCTTTCCATGGTGAAAAGAAAAACAGTAAAATGCGTAAAATGCGCAAAATGCGGTATAACATCAAAAGAAGATTCTGCTGTGTCTTTCCACAGATTTCCGCTCCCATCCAAGCATGTGTCACTACTTAAGTAATTACTTTACTACCAATCTAACACTAATATTATAAAGTATGCTACAACCCTGAGTAACTGAGTAATTATAACTGGTAAAAAATAGGGATCCCTACTATAACTTCAAAAATGTAGCCAAACGTGTAAAAAATTCGCGCTTCGGAGATTAATGATTATAGAACAAAGCAAGGTTCTACAATATCAAAGAGCTATCTAAAATAATATTCCTTTCTTACATTTTAAATGTTAGTAGAAGGGCCGACCAAAATCACCATGTTATCCATACCTTTATATTAAACGTTATCCAAATAATTCATTCGTATTCAAGTCTGTTTCTGTATTACTTTTTGAAGTATTCAAATTGGCTACCTCGCCAATTCAAATTCAATAAATATGTATTTAACAATGTCAATCTAAACGAAATACCAATAGGAAAAAACGCCGCCGCGCCGTGGCCAACATCGGCCCCATGCAGTTTTCAGGAAACATTTAGATTGCCTAGATAGATTAGATGCCTAATGGGATAATTCTGTGACAATTTGTAGCGATAGGATCAACATAATTAGTGCTACCAATATGAATGGAGAGAGAGCAGGTCACTGGGGTTAAATAAAATGGATTTATTACTCAATATTATATTACTAGTTAGGGTGTGCTTTACAATTCAAGGTAAAATTCTATGACTGGTAATGGTTGTGCACATGCACTATAATTTTTGAAATGATAGAAAAATACCTTATTTACATTAATATTTAATAAGTGAATAATAAGCGAGAGTTTTTGTTTTGATAATGTAAATAAGGTCATTTACTATCATTAAAAATGATAGTACCACTAAAATGTTAGTAGAAGGGCCGACCAAAATCACCATGTTATCCATACCTTTATATTAAACGTTATCCAAATAATTCATTCGTATTCAAGTCTGTTTCTGTATTACTTTTTGAAGTATTCAAATTGGCTACCTCGCCAATTCAAATTCAATAAATATGTATTTAACAATGTCAATCTAAACGAAATACCAATAGGAAAAAACGCCGCCGCGCCGTGGCCAACATCGGCCCCATGCAGTTTTCAGGAAACATTTAGATTGCCTAGATAGATTAGATGCCTAATGGGATAATTCTGTGACAATTTGTAGCGATAGGATCAACATAATTAGTGCTACCAATATGAATGGAGAGAGAGCAGGTCACAGGGGTTAAAAAAAATGGATTTATTACTCAATATTATATTACTAGTTAGGGTGTGCTTTACAATTCAAGGTAAAATTCTATGACTGGTAATGGTTGTGCACATGCACTATAATTTTTGAAATGATAGAAAAAGACCTTATTTACATTAATATTTAATAAGTGAATAATAAGCGAGAGTTTTTGTTTTGATAATGTAAATAAGGTCATTTACTATCATTAAAAATGATAGTACCACTACAATGAGCGGTCATAGAATTTAGCCCAATTCAGGGCAGAAACTTGTTTTTTCAAAATTTCTAGTAATTTCCTAAGGAGCAGTGCATTTTCTTTCAATGAGGATGGTGTTGGAAGATAGGGAATACTACCCTTTGCCCCCAAAAGCAGCCTCAAAGCTTAAAATTTTTACCTTTACCTAACTACTTTCATGGGTAAGAAAATACTTGCCACTAATTTAGAAATAAATAGTGGATGTTGTTCATAAGCCCAACAATGTCATTAATTAACTCGTGAAAGGTGACTTAATTAAAACTTGCTCTTTACAGGGCTAAAGTTTGGGCCAAGTTTTGTTTTCCTGATCGTGATTGGACTTCTGATGAATCTTTGAAAATGTTATATGCTCGGCATAAGATGCTCTGTGGTCATCATTTTGATAATACTTCATTTACCAGCAATGATAGAAAAAGACTAAATAAATTTGCTATTCCTATGGAGGCTCAAAACATATTGAAGCAGTTACGAGGTGACCTAAGTAGTGAACCGAGAGAAGCACAGAGTATTCAAGTGAGTATTATTATTAGTAATGTTAAGAACCCATAATCTTAGTATAAATCTATGATTATAGGTCTTCTTCTTGTTATATTAGAATATTTTTATTGTTGTACATTACTTCTTTATTGTAATGACAGAAAATTACCTGTTGCCCATGAAAACTTAAAACTTCCTTAGATACCATCATCTTTCTTTAATAGTTTCTTTTCAAAGTTTGTTATCTATGTTAAATCTATACAGATAAATAAAATTTAAGTGTCTGTATGTAATATTAAAATAAAATTTCCATACTCAACACACATGTGTACTTTTAACAAAAGTATATTTTTTTTTTGTCTGTGAATCTGGTTATTCTGGGTAATTTCCAAAACAACTGATCCGATTTGGATCGGATTTTTACAGGCAGATAAGTAATATTGTAAGGATTTACCCATACACACCCAGCTTTTTGCCCTGGGGGGGAAATGAGAAAGCCGTGACCCTGTGTTACCCCGCACACAACACAAATATTTGATACATGTAGTGTGCAGGGGAAAGTGTGCTTTTAAAAGTAAGTAAAGTAAGATCTTCAGCAAAATGGTTTATTTTGATTATTTATTTCATATCTACTAAATAATATCAACCTTTAAGAATGACGAAACATTCATACAAACTTTCACCCCTATTTGAACCCTTTTTCTTGCATTAAAAAGTATCCTTTCTAAGGCTTAAGAGTATCTCTGTACTAAATTTCATTAAAATCGGTTTAGTAGCTTAGGTGTGAAAGTGTAACAAACAGACAGGCAGAGTTACTTTCACATTTATAATATTAGTAGGGATTATTCCTTAGTATTGAAAAGTAAATAATAATGATAAATTTCAGTGTCAGGAGTCTTCAGTTGAGTTGGAAATGGGAATGATGCCCAACTCATCGCAATGTTCGAAATCCATAGAACCCCAAAGCTCAGATGAACAGGTATTGTATGCTGTTTTTACTGATACAGGGTGTCCAGTAGCAATTATTACATTTTAAACGGCGCGGGATGTGGAGTGTTTAGTCGCAGTGGAGTGGGAGAGCATCGCGGTTTTGTTATCGAAGCGTACTTAAGAAGCATTTTTTACGCAGTAAGTTCTGTAATCGTTTCATTATTCCACGAATAAGTAATGCGCCATCAATAAACTTGATTCGATATTGGGTGGCAAAATTTAGAGCTTTAATGTCAGCATATCAACCATCTGTATCAACTGAAGAAAACATTCGTGGTGTGAGTGAATCAGTTGTGCAAAATCCACGAATGTCATTAAGAGCACGCTCATCGGCTTTAGGAATTGCCAGTCAAAGAAACTCAAGTTTAATCTAAACAAAAGATCGATCTATAGACAAGGGTTACTTATGCTGAGAGGATGTTAGCGACTCTTATCGAAGAAACGCCACTAAGAAACAATTTCTTCAGTGCGGAAGCACATCACAGTTGTCAGGAGAGTTATGTTCAATCAACAAAACTCTGTTACTGGGATACCGAGAGTCCTAGAGAAATGCATCATACGGAAAACATCGGCCCGTATTTTTTCTGTTTCTGCCCGATCTGAGTCCGTGTGTCTTTTTTATGGTATATCTTGAGGTAGTCAAAAGTGTCGTCCACCCTAATCAGCCTACCACTACAGCTCACCTAAAAGAAAATATTGGGATAAGCCCCAATATTTTCTTCCCGAGAGTTTCAAGAAATCTATGGCAACGTGTATTGCGTGCTTGCGTCAAGAGGGACCGCATTTAGAAAATGTTCTATTGGAAGAATACAGATAAAGAAAATTATCACACAGTATTGTTAAATAATTATTATTTACCTACTGAAGTAGAACTTCTTACGGCATTGCATGGTAGGTTTTTTTTAGCACGCGTTAATAAACGTAATAATGGTTTATTTTCGGGGTTTGGCAAGGATATAAAAGAGTGTCTGAGTCAGTGAGTAAAATGTATTTTGGCTTGGAAAGGTTGGACCGACGCAGTGTATTCAACATATCTTGTAAACACTGCATCGGTCGGATAGTGCAAAGTTATATTTCTTAGTTACCACAAGCTTTCGATAACAAAAGTATGTACTCAAAAACTCAATTTACGTCCTAATATTTTTTAAGGACAGAGTAAAATAATAATGATAATAATAAATGTGCTACTTATACATAAGATTAGTTTAAAATAAAACTTTTAACACCGGGAACGTATGATCGTGAATGAGATAGCGCTATCAAAGTGTTTATTGTATAAGAAATTGACTAGATGGCGCCACTGGTGTTTTGGAATGCACTATAGAAGTTTTATGTATTAGGTTAAATTGTCAGATCATCTTTGTATCTGTGCCAAAGTTCAATAGGTGTTTTCTGAGCTATCCAGTTCCAGTTATTGCTTTCACCTTCGTGGGACTGTTCCTCGATATCAAAGAAACGCTCATGGTTAACGGCCAACTACTTTCTTCAATCTTTGTGGGACGGGTCAGTTGTAAGTTTCTCGTTATTTGCCAGTATTATTAGTTACTAACTTGTACTCTGTTCTGTTACGAAATAAAACTTTGATGTTTTCAAAGTCTGTGTCTCACTTCACAAGCCACGCCCCGAAGACACCCGTTACAAATTTTATAAAATACTAATACCAGGACTGTTTTTTTAAATAAATAAAAGTAGACTCAAAACGTTGTAGCCGTAGTACAATAACGTGATAGGAACACGAGAACTTGTAGCTAGGAAGGCAGGAAAAAAAATATAGACCCTACCTCGTTGGGCCGTATTAAATGTCAATGCGAAAGATTGATATATTTTGTATAAGTATTCAACAATTTCAAAGTATTAAGGCTTTTGACGAAATGACAATAAGAAAGAATCTTTCTTACAACTAGAAACTTGATCACTTTGATGGTTACCAAGATCATGGTACCAAAGCCATGTTCTAACATTTATGGCTGGCTGTTGGTGTTCGAAAACCATGGAATCAGCCAGTTGCCTTTTACTTTCCCGGAGGTTACGTCACAACAGCTAGATTAGCTGCACAAGGAGGTAAGACTTACATATCCCAGTCATATTTTTTTCTAATTGTATTGAATAACCAAACAAGTTATTATAAACTGCCTGATGTTATGCTACTACTAATTTGTAATTAATAACCTGTAAATAACCCCAAAATACTTAATTTTCACTGGTGTACTAGAAAACGAAACTACTTACTGCTTTGGGTGCATGATGACAAGCCTCAGTGTTTTGGTGAAATGCAAGCACCAAATATTTTTGAGGATTTATACTAAAAATGGCAATTACAGTTAATTTTGGAACACTGAAATATGTCATTTATTCTCAACATTCAAGGAATTTGATGATTTGAAATCAACCTTAAATTATGTACAATTATTGTAAGCGAAACACGGTTTTCAAACCTCAAAAAGCAAGATTATACTGAGGAAGTATTAAAAATATATAATATTATTAGTGATTAAATAGAAAAATAAAAATATTGCAAAATACCCAAAATTTTGTTTTATTTATTAACATCGTTACTCTTTTTGTCAGTCATCGAGTTTTTACCGAGGAGTATTGTTAAATGAAAATTCGTTACTGACAAAAAAAATATAGTCAAAATACAAATGTTACCGATGGCATTAGCTACAACCTCAGAGTAAGAACTCTGCATAGTTCTGCAGAGCTAGTAAGCATTTTTGTTGTATAAAGTTGTTCTTCTTCGCTAGGAATAAATGTGTTCCGTGCTCTTAGTGAACGAATAAAACATAGAAACATACTTTACCAACACAGATTCTCTGAGTAATCGGGGCTCTCTGTATAAACTGTGCCTTGAAGTAGCCCAGTTCGGTTACGGCAGCACTCGTCTTCGAACGTTTTTGTCTGGTTTAAAAGGGTAAATTAGCATAAATCAATCTCGTCCGCATAATAAAAATGTTATCACTTATTAGTTAATCTGTAAACGTCTGCATTTATTTTTATATCATTGCGGTATTTTTTTGGTTATGGTGTTATGCCTGATGAACTAAGTAAATTAATGTTGAATGTTTACAGTTTCATGTAACGTGTGTTTTATTTCTTACATTAAAAAAACTTGCTCAGCCTCATCCAATTTAACTATAAATTAAAATAATAAAGATCCAATTTATCTCACTATCTTTCGTTCTTTCATTCAATAAAAAATGTTGATCAATCGCTGTCTCTCTCTCTCTTTACCACCACCATAGTGAATTCAGCTCTTTCTCTTACAAATTAATTTAAATAATTAATAAAATCACATTAGCTTAATTTATTTAAGTTTATTTTAAAAAGTTTAATGTTTTAAATTCAGATGATATTGCCAAGTGAACTCCAAAAACATTAAGCCCTAAAGAGGGACAACACAAGGATGTGCTTTTCATGACTACGTTAGAAAAAGGGCAGACAAATTCTAACCAAGAAATAAATATACCAGTAATATAAATATTAATAACGATTTAAATCTTTTATTGCTACCTTTTACATAAAGGTGCGACCTCATGCAGCAGCGCGTCATTCGTTTGCGGTCGGTTTTTCCAATTTGTATAATTTAATAATTACATTAGGCTATTTTAGCTAAACTAACTAATATTCTGATAAAGAGAGAACTGATTTGAAGATAAATATTTGTTTTAATATTGTTATAAATAAGTTCATAAAATACCAGACTAGTTTTTATCCAAAGTTTACTTACCTGCACTACATATTATTATATATTATATATAGTTACACTCTTAAAATATTAAGAAATAACAATTTTAGTAGAGGTATTTATTAAAATGCCTCCATACTAAAATTGTCAAAAATCTTACTATCACGCCAATGCAAATGCCAATTACCATTACCATTAACCCCATTTCGTGTTTAAATAGGGCGTATTAATTTAAATGAAATACATAAATCTGGCTCTCTTATTTGATTGTGGTACAGCCCTTAAGAATCTTCGGAATGCGACTGAACTTTTGATACCAAAATCAATATTGGTCATGGTTAATGATAAATTTACCCAAAGTTCAATTCTGTGCCCATTCATCCCGTTATATATATGTCATGTGAAATCTGCTGGAATCTATTGTTGTATTTTTAATTTAATCTTTTCTGTACTCGTGTTCTCGATTTAAGCCGATGTGCTATTTTACGTTATAGTTTTAGCATAATCGTATCAACGAACAGTTTGATATATTATAATTTATAATACTTCAGCTTTAAAAGTGGATGTTGTGACTAGAATTGAGAAAGGTATGCTTCGGGCATATTGAAAGCATGAATGAAGACACAATAACGAAACAAATTTATGTTTATGTTGCAAAAGTGGCAGTGTTGGTAGGGGACACCCTATGAGAACTTATATCTATACAGTTTGTAGTTTATTAAAAAGCGCGATATAAGGAGCACGCATAACCGACGAGCATGTATGAATGTAGAAGCGAGAGTGGTGTGCCAGGATCGCGAAATGGAAATCCCTGATCTCTGCCTACCCATCAGGGTTATGGGCGTGAGCGCATATTTATTTATTTAATACTTCAAATATTCACTTTAACATAAAGTCATTTTTCACTTTAACATAATGTCATTTAACATAAAGTCCAGTATGAAAAGCTTGGTCGTTTGCCTTTTTTAAATCAAAAAGACATTTAACTAAGCGCGGTAAAGTGTCGAAGGCATTGGAAGGCATGCCTTATAATGTTTGTACCAGGACAAGGAAATAAAAAAGCACAAGCTAAAAATAGAATTTATTTACTAAATAGCTAGGGTATACCTACTAATTAAGATATTATAAAATCAAGTTTTACGTTTATGAATCAAGAAATAATTTTTGCGCATACTATTTATAGGTCTCAATCAAAGCTAGATATATATAAATAATTATCTGATGTCATTTATCAATTCCAATTACAACTTTAATAACGAACAATAACTAAAAATGGGTATGATTTTTTTATGCTCTCAAGAACATGAAATTAATGTAAAGCGCAATAAAAAGTTCAAGAATAATTATACATGTAAATACTTTGGTTGAAGCCTGTCCGGCTTCCAATGTCTAAAAAATATCACAAAACCGAAAAATTACTTAACTTTAAAGTGTAAAACCAATCCACATTGCACCAATTTTAATACCGAGTGACGTTTGTATTATTATTTTTAATCTATATCCAGTTTTCGGAAAGCGCCAACGGTGCCGTAAATGTCGGTGTCAAACTGCGGCTCTTCCGTGACATTAGAGAGTTCGCTGAGATCTCGTAGATAGTCCCTCAGTTCATCGACACGGCGTGTCCATTTCTTAGCGATAACTTCAACAGATTCCTCTTCTCCACCCCATTCTGCTGGCAACACTCGAGACGGGAAGTGCTCTAAGAGTTCCTCGACTTTTTGATGCAGGTAATACTAAAAAAAGTTATTATATTTTGAATTATGATGATTGGATATGAGATATGATTTTCTTATTGTGCTTAATTTGAATAAACAAAGATTGGCATCTTCATGCTTAATGAGTATTTACTGATTTTTTGAACGAAAAACGAAAAAGGTTTAAATGTGTGTAATAAATGCATAATATAGGGGAGAAAAGCAGATTATTTCGAAGATTTTTAATGTGATATCGTAAACCATATTTTTGGACGCTTACATTGCAAACGCTGGCTAAACCTTATGAGATAAATCAAAATAATAACAAAATGATAGTATGGAATTGTATAAATAATGACACTGGGACGCCCACTGGTCGCCCCGGGAGGGGGCCCCTCTGCACCTTTTTAAGGGCTCCGCGCGCCAAGATGGTCTGAGTCGCTCCTAGCAGACGGCACCGTGCAATGCAGGCTCGGGAGGCCCTGTGCTCCCCGCTGGCGCCGCCTTGAGTTTTTCTAGAGGTTCACTCCTCCGTCTTGAATAAGACAGAGACCCGTGGTCCCAGCGTCTCGGCGCCAGAATTGAGGACAACCAAAGATCTATATGACTATTCGTCACAATTGGTTAGAAAATGTGAGATAAACGATTGAAATGATATTGTTATAATCAGGGGGCAAGTGAACTGCCGCTCATTAGGGCGTTTTGTTAAAATGTTATGCACGTGATACGATAAGAGTTTGCATATAATGTATGCTAATAAATAAGATGAGGAACAGTAAAATGTTTAATACAACTAAATGAGGTTGTCAACCCGGTTCTCTTTACACATATGGAATTAACCCAACTAGAGAAATAAAAACCGGTAGTCATGTCAAAACAACTTGGATTCTAGTACAATCTGTAATAAGGAACGTACATATAACTGATTGAAAAGTAAATAACTGTTACACCGGTTTCGTAGTGTAATGTATCTTATGTTGTCTTTATGGCAGTTTGTTTATTATACATAACAAGCCGTAGTAACTGAAATAGACGATATTTTTTCTGCTTTTTTTTCTTAGCGGGTTTAATAATCCCAATCTTTTATAGTTTATTTAAATGGGGACAGGGTCAATCTAGCAACTTAACAGTCATATACTACAGGTGTACAATAACATGAGAAAAGTCCTATGACGTTGTGTCGTTACGTCGAGAAAAAACTTTTTTGTGTACCGTATATATACAAAAAAGTTTTTTTTCACCGGACGCGCCGGGCCATACTACTGTTTACGTTGACATATAATTTATTGAACTTTCGAACAGTCGAAGGTCAAAGTTGGGGGAATCCACTGGATGAGGACCGCAGGGGACCGATCCTTGTGGCGTTCAATGAGAAAGCCATGTGTCCTGCAGCAGTGGACGACTTCAGGCTGAAGAGAGAGATCGAACAGTGTAACCTCACTTCATCGTTCACTGCATAAACAACAGTGCACGGAAGGAGGTACAACGTAAGTGGAGTGTCGCATACTTTGCGAGTCTCCTAATCAGGCCGACATCGGCATCCGACATAACTCGTATGTGTAAGGTTGGTAAATTTATGCCTGCTTATTTTAATCTTAGTGACATAATAGTATCTTATGTCATTTTTATCGCAGCAGGGTACGTACCATACATTGAGCTCAAATTTATGTTTTTGATTGAATAAAGGGCTAACTTAGCCAGCCGGCAGCTCGGCCAGCTTGTCGGAGGCAATGTAATCATTCATTGGTTCATTACATGGTACAACTTACAATTTTTCAACTGTATACTGGTCGATAACAACGTGTCTATGTTTGGTCTATGCATTGGTCTGGATCTTTTATTAAATACAATATTTAAAAAATGTATGTAATTTGTCTGTTTGAACAGAAAAGAATACGTTAATATCATTTTATTAATTTTACTTCAAGAAACTTTTAAGGTAAATAAAAAATAAAATGAACAATTATTATCTGTGTTTAAAATCTTTAAGGTACCATCACTCCAAGGACATTCTAATCGCATTTATCTCTTCGTTATATCATCATGAATAGAAAAGATTTGAATGTTTTGTCTTCCGAGATAAACTCAATGTACTGAACCAAATTTAAAACACGTAGAACAAGCTCTTTAATTAGCAAGTAACATGGGCTTTATTTTTGCACTTTATCTGTACATCTAGCCAAGCGAAGCCGGCGCGGTTTGCTAGTGTATGACATAATATGAGTATGATAAAAAAAATGAACTAATTAACAAAACTAGCTAGTAAGCTACAACCTCACCTAACATGCCCGACATTTTCCGATACGGGAGCATCGTGCGGTCTAGTAATGCCTTTCCTGGCATCACCCGCCTTGTTTTAGCGCATGAATTTTAAAGAAAATTGGATTTTATTTAATTCGTTTTTAAAATTAACGCTCATATTAAGTAGACATTTTGTACCTTCAGAGAGGTGAATTGTGTAGTTAAGCAATAACATACAAACTTAAATAAATATTATTGCTAACGTAAGCGCGTTTTCAAAACAAACCGCCACGTGCTTGTGACTTTCATGCTAAAATAATAGTCAAGGCAAAGATCGACAACAAATATTTATGCATACAATATCAATATGAATACAATGAATGTATTATTGTCTGTACAAATATCTCTAGAAATCAACAAGTACTAAAAGTTTTACTTTACTTAGGTTTTGTTGTTTTTATTTACAAAATTATAATTTTCCAACTAAGTATAGGTGTAATACACAAACAAAAAACTCACGCTTCGTCCTCCATGCGTAACGGATTGTAAAGATTTAAAAAAATAATATTTAACAGTAACGCTTCGCCCTATAATTAATAGATGACTATTTTGGCGATAATGGCTTACACATAAAAGATAGATATATGCTGTCGCGTTGTCGCAGGACTATTTACAGTAAACATTTCCATCATACATTATATACGTGTAACTCTAACTTTTCTTGCAGCGCACACCAGAATAGCTCGCATATGGCAGAATTTTTTCTTTCTTATCTGACACTTTTCGTAAACTTTTGGTCAATTGTAGCCTATATGTTATTATGATGTGTAAGCTATAATATTGTAAAGTTTCATTAAAATTCAATCCGTAGTTTTTGCGTGAAAGAATAACATACATCCACATACTTACAAACTTTCTCTTTTATAATATTAGTAGAAGAAATCTTTTCTTAGGCCTACCCCTACCGACATATCCCTCTACATTCATTTCTAAAACTTTCTTTGTCACATGCCATTCTTCCCTCCTCATAACATGCCCGTACCATGCTAACCTTTTGCTCCTTAACTTTTCCACTATCGGTGCTACTTTCAGGCTTCCTCTAATATACTCGTTTCGTACCTTATCCATTCGTGTTACGCCACACATCCATCTCAACATTCGCATTTCTGCCGCATGCACTCTCTTTTCATCTGTTCCTTTAATAGCCCAACATTCCGATCCATACATTATGACAGGTCTTATGGTGGTCTTGTAAATTTTCCCCTTTATCTTAAGGGGAACTCGTGGGTCGCATGTCAAGCCCGTGACCTGTCGCCATTTCATCCATCCCGCATTTCTATTTTTCACGTTACGATCAATATCACCATCGTTTTGGATCAATGACCCGAGGTACCGGAAGTCGGAGCAGACTTGAAGAGATACATTGTCTAAGGCAACGGGGACATACCTGGATGGACCACCGAAGTCACAGAACAGGTGTTCTGTTTTTGTTCTGCTTATCTTTAGTCCGACCCTCTCCAGTTTGTCCTGCCATTTTTCAAGTCTACTCTGGACCTCAAGCGCATTTTCCCCAATAAGAACAATGTCGTCGGCAAACAGCATACACCAAGGTGCCTCCTCCTGTATATCCGATGTTAATGCATCAATTACCAGGAGGAACAAATAAGGGCTTAATGCCGATCCTTGGTGCAAACCCACAGCCACACTGAACTTGTCGGTTACTGAATATATATCAATATTCATTATTAGAAAAGGTTTTCATTCAGGTATTCATCATACTGGCTTCCAGAAATAACGTGCACAACGGAAGACCACAGATTCCTTAGTCTAAAGTACTTTCAGTAGTTGGAACATTTTCAAATCCCACCAAAAATATATCCTAAATTACTAGGTGCGTGAAACTAATTACAATGGAGCGATAATAAGTTTTACACAATTTAAAATTACGTTCCCTAATGCTTGGATAGCTTCTCTTTGGCCAATAAGACGGTGTCAGTTTTACAATCGAAAATTATAAATATACAAAAGATTAAAAAAAATCCACAAGTTATTATGTAATCTGTACTAGCTCGTATGCTGATTATATGAAATGAGACTATTGTAATTTTGTGTAACCGGTCTTCCGATGACCTCACGGTGTGCGGAAACATTTAAAAATGATTTATAGTGTTTCCGCCTATGTACTTTGTCCAATCCTGCAAGTTCGAGCAAGAAGCTTGTATTAAATTTCCTTGCAGCGCTCGTAAAGATAACGTAATTTTATTACAAAAATGTCCTGAGGCCTTGACCCTCTCGAGGGTAGTAAAGTAAAAACTAAATAGCACACATTTTTATATAGTTTAACAGAATAAGGTGTACTGCTGGCTAAAACATTTAACTACACATTTGTATTACAGTGGCTTCAGAAATGTCGATTTTTGTTTTTCAACCAATCGTATCATACTGACTTGTCAGTGATGCGTCATTACTAAACCACTTTGACAACATTAATATTAGATGTCTGGGCCATGCTCCTGCTTTCATAGCGTGAACAAAAGGGTGCGATCGAACACACAAACTTACCCTTCTTCGGATTTTCTCATTGACGCACGATCGTATAAAGTTGAGTGAAGAGGCGATGAGTGGAGGCGCACCGACGACATGTATGCGGCGCATGCGCTGCGGGTAGGCCGCGTGCGCGAGGTGGATGGCGCGCCGCACGGAGTTCGCCGCGGCGGCCATGCGTGCCGCCAGGGAAGCGCGCACATTTGACGTCTGTCATAGATAATTAAACATTAACAACAAGTGCTATAAGCAAATTAGTGGTAATAGTGATTTATCTGAGTGCTATAAGGCATATGATGTCAGCAAATAATCTTATAGTGGAAGTAAATCATTAAAATGTCAACAATCATATAGTTAGTCGGGTGATTTGGGTTTTTAAACAGACTTTTATTTCTTATAAAATGAACCATACCTCCCAAATAAAGACATCTCCAGATATGAGCGTTTCGTCATGCATGCGCGCGTCACTGACTAGCAGGATGGCGCGCACGGCCGCTGCTATGTCCGCAGTGCTTTCTGCATAGTTCGGCCGCACCCGGAATATTGTCACTCGCAGTCCCTCATCCGTTAATTTCGGCATAGGCGCGATGTCCCTGCCCAAAACATAAAAAGGTACACATTAAAAACTGATTCTAACATCTGATCACTGTCTCAAGGCTGTGTTTGTAGACGACTATTTATTTTTAATGTGACGGTTCAAATTGCTTCTAACGTGGGCAATATAAGAAACAGGATTTAATATCATGACAAAATTATTTCACTAGTAAAAAGATCTATCTGCGAGTAACCTTTACGAAGGCTATACTTTTGTTGTCTATCTACATGAGTGAAGCTGGGACGGTATTCTCTCTAGGAATCGAAACGAATATTCTCACGGCGGCACGGAGATACTTGTTAGAGTTGTTGACAACCAGTAAGATGTTCGCAGCGACCTCTAAAATATAAACCATGAATAACATAATATCATAAACGCTTATATTTACAATTATCGTACGCACGATTCCTTTACATAAGCAACGCTTTAAAATTTCTGCTATATTTTAACGCGCATTTAGACTGAACAAATTTAAAGGAAAGGGAAAAATCGAGTGATAAGTGAGGTGAGGTCCTCTTTTCATCCTTACCTGCACTTATTTTTATTGTATATCCAACATGAACTGTCTAACATGAAGGTAGGCAGAATATCTGAGACATAAATTTTTCTCTAGGATTTCTATGGTCACTTAATATCAGACGAAACCACTTGCCATCTGTACTTATATTATAAACAGGAAATATTTGTATTTTTGTATGTGTGTAACAAATAAACTCAAACACTACTGGACCGATTAGCAAAAATTCTTTCACTCACTTTTCATTCTAACGTATGCTAAATTAATGCTAAAATAAATTACATAGGAAGTCAGCGAGGAAAATAAGAAAGGAACCTGCAACAGCTAGTCATCCATATAAATGAAATGGATGAAGGAATATGAATAGGATAGAGGGCAGTAACCCCAAAATAAAGTAACAAAGAGTTGTTATAAATGATACTTACAAGAACTGTAAGACGTCGTTCAATGGCGGCTCGCTAAGGGAGCGGTGTTCGTACAAGTCGCGGCAGCGCGCGCGGGAGACACAGAACGCCTCGAACTTGGTCCGTGCGCGCTCCTGGTCCATACGACAACCGCGCATGAATAGCTCCAGGATCTTGTTATCTGTGGTAATATATATCTAATAATGGCAAGACTATTTTCGTTGCTATAAATGTTTTAATATTATCAAGTGTGAAAACCTTATAATGACTGGTTTGAGTTAACGAAGATGGCTATCTAAAAAGTTTAGTTTTTTCATACATTACAGAAATACTTTCTCTTATATAACAATGTATTTGTATTTGTATTTAATCCTGATTTGATTCTATAATTTGTAATGGAAATTGTTGTACAGCAAGGGACATAACATGTCACGTTGATAGTTAATCAGTACATTGTGTAATACTTTTGACAAAACGTTCTGTAACTTAGCACTTTGATTTGATTTTGACCTCATTCAAAAGTTCTACGATGTTTACAAATTTTATAAATGGCTTCTATTATATCATCTAATTCCCTTCGGTTACAAAACGTGTAAGCTTATTTAACTACCATATGTATTTTAAAAATTCTACACGAATATCGATGAAAGATAATTGAACGTTCAAAAAACAAATCGTGACCTCAAATGCCTTTGGCAACATTCAGTAATTTTCCGTTCGTTCGTTTAACATATAAATATATAAATAGCTAATAAAATGTTAATTGATAAATATTGAACATAACATTTAAAAGTCTCACTCACAACGTGTTTACAGTTATGGAAGTCTATAATATTTATAGAACGGAAACCCTTTGGGTTAAAGTTGAGTGCTTAGTTATTTATTATTAAATAAGAAAGTTTATATTTTTGTTAAGTTGAACAACTACTTAGAATTACTATAATTTGTTTTGCATGTTGTAAGACGATGCCACAATTAAAACAACTTATAAAGCGTATTTGCGAAAGTGATTCCCATCTGAATACAAATAGTAACGAGAAAAGGTTCTTACGATGTCCAACGCGCATGGAATTACAAACGCAAATTGTAGATTTCCAAACTACGACAGAGCTAAATAATGCCCAACCTTTACTTTACTTTTTACTTTATTAACCGACTTCAAAAAGGATAAGGAAGGAACTTTGTTCTATTAATTGGTATTTTTTTATGTTTGTTACCTCAAAACTCCCTTTGTGAATCGATATCAAGTTTTTTAGAATCGTTAATTTTTGCTTACAGATTGATCCCACTTAGATTTTATCCCGATCCGATAATTGGATCCAGAGTTATTTGAGATTTTCGCGAATTGAAGTCGGTTCTTGTGCTTTTAAAATTTTAATTTTTGCGTTTATATAATATTTTACGATTACCGTTTTAATAGATTAATTTAATAACTAAAATAGCGTATTATTTAGATTTTTTATGACATAAGGCAACAAACGAGCAAGCAGCTCATCACAACAAGCAAATATGTTGCAGATACGTTGCCTACCTTTATTGGACAGAGGAGGGCAAGGACATAGACAGGAAAAACGATATTTCCTATTCACCGTTAACCTCCTCCCTGACCAATCCTTTTCCCGTTCCTATCCTATTAAGTAAGAGGAAAAGGTGGGGAGGGGAAGAGGACTTAAATTAGACATCAGACGAAACGCAGAGTTTTACTACGAGCCTACTTCACGCCTGTCTTCTGTGAGGTCGTGGTACTTCACCGGTCGAGCGGCCCATTCGTGCAGCGGATGTTGTTACGGTCTCTACCACTGTTAAATGTTAGCTTGTTTTCGAGAGAATGATTTTAATATGTATTATTTTATTAAATTGATGTCTGAATGCTGTGTCTGTCTTATTTGATGAATAATTTACCACGCATTTACATTGCAAGGTAACATATATATTTGACCACCATCTTCATCAGCCCGTAACGGCATTTATATATGGTGTTTAAAAAATTGCTTTAACTCCTAACAAAGCAAGAAATATTTATTTATTTGAGTCATTTCCGTTATTAAAATACCCAGGAGCAGACTGTTATTTGCAGGCTAATAGAACTTGGAGGCCTACCTATTTATCAACTAACTGCTTTTTTAAAATATTATGTCTACGATATCTCAGTTTTTATTTTAAAAAAAAGAGAACAGATGGAACGATACGATTTTAAAAGTTTGTTTGCATTGTTTTTTCGTCTTAGTAAAAGGCATGGATCCAACGATCCCAATAAAAGAATGAACGTAGACAACAACACTATCGTAGATTAAGTTAATTGCTTTCGTTTTGCCATCGCACATTACCAAGGGGCCGTTTAAATCACCGTGCCTTGGACTGCAGTTCAAAAAGCCTCGACGTAGGTCCGCCTCTGTAGACATCAATAATTTAATAGTTTAGTAAAATATTGAAATCAAAGCAGATATAAATTATTGCTATAAAAACGATTGGTGGTGGCGTGATGAAATAAACTTATTAAGTAAACAGGTCAATGATAAGATAGGTAAACTAAATGCCCATTGTCTACGGCGGCAAGGTTTTATTTTAAGGTTGTAAAAATCATTAACATCTGTCTTAGTACAGCAAGTTTCGGTTGCCGTTTAAATATTTTTACACGAAATAAGAATAATATTTACTTTAATAATAATGATGTAGCACAACGGAAGTTTACGAGCATTTTTTTGAAACATACATTTTGACTTTTAGTGCTGATGTTCAATACCAGTTAAAATAGTCTCACAACCTGGATTGTCTTGTCTTACTGTAGGCTTACACTGCTGTAATCATTAACATAAAACATATTGTCAACTTGGTTTTTTCAGAGAGAAAGATGGAGAGAAAGCTTATATTGCAGCATGATTTTACGCCAGTGGAAACCCGGGGTTACTATGTGACCTAGCATGTAAGCAGATCTCTATACTATTAGTGCAATTAGGAGTATTAGTACAGAATAGATTATTTTATATATAATGTTTCATATAGCACTGGTTTTTGTTCTACAACTTTACTTGATACAAAAACTGCTGATGTTTAATGATTTATCCCGTTACTTCTAAACATATCAGCTTGGGCATTGTTGTGATACAAATGTTGTTAATACAAATGTCTTAAATACAGCTATTAGCAAACTATAACTGAACGAATTATAGAAAACGCAACAAACCTATTTGAATTGAAGTAATGTATATTGAGATTTCAGCATTTCGTCTGATCAGTAATATGTCTAATTGGTTTGTCATCCATTTCTTTGTTCCTCCACACCTACTAACTATTTTTTTCTACATAAAGTGATTCAACCAATTTCATTTTTTTGTATACAATGTCGATGTTTACATGTAGACCTTCTTTAGAATTAAACAGGCAGTTTTATAATTAACAACCATACCTTTTTATTTTTCCATTTTATTATTTCATGGATAATATAAAAGCTGATTAACATTGGTTTGTTTACTTAACAATAAAAAAAAACTTCTCCGCAATAGCAACAAAGTTGTTAATCTTGGTTATAAATTTATATATACCCTACGATCTTGTATCGCAAGTCGTTGCTCTCCTATGTAATTTATTCACATTTATTTTATAAGGACTTAAACGATACGTACGTAGAATAAATACGCCTTTACTACCTTGTAACAAGTCAGGTCGTTATGCAAAAGCAAATTTCAATGCAAATACGCGTCAATTTCACAAGACGTAATAATGATCGATCTTATTTAACTAAGTACTTGCCTTGGTATTAAGATATGTTGTTTGGTTGAACACTACTTGCTGTACTTACCGTGAGTTCATATTTCCGAAAACGTTTACATAATAAAAGTTCAAGAGGTTTGAATATGGTGTTAATGGTTAGTATAGTTTAATTTTAAAAACTACAAAGCGGGCTACAGACCTTCAGTTTTAACACACACAGTCTTAATTGAATAGTGGGGCTGTTCAGTTAAGACTGTTTGTAGGCAAAACTGTGAACTGTGCAATTCAAACTGGGAACTGACAATCTAAAGCGGACCCTCAATTATTCATCGTCCGACAAACTGATGCATTCTGTGAACATCCTATTTCAAACGAAAACGAGATTACAACTGAAAAATCTGGGCGTGTGTAAACACAAGGGATCTCAGTTGCAACTGTACAGTCATACTGTTCAGTTATAACTGAAGGTCTGCAGGTCTGTCTGTCTGCTTTAGTGGAATATAAGTTACATCATTTAACAAACATATGGGTGATTAAAAATGTTTTGTTGTATAATTTTTTCTACATTAAAAAAATATAAACTTCATTTACCATACACTTTCATCGACAAAGTTTTAATTTTGTAGAAATCGTGAGAAAAATTAAAGTGGAATTATGTAATATGTATAGCTAATGTTATAAAGTAATGCGAGAAAAGTTAACGTGAATTCTCTTTACAAAAATTCCATCATGATGTGGAACAAAATATACAATGTTTGAGTGTGGGTTTCCGTGTTGTGACTATAAATAAGAGAGGTATGCTTCGGTGGTAAGACCATGTTGAAAAGATGAATGAAGAGAGAGTAACGAAACAAATTTAAGTTGCAAAAGTGAACGTTGCAAGTGAACGTCCAAGGAGAATTTATATCGATTAGATTAGTGGATTAGCGGTTATGAGTGTAGAAGTAGCGAAAGAGGTGTGCCAGGATCGCGCCAACATATTTATTTTTATTTTATTTTATTTAAACTGCCGAAAACATCCACATAAAACCTCTTGTTATCCTTATTTTTTCAGAGAGAAAGACGAAGTCGGTGAGTCCGAATTGACATCACTTAGGTCGGTCTTCGAATCAAACGGATTTCATCCAGGTATTTGTATCTAACGGAACCTCACAGAAGACAGGCGTGAAGTAGAAGTATTCTGCGTTTCGTCTGATGATTGAGGTGCCGGAGGCCTTATTTCAGTCCTCTTCCCCTTCCCACCCTCTCCTTATAAGGATGGGATGGGAACGGGAAGGGGATTAGACGGGAAGGGGGTTAACGGGGAATAGGACATATCCTTTTGCCTGTCTGCCTCTGGCCATTAAAGGTAGGCAATGCCTCTGCAACACATTTGCTTGTTGCGGATGTCTATGGGTAGCGAACACCTAACATCAGGTGATACGCTTGTTCGTTTGCCACCTGCTTCCATAAAAAAAAAATTTTCGTCGTCTCCCTGCTCCAGCTTTCCACGGGTAGCAGAGCATAATACGCATAAACATTTAATACGTAAGGTTACTAATATGTTTTTCGGATAAGGATTATTACTTTATTTGAGAAAATAGCGTCGTGAATAACGTACAGTTCTTAATTGAAACTGTTAATAAAAAATGTGTAAAGAGTTGCTTTGAGTCAACCGTACCGATATAGCTCAGGGTACAAAATACAATAATTTCCTACTTTATTTTGATATATGTCTTGCAGTTTAGCTTGCGTACCTAAGCCATGAAAGTGATTTTCGATGAAAACCGTTTCGAAAGAGATTCACGGATAAACAGAAAGACGCGGAGGGCGACTTGCTTTTATACTATGTAAGTATTTATTACACAATAACCGTGAGAATATATTTTAATTTGTTTATTTGGATATGCGATCATGAGAACTTGTTTTTTTAAATAGTAGTATTACTTAGACTGAAAGTTTTTCTACATTCATAACTTTATACGTCTGGCAATACAATACCCCACTTTAATGAGATAGTTTAATATGATAAAGACGCTGTTGAGATATACAAATATCAGTTATACATATAAACTAGCTTTGAGATGAAGTAAAGTGAAATGCTGTAATATGGATAGCTAACGCTATAAGGTAATAGGTTTTTTTTTCGAAAATATGTGGAACTTACGGATTATAACGTAAAACAATTTGTTTGCAAAAATCACACCTTGCTGTGAATTTAGGTACAGTATAAATGTAAACACATGATGAAAGCTATAGAAAAAGCGTCCCAATTAGGACGCTTTCGAGTCTTTGTTTTCGACCGCTTATCTGCTACTTTTTGTATTATAATATCATTAATTAGGGGGTTTTTAATATTTCGAGTCGGAACCGTCAGCCACTGGCCTATTATAGCTGCGTCTAAGTCACCTATCCGGAAACATGAAATTTTAAATCATTTTAGGAGACGCGAGCGAACAGTCATCAATGTCATTTAGCCGATGTCCTCGCTCTGTTCCGTATTATTAGAAACTTGATTTCTTTACGGTCAGCAACCATTTCACTTCCTAATAACGGTATTGTCTATAAACGTTATCAAAAATATTAATTTCCTATAGATAACTGTCAACACAATAGAACACCGTTTATAGACTTTGTTATATTTTTTGTTATAAACGAAAATCACATTTAAAGTAAACCGACTAAGGACTACTTTCTGTGTTACGTTTTTTTTATATATCTATTTTTTTATGATTTTTAAACCGATGTAAAATGAACTTATGAACAAATGAAGTTATTCTTCGATACGATCTACCCATCTCAATAAAAAACACATTTAATCACTCGGTTGTCCTGACTGTGTATAATCTACTCTACGTCTTTTATTTTGTTCGTCTGAATTACCTCAGACCTCAGCGTTAATTAATACCCTCCTATATTCTGTAAAGGTGACTTCTCGAGTCGAGCTAATTTTTACTCGTTGTTTTTAATGCTAAATGTCAAGGACCTTGCATGCCAAATGCAATGTCAAAATATTATTATTTATAATATATTAATTATTAATAAACGCAAAATAAATTTGAATTTATTTTGAAATCGTGACGAGTCTCATTTACTTTATATTACTTAGATATGTATGGCTACAACAAAGAATGCATCTCTGATTTACTATATTGTACACTTAGGATCTTCAAAGGTAAGAAACAAAAACCTTTTAAAATACCAGGATAAAGTCTACATCGCCTCTTAACATCAGCTATCATGGGCATAATTATATTTAAATAGAAAATATCCAATATTTACAGGAATTTTAAATCTTGATGAGTAAAATTACATTTTGAAAGTGCTAGGACAAGAAATTTACGAGTTAACTTAATAGGAAGGATAGGATAAGTTTTTTCAACATAAGCCTGACTGTACGACTTAAAATACCTTTAATTCCAACTACTTGAGTCACTCATACGTTCAAATGCAGACCGTGGAATATTATTATAAACGCGTAAAGCTCGTCTATATGTTAATGGTTATGCAATCAGACTTGACTAGTAATAATAGTGGCAAGCGCTTCGCCTGACATCAAGTGACCGCTACCCATAGGCATCTGCAACAAGCTAATGAGTTGCAGATGTTGCCTACCTCCTCTAATGGACAGAGGAGATGATAAGCAGAAGAAATAATTCCTTTTGATATCCATCCCCTCCCCCATCACATCGTAAAGAATAGGATAGAAACGGGCAAAGGGAAAACTTCTCCGTCACTTCATTAATGAATGAATAACGTCTAATGAGACGAGACGCGCGTGTCTTCTGTGATGTGATATTGCAACATTATTGGCTGCTTGCTGCTGGCTACACCATTTTTAAACAAACATTGCTTGAAAAAAGAACATCATCGAGTATCAGGAAAGGAAATGCGGATTCATCATTGAAAAAAATGTCTTCTTTCTTTCGGACGGAGAGACCTTGTAATTGTAATCTACTATCGTATTTATTTTCTTTTTCTTGATGACATGGATGTCCGCAGAGAATATTTGATTCCCGATGGCGCGCACAAAAGTCCTTGTGCCGACAGACTTGCTTTTGTCTGTGTCTGCTACCGAGCGAATATTACAGAACTCTTGTTAAGTTGTATACCAGTTTTAACTGAGGGCATTATACTAGAACAGGATTTTGTACGTATTATTTTGTCCATTTATAAAACCATTATTTATTCTCCCCTTTTAAACGTTTATTTCTGAGCCTTACGTCCCTTCAACTCTACTTTGTTAGGTAAAGACATGTCCGGATACAATGGTGATAGACTGTTATGTTTTTTTTCAGTGTATTGGACTATATAGAATATAGAATCTTCTAAAAAAATCTTAACAGAATTTATATCTTGAAAATCGGAACCGCGACGTGTGCAGAGAGGAGACTGACTCATTGATTTCTGAATACTTACAGAGTTATGTATCACGTACAAACATAAAGACAATACTATACTAGCTTTATTATTTAGTATATGTTGCCCGCGGCTGCGATGGAATTTTTTATTATTCCGCGGACAATAACTTCGAAATACATGTTACATGTGTTTAGAAGTTGCTACGGTCTGAACAAGTAACATTACTATGGCACGCGATTAAATTAAGGTTTTGTGTACAAGTATTTTCCTATCCCTCGGGAACAGTTTTTATCTCGGAATACAAAGTGCCCCATGTCATTTTCAGTACCCCTGCCAATGTGTGTGATTATAAGTTGATTCGGTAAGGACTTAGAGCGTAACAAAAAAAACTCACATTCGCGTTTATAATATTAGTTAGGATCTGATGAAATTAGCATTTAACTAGCATTTAAAATAAATAATATAAAAATTAGCTTTAAGACCACTATTTGAGTGTAAGTTCTATTGAGAGTCGCAAATATTTATTCAATTACAAAAAGAAAGACGAGACGTCGAAATTAACTTCGTCGTCAGTAATCGCATACAAGTTCAATTTTAATTAAAACGCCAACGTCTAAAAGGTAACCTTGACCTCCATAGAACGACTTTGATATGTGCGCTTTACCGTCAAGCCAATTAATAAAAAGTAGCAATTTCAATGACTTAAAAATTAATATACCAGTTAATATTTGAACGATATGCTAACGAATGGCAAATACTAAGTATATTGAAGAAATATATGAAATTAAATTAAATATTCTTGCAAGCAATTTGGTTCTTTGTTCTATGTGTGACAACTAAGACAACGTAATCCCGGGAAAAAAACTCTACATGAGACATAAGATGACACATATGTTCCCTTCTGTGGCTACCCTGGTTGGCGGGAAGAACTGTTACTGGTGATACCTTATTATGAAACGTATGCTCATTTGTTGCATTTAAAAACGACAATCTTTCTTAATAATCAAGTTTATTTTTTCCAATTCTTTTTTTACAGACAAAAATAAAAAAAAGAAACCTTATAGGTCAAGCGGACTAGGATTGGATTTCAAACGAAAATATAAAAATTATGAATATTAAGTTATTTATGTTTTTTTTTAAATTTTAAATGAATAATATCTTGAAAAACCATGAATAAATAGGAAATAATAAAATCAAGTTCTCGACTATTTGTTGTGAATCAATGATCGTGCATTAATTATTATTGTTCAACCAGTCATGTGAACCTTGTGATATTATATCAGTAAAGTTGTATATAATAATTTCTCAAATTTGAAAATACATACGAAATTTTATATATGCTTTGATCTATATTTTTTGTTGTGAATTATTATGTTTTTTATGTTTTCAAATTGTATATTTTCAATAAAGGACTAGATTTTTTTCTTTTAAAATATTTTTTAAGCACCTCGAATCGAAGTACGCATTATTTAAATACGAAAAATATCATATATGAAGAATTATTATGTTTTTTATGTTTTCAAATTGTATATTTTCAATGAAGGACTAGATTTTTTTCTTTTAAAATATTTTTTAAGCACCTCGAATCGAAGTACGCATTATTTAAATACGAAAAATATCATATATGAAGAACTCTCCCTCATCTCAATCCTCCCGATGGCAACATTTTGCTTTAGAAATATAAAATAATTAATTTAATGTTTGATAATTATATCCCAACGCATAATCTCAATATCAAATCTCTACGTTCTACATATTCGACTTTTAAATCTAAATATTTAATAGGGAAAATAATTAAGAATTCATTTGATAACTATAATCTTTCTGTTTTTTTAAACACAATGCTGGTATACTGCATATATTTTTTTTCAGTAGAAAAACAATGCATAAAATTGTCGAAAAAGAAATGAAAGTTACTCCATACCTACTACTTCAGGTTGCGGCAAATATGGAGAGGCTGCACACATACTTCGAAGATCTCTGACACCTCGTTCCAAATCGCCAGTTCCTTCTCCTAGTTCCTGTTTAATTATTTCCGCTTGTTTTGGCGACGGCCCCTCGAGGAACGCCATCTTGTTTCACTTAACCGAATAAAAAAATCGTCAGTTTATAATTTGACGCGCGTATATCAAAGTGGGCACTGTGATGCTAACAACAGCTACGTCAGGATGAAACTGCGAGTGAATATTATAAAACTGTTTTTATAAGCGCGACGCTATTACAACGCAAAAGCGAACAAACAGATCATGAGCAGTGCAGTGGGGACACGTCAAGTTTTTCTCATGTTTGTATATAAAATGTTTCACTTTAATTTTTTGTATTTAAAAACAGAAAACATAAATCAAAATATCTATGGTCTAAAATCCAGCCAGATACCGAAATAGTAATTAAATAAAACTGCCAGTAAGGTTGCTGGTTCAATTGTGTCTACTCGAGTTTACGTGTCTGATTTTTAAATTTGTTCTTGTCCTACATTCAATTGTACATTTCTGCTGAAGCAGAATAATTTTTGATGACACAATATACATTTGCCGATTAAACGCACGTTGTATTACTCAATACAATTTCATTAGGAAACATTTAGCAGTGATGAATGGATAGGATCCAACTTACAATCTAATGATCGGCGTTTGATTTATGTGGGTGTAGCTAATGGATTTGTACCGTGTGGGCCTACCCGAATTGGCCCGATTCATGGCTTCACAGCAATCAAATACCGTTTCACTCGCCTTCTGTTCGTCTCTGTCTTGACACTGATGAGCCAGGTCAGGTAGTGAGAAAGGACCAAAATAAATCAGTTTAGCAATGTATTCACTTCTGACATCCCTATAAAAGGTCCTCGATTGTAAGAGTTTGCTTATACATAACTCAATCTTATACTGAAACAAAATAATTCAATTATTGCAATGCTAAATATAGACTTCGTTATATTGACTGCAATGTAGTGTGTATTACTGTGCTAAAACCTGTTAGTCAAGCATGTGGTCAAACTCTTCCAATAACGATTAGCCGTTTGTTGTTACTATGTTTGTAGCAACGAAACGTAGCTCTATATCAGAATACGACAGATATTCATCTCAAAAGACAAAAGTCGTCCTACTAATAAAAATTATATAAAAGTAGTGCGTATGTCAAAGGCCGATTGTGGACTACGCCTGTATATAATTTTAAGGCATAGATCGACTAGGCAGTTTATAAACTGTTAGCAAATTGTGAACTGAACGAATGATTTACCATTGAATGAGTAATTTCTCGACAGCTTATAAACTTTCGACTCGAAATGACACGCCTTTTTCGCTTAGTGAATAACTAATAGAGAATGCTACCTCAGTCTACCCTGATAGAGTATAAAAAAACGACAATTTATAATTATTGTAAAGTGAAAACTTTCATGATTTGTTTCTGTGTGGTCCGTAATTCTAAAGACAATTTACATATGTGTACCTTAGCTGGAGTAGGGCGAAAGCCCCGCGGACCAAACACCAAGGGGAGCCTGCGACCTCGGTCGCGGGCGACCCGTTCTGGCGGGCCCACTTGTGGGCTGGCTGGAGTCGACCGGCCCTTGATCAAGGGCTGGCCCCAGGGAGGTCGCTGGGGGTGGACTCTGTGAGTCCGCCCTTTATAGCGAACTGCGGGGATTATGGGGTCCCCGCAGTAGTTGTGGTGGTGAGTCGCGGAGGAGGAGGAGTGCTGGTATTTCGGTGCGCCACTCTCCCTATCCTCCGCGACTCAGCGGCGTCGCACCGCGTCTGCGACGGCAGTGGGGCTGCGGGGGGGAGGGGTATCTCCGACCCCTCGCAAGCGATTTCAGCAGCCGATGCCGCGCAGTAGCCGGCCGGGCTTAGCGATGTGCTACTAAGAAACTTTTTTTCATTATCAATGTTTTGGTTGTTATCAAATATTCCCATATAAATTGGATCGAGATCTGACCAGTTTTTGAGTAATTCTTAATAAAGGGTATTTAATTGGCTTTGACTACGTAACGGTTTTCTTGTTTCTGTTAAAACGACTGACATCTTCGCTTGATAGCAAGACGATGGGCACGTTACACCTCCGTCTCGTCAGATAAACGATCGAGTATCAAGCCAAGACCGTGTAAGTAGGATTTTCGTAATTTTATTTTCCGAAAGCCAATTTTTGCGTACTTCAGTAGTCTGTTTTGAAATGACCCTGGAACCCTTTTTTCGCTTGTCTCTTTTATACGACGCTGTCTGATATGAGCAGCGCGTTTATTAGGTCTACCAATATCGTGACAAACAAAAGCAGTTAAACTTTAGATTTACTAAAAATTGATTTCAGTTTTAAGGTTTAAGAATTTTCGGTTCTTTTTCATTAAACATTCGTTCATTGGACTACGTCGAAATCCATGCTACAAACCTATTGGAATGCAATGCAAATTGTATGTGTATTATATGTATTTACAAATATTGGTCTAGTTTTCATTAGTCGGCAAATCGTTTTAAGTGGGGTCCCGATACTGCTGAGACATTTTTATCGCGGTCCAGAAAAAACCATAAGTTGTTTTTATAGTGCTTCAAACGTTTGAAACCTGGGCTAACTAAATAAGTTATTATCAAAATGAATAGGTTCAATAATATTTTGGCCTTCCGTGGTTCGGATAAAGGCCGAGTACAACCTGTCGCCTACCGCTGCTCTAGTTAGTAGATAACATTTAAATTACCTCAACTCCACGACCCTATTTTACGTGCTTCATAAACTTTTGGACAAAGTACACCTAATAGTGAAGTACCAAGTCAAAGGTTATATAGCCAATAGCTCACATTAATCCAAATAAACTAGTTATCGAGCAAAAGCGTACATGAATAAAAATGTATATTATTCGTGTTCGTGAGTGACATAAGTATCACATAAACTTATGCACTTTCATAGATTTATGATATACAGAATAAATAAAAACAAATATAAGACAAAATATTTTCGAGTCCCAAATTACTCATGATGTCACTCGACGTCAATCGGTCGTTTTTTAATTAAGTATTAACTGCTTATACTATTCTTACATAAATAAAAAAAGTATCTCTTTGTCGTAGAACTAGGCAATTGACCTTTACCTTTCAATAATGCTTTGAGATCAACAGTTATTTTGCGAGCATTTTTCAAGTCATAATAATATCAATAGTATTTATTAAAAAGGCACAACATTTGAACATTCTTTGTTTGTACGTGGGGAAATGCTTACGCTCGACTCTATGGCATCCGGTTCACTGAATAAGTAATCTCCTTACTGCTTGTCGCTGCACCAATGCTACTTTGCCCTCTCCATGCTGGGCAGGACAATAGCAATCCTTGTCATTTCTTTCCTTTACATTAGTGTTAAAGTAATGTATCTATCACTGATATTATTACAGCGTCCTCGAAATCTTCATAGTAAAGACATCATCGCGTATATGTCCGTACCTTGCAGACACATGCGCGTGAACCTTTTCCAATGACGAATCCTCTTTATCTTATTTTTTTTCGCACAGTTGATATGAATTTTCATAATAACATTACGATATCACAAATTTTATAATTTTTATAAAATAACAACATCCAATCTATGACAATGACATTTATGAGAGAGATACTTTTTTTGTGACTGAAAGGTCACTGTTTGCCTTGAGGGAGGCATTTACAGCTACACCGGGCACGAGGCGGCAGGGCGCAGAGGGCGCCTAGCCTAAGCCTCTTTAAGAATAACTAAGCTCGAGGGCTCCCTCCGTAGAGGGAACCTCGGCTCGGGCCGTTACTTTATTATTATTACCGGATTGGGAGGGCGCCGAGCTCTTAGGTCGCTTCGGTGGACGCTCCATGGAGTGACTGGGCTCAAGGGCCTCGGCTTGGGCTGTCACTCTTTACGCGTTTAGCATTCCGATTCGAGGGTGCCCGAGAGGGCCGAGCCTCGGGTCGATCGGTAGCCATTATCTGATTACAAGTATTACCACAACTAACATTACTACCACTTCGGAAAGTGTTAGCGCTGGGAGAAGAAGTGGCGGAAGAAACTCCAGCAACGCTTCTATCATGAGTAGGGGAGAAAACTCTGCCGGCTATAATATAATAATAATAATCTGTTTATTATCAGACCATGAGTCCATACATATACATTAAAAAAAAAAAAATGTACAAAGATATAAGATGATTAGGATTATAACAGGTGATAAAATCGTTTGGACAGATGTTATGCTATGCAGCTAACTGGCGCATCACACAAGCGTACTTAATTAAAATATTATTTTAATGGACGATCGAAAACTACTACTACTTACTTCATTAAGAAATTTAAGAAAATAAAAAGAAAGAAAACAAAACAAAATGAAAACAAATTCACTCATTACTGTGCCATTCCATGAGAAATGGCGCAGCAGTGATTGATGTAACTGCAGTCCAGCCGACTAGCGATCATGCAAAGGATACTGTTGGTACTGCCACGTACTCTGCGCACCAGGGATGCGCATCTTTTACGCATGGTAGCGTACCAGCAGTCTACCCGATGTTCAGCAAACATCCCTGATGCACTACAGAATCGCCGCAGCCCCAACAGCACCCTGAACGCATTATTAAATTGGATTCGGAGGGCACTGTAAGACTTTTGGGTATAGTCAGCCCACAGGCTGCACGTGTAGAAAGATGTACAATAGGACTTAAAAAGCGTAATTTTGACGTTTGTCGAGCAACGTGCAAACCTGCGAGCTATCATGTTCGCCCGCACTGCCAGCGCCCTCCGTTCTCTCTCAATGTCATCATTGTCCTTGAGGTCAGAGGTCAGCATATGACCTAAATACTTAAATTTAGATACTTTACGCAAAGCTGTACCATTTAGCATAATATCTGGAAATATGTTACCTGTACTGTTTCCTCTGGCCTCAAATACCATAACTTCACTTTTTAGTGGATTGTATTTTAGCCCGTGCTGCACGGTATATTCTTCACAAATTGTAATCAGTTTCTTAATGCCACATACCGAAGCACTCAGCAAAACCATGTCATCAGCATAGCTTATGTTGTCTATGTGGCCGTATCGGGAAGGGAGAGAGATATGAGATACCAGGTTATTTTATATCCTGTTTGTGTCAGGCCATAAAATTTTCTTTAAATATTTTTTTATTTTAAGCTTCGCCCGTCAATTTGGTATGAGTTAACCTATGCTTAGAGTATAATATAAATTATTACACTGAAAGGAGTTGTAGATACTTGTTTATTTACATAATTAACATGGTATCAAAGAGCTACCAGAAACTGCAATAAATTATTATTTTGTTCTATATATAAAATACATAAATAGCTGAAAGATATACATTGTTGCTATTCATATTTTTTTAATTAAATATTTGTGGTCGTTTTATGTTTTGTTTTTAGTTTTAATTTTAATTAAACCATGAACGCGGATAAATCACTTGTCATAGGTTCTGTTCTGTCATCCTGTCATCCGTATGTCATTACGTGGCTCAAGTCATCAAATAGTTATTTAATACGAGCAAAACAAGCTACCAATACTTGAAATAATAACTCAAATATTTTAGTTTATTAATAATTAATACAATGGACTGTTTATATAGATCTTTAATAATATATGCTGTTGTAATTATCACATTATTAAGTAGAGCAAATGGATATACAATCACAGTTGACGCACACGCCGAAGAATGCTTTTACGAAAATGTTGAAGCCGATACAAAAATGGGTGAGCTCTTGTTTTCTATATAAACTTAATTAGTACATACTCAAGTGCAAATAAAATTGCTTTATTACACCTATAATATTTTATTAATGTATCTATATTCTCTTGGTTACTTTCTCTAATGTTGTAATGATGGTCTTATTTTGTGCCTTCATGTGTACAGTAACACATCAAGAATAGATTTAAACTCTTGAAATAAAGAGCCATCAATTATATTCTTTGAAAAACATTACCTATAGTCATATAATCCTTAAGAGTTGTTTTGTACATAAAACACTTGTTAAAATCAAAAATTATAAAACCCATTTAAGTAGCTAAGCATAGGATAAGTAAGCCTAGCCCAACCACAAACTACATTGTGGAATGTTCTATCCAGCAGTATTTTCAAACCAAGAAGAGGGAATTCCTGCCTTAAAAGCTGGCAACACATGTGCAGTTCCTCTGGTGTTGCAGATGTTCATGGGGTTGGTGATCACTTAAGATTCGGAGATTCACTGCCAGTTTGCCTACTTATGCTATAAAAATAGGAAATAATGAACAAATTATTAACATAACATTTGCAGGTTTAACATTTGAGATAGCAGAAGGGGGGTTCCTAGACATAGATATCACAATCACTGGTCCGGATGGGGCAGTAATACATAAGGGTGAAAGAGAATCTTCTGGTATTTATACTTTCTCTGCACCCACCTCTGGTCGGTATACTTATTGCTTTAGCAATAAAATGTCAACAATGACACCCAAGGTATTATGCTTAATTTCTTTCGTAGACTATGTCATTTTATGTAGTGAATATGTATTAGACACTACCAAATCTTAAAGATACCAAGTCTATGATTTTGTCTTTAAAATGAAAGCTTTCCTGCCTGGTACACATATGTATGTATTTTTCTATTATCATTGTGACCTGTAGCTTAAATGGCTTAATAGTGAGGTGATTCATAGGCTTCCATGAAGGGTCTCATAGGTTATATGGTGAAAAAGTGATGATTTTTATACAGTAAAATTTTTGGTTTTTAAGTAACTATTACTTGTAGGTAGTAATGTTTAACTTGGAAATTGGTGAAACCCCAAATAAGATTGCTGGAGAAAATGATGATGAAGCTAATCACAATAATCTGGAGAATATGATCAAAGAACTGGCTGCCACACTTAAGACTGTGAAAAATGAACAAGAGTACATGCAGGTATATTATCATTATATTTTCTGCAATGCTTCTTGAGTGTATTGTAGACAGTATGTTTATAAGAATTGCAATCATTTAAAAAGGCCTACTAAACACTGTAAATGAGACATTAGAGTTTCATTCATTCACCAGCTAAGGCCAATCAGAACTGACAGTGGTGGAGCCTGTATAATAACATCTTCTTCACAAATGGGCCGGCTCGACCAGTGAAATACCACAACCTCACAGAAAACAGGCATGAAGTAGAAGTATTTAAGTAATTTCAGTCCTCTTTCCCTTCCTACCCTTTCCTCACATGGATAGGATGGGAACAGGAAGAGGATTTGGCGGGAAAAAGAAAATATCTTTTTCCCTATCTATCTATCCTCTGTCTATTAATTTAGACACACAGCAATAGATAAATATAGATGTTTAAGATTAATTGAAAGATGAATCCTTATTATTTAGAATGTGTGGTGAGAAATGTAAAAATAAAATGAAATTGCTCCCAACTACCAGAAAAAGCCTAATGAGGTAGAAGCTTAAGCTGATAAAGCTTGTGAGTTATAATTGGCGTTGACTAAAACAAATAACCATTTACACCTGTCATCCTGTTTCTCCATCTACAACAGAAATTATGGATTTTCCTTTTGAGTGGTCCTGGCTTTCGTCTACATCCATACATTTGCATCTGCAGTTCCTCTGTCATATGATCAGATGGTCCTATGTACCACATTCTATATAAAAAAAATATACAAACTCTTTTACATCACTAGGAATCTATTAATCGTATTTTTTTTTCTTAAAAGGTGCGCGACCGAATTCACCGCGCTATCAATGAGAGCACAAACTCTAGAGTTGTGATGTGGTCCATCTTTGAGGCTTCAGTCCTACTAGTCATGACTCTTGGTCAAGTTTACTATCTCAAGAGGTTCTTCGAGGTGCAACGTGTCGTCTAACAGTGCTATTGTGTTGTTTTATACTTTATTAATTTACGATAAAAAATTAAACAATAAAAAAACATAGTGAAAAGAAATAATGTGATTCATTTGTGTGTAATAACAATTTATCCTAAAAATATTGTGTGAATATGATTACAGTTATTTATTTTTATTACAACTTTTTTTTCTTTCTTTAAAAATCAATTTTGAACACACTGAAGTTAGGTACAGTATATGTAAGTAATGTTTTTAAATAAAATTTAAGTTTAAATTCATGCAGTTGTTCAAATATTGAATGTTCCCGAATGTTTAGTGAGCAAGTATATTTAAACAAGTTTTATTCTCGCAATCATATGACAAATGTTAACCTTCAACATAAAAAAATATGTGAAATCCGAATTAGACCTAAATTATGTAGAACTAGAATCAATATTCCTACCAATGAATCGGTAATTTATAGGATCACCATGTACAATGACAGATAGTCAGGACACACTAACACTTGTCACAAGTTTAATAAACAAAAATCATCTTGCCAAGGGCACTTTATTTTAAATGTAACCTTCGAAAGTAAAACCAGTCTAATATATTTGTCATTATTTCTGCTAATTATCAGAATAGAATTGAATTTGGTTGTAGGAAATATATTGAAATCTTAATGTGAATACAGTAAAAAAAACTATTTATTAATGTTTTTGAACTTTCGTAATTACTTAATACTAATAAAGGTATGTAAAATAATTAATTGGAATACTGTAACTTGAAAAAACAACAGCAAATTTCATTTAATTAAATCCATAACTGAAACATAGAAAATGGTAATTATATTTACAAGGTTAAGAAAACTGAGGCACGACTCTGTTTATATTAAAAAATATGTAATGTTATAAAAATTTGGGGGACTTTTTGGAGACGCGATATAAGGGAAGTGTTTAAATAAAACTATCACATCAATGTAACAAGTGTAAATTTTATATTTAACAAGAATATGTGCTAAACAACCCCACAATATAATATCAGATCTATATTTAATACAAACCTTGTTATAAAACTTCAAAAGTAAACAAAACACAACCAACTCAGTTTTAGCTATAATATTTAAAGTAAATGTAAGAAAATTAATGTTCGATGAATAAAACATGCAAAGTTAAGATTGATTGAATAAACTATAAACCTATCACTAATTTGCTTATTTGGTAATCAGATTTATTCCTTAGTAAATAATTTCTATACCAATTTAATACATTGGAAAAGGCACTAAAATGATTGAATAATTATTTGAACATGCACAAAAACCAACACTTGTATATTAAACATGTGTGCCATTCAAAATTAATTTAAATGTTGCATGTTGCACTAAAAAAATTGTTACTTCTGAATAATGTAAAAGAATTAATAAAAGCAGAAGTTAGAGTTTTAGGCATTATACACTGTAGCCTTCCTCTTTATAATTTTTTTGTTAATTATATACTATTTTTCAACAATACTGCCTTCCAAGTACACACTTTGAATTTCAGCTTTTTCAATGATATCGGTTCTTTTTTAATTATTTCCACAGCAATAGCATAGATATTGGCACCTTTACTGTTCTTAAAACTATTAAATGCCAGGAAAGTCTTAGTATAAGAGGAGGGTCATATAAAAGGGTAGCATATGATTATAGATCAGTTGAGATCCATGCGGCCGGTGATAAGGGCGCGCACGACAGCACCGGCGGGTA
Organism: Papilio elwesi; assembly: GCA_029849275.1. Lineage (NCBI taxonomy): Eukaryota > Metazoa > Arthropoda > Insecta > Lepidoptera > Papilionidae > Papilio > Papilio elwesi. The sequence goes on along the minus strand of CM056707.1, from coordinate 3,830,256 downwards.
GAGAACGTAGTTCTTTATCAGCCGGCGGCAGCTCTAAGAGCGCGCTCGCACCGCAAGCACTCAGCAACCGGCTGCTGCACTGTTCACACAGATATAGCATATTAATCCTAAAAGACAGCCCATTCCAAGGAATTTACGAACTTAGTTTGTCATTTACATACTCCTGCAGCACAGTGGCGATGAAAAACGCTGTTATAATAATAATGTGCAAAAGGCCCTTACTCTTGAAAGTTGTTGATATTATGGATAGCGAGCGGCTGTCATATAATTGTTTTGCACCTTCTTAGTATAAATAAAATAAATTACCTGATTTCCCAATACTTGAGCCAGTGGCAAGTCATCATCAGAGAATTTAAGTACTGCCCGCACGTACTCCGGGCGCGGGTCGAGCGCGAAATGGCGCGCGAGACGCACCCGCATCCGCGGGTACTCGCTGCCACGTCGCTCGCAGACACGTAGGGCGCGTATTACGAACAGTAAACAGCACACGTACGCTGAAACTGGATTGCCTGAAAGACGAGTTTTCTATCAGAGCTTTATCACAGTTAAAAGGCATCTACAGCTGGTGATTATCTCTCCCCTGTTACCACAAATGTTCCGTGCTGCTTTCACTCAGATTTTTTAAAATAGCTTACCCGGCAAGGCGAAAATATATTTCGTCCTTCCCTCAAAATGGCAGGTCGCGAAAGTGCTCGGCTTGCCGGGCTTCATGCGCACCCGCCCGAAATGCAACGTCGCGCCAAAGTCCTGAAAAGCAAACGCCATACATAAATCAAAAAAAATAAAAAAACGGCATTGTCCTATTTCACTTCCAATTCAATTTTACAATTCATGATTGAGTCGATTTGGCGACGAACAGTTTAAGAGAAAAGTAAGCAAACATTCTTTAAGTTCCATACTTTCACTTTCAATTACAGTAGTGTGCCCAAATTTTAACAATGGCAGACAACATCTCTTGTACGAATGGGCCGGCACGACCGTTGAAATACCACCACCTCACAGGCCTGATGAGTGAGGTGCCGGAGGCCTAATTCTATTCTTTCCTTTCCTACCCTTTGCTAATATGAAAAGAATGGGATGAGGTAGAGTACTTGACGGTGCAGAGGATTAATAGGAAAAGGAAATAACCATTTTCTGGTTATCATCTTCTCTATTCATAAACAGGTAAGCAACGCATCTCATTAGCATGTTACAGATGCCTGTGGGTAGCGGTCACTTGGTCTTCTACTATTATAAAACAAATCTTTAAATATACGAATAAAATTGTAATATCATTCCAATATAAACTAACTTCTATCAGCACTGGTTTGAGCAAGTCTCTCTCGCCCATAGACACGCCGCCTGTGCAGACCAGCACGTCCGAGCGACGCAGCGCGCTGGCTATAGAGGCGGACAGTGCGGTCGCGTCGTCGCGCGCCACGCCCACGCATACACTCCCATATCCGTGCTCTCTGTTATAAACACGAAAAAACCTTGATTCAGTACATACATTATATTCAATCTAAAAATATGTATCAGGCTATGGCAGGTTGTATACGCTGAGGTCCTACAGACATGGGGTCCTCTTCCCATCCCTTTCTACGTACCTTGTCCTTGCTATCTCCTCGCATGAGAGCATGTGACCTCAATGCGACAACCAGAAATACGTGAAACATACATAGTCCCCTTATAAATCTCAACAGACTTACTTGAGGAGTGCCTTAAGCATGGTCTGGTTGGAGTCACGGATGTGCGCCGGCTTCAGCGTCACTTCCGATGGATCTTGTAGCTCGTTGCCCGTCGACAATATTGCCACCTGAAAATATATTGCAATAATTTTTTACTATTTTTTAAAAAATAATATATTTTTCAATATAATATTAATAATAAAGAGCATGTATGATACGAAAAGAAGAAACAGTTAAGATAGATGGAGTAGACTTGGATGGTGATGGGACTGACTACGACTATTTTAACAAGCGCTTGAACAATATAAGAATTGCTGTTAGTCCTCTATACAGGCATCTCAAGTAATGCTGCACATCTCAGCAGTGACAGCTTTATGTAAGCATTTTGAAATTATCGATCGCGGTATTTCCAAACCAATACCTACGACTTACGGTTCTTCAAGAAGCAAGCGTGCTCGTTCCTTAAAGGCCGGCAACGCATCTACAGTTCTTGTGTTGCGGATTTTCATGAGCGTGGGTGATCACTTATATTGGTGACCTGCTGTTCGTTTGCCCCATCTATACTAATATTATAAAGCGGTTCTGGATGAAATTTGGCACAACAGAAATAGATTATAGTCTGGAATAGCACATAGGCTATCCAGGTTATATTTGATTTGTTTGTTACAGATGTATTCATTCACTAATTAATTCACTAACTCAATCATTCATTTATTCATTCATTCGCTCACTTACTCATTCATTCATTCGCTAATTAATTCACACGTTCATGGTGATGATGGTGGTGGTAATATACATGGTCGCCATAGATGATATAGCACATGGTTGTAGCAACTAAATAAAGTTTTTAATAATTTTGTGCGGACGCGGACGAAGTTGCGGGAACAGCTTCTATGTTTAAAAAAAACCCTCCCGGAAATCATCAGCATTATGAAAAGGGAGTCATCAGAGATTGTGCTAGCTGGATTAGTCTCATGTACTGCTTGTCTTGGCCTGGTGAATAAGATGCCCCTACCAATAAAATTACTTAATAAATTACAGACATTGGATCTGAAGAGTTATTGGAATCGTGCTCAAGAAATAGTTAAATCTTATAGTTCTTAATATGGTTAAGGGTTTTGATCATTCAATCCTACCACAGGTTTAGTCCTGACTCTGACGTGCTGATACCCTGCTCCAGCCAATACTCCAAGAAGAGCCGCATCTAGCATCGCGCCTGTAACAAATAGAGATATATAAATTAGGAAGTACAACAAACAGTTCATCTGATTGTAACTATATACTAGTACTCATGCTCTGAAGTACAGTAATTTAAATGGAAAGTAAATTACATATAAATGATGCATACTACCATTATTATTATACCAGATATTTATTTAACCTGTTTGGGCTAAACAGAAGTAGCGGTAGTGATTTGAAAATTTATTGCAACATACTCGTTGAGATTCGTACCTCCGGACCCGGCCCGGGCCCTAAGAACTTTACACATATATAGCTTTTTATATATTGATTTTAATGATCCATATGCTGAAAGTGCAAAACCCCAGTGCGGAATCACTTCTCGATAACTTTAGAATGCGAAGTATTGTGTTCGTATAACAGAACATAAAATCTTAATAATTATGCCCGTACCTTCATTAACAAGAGGGTCATTCAAAGCTATGTCGAATCCAATCGGGCGCACGTCCTGCTGTGGTTTTGGTGCTTCAAGTATTTCAACTTCCAGCTCTGTTTCGTTATCGGGCGACGCCGAAATAAGCTTAGTGTCCTCCACCTAAAAAATTTAAGATATAATTGATGCGCATACCTTAAGTAAAATGTGACTAATAACTGTGATATCGAACCCTGTTCTTGAGTTGTTTAGATCAATGAATAAAATGAAATATATTTCATGTTTTATTTTTGAAATAGGTAGAAGTACACATGTGTCCGTAATAACATTCGCAGGAGGTCTGCTTGCTTGCAATGCAATGCTTCTACTCCAAAATGTGAGTCCGATACCGGTTTAACATAACGATGTTAGCAACTAACTTTTACTCAACACTTCAATCATTTCTATTAACTACCTTGTCTATGATGATCTCTACTGGAGAACTCCACTGCTGGACATACGCCTCACTAAACAGCAGATTAGTCGACAGCCGTCAGACTTGTCTGGACGTCGCTGTCTCTGCCCTGAAATATTTCAGAGGGCACCATATAGTATGTCAACACCAGAAGAGAAGATGTATTTTCTCACAGGGAGTACGGCAGCTCTAGGAATTGTTGAATACCTGTACTACACAATCGGCGCCGGGCGGCAATGGAGCGCCGGTGTTTATACGTGCGCATTCTCCGGCTTGTAACGGCACGTCAAAACTTTCCCCGGCCGTAACCGCTGCTCGGACGTGTCGGACGCCCGCACCATCGGAACTGATACACGCGTAACCTAGCAATTAAATTAGAATAAAAGCGTCGGTTTGAACATGTCGTACGATGGAAGTCGTTTTTTTTGTTCAAATCTGTGAGTTGATATACAACGTAATAAAATAATCTTTTACTCTGCATCTATGGCTAAAGAATAGTCTACCCAAGCTAGTAAAATAGGCTATTAAAAGTAATTCTATTATTATACTGATGCGAAGTTACAGGCAACAAAATATCAGATATAGTAAAAACTTTAAGCAACATTAACATAACAGCTATGTGCGTACATAAAAAGGGTAGATGAAAAGTAAATCGAAAACGAAAACTTTATGCATTTATCCGCCGTTATCTAAAATTGAAACATAAATCAGCATATTAAAAACGTGTTGGCCATTTCCCTGGCTATTAATGTCTTGCGCATACTGTGAAAAATCATCATGAAGACTAAGGCATGTCAAGTACAAAGGTCTCAATTCCATTACATTTTATGACAGATTTTTTATATGAGACGCGTATTGTAGCCTAGACCAATACAATTAATTATATAAATAAATCATTTTTTATATTTACGCGAATGCCTTTTTTGGAAATAAATTAATTTTTGCCTTTATTTAAGTTTATTGTTTCCAACGTTTCGATTACTTTACAGCTCATATATAAATTTTTTAAATTGAGATTTTTAAAAATCAATATATTATTGACACATTTAAATTTTTGTTCCCGTTGGACTCTGAAATTTGTAGTTAGCAGCAGGTCTCCAGATTTTGGCATTTTTAATTTGCAAAGTGTGTATTTATAACTTAATATTTTTGTGTACACAAGAATAAACTGTAAGTATAGTTGCATTAGCAAATATAGAAATTACACTCTCTATTCATGCTCCACTGAACGCATGTATAATTTGAAAATAGCATTTCACTCTGGCAATAGCTGTAGAGTTGCAGAGGTAGGTTGGTTTACTTCAGATAGACACAAAGTACAACATGATTGGAACTGTATGTAATAAACAAGGGTATTTTGCGTGAAATTTAGTATAATAAAAATGTTTACATTTGTGGCTAGGTATAGAATAAGCTTCTATGATCTTAAATAGGTATACAATAACTAAGTTTAGGTCTAAAAAACAATAAAACCCCGTAAACGAATGTGCCCGGTTAACGCCCAGCAGGCAGAGGTGGCGGGACGTCGTACGGCGGGTACTGCCAGCTGCCCGATCTTCCGGAGCACGATAACGACCAATCTGACAAGAGTAAAGCGACTATGATGAAAGCAATATAATCTGAACTAAGAAAGACCACATTAAGGGTACCCATAATTGACGAAGTACGAAAAGGAGATCCATAATCTGTAGCTCTCTAGGTTATGGGTGATGCTAGTAGTTGGAGGCGACTATTTCGCAACTCCTCGACTAGTGCGTATTTTGCATGTAGACGGGCATTTGGATCACTCCAGCCAGCCCAGCTCCTCAAAGAACCCCAAGAACCCTTTAATGTTGCTGTTGTTGCGATCTCCGGGAGTATCCCGGTGACCTGAGATATTTAACCCTGTAATCAGACACTGTCGGGCAGTGTAGTAAGACGTGGGTCACCGTCTCTACATCATACATATGTAAAAATAAAGGGTATTTTACCCTTGAGGGGGAAAAGGGGAAGAAAGTTTACATGGAAGATTTGTCATTTTTGAAACTTGTAACTTATTTTTTAGGCTTTTGATTAGATATGTGATATGGTATTCAAAGTTTGTAAAAATGTTACTTTTAAGGGAGTAAAATAAAAGTTTCTATGCAAATATGTAAGGTTGATGTAAATGTTTCATAAATTTGCGAAAGAGACAAAATACTGAGAAGAATTAGGGTATGTGATATATATCGAGTCATTACAATATGTAAAACTGAAATGAACACACATAAGAAACTTGCCAAGCGCCGCGCTGACACAATGAGCGCCCCGCTGACACAATGAGCGCCGCGCTGACACAATGAGCGCTGCGCCGCCGCACCAGAGGGTCAGCTTTTTTTATTGTATGTATGAATTTAATTGCAGAATTATTAGCCTTATAATTAAAAATGCTGCCCAAAATCACTAATCCACGAGGACGAAGTCGCGGGTACCTATATTAAACAAAAGTTTATTGAAAAACCCGTGCCATGTGAGCGCCGCCACGACCGTCTGAAATTGTGATTAAATTAAATGGAGTAACCAACTTCTGATCTGCCTGTTTATTTTTGGGAAGGCTTCCCTTGTTTGTCTGCACTCTTTTGTGTTACTCCATTGGTTGCAGTGAGAGGCGTAACTTCTCCTTTTATGTTGTTAGTTATGAGTGATATTGCTTATTTATTTATGTCTGAACTTATGATATATTAATTTGGAGAGACAATTGTAATAATTTCTTATCTTATTACACTAGATGTTATCAGATAATTGGGTAATTTAAGTGTCAAATGTCAATATTGAAGTTCAACATAGTAATTGGGCCATATTGTATAAAAATCTTTGATAATATACAACATCCAATGTACAATTTTCATAAAATAAGCAGTAACATAGATTTTGCATTATTACAAACATATCTTATTCATTCTTATCTTTTTAAAATGGTAGATCAAAAGAGTAACATCTGTGCATAAATGGACTGGCTCAACCTGTGAAATAACAGGACCACAGAGTAAACAGGCGTGAAGTAGAAGTATTCTGCACTCTTCTGATGAGTGAGGATCTGAAGGCTTAATTCTACTCCTCTTCCTCTTCACATCCATTTCTAATAAGGATAAGATGGGATGAGGAGTAGAATTTAAAAGAGACGGAGATAAGAAAAGAAAAAAAATTTTTTTGTTTGTCCATTAATGCATCTGCAAATCATTAGCAGTTGCTGGATTGTTGCTGATGCCTATGGGTATTTTACCACCTACATACAATACACATAACAAGTTTATTTAAGAAATTTTTTATACCATAATTAGTTATAAAGTGCAGAAATATATAGATGTAACAGCAAAAAGTATGTCCTTACATAGTGGAAGTATAGTTATCACTATCTCTGACCCAATTAGATTAGATATATAAGGTAGAAAATGTATCCTAATATTTAGCATATACATGCAAAAATGTTCAGTAAATAAAAATAACAACTCACCATCCTTGATTGATGCAGGAAATGGTGGCATTGGTTCTTTAGCATAAAGAGATTCACCCACAACACAACCTAATCCATCCTCGAGCTTAACTTGTTGTAAGGTTCCAGTCCACTGTCTCATTACGGAGTCAACAATTTTGAATGCCTCACACATTTCTAACATAGGATACGGAGATTCTCTAGGTCTTAGGGCCACTTTAGATACATCCACATTACTACTAATTTGTTTAAATGGACAAACATGATTAGATTGCATTGACTCATGTACAGACTTAATTTTGTTTGCCTCATTTTTTATAATTTCTATAGCATGATGCAATATAGGCTTAACTGTTTCAAAACATTCTACAACTGCTTTCTTACTGCCAGGAAAATTTATAATGAGTGTTTTATCTCTTATACCACTTACAGAACGTGAAACCATCGCCATTGGAGTTTTTTTAAGGCTTTCAACTGTTAAAGCCACAGATATTGCTGGTGCTTCCCTTTCAATAATTGCTTTCGTTGCTTCTGGTGTCACATCTCTGTTACTAAATCCGGTACCCCCCGTAGTTATAATTAAATCTGCATTTATCTTACAATACTCCTTCAGCTTTTCTTCAATTATTTTTCTTTCATCAGGAATGATAGTGGTCTGAATAATAGATTGAGGAAACAGTCCCCTAACTAGCTCAACAAGAGTTGGCCCTGAGGTATCGCTCGAGGGATTCTTTGAACATGTATCACTAACAGTAATTATTGCAATAATTCCCGCAGTCATGTTTAGGCAATTATTTCTTACTATTTGTTATTTTTCTAATACACTTTGACAAACAAACAGTGAATTAAAATAAGTGAATAAAAAAGATAGGCTAATTAACTAATTTATAATTTTATATTCCTGAAATTACGCAATCGTTTATCCGGCAATATTTTAAAGTTTTGGTGCCAAACCAAAAATATTTTTAGTTATAAAATTTGTATTTGATTAAATGTTAGAATATCTCAACTTCTTTAGAATAACGAGAATAAAATAAGCAAAAACTTCTGCATTAAATTACAACCACTAAATATATTTAAAGTGAAATAATTGTTACAATTTAAATCATGCTGAAACGTATCACATGCGTTACTGTTATCTGACAGTTACTAATCTAGTTGATGCTAACGTAAACACGAGCACTTGTAACAATCAGCTGTAAATAACTGGCTGAAAAGTCGTAGTCGTAGGCAAAAATTATTTACTTAACCGGCTTGATAACGGCTGACGGCAACGGCAGTTGAATTTGACATTGACAATTTACTTGTCATAACTTTTTTTTTATTCTTATGTCCTTTTAAGCTACACGGTTACTTCTTGTAAATCAGTGTTACCAACTTTCGAAAATATGTGCCCCTACAGCTCAAGTCAAAAACTCAAAAACCCCTCAATAGATTAACAATTAGTAATGGTGTTGTAAAAACCTCGTAAAAAACCAAACTACTCCATTTATTTTTTTTGCAATACTGATAGTCTCAAAATAATGACTGTATATGTCGGTGATTTTCTACCGATTGATCAGGAAACAGCGCTAGCCATCTAGCCATGTCTATTCTTGCCAGTTAGAAAGCTGTCATTCTTATCCAGCTATTTTTAACAAACTGTAGGTCAACAAATAAAGATGATTGGCTAGATAGTATTAGGTCTACATTTTTATTAATCACGAAAAACAATCCAATTAATTAAAAATCCCAAAAATATAACGCCCCTGAAAAAAGCCCATAGCAAAAAGCACGTTTACCCATTAAATTTGTGGGGATAACCCATAAGTTGGGAACCCTGTTGAAAACAAAATATTTAAAACGCAACATGTTTATAGTCGCACAATACATTTGGGTTTAAAGATTAGATAAAAACTTATTTACATTTTCGGAAGTTATAGAATAAATGGTACTGTTAGTGTTTCTTAAAAAAATCTCCCATCATTGATTGTCCGGAGATCCTACACAAAATCAAATTGTATGTAAAGCGCCGTCTGGTTTCGAACCCCCGACCCACAGTACGTAAGTCGGGGCCTATGCCGCTGTAGTTACATTAAAATATAGATCACGCATTACTTTAACTTTAACACCAGTCGATTCTCCATCTCTATTATATTAACCAAGTCAAGTGAAGTGCATTACCGTGAGTTCGCACTGCCGAAACATTGACATAAAAAACATCTCTCTCTGAAAAAACTGAGATCACAAATTTTTACATATAATCATCACTGAACTTACCTTTCTTTTTAACTAGCTAAATATTCTTTACCCTCATAACTCGTCGAAACTTCTCGCTTCTCGTAGACAGAATATACACTTACATCCTGTTATAAAACAAGAATATTTCATGAGCGCTTTTCTTTAGTAAGCAATGAAAGGCATGTTTATAAAAAGAAGTATATTTAAATTACTAAGAGGAACATAATTTTAAAAATATCATACAGTTATAAGCACTTGTCATGATTATTCATAAAAAAAATGCCCAATGAGAATTGCAGTTTCATCACACGCTTTATAATCTCTTTTTTTTTCTTTTTTCGTATTTATATTTATAATCCTTACGGTTCGCGGACGATTCCCCTCATGTCTAATGAGAAAACGTCTCCTAAGCATGTAAAAACCTAAATATTCTTCTCTTTCTTCATCCCTTCTTTTTATTAGTTTTGATTAGTTTACTTGCTTAGTTTTATATTTATTTAAAAGTTCCTTTAGAATGACTTCTCCAATAGATATCTGGTGGCAGGCTTGCATCAGTCGTTGGAGAGGTCCGTACCGGCGGAGTGCATTCGAATTGCCTATAACTACAAACTTGTGCTTGGCACGAGTCACGCTTACGGCTAATCGTCGCTGATCGTTCAGAATCTCTTCTTCCTAAAACAATATCATACAAGATAAAATATCACGTAATCTGTAATTGTATGAAGTGTTTTTTTGCCTTTGAAATTACAAGCATTTGTAAGTTAATAGAAAATAAAGTCTGTAATACTTCTGTTAAAATCTGTTGGGTGTTACGTCGAGGCTAATGCTTTGTTTAAAGGAACATTCATTAGAAACAAACAAATCCTTCTACTTATAGGAGATGTCAATAGTACGAAGTGTAGAGGATGCCAATAGTATGAAGTATGCACGATGCAGTTGACAACGGACGGAAGCGTTACGAAGCCATACTTTTTTACAAGCAAACTACGCGCTATTCGGTCGTGGAGTTACGGAAATGAATCCCCTTATTACTAAGCCCATACTTCGACAGAATCTGGGCTGTATACATATAAACAATTTTATGAATGGCAGACCAGCTGATGAAAAGCTACGAGAGGGAGGCCAACGTCCAGTATTGGATATCTGACGATAATGATGAATTTATGGAGAGTTCTAAACCGGTTTATAGTTTTAAAAATAATTCACCTTTACTATTTTATCTTTCTGACCATCATCTTTCCTGGTGCAAGAGTAAATGATAATAGATTTATCTCTTCCTTGGAACTGGTCCACTGTACTGGCTTCCACTTGGAGATGGGCTAGTGCCCGGCGTAGAAGCGACACTTGATCGCGGTATGGCGCTATTACTCCTATATCTGTGGGGCACACTCCTCCCTGCAATTAAACAGCAAATATTGCAAATTTAACCAAAGAATGGTAAAAATATGCTTATACTTGGAGAATTAAATCTGAAAGGCTTATATTTGTTTGATTTACATTTACAATATTATTCTAAAATCAACAATTTAATATTTAAATGTTAGTTTTATAGTTCATATTAAACACATATTTTATATTGTTGTTTTTTTCTCACACATCGTTTTTTTATGGAAGAAGGGTTTTTCAGAGAGGGCCAACGAGCAAACGGTTCACATTATGTTAAATAATCGCTACCCATAGGCATGCAAGAAGCAAATGAGTTCCATGCCAGCTATGCGGTGCCTAACTTTAACGAACAGGGGAGGACAAAAGACAGGAAAAATTATATTTCCCTTTTCTATTGCACCCCTCCCCGGCCAATCCGAAAGGGAAGCAAATTGAAATTAGGCTTCCGGCACCTGACTCCTCAGACGGAACGCAGAAGCGTAATCCTACTTAACACCTGTTTTCTGAAAGCCATGGTATTTCACCGGTCATTATTGTTTGTGGGCTCTACCATTGTTAAAGAATTGTTACTGGCTAGTTGTCTTAACAAATTTTGGTACCTACATTTTAATATATTCTGTTAGTTATCTATTAAATGTGAATGTATGAATAGTTTAGTTACCTGTTTCATCGCCTCTATGATAGCTAACACCAAGCACACCTCATCCCAATTTGAAATTGTCTTCCGATCTTTCTCAGAAGCAACAGTGTCTAGATTTATGAATATAGACGCATACATGGGGTCTGGGCTACAAGCGGTCAGTAGCCAGGACGAGTCAGAGTGTACTTGTGATATTTTCTAAAAATAAAAATTCATGTATTAGTGTATGGTTTGAAAAGTATGTATTTCAACAGCTTTATTCTATAACATACCTGCATATCAATATCTATAGAAGCCTCAGCTACCTTCTGGTTAGCGCACTTCAACCGGTCACTGTAAGCGATACTGTTTGCTAAATCAGTAAGCGGCTTGTTCATACGGTACTGCAGTTTGAGCGTGGAAGTTGCTTCCTTACTCATTAATCTATGGAACAAACTCTCTTCCATACCCAATTGTCTGAAATATTTATTATTTTCTGGGGTTAAGAAAGGATAACAAGCAACTCTGTTACGTGACTATGATCGACATTTTTATAGGGAGGCAAACGTGGAAGAGAAGAGAAAAAAGGATAATTCCTTTTCCTATCCATCTCCTATCTTAATCTCTAAAGAAAGACAAGAATAAGGCTTCCAGACAGAATACTCTACTTCACGTCTGACTTATGTAAGGCTTCACTGGTCGTGCCAAAGATGCAGAAATGCTCTACCACTGTTAAAAGACATCTGCAACGATAGTGCTACTAATATTTTTGTATGTTTATATTTTGTATTAGTGTAAATATTAGATTCAAGAAATAGTTTACAAGTTATTAATAAAATATATACATGGTGTCGATAAGCGAAACCAGAACAGAATTCCCAACAAGCAGTTTGAAGATAACTTAAGACTTTTACCACTTTAACTTATGTTAAAGTTTCTTTTTTCGCGATTTCTTTGGCGGATTCGAGCGCACAACGTATAGTGCAGTTTTCGCAGTCCGTACCCTTAACCATTAAGTTGTTATTCGCAAATAAATAAATGTATTTATTACATTACCTTTTAATTGAGACAAGCCTGTGTCCAGCAATGGTAACAGTTAATTAATTAATTCAAGCCTTTAGTTTAGACAGGTATTTTCATTAATTTATTTTTAGTTTGTACTGAATAAAGTTTTTGTGTAGATATTTGTTTACATAAAAATAAATATGAGATTTCGCCCGGAATCAAGACGGGTAAGAACAGAAATTAAGTATTTCCAGTCGGCACGATTCTGGCATACTTCTCTTGCTTCTTCTAAATCCATACAGCTACTTATGTATTACCAATGTGGTCGATATGAGTTTGTCGAGGATGTCCCCCACTGACGCTCACTTTCGCAACTTAAATTGGCCTTCTCACTCTCTTCTTTGCTTTCTCGGTTTAATATTACCAAACAATTAAGTATCTTATATAATGTACAAAATACCTCGCAGCATTTCTCCTGACGACCGGCGGCAACTGTTCAGGGTCGCCGACTAAAATGAATCGCTTCGCTGCGAACAGCGGCCGTAAGACCGTACACTGTAAGACCTGTCAAGTAATAAGGATGGGATGATTTTTTTCTAAAAGCTGTCGAAGGGCTTTTTTCTGTTTACCCTCATCTGCAACAAGCTACTGTGTTGTAGTTTATTTATTTATTTTGGGACTAGACCAGACCAACAACAAATTTTACATAATAAGTATTAAATAGCATATAAGAAACAGACAGCCAATAACCGGTCTTCTCGATTAGTTGACAACTTGCAGTTGCAGATGTCTATGTGTAGTGGTCACTTGATATTGGGTGAACCGCTTGCCACCTTCTATTAAAAAAATGTCATTTACGTGTCCGTTTATTGTGATTTGAATTAACTATACAAATTTCATAAGACTACTTCCTTTTCTTTTATAATACTAGGACTTTTCATTCATAAGACTACTACTTTAAAGAAAGATCTTTCCAGTAAAATCCATAAAGTTTTAATCTTTTTTTTACTGTAGACATAATAGGAATCTGATTTCCCTTCCTTGTATTCTTACATTTATTAAACAACGGCTTATATTTGCATGTTAAGACGATTAAAAGAGACTTATTTGCAACAGTGAACTATACCTGTGTAGCTTCATCTACAATGCACACGTCGAAGGTGGTCCGGGCCAACATGGCGTGCGTCGCGCCCAGGCACGTTACGCCAACAACCTCCTACAAAATGACATAGCACCTCGATAATTTTATAATATTTTACTACGCCAAGGCATTTGTTACTCCTATGATCGTTGCGTACGTACCATAGAATCGTAAAGTTTTGCAAGTTGCTCGGAACTGTCACACCGAGCGGTCAACTTTTCTTCACAACGATGCAGCAAGCTCGGCGCCACACGGCCACACGAGCCCAGACGCAATATTTGTATCGATTCCGGAAGTCTAGAAATGTATATTTGAATAGAAAATATCAAAAGACCAAGCAGATCACCTGATGCTGATTAAACAGCGAATGCAAATAGAACATGGAAGCATTCTTGTCGCTCTCTTTCTATTCTCGCGATATATATACATATATATATATATATATATATATATATATATATATATATATATATATATATATATATATATATATATATATATGTGTGTGTGTGTGTGTGTATCTATAGCGATTTAAATATTACACACTTAAAATATATTAAAAACGGAGTATTTTTACGTAGTATTTCACAAAACTCGTCTCTTTGAACATTAACTGCCATGAGCCCACGCTCACGGCTCGAGCACGAAACGCAATAATTTACAACACAACAAAAATGTATGGCTAACAGTATAATATAAATAGGATAATAACAGCGTGGGATCGGAGAGAATGGAGACTCTTATTGTCGGAGGCCAAGCCCCACTTTGGGACGCCGCGCCATTCTACTTAGTTATATTAAAAATAGCAACCTTATTGGCTTCGAACATTGCAGGTTTAGCGGGTTTACAATTGCTTCCTAGTAAATGTTTGCATAGGAAGAAGTAGCACACGTTCTATATACACCGATGACCTCCTGGTCCGACCTTACGGCGCGATGTTCCGCATCCAACCGTGTAAACCTCATATGGTGGAAGGTACTGGGGAACGCCGATGTCCAGCAATGGACTGATTTGTTCGCGTCATCGATATGACGATACGTGATATTGACGCGGAAATATCCTTTTGGTATCATAGGGTATAGTAATGTATTGTTTATACCTGGCTAAGACGGTGTCGACGGCGGAGTGTGTGTGCGCTGTCACTAGGACTCGTTGCTTCAACGCAACCAACATTTGTATGAGGACACTTACTGTCTGCGTTTTACCTTAAATCAATTATATAGTTTAAAATTAACGTATTTTAATTAATTATATATACAAATGAGTTTTCGTAAAGTCAATGCTTCCTCTACCATCCAATATTTGGTAGGGGAAAAAATATCCCTATAATAATATAACTAGCCTATACGAAGGCGCACATTACGCAATACGCTTATTTGAATTCGAAACAGTTTCAACGAACTTATTTTTCATGCATTTAATTTTGAATTTTATTGTTAAGATACAAGGGTTTATTTTTGGTAATTGTTTATTTATGTTCCTTCCCACCAGTTTTGAGTTGTCACTTTTTCACACTGCATGTGTTTTTTCTTAAGTTTCATTGAAGTCGAATAATTTATCTTCCCGTGAATTTATGAAGTGACTGACTTTCCCACGTTGTTTCAGTAATTGTGAGACTGATAATTGCTCACCGGTCCCGGGCAAGCCTTGCAGTAACGCGTAGTCTTTAGCGGCGAGGGCATTAAACACGGCTCTCTGCTGTTCTATGTTCAAGGACCGCATCAGCTTAGTGCCCAACCGGTGCATGTCCCGAGGCAACTTCTCCGCAAAAACAGGCGGTTCTTTGTCGATTATAATCCTACAATAATAAAAAGAGCATTTCACGTTATGTATAACTATTAGTTAAAAAGCGCTATTTATATTGTTATGTTATATGCTTAAAATAATTTGGCAATAGATTTTAATAAATTCAATAGATCACCTTCTTAGCCTGAGCGCGCGTTCGCTATTTTCTATGAGCACTCCAAGATTGGTGAGGTTCTGCACCGTACTCGCGTAGGACTCGTACGCATCTATATGGAATACCATTTCCTTGCTCTGCCGTAGACTCAAGTCTCTGCAATGATAAGGTTTTTTGGGACTCACTTGTCACTGTTTGCCTAGAAGAGGCATCTATAGCTACAGCGGGATTGAGGCAATAGCGATAGGCAGCCTAGCCTAGCCTTCTTAAGAGTAACTTAGGTCGAGGGTTCCCGCGGAAGAGGGAGCCTCGGGCCTTTATATCTATTACCTTTTGCCTATCTAATAAATATGGTTCAATGGATTTTTAATCCGCCTTACATAAAAACGACAAAGAAACAAGGATTACATTTTATACATTTATATGATTACTTCAAATTTCAAAGATGGCATAGCACCTGATAGATGTTGCTGTGTGTAAAAATACACACAACCACAATTTTATCTTTCCTAAGCCCTTTAATTTAATTTTTTACAATTTGCTTACGTTATCTCTACTTACCTTTCGAGTAATATTTTGATTCCCTTATCACTTGCAGCAGTAACAACACCAGCTGCTAGCCACGGCCGCTTGTCTACGCTGACTATGGAAAAGTCTCCTTCTTGAGGTCCATTTGCTTTGACGCGATTAGTAGACATGTCTTAAATAAATAACAAACACATATATAAATAAACTTACACACGTTATCGTGATACCAAAACTACTCCTTTCAGACAAGTCGTCCCCTGTCGCCCATGCAGTGGACTCCCGCAACTTTGACAAGATCGCCGTTCCATCTGGTATCTCACAAGACCTAATTAAGCCTAACTGCATCGACCTGTACTTGGCCGCCATTCCAGGACCTTTACACCCGACTGACTATCAGTTTTGCGACAATGTGTCCGAACCATTACACACACCAGTTAAGTTTACTTAAGTTTTGTATTGCAATTTTTCGGGCAATGTGACTTTGGTTCTGCTGCGGAGAGATTCCGAGCATTGCCCTCTTCACTGCCCCTTTAGTGACCTTGAGCTGTCTGGTGGTGCTGCAGATATCAAAACTATAATTCAATGAAAGTAGGTAACTCACCGAATGTGTTACATTCACGTTTAAAAGTGTGCAGGTACCTATGAGCGGACGTTTCGACTGATTGCAATTTAAGACTCCCAGCACATGTACCTCGTTTCATTCTGAAAAATGTAATTTAAATATTTAGAGCAATTTTCACATAGGCTGTGGAGATTATTAAAACTGTTTTTGAAGTGAAACTTCTTTTGGGACGTGTTTATTGAATTTTATGAAACGGAAAAGAATCAACTATAAATGTATTTAAGGGTGTAGCCTCTGAGAAAATAAGGTAAAACGCTTTTCGATATAGTTTCCCTATTTTTCGTCTCCTCTTTGTGGTAAGAGGTCCTATTACTCTACCGTCGTTTACGGGTCCTCTGAATACTATGGAGTCGAAACTCTCCATGGTATGCAGAGGTGTCAGGTCTAATGCGTGCGGCTACAGAATATGATTATCCCCCACCTTATAAGTCATAGTTTTTACATCGAGCGACATAGCTATAGGATATTCGTCCATGTAGGTATCAGATCAAAATTTAACCTTACCGTTTTTCCACACTGTCTGTCCATAGCGCGTGCAGCGGTGATGATGTCAACTGAACCTTTTCCTCGAGTTTTAATAAATACGCCCAATGTAAGAAATAATCTATATGCTTAAGTGATAAGTGACCTAGCGCATCGTCTCGGAGTTTGGAAAGTGGGTGAGACTTTGATACTTTTGGACCATCGGTGTGCCTGAAACGAAACGATATATGATTATAAATTTCGTTTAATACAAGTAAAGTCGTTATTTTATATTATCTTCTTATCAATAGTCTTTTACAACAAAAATCCTATGGATTATGCTACCCAAAAAATGTGAAGCAATATAATTTCTTTGTCAGCTTCCATTTTAATCAATGATTTTCAATCGTTTTGTTTAGTTACAGGCTACCCCATAAAACATTGTTTTATTAACGATGTACAGAATATACTAAAGTAACAATAAATTACATGAAGATCTCGTAAGCTTACCAAAGATGCAATGAGCATATTGTGAGGTAGGGACACTTGGCACATGCAGCCTCGCGGTGTACTGGCTCCGGTAAGCTTTGATACTTATCATCGATGTCAGAATCATTGACTGCAATCAATATATCATACTAGCTAATAATTTAAACATTTTATGCCTTTTCATAGAATTCTTAGTCTATGAATCCTCAAGGTTCTGGTCCTCAAGGGAGGTTAGCCTCTAATTCTGCATATAATCAATAGTTTAGCTAATGGGGAACATAGTATTGTTTTATCAAATGGTAACTATACTCCAGTAAGATGATGCGTTACACAAATATACACTGCCTTTTGTTTATAACTCAATTCGTTACGTTTTCTATCAGAACATAATATTCAATACGAACCTATATTGGTATTTCTGGTGGTTAGATACTGTACAAGTTGATTTCGCAACATGATGAGGTCCCGTCGCTCCGGGAAGCCGCAACTTACTTCGCGGAGCATTATGCCTTCCCTAAAAATAAAAATGCTGTATAGTTTCGCGTATCTTTGTATTGTATTATATATTAGCAACATACATTAAGTTCTAAGATAAAAAATGAAAATAAATGTCATGCTTATTATAATTATTAAAATAGTCATCTACTGTGCAGATTTTTTCCAAAAGAAATGCCTCGACTTTGCTTACAAACGGTATTTTAGCCATAGAGTTGTCTAGCCCAATCTACTCCTCCTCTTTTCCTTTCTTTCTTTCTCCTTCGGTAAGGCTTACATCCTGCAATTGTCCTGGTTTTTGTGAATATTTATTTATTTATTACACTTAACATAGAAATAAATAATTATAAACAATATAACTTTATTTCTAAATGTATGTCACTCACTTTAAATACAATAGTAATCCACGCTGTATAGCGCGCGTGGGGTCTTCCTCTCTCATCAGACTCAGCATCATCCCGTACAACACCAGTTGTCCGCGGTGTTCCACTGACACTGTCGCCCTCCCACTTTTCAGTTCTAGTGGCACTATCTCACGAAGCTTACCTAAGAAAGGATTGTTTTAAATTGATCGGATTAAAAACCAATCCTTTATCTATTCTAGCCTAGGCCATATAAAATGTTCACATTGGATTAAAAATTTGCTTGTTCAACTACTACCCCTATGAAAAAGCGGCTTCGGATCTAATGACATGCTGGGATCTCTGTATTGGATCTAGGAGAAAGGATTTGATTTACTTTTGAGTTACTCTTGACAAAGGGAATGCGACGTCTATTTAATTGGTCAGAATCTAAAATTCTATTGTCATCTACATATGAAGCGAAAGAACCAGATATATACTCTGATAACACACTTTCGCGGCTACAAGAGCGTTTATTAACCAAAAAATAAACAAAAATAAGTCTTTATGTACTTGTTTATACACAGGGAAGTGAAATTTTTATATATATGCATTTTACCTTCCCGTTCATGAATTGTAACTTCTAGTGTAGCATCAATTTTCCCCTTCAATCCTAATTTAGGACAGCAGAGGTTTTCTTCAATATCCAGTACTTGATCTATATGACCAGACCAATTATTTTTTGGTTTTTGCTAAAAAAAATACATAATGGTCCTTTGAGCCGGATGATACTCAAATAACTTAAATAAAGCCTACAGCATAAAACTACGAAATAATGTTAACTCATCTAGCTAGAAGCTAATGCACCAATGCTCATGTAATGTTCATATATGTACGCGAGTTCGATCTCTGACAATCTTTAGTGTTTTAATTATTCTTACCGTAGCTTGTTTTGGTTTTTCTGTCATATATGTATCCATAAATTCGCTTAGCGGCATTATATACATTTCCATATTAGATCGTGCTTCTTCTTCACAGAGTCCGGCGTCAAACAACATTTGAGTAGATTCCTTAATAATTTTATCGGTTTCAAAACGTAACCTCTCTGGACTCATAATACGATGCGTGAGCGCTTTTTGAACTAATTCATGAATCAGAATACCAATCGTCATCTGAAATAGTATTCAAATGATAAATATAGCTCTGGTCTTAGTTACGGTCACCAAAATAATCAATTCAGATACACATATTATATACAAGATTATATCTATCACGTGATTTAATTGTAGAGCCCGCAACATCTCTTACATGAATAGGCCGGCAAGACCGGTGACTACAACCTCACAGAAGACAGGCGTGAAGTAGAAGTATACTGCGTTTCGTCTGAGGAGTAAGGTGCCGTAGGCCTAATTCTACTACTCTTTCTCTTCCCATTCTTTCCTGATAAGGAAAGGATGGAAATGGACGGATTTGATAGGGAAAGAAAATATCTTATTTTCTGTTTATGGATAGAGGAGACTATCTATTAAAGGTAGGCAACGCATCTGCAACTCATCCCTTGTTCCAGATGCATATGTGTAGAAGTCACTTGATATTGGGTGAACCGCTTGCCACCTTCTATCCAAAAAAATATCTACATATGACCGAAGGGTACAATCACAACAGAAGACCAAAATGAAATATCACAGCATTGGGCATTACTTGAGACAATATTCAAACTAGATAATAATAACAAATAATCCTTGGACTCTGGACTGGACTCACTATTGTTGTGAACTACATTCAAATAATAAGCTAGTTGGAATATTATTAATTTATCAAGAATGTTACTTTATTTGTGATTCCTTTTCAGAAATAGCTCTCCTGTTTTCGCTTCTTACGACTCATTACGCTTAATTACGATTAATTGAAGAACAGGAGTAAAGTACTTACAGCAATATTAGCAGAGTCAATTCCACGCCAGCGCTCTTGCAAAACAGCCTTCCTTTGACAAAATACCCCCGCCACCACACTAGTGGACGACAGCAAGTAGTCAGGTCGGTACACAATAAGCCCTGTCGTATTGTTTACATGGAAACGTCCAGAAGAATTGCGTGTGGCTAATATACTAACAATATCACCTTCTTGTAAGCTTAAACACAACCTGAATAAAAAAAATTGTATGTCTTTGAATACTTAAATATAATTTCAAATTCACTTTTCTGACATATATAGGTATATTAATAGATAAAACATGATTGTACTAGTATTGTTTATGAACATGGGTGAAGTAAGGGGTATAAGTAAAAGCAAGGAATGAAATATCTATCACAAATATATACTTAGTCGCGTCATAAATTCTGTCACAAGCTTTTTATGTTATTAATGTTACACTTTTTGTTAATTATTCAGAAACTATATATGAAAGGTAATTAAATATAGAAAACAATTTTATTAACATTATTCGTAATGCCCTCTCATTTTGAAAACATGCATTTAATCGACGCAGCCAGTCATCGATAGCAGCAGGCTCCACATATCTATTTGTGCCACTGCTTTAACCAGAGACGCTCGAAGACTCCAAAATTCTGACGAGGTTTAACACAGACATTCTCCTCCAAATGTCTCCATATCTTGTTGTCCAGTGGGTTTAAATCTGGACTAGAAGAGGGCCAGTCTTCATGCCCAATAAAGTTAATTCCAGGGGCGGTCAACCAGTTTTGGGTGCTTCGTGCACTACGAGGTGGAACAAAGTCCTGTTGGAATACCCAATGACTGTTTTCGAACATCGTTCGAGAAAGAGATTCCACTATGTTGGTAAGGACGGTATTTTGGCACACCACGACGCTGATGTTTACACTTTTTTCACAAAAAAGCACCTCAGTTAAGCCTGAATATGAGACTCCAAGCCAAACCATGAGTAACGAAGTATAATATCGTCGTTCAACCCTCGGAATACGTGAGCTGGCTTCTTCACTAATGTTGCCCACCTTTTTATATTGTTTATTGTATCTTTCGTCGATGGTAATTTTTTTTTTCAGCCGAAAACAAATTTTCGTATTATTTTTTCCGCGTACCATCGTAATAAAACGCAGGACGTTTCCGGCCTATTTTGTAAAAACGCTCGTTAAAAATATGTCCGGTCATTTTACGATCTGAAGGGTAAGATTTTTTGTTTACGAAGAGGATCTCGACATTCGCCCTTTCACTGCTTTAACGATCGCTGGTGTCCTAACTGTGCGAGGTCGGCCAGTCCTCTTACGATCTTCGGAAACTTATTTTAAAATGTTATTTTAAATAAATAAAATAAATGAATATGCACTCTCGCCCGTAACCCAGAGGGGTAGGCAGAGATCATGGATTTCCATTTGGGGCGATCCTGGCACACATCTCTCGCATCTTCCACATTCATACATCTACGCATGCATGCTCGTCGGTTATGGGTGCTCCTTATATCGCCCTTTTTTAGTAAGTCATTAATCTGATCGATATAAGTTCTCCTAGTGCGTCCCCTACCAACACTGCCACTCACTTTTGCAACATAAATTTGTTTTGTTATTCACTCTTCATTCATCCTTTCAACATGCCCGAACCACCGAAGCATACCTTTCTCAATTCTAGTCACAACGTCCACTTTTAAGGCACACTTTTCCCTTATAACGCTATTTTTAACCCTATCATTCAAAGTCACGCCTAACATACTTCTTAAGGATCGCATCTCAACGGCATTAACTCTACTAGCATGCTTTTCCTGCCAAACCCAGCTCTCACTTCCATACATTAAAGTGGGGACTAGTACAGAATTGTGTATTGCAAGACGAGCTTTCATAGACACATTCTGACTCCTCACTACTGTACCTATAGGCCCATTCATTTTATTTCCCGCACTCACTCGTCGTTCAAAATCTTTAACATGCCTACCATCTCTACTAAACATACACCCCAAATACACGAACTTCTCCACCTGTTCCACTACATTTCCGTTAACCTTTATTTCAATTACTGTCTTACTTTGTTCTCTTTCAAACACCATTACTTTCGTCTTATCCACATTCATCTTCATACCTTTACCATCTAGTGAATCATTCACTACATTCAGCATAAGTTGTAAGTCCTCCGCTGATGACGCAAGCACAACCTGGTCATCAGCGTACAAGAGACATTTTACAACTAACTCACCCATTCTTAATCCACAATCTTCGTCTTTCAAAGATTTCAAACAATCATCCATAAAGAGATTGAACAGCCACGGGGATGCTACACAGCCCTGTCTTACACCTTTATTGATGCTAAACCAGTCTGAGTAGGTCCCGTTTATCCTAACGCAAGCAGTAGAATCTTTATAAAGAGACTTTAACGCTTGTATTAGATCACTGTTCAATCCAAACTCAACCAAGGTTGAC
This sequence comes from Papilio elwesi, assembly GCA_029849275.1. Taxonomy (NCBI): domain Eukaryota; kingdom Metazoa; phylum Arthropoda; class Insecta; order Lepidoptera; family Papilionidae; genus Papilio; species Papilio elwesi. The sequence goes on along the minus strand of CM056707.1, from coordinate 3,807,482 downwards.
AGATCGTCTCTTTTAACTTTATCATAGGCCTTTTCTAGATCTACGAAGGCGCAGAAAACTTTTTGGTTTAGAGCCAAAAACTTTTCTATGATCATACGTAAAGAAAAGATCTGATCCATGCAACCCATTCCTTTCCTAAAACCAGCTTGCACATCCCACATTCTTTCTTCTGTTTCTTTCATGACTCTTTCAATCAGTACTTTAGCATACAGTTTTCCCACAATGCTGAGAAGGCTGATTCCTCGGTAATTCTTACAGTCATGCTGTGAACCTTTCCCTTTATACAAAAGGGCGATGACGGCTTTACACCAATCTTCCGGTACTAGGCCATGTCTCCAACATATATTGAAAAAGACCCACAGCAGGCTTGCAACTAGACCTTCACCAGCTCTCAGCATTTCAAGAGAAATCCTGTCATACCCAGGTGCTTTACCCAATTTCATTCTTTTCATCGCAATCACAATCTCATTCAAACTTATCTCACTTTCCAACTCCTTTTCTTCATGAGTAAATGCCGAGTTTGATGCTGATGCCTCGTCACATTCAAACAAACTTTCAAAATATCCCTTCCATCTCTTCAGAATTGCTACTTCATCATTCAGAAGGTCCCCATTCGTATCACGAACAACATTCATTCTCGATTGTACTGACCTGCCTCTGGTATTTTTGACGTATTTCCAAAACATTTTCACGTTTGCGTGAAAATCGTCAGACAATCTTTTTTCAGCCCTCTCCTTCCTTTCTTGCTTCTTTCTATTTACTATCTCTTTCACTCTCTTCCTCAAACAACGGAATCGTGACTCAATCCTTTCGATATCCTCATTCGTACAGTCTGATTGCCTGGCTTTAGCTGCCAGTAAATCGAGCCATGCTGTCTTCTTCGCATTCACTTCTATTCGAACTTCATTATCCCACCACACTGTGTTGGCTTTCCTTGCTTCCTTCCTCTTGCTTATTCCACATACTTCGGTGGCAGCTTCTACTATTCCATTCTTTATCCTTCCCCAAACATTCTCAACGTTCATTTCTTTCAAATTCCTTTCATTCAACTCACAAAATTTTTCTTCCATGCACCGTAAATATTTTTCTTTCACACAATCATCTTGCAACAGTTCTACTTTAATACGTTCTACCGGGATAGTACATGCAGGTGTTCGGTGGCGCCAACGCTTGAACAAACCCTTTATCCGGCATATCACCAGATAATGGTCAGTACCAACGTTGGAACCCCGATAAGCCCTCGTATTTACTACCGCGCTTTTCAGTCTTTCATCCACAATTACAAAATCAATTATGCTTCTGTCTTGCCCTCTTTCCCATGTATACATATGAATCTTCTTGTGGCAAAACAAAGTATTTGCCACAACAAGATTCTTTTCCAGACACGCTGCGAGAAGACTTTCGCCACATTCACATTCATCACCATACGCTCCCAGTGCACTTTCATATCCTGCCCTTTTTACACCAACCCTTCCATTAAAATAAAATTTAAAATTTTGCATAATATTGAAAATCTTTGTTGGAGCGTTACCACAGCGGTGCAACGCGATAACCGCGATTCTTCTCGACCACTCCATATTTGGTAATGAATGATAATGAATTTCCTTTTTATATTCGGAAAGCGTAAACGTTACATTTTTAAAATAAGTGAAAGAATATCTGGCAGAACTTATGACCCGACTAGGTAATAAAAATGTAATCCACACAATTTGTGGTTAGTAAATTACTACCTAAATGTTATATTATAATGTTAGCATATACTTACCAAATACCTTCAACAAAACAAGTGGCTCTTAAATGATCACTTTGCACTTTTACTTCTAAAATGTGCCCATTTGATTTCACAAATACCACCTGACAACGCTGAATTGTGGTTAAATTTAAGTTTTCTTCTTCATATTCTGCTTCCTATAGTATAAAAATTATACATCTACATAAATCATGCTTTAATATCCCTCCTATGACATGGATTATACATTTGGTATGCACAATGCATTGTAACTGATGTTAGGATTGACAAATTTATTGAACTTTCATTCATATTTTGTATATGCCAAGGCCACACCACACACTCTTTTGTTTACAGCATCCTCTTTCAAACCACACCGTTTCCTTAGGATGTAATTTCTAATCCTAATTCAGAGTTAATAGTTCCCCCATACTCCTCAAAGATTATTGACTTAAGAAAGACAAAGATTATTCAAAGCATTTTTTTATATCATGCTACAATTCGTTTTGCCTTAAACTTTAGATTACAAAATGATTGAATACTTTTAGCCAGTACTGTTGGCCACATGCAGCAGGTGAAACTCGTGCAGCACCCGCAATGGCGCAGTATCTATATTTTTATAGCTAAGGGGACAAACAAACTGCAGGTTGCCTGATATAAAGTAATCACCAACACCCATGAACGTCAACAACACCAAAGGAACTGCAACTGCATTGCTGGCATTGCTGAACCCTAAGTCGTATTGGTTTGGGAATAATGCTCGGAGCAGATCATTCCACAGTGCAGTTGTGGGAGGCAGGAAATTATGCGAAAACTGCGTGGTAGTGGAAAACCAACCATCAAGATAGGGTGGATGGTACTTGTAGTTGCCTCGAGTTGATCATTTACGAAAATAAGTGGCAGGAATTGTCCCAAGCAGTCCATGACAAACAAGTGCAAATAGCCCAATCTACACAGTGCATATAGCAACCGCAGTGCTGTGAGTGACATACTGCAGCCAGCAGACTGCTAATCACATAATGTGCATGGGCTTTTATGCATAAAGTATAAGTTTACCTCCGGAAATTGCTCAATATCCCATTCATCTTCAAATATGTTATTTATTTCTTTTTCACATGGTTGCAATGATTTTATTGTAGAACCGGATTTGGAAGGAGAATTTTCACAAGACTTACTGGAATTCTGCTCATTTTTTGGGCTTCTGGTGACTGAAACTGCATTCAAAAATTATTAATATAATGAATGACAATGGAAAAATGAAAAATAATATTAGTTGTTAGGATAAATAGAGAATAACGAAACATTCCCAGGGTTGGCGACAGGCAGGCGGCCGGCCATAAAAATTGTAGCCAAAACCTATACTGTATGGTCTACAATCATACTGTGCCGGCCCTACATAAGTGGGAAAAGGGCAAGATGTTGATGATGATACAGAGTAACAAAACAAATGTTGTGTCATGTTGCAAAAGTGAGTGGCAGCGCTGGCAAGGGACGTCCAAGGAGAACTTATATATCGAATAGATTAGTAACATACTAGAGAAGGGCGATATAAAGGTACCCATAACCGACAAGCTAGTATGTGTAGATGTATGAATGTAGATGCAAGAGAGGTGTGCCAGGAAAGCACCAAATGGAAATCCATGATCTCTGCCTACGCCTCTGGGTTACGTGCATGAGCTTATATTCATTTTATTTTATATTAGTTACATACTTGACATAAAAATTATCACCTTATCAGCTTTTCAAGATTAAGACTTCCCACCTTTTAAAGTTAAAATACAAATAAATCAATGTCTATTTGGCAGTATAGACAATTCAATAGTGATAAGTCCAAAATTATTTGGTACTATTGAATATGAAGTAGTCATCTTACTAGTTTAGTAATTTCATTGGCCAACAGTATTACTGTACCACAGTATTGTTTGCTATTTAAATTTAGATGAAGATTCTGCTGCTGCTGGTGTCAAAATTGTTTAATTTCATTTAAGAGTAGTCTGGCAAAAACTCACACTTAAATAATACATTTAATTATTTATTTATTACAGTAATATTTTATAATAAACAAATACTTAAATGTATAATATACAAATAAAAATTGTATACCTTTACAAAATTTCTTAGGTGTAACATTCCCATCTTTGCTAGGTGAAAGAGTACTATTATCCAAACATAAAATTTTATTAGGTGATTTCAATTTCATAACCCTTTCATAGTTTTCTATCAATACTTTTTCAATGGAACTTTTTTGAGTGTTTACATTTTTATAAATAAAATCTGTTTCTACAAAACTTTCTAAGTTTCCTCTTATCTTCTCACATTCTTGCATATTATCACCACTTGTTTTTACAATCTCTACATAAGGCCCTTGTGACTTTGCTTTGGTTTCACTTTGATTCTGTGTTGTTCCTTCATTATTTTCTGTGTTAAATAAGTTAATTTTGACATTAACTCTGCTATCATCATTATTGGTAGCCTTAAGTTTCTTGACTGTATACTTAGAGGGACTCTTTTGCTTGTTGGAGATTACTGAAATGTCATTAACAGAATTTGTTGCCGTGGGTGAGATTATCTTGCGTTTTACTGCAGCATTTGTCTCTGAACTCCTTCTAGGCAAGTCATAGGTTTTAACAGGAGAAGAAGATTTTTGTGTGCCACTGACTGTAGGATTTTTAAAAAATTGAGTTATAACTTTTTGATTCTTAGAAATTGATTGAGGATGCTAAAAGAAAACATAAAAAATATGAAGATTTAAAGATGAGCAATTATAACTAAGGCACTTTTAAGTCGATTTTCAAAAAAGGATTTGGTGGCCATAGCGATCGCAAGTTAAAACACAGGAAATACTTATTTTTTTAATTATTATATTCCAATGATCATTTATAGCTAGTACGAACGATGAACTGGGGCTCAATGATTTGTATTGGTATAATTAAGCATTTTTATTCAAATCAAATTGAGAAAATGAGTTATTGAGATGAAAGATTACCTTTTTTAAAATCAGCGGCTTCGGCATATTTTAGGGGTAAAAAGTGGTTATAGTATTAAATTACAATCATTGCAGCATGACAACAAAACACTAATACTCAATAAGCTCAATAAACGCTTGTATTCAATAGAGGAGATATTGATTAAATTATTAAATATAATTATTATGATTTTAGGACCAGGAATGAAAAACCCAACATTTCCCGCTTTGTAATTGTCAAATGCAAAATGTCATAAAAGTCAAAGAATGACATTTTAGAGTCAATACAAATTAATGATCTTTGATAAATATGCACTCAATTCCCGTTTTATCAAGAGGAGTAAGCAGAGATCATGTATTTCCATTTAGCACGATCCTGGCGCACCTATCTCGCTTCCACATCACATCATTCATACATCTACGCATACCTGCTCATCGGTTGTGGGTACTCATAATATAATCCTTTTTAGTGAGTCACTAATCTGATCGATATAAGTTCTCCTGGGGCATCTCCTATGCCTACTTCAAACTCACCTAACATACTTCTTAAGGATCGCATCGTTGACATAAAATCATTAACTCTTTAAGCATGCTTTTCCTACTACACCCAGCTCTCACTTCCATACATTAAAGTAGGGACTAGAACATCATAGTGTATTATCAGACGAGCCTTCATAGACACATTATGACTATTAATTTCCTCTCCCTCCTTGTTTTACCTAATTTCAAGCTCACCCCGTTCGATTCTCTGGGAGTGTCTCAAGGTTGGGTGTTAGACCCAGTCCTTTTTAAACTCTACACAGAGAGGATATAAAAGATATTCTCTAAATCAACGATATATTAGCATACGCGGGATAGAGCAAGCCCTCTTTGCCGATGACAACTGCATTTTCCGGGGCAGAAGAGGGAGCCTCAAGCTAAGTTTCTTTTAAAGAGGCTTAGGCTAGGCTTACTTTTTTTTTACGTCAGGAAATGCCCACGCATATCCTCCCTCGCGGGAGCAAGTTCGGATTATGTCGGACTCGAACCGACTAAAACCTGACGACGCCTCGTATGCGCATATCGGAGGGGCTACGGGAACGCTTTCGCACAACCTCCGCGGCCCCACCAGCGCCAGCCGTTTCCGGCTCCTCCTGAGGAGACGGCACCAGTGCAATGCAGGTTCGGGAATCCCCACCCTCCCCTGCTGGTGCCGCCTTGAGTTTCTTATAGAGGTTCACTCCTCGCGGCCCCCGTCTTGAAAAAGACAAGGGCCCGCGGTCCCAGCGTCGCCGCCGGGATTACGCGTGCAATACGGCCGCGAGGGGTCGGAGAAACCCCCTCTCCCCCGCGGCCCCACTGCCGTCGCAGACGCGGTGCGACGCTGCTGAGTCGCGGAGGATAGGGAAAGTGGCGCACCGAAATACCAACACTCCTCCTCCTCCTCCGCGACTCACCACCACAACTACTGCGGGGACCCCATAATCCCCGCAGTTTCGCTACAAAGGGCGGACTCACAGAGCCCACCCCCAGCGACCTCCCTGGGGCCAGCCCTTGATCAAGGGCCGGCCAGACTCCAGCCAGCCCACAGGTGGGCCCGTCAGAACGGGTCGCCCGCGACCGGAACTGAACCTGAACTCATTTAAAACTTAGAGCCAAAGAGGCTTAGACAAAAATGGTAATGACTTAATTTCTCTTTGGCTACATGTTTTATTGTGTCTAAGAGTAAATAATATATTTTTTGTAATGTCAATGTCTGTCACAGCTTAGACTCATGACGACAACTAAACCCAAACTAATCTACAATTTTATAGGTTATGTTTAAGATATAGTTTGCATGTTAATAGAAGCATATAAGTAATAATAATACTAAAATTATTTATTTATATATGGTAAAACCGTAAAGAAATGTCGAAAAGACCAGAGCATCAAGCCCCGCCTGAACTTGTACGATTCATTTATTTTATATTGTTAATTGGTATTATATCATTTATAGCAATACAAAACAATATAAAAATTATTTCTACATTTTACAGTTCTATAATGAAGATGAAGCTAGAAAATATACACAAAAGTAAGTATAAAATAAATGTTACTATTGTAGTAATGGAAATTATGATAAAATTATCAACTTAACCTTATAATGTTTTAGCTCTCGAATTATTGACATCCAAGCACAAATGACAGAGCGATGTATCGAATTATTAGTACTTCCTGAAGATACACCATGCTTGCTTTTGGACATTGGATGTGGATCAGGTCTATCAGGAACAGTACTAGAAGAAAATGGTTATTTGTGGATCGGACTTGACATATCTTCTGCTATGCTAGGTATGAATTGAAATATTTAGGGATATTGTCCTTCATAAAATCATTATGCAAAATCAAAAATCCCAGGTACTTCAAGACAATTCTTGCAATTAAAAAAAATCATTTATTTTTTAACATTTCTTTTGGTAATATTGTAATGCAGCTTCTAATTTATTGGTTAACATCCATAACCTAACTTAACCACAGTGATAGCTGTAACATGATGTAACAAAATTTACTGTGTTAACGGATATATATTTCAGACGTTGCTTTGGAACGTGAAACTGAGGGTGATTTGATACTTGCTGACATGGGTGATGGGGTTCCATTCAAACCAGGAAGTTTTGATGGAGCTGTATCAGTTTCGGCACTGCAATGGCTCTTTAATGCAGACAAGAAGTCACATCAACCTATCAAGAGACTGTATAAATTCTTTAGCTCATTGTATGCTTCATTGGTATGAACTTATATGTATAAGCAATCTATATAATACCTTAAAATCCATTCGAACTTATGTTAACTTTAATGTACTGTGTAACTTGAGTATTGCAGTAAGAAAAAAGTCTATTATTAGTAATTTTCTAATTTATACAATATTGTGTTGTGTAAGCGGGCCTATTTCACAAAGTCTGAATGCCTAATAACTAAACTTACTTTAAAAAAAAGTGTAATATCAAAACAAATATTCTAAGTCTTGAATGATGATTGAAATCATACAATATGGTTACTGAATATTTTTCAATTATACTTTTTTTTGTTTCATTTGTAAATCAGTACAAAGTTCTCATAAATTATTTCTATTCAAAAGTAATGTGCTTCTTACAGTCAAGATCAGCACGAGCTGTGTTTCAATTTTATCCGGAAAATGAAAGTCAACTAGAACTTCTGACGTCGCAAGCAATGAAGGCAGGCTTTTATGGAGGTGTTGTTATAGATTATCCCAACTCCGCCAAGGCAAAAAAGTTCTTTTTGGTTTTAATGACAGGAGGATGTGCACCTTTACCAAAAGCCCTGGGTTAGTTCATAGCAATTGTTGTGTATGATTTTATAAAGTTAAATAGTTTTAATCAATATATAGTTGTTGTTGTCCCATTCTTATCAAATTCTCTAACTCATCTATGTCTTCAGCCAAAGGTTGTCCACTGCTGGACATAGGACTATCCATCCATCCTCCATCACTAATGTCATTTTAAATAGTTAGTATGTTTAAGACTGTGCTCTAAATTAACAGTAATTTCACAATTATCTTACCATTATGAGCCAATGAGGATTCACTGTTGGACTAAGACTGCTCACAAGAATGACCTTTAAAGATATAGATCCATAGATGTCCTGTATACTGAACACAGTAAACTCCAGAAAAGTATTTTCAGTATAATTATTATATTTTATAGGTGTTGATGAAGAAGACAGTCTGCAAGTAAAATATGCAAGAAGAGAAGCTTCTAAAGGAGCAAGAGGTAAACCTCTTAAAAATACAAGGGCTTGGCTTATAGAGAAAAAGGAAAGGAGACGGAAACAAGGAAAAGAAACAAAACCAGACACAAAGTATACAGGAAGAAAAAGAAGTGGGAGATTTTAAATTGATTTATACAACTGTATATTTTTTTGTATTTATTGTTAAGCATAATAAAACAATATTTTTATTAATATTGCTATTCTACAAATTAAATATCTTATTTTTTAATTACATACTTCCAGACTGTATCAACTCCATGCCCTATTGTCTCTATTGGTGTCATGTTAGGCAATGGAAATCTACAAGCAATCACAACTGTATCGTCATTTGCTTCTTTTAATAACTTACTTTCAAACTCTGTCATCATTTGTTCTACACCAAAAATCACAATATTTTCATATGGTTTGAGGCTAAATCGCCACAGATCCTTTCTATAAAACTTTGTGTTCTTATGATGGCTTAGGAAAGCTGCTAGTCTTGAGTAATAAACCAATATAGAGTTAAGTTCTACTCCTTCTGCTTGAAAACCTAATTTCGCAGCTGTAAATACTATTCTACCATCTCCAGATCCTACATCCAGTAAGCGTCCACTCCGACCAATCAAGGCTTTAGTAACCCCTGCTAATTGTTCGGTGGTAGCTGTAACGTACGGCAAGCAAACTTTTCTCAATGCAGGTGAAACAAAAGGTATACATATTACGCTGACACCTACTGCAAGTCCACCGGTTAAATAAATTAAATACTTTCCTTTAGAAGATAACTTTGTAGTTGTCTCAGAATTAAGCATTGTCAAGTCCATTTTATTTAAGGTACTGCATAAAAATATTAGGTAAATAGTAAATGTATTTATGCAAACTTTAAATAAATCATTTTTTCATCCATTATAGGTTAGACTGGGGTTAGACTTGAATTGTAGTTGACAATGTCAAAGTCAAATTTCAATAATAAAGACTAAAACCTAGAAAATATGCTAATGCAGGGAAAAAAGAATAGAAGACGTCAAGGCTGGACAAACAAAACACTGAATTTTTTATAACACGAGTAAGATGTAACCATTTGCTATATCATACTCATGCTATAAAATAATTAAAAAAAAAACAATTTATATAGATATTTTTAATTATTTGACAAAAACTGATTATTGATATTGTTATTAAAAACATTAGGATTTTGCTCAGACGAAAAGGAAAACGAGATAAATTTGAATGAAATTTTGATTGCGATGACAAGAATGAAATTGGGTAAAGCACCCGCGTATGCAAGGATTTGCCTCGAAAAGCTGAGAGCTGGAGAAGGTTTAGTTGCAAAAGTAGTGAGGGTTTTTTTTTCAATATATGGCCTGGTACCAGAAAATTGATGTAAAGTTGTCATTAGTCCCTCTATATAAGGAAAAAGGTTCGCAGCATGATTGTAAAAATTACCGAGGAATCTGTTGATTAGTAATCTCAGATCATACATACTCTTTTGATGTCAATCTGTTTGGATTATGTATTATGTTTGAATTACTTTAAATTTGGAATGTAAGTTTTATTTGTTTATATAGAATTTTTAATTCCGTGAAAATAGATTGAAGAAGTAACATGTCTAGTTATCTGACATAACTTTTGTATTTCATCTAAATTTTAACAATAAATAATAAATAATATCCTAGGACATATTCACACACGGCCACCTGATCCCAAACTAAGCAGAGCTTGTGCTATGGCAACCAGACAACTGATATACTACATATACTACTTTTCATTTCTAAATACATGCTTAAATAGATAATAACAAAGACTCAGGACAAACAGACATGTTCATGTACACAAATGTCTGTCCTGGGTGGGAATCGAACCCACGACCTGCGGCGTGAAAAGCAAGTATCTTACAAACCACGCCAACCGGCCTGTCGGTTTTATCAGTCAGTTTTAACAATGATTACGTTTCATAAAAAAATAATTCAAAATGTTTAACTTGAATAAATAGTTTTTTAATCAGTCCTTAAGCGTGTTTTTGGCTTGAAAATGATCCCATTAGCAACATCTACCATTCAAGAGAATCAGCTCGCTGCCTGGATCTTTTTTTTACGTATGATTAAAATCTGTTGAGGTTTTACGGCAAAGAAGTGAAACAGGAAGGGAAACAAAATTAATAGGGCTATGAAAGAGGATATAAAGGGGGCTATAGGTTTACGGGCGTGAGCGTATATTTATTTATTTATTTAATCAGGGTTAGCGTCAACTGTAGGCAAAACCTATACATTATGGACTACAATCTTACTGTGCCGACCCCACATAGGTGGGAAAATGGCAGGGAGATGATGATAATGATGATGTTTGACCAGGCGCTAATCGTTATTCGTTATAAAAAAGTATTTTTTTTGTCTATGTAGCATATGGTTGACGTTTTTAGTTTGACACTGGCAGTGGCACAATAAAACCATCTTCAGCCAGCTCTACTAATCTCAAAGCGAAGATAGTTTTTTCTCACTGGGAATCGAAATTACAGTGTTGTTTTCTTAACAAAATGACTGCGTTTGAGGAATTCGGTGTACTTCCCGAATTGGGAAAGGCAATCGATGAAATGGAGTGGACATTACCTACAGATGTTCAAGCTGAGGCAATACCATTAATCTTAGGTGGTGGAGATGTCCTTATGGCAGCGGAAACGGGTAGTGGCAAGACCGGCGCATTTTGTCTTCCCATCTTACAGATAGTATGGGAAACTTTAAAAGATATACAAGATGGAAAGACCAGTAAAGTAATACTACAAACAGCTACAGAATGGACAATGTCTTTTTTCGATCGAACAGAAGCCTTAGCTGTAACACCGGACGGTCTGCGATGCCAATCCCGTGATCCTAAAGACTGGCATGGGTGTAGGGCTACTAAAGGCGTACATACCAAGGGGGCTTACTATTATGAAGCTGTTGTAACTGATGAGGGCCTATGCCGTGTGGGGTGGTCAACACAAGCTGTGAGTTAAATGCAATAAATTATTTTAATTATATTAAAAAATAATCTAAATGAATCATATGGCTGTATGATAAATGTTGAATTTTTAGAAAACAATTTAAAGATATTAAGGTTTCTGCTGTCAGAGTAAAACTGTAAATCTTAGCTTAGCTTAATTTTGCTTTAAAATTTCTTGTAAATAATCAATAGTTAACCAGTCTTAGTTTTTTTAGTATAGTTATAAAATATAGTATCTACTGCATAATTAAGCATCTGTGATCACTCCCAGAGATCGTCAGCAACATTAAGGGGTTGCTGAGGTTCTTCAGGGAGTTGGGCTGGCTGGAGTGATCCATGTCCCACCCACATGCAAAATGCTAGGCTAGTTGAGTATTACTTCTACTAACTGAGTTTTTGTCTTAATTGCAATATTATTTGAACTTGAATAAATTGCACAACATTATGTTACTTTCATGAGATTTAAAAAAATATCAATGAATTGGTGTTAAGTGTATGAGGAAAATGAAAAGGTGATAAATCATCCAATAAATACTAAATATTTGTTCAGAGTTAGAGTGTTAGTTTCAGAAGTGAACATCGTTTACATTTAAAGAAAATTTTACATATACATGTACTTGAACATACATTTTTATTGGCAAATGTACATTCATGTTCATCATCAGTTGTAATCTCTTGACACGCCAACTGGCACTCGACAGATATTAAGAGCAACTGGATGGGCCATAGTTTACCTTGCCAGAAAAAAGCTGTGGTGTAATTGCACGTTGCTATTGTGTGGATACATAGTAAGGCTTTCGATAAAGAAATACCATGAACTTGGTATAAGTCATTGGCCTTTGTTAAACATTTATGGTTTCCAATGTCCCTTTGGATCCAAAGCTTTAAATATGCTTTCTGTTAATCCATATTGCCGAGAAGTATTATCAGAATTCAGGAGTCTGAGCCATGTACAGTAACTTTAGCGTCAAAATGTATCTAGCAAATATAATAAATAATAATAATAGCTCAGCTTTTTAGTATGTTTCCTCACTGCAGAGACACAGGCCTCCTCTCTGAGAGAGGGAAGGGGCTGTAATCCACCACGCTGGCTCAGTGCGGGTTTGTGGATGTTACATGTTTTTGGAATTGGTGGTTCTAAAACATGCCGGCTTACTTACGATGTTTTTCTAAGACGTTTTTGGAGTATTGGTGATGAAATAAATTATACAAAGTAAAGCACCTGCCTGGGTTCGAACCCACGGCCTATAGAACGTAAGTGTATTTTTGAGTTCACCAGCAAAATTAGGAGGTTGAATTTGATTAGTTCTGATGTAAACTCTATTACTGTTTGTTTCATTGCAACGGTGTGGAGTTGAACACAAATGTATATAAACATAAAATAATATCAAAATTACTATAATTCTTTTTTATGTTAATATAAAAGTTTAAATAATATTTATTTTCGTTTGTTGTACAGTCAAGGCTAGATTTAGGAACAGATAGATTTGGTTTTGGATATGGCGGAACTGGCAAGAAATCAAATGCTAAACAGTTTGATGATTATGGAGGTGCTTATGGGAAAAATGATGTAATAGGTATGTTGAGTTGCCATACATTTCCTTTTCATAAATACTCAAAAATATATACTAAATATAAATAAAATAAATATGCGCTCACGCCCGTAACCCAGAGAGGTAGGCAGAGATCATGGATTTCCATTTGGCGCGATCCTGGCACACCTCTCTCGCTTCTTCCACATTCATACATCTACGCATGCATGCTCGTTATGGGTGCTCTTTATATCGCCCTTTTTTAGTAAGTCATTAATCTGATCGATATAAGTTTTCCTAGGGTGTCCCCTACCGACACTGCCACTCACTTTTGCAACATAAATTTGTTTTGTTATTCTCTCTTCATTCATCCTTTCAACATGCCCGAACCGACGAAGCATACCTTTCTCAATTCTAGTCACAACGTCCACTTTTAAGCCACACTTTTCGCTTATAACGCTATTTTTAACCCTATCATACAGAGTCACGCCTAACATACTTCTTAAGGATCTTAACGGCATTAACTCTACTAGCATGCTTTTCCTGCCAAACCCAGCTCTAACTTCCATACATTAAAGTAGGGACTAGTACAGCATTGTGTATTGCCAGACGAGCCTTCATAGACACATTCTGACTCCTCACTACTGTACCTATAGCCCCATTCATTTTATTTCCCGCACTCACTCGTTGTTCAAAATCTTTAACATGCCTACCATCTCTACTAAACATACATCCCAAATACACGAACTCTTCCACCTGTTCCACTACATTTCCGTTAACCTTTATTTCAATTACTGTCTTACTTTGTTCTCTTTCAAACACCATTACTTTCGTCTTATCCACATTCATCTTCATACCTTTACCATCTAGTGAATCATTCACTACATTCAGCATAAGTTGTAAGTCCTCCGCTGATGACGCAAGCACAACCTGGTCATCAGCGTACAAGAGACATTTTACAACTAACTCACCCATTCTTAATCCAAATTATAAATATAAATATATGAATTATAATAAAAAATATGTTTTGCTAACACTATCAACATTCATGTCAACCATTCCAAAAAATAAACCTGAACTAAATCTTGTAAATCCAGGATTTATACAAGCCTTTGTTCTCATGTGTAGATCATACCTAATACTGCAGGCACTTTTATAAAATACTGGCTGACCTGGCAAACTTTGTTCCATCTTAGAATTTACATTAATTTCCTTAGCTGTATTAATTTCCAGCACTTCAATTCAAAAATTCAATTCCTTTCATTTTAGCGCACCTTGAGATATGTAATATTTTTCATTTTGTTGAATGAGTCAGGATGTATAATTGTATCAGGGAGGACATCACATACAAAAAATGTATGAGAAAATTGTTTCTCTTGATATATTTGTTGTGAAGATTTCATGTTTATTCTTATTTATTCTGCATTTTGGGGCAGAGACTGTTAAATCTTGCGTTCGGGACAGGTGGTTTCGAATAAAACACAGGAATTGACCTCGCGCGCCGACGTCTGTCAACGTAATGCCGGGCAGCGGGTATCGCAGGCGCATATATTTTATTATACTATCTATATACCACAAAGACAAATCTAACAAATCAAAAATATCAGTGCCAAAATTCATTCAATTAGTGCAAAAAAAAAGAGGTGAAACTAAAACAATTTTGGTTTAGATATACAAATTATTGTCAGTTATAGTTACAATATTTCAAATAAAATGGTTGTAGATATTACAACCATTATTTTAATTAATTTTTCTTGTTTCAGGTTGTTTGTTGAACCTTAATAATGGAGAGATTCGTTACACAAAGAATGGAGAAGATTTAGGAGTTGCATTCAAACTAGACCAGTCACGCAAATCAGATTGCTATTTTCCGGCTGTTATCTTGAAGAATGCTGAAATGAGCTTTAACTTTGGTAGCACACCCTTTAAGGTGAATAGGATTTTATGATGTTTATTCTGTATTATCCTCCTCCTTCTTTAGGATAGCGCAATTCATACATAAGGTTAAAACTTTCAGGGGCTACACAAATAAACGGAAAATAAGTTGCCTTTTATTGAGAGTTGCAGACTTTAATAGCTGCAGATTGTAATTGTAAGCTGTAATAATGTTTGGTAAAATTTCATGCCATTAGATATGTCGGCTGTTAGTCTTTTATATAATAAAAATAAAATAAGGCAATGAGGATTCAGTTACTCAGACAGTAATCTCTACTTCTAGCTGGTATTCTTTGAGCTGAGAGCTTAAAATAGAAGCTGGTCCATTCATGAATTAGCTGCAGGAACTGCTACTGTACATTTGTTATACTAGATGCATTTTGTTGTAGCACACACCACCTAAAGATTACGTGGCACTCTGCAACGCACCAAAAGATTGCGTAAAACTGAATGGCATCTCTTCTGTGTCAACTGATAGCAAACCGGTGAACAATGCTCCACAAGCTATCATCATCGAGGTAATTATAACATTTTAATACATTTTGTTATTAGCCTTTTTAAATCTTTCATTATTTAAATGAACTACAAGAGTATTTCACTGTGTAAAATTTAATTACGTCATTTTTTCTTTTGAAATTTAATGAAATTTCGTCTGAATCATCATAGCATCTTGGTATTATAATACCACAGATGATATGGAATCTACACATAAGCATCTCATTTGTTTTCCAGCCGTCGCGTGAACTTGCTGAACAAACATGTAATCAAATTACTAAATTCAAAAAGTACTTGGAAAATCCGAAAGTGAGAGAATTGCTTGTAGTGGGTGGCATCAATGTTAAGGATCAGATAAGCCAGCTCAATGCGGGCATAGACATTGTTGTTGGCACGCCGGGACGACTTGAGGATCTGATTCAAGGAGGTAATAATATCAGAAAGTGTGTAAAAACCAGATGCTTAAGTAGCCTAATTACCAAGTCATTGCAACTTTATTACGTAGCAGAGCAGAAAAGTTGGACAAGTAGAACATTGTCTGAAATTTAAGTATATGTTCCCAAGTTTTCTGCCTCATAGAATGCAAATGTCCGTCAATTCGGGACAATATATTAAACCGTTGATCCCGTTAGGTTACTTAGCACTCACGCACTGCCGGTTCTTCGTACTCGATGAAGCGGACGGTCTTCTGAAGGCCGGCTACGGTGAACTGATCGAGCGCCTGCACCGCCAGATCCCGAAGATAACCAGCGACGGCCGCCGCCTACAGATGGTGGTTTGCTCCGCTACGCTTCACGCCTTTGAAGTTAAGAAGATGGCAGTATGTTTCGTTTTTTTCATTTTTTATCGTAAAAAGGAGCAAACGAGTAAGTTATTCGCTTCCACTATTCACACACTGTATAAGCTCGAGTACTCTTGACATACAAAAGCTAGACAGTAGCTCGGTCCCCGTCCTAGGCCGAGTACTGTTTCGGCGTACGCACTTAGAATAAATCTACAACTCTTGTGATTAATGCAGATATTGTTTAAATGCTTATTTTTAAATGTTATGTTATTCAATACTAGTTAGATGAATGAATTAAAGAATTTCTAACGGGTGGTATGCGGTGCTACTAATCTTGGAGTAGATATACGGCCAAGGTAAGTCTATTAATGTGCATAAGTTAACTCTACTTATATCTATTGAATTCTAGAAGAACCATTTATTTATTAATCATTTTTCCCTTAAAAATAATTATTACCATTACATGTATTCTATGGAAATGTTATTTTCACTTGATATTAGGAGAAACTGATGCACTTCCCAACGTGGGTGGACCTGAAGGGCGAGGACGCGGTGCCGGAGACGGTGCACCACGTCGTGGTCAATGTGGACCCGCAGAAGGACCGCTCGTGGGAAACATTGCACAAGTATGATTTTTATCTTGCATACACCCCTGCCTTGCCTTGGCCAACTTCACTCGGGCCAAGATCAAGCAATATTCTAATTCGAGCAGTTAGATTTTGAGGTGTATTGACATCAACTGTAATGACATTCAGTCAAAGAATATTAACTGCTCGATGTAACTCTCCCGAGGAATGTAACACCATTTTATTTCTTCCTCTTCTTATAGTAGGGCTGTCAACGCTACGTCGTCTTGTCTTGTGCTACTTGTGTCTTGTCTTGTGCTACTTGTGTATGTATATTATAATATGTTATCGCCAGAACAATACAAACGGACGGCGTCCACGCAAAGAACAACACCCGGCAGGAGGTAAACACGCCAGAGAGATTGTCGGAGGCTGTCAAGATACTGAAGGGAGAGTACTGCGTTCGAGCTATCAGAGAACATAAAATGGATAGGTAAAATTAATATGATATAAATACGTGTAGACAGTTATCACACATAAAATAAATTTATTTTTTTTACACTAAACATTCTAAAGCAGATTCGACAACGCGCGGATAGGCGAAAAGATCGAAGATCGACGCCAAATATTGTTAAATATACCTATACATGTATACATTCATAAATAATATTTGCATAAATTTGGAAGCTTCTTTTTTTTCTGGAACTCAATGAAAGTTTCACGACAGTATCTCTGACCTCGATCATTGTTATCAAATTCATCAGGACCTCACTAAGATACTTTTCGATCTCTGTTCTAAATATTATAATATAGCTACCTCTTTTTGTTAACGTTACACTATCTCTTTCTATCCTTGTGACTATATGTGATCGTCATATTTTCTAGAATGTTTCGAAAACACAAAGCTCACTTTTCTGGAATGTTCTTGACAATCTGTAATAAGATCGTGTGTTAACAATTTTCCAACAGTATGTAATTTACCGGCAGGGCCATAATCTTCTGCCGTACTAAGATCGACTGCGATAATCTCGAGAAGCATCTGCGGTCGTTCGGCAACGAGTTCTCGTGCGTGTGTCTGCACGGCGACCGCAAGCCCGTGGAGAGGAAGGCCAACCTCGAGAAGTTCAAACAGGCGCAGGTGAAGTACCTCATCTGTACCGATGTTGCCGCAAGAGGCATCGATATATCTGGACTACCGTTCAGTAAGTAGTTTCTTTTTCATAATGTATTAAAATGTTTTTTGCTTGCCAATAATTTTTTTTATATAACAGCATTATATTGGGGTCATTTTTAAATTGTTAAATATTTTTGTGTAAAGTTAGCGTGAACACATTTAAAAGTTTTTATGCTCCCCGGCACCAGTGTTACTTCCACAAACCAACGATAGCCTAATACAAATGATAGCATCCCGGCTCCTGTTTCACACGGATAACGGACCAAATAATACGCGAACAATTTTTACTTACGGTTTGGCCATTGTTTGGCCCCGCCCCTTATCTTTCTTACCTGCCTTAAGTTCATGGCGCTCAACCCCTAATGGGTATGACACGACTTTCACATATCTATTTAAAATTGTTTCAGTAATCAATGTAACTCTACCGGACGAGAAGTCTAACTACGTGCACCGCATCGGGCGCGTCGGCCGCGCGGAGCGCATGGGGCTCGCCATCAGTCTTGTTGCTACTGTACCTGAGAAGGTATATTATTTCATATCGACCCCAAGAGGAGACTTTATCGTGCTTAATGTTTTTTTAAAGTCATTTTCAATTCTTTCCCAAAAGGTGTGTGCGTTGACTGTATTGTCATACGTTGCGTGTACATTTAGACTTAGAGTAGCTTAGGTGGACAAAAACGTGTCTCTTCTATGATTTCCTTTTTAATGTCTTGTTTTTAAGTATTTTATTTATTTATTATTGAGATACAACTTTGTGAGAGTTTGTTTGTATGTCAAGGTGTGGTACCACGGCGAGTGGTGCTCGTCGCGCGGCCGCAACTGCTGGAACACCAACCTCATCGACGAAAGGCCGAGGGGCTGCTGCATGTGGTACAATGAGCCGCAGGTTTGTGCTTATCATACTCATTTAGAATCATTATTCCGATGTTAACTTCGAGGGTTGCCACTTACCATCCAGGTTAGCATAATAGTTTAGCAATCTCGTGCTATAGCCAAGTACAAATAAAATCGACTAATATGTCCTTATTTTTTTTAAAGATAATTTTGTAGTAAGACAACTAACTTGAATTATATTTTCATTTTGAAAAAAAAATCGTAAAGTTGTCGCGTTTGGCAATAAAATTTGCAATTATTGGAATAATAAGATGAAAGTTATGACTTGCAGTACTTGGCCGATATTGAAGACCATTTGAACATAACGATCCAGCAAGTGGAGCCCAACATGAAGGTGCCGTGCAATGAGTTCGACGGGAAAGTTGTGTACGGAGAAAAGAGGAAACAAGTCGGCACCGGCTATCAGGTATGTAATAAACCAGCCTTTTTATTAAGTTTCCCCGCTGAACAGACACAACCCTCCTCTCCGAGAGGGAAGGGGCCTTAATCCACATTTGCCCAGTGCGGGTTGGTGAATTATGGTGTGTACATCACTTAAATACTAAATTTAAACGACTTTTGTATGTTGGAGGGTAACATAGAAGCAAAATATTGTAACAATCTCTCGAATCTGCTAACACAATAATGTCATGTTGATTTGTTAGTGGTGCGCTGTTATGACGAAATTCATCTGTTGACTGTTTCTATAACCGTTGACGCACCTCCAGCAGCACCCCGCGCATCGACAAATACATTACATATCAAAGCCCACAATCGTTATAAAAAATAATAATACGTAGACATATACACTCATACCCTTAAACCAGCGGTGTAGGCAGAGATTACGGATTTCCATTTATCACGGTCCTGGCACACCTCTCGCCTCTTCCACATTCATACATCTTCGCATACCTACTCGTCGGTTATGGGTACTCTTAATACCTACACCTTTCTTTAGTATATCACTAATCTGATAGGTACGCCTAATACTCACCCCTTTTATTTCAGGACCACGTGTCACAGATGGCGCCAGTGGTGCGCTCCCTGCAAGAACTGGAGTCTCAGGCGCAACTATATTACCTCAAGTCGCATCACAACGCTGTAGCCGCAGTTTAAATATATATTACCTATTGTATTCATAAGTCAACGATTACTATGAATAATTAATACTATTTGTAGTGTGGTAAAAATATTGTTCCAGTCCTCGCCATGTTAAAGACCCGTCTTGAAAGCTGTCGAGGCAACATAGATTAATCTATGTTGCCTCGACAGCTGACTCAGGTCAGGTCTTTAAAATATATAGATTCAATGTATTAATCTTAATGTTCTAAAGCTGCACAATGTGTACTTGTGTTTTCCTTAAGATCAAACTCGTTACAATAGAGTATGCTCACTACTATATTGTAACAAGTTTAATGGATGCTTAACAAATATTAATGTTTAAATTCCATAAAATTAATGTCGATTTGTTAAAATTTATATATAATTAATTATTTATATAAAATATTATCGATTAATATGAAAAAATGCATGTGAGGGTTGTTCTGCTGAGCCGAATCGTTATACCATCTGAGAATGCCTTTAATAATAATTGCGAAAGTTTGTAAGCAATTTTATAATAAAACTCGTTCATAATTGGGTATTTTCATTGACGACTTATTTGAAACTTCTACAATTACACATAAAAAGGTGCACCAAACAATTCCAGTAGTGCAGTTCGCGAACGGTGTCGCTAGCCGCACATTCGTCAGATCTGGAAGCTCCTTAGAGGTTCGTGATTAAAACTTAAACTGCAAGTTAATAAACTAACTGGTAATATTAGGTGTTAAATTAAATGCAAATCGAAAAAATGAAAGCGATAAGAAGGGCAATAGAAAGAAAACTATAAATAATTAATATTTTTTATTCACTCAATTTCCAACACTACAATTTAATAATAAATAGGGCAGTGCATTGCGGCCCGTATTTTAAAAATAAATTATTAAGTCTCGTTACTACTTAGGAAGATAGCAATACTGCGGCCACCGTCAAAACTTAGCGTGGCCGTCGATTATTTCACGTTTACAAACATACATACACTTTATTGCAAAAATTCTGTTAAAAAAACATCGCTTTGGTTACAAAAATATATCATCTTGTAACAGATTTGGATAATTACAAAATACATACATAAATATAGTTCTAGTATATGTTTGGTGCATTTCACCTATTTCAAGCAAATTGACGTCTTTTAGCATTTTAATGTGTTGTAACGTCCCGCTACTGCGAGTGCGGCAACTGGCAAAATTTAATTATAACACTGTGTTTGAATTAAATAAAGCCACTATATAACATACATATACATTCTCTTCTATTTTAGTGACGGTGTTCTAAAAATAAAGGTTGTCACACACTCTTGATAACTGTAGTGCACAGAGATGGACTAACACGGAAATATTTAAGGCACTATATTTATTTGTTAGTAATATTTGGTGTAAATCCGGCGTCTGTGGTGCGTATTTATCATAAAATAAGCGATTCTGAACAATGAACATTCAGTTCATCACCCCTAAAGTGCATATCCAAGTTTTCTAAAGAAACATTAGTGTTAATAGATTGCGTGAGACAACCTGTACCGTTAGTTCACACTGCCGAAACATTATCATAGAAACATGATGCGAACTCAGTTTTTTGTCAACAATCGAACATGTAATTTAAGAATTTTGTTATTCGAATATTGACAAAAACTAAAATAACATGTTTTTTCGGTAGTGCGAACTCACGGTTATGCATACATTTAAATACATGTGCAAACACTATCAAATATTAAGCAGATATACAAAACGTGATTATAACATTACAATATCTTTCTACTTAAGTTTATTCCCTTTAACAAAATGCAAAACATACATTATATTACTCTACTTAATTTATTATTTTAACCTAAGTTAAGAAGGAAGATTGTTTATAAGTTTTAACATTTTAACCAATATTCAAAGAGGTTAGAACTCACACGAAGCATTAGTATGATTATTAAGGGAAATAGGAACTACTGAAGCAATACTAAGATGGATAAAACTGTTGCTGGAAGGCGCTTAAAAGTAATATAAAAGGTTTGTCACGGATAAACTATATGAATACTGCCTGATTGAAAAAATTCTCTCACTTGTATAAGCTCTTCCATCAGCAAGTAACTTAAGCTATAATTTTAATTTGTCTATCTACCTGAGCAAATGGAAGGCTAGCTTGTGATAAAGAAAATATTATCATACTTCATTATTTAGGATCCACCGTCTACGAGATGGACTGATCTGGTTGAGGAGAATCAGAGAAAAATGGTGATAATTTAATGTTTTCCTACAAATAACTGTTTAAGGCTAAAGATAAATAAAGAACGGTCACAATATAGCTTATAAAATTAGCAACTCAAGTAATGAAGAAGCCCTATCGTTCAACTTGGTAGAAACAATTTCTTTCCTAACGAGTGGCACAGGACTGCGGTACCTGGGACAGGAAAATGTCTAGTAGGCCTTCAACAAGCTGAAAGTTTACCAAAGTTTATACAGTCCGGCTCTACTCATAAATCATTTATAATAAATAAATAAACAGACATCCGGCTAGAACAGTTAGAAACGCCCTATGACGCTCTGAATAGGAAAGAGAAAAGAGTAGCGTAAACAAAAGTATTCGATTGATTTTGTATAACTTAAAGCGCAAGTTGACTTACTTGACACTTTATTTAATTTCCTACATCTTCAGTCTAACTTAAACAAGCCTCCAGCAACAATTATATCATAAATTTATTGACCAGCAGGGTATCCAATGTTCCTTACGTTACAGGAAGATTGATCAGTCAATATAATTTAAACTATACCTCTCAAATAGATTACATTAAGAAGTTTCATTGGACTACATCTCATGTCTTACCTAACGCCTCTCCACTATAAACTATCAATATATAACTAGTTTTAACAACGGACATGATGCGCCATTTTGTTAACAACATAGTATACAATCTAATAATTCATTATTTATTTGGTGATCACTGCCTTCCCACTAGTTGCTTATAATTCATTTCTTACATACATACAAAAATTGGTATTAATATTTAAAAACTTCCTACAATATTGTTAGCATTCTAAGTATAAGATTAAAAATTTCCGAGAAGGCTTTGTAACATTGTCTTTTAGTAAGGGAACATACATACATATATATGTCTGTATATGTGTAATTGGCACGCCGAGTAAATATATATATATATATATATATATATATATATATATTGATATTAGTTTTGTGTCTATAATAATAAGAGATAATATAATATATTATACCTACAACGCTCCAGCGATCATTATTTTGTCACTGTATTAAACATTTCAATCAACTTTGGGATGCCGGGTCTTTCACACATACATCTATAAATACCAGAATCTCATGATGAACTTTTGGTTTTACGTGTTCACTGTTTTTAAAATGAAACGAGATCTAATGAGGCCGTCCACCGCAGCTGTATCACTTTCTGATAGGAAGCTGTATTTCACACAATCATTTATAAATTATTTAATTCTAACATTCGATATTTAAAGATTTTCGATAAAAAAATTATAAATAATGATATCCAGACATGAAGTAGTTACGGTGGGTTATTTAATATAATTTTATTTATTATACATTTATTTTCAACATAATTAATTTACAAATAAATGAAAAAAAATATCAATCATCTGTGAGCAAAACTGTTACAACCATTATTTCATACCTTAGCTATTCGAGTTCATGTTTTCTAATTTAAAATACTATTATAAGAAAAATAAATAAGTTTTCCTTTATTTTAATCAATCGAGATTGTAAATCTGTCGTTTATCGTGATAAAATCCCACATGCAGCACGCATCTATTGTCATATACTGTATTAATACAAAGAAAAACATTTACATGGATAACAATCGAAGCCAAAACTTACAGCGAAACTTTTAAATTACCATGTTGTCTCTTAGCAAAATATAAAACTAACTTGATGAATAAGGAAGCAGCAAAAGGAATATCCTAACTCTTGTAAATATATTACTTCAATAGTAAAACACCTTATTGTTTATTTAGGAAATCAAATATTTCATGTAACATTGCTGTATTTTTTAGGATAATTAAAAGAATTTAAAAAGTAATTTGTGCGCAACACTTTGTATTGACTACTTAAGGCCTGATTAGGTCAAGCCAGGTCTAAAAATATGCATCACCGCATATGATTTGAATGGACAATTTGATCTCAAGTTTATGCATAAATTGTTTATATGTAACCCATATCAATATGGTAAAACACATTTTAATTCTAAATTATTTCCTTCAAAACTAAATTTATTATGAATGAATATATAGTAAGTATAGTTTGACAAAGTAACTGTTGAATGAACTTGAAAGTTATATAACTTTAAACTTTCGTGATTTTTGCAAATATAAGGTTTGTAGGAGACGGGATCCTTACCACGATTAGCCTTTTTGAGCTCCTGATATTTGGGCACAGTTGCATGCGCCATGGTCACGGGTTGACCTGCTTGAACTTGAAAGTTGTCTGCACGTGTGTTTTTTGCGTTTTAGAAATTAATTGCGTGGCTTTACACTTTACAGGATCGACACACCACACCGAATATATTGAGAATCAACTAGCTCCAACTTTTGCTAATAAATCATGTCCCAATGGTTTGACCATGTTTGATTTTGCATGTCATTGTGATTTTTTTCCTTTTAGAAAAGATAACTTACTCAACTGAGGCAACGACCGTTACAGAATCCATATTGTTTTTAATCTTTAACAAAAAAATTGTATAAAAAAGTAGGTAGTCCAAGTTTCATATTTATTTCCGAATTTATGAGTCTTCCTTCTAGCTTCTTTGAGTTACATTTCATAATGATCATGACTGCAATACTGAAATTGGTTAATACGAATTGATTACAATAGTTTATGTTTCGAAATGTTTACATAATGTATGGAACTCAAAGGAGTGACGAAAGATAACTTCGTCAGTTTTTAAATTTATTTAAAATAGAGTCAATACTCTTAGAACTTTTTGAAACTAAAGTAATAAGCAGACAACTGCATTCAAAATTATGCTTACTTTATATGAAGACAAGGGTCAGTATAGTATACACTTATAATCAAGTTTCATATCAACACAAACCTTTTTAATGGCCTAGTCATTACGAAATTCAAATAAAATGTGTTATATTTGTCAGTGTTCCCCTGATGATGTATATATTAATTAATCATACACATTGTGGGGCATAAATCAATGTTAATGCTGGTTAGACGTAAAGCCGAAATATCTCATCCCCCTCCATTTTTCTTCGTCCTTAAACGCCGTATTTATAATTTTTGTCAATTAATTTATATTGTACTAGCTGACCCGGCAAACTTCGTTCCGCCTTATTTTTATTTTGTGATAACTCTCAAGATATTCTTTTAAATTGTATGATGTAAATTATTGTGATTATGCATGCAGACACTGCATGACAGGCTTAGTGTAACTAACGTATTAAACTTGATAAGGATTAAAAATCCGTAAGTATCCGTATATATAGCTTTCCAATTACCACTTTTTTATATGTTAAAATGGGTAGTAAGCTATCCTTAAAAGATATATGCTATCGCGGTCTTTTTTGTAGATATTTTAAGATTTACTATTCCGTAGTACATTATTTTGATCAATCTCGTAAGGTTTAGCCAGCGTTTGTAATTTAAGCGTACAAAAATATGTTTTTTGAGACATCATATTAATGAAAACGTAGTTTGAAAGTTCTATAAGAACAGACAGTGGAAGAGGCTTTGTTTTATACTATGTAAAGATAATATATTAAATATTAAAAAAAAGATATGTGCACATCGTTATGTGCATTACTACATTGAGTGATTCGAATCAACTTTGGCTATTTGCACCCACTCTGCATATTAAGTGGTGAGGCCATAACTAATGATTTCTGTAATTAGAGGTGTTGCTGTAAAGTTTGGTTTCAGTTGTCTTTAGTTTGTAACTTTTAAATATTGCACATCCATGGACTTCTAAATACTATATGTTTAATGGTCTTTTATCTTATTAATTGAAGGCATTGGTACCGACAAGTTTCGGACTTGTCGCCCCGCCTCGCACGCGCAACCGCGTACTTATCCCACTCACCCTGAAGAAGGGGACCTGCGTCCGACAGGTCCGGAACTTGTCGGTACCAACACCTATATCCGCAGACGTGAGTAAAGCCCTTTAATCGTTATCCAAGCATTGACCCTACTTAGTTACCAAATGTATTCTTAGGCCACTTGTTTCATTGAATCAAAAATGTAATTAATATTTTATATCAAAGTAAGAGTTCTAAACAGATTTCATCATAACTAATATTAAATTAATAAATAATGCTAAGTCCATTTGAGATTTTTGGGACGACACCTGCAATAAGAAAAATTTACAATCATTTATTTTAAAACTAACCAGTATAGTGGTTTAGTCAACAAAGCGACATCAAGACCTTACAGAGTACCGATGTGAAAGAGAGGTATTTATACATTCTCATTTCGTGTTATAATAAAATTAATAAATATACGCTCAGGCCCGTGAGCCAGAGGGGTAAGCAGAAATCATGGATTCCCGTTTGGTGTGATGCTGGCATACCTTTCTCGTTTCTTCTACATTCATACAATTACGCATACATGCTCGTCGGTTAGAGGCGCTCCTTATACCGGCCTTTTTAGTAAACCACTAATCTGATCGATATATGTTCTCCTAGGCGTTCCCTACCAACGTGTTTTATAAGTGAGGTACCTAAATCTTCTTTTCATACTTTTTCTTATTCTTTTTGTCCTGTATTTATTCTTATACATTTGAGCCTCTCCTTCCGAATAAAACGTTGGCAACATATGTAATCAGACTATGCTTATTATAAATTGGGAACTGAATGATTACAATTTGACATGTCATTTCATGACAGTAATTAATTAGCGAAGTCAAATTGTGGAACGTGCGATTGTGGTCTTAAGCCACTTCGCCCTCCTTAAATCTGACAGTGGCCACAGATTGTGGTTCTTGAGCTTTTGCTTTAATTATATTAGTATAAATATTTGAAACATACTCAGGTCAGAGTGCAAGCCAGGGATGATGTCTGAGGGCCTCACGGGACCGGTCGCCGTAGTCGTAGGTGAGCTCATCCCCGGCCTCTATGTCTTGTGCCGCGATCAATACTAAGCGCGGCCCGTCCACCCACACCGCTTTGGTGTGCAGGTTGCCGTTACGCGAATGATTCACTAACCGCCCTAGTCGGCCGCTCTCAGCCGTCGCGTCGATACTGTAACGTAATAAGCCATTTAATGTTTTATAAGCTTTTATAAAGCAAAGATAACAATGTATCTGAATTACAATAAATATTGGATTCATCTGGCTTTTCTTGCAAAGCAAACACTGTAACGAATCATTGTTATCGCTTTATGTTTAAAATGTATATACAAATAATACTAAGGTGTGATAATATAGAAAGTTAAATGGTAAAGCATATATAAATTGACAGTATGAATCTTACGGAGTAAAATAACTCTATATTGCAAGGTTTACTTTTTTTTTCATTTTTCTATCCCTCTTGCTACATTCCCTATCCACTCCCATTTGAGTTTCTTTGCTATATATATATAACAACTTTGACTTTGTTAATCGCTTTGTATTTGATATCTTGATTTTATCACAGTCATACTTCTTAACATAGAATTTTGCATGTTTTTAGTTTCTTGGCAAGTGCTTTAGTTAGGGCCCAAGTCTGGCTTCCACATGTGATATTGACAGTATACATGTATTGAACACTTTTCCTTCTATGAATTTCTTTGCTTGTTAAGTCTGTCGGTGCATATTCCTCTACATATTCAATAATATAGTTGTTGAAGTAGATTATTTACTTCTGTCCATTTGTCATTGCTTTCGTTTTCGATGTGTTCAATCAAGTGTCAATCCTACTTTAAGGCTTTCCTTCTCTAATTCTTGAAACACTATTTCTAGCGCATTCATTGTTTGTGCTATAATTATCAAATCTTCACAAAAATGTAGTTGTGATAAATTCATTCCATTTATTGGTAGACCTTGATCTTTTTTTATGTGAGAAGGTGGCAAACGAGCAAACGGATCGCCTGACGTTAAGCGAACGCTGCCCATAGACATCCGCAACAGGCTGTGGCAGAAAGTCCCACCGCGCCGGACTGTCACAGTCAAGTCAAGTCAAGTACAAGTCAGTCGTCATTAGTACGCACGCACGGACGCCAACGCCGCTTTAATGGACAGAGGTGGGTATAGACAGGAAAAAGGATAGTTCCTTTTTCCCGTTAACGCCCTCCCAGTCCAATCCTCTTCCTTTTCCCATCCTATCCTTATGAGGAAAGAGTGGGAAGGGGAAGAGGACTGAAATTAGGGCTCCGGCACTTCACTCATCAGACGTAACGCAGAGTACTTCTTCTTCCCGCCTTTTTTCTATGAGGTCGTGGCATTTCACCGTTTTATTTTGCTGTGCTGTTTAAGTGCTCTCCAAATAGCCTCATATTCAATTGAATCGAAAGATTTATTGTAGTCAACGAAGCAGTAAAAGAAAGTAAAGTTATACCCTTTGCTTTTCTCAAAATTCTATGATTATTAGACTATTAAAATTTAAATTTTTTATTATCCTACAGGCTTCAAAAATATTGCTTCTATTGGGCAAAAAGTAATCTATTTAATTATTCTATGTTACGTCTGGAGAAATCCATGTCCATCTATTATCAAAGACATTGTTCTTATAAAACTATTTAGTATCTTCAGGTTACATTGATAAGCTTGTTGAATAAGATGTTCTCCATTTCTGGTACTTTACCTGTTTCTAATACTATAGGGGCCTAAAATAATTTCTTCACCATTGTTTCTATAACTTGCATTAATGCACTTTAAGGTCTCCTATCACAATTAGATTATTCTCCATGTTGTCGTGTATTAACTGTCAGTATTGGGTAAAAGCATTCTATTTCCTGATCAATGGATTCTTCAGTTGGGGAGTACACCTTTAGGATTGACCATCTTTTTTTACTAGGTGATATTTTTATCGTTGTTCTATGGTACAAATTTTTAATCCTTTCTTAATAAGAAAACCGACATCATATAGCCCTGTCATGTCTCCTCTGTAGTATATACTGGTCATGATCTTTTATTCCTCCCCTGAACCATCTGACTTCACTAATACCCAAAATAGACCAGTTTATGTTAAACAGTGGTAGAGCCCGCAACAATATCCGTTGCCAAATGGGCCACCGAGACATATTATTGTTTTTTTTATTTCTGTATTTGGCTTCCTTCCTTTCCACTATCAGCGTAAGTATATATGTAGTATGCATATACTACTAGATAATTATGCTCAGGCTCAGGACAAAAAGATGTGCACAAATGTCTTTCCTGGGTGGGAATCGAACCCACAACCTGCGGAGTGAAAGAAAGTATATTTTTAAACCACGACAACCAGCCTGTCAATGATGACTTTGTGAGGACGATGGAAAATGGCTACATGCAGAAAGATGAGGATTGTATATGACGGAAGGCATTAGCAGAGGTATATGTCTAGCAGTGGTCTGATATACTCTTTATTAATAAATGATCAAACTTCTAGAAATCAACTTACCAGTACTGTTGGTCCGAGTGCCTGAAGTAGTACATGTAGCAGCCTGCCTCTGGGTCCAGTGCGTAGCGCTGCTCTCGCTCGCGAGCCTCCGCCACGCCCACCAGCTCGCCCGCATACTCCACCACAAACTGTCCGCGGACGAACGCGCGAGTAGCGATTACACCGCGACCCTTGCCATCGAAGTATGCTACCTGTTGGAAAGTAAATGTGATATAATGAATGGCAGAGGGAGGGTAGTATGTGAATGTTGCAGGTCTTGAAGTCTGGCAGCGGGGACAGCAATCTAGTAGACAACTGCTAGAGGTTAAAGATGTGCTTTGTCTGGAGGCTTCTCTCACCTTACTTTTTTTTCCATTATTTATTTCCTCTTACTTGCAATGTGAATCAGTCATTAACATCTGGTGAACCACTTGCCTTTCTATACTTATATAGATAAAAAAAATATAATTTATGAATGTATATACCCATTAAATCATACTGTACAATGTTTGAAGTAAAATATTTTAAACTCTACCTTAAGACCATCCTCTCTTTGCTCTCTCACAGCCCTTTCCAAATCGCGCATTTTTTCCGCCATTACACATTTTGAAGTTTTTCTAACACTACGTCGTACTGGAAAATACTCTGTCAATTTATGATTTGAATTATTACTTGCATGGCCATTTACAGGTTTAGTTTCTACTTTAGCAGTCTTGTTTATGGTTTTTAGTGAAGGGGGTGACTCCACTTTGGGAACTTTGAGTTGTTCTTTGAAGTACTCTGTCAGTTTATGGCTATCATTGCCTTTTGCTGATGTTCTGGAGGAACGAGACCGAATAGTGTTGCCATTGGTCATATTTGTACTGTTGCTACTATTCTTTAGTGGTTTAGATTTAACTTGAGCCTTTTTTAATGGCACCTTAGTCAGTGAATCGGCATTTTCAGTCTTTTTAGGCAAGGCAGCATGGATCCTATAAATAAAGTAAATTTCAGATTTTGTATAAAATATTTTAACAAGATATAGTTAATAAATTCTGTTATATTTTTTATAAATTTTTGGTAAAAATCAAGTTTTTTAATATTATCATATATCAAAATTCTTAATTGATTAAATATTAGCAATAAAATCAACTATCCATATCAGTAATATAATACAATAAATATGTACCTTCGACTTCTGTAACTGCGTACAGGTCTGAGTAAATCCTTTTCACATAGTTCAATGCGGTGGGGAGTCATGATGCTCGCTTCTGCCTGGATCATTAGCCTATTGACTAAAACATTAGAATTTTAATTAAAAATCCTTCATTAAAACAAAAAATCAACACTAAAGCATTATCACATGTAGCATCATAACTTTAGATTACACAAATTTTTAAATAACTACTTAATGATATATGATTATAGACTTTGTCAAAACAAAAAAACATCTATACGGCCTTAATGGGGTAAAGGTAATTATAATTTCTTAGAAACCAGTTTTCTTTGGAGAATAATTGAATGAACCCTTAAACTATATTGCTTATAATGAATGTTAAGAAAAAAACTATTCTGCGGCAATAAATGTTGAAATTCTCTTGTGTCTCTGTCAAGTAATATAATAAATGTCATAAGTAAGTGCTCACCACTTACAAAAATCTCTAAACCATATAACAAAACAAAACACAAATAGTTTTTTAAGCTCTAACCAACTTAGCTTAAGCCTTTGCTAGGATTTTAATAACAGTCCTAAGCAGTCCTTAAGCTTAACCATGTTAATCATGTTTCACAGTCCGCACTCTTAACCATTAGGCTATTAATGCGCGCTATTTATTAAAAAAAACTAGAAACTAAATCAGTGATATTCTAGGCACTGAGCAGATTTTTAACTGTACAAAAATTTGTTTATACCATTTTGCCGCCATAATTGTAACGGAAATATTCTAACAGGTACAAATAAAAGAAAACAAGCAGCTATAAAATTGGAAAGGGCAGCTAGTTTAGATTTAAACTTAGTAAGAATTTTATTTAATGGGGGTAGATACGAACAAAGGCTTTTCAACTTATTTAGGACGGCAGCTGTAATAGGTTATTATTGAAAATTTTACTAACCTCGGACCATTTCCACTTGAACTTGAAAATTAGTGACACAAAATCACAAAATAACATCGATTAACTAGTTTACCTAACCTGGCATAAACATTAATAACTATATTCGCGTTGCAAATATTTTGTAATAGACCTTGTCATATCAGATCTGATCTAGTAGTATAGAACATGAGTAAATGATTATACTAATGTCACGATATTAATAACATCTTATTTGTGATTAAGTTCTATATTTATTATTTCCAGCTCACTAAAATATCTAAAATCAGTTTAACATTGCTAAAACGTCAAAATTAATCACATATAAACTCAGAAAATGGACGCATTACTTCATAGACAAAATTCTCTTCTTTAATTTCTTTGTCTCTGGTTTATTTTGCAAGTTCCTATTTATCAACTATTTGTAATGTCCGATTCATGAACATCATGAAATCAGAAAGTGGTTAATTTTTAAAGTTTTTTCCACTATCTTCTTTTATATCCTCTTACCTAGTACAACTTTTTACAAAAAAAATCCGTAAAAATAATGTCATATTTTAATTGATAATTTTACATAAACTTAACAATTTTCATGATCATATTTTATATGCTCTTTGATGAGAGTTATGTGCACAACTACGGAAAGTTGAATTATTCAAACTATCATTGATTATAATAATAATATTTTTTCGCAGCAAACTACTATTTATAATTATAATCAAAGAGGTTTACTCTCCATAATTAGAACACAATGATAAAACTTTAGCAAATTCAGTATATCAATTATCAATCAATCTCTTGGTTTAACGGCGTTTCCTTATGCAATATATCAATTTTAAATGACAATAATTTGACACTTGATTAAACATCAAAACAAGTTGTTTGTGAACTTGTAAAGTATAATTTTTTTAAATTCCAATTGTATTTAAGTTCCTGGTAAACAAATATATATTTAGATAAAGAACTACCTCACTGTGTGTTATAATATAATATATTTTTTGTTTTTTATTAGTAAATATTGATGCTGAAGCCTATATCTATATTATTTGGAATATGAGTATCAAAAAGCCATGTTACATTTGGGACCCTCTACTAATATCACAATGTGATCGTCTGCCAGCCGTTCCTAATAGGGTGAATTTATAATTGAAAACATTTTTAACCAAATATATACAAATAAATAAATATATTGTAATTTTAGGCATCTATGATAAACGATCTTATAACAGCATGTGATCTACACAATAATTTACAAGTTATTCGCTCAACCCCTGCAAGTTATGATGACCTAAAGAAGTTCCACTCAGAATTATATTTGGATCACCTAAAAAGTTTTCTTGAAATAGATGAAGAGTATATGACAAATGTGCAGGATGAGGAATATGGAATAGGTACACATAAATTTACTAATTATTTCCAAGACAATATTGAGATTTTAGATGTATTCAATTCTAGCATAATCCTATTATTAATTAGTAGTGAAATATTAGTTTAAAAAGCTTTTTCATTTCAATTTGTTTTTAGTTGTTATTTCAATTTTTAAATTTTTAAATTATTGATTTCTAGGCTATGATTGCCCACCTTTATCTAACATGTACGAATTAGTGTCAGTCTTAGCAGGAGGATCTATTACTGGAGCAAAATGCCTGTTTCTTGGCATTTCTAATGTGGCTATAAATTGGTGTGGTGGATGGCATCATGCTCAGAGGTAAACCACCTTGTTTCTTTTTTAAAGGAATAATTATATAGCTGAGTTTAGGCTCCTTTTTTATTATTACATTTTCTTTATTTATAATAAATTGTAATTTATTTCTTTTAGGTTTGGAGCAGAAGGATTCTGTTATGTAAATGATATTGTAATAGCTATTGAAATGTTACGACTGAAGTTCAAGAAAATATTGTACATAGATTTGGATGTTCATCATGGCAAGAAATTAGTTTATATGTTTATTCTAGATAGATTGCTGTATCACTGTTTTTTTTAGTTAATAGTAATATATCACGTTGCCACACCATAATAAATACCTGTAAAAACTAATTTTCAAGGTTAAATACACTTTTGAGTTTTTTTTAGTAACAGGCACAAATAAAAAAAAAATATAGTTTTCTTTTTTGGTGCAGGGAATGGTGTTCAAGATGCTTATAATTTAAGCAAATCAGTATTCACTTTATCATTCCATAAATATGAACCAGGTTTCTATCCTGGATCAGGCAACATTGATGACATTGGTACTTTGACTGGTAAAGGTTACATGTGTAATTTCCCATTACATGCATATTACACAGATAAAACTTTAGAAGTTGCATTTGGGACGTAAGTACTTATACATACTTTACTAAATTATATAAATTGAAACAAAAGCACTGTGGCTCAGCAACCTACCACCACAGTTCAAGTGAAGATGCCAGTTGTTTGTACATGCAATTACAACTAAACAGCATAAGAGCTAATATACCAAGTTAATTGATTTAAAGTTGCTATTTAAAAATGCTTAACATTCTTTTATATATGTAGTGAAAAGTAGAAAGCTTTGTTTTCTATACATGTCTTGTTGAAAAAATAATTTGAAAATCTCACACAATCTGTTTTTTCTCACTCGACTTAAAAAAAACTATCCATGAACAAAATATGAAGAAAATCTTGTTTTCAGTATTTTTCCATTAGTGTATTCAAAATTTGAACCGGATGCTATCGTTATGCAATGTGGTGCTGATGGATTGGTCAGTGATCCCCATGGTGGGGCTTGCCTTACAGAACAAGGCTATACAAGTTGTCTCAACAAAGTGTTGGCTGTGGGAAAACCTATTCTTCTTCTCGGTGGAGGTATAAAACATCAAAATCAGTTTACACATGTGTATGTTGTTATGTTGGTATATAAAACAAAACAAATTTCGGGAAATAAAAATATTACTATCATGTGTTCTTTGTGCAAAATATGGATTATAAACTACACAAACTTATTTAAGTAGATTAAATGGATGACCTGCGACTGGCCTGATAATGGCCTGCAATGACCTCGCCATAGAATCACCTGGATTAAAAATACGCACAGATTATTGCATTTGAGCTTTAAAAGACTGAGGTGTTTATGGACAAAGTCCAATTGGTCATATAAATTGCTAACATGCACTAAAAATGGCACTAGAACAAGATGGATTTTTGTCATATTTTTAATATACTTTCAGGCGGTTATAACCACTCAAATACTGCTAGACTCTGGACAAAACTTACAGCTGTTGCTGCAAGAGTGGATTTAGACAAGAATATTCCAGAACATGACCATTGGCCTAAATATGGACCTGATTATACACTGTCAATACATCCAAGTCTAACAAAAGACCTTAACACAAAACAGTATCTCAGTGATTGTATTGCAAAAATAAAATGTAAGTCAGTCAATTTAGGAGGTATTATAAATTTATAATTCATATGATGATAAAATGTATATATGTTATGTATCAATACCATAAAATTAGGGATGAGTCAAGGGCATGACTGCCACCTCTATAAACTCTTTAAATTGTCAATGTTTTATTTTGCAGATAATTTGGATATGATTGACACAAAGTTGGTTAAAAATCTTCCCCTTAAAAGAAAAAATAATGAAGTTGAAGTAATAAAAGATAAAGTACATGAAAAACACACAGGTGTGCCTACAAAACAAGAATTAGTATTAGGTAGTGATATAAAAAAAGAAACAAGACTGAACACTTTTAAGGAAGCATTAATGTCTAACGAAGACAATAAAAGAAATACTATAGATGATGTGTATGATTTCCAAGATTAATTAATGCATGAAAAGATGTTACTTTAATATAATGTTTGTGAATAAATTTAAATATATTGTATAAATTTAAATTTCTATCACTTTTTAAGTAAAAACCTGAGATTAGTCCAAAACTGACCAGGTCCAGAGTTTGATCACAATTAAAAAAATATTATCAAGACTAAGTTATGTCTAGGTGTAAGTAAAAAAGAAAAAAACATTGAACTTAGTGGAAAAGATGTATTTAGAGATCTCTCATTAAATTGTTCAATACAAGATTATAACTTAAGAAATTGAATGGACAGTCTCACACTAACAATGTCTTGTGATTGTAATTGCCAATTTAACAGTGCTACTTCGGTTGACAGTTTTCAGTATTTATGCACCTATGACAGATTATTGTCCTACAAAACATGACATTGAAACTGAATTTCCTATTGGCATTATTATAAGGTAATAAAAAATCAACACTAAATCATACGCTATATTATAAAATAGATATAGTTTTCAGATTATTGAGTTTGAAGTTTTGAACCAGACATAAAAGTAAAACAAAATATAGAGCTAATCAGCAATTGATGAATGTATTTGTTTGCACTTAAGTCCACTGATATATTAGCAGCTAAAATCATGAGACTATTTACAAGTTTATAAACAAAGCTAGTCATTCCTTTAGTTGGCCATGTAATAAATACAAAATATAGTTTGTGAAATTGCATTGGTAACAGAAATTTATTTTAAATGGTAGAAGTATGTTTCAGTTCCACTGCTATTCTATTAAATAAAATGTGACAACATAAGCAATTCCTCACTCTCTCATATTAATATAAAAAAAAACTTTAAATGACCAGAGAATAGAAACTAAGCTTGGATTTTAAGCTTTTATATTTGGCCAACATTAAACTGCATCTTTTTAAGTTACTTACAGTAAGGTGCATGTCTTGCAAGCAGTGATTGAGGAGTAACATTACCTAGTCTTACAGAAAAACCTTTAACTTTACAGTAGTGAATGAATTCATTCAAGACAAGTGAATGCATAGAGGAAATATGATTTTTTTAAAAGATAAATGCACACAAGTAAAAATACTTGTTTCATACATAAAATGCCATTTACCAGTGTAAAGTCAAAGAAATTTAACTAGGTGACTTTAGTCAGAGGGCCGTTTTTCACTATGTTTCTTGGTAAATTCCTCTGCATTCTTTGTGAATTTTTTCCTGTCTTTTAGGAATTCTTCTGCGAGCTCAGCTCGTAGAGGATGCTCTGGCTCTGGATCATTCACAAGTGCAACTAGAGCTTGGATAACTGGAAAGAAAATGGTCATTAATTAAACTATTGGATACAAAAATATTGATATTCTGTAACTCAGAATTATTGTCCTTGTTATTATTTTACCTAGAACAAACAAAATAATTATTCAACACCTTTGTGCAAAACTCTATTTTCTTTATTTGTA
Organism: Papilio elwesi; assembly: GCA_029849275.1. Lineage (NCBI taxonomy): Eukaryota > Metazoa > Arthropoda > Insecta > Lepidoptera > Papilionidae > Papilio > Papilio elwesi. The sequence goes on along the minus strand of CM056707.1, from coordinate 3,770,820 downwards.
ATTCATGGAAGGCAATGTTTTCTGACATCCAGTACTATGATTTCCGGTGCACATGTTTTAGATTATATACTACTAGGTAATACTGATAATAAAAATCTTTAATTAATTTACCTTGATCAGTCTTGGTAGCAGGTTTCCAATTTTCAGCACTAATTATGGGCAGACATACTTGGCCTTTCTCATCAATGTTAGGATGGTAGATTTTTGTTTTGAAACTAATCTTAGGTGGTTTAAATGGGTACTCTGCTGGAAAATTTATCTCGATACGAAAAGCGCCTTTATTGTAGGGAGGATTGTCCTGAAAGAATTTAATAAATCCTATTGGTATTATGTAAATTGTATATATCAGTATTTATATCACATAGTACTGTTACTTACAGGCACAATCAAGCCCTGCCATGTAAGAATATTAGATTCATCGACTTGAATGTCTCTAAATGACTTTAAACCGGATTGTCTGATGTCGTTTAACTCCTGAAAAATAATCATACATCATTTAACCCGTCCACATTTAATGCATTTTTGAGAAGGATTTCAAGATATACATATAAACAATATTTCAAATAAAATATCAATAGAAGAAATTAATAATTGAACTTAAAATACTTATTTTTCAATTAGACAGTGTTGCTTTCGTAAGTCTGTATCTTACCTTTTGAAGTCTCCGGGTAGCAGCCATTTCAATTTAATGTGATTAAAGTATGGTTACGAGGAAAGTACTTTACAAAATTACTAATTATCGGCAGTAAATGCAATCCGGCCCAACAACATAATTCGTGTATCAGAAAATATGACTCAGTAAAATGTCAATGATATCGCCCGTCTCATCCGTTCCGCCACAGATTAAATAACACGCTACCTACACTACATATTATGTACGATCATATATACCTCAGGCTACATATACAAATATACTGCGATGTATGCCATTTTATACAGCGTTACGTTTTGTTAATTATAATCTTACTAATGTTATAAATGCGAAAGTTTGGATGGATGTTTGTTACTGTTTCACGCCGAAACGGATTAACGGATCTGGAAAAAATTTGGCACAGAGGTAGATTATAGTTGGAATAGCACTTAGGCTACTTTCTATCCCGGATATATATGACCCGTGGGATATATTTCATTTTGTTTCTCACAGATGTATATAGATGTATACATGCCGATAGATCAATACATTACATCACGACATATAATTAAAAAAGGACCAAATGAAAACAAAATGGAGAAACTTACGATGTTCATAATTTCATAATAATAATATAATAAAAATGAATACAATAAAGAATATTTTTAAAAATCCCGACTCAAAGTAGACGCTCTTTGCTAGAATCCACTGGAATGTACTAACGTATTTCGTTCGTTCTGCCTAAGTAAGAATTTGGTTCTCAGGTTCTACCACTATACAACGCTTTTAGCGAGCATTTTATGTATACTAATAAATTAAATTTAAGTGTCTGTTTGTAGTGGCAAAATAAAATTTATATACTAAACTCATATGACGATTTACGGAACTTATGACGAAAATGTGATATATGAGTTAACACGAACGGATAAGGTACGAAACGAGTATATTTGGGGAAGTAAAAGTAGCACCTATGATAGACATATTAAGAAGCGAAAGGTTAACATGGAATGGGCATGTTATGAGGTCGAAACAATGGAAGAACAAGTAGAGTTTATTTCCTGGGTATGGAGGGGTATGTCGGTAGGCGTAGACCTAAGAAGAGATGGACGGATTGCATGAAAGGTGACATGACTAAAAAGAGAGTGACGACTGAAATTACGGATGATATGATGATCGACTTGGGTTGTACCGACCGCATAACGTAAGTGGGAACAGGGCAGGTATAGGGACAGAAAACAATCTTTAAAATTTTTGTGTGTCTGTATGTTTCTGTTCCTCACCTGATGTGATTAGAAAAAAACTAAGACTAATTCAATTAGCAGAAAAAACCAAGGTTCAACAGAATCAAGTATTTTATTCCACGGAATTGTGAATAAAATTATGCGTCGCCGTAGATTAATAAAAAGCAACTCAATAAAAATAAAATTTTTGCTAATTTTACGCGATGAAAACACATTTTTATTGGACTAAACGCGGACGAAGTTGCGGGATATATATTTATTTAAAGGAAACCAAATGAATCAAAACTTTTTCTAATTATGTGAATAACGAAACGAATCTTTTTTATAGTACTCTATTTGGTTGTATGTATATGTCAACGACTGATTTTAACGCATTGACTGAACTCGACTGAATCGCTTATAATCGCACTAAGTATAAACTTGTCAGGTATAAGCTGTCAGCAAATTGTGAAGTGAACTAATCATTCATAGTTTGTTGTTATTCCTCGACAGTTTATAAAATGTCTAAATAGAGTCCTCAGACATTTCGTTCTTCTTCGTTTGGGGTGTGGCGTAAAAAAAATAAAACATTTTTGTGACATTTTTATTTTCGGTAATATAATTACTACAAAACTGAGAGTGAAAAAATATAGTACGCAATGGTTTACTGTTAAAATAAACAAAAAAAGTTTCTGTCGGGAAAAAATATGTTTAATTGTATACATTATGATGGATATAAATATATGTGGATTTGATTTTTTAAAGGTAATACAACCGAGTACAGACTTTTTTCACTTTGCGACGGTTGTAACGGCAAATGTATATTGTTGTAAGTTAATATGCAAGAAACAGTATCGCTACAACCGTCGCAAGGTGAATACAAACTATTGAGGTTGTGTTATATTGCATGGGATGTTTCATTTCAATCATGTAGATGTTAATCGTCGTGGCCGCGTTCGTCGTCGCGTCTACGATTTCTTTGGCGACGGCCCCAGCCGTCCCTCGGGCGTTCCCTTTGACGCCCCTCCCCGCGACCCGCGCCACCTCTCTGGAAGAAGGAGCCTTGTTTCTCGAATATACGCTCGTTGGAGTCAACCACGTTGCCGACCTATAAATCGTAAAAGAATAAACATTATTTACTCATGCGGCCAATGACGTATTTATTTAACGTATTTTTTATAAATACCAGAAATGAGAAATATTATTCACTGGTCAATAATCTCTATATATTTCGGGAACATATAGAATCATAGTAAAATATAAATTCGACAAGTTTTATGGTACATAATATTAAAACTACTACAAGCTTGGGATATTTCAAGTAAGGCGTTATTTTACTGTAACTTAGACTTATGGAAACTTCTTTTTGAAATTTTGAGTTATAACATATTCGAGATTCGAATTAGCGAGTATGTGTGAGATAAGAATTATCACGACTCTGTTTAGATTAATAGCATTACACTTCAAAAATCTAACCTTATCGGCAAGTTGCAGCGCCAGCGCTTGCATCCTAGTTGGCTCAGAACGATGTAATATGGCGCACTCGCTGGGGTCATCCAGAGACGCCAACAACTCCTCGTTGATGATCATCTTCGATACTAGAGAGTGTACGCGTTGACGCGGCAACTCAAACATGTCTGCCAATGAACGGAGTGACAGGGACGCGTATACGTGCGCATACGTGAACAAGTAAGTGCGCAGTGACTCTTCTCGGATAAGACGACCGAGCATGGCGCGGACATTATCTGCACCGACCATTAGGTCCCAAACCTGCATAAGATGTAAATATGAAAATGGAATATTGTAAAAAGTGCATACGGCGGGATTCATAAAAACCTAGAACTAATAATAGCACTACAGAATCAATTTCTGGATTCTATAAAGGCATCTAGCATCAGGGGATGTGGACAGTCAACATTTTAAATATAATAATTTCCAAGTATTACCTACCTTAGCATTCATTTTCTCGTTGACAATAAAATTAAGGCACGCTCGCCAGTCCCCACGGCGCATCGCCCTGGCGGCAGCCACGGCGTGCTCGCGCATCGACTCCGGCGGCCCCACCAGAGACTGTCGCTCGCTAGCGCGCAAATTCTGATAGAAAGTCTTACTGATCATGCGACGGCGGGCGTCGAACTCATGTGCCGCCATATACGGAATCTCAATCAACATCGCCGACACCAAATACACGCATTCCAACAGTTCAAGATTAATATGCATGTGGAACGGCATCTGCCTCTGTTTCTCGATCTTCTCCTGTTCTTTGGAGCGCTCGTGCTGGCGTTGGGGGAGCAAACCTTGAGCGAGCAATTCCTTCGGCTTTCCAGTCATCATCAACTCCGCTAAGCATCCGTGCGCTTCCTTCACGTTGCCGCGTCGAAAAGCGCATAGACCCAAATTAGCCATGGTCCGATTGTACAAAATCTGAGTGCTCGGATCGGAATGTTGGACCGTCTCTTGCAGGTGAGACATCAGGAGAAGATCGCGAGCCTGGAACCAGTTGTCGTGCAAGGCGTGGTGATATATATGTGACAAGATAGCGCGAGTCCTCAGACGATCGCTCTCGTCGTGTGCGTAAATGTATTTGCAGAAGCGCTCCATTTTTTTAACGGTGGATTCCTCACCTGGAGGCGATTCTTTTCGCACCGCACGCGGGTCAAATTTATAGTACAAATGATCGATTTTACGTAAATAAGCGCGACAAACTTCCTGCGGCGATCCATCGCGTTCGACCACCTGACAGACGCGGTCTATGAGCGCGGAGACGCGTACTTCATCCTTCAGTCTCTCTACATACTCATTGGAATGAGGATCGCACTCCTTCAGCAGTTTAGTGAATTCATCATCCAGACGTTCTAAAGCTGTCAATACACAACCACGTATACGGAAGGGTGGAGTAACAAATTCTTCATTTTCCTCAGTGATAGTCTCGCTAAGATGCATATCCTCGTGAGCTAGGAGGAGAGTAACCATATGGTCTACATTCTCGACCAGTCTAGACCAGTACTCAGGTTTCATGGCATCAGAGACTTTAGGATTGTAGTCAAATAACGCAGCGACGGTGGCGGCGCGTAGCTTAAGTTGTAGAGCATCACCCAAATTGTGCTGTTGTGCGACTGTGCGCAGTTCGTGCAGTAATTCAAGTTGGGCACGGCGATCGGTACGCTTACGACCACGAGCTGCACTTATCTCTCCTAGTTTCTTCACTACCAAAGCGGCGTCGATGTCACTATCCTGTAAATATATAATTAAGAATATTTATAAGCTGTATTTTTATCAGTAAATTACATGAAGAAAATAAGTCGAGCAACATAAAGATGTTTACACAGTTGTTATTCTGGGCAAGAGAGGTAGTGATCTTTTGAAATAATATTACTCTGCACAGAGTGTCGACAAATCTGCGTCTCCTCCGATGTTGCCGATGATGTGGACCATCAGAGATCACTAAATACTACAACAATTTTTTACCTATTGACCCTCTCTCTCATATTTATGAATTATCAATGCATATGAATGACAACTTCCATGAAACATTTAAAAATATATTACTACCTTTGCAAACATTTTCGGCTTATCTGAAGTAGCTGCACCCTTTCTTACAGTTTCCCATTCTCCTCCATCATCAGTCTGGTCTCTCTTGCTGATCTTACCAGCTCCTCTCTCGCGTCTTTCCCTTCTCGCGCGACGTCTGTCTCTTTCCTCGTCATCGTCCCTCTCTGTGGTTCTCTTAAGAAAGCGTTCTCTGATGGTAGTTGCACCGCGAGCTTCGTCATCGGAACTTGAGCTGGAATCTGAAGAGCTTGAACCCCAGTCCATTGAGTCAGATGACTCATCATCTTGCGGCGGAGGGCGACGAGGAGGTTCAGGAGAACGACGCACTCGAACTTTCTCCTTAACCTTGTCCTCATCATCAGAATCATCAGATGATGACGTATCTAAATATGTAAAATCAAAAATAAGTCTATAAACAAAACTATTGAAATTAATATTAAATTTTAATAGAAAATTACTTCAATAATTATTTTTAAAACATATATAGCTTAACTTACCTTTCCGCTCCTCGTCATCATCTGGTAAATCAGGATTTTCTCGGAACTTTGTTATCTCGGCATCAAAATCCTTTTCATATTTTCTTAACTTTTGGCGCAACGATGTAAGAGCTTTACTATTGCCTTTAGATAGCGCCTTTCTTCCATCACGATCTGCCCACGCTCCTGCGACCCAATCGTCTAATTCAACAAGAGCTCTAATGAAGAACCGTGGTGCAATACCGTTCTCCTCTTTTTGAACTACAGGTGCTGCGCGAGTGTACGCCCTTTGTAGCTCCTCAAAAGAAGCTAAAGCCGATGAAAAATCTTTGATCTTCTTGTGATTGCGGATTGAATGGATTATACCTTCCAACTCTTCATACCGTTTTTCTTTCATAGAGCGCACAACACGCTTAGTTTCTTCTTCATCATCACTGAACTGCAGAAATGACAAGATGGTCAGGGTTTTATTTAGTAAAGTTCTTAAAAGTTACTATAATACAATCAACATTTTAAATTATTGATAATTGGTATGTATGGTAGATAAGTATTTGGATGCTTGTCCCAGAAATTTACAGAAATCATATAAAATTAATGAGTTTCATAATACATAACCTACTGATGGAGTGTAGTTTAATTTTTCTCTATAAATTACCTGGGTGAAAAGACTACTAGCACAAAACATTATGCAATTATGGATGCAAAGCGAAGGGGTGAAATCTCACCAAATGAGCAATGCTTGTCACATTATTTAAAAATATCCTTTATTTATATAACTTCGTTAATAAATATGGGTTATATATTTTGAAAAGCATTTTTTATCTATGTGTAATGTAATTTGCATTAAGTTATTCACAAACTTGCCAGAGAATTAGCGGAGCAGAGGAAACCTAGATAAGCCAAAAATCTTTTCCTCTTTTCAGGGAATCTGATCTTTAAATTTATGAAACCCCACATAACATGACTATAAACCAAAGATACTGCAAGTTAGGCTAAGAATATAAAAACTTTAGTAGAAATTCTTTGAGTTAAATAGTTCCATATTTAATATTTTTATGTTTTATACAGCCTAAAATATAAGATATAATTTTGGGGAGGAAGCACAAATCAAAACATATATAGTTATATTATATATATATACACATATATATGAAACATTGGTAATGTAATATAGTTATCATAAAACGTAATTCTTTATGGATTAGCAGCTGTTGTTTTTTAAAGTTGTGAAGAATAAACATTTCAGTTTTTTAATACACTAAAACTACAAGAGAAGCATAATATTCACGTAACTTACATGACATATTTTACAAATACCACAGTAATGTTTTTGGAGCATTTCAAGCCCGCATGGTAGAGCTCGCAACAATAACATCAGTTGCATTAACGGGCCGGCTTAACCGGTGAAATACTACAACCTCACAGAAAATAGGTGTGAAGTAGAAGTGCTTTGCTTCTCATCTGCTGAGTGAAGTGCCGGAGGCCTAATTTCTGTCCTCTTCCCCTTCCCATCATCTCCTTACAAGGATAGGATGGGAAAGGAAAGAGGATTGGACAGGGAGGGGGTTAACGGGAAGAGGATAATATCCTTTTTCGTGTCTATGCCCTCCTCTGTGCATTAAGTAACATACGCAAAGATGACATGTCTATCACACAATACCTCTTTTCTTAGGCCTAGACTTACCGAAATATCACTCCACATTCTTGAGAATTAAATTCTAATATTTATATTTATAGTAAAAAATTGAATTTCAAATTGAATCATCATAATTGATATACATAATATAAGAATAACAAATATTATAAAACACGAATTATACGATATGAAAAGCTGAAGCTATAAGGTATACTATTAAAACATATCTTGTTACATATCATGAATAATATGCTTATCATTACTATTGTAAGATTTTGTTCGTAAAACAAAAAGTTTACTTACAACTGATTTATTAAAATACTTAAAAACATGTACTTACAGTATAAACGGGTGCTGGTGCACGAACTACCTGCTCCTCTTCACTGGAACTTTCAGATTCCGAATCCGTACCAGTCGCGAAAAATCGACTCATGTTTGCCTCTTAATAAAACTGTAAAAATAAATAAAAACTGCTACTAAATCATCGAAAATCAGGGTTCGGAGCGTGAAATACATAGTCTACATTCACTAAACGAAAGTTTGAGGTTATGATATCTTAAATTTAAATTGAATTTTAGGAAATTTATACCGTCAAATAACGAAAATTCGTGTCGATGTAAGTAAAATGCCTAAATTTACGCTTAGATACATGAAAATTACAAGGAAGTTATTAATGACGATAACCCATGCCCACGAAGCAGACACACGTCAAAGAAATTGGATTTGGAATGGAATTCAAATTCAGAGCCGAACTTAAAACATCGAGACATCGATGAAAATCGTTTTTTTCAAGTCTAACTTTTTTAAATTAAACATACATTTTTGAGGCAGTGAACTTATTCACTTAATGAGAAATCCGATAATAGCTACCTATCGGTCCTTTCGGCCACACTCGAATCAGAATGCTAAACGCGTAAAGAGTGACAGCCCAAGCCGAGGTTCCCGGTCGGAGACCCTTGAGCCACTCTATGGAGCGTGCGCCGAAGCAACCTTAGAGCTCGGTGGCCTCCCAATCCGGTTATAATAATAAAGTACGTTTGAGCCACGGCTGCCTCTTCCGAGGGAGCCCTCGAGCAAAGATACTTTTAAAGGATCTTAGGCTAGGCACATTCTGCGCACTGGCACTTCAAGCCCGGTGCAGGAAAGAGTAAGCTGTAGATGCCTCTTCTAAGCAAGCAGTGACAAGTCAGTCACAAAAAATGACTTAATTAATGTTAAGAATTTCATTACTGCTATTTACTTTACCATCACACTCATCGTTACATCACATTATGCTGATACTGAGATACAATCGCTTTTCTAGCTAGGTCGCTTGTCGCTGCATGGCAGATAGGTTCTAGAGCTAAGTTCTAGATTTTTTATACAGAACAAGGGGGTAAACGAGCAGCGGGTCGTCTAATGATGAGTGATCACCAATTTCTATGAAAATCCGCAACACTAGTGTATCGTGTAGGTATATAGCGCAAACATCTGTGTTATAAAACTAAATTTGAAGATTATTATTGTGTATTTACCTAATTTTAATTCCATTTGAACCCAATTAAGTTCAATCTTGTTAAATATAAATCGTATATAACAATATTGAATTAAATGATTCACACAAACGCCGACTGCAAAAATAAATATGTATATATATTTACTTGCGTAAAATTATTTTTTATTTTATAATGGGTTATTCGTTTTTGAATCTACAGTTTTTTTATGATGTCGGTTTTTTTAAAATTTTTATAGCATTTTTATCGAACAAATATAACCGATTAGGATAAAACAAACACTAAATGAAGATTACCACAATAAATTAAATTGAAAACTGCACCCAAATCAATTAAGCAGTTACTGAGTTTTTTTTTAATTGAAATATTAGTACATTTTTTGTATCGCTTTTTTGTATTCACTCATACTTCTTTTAACCATTCCAACTAAGCTGAAAAAGCTTGTGCTAGGATATAATAAATCGGCCATTTTTAGAATGTTCCCACTGTAGGGACACAGGCTTCCTCTCAGAGAGAGGGAGGCTAGGATATAGTTCATGACAATAATCGAATGGCAGATTCGAACTCACGACCTTATGATCGTCATCCCTTGCCCATTAGGCTATTCGCGCTTCAAAGGCGATGGGCAGAAGGCAAACAAATAGATTAGCGTGCACAAGCGCAAAGGCATAGACGTAAATAGAAATACAGACAAACAGACAAAATTCTGATAATCATTGTTTTGTTGCGTTTATGAAGGCAGCGATCAGTTACATTTTTATTATGTGTATGTTATACTTGTATATATATGTAAAGATTTATTCGGAACATTTTTTAATGGAAAGGTTGGAAAACGAGCAATTGGTTCACTTGATTTGAAGTGACCCCTGACAATCGGCATCTGCAACAAGCTAATGAGTTGCAGATGTTGATGATGATGTTCTTTCATTCATCCGTGACTCATCTACTTGAATTTTTCTGATGATGCCGATCACGGTGGGGATGTTAGCACTGGAAGATCTACTTCTGGAGTGTTGTGTATGTATGCAGGTGGAGCTATTTCTTGGATGAGCCAACGACAACAAAGTGTGGCTATTTCCAAGAAATAGCTCCACCTGCATACATACACAACACACCAGAAGTAGATCTTCCAGTGCTAACACTGAAAAATTTGCCGCCCTTTAAATCCTGCCGTGAGCCCCAGGCCTAGGACGTCAGGCAAATAAAACATCACATTTTTTTTAAAAGTAAAAATAGAGAAAGTTGTTTCGATACATGATTTTGCGCCAGTGGATTTCCCGATTACCTTCAAAATCGATATCTAAATTCTAACAGATAGAGCGAATGTGCTTTGCTGTTTGCTGTCAGAATGAAAATTGACTAAACAGTAAATACTTTGCTAGCTACCAATGACAATTGACTTGACATAAAATATTTGCTCACTCGTTTGCAATATGAGAACGCTATTTAACAAAATTGATTTGATATGATTTGTTTTCTTTTGTTCGCCTTAGAAGTCGGGGCTCTAAGTCACGTTGTTTTCTCTCTTTGATTATTATAGCGAAATGGTAATCAATGCCAATATATTCAGTTTAATATGACAGCAAGTTCTTTCCTATACTTTGTTTAAGTTTGGAAATTTGTTTTCTAAAATGGAGCTATCGACATTAATTTTACCCAAGAATATTTGCCGAACGTGTCTTGCTGAATCAGATTCCTCAACATTTATGAGTGTACAAGATTTAATTGAACATGAGATGAACAAGATCAAACTCATAGATATATTGATCTTTCTAAATTGCGTCGAAGTAAGTATTAAATAAAAACTTCATGTCGGCTCCGTGCAAAGTGCTTGTATATTTACGTTTTATTTATTTGTTCTAGAACAACGATGAAGAAAATTGGCCTGAAGGAATGTGTCCATCATGTGTTTACACTGCTTTGCTGTCTTACAACTTTAAAATGAACTGTTTAAAATCTAATATTACTTTGTCACAAATATTTAGTGTACAAACTAGCGCTTCGAGCTTACAACGATCTAATATGGAATCTATTGATATAAATGTTGTTTATCAAGATCATGAATATGATACGCCGCTGTTTACTAATCATCCAACTCTCGATTTTGAAAACGTAACCATTCATAAAGAATTAACTCCTCTACCCCCCGTAACTGAAATTACATCTACTGAGCATCCACCTCGAAAAGAAGGAGATAAGAAATACTCATGCACTCTGTGCACTAAATCTTTTACAAGGATTTATGGATTACGATACCATATGGCAAAGCACAGGGATATTCGTAGGTTTCTCTGTCCAAAATGTGGTAAAACATTTCACATGTCTAATGGATTAAGACAGCACTTATTGTCTCATAAAGAAATTCCACAATTTAAATGTGGGTTTTGCAACAAGACATATAAATCAAGACAATCATTAAAAGAACATTTTCGAGTTGCTCATTCAAGCAATCGCAAATCATTTGTGTGTGTCACATGTGACAAAAAATTTACTGCTAAATCTACTCTAATGATGCACATCAAAACTCATAATGGAGTGAAGGAGTATCCTTGCCCTGATTGCCCAAAAACATACACTCGAGCATCATACTTACGAGCTCATAGCTTGTTACACTCTGGCGAAGAGCGCCCACACCCTTTTAAATGTATATTCAATGATTGTAGTAGAAGTTTTTCAACAAAACATTCCTTGTCAGTGCATGTTGCACATGCTCATTCATCTGAGAGATCCCACAAGTGTGACATATGTTATAAAGGGTTTGCTACAACATCAGGTTTAAAGATACATAAAGAATCTCACTTGAATAAGGAAGTCAGCTGTGAAATCTGTTGCAAAAAGTTCACCAATAGGAGGGTATTACAAAAACATATGAAAGTGCACAATGTTACTGATGATCTTATTCTAGAAACTGTTGTGGATTTTTTCAATGAAGGAATAAACTAATACGAGGTACTTGGCTAATTCATTTGAGTTTTTTTTCTTATACCATATATATACCTAATAGCATGCTTGTGATAGATATCAAACACTATTTAAAAATACAAGAATACTGATATTTTTGTGAAATTACAACTTTGTTATCTTAGCTGGGACACTACTGGAGACATTAACTTAAAGCATATTCTCATCTCAGTTTTTTCGGAAAGAAATATAGACACAAACCATGTATTGCAGCATGTACAACACCAATAAGTCTGTTTTCCTTTCATGTTGTATACAATATATAATAATAATAAAATAAATACAATATGTGACTATTTAAATTTGTGTATATCCTTATACCTCTTTGTCAATGAAAACTATAATTATTTTTCCTAAAACTACTAATTGGTAAACAACTATTTGCTATGGTTAAGACTATAAATGGAGATTTACAGCTTTGCTTTTGATTTTTATAGCAAATTGTTGGTAATTTCATAAATATTGTATATAGTTATATTACTAGTAATTTTTTTTTTGGATTAAATTAAATTGAACTGATTTTTGTCTTCTTTTAATCAAATTTGCATACATGTTCCATTCATCCACAAATTGCATGCAGTTCAATGCTGTTTTATACAACATTGACCCTTCCATTTGATTAGCTAATAATCATTTAATATTTGGTCAAGTGCTTGATTCAGAGAGAAAAGATTTTTTTTCCACTAACAGCATTAATAAATCAATTATTTTAAAACATTCTAGAGGGAGGCACCTTATTGTATAGAATGTGGTTAGTTAGTTGTAGAGTGGTGTGACCTGAATTCAAAAGATATGGTGAGATAGTTTATCCATGCATAGAAAAGGAGTATTTTGAGGAGCACACACTGCATAGATTATTCATGTTAAAGATGGAGAGAAAGACTTCTATTTTTCCTCAATCCAAAATTAACTATTTAAATATTCTTATACAACAATTACCAACTTTAAATAAATATTTAAATTTATGTTTAATAAAAAATGCCATTCGAATGAATACTTTAATTTGGGAAGTGTTCATATTGTCTAAATTTAAGGTACTAAGAACCTCAATAGAAACATTTTTGATGCACACAATACAGTGACTCGTATCTTTGGGATTGAAAATCCTACTAATATAAGAAATGCGAAACTGCAAGTATGAATGTTTGTTACTCTTTCACGCAAAAATCACCAAAATATATCAAATGGATTTTAATTAAACTTTATGGTAATATAGCTTATACATCAGAATAACATATAGGCTATAATTTATAAGGATATTGCGTGAATTGTCCAAAATATAATGATTAGCGTCAAGCAAGGAGGAAAAAAATCCACGATAGCGAGCTATTCTACACGTATATAATGTATAATGGACCAATATTTACCAAATATTCCTAAGAAAAGCCCGCGACAGCATATATTGTATGTGTAAGCCATGTATGGCTAAAATAGTGACCCATCTATTAATTGCAAGGCGGAATGAAGTTTGTCGGGCCAGATAGTAAATTTTATGTAAACAGAATTTGTTACCCAGAACTTCGATACACAAAATCCTCGCATACTTTATACAGGTTTAGTTTTAATTAGAACAGATTACTCATACCAGTCTTCAATAACACATTATTAAATCATGTTATCAAGTGTTCCGATAAGGATTACTCATAGCATATTGGGTTTTTATTTTACATACATGATTTGATTGCTTTACAAAAATTCAGTCACTTTTTGTGCTTTAATTTGTGTGACATCAGGTTGAATGATTAATCAGCAGTTGACAAACCATAGAAACAGAGAGATAGTTAAGATAAGTGGCAGAGTTAGACTTACCGTGGGTTTCCACTGGCATATAAACTTGTCGCAATACAAGCTTTCTCTCTTAAAAAACCGCTGTACCGATCCACGAGGACGTAACACCCCGACTAGCTGGGTACTTCGGACTCCAGTGTTCCACGGGCAACGTGGCTAGTAACTGGTATTAATATCTCTTACTAACTATGGCTAAGAGGACCACTCGACTCCCACCGCTGAACGTGGGTGTAAACGACGGGCGTGCACACCTACCTGCGCCAGGACCTGCCGAGTGCCGTACGCGGGGATGACGGAGTCCTGGTCTACAGGAAAGGCCAAAGGCATGGTGCCCAGACCAGCGACAAACCAGAGGGCGACAGACGAGTAAGCTCTTAAAGGCTCTAGCACGAGCGACCGCACCAGAGCCCATCGACCCCTTACCACACGACAACTTCAAATCGACGGTGCTGGACAGAAGTCACGCCCTTCACTGCAAATTATGGAACAACTGTGTGACTGTATGCAGGCAAAAGAAGCCATGCCAAGGATTGACAAGTGTTCATCGAGGAGGATACTGCATCTGAACAAACCAGATCAGGAAAGTTGCTGCAGCTCTTACAGGTCATGGTTATTATAAAAAACACTTGTATAATATAGGTATCACCGACAGCCCTCTATGCAGAGCGTGCATAGAGAGTGAAGAGACGGCGGCCCACGTCATGCTGCAGTGCACTGCAGTGTCTGGATACAGGGTTAAGTATCTCGGTTCGCCGGGATCGCTCCCGGAGATCGCCAACGACATCAACATGAAGGAGTTGCTGGGATTCTTTGATGAGTTCGGTTGGTTGGAGTGATCCATGTCCCACCCACAGGCAAAATACGCGCCAGTCGTGGAGTTGCGGAAAAAAGCCCCTTAACTAACGTGTCGAAAGTTGCACATACACTAGTTGGTACATACACCGGACTACACGGGAGTTAAACCGTTATTTAATGTCTCACGAAAGTTTTAAAAAAAGATTCTGTTGGTTCCCTGACAAAATTTGTACGAGAAAAGATTCTTTATAATTTGAATTGAAGGTGCCAAGCCAATATGTAGCATAGATTTTGTTAAGTTACTTGCCATTTTCTGGGAAATGTTCAGAACCTAAAAATATGCAGACAAATATTTTTACTAGATTTTGAACCAAATCTAAGATGTTAAAGTGCTACTTGTTTATTCCTAAATTTATCATTGAATAAATAATTTTATTGTGAGTAATGACTAATAAAGAAGTCAAGTAACTTGTAGTGTTGAAAGCTACTGATAAGCCTTAATTCATGTTAACATGTTTTGTGCTTGTTAATGTTGGAAAATATGTTAAATTATAAATGTTATCACTAATTTTAATCAATCTATAATTATATCATTCCTAAATATTATCAAATTATATCTAACTTATGATTTGTGTAATGATACTGTTATAATGCTGGTACAATTTTATTATAGTAAAACAAATTGGAACTTGTAGTATAGGTACTTAATAAATGTACATAAAGTTAAACAACTTTATTGTAATTTTCCCAGTAACCATATTAATTAAATAAATTTAACCATAAATCTGACCTTGATGTAAATTAGGAAATCAATGAAAAAAATATTGCATTGATTTTTTGTAAATAAATTTGAAGTTTTACATGAAGAGATAGTTCTAGCTTAATTATTTATATACATTTTTTTAAAACCCTTTGACAAAATATGCATTTTGGTTTCAGGTTACAATTATATCACCTAAAGTTTAAAGGATTTTTTCCAATTTTTAATAACAATAGTGAAAACAATATAGCTGTATGTATCAACAATAAATGGTGTTAGAATGGGATGGATATATATTTATAATTTGGAATATTTCAGAGCTTTTAGCACTTGTATTGAAATTGATGCATATAAAATTAATGTAAGGTATGCTATGCTTAATTATTATTTATTAGTGTATATCATACACCACAGGCATTTATTTATTTTTAAATTATTTGCTTAAAATTTTGTTTATTTGCTTGTTTTGCTTTCCTATTTTTATATCTGCAACTTCAACTTTGTCCTGTATTGTGTCTATAAGCTTGTTTTGTGAGTCAATTTCCTCACCAAGAGCACTGCCAAGTCCTTTAAGACGAGTAATTTGCTGAACCATCTGATCCAAGTTTGCATCCATCATTTCATTAATACGCTGGCTATCTGAAATTGGAGCAGTAGTTTGTTCTGGATTTAAGCCTCGTAGTCGGGTCGATGGATGGCTATTATAGTGATCCTCAGCAGTAAGTTTGGGTGTGTTACCTAAAGCGTCATCTATATTACTGCTGATGCCAGCTTTCGAACGGAGACTGTCTGGGGAGGCTTGACTCCTTGGAGGTGTTTGATCTGATTTACCCGAAATATAATTCTTTAAACCATAGAAAACTGATTTTATGCCATTCAAATGTTTTTGACTGTAGTGAAGATTTGTATTAATTTCATCTAATCTCCGGTTAGTGTTCTGAAGTTGCTCTCGCTGTCTCGATAGTTCTTCTACTGTAGCAATGCCGATCGTTTCGCTATCGTGTAAAAGGCCAATGCTTCTTATTGAGGAGTCTAGAGTTCGTTGTTCTATTTCCTTTTGTCTTTGTAACATCGCTTGTCTTTGTTTCTCCAGTTCCGCAATGTGTCCACCATAAGGAGTATTAACAGGATTTCTTTGAGGCTGAGGTAATTTTGATCTATAACTTTGCACAAATGTGTCGTTGTCGACATCATCGTCTTCGAATAAGTTGCTCGAGGGGCTGATATACCTATGATCCGCCATATTAATTACTTTTCACTTCACAATTCAATTATATACTAAAACGATCTTATTTGTGACAAGCTAAATATTTTTCTTTTGTCTTATAGTAGAAATTTGACAAAAAATGAATGTAATTACGTCTTCGCAATAAAGTCAATGGGTTTGTTGGGTGGGTGGGCATATAGCTATAGCTAAGCTGATAATCACTATTCACAACTGACTGGCTGATATTGACAACCACTGACAACGACAAGGACAGCCGACAGCAGACGACGGACAAGACCTGCCTTACATGGTTACCAGTGATGTCATCGTAAAAAATTGGGCTGCCGTATGTCAAATTCTGTTTGGAGGCATTTTGAGGGAAAAAATACTAAAATGCCGTAAATAATTGAAATAGGTTTATTCTTCATTTGTTTTTTCTCCATACAGATATCTTATCGCGTCCATCACTTCAGATTTATGTTTATCTAGTGCGTACTTGTCTTTGCTTTTCTATGTATACTTTCTGGCTTTCCCCTATCATTTTTTTTACAGTTGCTCTTTATTATTTATTTAACTCTTCACTCAACTGTCATCGCCAAATCAGCTGCTATTTCGGAGTCTGGAAACAAGATTTTAGGACCTCTGTTAAATGATCCACTGCCAGGAAAGAAATGTTATGCTCAGCCACAAATTCATTCACATTCAAAAAATGGTGTTTACGCTTTTTAGTTTTTTTTGGCGTAAACGGGCCTTCATGCTTCAGAGTCACATTCACTCATGTTACAAAATTATAAAACAATTTCTGTCAAACCCGTATCATACGAATGAGCTCTGAGTATTCTTATAGCCAATTGACGTATTTGTTGATACGGTGGCAGTGAAAGACCTGCCGTATACCGTATTTTTTTTAAATAATCGTGGATTACTGTAATTGTCATGTCAATACATCACTAATGTTCACATCAACGACAACGTCTATCCAGGGACAGATGATCTATATATAATTTTAGTGAACTTTTCACTTTTTACTTAGACTTTTTATAAATAACAATCAAAGGGAATCAATCAAATATAATATACAATATAATAAATTGTCTTTTTTTAGACTGTATTATATATATATATATTTAAGTTAAATAAATATATATATATTTATTTATTTATTTATTTGAACTTGTATAAATATATAATAAATATGTATAATATTCATAAATAGATAGATAAAAGAATATTATTGTTCTTTTATCTATCTATTTAATAATTGGTGTAAAAGTGTAAAACTGCAAAGCATACCACACTTTGACGTTTTGTTAAATGTCTACTTGACATTGATAACACTGCAATTCCATGGCTTTGGCTTGTATTCATTACTTGAAAATTGAAATCTTTGCGTGGTAGTAAATCGATTATTTACATTCAAGATGATGGCAGGCAAAGGTACATTAAAAATAATGGTTATTTATATTGTTGTGATTGAATAAATATTCATTTTTAAATAATTGAATAATTGCAGTCATGGCAGAAACGGAAGATCAGAGCAGGATAAGGTTTCAAGTAGAATTGGAGTTTGTACAGTGTTTAGCAAATCCAAATTACATACATTGTAAGTTGATGATTTCTTTTAAATAGATAAAATATAAAAATCTTGGGCTTACCGCAGTTACACCTGAAGAGACAAAGTGGTTAAAGTGGCAAAGTTGGCATTAATTTAACATTACCTTACCATTCTTGAAAGTATTCACATCATAATCCTATGAAAATACCGTGCTCACAATTAATAGGGACAATAAATTACTTAATTGTTACAAGTATAAATTATTGAATCCCCCACTGTAAAACAGCAATTTTACAATAGTTACAGTAAATTTTGCCAAATTAATCCATGAATAGATTGAAGATCCTTCCCTCTCTCGGAGAGGAGGCCTGTGTCCCTGCAGCAGGGAACATTCTGAAAAAGGCCAATCTATTATATTTTTATTAGATAGAAGATAACTAATTTATTACTTTACTTTTTAGTTTTAGCACAAAGAGGTTATCTAAAAGAGCAAATATTTGTGAACTACTTAAGGTACTTGCAGTATTGGCGTGAACCTGAATATGCACGATATCTCAAGTATCCAATGTGTCTGCACTTCTTAGAATTGTTGCAACATGAGGCCTTCAGGAGAGAATGTGTTTCAGCTCAGGTGAGTATTTTAAAGTACATTTTTTTTAAATTAATGAGGTATGATGTCAATCCAAGACTCTTACTGTCACTGATGAGATCACCTAAAATTATAAGAGGAAATCTCTTCATTACCCCTACCCCTACCTTAATATGCAGTAAAAGTTTACACATGAACAGCTGGATTATTGTGGATTGACAATCAATTATATATTCTATTCATCTCATTTTTATAAGAAATAAAAGTAAAATACATTTGTATTAATTATATCAATGACATTTATTATTTTTAAGGTGTGCAAATTTATGGATGATCAAGCTATTTTACTTTGGCAACATTATACGCGGCGGCGCACACGCACTCTCCAGCCACCAGATGCACCGGCTCCACCCGCACCTCCTGCTGCATCGCAACAGGTGCCTCCTCGTCAACAATCATGATTATGGGCCTAAAGTGTTTAATACTTAATATTCTCTTTAAAAATCAATAAAAATATTTAATAAACAAATCATACTAGTACACTATGTACGTTAGTTAGTTATTAGGGGGGGTATTTTCCGCAACTACACAACTGGCGCGTATTTTGCGTGTAGGTGAGATATGGATCACTCCAACCAACCTAGCTCCTCAAAGAATCCCAGTGACCCAGGATCTCTGGGAGCGGTCCTAGTGACCCAAGATATTTAACCCTGCATCCAGACACTACAGTGTAGCTTAACGTGGCTCTTCACGTTCCATGCACGCTCTGCATAGAGGGCTGTCGGTGATACCTATATTGTACATGGTGTTAGTTAATATTACCATGACCAGTAAGAGCCGCAGCAAACTTCTTGATCTAAGGTTTATTCTGATGAAGCATCCTCCTCGATGAACTCTTGTCAATCCTTTTTTTTTTTTATAGCATAAGGGGGCAAACGAGCAACGGGTCGCCTAAAAACTAAGAGATCACCGCCGCCCATGAACATCCGCAACACCAGAGGAACTGCGGATGCGTTGCCGGCCTTTAAGAAAGGAGTACGCTCGCTTCTTGAAGGACCCTAAGTCGTATTGGTTTGGAAATACCGCTGGCGACAGATCATTCCACAATGCGGCTGTCCGAGGCAAGAAATTACGCGAAAACCGCACCGTAGTGGAATGCCAACCATCAAGATGGTGAGGATGGTAATTGTAGCTCTGTCGAGTTGAGCGATGACGAAACTCAGCGGCAGGAATTGTTCCAAACAACACACTCCCCATGGTAAAGACGATAAAAAATGCAAAGGGAGCTGATGTCCCTTCGCAATGCCAGCGAGTCAAGCCGATCAGTAAGAGCTCGGTCGTTGATGATTCGAGTCGCTCTTCGTTGTACGCGGTCAAGTGGAAGAAGCTGGTAATTGGTGGCTCCAGCCCAGAGATGCGAGCAGTATTCCATATGAGGCCGAACCTGTGCCTTATACAGCCTTGACATGGCTTCTTTTGCCTGCCTACAGTCATTCAAGTTGTTCCCTAATTCGCAGTGAAGGGCATGACTTCTCTCCAACACCGTCAATCTTAGGTACCCGTGCGGTATGAGGGCGATGAGCTCTGGTCCAATAGCTCGTTTTCTTGAGCCTCTGCGAGCTAACTCATCCGCCGTATCGTTTCCTCTTGATCTACTGTGACCTTTTATTTACTGAAGGATTATGTCGTTTCGCTCCAACCTCATTTAGTCGCTGATGGCATTCATATATGAGGCCTGAAGAGATGGTGTTGTTAAGTTGTGGTGTTGTTTAAGCGCGTGTAGCACCGCCATGCTGTCAGATAGTAATCGGATAGTTTCTTCCTTTGCTTTTTTTGCTGCTATGGCTTGTGAATCAATCACACCCATACATTCCGCTTGGAAGACAGTGTTGTAGGTACGTACAGATATGTGTTTCCTGATGTTCAGGTCTTCTGAGAAAACACCCAAGCCTGTTCCTTCGTTTGTCTTGGATCCAACAGTATAGATCCTCGGTTCGCGCTGTATGTTACGTACGTTATAATTGATGATAAATATACATTTATTTTGAGGAGCTTGTGCACATTTAAAGAGATTCAAAATTTCATTATTAAGCATAAACTTTATTGTAGCACAACGAAGGGTGATGATTTCCCAATGGCCATTTATCAAGAAAAAACAACTTTTGAAGACTGATAGATTGTAATGTTTCATGTTTGATCCAGTAAAATGTATTATAAGAGGTATTTTTGATGAATGACCACCGCTGCATCAACAATACTGCGAAGTGTAACAGTTCCCTTGCCAACCTTATTTTAGGAATGGAGAGAAGCGTGCATAAGGATAAGTAGGTAGAAGGCAAGGGGAGGGGAAAGGGTTCATTGTCCATGGCTAACTAATCTTACTGCCCTTTCCTCACGTTATGTGGGGTCGGCACGGTATGACCGTAGTCCATACTGTATAGGTTTAGGCTACAATTCTTACGGCCGGCCGCCTGCAAACTGCAACCTTTCTCAAACATAGTTAAATCAGTATGTAGCTTAAAATATATTTTTTTAATGTATTAATTATTTTGTCTTAGTTTTCTTAGTCATGAAACTGTTTAAACATATACTGTTTAGCAAATAATAATGTCAAATTAGTATGTATATAATTTTTGTACTAATTTTCTGTAAATATAAAGTGGATTTTATTTCCGCGGCTTATTTATAACTTGTTCCCCGAGGTTTTACCCCCCCGATCCGTTTAATTTAAAAATAAATAAAATAAATATGCGCTCACGCCCGTAACCCAGAGGGGTAGGCAGAGATCATGGATTTCCATTTGGCGCGATCCTGGCACATCTCTCTCGCTTCTTCCACATTCATACATCTACGCATGCATGCTCGTCGGTTATGGGTGCTCTTTATAGCGCCCTTTTTTAGTAAGTCATAAATCTGATCGATGTAGGTTTTCCTAGGGCGTCCTCTACCAACACTGCCACTCACTTTTGCAACATACATTTGTTTTGTTATTCTCTCTTCATACATCCTTTCAACATGCCCGAACCACCGAAGCATACCTTTCTCAATTCTAGTCACAACGTCCACTTTTAAGCCACACTTTTCCATCATAACGTTATTTTTAACCCTATCATTCAAAGTCACGCCTAACATACTTCTTAAGGATCGCAACTCAACGGCATTAACTCTACTAGCATACTTATCCTGCCAAACCCAGCTCTCACTTCCATACATTAAAGTGGGGACTAGTACAGCATTGTGTATTGCCAGACGAGCCTTCATAGACACATTCTGACTCCTCACTACTGTACCTATAGCCCCATTCAATTTATTTCCCGCACTCGTCGTTCAAAATCTTTAACATGCCTACCATCTCTACTAAACATACACCCCAAATACACGAACTTTTCCACCTGTTCCACTACATTTCCATTAACCTTTATTTCAATTACTGTCTTACTTTGTTCTCTTTCAAACACCATTACTTTCGTCTTATCCACATCATCTTTATACCTTTACCATCTAGTGAATCATTCACTACATTCAGCATAAGTTATAAGTCCTCCGCTGATGACGCAAACACAACCTGGTCATCAGCGTACAAGAGCGATTTTACAACTAACTCACCCATTCTTAATCCACAATCTTCGTCTTTCAAAGATTTCAAACAATCATCCATAAAGAGATTGAACAGCCACGGGGATGCTACACAGCCCTGTCTTACACCTTTATAGATGCTAAATCAGTCTGAGTAGGCCCCGTTTATCCTAACGCAAGCAGTAGAATCTTTATAAAGAGGCTTTAACGCTTGTATTAGATCACTGTTAAATCCAAAGTCAACCAAGGCTGACCACAGATCATCTCTTTTAACTTTATCATAGGCCTTTTCTAGATCTACGAAGGCGCAGAAACCTTTTTGGTTTAGAGCCAAAAACTTTTCTATGATCATACGTAAAGAAAAGACCTGATCCATGCAACCCATTCCTTTCCTAAAACCAGCTTGCACATCCCACATTCTTTCTTCTGTTTCTTTCATGACTCTTTCAATCAGTACTTTAGCATACAGTTTTCCCACAATGCTGACAATACTGATTCCTCGATAATTCTTACAGTCATGCTGTGAACCTTTCCCTTTATACAAAGGGAAGATGACGGCTTTACTCCAATCTTCCGGTACTAGGCCATGTCTCCAACATATATTGAAAAAGACCCACAGCAGGCTTGCAACTAAACCTTCACCAGCTCTCAGCATTTCAAGAGAAATCCTGTCATACCCAGGTGCTTTACCCAATTTCATTCTTTTCATCGCAATCACAATCTCATTCAAACTTATCTCACTTTCCAACTCCTTTTCTTCATGAGTATATGCCGTATAATACATAATTTAAATGAAAGCAGATTTATTTTCTAATAAATTAGAATGAGAGTACTTCAGAATATATCAGTAAATAAATAATCCTAAGACGTAGACAAAGGTCACGGAAAAAATTTCACTGACCCACCGTGTCGCATAGCATTGCTTGCCAGCGCTCTTACATCCTTTTCGTTTTACATTCATTCCTCTTTTGCTTACCGCAAGGATCGTAGCGTTCAATAACCTATAACTTTCCCTAATAATTGGGTTGTCAAATGAAAAAATAATATTTCAAATCCGATTGGTACTTTCTGAGAAAAGGGCGTTCAAACAAAATATTCAAAATTTCACACGTATAAATGACAGTCAAGGTATCGTAGCGACAAATACCGCTTCATGTCCATGTTTTCATAGACTTATGACAGATTATGTCTTGTTTTACACAACTTGTTAACACTTGTTACTAAACTCATAATAATGTAAGCGGTTTTTATTTTAAGAAAGGATGTGTGGGCTTCCTCCGTCTCGCCATGCAGAATGCTCGCAGGGTTATAAAGTAGAGTAGTTCCACAACACTCATTATACTGAAGCCCATACATAAGCCCAGTAAACCTCCGGTGTTAGCTGTGGAAATATATAATTTGTTATCAACTTTATTTGTCAAGGTACTGAGGAAGAAACCCACATTTTAAAAATATATTTGCAAATGTTTATTATTGATTTTGACCCAAACGATTCAGTTTTCGTGGTAAGTCTACTACTACTAAGGTACGTACTACTAAGGTTGAAGAGCCCAATGTTTTTAAATTTAACTGTATATAACTGTGTATGTTTTTAAATGTAACTCTACAACCGAATTATTCCTCTGAAAGTTAACAAATACATCTTTTGCACGAATGGGCCGGCTCGACCGGTGAAATACCACGACGTCACAGAAGACAGGCGTGAAGTAGAAGTATTCTGCGTTTCGTCTGATGAGTGACGTGCCGGAGGCCTCTTAGTAGTCCTCTTCCCCCTCCTACCCTTTTCTAATAAGGAAAGGATGGGAAGAGGAAGAGGATTTGACGGATGAGGAGGGGATGGACAGGGAATGGAATTATCCTTTTTTCTGTTTGTCCCCTCCTTCGTCCATGAAGGTCGGCAACGCATCTGCAACTCATTAGCTTGTTGCGGATGCCTATGGGTAGCGGTACTTATTTCCAGGGGCCGCTTGCTCGTTTGCCACTTTATAATATAAAAAAAAAAAAAAAAAAAAAAAAAAACTTTGTACGTAATACTTACACAAAAATTCCGTGAGACCAAAAATTTCCCCTTTCGTGAATCTCATAAATGTATTATCTTCAAAATAAAAGTGGACCAATAGCATGTTTTCCCTGGAATTAAAAGATTCATAAATATGATGATTTCATATATGGCTGGTCGAGAAAATTAGATGTATTGTTATACAAATGCAATGCAAATTACGTGAAGTAATCGGGGGTCCTGTTCAATAATATTGTGGAGTACTGTCCAATGAGCGCTTTGTTGAGTGGCGCGGTGCTTAGTCGCTCGAAGTACGCTATCTCATTGCAGGCCGGCAGGCACTCGTCGCACGTCGCCTCACCGTCTGCGAACCACAATTTTGTGTTTGAAATATATACCACATGTTTTTAGTTAAAATATTTAATTAACAGCTACGTTCAGGTCAGGTTTAGTCAATATGGTGACAGTCCACTGGATGAGAGCTGCACGAGAAAGACCATTAACCAATCTAGTGGCATTTATAACAGTATTAATATCAGTAGTTATTAATATTTTATCTATAGTCTCGTGATCGGATTCCTTTCCTTTTTCGATATTCGAAGCAGTGGTGGCTCAGCGGCTTAGGCCCCGGTTTACGTACTGTTGCGGGAACCCAGTCAGGCGCTTTATTTTGTGTAATTTATTTCATCACACCTCACGATGTTTTCCTTCACCGTTTTTGGAGTACCAAAAGGTCGTGAGGAAACCGGCATGTTCTTACAACTACCAAATTCGAAGACATGTGTCATCCACCAACCCGCACTGGGCTAGAGTGGTGGATTATTTCTTCTCCCGCAGAGGAGGCCTAGGTCCCTGCAGTGGGAAACATTCTAGAAAAGGCTGATTTATTATTATACTATATTTCGATATTCTCATTTTTAGGGTTCCGTATCCAAAGGATCTGTCTTCCTGTTTGTCTGTTTGTCTGTCCGTCTCTTACCAGGCTGCATTTCATGAATCGTGATAGTTAGACAATTGAAATTTTCACAGATGATGTATTGACTATAACAGCAAATCTATACATATAATACAGAATAAAATAAATATGTATAGCTTCCATACAACAAACGTGATTGCCGTTTCTATAGGTAATGGTACGGAACCGTTCGTTCGCGCGTTCGACTCGTAGTTAGCCGGTTTTTTTTCCATGTTGTCTATTACCTGTCTATTGCTTGTCTATAACTCTTGGACTGTAACTGTAATGTACCGTTTACTCTTCGTTTTTTTCATATTCATAGTTAAATTGCAATTAAACACTAATGTAATAAAGTAGTCAAATAGGTGAAGTGTACCACTTTGTGCAGTCAGTTTAACATTTGAATAACATTTGGCGTCGGCTTTTCCACAAATACGTGATGTCTTGTTTTCTGAAAACAAAATTGGCACCATCTTAGTTTGAATATATCTTATCGGCCCAAATAAGCAATATTGCGCGTTTAATTTTTTTAAAAGGCCTTGCAAATTAAACAATAATGTTCATACTATATAGTTGCGATTAAACAGCGCTTTCTCGAGAGAATTTTCCTTCCATTAGATAACAGATATCTAGTGACATTTAAGTTATCGCGTTATTTTGTTCCTTTAAACATAACCGCTATACACTAACAAAAACATTTCATAATTATCTATTTGTTTTGTGTATCTTATAAAAGAATCCGAACTCTACCTTGTAGTGCAAACTTAACATTAAAGCATAGGTGTACTTACTGGGCATGTAATAAAGGACGCATTTGCATTTATCCAACATGGACCTGGCTTCGCATTCCATCTCACAGTTCCGCAAAGTGTAAGTTCTAAAAAATATAACAATTATCTTTGGTGTTGATAATCTTGAAAATGGAAAACTTGTTAACCTTATTCAACTTGTGCCGTTTGCGTTTTTCTTATATGTTTTATCTATACTTCATATTTTGTTTCTTAAAGTCTTGGCTGTGGGTAGGAAGCACAGGTTTGTGTGTTTTTAGAGACAGGAGGTCATTTCATAGTTAAGTTACACATTCAGTTACTTTTATTTGTTGTAGCTTAATGTTTATAAGTTGTTTAATTTTTTAGCGCGATGTTTATAACTTAACTTTTTTTTTACTTAAATTATCAGAGGCCCGTATCTTTAGTAAATGTCTTTTAAGTCTTTTTCTCACAATGTTCTCAATAATGTTTTCATGGGATCACACTTATTAAATCTCCGTTAATAGCGAAGAATTATTGCAACAATTTTGTATTCAAAATTAAAATTAATTATCATGATGTTACCTGTAAAATACTAATTCTTTTTCGCTTGAAAAGAGACAAAGCCTTTTCTTAACATCGATGTTTTTGAGCGAAGATTGCGCGTCCAAAATCCTCGGCTGTATCGCGACCCGCGCTTCTATTCCCGGCCCATAGATTTCTCCTATTTTTGCAATGTTCGGAGTTTCCGTAGGGTTGTGTAGAAGTATCTGAAATATAGTAATTCATTATTGATTCCTTGTACATTGCAATGCATGCTGTGTTCACTTTATTAGGATGTACCTACCAATGTTATGAAATTTTAAGTTTGTTTTTCCTATGATATTTGTTTGATATCGTCCCGTTGGTAAATCATCTTATTATAAATAAATGAAGTATAGGGCGTACCCTACTTCTACACAAACAAAATTTTGACTTTATTTCCTACAGGAAGTCAATAAAAGTAAGGAGGTATGCAAAAAAGTAAGTAGATCGAATTTATTGCTAAATAAGAAATTTAACCTTGTTGTGTTTGTGTGTCGAGTAATCTATTCTACAATTGTATTAAAGATGTAATGTGTTAAATACTTAACCTTAAAGCCCATGCTCTTCGTGGATGCGCAGTAATATTCAGCGATGTTGGCATCCAAGACTAGAGTCAAGCCGTGATTGGTGCCTATCCCTGGGGAAAGAGATAAAAATAATTACTACGCGTGTACAGTAACATGACACCCGAGTCCAGTGACAACACAGCAATGTACAAAAAAGATTACGTCATGAAATAATCTAATGTAACATATAACCTTAAGCCCAAAGAGTAACGCGATTTTACCCGTACGGGATAGGATGGGAAGTTTGGAAATATCATTTCATACGAAATGTATACGAATGTGCATACGTGTGACGTGTGAGTCACGGAAGAGAAGGGGACGTACACCGGACGGGAAAAACATCGGATTTTGTTGACGAACACCTTAACAATAACAGCTCGCAATACTAGAACGTTAGTTCCGAGTCACTGTCACGGCGCGTATACATTAAATTCCCCGTCAATGTTTACCAAACCACGTCCCGTCCTCGTCTCTCGAAATCCTCGTCTGTCTTCTGGAAGAAGAAAAAGAAGAGAAGAAGTGTAATGGGAATATAGATATTAAATAACATTTTATGAATCACCTTTAGGCTTCCATGGGAAACCATCGGGGGGCGCGTCAGACGGGTAGCCACCTTCCGGAGTCCAGTCTACGGACGGCGAGGGAAAGGTCAAGTTCATATCGTTCAGGTCCCTACTGTAATAATAAAGGCTGACATTGACAAAAACTTTACATGATAAAACACAACAGAAAAAATGTAATACGGTTAATCGCCATATTATAGCTTTAACAAAATATTGCAACAATTTACCAGCGTCAGTGTTTTCGTCCAATTATGACGTGGGTTCTTTCAAGAGAAGTGTGAATAGACTGTTGCTAAACTAGTGCCTACCACGGGCCACCGACCACAGCGACAACCGCCGGTGTTCGAAAGCCATCACATTTCCGATTCAAATGTATCAACGCCCTTTAAGGCGTCGTGCTCCATAAGGACGCGTGCGATGCGTAGGAGCGTAATGCTTCAAAAAGTAAATATTACATTCAAAGGTCGAAATAAACAAAAATCTTTGAAACTTTAACCTATTGAGACCTTTTAAGACTGCAATTCTATATCCATATACCAAGTGTACGTACGGATTTCGAAACATGTTGTCGCGGTGCACGACATTGAAGGTACAGCACAGGCCCTCGTCGGTGAGCTGGGCGTTGAATAGATCCTGGCAGTTCATGCTGCGCGAGTCCCAAAGGCACATCGCCAACATTTCGTTGCACGGTTGAGTCACCTGAAAGTAAGGCCCATTGGAATAGTAGGGTTTTCTTTATTGGCGTCGCCAACTAGTCCCAGTTTTACAATAAATATTAATAATGCCAACGTAAAAAGAGATATCATGCGTCTCTGCACAGTTTTAATGCTTAGAATAGTACATATATGTTGTGTGATGTACTATATAGCTCCGAAATTACAATTATTATGTTTTGATAGTTAACATTTCACTTCTGCTGTATGCTTTTTTCTTAAACGGGTACTCAAAACAAACAAAATCTATTGTCTACCTATCTATACTTGACAAGTGGTATCTATTGATAATGGATCTTGAATAACTCTCCGTAAAATGTGGTCGAGGTGTTTCTGGAGATTGTCTGCTCGGCAAGTATAGACACTTGCGGATTTCTATGCGTTAAGATGATCCAGCCAGGTTATTGTAATTAAAAAAGTAAATTACATTAATAAGAAATGATCGCGTATAATCCCAATTTGCACTTTCAGCTATGTCATCTTCGAAAATGTCTGCATCTCTTTGTGTGGCGCATAAACTGTTCAACAGCTTTTTATCCAAGGAACTCCTAAAATAATGAAAGTATTAAAACTACAAACTATAAACATACAGTAAAAGAATAGAATAGCAATATCTATATTTCTACTTTTTGTTCATGGTTTTTCACCTTTAGCTATACCTTCTTTCATTGCAAGATATGATTGTTGTAAACAAACAAACGTCATTTACCATACGCGCCATACCACTACTGTCGTGAACTATGTCTTAGCCTGGTGCTAAGCTTTAGCGTATTTTTCCAAAACAAATATTAGAAAATGATTTACAATGTACTAATATTTCCAAAGTATATAAGGTGATATAAAAGGCCGCCATTCAATAGGCTCAGACGCTTTTCCTAGCGTCAAAGACGCAACAGAGATAATAAAAATCCTAATATGAAGGGCACTATAGCTGTTACCCACGTTGAATAGGTTCAGGCGGTTGAGATGTGACGTCTTTAACATCACGGTCACATTTTTGTATTTCAGACATTACGATAGCACCTTCTTGTCATAGAAAGGGTGTATGACTTGCTATCCGGTAAATGTCCATCTTGTTTTATCTGATAAACCTCATATATTGAACTCACTGCAGCGTCGATCCGGATGGACAAGTAAACAAATATATCCTTTGTTACTCGCCGATAGAAGAGCTTCTAGTAGTGATAGAATTATCAAAATCGGTCCAGTAGTAGATTATTTGTTACAAACAAACGAAAATACAAATCCTATTTCCTCTCTATAATATTAGTGTAGATAAACCGAATAATATTGCACTTGTCATGATGATTTTATTAATTATTATATTATCACTATAAAGACATGAATACACACCCGGTGTTTATATACCGTTCGGCTACCGACTTCTTCGCTTGGTTGACATTGCACACGGTGAGAGCGGGGAAGGGAAGATCCTGTAGATGCATATTCTCAGGATTGATGCTCACAATCATTGGAGACGAGCGCCACTTGTGGTATACGTTGAAGATGAAGAAAGTAGCACATATCAGAGAACAGCAAAACGCAGCCAACCAGAAAAATCTGGAAATTGGGTATTGCACGAAAAATATTGGTAATGATTACGGATATCATTATGAAACGCTCGCCTAATATGACTTCTTCGGGTGAAGTATCTGAATACAATGAATTTTTACGCTACTTCTAGTCGATTAAAGTGGGCCTCCTACAAAATGGACAGATAATCTGACCAAGGTTGCGACAGTCCACTGGATGACGGCGGCAGGAGATCGACCTTTGAGGCGATCAATGGGACGTCTTACGTCCAGGATTGGCGACTGTTGGCTAAAGTGAGTTAGACAGAGTCAAATAAATCACGCTTGTTAAAAACAATAACCCAATGAATGTACAAAAATGCACCTTTTGTAGGCGAAAGAGCATTTTCAGTTTGTTGTGTGTTGTTTTGTGTACAAAACTTTACATTGTCTGAAACAATATTGCTATTCAATTCAATTTCAACAATACTTCATATAAAACTTTTATAGTGAAACTTTTTGTAGATATTTCAAACATTATATTATTCAATTTAATTTGTTTTTTGCAATAAACATGCGGCTGCTATAAATTTACGTATTGTATTTGATTTAGTAAGTTTTCATACCTTTCAAACCAGGTCAACTTTCTTTCGCCGATGTATCGCAGACCGTGGAGCGTGGAGGTGTGTAAATAATCCCGGAGATCCTTATTGAACGACTCGTAACCCGTTAAAACTTGAGCTGGCTTATCCTATTAAATGTTTAAACATTGTACATCATGTGAGACGACTAAAATAAAGAAAGAAATAGAAAGAGACTGAGATTACAGAATCAGAAATATCAATCAATCAATATAAAACTTGATGTGTCGTTTCGTTAAGAGTAAACTTAAAGTAACAATATTTGGTATTATAACTGAATGGTGGTGATCTAATACACAAAACAACTTACATGGTAATTGAAAATTTTCGTGTCCCATTCATACCAAGGCGACGTCTCCACATGTGTCTGGTTCATCCAATAATTATCCTAAAAACTCAAAATTCTATTTTATTAATAAGAACAAGGTTTTCGTTTATTCATGTAGTCGATTATTTTATCTTTTGTTTTCAAAAGTTGAAAGCTGTAAGCCGCCCGCCCGAGACCATGAGCGCTGTAAAAACACTCGAAACGGCGGTAACAAACACTTAAAGTAAAAGTAGTTTAACTCCAATCGGTGAAATGTTTAAACGGCACAATGGTCAACATACGAAGTTGTTGTTTGCCTTAGTTGTTGCACTGGTCGTTCGGTTCAACCTGACTTTTGCGGTGTTAAGATTTACCTCTCTGGGTGTATAGGTATCTATATTAATGATAGTGTATGTTTACCTTTCTATACGCAGCTTGCGATGTAGCTTTCCGAGGACGTATTTCGACTTCTTTACTTTTGTACATTATTCTAAAAATAATCTTCTGATGAGCAAAAACCTTTGTTTTACAATAGATTTCCAAATGCAACGTTGAATAACGAAGCGCAAAGCATAACCGCTAACGACAAAGTGATTGAGGTTTTACAAATTGGACCTCCATAAGGTAATTCAGCACGGGCAGTGTTTTACTAGCGATCGCCTGATTGCCCTAATCTATAATGATAGATCGCACCAACACCGCCTCTACTGTTTGATCACGAAATTATACATTTTCCAGTACTGGAACGCAGTAACTGTAATTCCTCTACTATAAATTTGTATAATTAGATACTAGTTATTTTGTAACATTCTCGAATTTTCGATATATAAATTGTTAGTACCCAAATCACGATCACTTAATTGCGGTCAACGGACAAGACTATAAAACTGTGTAAGATTTTCAAATAATTTTTGTACTTGCTTTTCGAAAAACGAAAACTCATTAAAACGTGTTTTATTGCGATTCAAACCTATCACAGAATATTAGATCTTTTTTTAGATAAATTAAAACATTCAGCTACATAAAACCCCAAAATTTGTGATTGTACGAAATTTTTACTACGTATGTACAACCTTTAATGTTAAGTTGTAATAACTGACTGGATTATTCTCTAGAGAAGCTCAAATTTTAGGGCGATTGTGTGACGCGTAGCTTTATTAACGTCTGTCTCTTTAGCACTTAATGTGTTAACGAACAGTAATTTATTTTCACAAAATTTGTTATTGTATAGTTATAAAACGTCATGTCATCAAGACTGCCACATCATGTCAGGACAGGGGTGTGTTGTGCTATTTTTATTTAATTTCTACTACTTTCAAATCTACTCATTACGATAATGGGGCTACAAATTTTTGTTCATGGCATTACATTTTTCATAATTTTATGTGATTGGATTTTACACCATCCTTTTTTTACCACTTGTAAACATTGTAGAAAAGAAGGCAAACATAGCTTTTGACGTTTATCAAGTCGGATATATTTGGAAGCACCAGTGCTAATAGATACTGCCATTTTATGTACGTGCCAGCGGTCGTAAACCATCTATATTGCAGAGTTTTCAAAAGAAACAAGGTATGATTTTCGATTTTATATAATTCATGTATAATGCATACATACAATAA
This sequence comes from Papilio elwesi, assembly GCA_029849275.1. Taxonomy (NCBI): domain Eukaryota; kingdom Metazoa; phylum Arthropoda; class Insecta; order Lepidoptera; family Papilionidae; genus Papilio; species Papilio elwesi. The sequence goes on along the minus strand of CM056707.1, from coordinate 3,738,370 downwards.
TTATTATTTACAAAATTGTTTGTTCGATAGAAATTTATAAAAGTAACAAAAAAGCCGAAGAGAAAGAATAGGCTGACGCACTTGCACTTTAAAAAGTTTCTAAACGAAGAGGAGATCGAAGGAAGAATGTAGAGGGGCACCTCGACGTAATTCTAGTGCGTCACTGACTAGCTATCTCCGTGAGCGACGGGCTAGAGCCGCGTCCAGTGAGCCCGGGAAAGGAAAAGAGGAAGAGAGAGAGAGGTTTCACCAGTGCTGCTGGGGACCGTGCGCGGGGGCACCGTGTCCGGCCTGCGCGTGGGCAGCGAGGTGGGCGGCGCGCGCGGCGGCTACTTCAGGGGTCTCCAGAATTCCGTTTCCGTTTTGAGCCAACCTGATCTGAGCAGGGGGTCCTTGCCATGAGGGAGCACCGTTCCATTGGTTGTGGGAGGGGGCGTTCCATTGGTTGTCGGCGGGGGCATTCCACTGCTGGCCAGCGGGCTTGGCGGCGGAGAGGGCGGCTAAGTGAGCGGCGCGGGCCTGGGCCACCTCGGGAGTCTCAGCGACGGGCGCGGGAGCAGCGCCAGCTGCGTTCCACGCGGGAGCGGCAGGGGCGGCGTTCCACTGGTGAGAGGGGGCACCGTTCCATGAGGAAGCGGAGGCACCGTTCCACGAGGAAGCGGGGGCACCGTTCCAGCTGCGCTGCTCACCCTGCTGCCAGTACTCCTCATTGTCCCAGCGGGGATCGTAGGAGCCGTCGTCTTGTGGGTTGGGGTTGTTCTGCGATGCCTGCTGCAAGGCGGCTATGTGGGCGGCGCGGGCCTGTGCGACCTCGGGTGTGTCGAGGATGTTGCGGCCGTCCTGTGACAGGGCGATGTTGGCGGGCGGGCCAGCCCAACCGGACGCGTGAGCTCCGCACGCCAACGCTAAGCAAGCTACTACGATCTGTTGGCAAAGTAGAAATATATTTTATTTAAAATATCAGTCAACAAATAACAGTTTACGCTGCTTAGTTAAGTGAAATGACCTCGCGTTCATTGCTAACGGCATTGCTATTAACTGACTGTGTCCTTCATTTACAAGTTATTATTTAAAGTTATTATAGACGTGAGCTTACTCTATCTTAATACAGCAATGGTTCGAATATTTGCAGCATAACACTTATTAAATGAATTCCCCTGATTTACTATTTCCTTTAAAGCATGCAATTTTAACTTATGCCTATAACTCTCTCAGGGTCTCAAAACTATGGCAGACTTTGGTAATACTGTAGAAATGTGTAATTTTAATGGCCAACAATATTACATAAAATTGAGAGAAGTTATAGTGAGTGAGTAAGAGTTATATATATAATTATATGTAAAAGGAAAAAGTAAAATTTAAAATGACAGTTGTTTAATTTTTTTAAACAACAATCATTTATTAGCGCCATTCAATCAAAGTGCCAAGCTTAAGTTCAAATATGTCGAACGATTATTAATCATTAAATTATTCCATCACAGAATAAGAACGCGATAACAGCTATAACGTATTTATTATATTAGAACGTAATTAAAATTAATGGGATTGTAACAAACTACAAACAAGAATGTTTGATGTATTATTATTAAGACACTAATATAGTACAAGAATGATAAATGAAATGTAACAATGTTTCAATTCTTCAAAGTCAAAGTGTAAATTCTTTTTAGTCTATATACTCTCATTATCGATACAAAAGTAGGTAGATTAGAAAAAAAATGAAGAGGCAGAGACAAGAGACAATACACGTACAAAATCGATAACTGTTGGAGAAGTAAAAGTACAGGAACGAACTAAGCAAAGACATGTAAAGGAAACAGGAGAGTTCGAATGAGATACTGATACAGAAGACCTAAGAACAGGAGTGGACATTTAAAAATGTAAGAAAAGTAATGTTTTTTTGATTCATTAATATATCCATAGTTCATCCGTCAAATGGTCAAAGTCGATTAGCGTGTTCCAAATATTTAAACATAGTTATGTAGAGCAGCTTAAGTGAGATGAGTGCATAAGTATGGTATTTGCGTCAAGCCTAAGTTCAGAATCACGTAACGATGTCAGGGCTTGCGGTCTGGTTGACCGAGCGTGATCAGCCCCGGATCAGACCGGTCGGTGTAATCGACTCGCGTATTCAATATTAAGTAAGCCAATATTTATTACCTGAAATGTATTACTTATAGAGACAGATAATAACAGCAAGGCGTCAAAGTATATGTTAAATGCTACGTCGCATTTGTGTCCCTTTCAAATGTCTTACGAAGTGAATTTAATAATAATAATAAAACAAATATACAGGGGGCTGAAGCTTACTTAGGTCGTGGGTTCAGTTCATCTTCTGTGTTTGACTTGATAAGTTAAGGGTGAAAGCAAAAAACAAACATCTCTATCGTCACTGGTAGCGTTGTGCACCACCTGACATTTCATAACATGTTTGTACTAGGTCAAATTAATTAAACAATATTTGTTAACTTCATTGCATTTAATATCTTACGTGAAATGTTAATAAATCACAAAAATAGCTCATTGTTTTTTTAATGATGAAACAACTATTCACAACATTAAATTTTTTCGCTTTCCTGAATAGAACTAAGTCTGTGCTTGCGCGTGATGTTGCAAAACTTGTGATAAGATCAAGCACGCGGCTACAATGCTGAGAAATGTTAGTCGCCCTGGATTTTGCAGTTTTCGTCTTACTTTGCTATATTAATGCACGGCATGCGTTGTAACATGCTGTTATAAATCTGCCCCACATCCTAACTAATATTATAAACGCGAATGAAGGTTTGTTTGTTATGCTTTAACGTCTAAACGACTCTGACGACGAAACGACAGATCATTATGAAATTTTGTACTATCAGAGCTATAGAAACGCTTTTCTGTACCTTGTATCCCAAAAACAATCTGTTCCCGAGGGATAAATAAAAGGTATTAATTAAAGTACACTGTTTAATTAGTAAAGAACCAATCTTTAATTATGCATGTTTGACAATAAAAAGACAATAAATGCTTTCATTTATAATTAATTAGGCCTGAAAGTGTCCAATCAAATGAATAAAGTGAATGGCTCAAGGTCCGAAGGTCCCTTGAAGGTTATGAAGCAGGAAGCCACCTTTCCGGACCTGCCCACAGTCACATTCGTCGACTGGTTACCCTCGCTAGCTTGTCATTTTCAAACTGACATTTACTTTTCTATTTTTTTAAACGCCATTACCGCACTGCCTTATTACTGGCATACTTACCTATAGTTATTTAACTTTTAAGCAACGCATGTGACATTAAATTAAATTAACTACCGCGTTCTTGATTGATGATATGCGTACAAACCTAAGAAGTTTTCATTAACGTAACGGATTTTTCTTTACTTTTTTTGAACTCCGTATATTGTATTATCAATTTCTTTATTAATTGCAACAGCGGATTTATGAATTTTATATTATTATTAAAATGTCATACTTTTAAGTAGTTTTCCATCATACTAGAGCTTTAAACGACTGTAGGTTTCGTTTTTTAATAATATAATAAGAATAATTGATTGTCACAGGCGGTGCGTGGGCATGTCCTAAACGGCGTGCGATGGAATGCTGACAAAAATCCTCAGTGAGCGGCGAGGCGAACAAAAGTAAGTGCTTAATTCAATGGGTGTGCCAAATTGCATGACGTTTTGCAGAACAACCTTTAGAACAAACCGAAATATAGAAGTTAACGCCTCGTATAATAATTTCTAATGTTATAATTAACATTTAATTATCTTTCATAAATAAATATATCGGATATGCGCAATGTTTTTATAGCTTTATTAAATTATCAAAAAAATCGAGAAACAATTAGAACCTGGCCATAAATTCTTCAAAAAAAAAGAAACCAGCAAATTAAAAATTAAAACGGCAAGAGCGCGACTCGTCCTGTTGGCATTGTACACTACTTGAGCATTACGGATTATAATGGGTGATAGCTGTCAGCATTCGCGTCGCCATATTTGGTTTGTAAGCGTGGGTGTTGTATATCGCACCACATTCGCTTTTCGTGATTGGTGTACTGACATTTTATACAAAGATACTTTTAAACCCGTGTCCCAGATAGTTGATAAGGGCTAATTTTAAAGATATTATTTTTCAACTATTTTATTTCACCCCTTCATCGAACATCCATATGCGTCGATTAAGGGTACTTTTAATGTTTCCATTCTTTAGTATATTATCAATTGGTTTGTTATAGCTAGCTATAGCATCCATGTAATTGTAGCTATAGCTATTACGTAATGCATTTCTAAATGTTGGACATAATATTGCATCGCCTGTTTAAATACGTCGGGTTGTTATTTCAATTATTTGGAGTGAAGTTCTATTTGTAAAAGTCATTTGCAAATAAATACTGGAATTATTAAACGTAATATGGCAGCGGCCTGAAGATACTTTACAGTGAAAATAAATTTTACGAATCATGCTGAAACACTCCGGAATGTTTGTGATTGTACATTTTTGTAAGGCGCATGTGCATTCCACTTCCTTTGATGAGTATGGAACGATACAACGAATACGATATAACGTATTGGTAGATATTTACTATGCGTATTCAACCATTTTATATAACAAGGTTAAAAATTAAGGTATGGTATTGTTAATTTAGTTTAGAAACACGGTAGGCAAATAAAATTCTTGACAGACACGCATTAGTAAGCATTAATGCTCTAATAATACTTTACGCCGGACAACTTTCAGCGGCATTGAGTCACGTAGGAAACGTCAGGCTGCTTTGATCTGTTCTAACCTTGCTACGCAAAATGATATTTTTTTGTTCTTATAGAGTGCGTAGTAGTTTTACTAAATGGGATATCGGGTGTCTATATTGAAACTGTAAAACGAAGATCGCTCATTAGTGAAGTAGCTTTAGTAAAATCTTTGCTTCCGATGAGTCTAGTCTGTTCTACAAAATATAATTTTTCGGCCTAATGCTTGGCAAAACTCATTTTCATTTCTTTACCTCTTTAAATATGTGGCGCGATTGTAAATGCAATGTCTTGTGGTAATTAATTTTTCGGAAATTTCGTAGTACATATTTTAGGAAAATACTTAAATAATTTTATCTGGCCCGTATGTATTGATTCAGTACAGTTGTGTTCAAATATAAGGAAATTGTAAAATCGAGTGCAATATTTTATGAACATTGATAATGACCTGGAAGTCGGCCGGCACGCATGCGCAGTGGACCGACAAATTCATATTTTTCGACATAGGCGTAGTACGCTAGTACTATTAAGTTTCATTGTTCTAATTGGAGCTAAATATTTTAATGAAATATTTTTGGTTTTAAATATTCAAAGAGTATTACTTTGTTTCTTCATTATTATGATAAGATTAAGGAAAAATTAGGTATGATAAATATTTTCTTAAAAGAAGTTTTACGTTATTTTTATTCTAATGTAAATAAAATGTGGCAGGTGTTAGCCACAACCGGCGTGCTTGTTAGAGAATTAGACTTGATAAAGAACTTATAGAGGTGTGCGTAACTTGAATATAGGCGAAGTGTGACCGATTGACAGCCCCGTCAGGACCGATACTAAATTAAGTTATTGTAACCCAAAACGAACCACGACACGTCGTTAATCATTACAGCGGAAAATTTCGTATGTTATTGTTACCATGAACTTTATAAAGCTTTATTTTATTAAGTGAAGATTGATAACGTTTTTAAAAATATTATTTTTTATATTAATAAGAGTTCGATAGAGTAAAAAGTACTTACCATAGACTTCATTTTTGTGAAGAAGTAAAGCACAAAGGTGAAAGAAAGGAAAAAGGTTATTTGATGATTATATAGCGCTGATGGAAGACTAGTTGTCTTCCAGGATTCGCTATGTTGGGAGTGCAACTTGCGTCTGTGCAAAATGAGGGCGGGTGCCGGCATTTATACTCGGCGCCTGCGCAGAGGGGGTGCCTCCGGTCGACTTCTGAGCGAAAGTACTGGCCCATGTCGTTGATTATAGCGAATATCATAGTACGCATTTCAATGGCACTATGCGTTTTTGGATCATTTCTGTGTGTGATTCCATGCTTACCGTTTGCTTGTTTCGATTGTTTTTATATTTACGTAATTGTGTTTAGTAATTAGCTTAAATTTTTTGTAACGGTAATGTGAATAGCTTTAATTAGATCTTTATTTAAAATTTCAAATGAAATCACTATAAAATCGTTTATTTAATACCTTAAAGATGACCTATCTATAAAATAAATAAATTGTGGAGTGTTTTATGTTATAACGTAAAAAATAGTATATATATATATAATAATATCAAATGCTTTGTAAGAAAGGAAAATCGGAATAATTGAAAAATATTTAAATCTCGCAAAATTGGGTATTATCTGAAGCCCGCCGCAGCTCATAGGTATTTCGGTTTAGAAAGTTAATAATAATAAAAATATAGCGTAGAACACTTCTGAGTTACGTGGCTTTATAATGGTGAAAATATTATCACAATTGCTTCGATCGTTTTCCAGTTCACCTCTTACAAACAAACCAATCTTTCTTCTTAATTACTTTATTAATGTATGACAGGACACGGGCCCTCAGAATTACAAGTTTTTCTTGTTGAACTTTTCCTTTGGAATGTCTGAGTCAAGATTTTACTATACAATACAATTAACAGTTATTTGTGTTCGGCTCGCGGATTTATTTTTTCCCATGACGATTAGACATTGTGTAACGTAGTGGTATTTACTTATACATATATGTGCGTGCACTATCATCAATTGATTAATGATTTTATACGCCCACGTGGACTTGTACGTGTTGGATGCGTATATGTAAAAAAATATTGAATAATTGAGAACTGGAATATAGAAGAAGTATTAAAAATGTATTATTAAATTATAATGAGAAAATGTTTGTTTGTTTGTTATTGGTAAACTTTATAATTACTGAATCGATTTTAATAATATTTTCAATTAATTATAATATAAACAATATCTTATTACTATTAATATGGGATATTGAAATGCCTACGGGTGATCCCGTAGTTAATAATAAATGTGCTGTGTTTGGAACAATAAAGCTTTTTCAAAATGGATAGCAATTTCCTATCTCTATCGGAAATCTTATCATCTATTAATTACAAAGAATATACAAAGTATCGAATAGCTGCAAGGGTCCTGAAAAATGAAAATATTTAGTATCGCATCAAAATTTTGAAATCAACCAAAAGTAGGAAAGTAGATAAGGAACCTGAAAAAAATATTACCGGAATTACATACTCGGCCTTGAGTAATTCCGGCAATATTTTTAAGGATTAGTGGTAAATCAACTTATAGATTGTTCTTTAAATGCATTGTGTAACGAAAATGTGGTTTTACATTTTGAACCACGAAATATGTAATTATCAGATGAATCTATATTTATAGATGCGTCATATCCAGCAGTGGACGTTGAAGGGAAGATGATTAAGTTTTAATGATATTATGAAAACGCGTGTCAAGCTCTCTTTTAATATAAAGGCAGGCCACGAACTAGGAAACCGTTTAGGATTACTTGAAATCTTACTTCTCATAAGTGCTCTTTATGTAAGTTCTATTTGTGGATTAATTTAAAAATAATAATACAATATTCGAATGCGTAATACACAGATGGGTCGGTCGATAATTCGTGGATTGTTATTATTGTAGGTTTTGCTTTAAGAGTCCAACTGTAACAAAGAATATTTAACTTTTTACTTTATAGTTCATATTTTAAGCAGGTTGTGTATGTTTTAATAATATATTAAATTGATGTTATAAGTTGAAGATTGGTCGAAATAATAATGAATAAAACGAATTACTAAATGTATGTTGTAATAGATAGGCCATATTATTGTGGAATGTATAGCCAATGAGACCATAAAGCTCAGGGAAAACTGAGCGACGCGGTAGGCATGGGAATGGTTGTGGGAGCACGCTAGATGAGGCTTCCGAATGACCGCTCTCTATAGCGATCCTTGAGAAAGGCCTACTTTTAACGGTGACGGTCCACTAGCTGATGACGTTTTTTTTTATTGTACGAGGTGGCAAGCGGTTCACTCGAAGTCAAGTGATCGCTACCCATAGACATCTGCAACTATCTGATGAGTTGCAGATGCGTTGCCCACCTTTTTTTCTTTCCCTTCCCATCCTTTCCTTATAATAAAAGGGTGGGAAGGGGGAGAAGCAGAATTAGGCCTCCGGCACCTCACTCGTCAGCCGAAACGCAGAATACTCTACTTCACGCCTGTCTTCTGTGAGGTCGTGGTATTATACCGGTCGAGCTGGCCCATTCGTGCAACAGATGTTGTTGTCGCGGGCTCTACCACTGTTAACGATGGTAAAGAATAACCATTAAATATACTTTTTGGATATCAACGGCTTCCGCTCCAAATCACAGCAGCTACCAAACCCTACGTTTTTTAAAATAAAATTGAAGTCATGGATTTACCATAAGAATTTATGGTGTCAAGGAAATTTTAAATTAAGATAGAAAAATTATTAGTTAAGTCTTATTTTTTTTGCAATTTCATTAATAAAATAATATTGCTACAAACACCTATTAAGGTGTAGATATTGTTAATTTAAATATGTTTGTATTTTAACCTGTAATTATTTAATTACCAATAAATCTGGATTAGGAAGCTTTCCGTGTAGCTTTAAATATATTAAACTAACTGGTCCTTTAACGACTTTCCATCAATTATTAGAAAATGCTGTTCTGATGAGTTCGGTGTCAGTCTTGTAAGGTCGTGAAACATGGTTGTGTATATATCACTAGCAACATCAGGTTTTTTTCCAATTGTCTCGTTATTCAAAAAAATAACTTTGTAAATCATTTTTCACCTAGAAAGGATTCGTGCCACGTGCAATAATTCCGCACCGTTGTTTTTTACAATGAGTTTCTTTGGAGTGAAATTATGGATTACCTTATAAAGTTGGCAAAACAACGCCAACGCAGTGTCTTAATGTACACTCACCTTAAACATTTCGTATGCGAATTTCACGTATAATGACTATATACGACAATCCAATATGTCTTAACGTGTATAAATCACCTGATTCATTTATAAGATACAACATGTATTTATATTTAAATATTAATTCCATAAAAATATTTTCATACAACACTTTACATTACATTTTTAAAATATTTAACATTATTTTGTTGAAATATTGACCAGTTTTTTTACTATTTAAATAACAATCAATAACTTTAGTGAAAAATTAAATCGAAAATGTTAAGAAAGCTGTTGTGTCCAGTTTTACTGTTGTAGAACATCACCATTCAGATATTTTTTACGGCAGAAACTAAAAAATGAGCCCGTGGTTTACATGATCTATGTAACGACGTAAGTGACCACCGCTGCCATTCGACATCTCATACGAATTGGAAAGGGAGAGAGGAAGAAAAGACAAAGGACTGGAACAAGTTACCAGTGTTAGTGTTTCCGTCCAACAATTTCACGAGTACAAGAGAAGAGTGAATAGGCTGTTACTAAACGAGTGCGTTCCATTTTTCGACCATATTAACACTTAACATCAGTTGGGATCGCGGTCGAGCACCATCTTACTCAATATTTAAAGGAAGGTACGAAGGTTGAAATGGTAAGGGCACCTCACTCATCAGACGATATAACAGTGGTAGAGCCCGCAACACTCGACCGGTGAAATACCACGACTGCACAGAAAACAGGCATGAAGTAGGAGTACTCTGCATTTCGTCTGATGAGTGAGGTGCCGGTAGCCTAATTTCAGTCCTCTTTCCCTTCCCACCTTTCCCACCGCTTGGAAAGGGAGGTGGTTAACGGGGCAAAGGAAACATCCGTTTCCCTGCGTATTTCCGCCGTCCATTAAAAGTAGGCAACGCAACTGCAACGAATTTTCCTATCGCGGATGCCTATGGATAGCACTCAGTTAACATCAGGTGAACGGCCTGCTCGTTTGCCATTTTCTTTCATAAAAAAAAAACGAAACGCAGAAGCAGAATACTTTGCCTTACATCGGTTTTCACTGAGGTCGTAGGACTCCATTGTTACTTTACCACTGTTTATTTCTTCCTGGATGTTCGGTGTATGTCTGCTTGGATTATTAAATAGCGATTATTTTATCACCTGTACTTAAGATCGAAAATATTTGCCAATTGCCAGCAATTAAACTTTTATTATATATTTCTATATCCAGATATAGAAATATACAATAAAAGCTTAGTATTAATAATTGTAATGTTTTATGAGTTTAGGAAAACAATTATTTGTAATTGGTTAAGTAGTAATTGTTCATATATTGAAATAGTAGCAATCCGCCCCAGTTCGTGTGGGTAGATAGATAGACAAAAATATTAGTGCTTACTGCTTAGATTAGTCGCAGATATGTGTCTTTTATTTTTGAAAAAACTTTTAAAATCAGCTCGGTAATTTTTGAGTTTAGCCGGAACAAACAAACAATCAAATCAATGTTTGTACAATATACATATATAGAAGTATGAAAAAAATCACGAAACATAATTATATCAGGAAAATGCATTTTCGCATACATTTTCCGTATGCAACGCTATAAAATAACAGAAAACACAAAGAGTATATAATTATACAAACGGCCTTATACACACTTAGACAGTTACAATAAAAATAAAAATGTCGTAAGGAGAAGGAATTGAGCAGGGTGCAAGCCATTCAACAATGAATACAAAATTATTACAGCTTATAAGATAACAAAACACAGATTAATCTTAAGTTCTTAAGTTTTAAGCTTTAAGGAAGGAAGTTTTCCGGGTTAGCTAGTATTGAGTAAAGATGAAAATACACAAGAATGAGATTAGGAAATAGTACTTTTTTATGTTATAAGGTAGCAAACGAGGAAGCGGATCACCTGATCTTAAGTGAACGCTGCCCATTGACATCCGCAACACGCAAATGTGTTGCAGATGCGTTGCCTACTTTTAATGGACAGAGGACGGCATAGACAGAAAAAAGGATATTTCCTTTTCTCCATCAACCTCCTCCCAGTCCAATCCTCTTCCTTGTCCCATCCTATCCTTATGAGGAAAGGGTGGGAAGAGGAAGAGGACTGAAATTAGGCCTCCTGCACCTCACTCATTGGACGAAACGCAGAGTACTTCTACTTCACGCTTGTTTTCTGTGAGGTCGTATTTCACCCGTCGAACCGGCCAATTGTTGCAACAGATGTTGTTGTTGCGGGCTCTACCACTGTTTATAATCAATTTTTATAATTCCGAAATCGAATCGGAGAGTCTCGAGGTATTTAAACAAGAAACATGACGCAGCGCTTTTGTAGGCGGGTAAGTGGAGTCCCCACCCACAAGAAAAATTAATTGGTACGCGGGTACCAAGATGTTGTTTATCATCAGACTGCTTTTATAGGTTTTTAATATAACTTCCCCAAAAAATTGACACGTTTGATGTGCAAAAGTAAGAATCTGACTTGAAAAATGCTGAAATTGATTTGTAAACGTAAGAATCGATGTCTTAAACTTGTTTAAAACCTATGTATAAAGTGCCATAGCAATTATACTTTGCGGAACAAGGGAATATGTTGATCTAAAAAAAGCATATAAACGTTTTGATGAACGAGTTGTATACATTACAAGTTCACTTTTTATTCTGTAGGCTTGACCGGACCGACCTCGTCACTAGTAGATAAATTATAATGTTCCTACACCATTGGTCTTAGATTCTAAGTAATTAGAATATTGGTATAAAATTTATCAACAAAATGTAAGAGTTTAATGGACAGCGTGTGATTATTATTATATTAATGACCTGAATACGACTTGTTGAAAAGTGATGACGACGGCTTTCCTTGACAAGTATTGCTTTGAGAAAGGAAAAGTTATTTACAACATCGCCATTCATTGAATCATTTTATTTAAATCACTACAGATAATTTTATGTTGTTCAAAACCTGATCAGTAATATTATAAGCACTAACGAGAGGTGTCCTCACGTTCAACAGCCAGCAATTTTTAAGTATTGTAGGTCATATCTGTCACACTATGTTTCGGTTTGAAGGTCTGGTGATATTTAATGGAAATGTTCATTCAAGTTTAATTACATTTTAAAACCGAAAAAGCCTGTGTGTAAGGAAAAAGTAGAATTGAAAGTTGATTTTAGCCTACATTATTACCCCACAAGCCTATAGCTGTTGGAATACCTAGTCGATACGTAAAAGGGTACTTGGTGTTAATTCCGCGATAAGAAAAATAAAGATGGAAAGAAAGAGATATTGTGTAATGTTTTACATGTGACAATGAATTTTACATGTTACAAGACAATTTTTTTTTCATTTAGTGCCCAGTCTAGGGTACAGAGAGTGCTTATTTTTGCCCGTGACGTGTATATTTTTTTGTAATCTATTTTTCCTTAGGTTTTTATCCAATTAGGACACGGCAACACCGTAGTAACTTTCAAATTTGATCACATACGCGAGGCGTGTATTTATGTGAATAATTTTATAAAATATATTATATTTATTATACTGATATTTCATACGTTGTTAATAATAAAACGTCTTTTAAAAACAAATACTGCACATTGAATCCCGATTGCAACAACAATAATAGCTAAAAAAAGGGTTCAATACGATAAAAAATCTGTAACTTGATTATAAAAGGCGTTAATATAAGCATCACATATACATATAACTCTACCATAGTCGTAGTGCTAAATTTATTAACAAAATGTGCATGTCTTTTGTTGTCAGCTTATTTTGTTCTATTTGCAATTTTCGTTCGCCACTCGATAACTTAGCTTTACAATGTCTCAATGAGGTCATACGTCACGTCCGCCAACGCACATTAGGGCACGCCATGGAGGTCTATGTTAAAATATCTCAGCAGTTGGTAATTGGGAATAATGTGTAACCTTTAAAGTGTTATTTAAATATGGTTAAAATAGGGTCTAAGTAATAGAAGTTTTTCTTAATTGTTATTACGAAAAATAGCTACAGTTATGACCGAGATTTTTATGCGGTTTTCCACGCATTGACACCACGAGGAAAAACAAAAACGATCTAAACGATAGTGACGACTGAGTGTATGGTTACCATAAAAGGTACCATATTGTTTAATATATCAAATATACCGTGATTGATACAATTGATTGTACGTGTCAAAGATTATTCGACACATGAGGTCTTTTTCGCAATCTAATTTTGATTGCGTAGTCTGATTACTTCACTTTCGTTTCATTACAACTTGAAGTCGCCATTCTTAAATCCATCCCGGCCAGTTATCAGATAATTGAAATTGTTTTGAAGCAATAAATGAAACAGTAAAACTTATTTTTGTCAGTATTCGTACAAGTTCATGAAAGTATTACACAAAGGCATACCAATGTGTCTACATTGAAGGCGGGAGTATAATCGAGTGGTGATAATTTTAAAAGGTAATAAAAATACGCCATTATATCATGTGTCACCCCGCTGCGTTTACGACAGTGGTGACCATTTTCGAAATCTCGACATTGTCATTGAAATTAATTCGCGACAATTACATTGCGGTTTCAGATCGAAGCAATTTATCGTATCATATTTTGTTAATAAACTGTTGTTATATTTACACCGTAGCCAGGAAATTAATTCGTTAACTAATTATCTTCGAAACTTAAAGTCATCCGTTAAAAAAAAAGAAGTAAAATGTGTAAATATACAGAGTTACATATCTGATTGATTTGGTTTAACTGAGAGTGTACTTGCACTATATTATCATATTGATTCGGTGGTTTAGTTGTCCGAAGGACCCAAAGCCACCATAAGAGTAAAGAAGCGTAAAAGCAACGCAATTTCGATACTCTCTGATGTTGCATTTGCGGAAGTTTATGGGTTTTTAAGCATTAGGACAATCCCTCATTTGATAAGTCAAGGGAATTGGGCGTGAAATGTTAAATATAGTTTTGTCAAACCAACAAAGTCATCATTAATAAAAAAAACAAAACTATTTCGTAAACGCATTCAATGAAGTTAATATTGTGCAAATAAACGTTATAAAACGCTAGTTGTAGATAAAAGAAACGCTATTGTTACTAAAATATGCTTAATTAAATATGAGCTGAACTCTACACCAGCGAAATAACACTTATAGAATGTACTGCGTGTAATTGGACGGAAATTTTAATTACTACGACATATTTCAGTTTTATCGTATAGAAGTGAATTAAAATGAGCCACCTGATTGGGCAAGTTAAGTCGGTCAAGTGCGGGCCAGCCGCAGCTCGTGGTCTGTTATCAAGGATCTGAACCGCAATGGATCCGAGGACCGCTTGTGATACTGTTACATTCGAATCTTTAATAACTGATATATTATTAGAGATTAGTTGCCATTAGTTCTGTGGAACATGACGTCATAGGACAAACTGAGATAATTTTTCTACAATTATACTATGAGTTAACAAAAAATTTGCGGATTCCATATCTTAGTCACTCTACAATCAATATATACCAGTTTGTATCCATTATTTACTTATCAACTAATTTTAATATAAACACTTACTAAATATGCACACGACATAATTACATTTTTTTTAATAATAGCGGCGTAGTGCATTAGGTAACAATTTAAGTAAGTATTATCATTTTATGGGAGATTTGTAAAGGGATTGCGACGACTCATTTTCAGTTTATTATATTTTAAATACGCTCTCGTGTTGCTGTGCTCACTAATTAAATGGCGGTCTCCATTTGCGCATACGATATAATGAACGAACAATATTATTGCAATTGATTTTCCCGGATCTTACAAATTTAGGCTCTATGAATATACTTAGATTGGGTTGGTATACGTATGATAAATACTTTATCTGAAGCTAGAATGCACACGAAATTAGAAAAATATCAAAATGTTGAACATACACTGAAACAGCTTCTTATTTTTAAATTCAGAAAACTATTCAGCAGCAAGGCTGAGTGTCTTAATGCTACGACTAAATTAAAAATGAATAAATAAAATACGTATGGAATTCTCTCGTATTAATATTAAATAGAATATACCTGCATAAAGTATCCTCTGTACTATATAACACGGCGTCATATACTACCTGTAAAATTGGTCAGTTCGTGGTCGTCATCAGGAAGTTATGTGGGCGGTAATTTAATATTATATTGATTCATTAACGAACTTATCTTTGTCAATTAATGTCTTCCTGTCTGATATAAGTCAACAGGAACTGCTCTACTGTTATAGTGAATTGTTATTTTTAAAAAACAAATCATTTATTGCCATAAAAAATAAATATACCTAAAATGAGCAAAGTTACATTATTGTTATCCAAATGATGGCAAACGGAGGTGACTCAGCTTTATCGACACAGAATAAAGATCCTGTGTCGCGCTGGTTTTCAGTCATCCCCCAAGTTTGGTATTTTGTAACTTATTATTTATTCCCTTAACAATTTATTATATTTGAATATTCTGAATTTAGATATTTTTAGTTTAGTTTTACGTAATTTATTAAATTTAATGTTTAATATCACTTGATTGCTGATTTAGTGCGTTGTATCTTTTGGTTATTTCCAGTTACTATCAATTATATAGGGTTACGTTTATTTTTTAGTTTAGTTACAAACGAGGAAGCAGGTTACCTGGCTTGTGACCGCTACCTATAGACATCTGCAATAAGCTAAATAGTTGCAGATGCGATGCCTGCCTTTAATGGACAGAGGAAGGAATAGACGGGAATTAGGATATCTTCTTTTCCTGTTCGGTATGGACTCGCCTGTCAAATCCTCTTTCCCTCTCCCCTCTTTCCTTATTAAAAAAGGGTGGGAAGAGAAAGAGGACTAGATGTGGACATCCAGCACCTTATTCATTAGACAAAACGCAGAATACTTCTACTTCACGCCTGTCTTCTGTGAGGTTGTGGTATTTCACTCATTAGTGGGCCGGCTAGACCACCCGGACTGTAGAATTATTTTATTCCATTTAACAGATGTGTTAGTTGAATAAAAATATTATCGTTACACTATTGGATAACATAGTTTGTCATGTTATTTAAAAAAACATTGAAAAGCATACAAAACTATTTTAAGCCGCTACCTTAATTCGTCTTTGCATAAACTACACCGCCTCGGTTACTAGCCTTTCATACCACGAAACTATCGTTTTCGAACTACTTTTGTCATACAATACTAGGCCAGATACAATTTATAAATGTATTACAAAAGTATAAAAGCATTGTATATCATGATATTGTAATAATCGCGTATAAAATGATTGCTTAAAACATAGTTTCGGCACGCGGCCTTGTTTGCATTTTTCACGTGCTAAGCTCGTGTTTCCGTTTAAAACTAGTTGAACCTTTTTAGTTGTACTTAAAAAACTTGAAGTATTTGGTATTGAGTTTTAATTTAAATCGAATAAACAATTTATTAATGCGCATGTCTGACACCGACAAACTATGTATTTAAATGATTTTCTGAACTCACATTTTCTATTTCCCTTTGATTTACATGTTAAAGTTTTTATTATGTTCGTTAAGTTGTAAATAATTTATTATTGTATGGCAACATTCGCTAAAAGATTCAGCCGGGATTAGCATCAATAAAGTTATAAGACAGGACTGTGCAGCATCCCCGTGGCTATTCAATCTGTTTATGGATAATTGTATGAAAAACGAAGATTATGGATTAAGAATGGGTGAGCTAGTTGTAAAATGTCTCTTATACGCAGATGACCAGTTTGTGTTTGCGTCATCGGCGGATGACTTACAAGTTATGATGAGTGTAGTGAGTGACATTAGAAGTTAAAGGCATGAAAATGATTATAGATAAGATGAAAGTAATAGCGAGCATATATGCGTAGATGGAGAAGAAGCGAGAGAAATATGCCAGGATTGTGTCAAATGGAAATATATCATCTCTGCCTACCCCTCAGGATTACATGCGTGATATTTATTTATTTATTTATAGATAAATTATCTAGACGTTAATTTCCTTCCTTCCTCCACTTGTGATTTTCCAACAAATAACTTGTAAGGCGTATAGAACGGAGAGAAAAGTATGTAAATTTACGGCGGTATGTTGGCAACACAATGCAAATTATGTGTAACATTAAAATAGTTGGAGCTTATCTGACCGTAACTCTTTAAAGAGTGCAACTAAATCGTCGTACAGTCGAACAGGTGAGCGGTGTGCTTCTCTAGAGATTGTATTTAAATATTATTAACCCTTTGTCCGATGTGTTGAATGCCCCCTTGCGTTATTGTCGACTTAAAATGACGTCTCTCCTAATTATTACTAACCATTCACTAAATTTCCTAAAGGTTGTAGTTACTTTGAATCTAGCTTTGTTGCTGTCTTTGTGTATAAGCATGTGATTCGGTTTTATGATCGCAGAGCACAATGTATGTGGTTCAATTTACGTTGCTACCCGCACCCATATCGTTGCCACAAGGTCGCTGGGTCACCACTGTGTGATATGCGGGAAGTCAGTTTGGCGAATACTCCTCTCCTTACAGAATGCGAGAAAGTGTGTGTTGCGCCCACAATGCAGGTATTACGTGACCGGCCGCAAGGGCGCCGGGTCACTTGTGTAGCTGCTATCGCTTGAACTGGATTTTTTTGTGGATTTGTTCTTATCCGGTTTAGTAACTTGACTTTGTTACAGTACTAGCGACGCGCCCCAGCGTAGCACAGTTAGTACTGCAATTGTTTTTTCTGCCGTAATTTTGTATAAGCTCACTACATCTTCAACAAGTATCGTGACATTTATGTCAATTTGTTATAACCTTATTGAACTATAGACATAAATGTTTTTCATTATTCTCTTTGTCTATTGGTGAAAATTAGATGATATTCCGATCAGCTAAGTGGAGCCAAGCCCCCTTTTTTAACGTGGGGAAAATGCGATCCTATGTACGCCCTTATTAGGGGCAACAAAGTCTGTGGGGCTTTCCTACCGCACGCAGGCTGCCCCGGGATGGGGCTCCGCTCTGACCCTTTAAAAGGGCGCCGCGCCCCAAGATGGTCTGGGGCGCTCCTAGCAGACGGCACCGTGCAATGCAGGTTCGGGAGTGGGAGCCAAGCCCCTAGTTGAGCTCCAATTTGTACCAAATGTTTGGCTTGGCCGTTTATATCCTGGAACGTGCTGTAACATCTAAATTTAAAGAATAATTCATTGCGTGGATTACGAGAGGGCCAATCAAACGATACTTTAGCACAAATCGGAGCTAGGAACTTGGCTGTACTAGAGCTGTCATAAGTTTTATTAATAAAAGTATAATGACCTTGTAAGTCTTGGCAACCAATTTTACATGAAATATTTTTTGTAGGATGTATTTTGCTTTAAATTATGCCTTAAAAATATAAATGATGCATATGAAGAAATACAACAAGCTCTGTCGTGTTTCGCTCGTATCGAACAAGGTCTAAACGTGAATTCATAATTAAAATTAATTATTTTTTTTAAGTAATTTCCAGTTATTCTACTTAATGTTATTTACACTCGTATTAGTGGTGTCTTTTGGATGATGTAATTTTGTTTCATTCTTTATTAACTGTTGCCAAAACGTATGCATGTACTGCAATACTTATGTTAAAATTTGTAACATTAAGTATACGATAAGTAAGTGGGCAACTATGGTTCCTTTTTGTGTAGCCGGTAGTGCTATAGAGAAATAATAAATATGTCATCTTTTCTCAATTAAAGTAAAATATAGTTAAATTAATATATTTGTTAATAACATTAATATTACAACTAGCTGCAAACATCCGTTTCGCTGGATTTTATATTTTTTCTAATAATACGATTTTTGATTCTATATTAACAGCAAAATACAATTTCAATTTCGGTATCTTTTGTGCCCCTATCCACGTGGAACCACCATAATGACACATGGGAACGTCTAAGCTACGATCATCCACAATCACACTCTGTGATGTTCAGATAAAAAGTAAAATATACGGACGCATACTTTTTTAATATATATGGCGGTTAACTGTTGAAAAAAAAATAGCTTTTTATATTAAAAATTAATAAATAAAAAATATTTAACTAGGTACTAATTAAATAATATTAGTTAACCTCAATACCACGACACAAGCACGATGATATTAACACGCCAGATTAATTTTGCAGTGCACTATGTTAAGTCTCAATCGCTACCTCATGTCGGAGCGCGTTGATGTCGAAAACAGGCGGCGGTGCGTGTGACTTGAACTTGGTCGGACGCAAGCTGTGGAATGTCAATCGCCTTCTGTAAAGAGTCAAGTGTGAAAGGCACCGTGTCACTGGGCGGTTAACTCGAAGCCGCTTTGTTCTAAGCGTGTGTTTGATTTGTTCCCATAAATCATATTAATTGATATTTACAGAGGACAGGAGTTTGTTCATTGTTATTTAACAATGATTTACTCATTTTTCGTCGCATAACTACTTTTATTTTTAAACAGGATGATAACTGTCCAATAGTTAAGGCTACGGACTGCGAACATGAGATTCTAATCCGCCATTCGAATATCATTAACAAAAGCTTTAAGCTGATTTAAAAAACGATTCTCTTGACGATTTTTTGTTAATAAATACAGGTAAATAATGTCGTATTATAGCCTGCAATAATATTGATATATAAAGTAAGAATTCCAAACTCGTTATTTGTCAAGAAAATTTCCAGTCTCAAAGTCTTAAATACATTCACCAATCTGCAAGACCCCAATAAATAACGTAAAATAATGCCGGAGGTTCAAATTGTCATATCCTGTTGTACGTCAAACTCACATTCTTCAATAATTCATGCTTTTGTTATCATTATTACGATCAAAAATAATAAATGATAAAGGGCGTTGTTATATCTGAATGGTTAAATTGATTATAAATTAAATTACATAGCGCGCACACGACAGCCGTGGAATGAGCGGAGGAGGAGAGTGTTCTTTATTTACGTTTCAAGGATATTTTTTACAGCAATATGTTGTTTTAGTACTAAGAATTAAAATTAGGATCACATACGTCGATGTCCCAAACTCTCGAATTCTTGCTACCCCCTTCAGGAAGTTAAATAGATTCGACATGGAAAAATAATACATACATGATCATGAAACCTCTCTGTGAATATTTACTACACAAGATTAAGATTAAGAATGACACTCTTCAAAATCGTTCAGGCCGTTTTGGCTACAGACCACAATGGAACGGACATACGTATATATCCAAGAATATAATGCCTTCCTGTCGGGCAAACAAAAAAGTCATTTCGTTTACGTTATTTAAACTATTTATCCAGATTTGAGAGCGGACCACTCTGGTGTAGTCGACTCAGATGACTATCTTGACCTTTCAATATTGAACTATTAAAAATGGACTGTTCTAGCAAACGCGACATACGTTAGATTACGCTAGACGTAACCCTGTGTTGCTCCAATTACTTTGATTTATTGCTTAGCCGCTGTAAAAAAGTTATGAACAGCGACATTTGTGTATACTTTTATGGTATGTTGTATCGTTATGTTAAAGCTTATCTTTTACCGTTAGCTGAGGGATAATTTCGTAATCATGTAGGTAAAATTTAATCATAAATAAATGATATCCGCGATCTGATCTGGTATTTATTAAAAAACATATAAATAAAGTATTATTTATGTACTAGTTGTTGCTCGAAGCTCGCAATAATTCGCTTCTTAATTAAATAAATAATTCGCTTTTTCATTAATGTAATTATTAAGATATTAATAATTCTCTATATCCATAGTAAATTCACACAAATCTTAAATGTAACATGTTAATTTAACTATTGTCATAAAATGTCGCCGATGGCAATATATACGTTATAAATCAACACAGTATCAATATCATATATCAAGAAAGCAATCATTGGTCCAATAATAGGTAATTAAAAATTAAACTAGTTACAGTCGAGGCTGTTATGTCAATTTTTAATAGCAGATCCGGTTTTCGTGTTCAACTCGTATGTTGGTCGCTATGTTGCTGTCCGTACACAGCCGCGGTACAGTATGTACTCAATGACTTTTTAATTCCTGAAAGTTAATAATAAACATGTGCCTTGGTGCCTGAAAGTTAGTTGTTAAAATAATCTTAACTCTAACTGTAATTTGACTTGACTTTCGACCTTATTTCGATGGCTATCCTTCGCTGCGCACTGTAAATCTTGGCCTCACAGGCCACAGGCGCTCCATACACTGCAAAGGATCGTATAATGCTCGCATATAAGCGGCGAATCTGCTCTCTTGGTCCTCCGACAGTTGGCAAAAGTTATATAAAAAGTACCTACTCTTCATCCAAATATTGTCTATTCTTGCTTTTATTGTCCTTCTTATTTTAGTTTTGTTTTGATAACTTTTCATTTAAGACCTTCAAGGATATTACAGATTTAACCTATTTGGCGAACCTGTTCATAATAATTGAGATAAATATGTAGTCTTCGTAATATGTAGTATCATTTTTTTTCTGCAGGCTATTTTTTCTACAATCATGTGTAATTGTTAGTTGGGCAATGTAGACTAACATAGAGGTCTTTTAGTTTTGAGCGAGGTCGAGGCTTAATTAAATTGTTACTAATAAAATTCTATGCACACATTTCACTGAGATACGATGGTCAGGCGCTATAACAATGCTTAATAACATTTCCAATGTATATATATATATATATATATAAACATTTGTTTATCGTGTCACTGTCACTGGTTATGTGTTGGTCGTATTGTTTTTTCACTCATGACAATGAACATAAAAGATGCAGTGCTGTTCGATTAATAAAGATTTTTAATACAATATTCGGTCATTTTCAAAACCAAATGAACTTTCTTGCAATCACATACGGATTTAAACCGAGTTCGGTTCTTACAAATTTAATTAGGTCATTTACCTATCAAATCGTACAAGGAAACGTACGAATTTGATTTGTAAATGCTGAAATTTATTGGTACAGGTCGAAATTTGAAGAAAAAAAATGTATTAAGTGATACAAAATGGAACGTGTAGTACAATTATAATAATATGTATTGTTTAAATAAATTAACCACATCCATAGACAAGAGTGATGGCCAGAGATTACAGAAGTCCATTTGGCACAGTCCTATCACATATCTTTTGCTTTTATCACGTCTTTGCCTATTGGTTAGGATATTCTTAATATATATTTTTCTTAATCTGTCAACAATCCGATCAATATATCTCCTATACGCCTAGGATATCTCTGCCATATTTTTTTGCAACATATTTTTTTATTATCATACCTTATTCATACTTCCTTCTACCGTGCCATCATCTAAAATAAAGGGTGTATTATTCCGGAGTTGGAGATAGGCACTCCTCAATGCCTTCCAAACGCTTCCGGCTGTGCTCACGAGGTCATTTTCTCAATTATTGATATTTCCTACAAATCATTTATCGTTACTGGGTCTTATTTCTTTCTATTACTTTATTTAATATAATGTTTCTTATTTTCTATACTTTCCGCCGTTGCAATTTCACACTCTACCCTATGTCTATCAAACTTTTCTGTGCCTTGTAGCACGCATGATGCTATTGACTTGAATTTGTGCAATTACTCGGAGAACCCCTCATGGCCCGTCAACACTTGGAGGTAATCGAGTTGGACAAAGAATTATATATAATATGCTTGTTATATGAGACGGTGTTGCAATTTTGTTTTGCGTCAGTCATTAGAACTTGTTATTAAAATTAGTCATTTATTTTATGAACACATATGTGGTGTTTTATTCATCAAGCCTTTAACGTTGCAGATGTCTGATTAAGCAGATAAAAAGTAATGTAATTGACACTGGCCCGCGACATAAATATTATAAATTACACATAAAAAGAAGTGTTCGCATTCCATGTGATTAATGCGTAAAATGTAATCGCCATAATGTTAAGGCTCGCGTTGCGTCGTCAAATTTCCGATGCGTGCGTAATAAACTTAGACCACTTAAACTTTGGACCATGCAGCAATATCACTAATCGAACAAATAAAAAACAACGTTCGCCACGATTATCTATCTCAACGCGATTAACTCAAATACACATTTCTATTCATAATCGCGTTTCTCCAATAGATGAATTAGTTCAAGAACAATGTATAAGTAAATTAAGTTTAAGCTTTAAGTTATATTAGTTCTTAGTATTCTTAGAGTTTTGTGTAAATTAACTGAAAAATGATTGTAGAAGATGTTGGATAAAATCACGCAAATAAAAAAATGCCTGTATGTATGCTGTCTGTTACCCGCCTTTTTGAACTTTATGTTTTTCCTTAATCTTTTGTTGAGATGAATAATCGTATTGGCATTTTTTTTACGATGATAGTCCGCTGTTTAAAAAACCTGTGTAAAAAAAGTTCAAAGTTTTCGTGGTAGCTTTTTGCTTTAAGGTCACAATAAAATCAGTTCAGAGATCAGATAAGAAATGGGAGTGTGAGCGAAAATAAGTTTTAATTTTTTACTTAAATTGAAGGACTGCCTTTCAATGATTGTAATGTACTTGTCACAAAATGTACGTTGTCACCGCGGTTAACAATGCGATTGGTGTGGTATTTCGACGAAGATTTTAATCTTGCACTTCCAAGGCATCTTCTTTGTCCAATTTTAAATGAAAACGGATTCGAGGATGACATAATTTTGGTCTTTTAAGAAACTAAATTTTCTTTAACATGAAGTGTGACTCACATCATAGTTCCCTTCTTAATTATGTACCTTTCACGCATAACACGTCCATACCATGCTAATCTTTTACTCCTGATTTTGTAAAAAGCTTGAACTTTCAAAACTAATTCAGTTGTTATGGAGTTTATTTGGAAAATACTTGCTTGTCTTTTCTCTTTCATCAAACTTCTTCTCGTGACCTAAGTCGTATTATTTACACCATTAATAACTTTAGAACAGCTGCACAGATTTTTTGAATTTTCTTAATTTATTCAAGTGATTAAATTAGTTCATTTTAAAATTAATATTTAAAAAATTTGAACAAATTATAGATTATGATAAATTAGAAGTTATACGGAAAAAGCATGATAGTCAAGTTAATGCCGTTGAGATGCGAACCTTAAGAATTACGTTTTAGTGGCTAGTGACATAAGGGCGGATATAAGGAGTACCTGTAATCGACGAGCATGTATCAAGAAGAAAAAGAAGCGAGAGCAGTGTATCATGACCGTGCTAAATATAAATCGATAATCTCTGCTAACCCCTCTGGGTAACGGATGTGAGCGCATATTTTTATTTTAAGTTATACCTTTAGTGTAAGTACAGCATTGTGTTGTATATCAAGATCATTCACTTTTTTCTACGACTCACTTCAATGGAAACGTATTCACAACGAATAGTATTAACTTCAATATTTATTAGTAGTCTAGTCGTCCTTGGCAACAAACCTTTCTATAAAAAGCATTCTTGTCATTACAGTGATTAAAAGTTGAGATATCCTACATCCATTTATGGCAGAAATGGCAGTGACCTAAACAATGAAAAAAGTAAAATAAATAGATCAATTCGACGAAGGACAACCAGACGGAGTATTAAGGAAATGAGAAGCTTCATTTGTTTGTGCACGTAGCAGGAAGAGTTTTGCTGATGCAACGTCCATACCTTAAGTGGCGTTTATGAACCGAACTGATATTATTCGTGCAGTAAAACTTTATAAAATAGGATAAAGGACCAATAAGGTTTAAGATCAGAACATATTTTACGTTAGGCTTAAAAATTTAATTCAACAAAAATATTTCCGTTCAAAATCGGTTACCCTAATGAAATTTTTGTTTTCGGTTCTGTTCGGGTCTTAGTGTTGCTTGGTAGATTTAAGGAAGTCCTAAGTTTCCTCCTTCCTAACCCCAAGACGTTGAAAGGTTCAGGAATCTCTGTGGATCAGATCAGACTTGATTGTCGGTGCATTTTGTGGCAGGTGAACCCAGCATCGTTTTATACTAGATGGAGGGCATTCCAAAATCTTTTGGCTCCATAGACCATCCTTTCTAAGAATAATGTGAAATGAAAGTTGATATTCCTTTCTCTTACAGCCATATACAATCGGTCTCACTCAGTAACTAAGTCGGTAACGACGGTCAGATGCCATCAAGTAAACCGTTCGTTTGCCGTTTAATATATCAATATAAAGTTGTTATAAATATTCCGCTTGGCATTTATTCTTATTGAACATAATAAACTGAACACTTTATTGTACGCGGATGAGTCTTATTGTTTCTTTTTTACTTCTGCCTAGGATGGCGGAGTATAGATCAACAGATAAATGTAAATAATGTTTTGACTTCATTATACGTTAGTACACACATAAGTATAGTTGCTATTTTAATCTGTTACTGGTAGATGCATTCACAGTTTTGATGTAATAGTAGTTGAGCCTGCAACAACAACATCTGTTGCACGAATTGGCCGGCTCGACCGGTGAAATACCACGACCTCACGGAAGACAGACGTGAAGTAGAGTATTCTGTGTTTCGTGTGATGAGGGAGGTGCTGGAGACCTAATTCTAGTCTTCTTCCCCTTCCCACCCTTCTCTTATTAGTAAAGGATGGGAATAAAATAAATATGCGCTCACGTCCGTAACCCAGAGGGGTAGGCAGAGATCATGGATTTCCATTCGGCGCGATCCTGGCACACCTCTCTCGCTTCTTCCACATTCATACATCTACGTATGCATGCTCGTCGGTTATGGGTGCTCCTTATATCGCCCTTTTTTAGTAAGTCATTAATCTATCGATATAAGTTTTCCTAGTGCGTCCTCTACCAACACTGCCACTCACTTTTGCAACATAAATTTGTTTTGTTATTCTCTCTTCATTCATCCGGTCAACATGCCCGAACCACCGAAGCATACCTTTCTCAATTCTAGTCACAACTTCCACTTTTAAGCCACACTTTTCCCTTATAACGCTATTTTAACCCTATCATTCAGTCACGCCTAACATACTTCTTAAGGATCGCATCTAAAGGATGGGAAGTGAAGAGGAATTTGATGGGGTAGGGGATAAAGAGCAAAAAAGAAAATCATTTTCTGTTTATCCCGTCCTCTGTCCATTAAAGGTATTTAATACATTTGCAACCCATTAGTTAGTTGCAGATATCTATGGGTAGCGATCACTTGATATCGGGTGAACCGCTTGCTCGTTTGCCTTCTTCTACAATGGAAAAAAGGAATCAGTTTGACTTGTCAAAGTTTTTCCTTTCAACCAATGTTGCCATTATATAATATTCAAAAGGAGACGGAATATGCTTATTGTATTTAATAGACAATTTATGATTCAAAATATTAGGTCTTTGTGTAAATAATTAACTATTAGTAAAATAGCATTATTTTTAAAGCTGTAGTAAAAGATGGATCACGGCAATAAACGTTTATTGATGATAGTGACGATGACGAATGGACCTATGATCTAAGCTAATGGTGCTTATGTGGCTAATTACATGGTCCCGATATAAAATTGTGTCATACGACTTATCTCAATTAATATCACGAATTGAATGAATAAGCATTAAAAATGGACAAGTCAAACAAACTGGTTGACATTGGACACTTTTTTCACGTCTGCGTTAAAGGTGTACAGAACCTTGGCACTCATTACCTATATCTTACCTAAGTAAAAAAAGTATGTAATATAACACCGTTATGGACATAGGACATCGAGAAATGCCTTCGGATATTACTAGAATAACCATCACAACGTCTATAGCAGCCTATACAAATATATGTATGAATGACGGCCACGTACGGAACGACGAGGAGTAGGTACGACTCCCATTAAATAAACTTTTGTCCAATCAAAAATCAAACAAGATCTCGTTTAATATAACTCATTATTTTCATTCCATACGTGTTCAGGTCGCACATTGGTCCATTTCGCACACAGCATGACGAATTCTTTTGTAATTAGGCGAAACCCAAAAATAGTGTCACACTATAGTGGCAATATACATTTACCTGTAGTATAAGATAGGACATAAGAAATTTACACCCTCATCTGTTATTTGATCGGGACCTAGGTTGTATGTTTGATAATATGTACATTGACAAGTCACAAGTGGGTGGACAAGCTAAATCTGATGCCAATAACACTGTTAAATCGTAAAAAATAAATGAAATCGAACTCTATCTTACAAATAATCTCCTGATCTTGATTAAATTACTGATGAGAGGGCTGCTAGACGACCGTTTCTTTCACCGGACGACGAAAATCTCCCGGCCTGGGCCTGGTCCGGTAAATTTCTCCACCTCGGTCATATTGGTTTCTTGTTTCCAGCCTTTGACGACGAGCTACCCAACCTTCCCCGGACCTACCCCGGTATGGACAACTATCACAGTTTTTCTAACAGAAATATTGATTTGATTCTTTAGGCAATGCTTATTATACCTAATATAAAATTCGATCGAAGCTGTAGTATCGTTTAAAATGTTATTGAATGTTGTCACCTTTGTACAATTTTTTTATCCCGTGTTAAAAATCCGTGACCCTTGCCACTGTCACTGAACAAGGAAATACATGTTGTAATTTAAATACAATGCACGTATAGACAATATCGTGCCAATGTGTCTCGAAATGTTTCGCCGAAATTCTGAGTTGACGGACGCCGAGAAACTAGAACGTGTGCGCTCTTACACAATGCTTGTGAATAAAGCGGTTAATATTTGTTGTAGACAAATATGCGAAATAGTTCAAATTTAACAATAACTGTCCAATTATGTCCGCACAGGTGCGCTCATGCAGGTCTTATGAGTTGCGGTGCGTTATAATGGAGATCCTGGAGTACTCGCATGACGCATGAGGATGGCGCTTGACGACCTCCCACCGAGGCAAAACTTCACATAACTCTGTCTTTCTCCCAGAAGCAGGGCACCATTTTATAAGAGGCCCTAACCTCGAAACAAAAAAAAACTTTCAAGAGAACACTAAAAAGACTCATACGTGTCGTGTCATCTTTCGATCACACCAAGCGCTTTGCACTTTCTCAACTATCACTTAACACACAAAAATATTTTTTTATAATGAATAAATTCATTATAAGAATGCAGAGAGTAATTTTAATTATAGGTCCCATGTGAGTTGATCATCAATGATGAAATTATATCACTAGGCGATAATTTTTGTTGTTAGAGAAAATCAAGATTAAATAAATGAATCTATAGAAGCTTCGCATTCTTAAGTGGAATTACACTGAGAATATACTTTTAATTTTATCTTTTATAATAAAAAGTAAGCTACAGTAGTATTTATTTTTAAAATGTTAGATTATTAGATAGCATGGCACACAATTTAAAAAATTATTCAAATGGCTTAAAAGTAAATTGTAGTTTTGAGTACATAATCATACTCCTGAATCTGAACATGTTCAGCGTGATTTAAAAAAAAGGTTCATAAAATTAATTTATTAAGGTTAACTAACTTATTGGTATTTAAGAACGTTCATTGCAATACTGACATTCCAGAGTATCCCTGACATTGCATTTAACCTTTCATTTATTATCCATAAACTAGGCTTGCATACTTGCAGATACTCGTGACTTTCTGCACTTAATGCTGAAATGTTGTCTTTTTAAAATCAATATCTTTGGTGAGATACAGATTACAGATAAGTAATATGTAATTTAGCAAACTATCAAGAAATCTTCAAAAACGAAATTGAATACACCTAATGCTATTGCTAATAGTATCAGATAGTTCTAAAGACGGTTTTCTCTAAATTGAAGTTCGAAGGAGTTTTGGACCGTTTTTTGGGGTAGAAGACAGATCAACATGAAAAGCATTTTTTATCTGCTTTGACACTTGAGTTAGAATATAATTTATTATATTTATCTATGGTGCCGTGTAGAAACGCATTTACTCTTTTTTTAACTTTTGTAGGGTGTGATAATATAAAAACCCTTTGTTTTGCTACGTCATTCGCTTCAGCATGTGTCAAAAGTAAACAGTGAGATCATTTTACACCGTAATAAAATCAAGAATGCGTAAAAATACTTAAGAGTGCAAGACTTTTTTTCGTAACAAACTAATGCGAATAGAAATCTTCACAGCTCTTTATCAGATGTTGGTAACGTGGTAAAAGCGTCTATTTTGCATTTATCAAGCCATCTTAATAAATTAATTATGGTATAATTAAGGTTAGTCATCGTATAAATTATGTCTAGTCATTGTAGCAGAAAAGTTGGATTCTTTAACGAACATTACGACATTTGTTTTGTATTTTTTTTCACCGGTTTAGTATTACTTTAAATTGTTCAAGTACCATATAACATTTGTTGTCACTTATCTTGTGCAATATTAAGCCCATTAGATGTATGCGACTTCGTAAAATCTAGCTCAGTTATTCGTTTCCCGCCACACGAATACAAAATCTCCGTGTTTGTAATATAAAAAATGACGGTTTGCGCTATGTAATAACTATACCTCAAGGAAAGATAAGCGTACGAACATCACATTTAAAAAAGTATTTAATTAATTTTATGATGTATCCATAAATAATATTTTATACACAAGTAAGTATAGAAAAAATAACAATAACAATGAGACGTCATCACGTGTTATAAATATTTTCAATTCAACAACATTACTGAATTATATTAACCCTAAAAATACATCGAAATATAAAAGGTAGATAAAAAAGTGTTGTTAATATATGTTATGTAATTTAATTTAAATTTGATTAGCATTTGAATTAATATATGCATCTTCAATCTATTATACTTGTTACCAATATAAAAAAAACTATACACGGTACAATTACCGGTTTTATAGTCTGTGAAAAAGATATAGATAGAAAAGAATATAATTAAATTAGTTAAATGTGAAAATGTGATTTTGTAATGTTTTTGTTGTTATTCAATGTTTATGTACACGTTATCATCGTGTGTGCGTTTTTTCATATATACTTTAGCAGAAGATTGGAAAATCGACTTTGAAGGTAATTGACACAATAGAGACTCTTTAGAGAGATATTTTTAAATAATCACTAAAAATGCGCTCTTGTTTTGGTGTACCCACATTTACTTCAGTTTTTGCAATTCGCTGTTGTGTTCGCTTATAACGTGGTGCCAGTAGTTTTAGATCGAAATGCAATGATAACGTTTGCCAAGTGACTGTAGGCTCGAAATGTTTTGAATTATGAATGTCGTAATGTGTAATGTGTTGATTATTACTTTGATGAAGCAAGATATATGATAAGGCTAGTGTAATAAACTTTACCAAATATTGCTCGAGAAACTTTGAAATGCTAGGAAGTTCTCTGGGAAATGTGTATAATAATTAAAAATAACGTAACTAATTCTGCGTATAGTTTTTTTTAGTTGGTAAATGGCGAGAGTGCCAATCGGCAATTTTTGGTGACTGACATTTCAATGTTTGCCTTGGGGACGTACCCATAGTTCGAGTCGATGACCTTGAGGTGGCAGAGCGTGGAAACCGCTTAGGCTAAACTTTTTAAAGAGTCATGAACCCTCGGCTCCTTCGGTGACTTCGACTTCGAAGAGAAAAAATAGAGAAGAACTTTCGAATAGGTAAGTATAAACTACATTTTCTTTACTCTCGTATTCTGCGATGACGTATCATTTTTTAACCAGGGTTGAGCCGGCCCATTCGTATTGTATATATTACTAGTGACCTCACCGGCTTCGCACGGGTAGTTTCTCCATGCAAACTTTCATTCCCTATACTTTAGATAATGTATTTAGAAAATTCTTTTTTTACTGCTCGCCTCCGTAGTAACAGAAATATCTGTGCAGTATTTCTGTAGTTCAGGCTGTGCGTGGATATATCAGCTTCTTTCTTTAAACATATGAAGATATTAATATTTGGTGATATTCCAAAGGTCACGTGTTCAGTACGAAACTTTTGAACTTGATGTAGTTAGGTTCGTAGGACATTAGGCGCAGGCGCACCCTGAACCAATTTATCAAGTCGCGTCAAGAAATCTAATCCCTTCACCACAGCGACAAGACGAATATATTTGAATTTGGTTGCCATTAGTATAATATTGGCCAATCAAATTTTATTTGTTTTCGATTCTGGTAAATTTAAAATCAAATGGTGTTTCAACATTAACTATTTTAATTAACAACTAGCAGCTGCCCTTTTCTGCGCACGTGTGGTTAAGCAATATTTGATAAGGGAAATTCTTACCGAATGTTTCTAGTGCCGAAAGCATGCATATAAATCATATTGTCATCTCAGTTTTTTCCAAGTGAAGGAAAGAGAGAACCCTGGTATCGCGAAACGATTTTACGCCAGTGGAAGCCCACGGTTATAGGTTCGCGTGATCATCGCGCGCAACATGCAGCGTCAGCAACTTGAAGTGAAATCATCTTTAGCTAAGTTAGGCTGTTCTTGGCCCATGGAGTAGGGGGAGAGTGGGATAGGGAGAGTAGTGGTTGTTGCTGTTTTTTATATGTAACAGTAGTCCAATGACTTTTCGATCATTTTTTTTCGGTACAAAGGGTACCCTGTGCTGAAACCCAATGACACAATCTAGAAGACCTTTGAAATATGTAAACAAAATTTTACTGAAATCGGTCGAAGTTTTAAATGACGGTTTTCTCTTAAAATTTCAAGCACTAGGCCCATAGATGTTTCATACTATATTAAGTTATATACGATTCAGCCTCTGCTTGTTATTATTTGGAGGAATTGAAAGCTGAATAATATATTCATATTAAATTCACAAACAATGCAATGCTAATTAGAAAGATTTACTTCGTCCAGTGTCAGTAATCTGATTTAGAACGGTATAAATCGTCGACTTGAACACGTTCGTTACACTCGATCAAAATAACAATGGTAGTAAATAATAATCCAGTCGCAATTCTCGAGTATTTTCTCCCAATCATGCTATATTTAAGGTTTTACGCAAGCTCTCTTGCGTCTTTTAATCTGATCGAGGTAAACAGAGATAGCAATCTCTTGTAGTTTTATCGAAATCGCCTTAAACGTGTAGCTTTCCTGCGAATTCTGTGGGAGATATTTCGTAAAAAGGGTTAACTTGTTAGCCGTCAGATGGTACCAACTCATTTTCCCAGAGGTTGCTTTTTACTGAGGTGTCAGATGTTTCACATCATATGCGAACTACTGCAAGGCTCACTCGTAAAAACTATAGTTCTTGACTAAAATGTCACCTGATGCGACGATGTGAAAAAAATGGTACGCAATTATCCTGTTCACTCTTAAAAGTACCCACTTTATAATCGGACGGAAAAATTGACGTTGGAAACTTGTTTCTAATCTTTTGCTCCAATCCGAGGCAATCGTAAATTGATTTCCCAGTTAGTATGTACTGTTTTATATTTTAATTATTTTCTAAATTCGATTCTAATTCCATGTTAGAAAGGACAGACAGAAATTTAGCTCGGTCGGATTCAGACGCATTACTTTCAATGTTTACTTTTTAATTACAACTAAGAAAAAATGATTAAATTCCTCAATTGATTGCCGGTTTCTTAACTTCAGCAATAATTCGTCATCGTTAAAAGTGAAACAGTTTATTGTTTTAAAATAATTTTGTAACAAGTGAGTCACAGACAGAACAGACAGACCATATATTCACTTCGTATAGAATAAAAATGAGGCTTTTAATCACTTCGTAGAGTCGGAGTCAACCGGAAAAACATCAATATTATTATACTTGTATAATTGATTGCATCTTCTTGACATCTTGACACGGAGAAGAGTTATCTTTATTATTTTCATCTCAGGGATATTTTTTAAAGTATTCATATTAAGTTTCTTGTATTTCGTGGATGTCAGATATCGCGTCAGCTGATACAGGTCAAGTTTAAAGGGAGGGAAAAAAGGAATGTGATATTTAAGTAACAGCAAGCGCGGATCAGGATTAGGTCTTGATCATACATACAAGAAAAGCGGCGAATCCTGGATTTTTAAAAAGTCGATCCTCGATGGTTTAAAAATTAAAATTCGAATAAGAAATGCCTTACGTACTAGAAAAAATACCTCAGAGAAAAGCCTAGTCAATGAACATTATTCATAGAGCTGTGATCGCAATAACATCGGATTAGAGAAGGTGAGGACTTGTGTGGTCGCATTAGTATCGGTAATAAACTATATTCATCGGAATACATCACACACCCTTTAGTTGCTTGTTATATCGAAATAATACTATAGGCCATTCAGTAGACTATAGAATAATATTTGTACAGGGCGGCAACAAACAACAAAACTAAATCATTCGTCGCAATGTTTACGCACGTAAAAACTGGGCGCCGCTTGTTAAAGTTCAACGCCACTGGCTTTGTTCAGTAAAACGTTCATTTTTTGTATTTCTACCATTTCCGCATTGTCGGACCACATTCTTGTAATTTATTTATGTCATGCTGCTGTGGTGGCGTTTATACCGATACGTCACTAAGAACAAGATTCATGATTGTGATTAACCAATTTATTGATATAATTGGTTTAAGAAAATTAAATATCTTTATATATTTGAGTTGAAGACCAAACGTTACTCTTGATATTCATTTATGTTTTATAGACGACAATACTTATGTTGTATTCAATATCTATAACATTTAAAGTTATTTTTGTTCTAATATGGCTCGAGTAGAGGGATGTTCACTCTGACGGCCGTAAAAACCGTAGCCGAAACCAAAAAGGACTACGGTCATACTGTGCCGACCGCCGAATAACGTGGGAAAAGGGCAGGAAGATGACGGTGGTTTTAAAACGACAACTAGGTATGTGGGTGGATAATGGGTTCAGATAAGTGGCCATAGGATCGACGTTCAACAGTCGAATTGGGGATTTATATAATTAATATATAAATCCTTCCGTCGGTTGTTCTGAAATTCTATCGATTGCCTGATTCTATGTAATTTGGGAATTCATTTCAGGTTCCTATTATGTAGCTTTATAACTAAAGAATTCTGTGTAAATCTATTAACAACAGTGTTTTAAATTAAAATAGTGATATGTCTTTCACAACGTTTTTGTAACTTGTCATTGGCCGATTACTGGAACGGAAATTCTCTTAATAGCAATGACAATACGTTGTATATGTGCCGGCAAAAAATAAAATTCTTTAATCAGTCTCATAAATATTTTTTTTTTATAAATATCTATCTATTACGACACGTCTCTGGATTCGGATATCTATATTGTCGGACTTTTGTATGTAGTGTCTGTTTTTCGGACTGATTCGACATTTTATTGTAGCTGGTATCGTTTTATAGATATTCGATAACGATACCAGCAAAAAAAACACATTGATTGAAGAACATTGCATCGCAACACTACGTTACGATACAGAATTCAGAAATGTTTATTTTTGAAGTTACAGTTATCTTAGTCCTTAGGCGCGTTATTAAAAAATGATGAGAGTGAAATTTTAAGATGCGCGCGCATCACTGTAACACAAAAGTAACAGTTTGAATTTGCCCGCTGAACCGCTCATTAAGTCTCGAACAAAGCTACCAACAAAATAGAAATACCTCAATTAGTCGCGAATGTTGGCACGCTCGTCACCTCTGATCACTGTCACTTACTTCTTGAATGTTTCAAATATAAGGCATAGCGGTAACGTGACATCTGATGATCTGAATCTGGTTTGTTTGCCGTTTTCTTTATAAAAAATATCGTTTTACGTAACAATTTATTGTTTCTCATTTTCCCCTCATCTGATCTTGTCAGAATAAATCTAGAATAGAATAGGAGAAACTACAATTAAAAGGAGTTATAGATGTGTGCCTTTTCTAGGGAATGGGGCAATTCATAAGGACAAAGAAAGGGACGGGTAGGAAATGGAGTGTGCGGATTATTGGTCACGATAAGTAAAAATAAAACTATATTTATAATAATATTGCATTTTATTAGGATATTTTACAGACAAAGTAAATTACACACTATGGCAAGAGTAAATCTCATAGTTGTAAGTCATCACTAAGGCTTAGATACTTTGATACAGCTGGAAATAAATTATTACACTAACAATAATAATTACAAAGTTAAGCTTAATAATTGTAAAATAATAAATCATAAAATTCTATCTCAGTTTTAAAGGAATTCGTATTCATTTACTGTATAAAAATAATAAATTAAAAGTTATTTTTATAGCTGTCCTCTTATACATAAAGTTTATTATAATAAATAAAGCCGTATCACCGAAATCAAATATAAAACAAATTGTTAAAAGTATAGTGTGCGGCTTATACAAGTTATTACTCATAGCCATATAAATCCACGATAAGTATAATAATATAGGAATATCAAAAGTAACCTGATTGTAATTGACGGGTGAGATATCGTTAATCATTTATTCGGTGGAAAATCGAGTGTAGTGTACGCCGGCCTCGTTCGCGGTACCGGCGGCCTGCGAGCTCTCGGATGTGTCTTTCCACCTTCAGCAACCGTTTTCATTGCTACTTCACCACCCTCTTCAGGCAAATACGGCGTCCGTGGGTTTAAAACTAGCGCCTTATACGACGAATGTGAATCTGCAATACTCCTACCGTCCCCTTCATCCCTACGCGAAAGTTCCGAAAATGGGGACACCGATCTTTTCTCTATTCCGCTGGGACCCGGTGTTTCTTCTTTTGGTTTCAACTCGTAAGCGTTTTCTTCCTTCCGTTTGGGCTCCACGTCCTTCTTGAACTTTGCTTGGCGTTCGATAATTTCGGCGGTAGTTAGATCTGATCCTTGCACGTCAGTTTCTAATGGCGGTGCTGAAAGCCATGGTCTTGAAGTATTGTTGCTGCACCATCTTTCTTCATTTTCGCTTGTGTCACCTAAAAGTCCCAGTTTCTCTAAATTTTGTAATAGTAGATTTTCGCTAGAGCTTGCCGCTCGCATTTCCGTTTTTGATTCCTCTGCTAGGAGCAGCTCAGCTAAAGGTGGCGCGAGGCCTAATCCAAGATTTCTCTCGTGATATACTTCTGAAATAGTCGGTGTAAGTTCTCCACTCATATGACGAACCTGAGCCATCGAATCTCTACTGCTTGAACCCATTTTGCTTCGTGTGACTCTTTTGGACGTCGAGGGCTGATTCAGTGCTTGATCCGTCTTTTCTTCTTCAGTTCTTCTAGGTTGAGCCGATGCTAGATCGTAAAAGGCATCTAAATATCTCGTGTGTGAATGTTCAGGGCGTCTGCGTAAGACGGTATCATGGCCGGAACTTTCCCAGTCCGAGTCGTCGGTTGATGGTGGTCTTCTGGTGTAAAGAGTTCTGATCTTTGTTTGGTGAGCTAAGGCAAGAGATACGTCTCTTTGCGGCGCTGTCGACGTTGAGGGAGCCGCAGCGGGAGGTGATGGTGTAAAGGCAGCGTCACTTTCACCGCGGTATCTCGGCGGCGGCGGTGCCGGTGGAGGTGCAGTTCTTCCATCAGGTTCCCCGCGGCCCACTTCAGTATTGGACGTAGAGCCTCGTACGTACATAGTAAAAGCACCGCCGCAAGATCCCAAGGGTAAAGGAGGTGGAGGAACTGAAGATACGCTTTCTTCTGAAAAGAGCAACATTGCTAATAGAAAATCAAAATGATTAAAATAATAAGATAAGATGAGGCAAACATTTTTTTCTTTTGTAGTTTGTCTATAATTATTCGAATATGTAGGAGGAACTCCTAAGATGCAGTTATTTAAACTACAACTTACGTCGATGTTGTCGAGGAGGTGGTTCGCCGTCGGAATGGGGTTCCAGGTCACCGTCGTCGATAGACGCCAATGATTCTACGCTTGAGCTGGATTCCAAGCTGAGACTTCGCGGAGCTTCTTGTGTATCTGATTAAGAGAATATATTAAGTATTTTTTATTTAATTTAGTTCCATTTAACTTAATACAATTAATTGAAGATATCTTACCAAAGAGAGCCAGTAAAGCTTGCAGGACGAATTGTATATGCCTTCTATTGGCTGTTTTGCCCGTGCGGAGAGTTACTTCGTCTTGTCCCACTTCTGCTAGATCAAAGCCTAATGATGCCAATAGTTCGTGGCAGCCGTTTACTCGCCAAAGCCTGCAATGGAAAACAACTTCAACATTTTTTTGTTTTAGATAATAGTAGCTTCTTATAGTTATATAAAAATTAAGTTGTTCCTCTTTATTTCTATAATTTGTGATATAGATTAATAGCTTTTGCCAATTTTTATACAGTTGGTATTGAAAATAGCAAGGTATATATTCGGTATTTTAATTTGAATGTTTACAAACTTCACTAAATTAGTTCAAAACTCGCGTGGTATGACTATGAGTAATCTACCAACAGCTATAGAGTAGTAAAAGTTCAAATTTAGAAAACAAACCTGACGTTCACGGCAACTTCGATAGTGTCACCTTCGGAGTTCTTGACGGAGAACTGAGATATGACGGAGCGGATCACACCAATAATCTCGTCCGCCACGTCTCCGTTTGATATGAGCTTTGACAGTGCCTGCAGTGTGGTCGGCGTTAATCCTGAACATTTTAATAACTACAATTAAATTATCGCATTCGTGTTTGCTTGTTTGTCATATAGCAAACGACGAACCTAGTTTGTTAGTCGCATTCATCTCTCCGCGATGCATATTTTTATTTCGAAATTGTGTCAAAAGTAAGAATGGTTTCGGGGGCTAGCTATATCTTATGTCCAAGTTTTGCGCAAATTTTTCAAATCATGTCTCACCGGGAGAGCGTTGTAAAGTGAGGATGACCATCCGAATAAAAAAAAACTAGTTATTTTTATCTGCAATAAAAACGTTTTTAGCGTGTAATCGTTGTCAACTTAACTTATAATTTACAAATTTATTACTTGTAATTGTAACTCGGATGAAATCTATATCTGATAAAGTCTTATTTAATATTACTACGATTACTTGATTCGCACTGTATTGTCGTGGTCAGTTAGTTATTTTTTCGTGTTGTTGATTTTCTCAAAGTAGTTTCCGTGTCAAATACGAAATAAAGACATCATACCAAGTAGAGCTTGTAGGCTGGCCGAACACTGAGTCAATCGTTCTTCGGGATCGCTTTGTGGGAAGAATACGCTCGACGGTATACCATTGGCCGCTGGTTCGAACCTAAGAAAGTTAATAACAAAATGATGTTAACTAAACCTTATCATCTTCTCTATTATCTATTAATAAAATGGAAGTAGAATTTTTTACGAAGAATATGTCGAACATCGAATACAAATCTTACTTAGTGATTTTTTGTATGCAATAAATAGTAACCCATTTAGGGTACAATCTCTAGAAAAGTCTTGACCTACTTTATTTTATTAATATAAATATATTACTAGCATGACCTTTGTAACAATGATTATTTTAAAAGATTGGTAAACTGTTGAAAAAAAAATGATTACCTGAACCCAACGCTCATGAGAAGCTCCCTCCAGCCGGTGACGGTGCCAGCTTTGTTCTCTATGCTCTTCTGCGTCGTGTACATCGCATTCTTCTGCCCTCTCACTATCCTCTGTAGAGATTTCTCTACCAAGTGCAGGCAGACTCGTAGTGCGTCGCTAGGGTTTTATAAAGATTTAGTAACTTCGATTTTGATTACCAATTTAATATATCAATGGATTGCATATTCATTAAATGTGATATGAATCCTAGTTAGCTTATTCCTATTATAATAAAATAAAATATATATAATACATCTAGATAAGATTATGTTACTTCAATCATTATTGCACACTATGTAATATTTTTTGTGCCAAATAATCCGAATAATCCGATTCGAAGTTTTAACGGTGTTTAAATCGCCAAGCTCAAGAGCTTGAAACGTACTGTATTTTAGGATTGTATTTAATAATTATATAATAATTTACCGGCATTTATCAGGTGCGGCGAGTAGCTCGCAAAGCGCCTGGCCCATAAGGGCGACCTTGTTGCTGAGACGCACATTGGCCCCGAGCAGCGTCAGGCCCGCCCAGTGCGCCGGGTGCGCGAAGTGCTTCGTGTGCCGCACTGTCTGCATCGCGTCGCCCAACGCCCTGCAGGAAACGTAGCCTTATTGTCTACAAGATTCTCTCTACACGTGGTTGATAAAAGTAAACAACTGTTATTGTGTACATTGAACATAAATGCAGTTGTGGATCCACTATCGATATGATGGCAGATGGCGATAGTTCACTCTGTAAATCCGGTGGTTTTTTATGAAAGAAAGGGCAAAAGGACAATCGATGTGAGACATTGTAATAAGAATTAGGGGCCATATCATTCACAGAAGTGGGAGTATCGGTCAAACCGGTTCATCGTACAACAGCTACCGCTATAATATATAGGCCAAATGAATGCATACTTGGCAACGCGGCTGCCCTGCAACAGCGCGGAGTACAGCGCCCGATATAATATCTTCGTTGCGGTGTCTTGAGGCGCGGGCCAGAGGGCCAGCAGCACCGCGTGCGCGCCAGCCGCGAGTAGCGCGCGACAAAGCCGCGACACGCCGCCCCCCGCTGCCGCTACCGCTGCGCCCGCAGCCCCCAAGCTTTCCTCGCCAGCCTCGGAGAGCGCTGCACTAGATGGCGCGCATGATATCACCACCTGAGTGTCAAACTTGGTTTAGCAAAAGATTTAAAAACTCTTAATCTTAACGAATGAGAATTTTAAATGATGTTTAGTAATCATTGATATTCGATTGCCTTAAAAATTCATAGCATCCAGAAGATACTGAATTATCAATCAGCCTTTATGTGGGGGGCGAAAGGGATATTATAATAAGTAGTCAGAGGTAATAAGGGATTTTTATCTTCGGACACATCACTAACCAAAGGGTCCAGTGATTGATTTTAAATCTAGTATTTTTAAGATGTTCACTCGATAACTAGTAACTTTGAATTTTGAACTACACTTCTTAAGATTCGCAAGCACCGCTTCACTCACCAATCGAGCAGTTATCTTCATATTCATGATCTCCGAGGCCGTCAGCATAAACTCTGAAGCTGGCGGTAGTTCTTCATTGCTGGGTGGCAACTCTGAATCTGTAATAAAATGTAATCTTTTTAGTAGCACAAAAACTAAACAAGCAAATATCCGTTTAAAATTTGGTACGAAAATGTATCTATATATTAGTAGTAGGTACGTACTTTCCTCTTCGTTCTCAATGGAGGCGTCGGCTGCACCGCTGCCCACGCTCGTATTCAAAAGACGTTTCGACTGAGAGTCAACCTGTCATGTGATAATCACAGATAATTAACAAGTTTTATTTGAACTCCTCATTGATATGGATGCAGTGTATTTAATACTTACAACTTCACCAGGACTGAGTATGATTCCGGGCGTTTTCCAGCAGACGTGCGTGGCAAAGTGCACGCATTCCGCTTGCGACAGCTGCGCTAGTACTGCTTCTTTTGAAGCCTGCGGAACATTTGGGATAAGATTTTATATTCGAGTACAAAATTAAAAAAGCAAAATAATATATTACACTGTAATTCACATCAAATAATGCTTCTACTGAAAATGGTTGAATTTTAAATTTAAAAAGTAATAAAAAATATTTAACGTGTTTGTAACTACCATAAGTAATAGTTACGTACAGAGACAAAATAACTTTGGCTTACCTGGTAGTCAGTCAGGGGCGTGACGCGCAGCATGTCGGCAACAAGCTCGGCTTCCTTGAGTTGCGCGTGCGCGCCAGCCCAGCGCGCGCCGCCCACGCGCGGCCCGCCCACTACCAGGCACCGCATGCCCGTCTCCGCGGCGTTGGCTGATGTACCTATTCGACGAAAGTTTTTCTCTCATATTTCTTTCCAAAATAGAATGCGAACTTTTATAGATCGGTTTCTATATAATATTATTTCTATGTAAGCTTAACAAAAGGTGTTTTTGTTAAACTTCTATTCCTTTCAATTTGTCCTGGGTAGACACATGTCAGTCGCTAGAAACGGTATAGAGGGTAACCCAATCTCAGCACTTTTCGTTCGTCTCAGCCGCCAGTCGATCACCAATACTTACGCACTATATTACTACGCAACTATACACCGATCTTTTGCCGCCCTCATCTCATTAGTAAACTGTTACACTTACCATGTTCCCGCTCTAGTCTCGCGCGCGCATGTTTCGGATGGCGCAGGGGGCGCAGCGCGGGCGCGGCGAGTAGGGCGTAGCGCTCGCACAGCGGCTCCGCGTCGCCGGCGGGCCGCAGCGCGCCCCACGGACACGCGTACAGCGCGCCCTCCACGCCCACCACGAGTTCTCGACGCCCGCCGCAGCCGCGACGACCGTGCATTGCTGGAAAAGAATAAGTTCACAATTACTTCTCTCGAATGCAATCTAAATGCGGACTAACTCGTTCGAAAACGTTTTGTGTAGCTTAGATTTTTTTTCTCATACATTTGAGTTAAAATTACATGACGAACCATGATTGTTGTTACAGGAAGCCGGCAGGAGGTCTTCGAATGGCGCGATCAGCATCTGGTAGAGCATGTTCAGACATGGCGGGCCTTGCCACGCCGGTTGCTTCTTACGAGGGCCATGTGCGCTTGATCTGTGGCAAAAGATTTTGATGATAGATATTGCTTTTAGGAGATTCTTCATGTGTTTTGCTAAGGTTAAAGGACTTTATGTTATCGGACAGCTTTGCCGTATAGATTAGGATAATTCATGCTAGTGACGAGACACTTTAAACCTATTTTATTTCGAGAGCATAGCCAGCCTGTATCTTTATCTCTTAAGATTTTGAATATTTGTTTTTTTTTCTATCCCTTAAAACTACATGAAATTACCTAAGTTATGTCTTGGCTTGGCAGCTCAGTGATATAGTAAATAACATAAATTCCATACCTCGTAGACCCCTGTAAACTGGCCACGGAGCCGGCGACCGACCCTCCCACGGAGCCGACGCTGAACAGTGAACTCAATGAGTAATTAGAAGAGTTCAGTAAATGATTGCGCGACACCTGGAAAGTTTACATTGTTTTTTTTCAACTCCATCCCCATTCCTACTTTTATTCATTTGTTATTTATGGAACTTATTAATTTTTACTCAGTGATTTTTTATGTTCCGCGACTCCAGAGGGGTAGGCTGAGATCATGGATTTCCATTTGTCGCGATCCTAGCACACCTCGCTTCTTCTACATTCATAGATCTACGCATGCATGCCCGTCGGTCATGAGTGCTCGTTATATCGCCTTTTTTTAGTAAGCCACTAATCTGATCAATATCAGTACTCGTCCCCTACCAACACTGCCACTCACTGCCGCAACATACATTTGTTTTGTTATTCTTTCTATACTATACTACACTACTTACTTACTGTACTATATTATACTTTTGACATTAACCCTTAAGCTATTTAATGAAACCGTTATCAATTGCATTTACCGTTTTTTTTATAAGCAAAGAGTAACGGGCACACGGGATAACATTTCGGTTTTATTTGTTTTATTACACTGAAGCAGTAGGTATACCTTTTTACGGGCATATGAGTACACAAATGTTTTTTACCAATAAATATCTATTTCATATTCGTTTAGTAGCGATTGGTTCTACATAATAAGTGTTACCTGGCCGAAGCTGGGGCGGGCCACTAGTTACATATAATTAAATGAAGTGTACCATTCTAGCAAGTCCGGCATTAGGTCTTTCATCGGGGTCCCACTGGTCCTCCTCATTCCTCCTCTCGGCTGTCTTCAGCCAGGCCGACCACTCGCTTATGTATCGCTCCAGCTTGCCCAAGGAACCTTGAAAAAATTACGAGCAATTAGAAATACCACTTTGACCAATAAAATTTAATTATAAAAGATATGTTTCAATGTACATACATAATATGTATCCATTAATATATAACTTTCTAAAATAGTTGATCACTGTTCAATAAGGGACAACACTTCTCGTTAACTCTTTATTTAACTTTACAAATTTCAAACGACAGAACTACAAAACTTACACTCCAAACAAACACCAAAACAAAAGACTTAAAAACCCCAAAAACCAATACATCGTTCAATCATTATATACCCCGACGCCAAAATAATG
Organism: Papilio elwesi; assembly: GCA_029849275.1. NCBI lineage: Eukaryota > Metazoa > Arthropoda > Insecta > Lepidoptera > Papilionidae > Papilio > Papilio elwesi. The sequence goes on along the minus strand of CM056707.1, from coordinate 3,695,541 downwards.
CAAGCGCGATCTAACCTACCAGTGGCGCCATCTATTAGCGTTAACATTATCAAAACAAATCTTACACTTAACAGCGCTTAAACATCCCGCCCACCAAAGGACGTATGGTCCTTTAAAACTCTATACAAAGGCAAAATCTCTAATAAGCAAAATCAAACGAATTCTACCGCCCACCATGCATATGCTTAAGTAACAATAACAATTTTAGAATATAAATCACTAAAAATTAGACTCTATAAAGAAAGAAAATTTAAAGCAAATATATAAACACAAAATAAAAATTGATAATTTACACTACTCCGCAACTCTTGGCAAAAAACATAGCTTATTACACGGTCTCTTACAAATTCCATTTTTAGTTTTAATAGATACTACTCGCGTAATATTGTCCTTTCCACTGTGCTTGTCAATGATTCTGCCCAACCACCACTTGGCTGGGGGTATGTTGTTGTCTCTTATTATAACGATATCATCAATTTCAGGCTCCTTCTTCTTTACGGTCCATTTGTATCTCTGATTCAAGGTAAGTAAATATTCATTGGACCATTTTTTCCAGAAATCGTTAATCATTTTTTGGCAGTACTTCCACCGTCTCAAATTTGAAATATTGTAATCTTCATAACTCTCGTCCGGTATTATTCGCAATGGTTCTCCTATTAAGAAATGGCCAGGCGTTAATGGCATGGGGTCATCTGGATTGTCACTCAGGTAAGATAGGGGGCGCGAATTAAGACAGGCTTCTATTTGTGTCAAGACCGTCATTAGCTCTTCAAAGGTAAGTGTCGAATCTCCGATTATTCTTTTAAGGTGCATTTTTGTGGAGCGTACACCAGCTTCCCATAATCCTCCGAAGTTCGGTCCGTGTGGTGGGCTATACTTCCATGTCGTTCCCTCGTTTGCTAGAAGATGCTGAAGTTCGTCAGGTAATTTTGACTTAGCTCGGTCAAACATTTCTCCTAATTCTCTGTCTGCGCCGATGAAATTTGTGCCATTGTCTGAATATAACATCTCACAATATCCTCTCCTTGACACAAATCTTTGAAATGCGGCTATGAATCCAGAAGAAGTCAAATCTGATACTGCTTCAAGGTGAATCGCTTTAGTAACGAAGCATACGAATAGACAGACGTAACCCTTGTAAGATTTGGCTCCTCGTCCTGGTGAAAATCGAATGTTGATAAATCCTGTGAAATCGACACCAGAAATTTTAAATGGTCTCATCGGCTTCAGTCTGGCCGCCGGAAGCTGTCCCATAAACGGATTGTTGTTTTGTCGTGAATATCTCAAGCAAGTTACACATTTCTTGTAGCACTTCTTGACCAAATTTCGTGCTTTAAGTATCCAGTATTTCGATCTTAAATAGTTCAACATTAGTTGTGGTCCTCCATGAAGTGTTTTTAAATGGGCGTCTTCAATAATTAATTTAGTGATATGACTTTCACACGGTAAAATAGCAGGATGTTGTCTTTCATATGCAACTTGAGCCTCTTGTATTCTGCCACCTACTCTCAAAAGACCAGTGTCATCGATAACTGGATGAAGTGTAAGTAATTGACTCTTTTGTGTCACACTTTGTCCGGATCTCAAAAGCTTGATGTCCTCTTTGAAATACATCTTCTGTGTCTCTTTTATACAAAAATGTAATATAGCTTCTGTTTCCTCTCTACACACAACATTGAATGAAATATGTCGTTGTTCCTTTGGCAGCCTCAGATATAAAAACTTTTTGCAATAAGATAACACCCTTAGCATCTAGGTAAATTTGAAAATCTCGTCCAAATGAATTCTTCCTTGTCTTTAGTAGTAGTTAGCGCTTTGATTGCCTTTGTCTCTTCTGACGTCTCAAAATTATTGTTAGTGTTCTGTTCATAATTTTCTTGTCGTAACCAGCTTGGGCCATGCCACCACAATTCATTCTCTATTAACTCTGATACTTGCAATCCTCTAGACGCACTATCAGCCGGGTTCTGATCTGTAGCCACGTGCCTCCATTGATCTCGTTCCAGCATGGTGAGTATCTCAGATGTTCTATTGCTTACGAAAGTCGTCCAACGACTTGGCTCTCCTGCTATCCATGCCAAAACTACCGTGCTGTCAGACCACGCGTATATCTTATTTTTAGGTATGTTCATGACCTGGGATACTTCATATACTAATTTTGTAGCTAGTAGCGCTGCACACAGTTCGAGGCGTGGAATTGATACCTTCTTCTCCACGGGCGCTACCTTCGTTTTAGCGGTTACAAGGTTAACGGCGATGCTACCATCTCTGCTAGTCGATTTTAAGTACACCGCTGCTGCATAGGCCAACTGAGATGCATCAGCGAATGTGTGAAGTTCTACATCATCTCCGCTCCTGTTTTGTAACCATCTTGATATGACGATCTTCTCTAATTTCGGTAAGTCCGCTTTAAATTGTTGCCATACGTGTAAGAGTTGTGGTGTGAGTTTCTCGTCCCATGATAATTTCGATCTCCATAGTTTTTGTATAAAAATCTTCGCCCTGACAACAATTGATGCTATCCAGCCCATTGGGTCGTAAATACGCGCTATCTCCGACAGTACTATTCTTTTAGTAACATCTTGAATCTCGTCATTTTTTTGTAGTTGGAAGTGATACTGAAATTCATCGTTAGTTTTGTTCCAGGATAGACCTAATACCTTTATGTTATCATTAGATTTAAAATGTATTAACTGATTGTCTCTTTGATTCTCTCCACAGATGTGTTCCAGTAATTCTTGGCTGTTGCTGCACCATTTTTGGAGTTCAAAACCACCCGCTCTCATTAAATTGTTCATTTGCTGATAGATGTCCATAGCTTGCTCTATTGTTTCACATCCGGTAAGTAAGTCGTCCATATAATAGTCTTGCAGTGTTATTTGCGCTGCAAGTGGATATTTTGTTTGCTCATCTTTTGCTAGTTGTTGCAGGGATTTTACAGCTAAGTACGGCGCACAGGAGGTTCCAAAGGTAAGTCTCAGTAGTTTATAATGTTTGATAGGTTCGTGTGGATTAGATCTCCACAGTATTCTTTGGAAATCTGTGTCTTGATCGTTGACAACCACTTGGCGATACATTTTAACTAGGTCTGCAACGATACAGATTCTATGACATCTCCATCTCATTAAAATATGACGTAAGTCACCTTGTAATTTGGGTCCGACAAGAAGATTGTCATTTAATGACACGTTATTCAGTCCTTTGCTCGAAGCGTCGAACACCACTCTTACTCTTGTAGTCTCTTTATCATATCTAACCACTGCATGGTGTGGCAGATAAACGACGTAAGGATCTTGTAAGTCTCTCTCATCAGTTATTTTTCTCATGTGGTTTTGTTGTAAATAATCTTCTATTGCGTTTTTGTACTCTTCTTGTAGCTTCATATTTTTAAGTAACTTCTTCTCTAGTGAATAGAATCTTCGTAGTGCTATCTCTTTTGATTGACCATTCAGACATTCTGGATTAGGATCTTTAAAAGGTAATCTGACAACGTAACGCCCTTCACTGTTTCTATATGTTGTTTCTTCGTAAATTTCTTCGCATCTTATTTCCTCTTTTGTCTTTCGTTTTTTGATGCTCTCCGGTTCTCTCTCTATCTCCCAAAATTGTTTTAAAAGCTCATCTACCTTTAACTGTATATGCATGCTGATTACATTACGATCTTCTTTTACTAATTCATTTTTAACTGTTCCAGATAATATCCAGCCCAGTTGCGTGTTTTGTGCAACTGGTCCAGATAACACAGAATGTTTCAGAAGACCATCCAGTAGAATCTCACCGTATATTTCAGCACCCAGAATAATATCTATCCTTCCAGGTGTACTATAGGTGGGGTCAGCCAAAGGTAAATTTGTGATCTCTGGCCAATCAGGTATCGATGTGTCTCTCGACGGTATTAATGAAGTCAATCTCTTTAAAACGAATGCATTTACTCGGGTAGAAAACTCAGGGTTGTGTAAGGATGCGATCTCAAAACAAGTCATGCTCTTCGTTTGTGTTTGACCTTCTCCGACTCCAGATATAAAACCATTCACCGTAGCTCGCTTTAACTTCAAGAATTGTGCAGTGGTTTCGCTTATAAATGACGCTTCGGATCCTTGATCAATCAATGCTCGAACTATTTGGGAATAACCCGTAGGTGATTTTATTTTGACAATAGCTGTAGCCAGTAACACTCTGCTGAGATGACTTTCATTTGTGAAATGGGCTACCACCTTTCTCTCAGGTTGTTTGCTCGTCTCTTTAGCTTCTGTCGAAGTTCTCTCAATATTTGAAGATTCCTCAGTAATTGCTCTCGCGTCTCGATTAAAAGTTCTCTCATAATGCAGTAGTGTATGATGTCGTCGGGCGCATCGACGACAACTCGTAGACGATTGGCAATTCTTCACGGTGTGATTAGGTGATAAGCAATTGAAGCACAAATGTTTTGATTGCACATACTCAGTTCTCTTCTCTGGGGTTTGTGCTGCAAATTGCTTGCACTGAAACAATAAGTGTTGTCCCGAACACATAACACAGACGTAATCTCTTTTCTCCTCTTCCACTGATGAGTGAAATGATCTCTGCCTTGTAGTTTGTCTCGTATTGTTGTTACCTTGTGTTGTTTTAACTGGCTTGCTGTTGTAGCAGTTTGATGGCTCCAACATCTCTAATGTTCTAAATCTCATCTCAATAAATCTCTTAAGTTGCTCCCAGGTAGGTAAGGTATCTTCTTCGCTGTCTGAATGTACTCGGCTCACTTCTAGCTCCCATAGCTTTCTTGTCTCTGTATCTAATTTCGACACTATCAAATAGATGATAATGGCGTGCCATGAACTCGTATCTATTTTTAAATTTTGTAATGATTTTAAGCACGCGGATGTTACATCCAAAAGTTGCTTTAAGGCGGCGGGCGACTCACTCGAAACGTTCTTTTGTGTAAACAAACGTTTCATAATCTCATTCGTATTAAAACGTTTGTTGTTGTAACGACGAATCAATTGACTCCACGCTTCATTGTAATTGACATCAGTAGTAGAAAGATTTTTAAGTAGAATTTCAGCTTCGCCGGACAAGCAACTCTTCAAATAATGTAGTTTTTTGGCAGCGGTCAAAGTAGCATTTTTATGTATCAAGGATTCAAACATGTCATGAAACGTTTGCCAATCTTCATAACCACTAGAGAATTTTGGCAAATGAATTTGGGGTAGTCGCACATCACTAGAAGTCGCCACAGTGCTAGGTTGGTTATTAGATGCGCTGAAAAGTACTGAAGTCGGCTTGTATGTCTGCAGATCCTCTTTTAATTTTATCTTATAAGTCTCGTAAATATTTTCAAACTCGGAGTACATATCTTCCGCAAAATAACTAAGTTTAGCCTTATCCGACTTGTCTATAGAGGCAACAATCTCGTTATGACCATTTAAAAATGACTCCCACAATTTATCTAATGCCTCTGTTTTCGTCTCAATATATGTCACAGTAAACCTGTCTTTGGGTGTCTTTTTATAATTATTTTGCGCCTTTCTAACTCGCTCAAACAACTCCTCTTGTCTCCGCAGACACGCCTTTAATAATTCCGACATTGTTATTCTTCAACTTTAAACTAGACCACATTCACAACTTTAACCTTTTTACTTTACTTTGAATTCCCGCTCCCGGGTTTCGGCACCAAACTTTGTTCAATAAGGGACAACACTTCTCGTTAACTCTTTATTTAACTTTACAAATTTCAAACGACAGAACTACAAAACTTACACTCCAAACAAACACCAAAACAAAAGACTTAAAAACACCAAAACAAAAGACTTAAAAACCCCAAAAACCAATACATCGTTCAATCATTATATACCCCGACGCCAAAATAATGCAAGCGCGATCTAACCTACCAGTGGCGCCATCTATTAGCGTTAACATTATCAAAACAAATCTTACACTTAACAGCGCTTAAACAATCACTGTAAACGTAAACATTCGACGAAATAATTTTCTTACTAAATAACTGGAAAATAGTTGTGTTTGTATAGTAGCGTAATGAGTAGTCAGTGAGTCTATAGTTCAGTAATGAGTAGTCAGCGAGTCTATAGCTGAGTAATGAGTAGTTAGTGAGTCTATAATTGAGTAATGAGTAGTTGGTGAGTCTATAGTTGAGTAATGAGTAGTCAGCGAGTCTATAGTTCAGTAATGAGTCGTCAGCGAGTCTTTAGCTGAGTAATTAGTAGTTAGTGAGTCTATAGTTGAGTAATGAGTAGTTGGTGAGTCTATAGTTGAGTAATGAGTAGTCAGCGAGTCTATAGTTCAGTAATGAGTAGTCAGCGAGTCTATAGCTGAGTAATGAGTAGTTAGTGAGTCTATAGTTGAGTAATGAGTAGTTGGTGAGTCTATAGTTGAGTAATGAGTAGTCAGTGAGTCTATAGTTCAGTAATGAGTAGTCAGCGAGTCTATAGCTGAGTAATAAGTAGTTAGTGAGTCTATAGTTGAGTAATGAGTAGTTGGTGAGTCTATAGTTGAGTAATGAGTAGTCAGTGAGTCTATAGTTCAGTAATGAGTAGTTAGTGAGTCTATAGTTGAGTAATGAGTAGTTGGTGAGTCTATAGTTGAGTAATGAGTAGTTGGTGAGTCTATAGTTGAGTAATGAGTAGTCAGTGAGTCTATAGTTCAGTAATGAGTAGTTAGTGAATCTGTATTTGAGTTGTTATAAACCTCACCTGAGCCCGGCTGCAGGTCGTCGGGACTTATGTCAGGCAAGCTGTTATCACTGTCCTCGTTCTGGTCTAGAAGCGTCACTTGATGGAATCGAAGAATACCTAGAAATCAGAAATGTTTCAACAATATATCTATCAGGAACTATTTCTTGTTACACTTATATAGATATTGGGTATTTAATACGTAGATCATTATCAGCCAATAACAGTCCACTGCTGGACGTAAAGCTTATCCAGTCAAATTCAGCATTAGCTGAAACATGTACACTGTAGGCCGTACGCGTCTTCCACGTTTTTCGTTGATGGTTTTAAAGATATATGAATATAAATATGCGGTTACGCCCGGAATATAAGATGGCCGATAAATAAGGAAGCAAGATATAATTAACAAGAATCACCTTCAGTAGTTTTTAAAACAGATTAGTCTGAACGAAACATTGCAATTGCATACAATTGCTATGGTTGGCCTCATCTTAAACCTACCCTTATGTGGCTGCAGCAGCCAGGCATACAGTCTCCCGGCGGCCAAGCTGTAGTACAGCACCGGCGCCTTCTGTTTGTTCACCACCTCCAGAATCTGCTCCACGTTAGACGGACTCCACAGTTCCGTTCTCTCTTTATTGGTATCTTCTGCTATATTTCTGTGACAAGTATTTGATATAGTTAAGCTCTAGGCTTTGATAAGAAATAAACCTTTAGCCTTAAAAAAAGTTTTGAAAAAGAAAGAAGGATACAAATGCTTCTGTTTAACTATTTAAGTATAGAGAAAGTAAAAGAGCGGGGGAGGATCACTTCGCTTAATTTTGTGTGTTTTTCTCATTTTGTTTTATTTAATTTAGTTTTCGTTGAATTTACTTTTTTGCTAGCACACTGTATTATCTTAAAAATTGCTTGTAGAGTATTTTTAAGTCGGTAATACAACAATCCTGAATAAAACGCTTGTTAAATACCTTTGTGCAGTATGCAGTTCGAGGTTGGCTTGGTTGAGCGTGCCCGGCTGCTTGTCTGTCAACACGTCCAGCGAGCGGCAGCGCCCGCGCTCCGCCACTACCAGCGCCTCGGGGTGACGACCCAGCTCTGAGAATCACATAATGTTATGAATTGCTATGAATTCTACAAAACAATTTTTGAACATAATTCATTGACGGTAGATTCTGGATACTTCCCTTGCTGGACGCTTTCTTGGTGAGTACCACACAGCGATAGCAGACGCATGAGTGGACCAACTCAGACTAGGTAACTGTGGCGTCACAGAATACAGACAATAAGTTGAACTCTACTAGTACATTTGTCTTTCGCCTTGCCACGCGTCTCTCTTATATTTACTTTATCCAAATATATGTATATTTTGCGGTAATATAGTTTGTGGCTTTTATTATTTGTCTCCATATTCCTTGATATCATATCCTGTAATCCTTTTTACAGCAAACACTAACCAACAAGTACTCGTTGCAGCGCGTGCTGTGTCGTTGTGTAGAGCGCTGCGATCTTCCTGTCGCGGTGTCTGCTGCCGGCCTCGAGCACGGCGAGCGCGGCGTGGAGTTGTTCCCGCGCCTCCTCCAGCTCGCCAGACGCCCACAGCGCGAAGCCGAGCCGGTGACGGACTTTTGCCTGGAAATCACAAAGATTTGTATCCGCCAGCTCTGCTTCTGTCTGTGTCTGGTTTTACGAATGTACATTTTGCATGATACAAATCACAAGTTTCTGACTGACTGTGACTGACATAACAATATGTATAATGTTTTACCTCTTCATCAGCATCAGACAATCCTTCCGTGGCTGCCAAAGCCTGTCTCAAGTATGATACCGCGCTGCCACAGGCGCCCATAGCCAAATGGGATCGTCCTAAGTCAGCTAATGCGTTCGCGCGCCCTCTTGTGTCTCCTGTTAAAATAACATAACAATTTAAATAAATGAAACTAAAATATAACTAACTATAAGGGAGAAGGTCTCAAAAAAAAGTCGCGACCCTTGACAGTGAAGAAAGTCTACTTGAGCACAATATTAGACCGAATCGAATATAAAATATAAGTATGGATGTAGAAGAAGCGAGAGAATTGTGCCAGGATCACGCCAAATGGAAATCCATACGAAACTCTGCCTTGCACTCTGATTTACAGGCGTAATCGTATATTTATTTATTTATTCCGAAACAAATCGCATTCTACGCGAGTGTAATGTTACTGCTTATGTATGGGTAGTAGTAAGGTCCTTACCCGCAGCGGTAGCGTGGCGCAGGCGTGATTCGTGCCATCGCGCAGCCTCTGCGTGTGCGCCCAGCGAGGCATGTGCGGTGCCCAGCCCGCCGCAAGCACGTGCCTGTAACCACAGATAAGATAAGATGCTTAGGATAAATATTAATAGCCATATGGTTTAGTATACGGACGGTGCATAAACTCATTGCTTCTTATCCAGCATTCGACTTTTCGTCTTCGGCCGTAAACCATATTAGTTTTAGAGAATTAGATAAGTGGTACGGGTACGCTTAAAATGGTAATTATAATTAAATTTATGAATCCCGCAAATACTATAGACTCTAGACGATTACGATTTGCCTAATAAAGGGTCCATTGTATTCTGATATTTTGTAAAGTAAATATGTAGGAACATGATATGACAAGGCAAATACAAAAGAGTTAGTCTTGACCTGTAGGTGCGTGAGCCCCAGGCGGTGCGCCAGCTCGAGCTCGGCGCGGTGGTGGCGCACGGCGGCCGCGTGCTCGCCACGTGCCTGCTGCGCCACGCCTAGCGCGTGCCACGCCTCCGCCTCCATAATCTGGTTGTTCAGCTCCCTGACCACATAAACATTATTGGACTTTGTGAGGAGACGATTAACGAGAGGGGACATAGGAGAATGCATCTACAGTTTCGTCGAATGGAATAGAATACACTTAGTTAACAAGATGTTCAAGTTTCGTATATTATTTTGTTTCGGTATCATAATCATTTACTTTTCTGATGCAGAATAGTTCCATTAATAGTACAGCTACGTGATGAATATGTGCAGCTAATTATTTTTTTAATGATTTTTTTTAATCATCGTCCGTCTCGTTTATGATGTTTTACTTTAAACTTAGATAGTAAAGACGTGTGCTCACTTAGCGATGTTCTTCTGGTGCTCGAGACAGGAGACGGCTTGGTCCAGGTTGCTGAGCGCGATGTGCAGCGCGCCGAGCTCGCCGTACGCCTGCGCCTTAGCGTCCGGCGCGCCCAGCTCGTGCGACACCACCAGGCGCTTCTCCAGGCACACTAACGCTTGCTGGAGATTGCCCACTGATCTGGAAATCCGACTTGTTTTAATACACTGCTAATTTGGCTAAATTGTATCTTAGAAAAGGTTATTAGTATATAAATTATTAATTTATACGTTATTTCAGTCTAGAAATACAACTAGTGCGTAGTGCTTAATCATTGGCAGTCATTAAGGACTGACGTTAGAAGTGAAAACAAGAACAACAAATGGTAACGATTACAACCCCGCACTCCTCGCAAATGATCCCTCTGGAATTCGAAAAGATATATCTCCAGATTGTTGTGAATGAAAGAACATTAATTTATAAACTAACTTACTTGTGACTGAGTCCCAATCCGCGGTATGCTCGCTCCTGCTCCCTGGCGTTGTCCAGCTTGAGTGCGGCGGCGAGGTGCTGCTCGTGGTACTTGACGGCCTCGTCGGGGTCGCCCAGCGCGTCGTAGCAGTCGCCGAGCGAGCCCAGGGCGCGCGCCTTGTCCAGCTGGCAAGTCGGAGTGTTCACGCGCTCTAGGATCGCCAGTTGCTAAAGATAGTCATAAAAACAATAAATATCATGGAAAACCTTTTTAATAGCATTTTAAATATATTTATGTATGTATGGAGCCGCATATGTATTTATAAATCGATCAAAATGAAGATGATTTGTGACGGAGAAAGAAATTACTGGAAAACCCCAAGGAGGAAATTCAATTCGATTTCCTTACCAAGATAAAATTATTAGCAAGCAAATTTACTTCGATTTTTAGTTAAAAATATTTCAAGTTACCTGTTCTAAGTATCCTATGGCGTCTTCGTAATGTCCCATGTTGAGTTTCGCGATGCCGAGGTTGCCGTAGGCCTGCGCCTCCAAAGCGCAGTCCTGAAGCTCCTGGGCTCTCTCCAGTTGTTCCTGTTTATTTAAATAATTTGTAATATATTAACAAAAAATGTTTGAAACGTCATTAGGTAATAGTTCCCATTATTAAGCTGTATGAAAAAAACGGGATCAACAGATATAATATTATTTGTTATGTTTAACATTTAGTTAGTTAATATTTCGCTACAATTAATAGGAAGAATATGATTAAAATTGTATAGACAGAAATATTTAGATCTACTAACAGAGTCCGAGTGATTACATTATAGGGGATTTGAAAATAAACTAATTTAAAGGCTTTTATCTCGTGTATTTATGTTTTGTTGCCGAAGTTTTATTTACTTTACATCACTGGTGGTCACTGTTAAAATTAGTTTAATTACATGTGCAGTATTCGCATATATATATGTAAAAAAATATAATTTTATTATACCTTGAAACGCACGTCGCAATCCCCTCGTGTCATTCACCATTACCCGGCTTTTACTATGCTATTTACTAAGTGGCTAAATGTAAAACAGCCGACATTTATTCAACTTATAACAATACATACCAATTGAGTACAGTTGTTTCTTTGACTGTACATTGGTAATGTTTCAAAAAACTTAAAGTTTATTATCATCTCAATTACGCACTCTGTAACACCTAGCGGCGTGTGAGTAGTGACCGAGCGCCATGTGCACGGCGCCGAGGTGCGAATGTGCCCGCGCCTCCCCCGCCGCGTCGCCCGCCTCTTGACGCAGCGTCAGCTCCTGTCCCAGAATTAACATTAACAACACACTCTGTGACACAAAATTAAATAATTTGAACATGATCTTGAGAAAGACGTAGCCTTGCAGCCTTGTTTTTTCGGATACGATAGATCGAAAATTAAATTGTGGGTTGAAGAGAAAACTTAAGTAAATGTAGCTTTACCTGTGTATGATGCCCTAAGGCAGCGTCCAGCCTCCTCTGCAGTCGGCGCGCGAGACCCAACGCCCCGCAGGCGGCCGCTTCAAGGGATCGGTCCCGAGCCTGCAAACACACAAGTATATATACTAAGCATCACATAACAGTACCTAGCATAATGATCCATAATATATATAATATTATAAATAAATTTATTCTTACCTCTCTAGCGAACCTTAACTGCCGTTGATACATCTTGACGGCTTCTTCCACGTCCCCCATCTTGATGAGCACATCACCAATGTTACCCAATGCTCTAAACTTGCCTTGTAGATGCTGTGTCATGTGAGCTATTGCCAAGAAGTACTTCTGGCATTCTAACGCCGTTTCCAAGTTGCCAAGTGCCAAGTGCGCCAGACCGAGGTTGCAGTATGCTCTGCCCATATTCATTTTGTCTTGTAAATCCTTCGCCAGTGATAGATCTTGATCGTAATATCTGCCGACGAAATAAATAGTATTTTTAAATAAATAAAAAGTAATTCGAAAAATGTCCTGACAGACTATCAATTTAGGGACAGTTTTGCGTAGCCTTTGCGTTTTACATGTAAGCCTGTACATTACATTAGAGTTCCATGACACCGTGTGCTACTTGGTGGGAATTTTTTGATACACGTAATTATAACTAAGTGCACGTTTACACCGGGATGTTCATTTAGGTCGATGCAACCGCGGTGGGTTTAATGCTGTTAAGCAACTGCTTGTTATTTTTTTCAAACCAATAAAATCAAGCCGAGAAGTGATACAAGCTGATGACTGCACTACCGTAACATAACATCACATCACATAATAGTTCAAAAAACCCTTTATTGCACCTACCTCACTGCCTCTCTATAATTGCCCAAGCAATAATGTGCGTATCCCAGAAAATGACAGGCCTTGGCTTCGGCTGTGACATCACCGAGCTCCTGCGACAACATCAGATGCTGCTCGTAGTACGGCACTGCCTGTGCGAACTCCCCGCGAGAGGACAAACAATTGCCAAGGTTGAGGAGCGCGCACGCCTCGCCCGCCGCGTCTTTTAACTCTCGAGCTATCCCTGTAATATATAATTGCATAGTTTGCACCCACGCAGGACCCACAAAAACTGTAGTCAACACCTTTTTAGTATGGACTGCGGTAATATTGTGCCGACTGCACATCTACATACAAGACAGAAGTAAAGTATTGTTTGATGTTGTTTGTTTCGTCTGATAAATGTGTTACCGGAGCCGTTGAGTTGTCCCAATATCTCATATTCCGTTGTCTTCTCTTTTTTTTAAATCGATCCGCTTCCTGTATTGGATACAATAGCTGGCAACGCACTCGATTTATCTAATCGGTTCTTCACGATCGATTCGATCATTTAATCATCATTGTGTGTATCATCATGGTCAGCGATCCACAATATTACCGTAAACATATTTGTTGAATGGTTTTCATACCTAAGTGTGCTCGATAATGAAACAGCGCCATGTCATGGGCTCCTAGCGCCTGGTAGGCGACTGCAAGGTTCCCGTGTGTAGACGCCTCCGAGCTTCTGTCGTGCACCTCCTTCGATATTGTTAGTTCCTGCTTGTGGTACTTGATCGCTTGCTCGTAGAAACCTGCAGCGGAGTACGCGTTGCCGATGTTCCCGTACGCACGGCCCATACCGGCCTTATCCTGCGAAGAAATTATTTTCTACAATAATAATACTACATGCTTGTCGATTCCAGGTACTCTTAATACCGCCATTCTTTAATATGTAATCGATTTAATCTAGAAATAATCTGGTTTGAATATTGTACATTTTGGACATAGTATAAAGATATAAGGTAATAATGCTTACTTGCAATTGTCTTGCAATAGACAGATGTGCTTGGTGCAGCTTCAGGGCCGCGTCATGCTCCCCCAATAATTGGTAAACGATGCCCAAGTTGGAGCAAGCTCTGCCCTCTCCGACCTGTAAAATACTTTACTTTATTTAAAAGTCTGCGTCTCACTCTTTTCGAACTAAGATTGTAGCTTTACATATTTCAGCGTATGAAAAAAAACTATGATTGCGACAATTATGTGGAAAACCGCCATTATTTATTCGTAAGAAATGAGTGAAACCTTGTCCCTGGCTGTTAACGCAACGTCCAACTGTCTCTCGTGCCATTTTTTAGCTTGCGCATAATCACCAGCACATCTGTGAAAAAAATAACATACGTGTCATAGATGTATTATAGTTGACCAATCAGTGAACAGAGAATGAATTATTAATTCAGAGAGCTTTAATGATGCGATGTCAAGGAGCGAGTACCACATACGCGACGGGCGACGGCTCGGTGTCGCCACTAGTCATTACTTAATGCGGACGTATCTACATCGTTTACAATAATCATACCGTGCTGCATGACCTAATCCAGCGTAGGCCCTAGCTTCTATAGCTCGATCGCCGAGGTTTTGTGCTATTCGTAGCACGTTTTCATGGTAGGCGATCGCCTGGGAGAAGTTCCGTCTGTAGTGGTAGGATGATCCAAGATTTGAGTATGCTCGAGCTTCTTCTACCTGAAAACAATTATTAGAAAAGGTGAATTTAAATAAATTCTTGTTTATAAATTACTGGATATAAACGATCGTGATATATTTAAAATTAAAGTTATTTGGTGTATGCTGACTGCGTGGGAGTAAGACTTTGTTAACTCAGTTTAATAGCTTTTCACTTTTTTCTGTTTTTATACCAATTAATAAAGTCTGAAACAGGCTTATTATCTGAAACCGATATCAAAACTTATTTATCATGTCCAAATTACTATACATTATACAGAGATTTATTTCGCGTTTAAAGTATTTACGAATTACTATTATTTTATAAATAAAATATGTGCTCACGCCCGTAACCCACAGAGGTAGTCAGAGATCATGGATTTATTACTATTTTTTTGTGTAAACTATATCAAAAATCAACACTTAGAATATGAGCTGCACAATGTGCTATTACGAGGCTCAAGTTTCTGCAACGGTCAGTTTTAGTAGAAACAGAAACCAAATACTACAATTAAGTTTGTAAGCAGTAGGCAGTCTTTACTAGTTCTGTTTATATCCCCTATTAAGATAGAAAGAGGTGATAGTTATTTTTATTATAGCAGAAGAGGCAATAAATAAATAAGTAGCTATAACAAGGGATAAGATTCCGAGGAATAGACATTTTCGCATTTCTCTAATTGGCTCCATTTGCATAATGTGTATAGATTGGCCAGTTCGATTAAGAGTTACAATTAAATGCCATGCTTCGGCAGATTAGACAAGAGCCGCTGACAACTGCGAGGCTGTAAAAGCTTATTGCGCTGTCTTAAACTACAATGACTAGTTAAAGGTTAAGCTACAGTTTATTTCATTGTAATTGGCTTTTTTATGGCAGATTAAAACTCTGGTTTCAAGTCTTTATTTTATTCGTGACGCGTTATAAAAATTACGGCACCGTGACTTCGGGAGAAGTATCGCCCTGAGTTGAATTTTCAGGCATCATATTTGTGCAAGATGAACATGAAATAAGTAATAAGACAGTGCCATTAAAGCGATCTCTTTTTTATTTATTAAATTCAAAAGTCTTTTCCGAATAGCCTCTGTGTTGTCGCACCCCATGCCACTCTATATTATTTGAATTATATTAGCTAACCTGATCGCCGAGTCGTCTCGCCAGTCTCAAGTGTTGCGTGTGGCAGTCTACCGCTGAATCGAACTCCCCCATCGCGAGGTATACTGCGCCCACGTTCCCGATCTCCCGCGCCTCCTGAAGGCGGTCCCCCATCTGTTTGACCAGCTGTACGCACTGCTTGTGGCTCGCCAGCGCGTTGGGGTAGTCTCCAATAGCGGTGTATACATGGCCTAAGGATGTCAAGGCCGCTGCTGCAGCTTGCGTGTCCTGCAATAAAAATATGGATTTTTGTTGAT
Source organism: Papilio elwesi (assembly GCA_029849275.1). Taxonomy (NCBI): domain Eukaryota; kingdom Metazoa; phylum Arthropoda; class Insecta; order Lepidoptera; family Papilionidae; genus Papilio; species Papilio elwesi. Next base: position 3,679,904 of record CM056707.1, on the reverse strand, counting down.
GTCTTATAAAGAGTAGTGCCACCCCGCGCCTGTCCTAAAGATAAATTGCCACCAATAGTTGGAGTGATTCATAGCGAAGGCTTATGCATACACACTAGCTGTCCCCCGAGCATTCGCCCGCCGTGCAATTTAATTTTACCGACGATTATATTCTAAGCTTAAACTGAACTGTATGTAAGATTATATACAGAAAGGTCAACTTACAGTGGATAAAATTTAGACCTTTAGGGGAATAACTTCTTAATTAATTTAGGGGGATAATTCCCCAGTAGTTTGGGCTGTGCGTTGATATATCAGTTACTCAGTTTCTTATTCTATATATATACACACACACATATATATATATATATATATATATATATATATAGACACATAGAGGTTTAGAGTAATTGTTGAAGGTATAATAGACAGTAAGGATATTTGGACGAAAAAAATATGGGGTCAACTTTTTGCGGTGTTCCTTAATTAATTTTAATATTAGGTTAAGTTGTTTTTAATTTGTGATAATTATTGTTCACTTTAGAAAGCGATCGAGTTTTAAAATATCGTTTTGAAAACGTCAAATAGAAACATCTTGATGTTTCCTGTACCGCTTTGACCACTTAACTGGTAAATAGATTTTTATTGACCGTTCCCGGGACCGCCGCCCTCACGACATAGTTAATCGTAAAAGGACGTTTATGCCATGCACTCATCGAAAAAACCCCTTTTTATTGCTTCACCAGATAACACCAAGATTTGAGTTCATATGTCTTGAATTTGTACAATTTATTTCTCGATTTAACAATTTTATGTCTGTCTATTGTCTATAAAAAATGATTAACTTTTTAGTATCGATTTGTGAGAGATTAGATATTATAACTATACATTCATATTATACCAAATGATTTAGTTTTTTCCTATTGGGTTAATAATAATAAGGAATATGCTTTATTGTACATTTCTACATTCAATTTTAGTAGCGCCCAGGCACACTAACTAGGTTACCATGTATTTCAGGAGCCTGTGAGTGAATAGATTTACCATTAAAACTATTGTAATTGTTTTTGATATTCTTGAATAAGGGTAATATGGAACATGTTATCTATTGACAACACTATTGGCATATAATGCACGATATTGCGGCAGTAAGTTCCAATACAAAATAGTTTATATAAATTGAATTTTGTTTGTTCGGATTCTCATGTCAAATTACATTTGTCCATCTACTTGTATACTTCTAATATGTATGGTGTGTTTGATGTCTGGCAAGAGCTATGAAATACGTTTAGAAAATTCAAACCGTGTCGTGTGTTGCTTTATGTAATTAACATGACGCTATCATTTATATATGGATAGGTCTTACAAAAATACAATAATATTTTATACAATATATATGTTGTAGTCATACAAAATCATCTGTCGAAAGCGTCAACACTTGACATAAGTTAAAGAAAAACGTCCCCATTGGGACGCTTTCGATTCTTCAATTTTTGACTGCTAATGATTTATCTGCTAGTTTTCAATGTACGACCATTATTAAACTAATCCAATATAAATGAAGGAACACTATCTAACTTAACATACCTTAATTACCTATTTTACTTAAAATTGCCTTTACTAAATCAGTCTAATGCTTTAAAAGATAACGAACAAAAGATTTATAGAATGCGTCGCATCCTTTCCACTGAGGAAGTGTATGACAAAAAAACACATATGTCGACAGCCCAGTGCGGTGTTTGTGTGTCGAGTTAGCAAGGTGCACATCGATGTCACTAAAATTCCACGATATTTGATTTCTTAATGCCAATATAAACAATATCAATTTCACTATAAAAAGTTAAAGGCGCTGCGCTACAAAGCTTTGGACTAAAAAATCTTGAAATTATCCTTTTAAGTATATCTATATATATATATATATATATATATATATATATATATATATATATATAACACTTTTAAAAGTTTCCAGTTTTCTCATTCCTGTAAAATATGTTTTTTACGGGCTCTACCACTGTTTTTACATTTTGGTTAAATGTTATTTAGATCCTGATGTTTTCCCTGGTATACTATTGATAATAGTCAGCTATGATACATAATTGCAATGTCATTTCGTACGATGTTAATTTTAATAGATAATCTGCAAACAAAATTAATGTCCAGACTAAATAAAACTATTTTAATTAACTCTTCACTAACTGTAAAATCTCAAATTCATCTTAGAAATGGCCGCGCGATTTCAAATTACTAACGACCAGTATTGTCGATATTATCGTGAACTAAATGCCAGTTAAAAGGGCCAGCACTAAAGTTCACTCGGCCGGGCCGCAACAATCTAGCTAATTAAGTATGTGCAACATGATACGATAACGCGGTGATTTACATATACCTTCGATCTGCTTACGACGTTTTCCAATCGCCTACCCCGGCTCACTCTGGACATTTCTCGCTCCACGGAACATCGGACGGCCGAATAGCTTTTATATACGAGCCAGTGAAAGGATGCTCTCAGATAAGATAATTGATATTGATGACAATTTAAAAATACGACTTACCTGAATAGAAAATAAATTTGGGTAATTTAAGAGAAAAATTAGATGTCGTCGTATATCCTTTTGTTTAATCTAACGTTTTGGTACTTTAACTTTGAAACTAATTGCCGTTATTATAAATGTACATAGAGCAGCAAAATATACAGGGTATCTTACGGTATCTTTGCGTTGTGGGCTCTAGCGGAGGGGGCCCTAAGCGTCTATTAAACAGCCCTGAGTAGGAGGTTGATAGCCTAAGGTTACCTCAGAACGAGCAAGCCATTAGCCGTGCAAATCGTTCGACGGCTCACGGTTGTGTTTCAAAGCAGATCTCCTGCCTCTTGTTAGCGCTGTTGGCGACCACCGTGGGGTTATAGTCGGCGCGAGTCCGACATAAATAGACTCCCCGTTGCCATAAAGTCAAATATGCATTGGCATTTCCTCAAGTTAAAAAAGGCTAATAATAGGCTACTCAACCTTCCCTACGACTTTCAGATGTAACCAGATTCCTTAGGCATATCTTATTCCTACCTATCTACATGTAAGGTCGTAAACGGTCTACCAACAACCATAACACTACAGAAACTAAGCTACTGTTTAATGCACGTGTTCCACCACTAGTCGATTCAAAGACATGTTTACTATTACAGCACCGCTGGTCTTATTTTCTTTTAATCGCCTTTTAATAAATAAATCAATCAGAAGACTTCATGACCTAAAGGATGTTATGACCTATTATATGTACTAATATTACGAAGAGAAATGATTTGGTTGTTTGTTCCCGAAAAAAAAGTTACCGAATAACTCAAACTCTCGACGAAAGTTTAAAAAAACTGACACCAATCGGAAGCAAGTAACCTATTCAGGCGGCTGTGTTATCTATTCATCTAATGGAGAGAAGCCGGGTGGGGTTGCTAGTATTTTACAATTTTTCAAAAAGAATGTTATCACACATGTGATAAAAAAAAATTACTTGAAATTTATATTTTCTTTGTAAAAAAATATTTGCGTTGAAATATATTCTCTATTGGAACTAGATTCAAGCAAATATCTTACTACTAATACCTGCATAGTATCCGAGATTCACTGTACACAAAGTGTAAAAGACTGCATACATTTATTCTCCAAAAACAATTTAGTTTAAAAATAAAAAGATATAAGATGTGCGGCAGTAATAGTGTTTGTTTTAACGTGTCGTTTTCTAAACAAGATACAATATAAAGATAGAGTTAATGAGCAGTACGTATCAGCTGTACAAGGCCCGTCAAGAAGCCGGCGTTCATTAATAAAGTTCAACAGTTGGCGATCGGGTGGCACGAATATTTTCAATTTAACGTCCACTTGGAATTCGCGATTCATGAATATGCATTTTTACCGCCGTATTATGCCTCCGTATTATTTTTGCAAGAATGTGTATGCGACTTAAGAATAAATGTTTTAATTCTTTTAGTCCTGTTCAACATGCTAATAATTTACAAGGTAAAGTGAAACGACTTTTATAGAAAACAAATTGGACTCGCGCGCGAGTTTATGAGTTGTATTCAGCGGGGTGAGTAGTTCTTACTAAAATATAGGTAGTTATGGTAGCTTGGAGATATTTTACCTTCAGTTGTGTTTTATTTCTCACGCTAAATACATATAGTCCTCTTTGTTGTTATTTTTTTTTATATTTAAATAGATTGTTCAAATTGTTCACGGTATACTCGTATATGTAGACATTGCGTCGAGATGAACAACACGGCTGGCTGTAAGTTACAAAGTTGTTCTTGGTTATGGCATTAGAATACAAATTATAGATTTTATATAAGTTGAATGTCCATTAAATAATTATAAGCCAACAATAAGAACAACTAAGAAATTCACGCTAACACTGCAAATAATACTTGACTAAATCAAAAATAATTATGCACCATATTACCAGATTGTTTTTTTTAAACTAGTATAGATATAAATAAATAAATATGCGCTCACACCCGTAACCCAGAGGGGTAGGCAGAGATCATGGATTTCCATTTGGCGCGATCCTGGCACACCTCTCTTGCTTCTTCCACATTCATACATCTACGCATGCATGCTCGTCGGTTATGGGTGCTCCTTATAGCGCCCTTTTTTAGTAAGTCATTAATCTGATAGATATAAGTTTTCTAGGGCGTCCCCTACCAACACTGCCACTCACTTTTGCAACATAAATTTGTTTTGTTATTCTCTCTTCATTCATCCGGTCAACATGCCCGAACCACCGAAGCATACCTTTGTCAATTCTAGTCACAACGCCCACTCTTAAGCCACACCATAGAAAATGAAAAATTGTAATGGTAGTTTGTATTTTTAATGTTGTATAATTTATTTATAGAAACATCTTAACGGCTTTGTGCACTACATTAGTACATATTTGAATATTAGAATTCGGATGTGGAAAATCACGCTGTTCAAACTTACTTAGATATTTTCAAAAAGCATCAAACAAATTTTGTCACATTTGGGAATCTAAAAAATTCGAAAAAACAAGAAGATAAACGATCGAAAAGAAGTGGAAAAGAAGAAGAAGAACTTAGTGGAATAACCTATTTCTTTCATAATTATCATTTGTCATTTTTTTGTTCAATAAATAAAATAAAAAATTCAAACTGCGATGGCACTAATTAATGAATGACAAAAAAATGTATCAGAGACACCTTGATACGATAAGTCAGTGCGAGTGTAACTAGAACATAGCACAAGTTAATTTATGATCACGAGCAGAGCGAATTATGATTTATATTACATTCCCAGTACCAGACTGGTTTACACAACGATCGCGTTAGATACGTAGGTGAATGAAATTAAACGTGTATCAGAAATACATCAGTATGTATTGAGCCTAATACATGCAATTGAGTATTCTGAATTTTTATATATTGCTTTGAATAAAATGTTGCTTAATTGGTTAAAGTAGTGCTAGTGGTGGTCGAAACCTTTATGTCTACTTCTACTATACAATTTAACAGTGCCCGCAATAACAATCAAATACAATCGGTTCCACGAATGGACTGGCTCGACCGGTGAAATATCACTAGATAACAGAAAACAGGCGAGAAATAGAAGTACTCCGCGTCTCGTCTGAGTGAGGTGCCGGACGTCTAACTCTAGCTCTACCTCTTCCCTTCCCATCCTTTGCTTCTAAGGAAAGGATAGAATAGAACTTCACAAGGGAGGGTATGAATTGGAAAAGGAAATAATCATTTTCTGTTCATCTACTCCTCTGTCGATAAAAGGTTGACAAAGCATCTGAAATTCATTAGCAGATGCCTATTGGTAGCGGTCACTTGATGTCAGGTGAACTACTTCTTCGTTTGCCATCTTCTACTATAAAAGAATGTATTTTCCATACACTTTCTATGGAATGGTGTAAGCGATTCCTTTAGTGGTGTTTTATGCATACAATACCCTGATTAAATGAAATTACTGTTACTCGTAAACAACCCCAACGATTAATTGAAAGGCTTTGCTAGCACAGGAAGTTCAAGGCATGTTCGTAAAAAAATAAGAGAGAAAGAAGAGATGGAAAGGGGATTTGGTCACAGTAATTTAATTAGACGAAAATAATTGGAGATAACCTTTGCGTGTCGCTCTTGGCTTGTTCAGCATTTCAATATTTCTGATTTTCAGGATCTCTGTAGCCAATTGGTGTGCATCACGACTCGGCCTGTATCTTCAAATACACACCATAATGTGTATGTAGCCTTTGTTTTATAAGTTTATTGTTAATTCGGTTTTCCCCTAAGTTCCTTGGATGTGAATAATTTCAATGCCTGCCAATCCGATTCATAAAATCAATAATGGTCTTAAGTAATATTATCCAGTATAAAATCCACATACGCGAGCAGCAGTAGCTATGAAAACCGGTCGGGAATCAATAAGCCAATAAAAAACTTTTATGTTCTATTGACATCTAATATATTATTAATATGTTTTTAATCTATTCAAGCTCGCATAAGCTCGCTGCTTGCAAACTTTACCATATCATTAATGTCCGATAAAGGAGCGCCATCTTTTATTATTGGATAAAATATTGGTGTTTAGCGGGAGTCTTGAATATCGTCGACGGAACATTACGGCGTGTAAATTTGCGGTCTTCGGTGTGGCGCCGTAACTTTGCTTCGACTTACTTTGATATATCGAATCACCTTTTGAATACATTACACCAATAATTTACCGGTTGCACGTCCTGTAATGTACGTAATTATATCGTGGTGTAATAAATCTGTGTTATCTATCTACATTAACACCGATGTAATTACGAGATAGCGGACTTAGAAACTATCCCGCTTCGGTATCGGGTACGGTTTTAAATACAGTGTGATCGGAAATGATACGTACAATGAATCATTTTTCCATTACATTTTCATCAAATACTTAATCAAAGCCAACTTGTAATGATTTAAACATATTTTTTAAAGTTGGCTATGATTTAAAATTTAAAAAGAAGTAGGGTCAAGACAGCTTTTATAATAAAATAAAATATCCCGAAAGAGATAGAAATAAAATAAAGCGAAGCCAGGGCGGGTCGCAATCTCAGACGATTATGGATAGATAGATAAATCAGGAAAACGTCAAAGGCACATTAACTAATGATACCTCAGCTTGCATTATGCTCAATTTATCAGGCGTTATAATCAACATGATTACAATTATGTTTTAAATAAGAAAGTACATATATGGATCAGTAACACAGAAGAATGAGATTAAAACCGGAGGCGGATTTCCTTTAAATAAAAAACCGTATACGTTGCTAGTACTAGATCGTGAACCGAAGCGATTATCCGAGTCGAGTTCTCACATTACGGGCGAATTCCGCCGCCGCCACTTCGCGGTTATTTCAAATCGACCACCGAGTTTTTGTTGCGCGCCGTCCGTCCGCAACGGCCAAAGTAAATACTTTTTACGACTATTTGTTCGACGGATTGTTTCGTCGTGTGGATGCGGTGCTCGCGTTTTGACTGCCGACTGTTTTTGTTTTAATGTTTTATTAATATTATTTTTAAATACGTTGCTCAGTTTTACGCGATCGTGTCGTGTTTGCTAGCTTATTGAATTGTTTAAGAGGTTTTAGTACTTTATAGTTAATGTGCATTTTGCATAGGTGAATGTAGTAAATGCCACTAAAACATTCGTGTTCAAAATCTAACCCGATGTTAATTTTGGCCCAGCCAGTCTTGAGCAAAGATGTTGCCTAATACATCAGTCGTCGTATAAAAAGATATACTGATACTACTTGAAGAATTTTCACCATTTTATGAACCTTTCACGATCGGATAAATAAAACCATTCACCGAGTTTTCAGACATACTTCAATCGGCACTGCAATTGTATTATATCGATGTAAGCTTCGAATACAAAACATTTACAAAATAAATCAGTAGACGAAGGTCGTCAGTAAATTGTATGTATGTTTTCGTCAACGACGATTGGGATATTACCTGTATTTGACGTCAGGTAGACAAACGACCACGAGATCCTCAACATATCACCATTACATAACATGTATAATATAAGATAGTATCATCACCACCATTAGCAACAAGATTGGGTCCTTCGGCATCATCAACTAGAACTGCCGCAACCTTGACCTCATCGGTATTTTGGGACGAACATACGGAGTGCGCTCAGCCTATTGTCATTTAAGTTTAATAATCTATAAGAATTAATACAGAAATGTGAGTACATTTACAAAGCCCGACAAACGTTTTTAAAAGACACACACGCTAACATGTATAATAACAATTTAAATTCAACATCGATAAAATAAGCGTATTACGCGATCAAGATAAAACGAGCCGGTGATCGTGCGGACAGTAGATTGCAGTAAAAGCGGCAAATAAATGTTGCCACACTCACTGCAGATTAACATAATGTGTCAGTCGGTAACTTTGAAACCTAAAGTGTTGCCGTTCTTTTGCAATTTAGCCGTACCCTACTGCTAAACAGTTTAGTCGGCTTGTATGCATCTGCTAGACAGTTACAATCTTTCAGTGTAAAGATATAAATGCTCTACTATTCTACAAAAGAATAAATATACTCTAGTCAAGTCTCAGACGTAACCTAGTAAATTTATTAACATAAAATTAGTAAATATAACAGCGCAGTAAACTGAATTACTTTTAATGTATACGTAGTTTTACTATTTTATAAATGTGTATATAATATGCCTAATCTTATACAAAATATGAATAACAAGTCTTCTACTATGCATACATAATAACACGAGAGGCGCCTGGAATGCTAAGCATCCGCTCTATGTCGGATCACTTTCTCGCGTGCATTGTTTCTACAGCGAGCGATTATGCTATACTCTGTTCGTTAGATTTACGGTGGGTGTCCACTGGTATTAAATTGTGTCGTGATACAAGGTTTCTCTCTATCTTTGTCTTTGGAAAAACTGAGATGATAATATATTTTATGTTAATGTTTTCGGCAGTGAAAACACACAAATTATCTCACGATGTAAACTTTTTTGTGGTCGGTACAAGAACGTCGCCGTGTCATCATCGGACTCAAGTCTTACTGTATATGTAATATGTATGTGTAATATATATTCCTTGATAATACGAGTAACATTGCAAACAAATCTGCTAAGGCCATTAAATGGCCACGAATATTCAAGATGCCTAAAAAACGTGCTGGGAACTCTCGTTGCAAGGCACAGAGACGTAAGGAATTATTTTTAATGTGTAAACGTGAGGTGCACAATGTTTATTTGCCAGAATCGTCTGGCGGGCTAAAAAGATTAAACGGAACAAAGAATTTGGGTTCTTTTGTGTGCGTTGAAATTAAGTTATCTGATTAAGGGCTCTACACGATTTATGTTTCCAAAACAATCTTTATTTTAAATAAAATTAGGTCGTTTGTAAATTACAACTATACTGGCTGCGCTCGGGTACATAAAAACATCGAAAACTATAAATAAAATGTCTATTCTTTAAATATCTATCGTCTATGTTCCTCAGAGATAATGTAGGAAAGAATTTTTCAAACCGGTCCAGTAGTTTTAGAGCCTATTCAATGAAAACAAACAATCAAATGTTTCCTCTTTATAATATTAGTTTAGATAAATAAGTTATTTTTTTCTTTAAATATAAATACGATAACGAACTTCTTGTATCATTTTTTATTTAGTTAGCATTGAAAGTTGCCACATTCAGCCATAAAGCCTACTTAATCCCTTAGAAATTTGCTTCCTCTGACAACTTGGCTTGAGCCTAACCAGTATGCTTATTTTGTATGTGGGCGGCACAAGCCTGACGACAATACTTGCGGACAATAACAATGTTTGTTAAGGTAAACGAGGTTAAATATGGATTACATTTTTAATTAATATGCTTTATTTTAATTCATCATTTCAATAATATTTAGCATGGAGTGTGACTAAACGGATAAGAATCGTATAAGTAGGGATAAAAATAAGTAATCAACAGTGAAAATATGTTTTGCAATATTCATGCAATTTTAGTGGTTTATAAAGTACAAAAAAATTATAATAAATTAATGTCACTTTATCTGTATTCGTATTTTTCTTCACTAAACTAAATACGACGATAAAGATCCTCTCAAAGCAAATTCAAACTATCGGCTTACATTTGAAAGAGAGTTAAAGAAAAATTGTACCGTACATGGCTTAAATATATGTGTGTCTTGTACAGATATTATGAAAACGAAGAAATCTTCATATAAAAGTAAACTTTAAAGTAAAGGCGGTAAAGAAAACTTTGCATAAATCCCAGTCCACATTCATCCGCGTCTCCTGTTCCAATCGTAACACACAATAAATCATTGACAGCAATTCATTAGTGGTATCTAATTCTAGTGGAACATTTCCGTATTGGCGTTGTTGTGTATGTAAGAACTTATGATAAAGCTAATTGCGATTTCTCTACAATCTTACGCTACTAGTTTGAACGGAAGCTCCGTACAGACAAGCTCCGTATAGAGTAGGCATTATTCGTATTCGTAATCCATTCTGCAATTATTAGATTATTTTAAAAGCAGCCTTCAATTCTCCTACTTGCTTTTTTGATTTTGACGATTGTGTATGCAGAGTTCGACGGAGGTGATATTATGTTTAGCTTGGTAACAATATCATCCAAAAAGGTATGAGATTTTTTTATTAGCGGAGGGCGTAAACGAGCTTCGGAGGCCTAAAGTTAACTGATTACCGCCGCCGATGTAGTACTGCTGGGCTTGCTGCTTGGCTTGTAAAACTAAGCAGCGTTACCGCAGGTACAGACAAATTACAACGTCTTCCGTCGCCTTTCGATAGCGCTAAACATTAAAAAAATCCAACTAACCTTGCATTTCATGGCCAGCACCAGTTGGTACCTATGCGCTGTCAGTGCGTCCTTGTAAGAACCCTGACTGAAGTAGGCGGCGCCGAGGTTGCCGTGCGCGCGGCACTCGCCGGCTGTGTCCCCGAGGGATTTGGCTACCGCCAGGTCCTGTTGCATATAGTTGATGGCTGCATCCAGCTGACTGAGGGCCCAGTGAGCTGATGACAGTGCGCTGAACACTGAACCCCTGGGAACAAGATTTCAATTGAATACTTAATTATATTATCACATCCTATTTATGTTTTTTTTCCTCGGTTGTTCTTTGTTAGTGGCAACACTTAATCTAAATAAACTAATGCATTAAAACAATAATAGCAATAAGTCAATAGGAAACCGTATAAAAACTCTAAGCACAGCCGCTGTACGTAATGATAGATATATTCGACAATCATGTTCAATTTTATCCTAATATTTTTTTTTTATTATTATAATAAACTTCAAGGACAAAAGTTCTGCACTTTTTTGAAAAGCCTACTAGCCTAGAAACCTACTTATACCGTCAATGGAATCATGTCAAGTCAACAGTCTTGTTTTAGGTGCGACAATGTACAAACTGTGTTTGAAGCAGCAAAAAGTCAAATGACAAAGGGACCGCTGGCGGCTTCCCGCGAAGCCGGTTTTCGTAAGTAAAATACCCGTAACGATTAAAGGGCGATGATAAATATTTTAATTCGTGCGCCAGTTAATGAATCACTTTGTGAAATAATTTGAAGTATCACACTCGACACCTCCGCACTGAGACGACAAATTATATGTAGTTTTTATTATTAACGCTTCGCTATTGAAAGGCGCAATCTTTTTTGTAAAACTATACTTCAGATTTTATAGAAGGATATTTAGGTATGTTGTGTAGGTAGACAAGATAAAAAAATAACACGTCAAGGGCAGATAGATTAACATAAAAATAACCACACACTAGAAAATCATGTGAGGATTGCGTCAGATTTAGGCGGGCGGGGTATATACCATGTCAACCTATAAATATTTCTTCTACCGACCGAGCGATATTTTCAAACGATATATGTCTCCCCTTCCCCGCATACCTTCTGCGCCCTCAGACTAACAGAAACTAGACAAAAATTACAGTACCGGTAGTACATACTAATATGATGATAATACCAAAAATCATTGGTAGGATCAGGTTTTAGTTAAGATGGCAGATACGTTACTTTATAGATGATAGCTTATTATTATTGCGCATCAATGGAATAATACTAAATCACATGTATCCAATTCACAATTAAATATCGTTGATTTATTTTATCTAAGATCTACAATAGCACATATAAATTACAAAAGTAATGGACAGTTATCTGATAGATGTTTTGTACGTTTAAGAGATTTTATCATTTCAATGGATCGTCGCGTACCAAACTGATACCTCGCCTAGCTTCTCACTTTCACCCATCTCACTTGTCCGGGTGCCTTCTTTTATTGTTTATCGTCAGTCAACTGTTATCTATGCCGATAACAATCGAAAAAATAAATGTCCTTTAAATGTGTTCTTGTCTCGACTAAAGATTAGGGTTGGGATGCTACGGTTTGATGACATGACAATCGATTTTAGATGTCTTCGAATACAATAATGACATAAAGCTAATAGAATCTTCTAGAAGTTTTTCGTTAAGTGTATAATCCTGTTCATGGAAACGATTTAGATAGTGCTATTGTTTTAAGCCTTGTTTATAATTTATATTTAAGGTAGGTATATTATAAAGTAATGTCAAAAATAATTAGGTAGGCAACGCATCTGCAGCCCATTTGCTTGTTGCGGATGTCTATGGGTAGCGGCCACTTTCCAGGTGATTAACCAGTGCATAGTAACCTTTTTCCTTCCCGTACATCTTAAGAAAACTTTTATTTATGAGTACAACTCCCCTGATAACTCTGAGTGAATGTACCGTATTTTACCAACTCATAATCTAACACAAGTTATTTGTTATAATATTGATTCAAGTTAGTTCAACACCACAGGTTAGGAATCGCTATGATAAAGTGACGACAAATTTTTAACTGAACGAACCATTGACATTGTACTTGTAAGCAGAACGCGATGCAAGCAATAATATTATATACCTGAAGACGTACAGATAGGTACCACCAACCATAGACAACATCCTTCAATAATAACATAAATAAACAAGAATCGAATGTAATTGAATCCTTTCTACCATTCGATTATAATTAGTTGCAGTAAAAAAATCGATTCCAATCAAAAACTAGTGCATCCCTACGAAAGATCGGTTAAGTATCGATACGGTTTCAATCCATCAAAGAGAGATAAGATCTGGTCGAGGTGTGGGTCTCGACGTAGACCCTTTATTCGCCGGTCACCGCAGCGGCGACAATTTTGGGACCCGTCGAAGTGTTTAATGCTAAGTGGGCGCGTATTTAAATGGATCCCATTGTACGTAGGAGTATTATAGCCATTCAATAATGTTGCCGTCGTGTTCAGTTTGTATTTTAATTATTTAAATTTTCGCTTTAGAGCTAAATAAGCGAGGCTTGCACTACGGGTTTGGAAAGAACAATGAAATGTAAATTTATATTTTCTTCATTATTACAATCATATGGATATATTGTTTATATATTATATTATACTGATTTTACATACAGCCAAGCATGAATATCGTAGTAGTTGAGCTAAAATTGGTATTGTACGTAAGACTAAAACAATGTTATAAAATTTCAGTTGTCGACTATTAATTATTACGCTGTTTACGCCATCCAACTAAATATTCAACCCTTTATCGTTTCAGCGTCTTTATGAGGCTATTAGGAGCACCGTTAATGACCTCACGGTTTCATTGGTTAGCGCCTCGCCAGCCTGTAATATCTTATTAAGTTAGCGATCAATGGGAAAAGCCTATAAAATTGTAGATAACATTAAGTTAGTTAACTTTTGCCTGTATTTTGTGCTAAGTATATACTTGAATACCTTTAGATTTTCATTCCTATTGATACATACATAAGTTGAAAGGTTAAAATGCGATGACACTAAAATTGCTTATTCCGGAAAATATTGAAAGATTTGAGATTTTTATAGGAGGGTTTTTTGAAGCTTGCATTTTAATAAATAAATATAGACAGAAACTAAGTAATTTTTATAATTAATTTAGCTCGAAATTCCAAGTTGGAGAGAGTCACCACGACAGAAAACAATGGAAAAGTTTAGAGGAGGCACACTGAAATTAGGGGCAACATATAATTTACAATAATAGTACTTATTCTGGGTGATGCCGAACACTTTTTTTGGTAATTGTAGTTTTAAGTACTGAAGTGCCATCCAGTTATCATCACTGACCATTATTTAGTTTGAATTATGAAATATTAAAAAAAAATAAAGCGATTGAATTATAGTTTCATTATCACCTGTTAAAGCATACAAAAGTTAAGCTCCTTGTAAGGAACTTGCCATAAAGCTCCGGTAATTGATGGCTTAATTATGTTGATTTATATTCGCATACAGCTCGCTATTCAGTATTTAATACTTTACGTTTCGATTCACACTTCGCGCGCGAAACCTTAGGTCAGGGCTGCTCAACAACGGGTCGCACTTTTTTAATATTTTTTCCAAGTCATTCTAAAGTGTTAGTTTATAGTTACACTTAGTTAAATTATAAGCTATCAGGAGCGAAACAATTAAATTGGTGCGAAGCAAGATATGATGACATTTTGTGATAAAAATTGCCCCAGCATTCCGTTTGAGCAAACCAGTATATTCCACTAGTTTCAGCTTATTGTGGAGCATTAGATAAGAGAATGGTATTTTCCAGTAGCTGAACAGTTGTATCTCTACGGACCTTGAATGCGCCGTGAGGCAGTAATGTGCCAGTAGTAATATTGCAAGCAGTAATGTGGAAACAGTTTTATGTAAGCAATAATGGCCAAGCCAATATGGTAGCAGTACTCCCTCACAATCTAATGGGCAGGGCCTAATAGAATTACTGGGTTAGTGTAGAGCATTTTATTGGTTATTTTAATTAGTTGACGCGGTGCACTTAGGATTAGCTGACTTACGCTGATACGTTATAATAAATAAGTATAAATATTTTAAATATTAAATTGCTTTAGTACGCTAGAAGCCCTGTCCTAAAGCACTAATAAGAGGAAGACAAACTGTTTCCAAGCAACGATATCCAGCTTCATTAATGGCGTAGCGTTATTATTTTTAATCACCGCTCGTATGTAACGAGTTGACAGTGGAATAATTTATATGTACTTAAGGGTACGGTTATCTTTGGCGGAATTTCGACGTTTTGATTTATATTCCGAGCCGAGTCGGGAATAAAGACGTGGCTTTGGTTCCCCGAGGAATTATCCCGTAACAATTTAATGAGCCTTGCAGAAATGTAAAATGAATGTAATTGATAGAAATAATAATCTTGTCGCTTAGACATGGAAAATTAGTTGTCTCAGGTATGAAACATGAAATAGTTTTGGACCTGAGGTTGAGGTTTAATATGTAAAGGGGCTATCTATAGGAAAAAATATGTAAAGGGGCTATCTATAGGAAAAAATATGTAAAGGGGCTATCTATAGGAAAAAATATTCATTTTTTGTATTAAAATATTTATTTAAAAAAAATTATAAAGTTTACTTTTAAAATGTATTACGGATATTTTCTTCACTTACGAAACTTTATTGATTTTTTACTTTTTTTAAAATAAGATAATTTTCTGTGGCAGAATAACATCTGCCTGGCGCATCTGCTACTTATAAATAATGTATTCTTATAAATAACTTTACCTTAGTTTTAGCGAACAAGATCCTATCCTAAGTGCTGCTTCTAACACCGTCACAGCGGCCTGGTACTGTCCAGCCGCCAGCAGCTCTTGTCCGACCACCTGCAAAAGTATTTCATTAAATGCTACGAACCCAATACACCATAGTAACAATTAGTTTTCTATTTGTTTTACGTATGAATTAAAATGTGTATTAAAGTAAAAATAAGTTAAGGTTTAAAAACCTAAACAGAAACTTATGTATTTAACTATAATATCTCAGAATTTGACTAGGTGGCGTTGTTCTCAACTGCAAATGAATTGTTTATTTTTAATTCTGATGACCCTAGTCAGGACATTACATTGACATTAGGAAATAGAAAGTTTTATAAAGTTCTCGGTACTTGATGTGTTCAATTTATACTGTTTGTTCCCACACATAACATTCTTCCTTCCTTTCACCTTCTATTAAACAAACATGCAAATCGTGGTAAATAATGTTCTTACAATTTGCATGTTATTTTAGTTTGTTAATGTATATTTACGGCTTATATTTTATAAGCGTATACACTTAAAATAGTTTGTTTCCAGCTTTCCTCTTAAATATTTGATGCACGCATCGAAAAGGAATTAAAAAACCATTCTTATCTCACAGAATTTTATCTTATCAGATTTATTTCTATTCAAAGTACTTTTATGTAAATCTGGGTGATGTAAATTAATAGGCAAACACCTTTTTAAGCATTTTAGTAAGATTTAAGTAACAATAAACATTTTGATATCTAAGTAATTGTTATTTAATTTAAGGCAATTATTTTCTATTAGCCATCTTCTAGATTATTATCTAGCAGTTATACATCGCTTTCTAAATTCTGATTGGATTCCAAAACCCTATTATTTTTATACCGCTCTTATCGGTTTATGGCGTAGGTTTGCCAATCGTTTGGAATATACCGACTATTACTAAACATCCCCTTAATATTTAGAGTAGAGGTAGAGGTAGAGGTTTTTTTATTACTTTGAAACATCTTCTTTCTGACTATCTCCTCGTCTGTCCATTGAAGGTAGGTAGGCATGCATCTGCAACTCGTTCCCTTGTTGCAGATGTATAATGGTAACGATCACTTGATATCAAGTGAACCGTTTGCTCGTTTGCCATCTTTTTGGTTTTGTGACAAAAGGTAATCCTATAGCATTCGGAACCTAAAGATGCAATTAAGGCTTACTATCACTTTTACATTTTGCATATGTTATTAGCTTATTTGAAAAATTATTTTGTATATAATGCATTCAATGTCAAACCCGCAAACTTTATGTCTAATTTGTTCTTCGGAGTCGTTCTTTTGCTTCATAATATTTGGACTTTGCTACACAATAAGATGTCATTTTGTCCGTCGATCTCGTCTCTGTCATAATGAACTCAGATGAGAATTTGAGTATCATTCGCTAAAGCAAAAAAGCGCAACGAATTTATAAGAATTCATCTTTCGACGCTTTGATCCAAGCCGTGTAGCATTTAAGGTGTTTCTCTGTTTCAGGTAATATGCATGCTTATAAGGAACACACACAGACACTCACACATGAGACGTGTACGTCGTGATAAACTTAGAAATACCTATATACAATACTATTTCTTTGGAATAGTACATGAAAGCAATAATATACAGCAAAAAAATAATTTATGCAATTATAATTAATTAGAATGAAAAGGATACAATTACACTATTCATTTTGATTATGAAATTAAAATGACATTTTGATTTGTTAAATTTAAATGGATGAATTGGATGTTCATTACAATATAATGAACGCTTTCATTCAATATAAACTGACGCTTGTGCAAAGCGTCAATTTGTATTACCTTAACTGCAATGTAAATATCCCAACAATTATTCAATTTAGTGTCTCGTTAACGTCGTGAGAGGCTTTCCTTTGTCTACGACGCCATTTTGGTAGCTCATGTCTACGCCGCCGATCAACTGTCGCGCAGATTGTATGTAAATGCGAAGGGAGACCGCATATTTATGGCTCTTTGATCACTCAGTCCCATTGTCCGAACAGTTAATGCCGCCAAAAAATGCCCAGACAGCCGCATCGGACAGCGGGGCCGGCGCGTATGCAAATTGAACCGGGGCCCGAGTAAGCGGCTCTTTAAGCTGTTAGTTCGTTCGCATACCGAGATATTCGATTATCATTTAAGGTTAACCCTTAATAGTATCGATTCTTTTATGTTTCATTATAAAAAGTAGTAAAGTATAAAACGTCTCAAATACCGCGATACGATAAAAAATATTGTCTCTTTTTAAAACGTTTAATTATACCATATAACACTTAGTGCGTGCGCTCATTTTGGCTATTTCATAGGCCCTTTTCCTTCGTTCTCAGATGATTTTTATGCGGTGATTTGGAAGTGTACAACACTTCCGCTTGTGGTTAAACAATCCGATAGGAGATAGCATCGAAGACCTCACCGGTATCAAGTGTGATTAGTATTTGCAGGAAATGCTACATAGTTGTTTGTGTTATGACTTTGTTTTTGTTTTTGGGCCAGCAGCCCCAGCTAGTCTTTACCCTGAATTTTGACGTCGTCTGCGGTGATTACTTTATTTTTTTTTATAATATTTTAAGCCTTCCTAGCTGGGAAAGTCATCTACATAATTCCGCCTTTGCTAGTAGAAGAGCTTCAATAGGCAAACGATGCACGTTACCAAGGCAGCGTAATATTTTCTGTTTTAAAAGAGCAGTCATTCACACAATATCCTTGAACGTGTCTCAGTTCCACACAACAGCAGAAGCTTTTATTGGCAAACTGTTGCACATCGGTATGAGCTACTTACCTTACTTGTTATTTAAGGTATAAATGTGCGTAGCAGCTGTGTGTAGAAGAAATCGTAAATTATAGGATAGTATTTATTTAATACAGCAGTGAGTTTGTCGGTGTAACACAACAAACATGGCAAGGTGTGTAACAATCCTTTAGTAACAAACTTCGCCGCATTATTTCGGGTACCGTGTCCGGCCTATTCGGTATCAGATCGCTTTGCTCTCAGGAAGTCGGTAGCCGGCTGTTTAAATATCTTTAAATTCGACAGACAGACATCTTGACTCACGATCCACTTCATTTCCTACCAATTTAAATAAATGAAGCGTATTTTTTACATTCCATATGTAAGTAAATTATTGTGCATTACGTATTCAGATGTCATTATACTGAATTATACAATTTAAAAGATATTTATGCTCAGTTATCTTATTATATTAAATATGTGCTACAAGTTGGTTGGTTGAATAATAATATTGCTTAATTTTTACATCATTATCGTATTTTTTTGAGCAATATACTGGTTTGTAGAGAAAATACGAATATACAAAGAAAGACAGATTTCGCGCATTGAAACTCGCAATACTTACAAATTTATTAAGTTAAGTGATTTTTTCATTTAATAATAATAAAAACATTAGAAACACTTGACAAGGCTAGCATGAATGTGAATCCAAGATCTTAAAATGTAGTGTTGTAAGTGTTGATTGTTTTGATATTTTAGTGTCACAGGTACGTAGACAAGACAGCCTTGTAATTATGTAAAAGAAAGTGATTGTTAAATATCTCATGCCTTCATTATTCTAACCAACTTTGGCTGCAGTAGACACTGTGTAGTGACATAATGTTTTAATTTTTAAACAGAACAGCAATACAGAGAACATAGAAATTACATAAACAGGGGCATTTATTAACACGATGGCTAACGTCTGTCCCATTGATACTTTTATAAACCCAGTCACAAATTTTGAGATTATAAACCCTTTCTACCCAAGTTGCCTTAAACAGATGTGAGAGCTTATTATGTTGTTATTATCATCCCTTTATTTCCCCTTGTAGTCTATTCCACCACTACTAGACATCACAGAGCGATTGTGATAGTGGGTCATTGTAGGCTCAACATTCTCATGTGTCACTATGGTGGTTGTATTTGGATGGTGTAGGGATGTGAAAGATACGGAGTCGATAATGTATTTTTCGATATTATGTTACTGTTAACTGTGTTTTTCTATCATATGTTATTAATAATTGCATAATTAGAAAAAAAAAGAAAAAACCGGGCGAAACGGGTATTTATCTCTTTTTTATAAATAGGAAAAAGAGATAAACACCCGCTTCGCTAACTAACTAATAAAACATAGAAACAGAACAGAACTACTGACCGATATCAAAACGAATGGCGACTGGTCTAACTTCATAGCCTCAAGTTGTCTGAAGGTGGGCTCGAGAGTGACGCGCAGAGGCGACTTGAGCGAGGCCTCCACCAGCGCGGCCAGCAGTTGCCGGGACGTCGGCTCCACGCCCAGGCCTGAGCTGAAGGCCGCCAGCGCCTCGCCGTGACGACCCAGACATTGTAAAGCAACACCTATTAAAAGTAAAACTTTAATTAATTTAAGCATTTAAAATATTTATTTTACGAAATTGCTTACGTAAGCTTACGCTTTCTTTGTTCTTCTAGTTTTTTAATTCAACTAGCTTACACTTAAGCTAGCATTAGATTAAATGTGATTTCACCCAAAAAATATCAAGAAAAAAAACTAAGTTATTCATACATAAACTAAGGCTAAACTAAATGATGCCTAGAGTTGTAGTGTTACAAGATAATAAAATTATGAATAGTGCTGTATTCCATATTGCAATTTTAAATTAATCGTATACTAGTGCATACGATATACGATATATACGAGTATGTGGAGATTGTGCAAACACGCAAGAAAAGTGAAAGGATGGTTATTGACAATCGCAATAGAAAAGCGGAAAACGCAAAGCAGGTTGCAAGGCATGCATTATAATAATTGCATCAGAATACTATTTAATTATTCAAGTCATTGATTACATAGTGTTTATTCATGCTCATTGCCGTATTGTTGAGTAACTTTTAAAGAGAAAATAGCTTCCTTGATTCGATTACGTGGTCATAGTTAATTTAACGGTGAAAAGATAAAAAAAATAAAGATGTGCAAATTTATATGGTGATCCCTCGTCAAGAGTGCGTCTTGATTTGATCTTACAAACGGACGGATGCTTATTTAATTTACATGTCTTTAAATTAATCAATCACTACTTTTGTTTTATTTGTTAACAGAATTAAATCTAAATTGAAACCTGAGCTCGTGTAGCAGAATAAAATAAATAATAATAAATCGGCCTTTTTACAATACTCCCCGAAGCAGGGGCACAGGCCTCCTCTCAGAGAGATAGAAAATAAATAGCTTAAAAAAACTTACAAATATGCTTTTGTAACTAAAAAGTAGAAAACATTTTATTAGCCTACTTGGTACTTTTTACTTCACCTTGTCTGTAGTAGGCCTTTGGCCAGTTAGGGCAGAGCTCCTTCGCTCGAGTCGCATCTTGCAGAGCCGCCGCAAACTGGCCCTGTTTCAAACGAGCTGCAGACCTATGACACATTTAATAAAGGTGTAAATTAAAAAAATGTGAAAAAAGTTATGAGCAGACATACAACTCTCCTAATGACGGTTGACTAATAGGTATTCTTGATTATTCCCTAAAAATAAGCGTTCCATCTTCACCCTCAAGTTTCATACTCGAGGGTGAAGATGGAACGGGTCGGCAGTAATAGTATCAATTTTCACAACCGTTCAATGGAAGTCTACTTAAGAGTTTGAACAAATTCAAGCTAACTTAATTTTTGACCGTCTACCTCAAGCTTGAGCTTTTCAGTTAAGATCGAGCTTTAATTCATTTTCATTTTTGTTTGTATTTGATCATTCGTAGGATAGTTTTTTAATTTATGATTCCTTAAAAAACACTTCCTAATCTTATGTGTCTAAACAACTACGTACCTTTTTTGTTTCGACTTTATTGAGCAATATCCATTACCTGTTGCTGTATAGAATATGGTTGGCGGGGTCCAGTGTTAGCGCATCAGTGTATAGCGCTACAGCTGTAGAGAAGTCGCCGGCCTGACACGCCGCATTGGATGCGCGCACTTTCTCTACGAAGAGTGCTCTGGACGCCGCCCCCAATGACGCAGAGCCGGTTGGCTCTACCTGCAAACAGATAATAGTGTAAGAGCTTTACTCTAGCTATGTTTGAGGGTATTTAGAGGTTGTTTATCATTATCCTGTTGCATTGAGGCATTGGATAAATCACGAAAAGATGAAATTAATATTACAGATACCGATATAGCCTATATACTAAGTTATGTCTAGGGTTCTCGGTGGCTTGTAAATTTGTAATTCACTAGGTTTAGATTGCATTATTTTTATGTGTACGTCCTCGTTTAGGGTAATAAAGAACTACCGCCAGAAGAAAACTTAATACACATTAAATATCATGCTTCTATTTTTGACAATCAAATAAAGGAATTTAAAAATGTCTTTTTAATGAGAGATATCATGGAACGATACTAGGAAGCTTAGTAGCAAACTAAACCCCAGGTTACAATATATTTCGATATGGAATTTGTTAGACTACAATCTATTATAATAATATACTATATCGTTAAATTTACAACATATTGGCGCTTATAATTTTGTTATTTTATTTTTGCTTATCCAAACAGCGCTTAAAGTAATCTATAGTTCTTACGACAAGAAGTTTTTACTTTTAGATTATGTGTCGAAAATCATAGATCGGTACAGAATGGTAAGTAAAAAGCGTAAGTAGCCTTAATTTCCAAAGAGCAGGATAAAATGGCAACATCTTTCTCCAGACGGATTACGGAGCTTTTATTTTGTTAGTAGAGGTAAAGTCTAAGTAATTTATTCCGCGAAGTTCCGGCTGACTAAAGCTTATATGAAACAAACAGGGATGTTTTACGTGAAACCGCTATTTATTATTAACACGGCCATTAATATTGCCATGCGTGTATAAACCTCGTGGCATTTTCTTGCTTACCACAATTAGCCTCAAATTCGACGAGCAATAAAAGGTTTTGATTTTAATTGGTTCGGACATTTACGACCATGTTGATTTAATGTTTTATTCTTTTATAGATGATTTCACTGCCCAAGCTGGATGTGAATTGGAGCTAGTGGTGTGCGACTGCGTACAACAATAATTATATTTATGTGCGTAACAACAAACTTCGATATCAACATTACATATTACAAAACGTCCCCTGACTACGCGTGCTTGTATACGTGAAATTCAAATGGTTTTCATATAGTTCATCAGAATTGAGATAGCATGACTTAGATGTTAAAACATAAGGAGTTATAAGCAGGAGTGACAAAGCTCGAGGGCACTCAGGACTTTATTTATAATTGGAGTTGCCCGCGACTTCGCAAGCATCTCCTAGTCGTACATTTTTGTGACTTAATTTCGCGAATATATAACTAACTTATAATATTAGTTATGATTTTACATGATTATGAAGCCACTACTTACTCTATAAGTCACTCTAAAAGTATGGTCTTTATCATCAGTATAAGGAGTTATTATTTTACAGATGGACAAAGTACTGAAAAGAATTTGTCTTTTATTTACAATAACCAACTTATATTTAAATAGTCACCTTCGAGTTCTAGTAACGTTTAATAAATTCTTTAACTTTTAAACTCAAAATACTCTCCAATCCTCAGCCATTTACCAAGCAACTGTATAATAAAACCTTTCATAAATATTTACAAATCAAAATGTCCTGTGTCCCCACAACAAAGGCATAAAGGGCCTCAGGGCCCGGCTCATAATAAGTAGGCAATAAAAAGACAATGTCGACGTGCTACTGAATTCCGAAGTCCTCAAAAACCGGTCAAGATTGACTCCTGTTCGTGTGCCACGGGTTCTATATTTTTTGTGTCACACTCCTAGTGATCTGATGACAGGTTTAATATCAACAGATTATACAGATTTCTCATCTTTTTTTCTTACACCTCAATCATATTTGTATAATAAAAGGTACATAAAAGTAGTCCGTTACGCCAGTCGAATGTGAAAATAGATTAGTATTCTTACAACGCATCTACAATTCTTGGTGGTTGTGATTGGGAGTAGTGATGGGCGTCGGTGATCATTGGCGCATTCAGGAGAATTGGGCAGGGAGGGAGGGGTCTTGATCCCAGTGGTTGACACCAAGGTGAAAACTAAAAAGTCCATAGCATTTTATACAGTATAAATCAGAACAAGGTAGAGTAATATTATCTCAAAAGTATATAAGAATAATATTTATCAAGTTTCGTCTCAGAAAAATTCTGATGGTGTGGTTGATGAAGCATGGGGGACGGGCTCGAGCCCTTCTGCATCCGCGACATCTTGATCTAATATTTGTGACCCACTTATTCCTTTTCCTTCAAAAACAGTAAGAGCCTGGGAGAGTCCTAGGGCGTACGGTATTATTTAGGACTTGCAACGTCTCCCAGAGCGCAGGGAACAGCTAGCCTTTTATGTCTCAAGTACGAAATTTCTTCCAGATTACTTTTGGAGACTGGTGTTTGACATCTGGACTTCCTACTACGGAATTGATTTAGAAGTTCATTTTTGTTTATTGTCTTCTTCGTCCAAGTCTTGAGTTTGTAATGTATCCGCCGTATTCTAAGCATAAAGGCATTTAATACAAATTCCCACGTATTTGGAACTTATGCGAGAATGGAAATACTAGCCCGCCAAATACGGTATTAACCGTATTAAGCATAGTGCCTTAAAAATAAAAGTCCTCGTTTAAATTTGAAAGGGCGTGAGGCGTTACCACCTGCGCTATCTAGCGGACCGCATCGGAAGCGAGATTGTTTTTTTTTCTCACGAACCGCATTCTCTTACCATACCATTAAACATCCAGTCACATGACTGTTCGTCTTGCGCGTTGTACATTGTCGCGTCGCATTATCCTGTCTCGAATGTCTGCTGCAGCTAACAACGTAATGTATTGCGTGAGACCTTAAAATGTTATATTCGTGTTTGTGTATTGGTCGTACATAAATAAGCAATAAAAATGCCCTTTTACCTTTAACCTGCGATATGATTTACCGTGGTAGTACTGAAGACATTATGTACCTCGAAATCCTTAAATATTTTGTTAGACCCAGGACAATAAGGTAACACAACAAATAAAATGTGACCAAAGAAAGTACATTCCATTGCAATTGTCTAAGAAAATCGATTAGGCTCAGACATACTCTAGTTTTCTAGTAACGCTGATGAAATTCCTGGCGTTCGTTTATATAGGAAGCTAGGATATCTATTAGTGTCCATGACGAATTTGTTACGAAGTTATTGCGGTCATAGAGAATGCAGGAGAGTGAGATATTGTGAGATTTTTTGTTCAAAATATATACGGAAATGGGAATGTGAGTGCTAGCGTCATTATAAGACTCTGTTCTGACGATACCGGCAACGGAATAAAATGTAAGAGTTAGGGTATGTATCTTCTAGCCTGTATACAAAGTAAAATTCTTTTAGATCTGCTTCTGTATGTGAACACCGCCTTTGTATAATTACGTTTACGTATTTTGTTTAAAGTGAGAAAAAACTTCATGCAAATATATTTAGCTATCACCGCTAATGCGTGTTTTTTAGAACACATTATAAATAATTTAAAAAAATAAGGTGGTCTCATGATAAGGACACTGGCAGTAACTATAAGCTATATGTAAAAACTTCTGGGTATAAAATATTTCATCAAGGTCCCGACATTGTTCAAATTACCCACAATTACTCGTTGGGTTTTGGAGCGTGAACGCACCGATGTTTCCTCTGTAGGAATGCATTTGATTGGTCTTGTCGCACTGTCTGTATACACTGTGGACGGTCAAATTGTCGGTTGTTCGCTCTTGTCATTGCCGGGACAATTGTCGTACAAATTGCAACAAATTGAACCCTCAGCCTTGTCTTCTATTGTTAGTTGATTTAATGTTGAATTTATAAGCAATACAGTGGCACCATTGTTGTTTAAACTGCTATCATATGTTGTTCTTCACCAAATGTCATCCAATATGTCTCCCTGTCCTTCTCTTGCGAACGATCTTTAAGCGATCCGTAACGTATTTAACGAGCTACGTTTAACTACTATTTATTAATACTATTATTTTACTAAAATAAAATAAAAAAAAACTGTTCCAATTTTAAAAGGCATATTTTCTTCTCGTTAATACCTGGTATATGGAAAATTCATAAGAACTTCAACACAATATTACCCAAGTAAATGAGACGGAGGTATGCGTCGCTTGGGATTAGGCCCGGAATTCAATTCTGTAGGATGTAGGCGGACCACCAAAACTCTCGATTCGGTTTTAAAATTAACGATCTTCCCACTTACAAACTTTCGGGAATTCAAATTGCAGCGGGCTCGTACTCTATGTATTTTTTTTTCATTATAGTTTTGCAACTCACCTGCTGCTCGATTTCTGAAAAATTGCTTCCTTTTTATTTACAATAAAAATATATCATACATAACCTACATTTTGACATCTGTCAAATGAAATTATATCTTGCCTCACCTCTCAATTCTGCAATTTTAATGCTGTCGTTATGATTTTCTAACGGCTCTCAACAATACAATCTGTATAAGCCGATTGGTTAGAAAATTGTCAAATGATCAGTTGTTAAACCATTATCTAATTGGTAAAATATCAGAATTGAGACCCTGTTGCTATACACTTATCATCATCATCTGAACTCAAAATTTATATTTATTACTGTTTTCAACATAATAGGGTTTATAAATAAGATTTTTTGTTATAAGATAAAATGGCACAGATTGTCAGGTTTGCAAAAGTTCATTACAACAACGTTTATCAGTACAGTATACCTATACCGCGGTAACCGCGTCGTAAGCTGATACGTTGGTAATGCCGCGTGATTGTTTCGGCCATCTTGAAAAATGACGGACGTAATGGCCACTTATTCGCTTTATTAAAATTTCGTTTAAAGAGGCGCCTGATACCTATACGGTAATTATTTTTCCACTGAACCATCTTCAATTTATCTCGAAGATTTGGAAAGAGCATCCTTTTTAAATATGCTAGTACCGGTACCTTTCAGTTATTTGAAGTTTCTATAGCGAATATCTTTAAACAGTATCTAAAATGTATTTTTAAATTAACTGTTAAATTTGACATGTATCTTGCACAACATTGTAACCACATCACGAAATTAAAGAATTTTCTGATAAATTTGTATAAGCATTAGCAAAATCTATCTATAACGAGTACTGCGATGCGAGGACGCTTAACGCCATTGTTCTAAGTATAGTAACTACCGCCAACAAACTTGTTTCATTCTCAAATAAGTTAGCAATCGCATCGTCAGGATAGTCTAGGACTTATCTCGATCACTGAATAATGCATTAATATTTACCGGTCACAATAGGACTGTAGGTGGCGGCACCCAAAACCAAAAGGTTGGCATATGATATAAAAGGTAACGACGCGGTTTTGCCAATGCAAGACCTTTAAAGAAAGTTAAGAGGTTCGTGCGATACCTTCTACTTCTTAACCACAATATTGATCTACTTAGCGGCGGTGAAAACTACACCAACAAGGCTGTTTTTAGTGTTGTACAACTTTTACAAATTTAATGACAAAGACAAGTCTGACATGACAACGAGGAACTTAAGTATTTGATAACTGTCTTATCATTATAGCTCAATAATCGTGATTATTCGAAATAAAATAAATGTACGCACTACTACTGTTTTATTACTGTTTTTATTAATACCAATCTGGTCGATAAAATTTCGTATATACTACAATTTGTAGCCAAACATAAGTATTTGTCGAATGAAAAATGTTGCCGGTATAAGTGAAAGCAAATGAAATATTGAGCGTCAACAAAAAATGCAAATAGAACAACTAAGGCACTCGAATTGGGCCTCGAACCCTCTCAGGTACGGCCATAGAAAAAACAAAAAAAACATGGCGTCGTCGGTCATCCTTTGTCTATTTTTTCCCGCTCATTTTCTCATTGTGTGCACCTCGGGATAATTACGAGATTTTTACCTGGCAAGCATAAAACAATTAACGTGTGTGGGTTCCGAGACAAATCATATAATATTTGAGACCGGATTTCTGTAATTTTTGATGGTTTTGTTAAAAGGTACACGCACGTGAGTGAAGATTTTATGGGAATCGAATTTAAACACGCTATACGTTACGGTCCGATGTAAGTTATAAAGCACGTAACTACATAAATGTGAATGTCAGATAATTTCTTTGTTTGTTATAAAATAAGATAAGTAACGTTTTCAACAAATCTCTCCAAGCTTGCGGCGACAGCCAATTATACATTAAAAATCTTCATGTTTCCAACTTCCGCGCATCTGTCCACTTTGCCCAGCGGCGCTGGTCGCCTCACGACTCCATACTTATTTATATATAAGCCGATCGAAATGAGAATACATGTAGTTCTTCGTGCAATGTATTGAATTTTTCAATTTTGTTTTTGATAAAGCTATTTTTGCATAATAACGCACGATCCGCGCTACATTCCTGGAATTATTCGGCCAATATCATGGCGTGTTGTAACACTTACGCCTCTCCTTATCGGGTTTGGTTTATAAAATTGCATTAACTCTTAACACTTTAATTTTGTTCCAACAAACAAATCTAGCTATTTTAATTTAAAAAAAATTACAACTATAACGTCATAAAGACAAAAAACCATAACGATTTAATTTGTGAAGGGTTGCCAGTAACAAACAAATGATGGTTACTGGTAATTAGTTACATTGAACCCTTTGGCCACCTCGAACGTATGTGGAGGAATGAGTGTGAAAATCGATGAAGTTTATGAGTTAGCGAATGGATAGACGTGTTGTGTGGAAATGAGACGAAAAGACTGGGAAAGGGTATTACCACACATGGCACTCTTACCTCGCACTAGTCAGGTGTTTACGAGTGCGAGAAGGAGTGTCACGGTATAGGGATTATTCTTTTTAAAAGGATGAGTAAATGTGTTAAAGGTTTTGAGTGAATCCAAGTCTCCTATAGCTCCGGTTAAAAATAAAAGACGAGTTGCCCGCCCGGTAAAGGTATGGATGTTGAAGCAGAACAGATATTGCAGGAGCGAGAGAGAGATGTGCCAGGATCGCGCCAAATGGAAACCCATAATCTCTGCCTAACTCTCTGATCAACCACTATAATGCTTATATCACGATTAATAACTGCATTAAAACTTTCCGTGTTTAGCTATAATGTGTAGTAGTAGCAAGGGAAATTCTTTCATAATAAATGTTTTTTTGTTTCGGTACGCGTGCGCTATACGATTGGAATGCGCTCGTGACAATCGGTTTCGCGCGTAATCACCCTCCGCCATCTTGTTTTTGCTGTCAAAATGATGCCTAGAGGCGGCAGTTTGAGGTTTAAGACACGCTGCTGTCTTAACCACTTGATAGGGAAGTAAATAATATAGCTTAACATAAAATATTTGACATAGTAAGTGAAATTGTAACAGTTCATATAGTAGCAGTAGTCCAAGTTCGATCGCGAACAGTGGACTGCGCTGTTATTTTGTAAAGGTTATAGAAGCATAAAACATAATTTGTTTTTTTGACAGCTAAAAAAGCTCATATCGACCATTCCCAAGTTTTCATTTTATAAAAACAACGTATGTATTTATAAGTCAGCCTTATTTGTAATTGGAGTTCATACGAGACATATTTTATGATCAATTAAACATTATGGTGCTCTTGACTGTACCTATTCAGAACTAATTCAAGGATATTATCGCTTCGAATTTGTTTCTTCTTCCATTTAATTATATCCAGTCTGTTATTACGTCGAACATTATCGCGGATTAAGAATACTTTTTTTTATTTTATACCCTTGCAGACCATCCAGGTAGGGCGTGGCGGGCAACTTGTGTTTTATAGCTGGCCACTTTAATACGACCGCCGTGGTCTCAAATTCTTCGAAATAAAATTTCGAGCGCACGGTTTCGGGAGGGGCCTATATAAATCGGTTATGCTCAAGACTGTACGCTGTAAGAAAAAGCAAACAAAATTTTTTTAACCTCGAAAATTACATTATTCCGGTCTGTTTTTCGAATGAGTCGGCCGCAATAAGCCGGCATAGAGTCCATAATACTAAATGCGACGTACACAAAGCTAGTTCTACGTCTTGTATCATACATACGGAGTCATAAATGCGCTTATATTGTATGCAATTTAAGTCAATTCATAAAGCAAAAAGCTGACATAAAATTATATTGGAGAATTTATTGCTTTGCTTTTTATGTCATGGACTTTTTAATTACTATTAAATATACTGTGCATCTTAATCCAGCACTGTCGCTATTTATACACTAACTAAAACGATTTTTGATCAGAATTGAATATCTTTATTATATTTTTTCAATAACGCACAAGCGGTTCGATGATATAAATTGACCACTAGTTGGTGCATATTAGTACTTACCTAAAAGAAATTTGGTAACAATAAAAAGTGTTGCGTGTCAATTTACAATATCACATATTAATATGCAATACCTTTCACTTTTAATATCTTATCATACTTTACAAAGATACGAATTTTAATTTTAATGTTGCTTGTATTTTGATTATATTATGGCCGTTTGAAGAAATAATAAGCAGATTATGAAGGAAGCTTAAATAATTTAATAAATCATACAATATAACCTCAAAACTTTTCACTAGAAGACTTAGAAAGTACTCTTTATATGGTAGGACCATAAACAGAGAGGTATAATAAAAAATCAAATAGCAAACAAACCCAGTCCAGTACGATTTTCCTTTGAAACATTGTATTTTAATATTTGCTTGTTCAACATAAACTGAATTCTTTCAGTGTCATTAATATTTATTGGTTTTTAACTGTTCCTTTGCGGCGTTGGCGTATTTTAATGGTTTATAGTCATTTTGTTTTTTACCTGACTACGTTATTGTTCAAATTACTCAGTGTGAAATGATCGGGGGGAATCGAATACGGGGCCTTTGTCGGCGTCCCCCCGACACGGATACCGCATCCACCGCAGACGGACGAGTACTGCGACCGCAGTCCCAGTTCCTGCTATTAAACCTTTTCAATTGCTCGCCCTATTCAATATTGCATTGCCGTTGGAAATATTTCTTTTCTAATAATTAGTATCCACAGAATTATGATGCTTAGAACGGTGATAACTAAGAATAATGATAGTAGACTACGAAGTTGGTTTTACTGTTACTAGGATCACAGAATAGTGATGTAACAATCGTGGCATAATAATACCATAATGAAGTCAGTAGCGCGCCACTCAGAGATCTATATATTTTTATAATGAACTAGCTGCAGCCGGCATGCATAGGAAAAAGTGTTCGAGTTGCATATTCTTTTTCTTGACGTCTCTTTAAATATGTCAAATTAAGTTTGCAAATATTTTCATTTAATTCTAATTTTGAAAATGTTTTATTTATTTATATAGATTTTTGCCATCCTCTGCGAAACACCCTACCAAAGTTTCATCACATCTGGTCTAGGAACGAATAAATGACAAACAACCATACAGGCATTGCTTTTTATTTAAATAGATAAACTAGCGCTTAACCATATTCCACATAATGTCTCGTTGTGGTCGAAACACGATACGCTCAAGTTTAGCTTTACCCTAACCACTCTTCTGAATATATCATAACTGGACGGAAATACTGCTATATCTTGGTCCGATCCTTTAATGTATGCACAATGAACGTACATGATTTGCGATGCGCTTATACTATATAATCGATTGGAAGTATACCAAATAACAATTGTGAAACCATTGAGATCGGACGATCAGAATTAGCGAACTAAATTAGGGATTATCAGAACTCAAGCATCATTCTTCTCTTAAACGAAGAGTGTAAGAGAGGAATGAATCAATTTTGATGTTAATATTTATATCATACAATTTGTAAAAAGTAAAAGCTAATAAATATTCTAATTTATTTTAGCTTTCACACATTAAGCCTTTCCGACAAAACTGTTATTTCATACGTTTGCATATTTAATTGTACACAATTAAATACAGTATCATTTTTGATATTAATGCTCACGTTAATTAGTAGCAAACCGCAGGGTCGGTCTTTTATTGGTTGTTTGTGAAAGTTAGGCGGAAATAATAGGGATGTGCCATTTCTTGGTCTAATCGATTCATAAATTCGTCAGCGAGACGATGATGTACATATATCAATAACGTAAGTAAATATTCATATGTAGACTTACAATTGTGTATAAGATCATTTAATTTATCTGTCTGGAAAACTCACTTATGGTTATAAAGTGAAATAGATATTTTACATTAAACAGTTTTGAGTTCTCCCTAGAGAGCCCGTATCTGTTTAATTGTAATTTCAATAGTAATGTACAGATACAAAGGAATCGATAAAAGTTTGTAACAACAATAACAATTATTTGACTCACCATTAACCGACAAATTCATTCGATTACTAGAATCGATTTTCATTAAAATCGACTCGTCACGTACATCCCTAAGCGGTACTGAATGCTCACTAGTTAAATCGCATCCGATGTCGATACATCAATTTGTTTACTATAAAAATGTAAAATGGTATTAATACGCGCATCGTAAGCGCGCTATTTATCAAAGGCGGTCTTCGTCTATTAAGATTCACATCTCGTATGACCAAATATAATAAGCGACGGCATATTATAGTGATAGTGCCCGCAATGCAGATTGTTCCCACGTCTCTCGCGATACAGTGACCTCTGACAAACGGAAATGTTTTGTTAAATTATGACTTTTACGTTGAAAAGCATCAATCGCGTGCAATTGATTTGCATCATTAATAATTAGCAGAAGCTTGTGTCAGTTTCTGACTGGATCCATCCACCGTGCTACAGAAAGATAAAACTACTCGTTACTGTTTAAAAGCGTCTACATAATAAATGAAACCAAATGACGAAAATGATTGGAATATATGGTCCCTTCGAGAGAGGGAGCTAGAGTGGCGTGAGTAAGAATATTTCATTTAATTTATTTCAGGTTTTAATGGTTAAAAAAGCCTAAACCAAGGTTTATATCCATCCGCCGCTATCCTGGACCTTTCGGCCTCCTCGGCCGTCAATTCTGCGAGCAATGTGTCTGAGCCATTGTCAACAAAGTGTTGTGACTGTTCTTTGGACAACGTCGGTCACTTTGGTACTGCTGCGAATCGCTACATACCTACTCGTATACTACCAGTTATTATTTTATTTTACCACGAGAAGGGGGCAAACGAGCTGCGGGAACTCCGAGATGATCAACGACGCCCATGGACACCCGCAACACCAGAGGAACGGTAGATGCGTTGCCGGCCTTTGCGAAAAAGAAAGCCTCGCTTCTTGAAGTATTTCAGAGTAGGCAGTAGCTTAGGTAACGAATGAAGACATAATTTCACTAGAACCAAGTCTGTTATTAAAGTTCGAAGTCAACGCCTTGCCGTGCGCAAAGATTACAACAACTCACTCGCATAAATTTAGCAAATTGTACGCTGAGTGCGGACACCTCGTCAGGGCTGAAATATGACGTATTGTGGAGCCGAGGTGCGTGCCCAACAATCGCCACTTAAACTGAGCTAAGACGTTTCGTGCCGACGCTGCCTACGACTGCTACTCCTAACTACTCACCTAATTGTACACTCGGTTGCATTGTACTATACCCCAGGGTTTAATAGGCTTTCAGTTCGATATCCTAAAGAAACACATGTTCGTACTCAATTAAATGTTTACTAGTCTTCGTACGTGTGGTGTGTCGAAGTTACGTATCTCATTTATTTGTTTATTAAATAAACTAGCTGTTGCCCGCGGTTTCGCACGCATCTTTTCTTATTTCTTCTTAATCTCTTCCTCGCTGTAGTGTTTGTTACTCATCTCGCGGATAATAACTTGGACTAATAGGTTAATATTGGTAAAAGTTGTTATTGGTGGCCATGCCATGTGGTCATGTCATTCCAAAATATCAAAAAGATGTTTCTGTCGTTTTATACAATAAATACCATGGCAACTTATATTAGGTACTATTTTCCTATCCCTCAGAAAGTTTTCTTCGGGATAAAAGGACCCTTTGTTGTTTTCTGCATCCCTGACAATATGTGTGTGCTTAGCGATGATCGTTTGAGTAGTTTACGCGTGAAAGCATAACAAACAAACAAACGGACTCACATCGCATTTATAATGTTACGTAGGATTTCCTTTTTTTTCACGCCCGTGTTTTCTAAGGGTATTTAACCTTATACAATTATTTTTTTTATAATAATTACTATGAAATTGTAGAGTAGAAGGTAATAAAAGTAGTTTTTTTACTTATATTAACTTTACTCAGAAGATTGTTTTTTTTTGTTTGAATCGGATACCTAAGCGTTGATGTGCGCTCGCTTATAACTTATAATTCTATTTATCTTATCAGCTTAACGAAACCTGATTTATAATCGCTTTCTAGCTCTGGGAGTTATAGAACCGGTTACACATCACTAGACACGGCCATACTTTAACACGTGTACACTAAGCACGTAATGACCAAGATAATAAAAGAGGCAAGACACTTTGAACAAAAACGAAATTTAAGAATTTAAACAAAAAAACTAATTTTGATAATAGTTTTTATTCCCGAATAATAAATGGATTTTTTGTTTTGGCAAAAATATAACGATAAATGGCAAGTACCTCTAAGGTATTCTCTGCATTAATGCAACGTTTTACCGTTGGAGTTAGAAAAAGATAATGTAGAGCTAGATGCTTTATGAAATGTCGTAATGGATTATTAAACGAGAGTGGGAGGCCAACAACGTTTTTATAGCACAGGGAGGAAAACTTAGAGCGGGTCGCCTAAAAGTTAGTGATCAACGACGCCCATGAACATCCTCAACACCAGAGGAACTGTAGATGCGTTACCGGCCTTTAAAGAAGGCTCGCTTCTTGAAAGACCCTCAGTCATATTGGTTTGGAAATACCTCTGGTACAGATTATTCTGCAAGGCGGCTGTGCGAGGCAAGAAATTGCGTGAAAACCGCATGGTAGTGGAATGCCAACCATCAAGCTGGTGTGGACGGTAGAGCTCTGTCGTGTTGAGTGATGACAAGACTCAGCGGCAGGAATTATTTCAAACAGTTCTTCGGAACATTTCCAACGGTAGGTGCGGTAAAATATTTCGAAGAGACGCTACGTCTCTTCGCAATACCAGTGAATCAAGCCGATCAGTACAAAGCAGACCATTCGAGATGCTCACCGTTGTATGCGGTCAAATGGAAGAAGCTGGTATTTTGAAGTTCCAGCCCATCGTTGCGAGCATAATTTCGAGAGATCAGTTCCGGATTCATATGTGAGGCCGAACTTGCGCCTTATTTATACAACTGCAGACGGTGAGACGGCGAGGAATACTGTTTCACTCTACTGAGCACCAACTTGGCCTCGTCTTCGAAGTGACCACGAAACTGAACGTCGCTCGATATATCAACGCCGAGAATACAGATAGTGGCTGAGGCAACCTGAGTTATTGAAGTTATGAGACGTTATGAGATATTAAGATATGTGCGGCAGCACTTGCGGGGGATTCGATAAGAGTCATCTAGCATTATTTTGTTTATATTCCTTATATAATCTTTGGTTGACTAATTAAAGTGGTGATATCACCGCTATCAAGTTAGATTTAAATTATTGAAGTTGTCCCTATTCTTGCTTTATTCGTAAATAAATAAAAGATTATTTTAAGTAAAGTTAAGAAAGCTAAATTACCAAACTTTGAGTCGTTTAGTATTTTTAGTCACTTTTAAATTTTGAAAAGGACTAAATTGCATCGAAGTTCGAGGGACTGTTCGAGAATGACTTGTACACAGATAAAGCACACAATTGATTAAGTGGAAAATATCGACGATAAATGTAATACAATCTATCATCAGTAATATAATGCGAATGCAAGTTTGTTTGTTTGTTATGCTTTAACTCCTCAACGATTCAACCAATAGTTATGAAATCTTTCATACGCATTGTCAGGGACACACAAAGTGACATAAGGTACCTATACTTAAAATAAAACTGTTATAATAATAAAAATATCGGTTGCTATGGTAATGACACATTACACGTTTTGATATGATCATGATTGATTACGTGCGAGGCCGCGGGTAAAAGCTAGTTCAAAATAAATTACGCTTACGTCTTTCCTAAATCCCGCTTACGAGTCAACGGTTAAATATACTCAATCTAAATTAGAACACCGCTTGTATTTCGTATTACATGAATTTCGTATCAGCCATACATCCGTCGAGTCATGCAGCCGTCCCTGCATTCGATGCGGACTTAGCCTTAATGCAGACGATTATCGTTCTTATACAAAGGCAGAGGCAAACATATTACCTTACGAGCCAATAAAAGAAAAACTTTATAGATTTGTGCGGCGCAATTGATTCTTTTATAAGGGTTTCAATAATTAAGCCCAGGAACACAATGGATGCTATTCTGGGAACCAGTTAAATTATACAAACAGTGTATAACAATGCTTGACAAATAAATAACGTATTCTTTTCACTTTAATTCTTTTCCACTCGAGTTAGACAGGGATAGCTATCAAGATTTAAATGAAAGATTTAAAATAGCGTAACTAAGAGAAATAAGGAAAGTATACGTTTCGGTGATTCGGCTATTTTGGGAGATGTTAAGAGTACCCGTAACAGACGTATGTACGCGTAGCTGTAAGGTACAACCTTATCGAATCGAGAGAGGCGAACAAATAAAAAACGACGAATTTCCACATTTGTGATTGTATTTTTCTTTTCAACTTGGGAATCGAATCCTGAGCCGGCGACCTAGTAGCTAAACATTCTGCTTGTTAAGTTGCGATGCCGATCGTTTTTCATACGAAGTAATAATTGTAAATTATAATGCCTCGTCTAACTTATTACAATTAGATGAGTTGCCACTTCTTTGTGTAAATTCCTTGCCGTTTGGTGTCATAAAACTGCAAGTCGATATACGATGACTTTGCTACAGCCAATGGATCCGACCTTTTCCAATAAAATTATCTAATTATATTATAGTTCCCATATTTAATAATTACTCTACGGATCCATAAGAGGGTAATGTTTTTCGCTTGTATTCATGTACATATGTCCGAGACCTTCTGTAGCCTGAGCGGCTGTAACGATTTTGAAGAGTGAGGTATCATTGGATTAGCATTGTTCCGCTGAGTGTATAGAGTGATCATGAATGAAGCACAGTCGGTACGATTACTTGGTTTTTGAATTAACTATTACTAGTGCTATACATAAAAGAAAAAGAGAAAGATTTATTTGTTTGTAAACTATAAAACGTTTGGACTGATTTTTCCATCACAAGAAACATAGAATATTATTATATTATTAATGTACAATATTAAAATTCAACCGGGGAGACGCCGGGGACGAACATTAGTAGGCTATAAAGTCAGTTGATAATAACACACTTGAGGTCTTTTACACAGGTAAATGCCTTCGCTAATAATAAAAAAAACATGACTTTTAGGTCTAATCTTATCTTTCCTCTGTCCTAAAACTCAAAAAGTTATCGCTCCAACAAGAGTTTCCGTTCCCACATTCGGCCGATGTTATATGGTAATTAAAATTATACGTGACGTGATCTGGTGATATGAGAATTATTGTAACCTGATTTAGAGGACATAAGTATGAGACGTTAAGACCAAATTACAAGGACGTTAATGTAATAAAGTGACTTTTATTGTAAGTGTTTTGTTTTAAGTGTACCGCTACCCTAATACAATCAGAACACTAAAAGATGCGCTATTAACCTCTTTAAAGGAAATAGATGAGTAAAAAGTAATTTCAGCAGTGATAGAGCCAACAACGTCCGTTGCACGAATGGCCCGGCGCGCCCGGTGAAATACCACGTCTTCACAGAAATAGAAGTGTTCTGCGATTCGCTTGCTGAAAAGTAAGATGCTTGAGGGTTCCCTTTCCTATCCTTTTTTGATAAGGCAATTCCCTCGATCTATGTATTCCAAAATCCATATCCCATATCCATAACGGTTAGCTCTTATTATGTTGATCCAATCGTTACCAAACTTTACACGATAACCCCTGAAAATTTCTGAAAATTATATCGACATTGGTCCAGCCGGCTATACCAGCAGGCTTCTCTGTATGTATATTCCTTATATGAACATACATACAGAGATAAACCTGTAAAAAAGACAAAAACAAGTGTAACTCACGGGAACCGTGGATTTTCAAGGATAAAAAGTAGACTATGTGCTATTTTAGACTATAATATATATATCGCATATATATTTTTCCAAAATTTATCCAGATTCATTCAGCTCTTCTGTTGTAAGCACGCTTCAGCAAGTATGCCGAACAATACAGAATAGGCGACCCGCGGCACAAGGTCATAAAATTGCGTGTTATGACTTACCACTATGATGCCCGGTTCAGCGGTTACAGGATCTAGTCAATACTTCCAGCCTAAGTCGAGTCAGTTAAGTCGGTGGTCAATGATCCGTATCGAGCGAGCGATGTTGCTCCTGCTGCAACCCCGCCTGCACTCACAATGCTCACTTCCTGACACGGCGCGAGCAAACCATCACGTAAATAACAATAATATACGTCCGAAAGTAACAAATCTTATTCACATGAAACCGCATGAAACTGAACCGACTCGCAGGCGACTTCTAACCGATTGCGCGCCCAGCACAAGCCCGCTTGTCCGTACCGTGGCGTGGTTCTAACGTACCCACAAGTGCGAGGAGAAAAAATAATAATTTGCTTACCTACTTTAAGTAATTACGTCACCTAGATACCTTGTATAAAACCTATATGGCAACTGTACCGAAACCGCGTTACAAACATCCACCCAACCTTTCGCATTTATAATTTTAGTAGAATTAATTAGATTTAGAGAACATTCTTTTGAGCCCCAGCAGAAGGTTAAATGAAATATTATTAATATAACAATAGAGGCAATGAACAGAATCTTTTACGGAAGTACTATCGTACTTATCGACTAATGGACGCGGGGATTTGCGTGCGTCATTATCCTATCGCTTATTTATCCGCTGTAAAAACTTGCTCAAGAATTGCTGAAGTCATTTTTATAGCTAATATTATCTATCTATCTAGTATTTTGTCATAAAAAGCGACAATCCTATAACGTTTTGTTAGTTTAAACTTGGACCACACACGATGTAGTCGCAAGTCATACAATACAAAGGGAATGTTCACACGTACGACGTACGCTTTCCGAATACTCTATCGAGCAATGACTGAACGGTGATGAAACTTATAGACTGTTGTCTAGATGGCTTAAATATAACTTAACCCATTTCAAATAAGATGAACTTTTAAGAGCTTTTAATGAGCTTTTACGTAATGGGAATATTAAATTAGAGGAAACGGTAATAGCGAGTGGTAATTAAAGCAATTCGTCTGAGTCAGAAGCGAGGACGATCATTTCTTTCTCCTTCCTTTCATTCGTGGCTGAACAACTCATTAAACTTATATATTATTAAGTTCCCACGTCTTTTATCTAAGGACAACAAAACAAATTGGCAGGGATCGTTTCTTTCACCAAATAGAAGCTACAACGCATAGTGGTTACAGCTCATTTGTAATATTTAAAAAACACTGGCAGAGCTCACAACAACAATATCTTTTGGACGAACGGACGGGCTCGACTGGTGTAATACCACGATGTCACAGAAGACAAGCGTGAAGTAGAAGTATATGCTTCTGCGATTCGTCTGGTGAGCGAGGTGCCGGAGGCACTTTCTGTCCTTTTACTCTGCTGAAGGAAGAGAGTCTTCTAATAGGAGTCAGTTACAAATGTTATAAACTAAAGTCCTGTCACGTGTCTGTCTGTGTGTATGAACTCAGAAACAACTAAACGAATTCAGTGATTAACAAGGGTGGTTTAGGCGTATAATTTATGAAGGTTGTGCAAAAATGTTCATTTTATGTTTTCTGCCTCTTCCTCTGGCATAGCCCATGCCAGCCAGTCCCGAGCAGATACGAAGTTCGACCAATTAGCGCGGACGTTTCGTTTTGTCGAAAGATATTTTTATCATATTAACAATATGCCTACCGTATGTCGCCCAATGACTTCGCCCCATTAGAAAGTGACTGGAAATGAAACGTCACATTCTCAATAATTCGTTAAGCTGACAATGTGTCGACAGCTTGCAATGTTTTATTTGGTAATTACTAATAATCAGGCCTTATATTATTCATGACTGTTGACATATTACTCGTAAGCCGGGTCGTCAGGACGAAGAAAAACTTAGCGTACATGCTCTACTACTCGTGTAAATGCGGGGCGGGTAACAAGGTTTGTAGAAAATCCGGAAACCGCAATAGCCTCAGCTCTTGTGACATAAACTTCACCAAGACTGTGGTCTCTCGAAAGCATGTCGACCGTTGTAAACTATAGTGGCCTGAAATTGTCGTCAA
Source organism: Papilio elwesi (assembly GCA_029849275.1). Lineage (NCBI taxonomy): Eukaryota > Metazoa > Arthropoda > Insecta > Lepidoptera > Papilionidae > Papilio > Papilio elwesi. The sequence goes on along the minus strand of CM056707.1, from coordinate 3,639,966 downwards.
TGGTAAAATAACGTGAGCTAATGTAGTTTCCAAGTTGGAAGTATTTTTCTAACGTATATAGATTGTTTATTAATTATTTCGATTTTAATCGTGAATATAGTTTTATGACAACTTCATGCAAAATAATGACAGAGAGAAGAAACAACTCTTTTGAATGAATATCTCTAACGGTAGGTAGGTATTATTGCTGCACGGGTAATTTTTTTCAACTTTTGCCAATATTGCGATATGTACTGTTAGGACTACAACGGCACATTTCAGATCGGTAGAATAGTTTTATGGTTCGGTTGTTCGTTCATGTTTATAGGATAGATGAAGAATGGAAGTGGCGGTAGAGGTTGTTCAAGACGTATTTATGTGGATCAGATTGTTGACAGGCGAGTAAAGGAAGGCAATAATAAGAGTATTTGTATGTACATGTATACATTTGAAAAAAAGCGAGAAAAGTGTTCCAGGACTTTTCTGGAAGGACATAATAAAGGTCATAAGAGGTGGCAGGCTCGTGTGACGAACCTTAATGCTTTATTGTTCAGTACTATCAAATTACCTCATTCGACTCGATGTTGTAAAAAACATATAAGTGTATCTATCTATGCTTTTAACTAGTGTACTTTTTATAAAATTATATAAACTTTCGTCAGACGTTTTTAATAAACTAATTAAATAACATCTGAATTCACGTGCCCTCCCTGAGGGTGAGTGGGACTATGACCGCGCTCAGTGCGAGATGGACTGCGACCGCGAACTTCACCCGACATGTGAGTTAAGGCGTTATTCTTTAGTTTATTATATTTTTTTCCATTGTATTAAAAATCTGAATGCAACTCACCTCAGAAAAGTCTCGCTGCGACATCTCTAAAGCGTACCTGTAACATTTCAATCGTTGTATTAATATGGTTTAATAACTGGTTTAATCAAGAATACATATTAAGAGGAACAAAATGAGGCCGCGGGGACTGATATTTCAGCCATAACTTGGATTGGAGATGTACTTACAGCCGTGGGCTGTTGATAATGGAGATAACTAAGAGAATATTTAGTACCTTAACAAGCACCAAGTCCTTATTTTAGGTTCTATAGTGTGTAGTTCCGCTATTTTTAAGTTATTACCTCCTCCTGACTAACTCTCCGCCTATTGATTATTAACGCAATAGACGTAGGAGACAGCAAGTCATAATATCATTAGATAAACGATCAAAACGGTTTCTATGGACAACTAACAAAGTTGCAGCGACTGTTCCGTCGTATGATATAAAAAGAATAGAAAACGTTCTACTATAGACACTTATAACAGTTATTTATCCTCTTGTATGATCACTAGATAAAAAGAGCCGCTACTGCGCTGAGCGCAGGAAATTCTTAAGTTCATAACGACCGCTGGGCCGCAGATAAGATTAAAATAGCGACTATGAGCGTGAGTAATTACTTGTGTGTGCGAATGTGTGCGTGCCGCGGTGTTCGCTTTAGTTACTTGATGACCAATAAATGAGTCTGTGTAATCTACTTATTACTCGACTGGGATTCTTTCACTTCAATATCAAAGCGTAATTTCGAAGCGACATCTTATTTTCACACATAAAATAAAGTATGAACAAGAAAAGATATGCAATGCATATAACATTGCAAAAGTGAATAGCTATATTGCTAAGGCACGTCTTAAGCCAGGGGTCAGCAAAAGAAGGATCGCTGGCTGGGCTGGCAAATATATATTTTTTATAATAGAAGTTTGCAAAGGGGTAAGCGGTCAATCCGACTTCAAACGAACGCCACCCATAGGCATTTGCACCAAGCTAATGAGTCGCAAATGCGTTGCCTGCATTTAATGGACAGGGGAGGGGCACAAACAGAAATAATAATATTTTCTTTTCCTCTCTTTCCATGACCAAATCCTTCCCCTTTCCCTTCCTTTTCTTATTAGAATTGGGCCTCCTGCACCTCACTCATCACACGAAACGCTACTCGAAAGAATACTTCTACTTCATGCATGGCTTCTGTAAGGTGTGTGTGTGGTGTGTTTTACCGGTCGAGCCAATCCTTTATAATATATTGACATCTTAATTTAAAAAAAAATGTTTTCATAAATATCCCCCTTTTTTTCTTTTCTGGACCTCGTTAAAATAATTTTAACAACGCCCGGACCCCGATAATTTATTCTAATTATCGTCACATAAATCTACCAATGTAGTAGATGAACCTGTGTCAGGTTAGTTTCCAGATTTGTGACTAAACTAGCTCTGCACAACATTTCTGTCGGTCGGATCCGCCATTCGACTATTGTCGTGATCCACTTCGAACCAAGTTTCAGCTTGGTTGGGAATGGTTAAAAGAAATATTAGTAAGTTATTTCGATAATTTACTACTATTTTATATACATTCCCGAGGGTGGTGGTTGCGTCAGGCCGGCCAGGGAGGTGGCCGGCCGTAAAAAAACTATGGCCAAAACCTATAACAGTATGGACTACGGTCGTACTGTGGCCACCTCACATAAGAATGTAGGAAACGAGTAGGCAGAAGGAGATTTGTGTAATCCAGGTAGAATTTACATTGAGAACGTACTAAAATACCACGTAATTCGTGCACAAAAATGAAAAGTTAACGATATATAAATATAGGTAAATCAGGTCATTTTGCAGTTGAAAAATATTCGTGTAATCGTGTGTAAACCTTGATCACTTTAATGTTCTTTCTCAAGAGTTGTCGGCTTGGTAAAAATCCTTTTAATACAGTTTTACAAATTTACCGAAAGGCTTTAGTTATTTCATGTATGCAAATGAACCACAGCGCTAAATAAGTTTCTAAAGTGTTCTAATAAATTATAAATGAAGGAATATTACGTCGCCGGCACAAGCGTAGGGTCCGTTTGTAATTTTTACTTGATTATAAAAGCCGTTTATTAGCTTAAAAATTTAAAACCCTACCAATACTTTTTTGTGTGCACACAGATTAAATTTATAATTAGTACACTTAATAACTTTAATGTGCAATTTTGTGGAAAATCATGTGTATCAGGTTGCCGACGAATATCAATAAATTCTGAGCCGTAAGTATATTAACTTAAGGTTCAAATTTTGATGTTGAATCATGATACTATTGGTAGTCAGTGGTCTGAGTAGATTAAATTTGGAAGCGCCATATTTTTTAAAACTTTTCAAAAGCTTATAGTATGTACAACCGATATCTATATACATAAAAATCAATTGCTGTTCTTTAGTCATGTTTATTCTAAAAAACGACTGAACCGATTTAGATAATTCTTTTTTGTTTTAATGCCCTCAATCCAGGGAAGAATTAATGGTAAAAAAAATAGAAAAATCCAAAAGAAAAAGACCAAAATCAGTAATTTTGTTTGAAATTTTAGGAACGATGAGAAATTATGAAATTTTTGAATATTCACGTTAGGTGGCGTGCATAGAGGACCTATCGTATGACAGCGCGCTCATGTATATCACATAACCATTCGTCTTCGGACATTTTCATTATATTATTGCCTGTGAGGTCGTGTTATTTCCCCGGTCGAGCCGGCCCATTCGTACAATAGATGTTGTTGTTTCGAGCTCTACCACTGTTAAATGGGTTGCTGGTAGCTGTTTTATGGGTAACATTCACACTTAATTAGGAAAAGATGCGCGAAGAGGCTTTAATTGTTATTTTTGATAAATACAAATAAGGCAAAAGAAAATTAAAAATAAACTGATTTGAAACGTATATATATTAAAAAGCGTCCATCCCTTCGTAAGGTCGCGTCAAGCCGCACTCGTGACGAGGGATCACCATATCAATTTGCACATCCTTATTTTTTTTTATCTTTCACCGCTAAATTATTTTCTGTGCAGTAGCCACGTCATCACATTGATTCCCTTAAAAAAAGGTTAAAGTTGTTTAACTGTTGTGGAATTCATTCGGTAAGAGTTTTAAATTTTAACAAAAGTAACAATATATCGTAATTGTACGCATGCATGCATGTACTATATATTACCACATGAGTCCTGTAGTACATACAGCAATATAATACAAAAGAAACTTCACTGCTATTTTCTCGAACACGATTGATGAACACGAACGCTTATAAAATGACAAACCGTGTTTTCTATTCGTTAAAGTAGCAAATTATCGATTGCAGTTGCATTTCACATTTGCTTGCTATAAAACATTAATTCCGATCGTTCACCTCACTGCAGACGCGGCGAAACCGGCGCGGACTGGCGAGATAGATCGTAACACAACTCATTTTCCACCTGACTCCCAACGGTTCCTCGAATGTGAGCCAATTGCGTGTTCTTAGAGCTATCATTGCACATACCTTTATTGAGGACTGTTCCAGACAAACTGATACAGAATTGTATTTTAGTGTTTGAGTGTTAAACCAAGGGCGGGACGTAGAAACGGGGGCAGGAATTGATGACATCAGCTTAAACCGAATACCAATTATCATGGCATTAAAAATTAGAACGAAAATTATATTAAATTAAGTTTAACAGCTATATGAGGCCACAATTACTAATTCCATTTTATTTAAGCCAACGGGATTTTTTATGTTTAAAATACTTGTAATATTATATATTTGTAGATGTATTGTATTGTTCTTTATCACAAGGCTACTATTTATTTTGGTATATTAAAGACCGTCTCAGACATCGCTTGTATTCTAGTTGTGTCTGAAAGGGCTTTAAAGATCGTATTTTGCGTTTGCGCATAGTTATGCAAATATCATCAGTCTATTTAGAGGAAAGTTATGTTCGCGCTTGCGCTTAAATACATAAACAGCAATATTTCAGTAATATTATTTATGGACGTATCACTATTCATATTGGATGGTTTTATGTAAAGTTTATTATAGAAATATCAGTGTAATAAAATGAGCATTGAAGTAATTTAAGATTATAACGCAGCCACTATTAAACAACTTTGTGAGTTTTAAAGATGTTGAGATGTTTCTCTCGATGTTCAATATGCTTAATAGGAAAATTACTGAAAGCACATGACATCTTTCAAATCAAATGTAGAGTAATAAAAGAATATTTATTACCGGTTGGTTTCGTACAAAAACAGTTTACTTGTTATAGATTTGAGTGTTACAAAATTGTAAAGTATTAACAACTTTAAATAAGCTTTCACAGGTAAAATAGATATATATAAGAATATCATCATCTCCTTGCCCTTTTCCCACTCATGTGGGGTCGGCACAGTATGATTCCAGTCCATGCTGTAAAGTTTTGCTACAGTTTTTACGGCCGACCGCCTGCCTGACGCTAACCCTCCTTGGGAATAATCGGTTGTACTTAAGTCTTCTTTTGTCAGTGTGATTAAAGATAAATCCGTTGCTGAGATAGTCAAATGTCGCGAGTGAAGTAGTCGCGAGGCCTGCTATTGGTCAGGTGCATCCCTTCTCGTTAGATTCATAATTTAAGACACATCTGTCTTCTTTTTAAATATATAAGAATATGTAAATCAAAATATCTCCTTTGTCCCCAAGCCACGTCAACGGCTTTCCGACCGCTGCAAATGATGCTAGTAAAATTTTGGCATACATGGGTTATAAGAGGTTCAATGATTTCAAATTTATCTTGGATTTTGATTTCTTATATTGTGTATTGTCTCAGTCTGTTTTTTTAATGTATAATTGTAATTTACGTTAATATGTATGATACGCTGACTTACGTGTGGTGTAAGGAAGCGCATGTGTTCTAAGTAAAATTTGTTCCATGTAAGTAATGAGAGATCTCACTTAATCTTCTAGTTATTACGAACAAGCACGAAGGTTGCCGTAACTGTATGCCGGGGGCTGGGAGGGGGCTGGGGGAGACAGTTATCTGTAATAAGCCCAGCTTGCAGGCGACATAGCATTGTTTAATGACACTGTAATAATGATACAGGGTATTTTGTGGAGTTTAACTGCCAGTACTGGACATTTGTCACAACAGAAAAAGTTACAAAATACTTCTCTGGTGTAATCTAATGTCTAAAAGGTTTAATATATTTTTATATAAAAGAGTCTGTCTCTGTCTGATTAATCCATCAACGCACGGCTAAAACAACTGGACACAGGAAACAACCTTTGGATATTAGGCAGAGTTAAACCACTGAAATGTAAAAATTCAACTCTATGCATTAACAGATTGTCTTATATAAAATAAACAAACAGACTCACTGACCAACCTTTTTTTATACCGTAAGACGGCAAAGGTGCAGGCGACACGCCTAAAACATACATAAGTGATTTTGCCCATGAACATCCGCAACAACAGGTGCAGAAGTTGCGAGCCTTTAGTGAATGGGTACGCTGGATTCATGAAGGACCCTAAGTCGTATTGGTTTGGGAAAACCAATGGAGACAGATTCGTTCACAAAGTGGTTGTGCGGGGTAGGAAATTTCGAATTTTAGATGCCGTATAAATGCAAAAACTCAAAAAAAGTATTGGAGAGCTCCAGTCCAGAGATGCGAGGAGTATTCTATGTGTGGCCGAACCTGAGCATTACACAGCTGGAGGCAAGAAACACCACTTCTCTCTACTGAGCACCAAGCTTTTTTGATGCTAACTTGACCTTGTCTTTCAAGTGACACCAAAATAAACGTCGTTCGATATGTCAACGCCGAGAATACCGTTGCTGGCTGAGGCGACCAGGGGTCTCTCCCTTGTTTTATGTCTTAAACTTTGACTTTCTTTCTTCTCTGCATTAGCAACATAAAAGAAGTGGTGTAAGTCCCTATTCATAAGGCACACTTTTTTGAAAACACTTGACTTCTTAACAAAACCAATTATGTTTTATAATAAATCAACTGCTTGTGTCCTCGTGATATTATTATACGAGCATAAAATTCATACTTAAGGGCAAGATAGATTAGGACTGTGATACATTTTTTTCAATTCAAACAAATCCATCATATTTTACTGTATTTCATTGAATTGAAGAAAATGAAAATCCAATTGATATTGTACTGAACGATAACAATACTTAAATACATTGATAATCTATCGGCTTAGATATTTAAACCTGAGTAGAATTTTTAACAGCTACGTGATGTGACTGGAGAAGTCCTAAAATTAGTTTTTTTGACATATGGGTATTATTTATGGATTCAACCCACTGGGTTGAAATCTGGCAACTCATAAATTGACTGGATTTAAAACTTTTATAAGTTGTCCATAAAAGAGTTCGTGAGATTAAGGGCCTTTGCAGTCGTCGTCATTTATGCGCGCGGACGACGTGGGTTGAACGCTATTAGGAAGTGTAGCAAACGCCTACCGAACGCAAGGCCGTCGATGTGTTTTGATTTTGTATCGACACAAACGCGCAGAGGATGCGCACACCAAAGCCGTGCGTGGGTCGTCTGCGTGCATAAAAAACTTCGTGTGCAAAGGCCCTTAGTATGGCATTGTAACGCCTTTAAACCGTCGACTTTTTTACGAGGATAATTCTCCCGTTTAAATAAAAACTTTTATCTCTAAGTGTTAGATAGAGGACGGATTTAATTTTAAAGAAGAGAGAAGAAGAAGAAGTGCTTCTGACAATCTCTTTTCTTTTAAATACGCGAATATACATGTCGATTCTTAGTTGTTGACCTTTTTTATTACACGTTTAATGTTAATCATTTCTTATGTAGTAAGTTCTTATGTAACTGTTTGGAATATTTTTCGTTGTGATTTTCAATTATTACATATGAATTATTATTAATGTCGTTGCTATTTATGCGTTAGAGAATATTCGCGGAAGTTGCCGGCGCGTTGCTTACGACCGCCGGTATACGTGCCTCTTCCCTGTTTGCAGGGACTTCAACTGTCGAATCGAATGTACCATTACCATCTTACGTAACGCTTTCTCAACGAATTTCACGTAAGGAACAAGTAAAATATAAATTTGGAACTCTCGACACAAAGAAAGTGTCTAAAATATAAACAAGTACATAGAAAATTGATACCAAGTTACCACTCAAAAAAAGAGGTAGGGATGCTCTTTCATCAAGTAAGTTATGGTGATTTAAGGTTAATAATGTTTTAAAGGTTAATAGTGACCTGTCTTTCTTATAAATAGATAGTAGATGTAATATAATTAATGCAGTAGACATGACATAAAGTAAGTGAAAAGAGAAGAGTAGTTTTATATGTGAGGATTCAAATATTTAATAATTAATATATGAATGTATCGCCAATTTAAAAAATTATGAAACAATATTCAGTTGTAGCGATGTAACTACGCAAGGGAACGAGAGAGACAACTTGCAAAATGTACATTCATAATTTATTATATTAAAGATTCAAAAATAATGTATGATCATTAGTAAATTAAAATAATGCTTGAAATAAAAGATATCTTGTCATTTTAAGCACCTAAAATTGAAATAATATAAAATAAATTATAATATTATGCATATTTTATTAATATAATGTTTTTAAGAAAATCCTGAACAATCTTTCAACGTAAAGACCGTTAGATCTAAGAACGCCAAATTTTAAACAAAAAAACTGTTGTTGAATTCCGGAAAGCTTTTTAAGAGTGCGAAAGAATGAAGTACTGCATAAAAAAGAAGCTAAGTTATTATTATTGCTAAAATAAAGATTTAGATTGTCGTCACTGTTGCCTACGAAGTCAGGCAGGCAACACAGTGGATTTGTACAAAAATCAAAGCACGTTTTTGCCTGAAGCTATGCCTCTTATACGGTAGCCAGGTGGCACGGGATGGAACCCTAAGCACCGTCCCCGTATCATTACGCGCACGTGAACTGACGTGAGCGAGCTAATCAAAAGCGCGCTGTAATCCCCCTTTGTTATACTTCTAAAATTCATAGTTAGGTAATGTAGCCGGTTTTATTTTCTCTTTTTTCTTAAATAAGAGCGACCAATGTACGTGTATTATATATTTCTTGATTTATTACTGGAGGTTATGTCTATATGCCTGCTCTCGTGGAGACAAGGGATATATTTTTTGAGGAAAATAAACCTTTTATCTTTACAAGACAACGCCCAACGGGAATTTTTCTAATGGGTGAAGATGGCAGACGAGTTGCTTCAAGCAGTTTGTCGGCACTACTACTCAAAGAAATCAAAGGAATTAAAAAGTGCATTACCAAAACTTATGTAAATGGCAGGTCCATCCAAGTCAAGATTTACAAAGAGTAGAATATATTTTACAAAAATCTCCATTAAGTCATCCTAATAAAATATATGGCCGACGAGGCCATACAAAGGTCATGTATGTTACGTTCTTTAGGATACTTGACTCATTACAAGTATGTACGGAACGAAGTAGCGTCAGCAGGATAAGCTTGCCCCAACAGACGGACCAACGGTTTGGTCAATGTAGTAATGGACCAAATGAAGAAATGAAAATGTCAGTGGGGTAAACATAAACTAGTAAAAGAAGAACTTAGAGCTCGTGTCTACAGTACGAAGCAATCTATTGGTCGCGTGCGGCGCGTCGCAGCCGCGGGCGAAAGCTCTGATGGAGCGACTCCGCCCGCGGATGCAAACAGAAATAAATTCCGCAGCTACTTGTTACAAACAGATGAGATTACTTACCATAATAATGAGCAAGTGATATGAAACAGCCATTTAATTCGTGTCAGCTTACTAATCAGTTGACTTGGACATGGTAAGCGGAGTTGAAATTTAAAATAACTTTTGTTTTGTGTGTTTTAGAGTTCAGTGGTACGCTGTCGGTATTGCATTTGCAGGAAGATACTGGGATTAGCATAAACTAAAGGGTCTGAATTATTGTAATAATGATGCTAATATTTGACTTATACTATATTAACTTATTGTGTATTTATAAATACAAAATATGTCTATATCTATAAAGTAGTTTCGCCTGTTACCATGACACAGGAATTAGGAATGTTCATTTGGACATAATCTTTAGATTCTTTCACATTGAAACGAACTATAGTCACTTGCACGTATACCCAAAGTATAAAATACATAAAAAATAACTCTTCGCTACTCGTTTTTGACACATTAATATCATGATAAAATCTATGCTTGCATTGAGGAAAAGTGGTGTCGTCAGCTTGTAATTTAGAAATAGTATCAAAGAAGTACTGTTCATTCACGAATACCTACATACATATATCTAGTATGTATACAAAAAATCTTAAGTAGCTTGTTAAAAGTAAATTATCTTGTTAAAATTTAAGGAAGTAAAGTTATTACCAACATAGTTTCAAGTTAACAACACAGCTTTGCTTCAGCCCAATGATGTTATCGCACGACGTCACGTAACTACAAAATGAGAAGCTCGACCTTGGCTTTGTTTCAAATTAATTTGAGTGGCTTAAGAAACGTGGGTCGAGGATGTAGACAGCACAGAGAAAACTTAGTTCACAGAAACAGTTTTTATTTAATAAAATAGAGTAACAATATATAAACTTAAATTGCGAATCTGACAGATTATTGTTAAGAGTTATTAATTTAATTTCTTAACAAAAGCTTAAAATGCTATGTAATTAAATTTTGGCATAATATAAGAGAATAAAAAGCATTCTGTTTATTTTATTCTTAAGGAAACCTAAAATAATCACGATTTATTAGAAACGTTCAATATTAATTACGTGATAGATTATGCAAGACGTGAAATGTCATAAAATGGTAAGTTGTAACGCGTTGATGTCTTTTCTTAGCGTTTCTTGTCGCCATCGCTTAAAATGTTCAAGTTATTTCTCCTAAAGGCAATATAAACTTTTTACGTTCCATAAAAATACCAATATTATTTTTTAAAGTTGTTAGCTTAAATTTCTATAAATATTACAATCTTTGTTTGCTTTTAATAAAAATGGTATAGAAATAAACGCAAACACGATTATGTGATTATGATTGACGATATTATATGAGAAATATACTTTTGGGATTACATCTTAGGTTATATTTCATCGTTAAATAATATGTTACACAGATGTATGATGATAATTCGACGATAACTCGTTTATAAAGCTTCAAACAACTTTCTAGTCCATTGCCTCTATATGGACTTGGGGTACTATCAGTACGGCTGAATTAATTCAAGTCTTCGATCTTAAGCAAAAACTTACTAAGAAACCATAAAAAGTTACCAATCAACCATTTAACAAATGTGAAGGAATTCACATAATCAGAAAATATGTAATTCTTACAAACGCATGCACACAAATCCTTTACCACACGCACACATTGATGTCTAGGCGTGTGGCATTACGTTCATGGTATAACTTACCATCACGGCCTTTGATTTAGGCCAATTATAAACCCATTTCTTGGTTTCGAACACGCTTATTACACTCCGTCGTACAAACAAAAAATATCTTTCGTTACCGCATTACATAGACACTAGTTAATGTTGTGAATTTTAGCGGATTTTACTAAGAAAAATCACTTGAAAACACTTCTTAATCTCACTATTAAACATACTTTATAAGTTTACAATGTATATTTTGATAAAGTCGAAATTATTAAGATAAAAGTTTTACATTTTATCTTGTGGTATGCATGCGCAAGCGCAGGTCTAAGCCGACTGACTGCCAGTTGACAGTGCTGCCATATATTGTTAACTATAAAGTCAAGAAGTAATTTACAAAAGTTACCAATTTCTACCAATATTGTTTGTCTATTTAGATATTTGATAATGTTATCAGTCTTAAAGTATTTATAATAGAACTAACGTTTTTAACTTTTTTCCGAGCAGGGCTGGCGTCAAGCAGGCTGCCGTAAAAACTATAGCCAAAACCCACATAATGTGGGAAAAGGGCAGGCAGATATCTAAGATCTAACGTTCCACAAATTATGAAATAGTCGGACATTATTCATGGCGAAGATGTCAAAGCTTAGATTAAATTACTCTTAAAATGTAGTTAAGTCATTAAATCAGACACTATTTAAACCATAAAATCATGTATGATGATTTGACAGGGGGTAAGATGAAAAAGGAAATATCTTTTTGTTCACCGCACTCCTCTGTCCCTTAAGGTAGGCAACGCATCTGCAACTCATGTGCGCAGCACCATGCTGTTGTCTATGGATAGCACTTATAACGGGTGAATTGCTTGCTGTGAAAATACATATTTTGTAAATTCAAGATATTGTTATTTATTGAGTTAATATAATAATGACTATTTAATAAGTATATATTAATAATGGTAGAGCTAGAATCAACTGCAGCTGTAGCAGAAACGAGACACCGAATAAAAGTCCAAGACTGAATATCTATACTTTTTATCAATTGCACCCCTTTCTCTCATCTAGTCCCTTCTCCTTTCTACGCGAAAGCTGCCATCGGATTAGTAAATCTTCTGATAGCTTTGGTTTAGTTTACCTGTTGATAGCGACGATGACTTAACATAGCAAAATAAGTAGCTCACTCGTTGGTCTCGTCATCCAATAAAAGTATAAAAGCCTTCTCAATACGGAAGGACCTAAAGTTCACAGAGCATATATTATATAATATGATACAATAATAATGTGCCATGTACATAGTTATAGTTTTTCAATTAAATTATTAAGAAAATACTTCTAAGATAACTTCAATGGCAAAAACTTACCAACACAACATTTAAATTAGCTATGGCAACAATTTTAAGTCCGCCATAATTGTTAGAAAGAAGTAGAAAATATAGCCCTCTCTCACTGCATTCCGGAATGTGACCCGCTATCACCTTGAAGGCCGTAAGCTTGCAGACGCTTCAATGAAAACAAGAGCTTTCAAGCTTATTAGATATGCGTGCCTTGCTTAAGTGTTAAATAATAACTACTAAAATGAAATGATTTATGAATGTCGTAAAGTATAAGCAGATGTTCTCGGCTAAGAACTTAAATACTCAACGACTTAACAAGCGCGTTTACAAATATATGATTAAATTTATATTATGATTATATATGTCGTTGTTAGCGCGGAATTTCTGCAACTTGCTGTAGGCTTGACACAACAATACATCGTCAATTCGATCGCGGTCGCGTCCGACTCACGGGCGTCTACAATTCACTATGCTATTTAAACCGTTGAACGACCTGCAATTTATTTGTACATTTATCAAATTATATTTCATTGTAATACCTTAACTTAATGAGTTACAGGAAGCGGATATAATGCCTTCAAAGCATTCTAAGCTAAATAACACATGGCGGAAAGTAAAATAGGGGCGAGTGAATAGGCCATACCTGAGTATTGAGTACATTTATAATATACATTCACAGTTCGTACCGTTGGGTCAGGCCTGGAACAAAAACATAAAGGGATTTCAAACGTATGAAATTAGGGCTAGTTATATTAAAATATTACTTAAATTATTAAACAGGTATAATACAAAATATTTGGCGTTCTGAGTCTTAATCTTTCGCGGTCCGTCTGGTGCTAACCTAGCTGCAGTAGGCTATCGGCACTTCGATGCGCCAAAACAAACTAAAATAATGTAGGGATTTAATTATAATACTCCATTGCGGATCTTCGACATAAAAATAATCAGAAAAGATATCAATTAAGACTCGATCTGGTATGGTCGTGTAAAATGAAAAACTAAAAAAATATTTTTGATGCAGCCTTTATAATTTTAATAGCAATTTTGTCTTTTAGATTTTCCATTGTTAATCAATACCAGGCGTCTTTTGAAGAGTATTGCGTTTTTGGTGATGTGAAATACAAAATATTTCTCTCTTATAAAATAAATTAATGTTATTTTTATAATTCTATATCCTTCCTAAAGCAACAAAGTTAAAACAACCTCTGGCCTCGCTTACTTTTCCTTATATAGTTCATTCATTTTTTTATATCTGGTATTTATGTCTACCCTGTTGCTGTAGACTGTAGACTGGTAGAATTCTTTCTGCTTGACTTGTCAAGCTCTCAAACTTGACTTGTCAAGTTCTCAAACTTTCTTACGGAAATCAAGATTTTTCACAAAATGATGAATATGTCAATTTTATACCGGTTTTTTAAATAGGTATTTAAAATATTGTTTTATAGAAAATTTCATATTTAAATTATTTGGTAGATAGGAAAATAATGACCGCCAAATGCCAATTCAACTTCACATCATAAATTGTCATCATTTGCTTTAGGCGTAATGGTTGCTTAGCAACTAGCTGTCATCCTTTGTTGAATTAAATGTCACATTTAATTTAACGAATGTTTTGTTTTGAGCAGAAATTTGGGTAACGATATGATGATTGGTCATAATCTCGTGTGCAACAGTCTGGAAGTGAAATATATGTAGTTTAATTATGCGATTGACCTCATACGGCCCGGTTGCTCGACGTTTAGCGCCCACGCGAAGTGAAATAAACGACTCGTTCATTACAAACTGAGGTCGAATTATTCTACATCTGGTGTTCAAAATCGTCTGTGCAGTGAAGCGAACAGGTTGGTAATTATTGATATAACTAAATGCGTCATGATTACGTTTATTGTTATTTTATATCGTCATGACGAGATAAAACAGATCCAAAAAAGTTGTTACTAAAACCAATAATTGATGAGATAATTTGTTATTAAAACAAATAATTGACTGAAATACCATAAGTTAAAGTTATTATTTTTACAACTTTATGTGATGTACCCACATTGTTTAGATTGTTAAAAAAGAAACTTAAAGTTATAGCAAAAAATAGATGTATATTTTATGTATATAGATTTTATAGACATTTAGGTTATTTAGTAGTAATTTTAAGCTGTAAGTTAATTTCAATAGAAAATTCATGCAGTAATTTTTATTTTATTCAAGCTTATATTATATATATATATATATATATATATATATATATATATATATATATATATATATATATATATATATTAAATGTATATTTTTACTGTAGATTGTCTATCTCATGTATTTTAAAACTCAATTCATAATTTGATGTCATTTCTCGACTGTTTCATGTTGTCAAATTGGTTAATCATATTTTGCTTCCATTATTACATTAAACTTTAAGTTAGAATGGTCGACAATTAGAATATTAGGTTGCACATTAAACTAACTTATAATAATTATAAAATTGGTCGGTGACAAATGCATAGATGTTATCAAGGTTGCTGATGTAGATTAAATAATGTCAGCATGGGACTGATTTGTCTGATCTGTTGTGCTCCACAGCTGGGACAACTGTTTGATGATGATAATTCTATACATTATGATTATCTGCTATTATTTGACACAGAATTATGTAAACAAATTATGTTTTACATGTTTCATGAAGAATCTGCATAAATTAAATTCATAAATCTTGTTCTGTTTACTGTTCTGTGTATACATTCACTCAAGGTGATCTGGCTGATATTACCAAATAAAGGGTTCTGTGAAGGTAGGTATTTTTTAGGGCTGCAACAAACCTGTTTAATTTTAAAATTTAAATTTGTTTTAAATACACTTATGTGGGTGTATATTGGTTTCATTTTTCATTCAGTTATTATTTCAAACTATCTTTTGAAGATCTTGGATTATTTTTATCGGAGCCCTTTTGATAAATTATTTATGTTTGACTTTCCAATGGCTTTTTAACACTAGCACTTAACAATATCTTTATTAAACTTTCTATGAAACGGCTTTCATAGAAAGTTTATTGATAATGTCTCACGATAGTTTTAATAATTTTATTAATATCTTTATTATCATTAAGCCAAACACCTTTTGCTTTGGATGACATTTCCATGTATTCCAGGTACAGCTAGCATCAAAAACTGTTTAATTAGTTAATTTAATGCTTAAAAAGTGCAAAAGTGATGGCAGGTGATGTCCCAGGAGATCTTATATTGATCAGATTCGTGAGGTGTACCCGTAATACATATAGATGTAGAATAAGTGAGACAGTTGTTCCAGGATTGCACTTAATGGAAATCTGTGATCTTTGTCTACTCTGGATTACAAACATAAGTGCATATTTTTAAAATTTTTGAAAATATATAAAATAAAAATATATTTCATTATAATTGCTTGTATGTCAATATTCACCAGTAATCAGATATATCTTTATTATTTTCTTTAGTGTCTGTTTGGTAATATTCGGGATGATCATCTTCTCTCAAAAACATGGTAGTAAATATAATGAATAATCAAATATATTTCAGATCATGTCTCGAGCCAGACCTCAATGGCAGCTACAGGCGTTGGCAGCTCAAAGGAGGGACAATGAGCTGCGCCGTGCTGAAGAACTGAAGAGGGTTGCAGATTACTTCGAGACCAACACCAACAAATCGCGCCACCACGAGCACTGGACCACGGAGAATTATTACGAACGAGCAAAGAAAGAAGCTGAGATACTCAGACAGAAGAAAATGCGAGCAGCGTAAGTTATATTTGGACTTTTAAAATTTATGGTTGTGTATTGACATTGGTCCAGGGGTTATATTGGTTACCATGAAGTTTTTATAATTCTTCTTCTTTGTCCTTCTCTATTCTTGGTGTCTGGTCTCTTCCCATTCCTACGCCAAGACAGGTAGGGTTAATAAATGATTAATTGATAAATGAAGTTGAAATGGGGACAACCTCGACCTCCTACTTTTAACCGGCAGGTTCAAAGCGACTTGCACCACATAATCTCGGCGTCTTTTGATATGTCATCATCTGAGTCGGCCTGACCCAAAAGCTACCCTTTAAATACGAACTCTATCACGGTAATTACGTTGGATATTCAGATATACCGTCGCTACGTTTGTGTACATATATATACTCATGTGATTATAACGTGGGTAGAGCAGAATGAAATAAAGTATTAAAATTAAGGCGGCATTTCGGCCAAGCATTAGTATTTTTGTTATAGAAAGAAATATACATTTCATTTGTATTTGTGTATCCCAGTAGGGTGACAGATGGAAAGGTACTTTACATCATTTTTTAAAATAAATAACATTACAGAAGACTGGAAGAAAGACGTAAGAAATTGGAGCTAATGCTGTTCCAAGAAAATATGCAGTACCAGCAGGAGTTGAAAATGTTGGCTGCTCAGCCAAAGTTTTTCAGGAATGGGTAATTTATGTTTTTTTTAATCGATATATTAATATTAGTGAAATCCGCTATCGCATGCGGCGAGAACTTTATTTGTGAGATTATAGAGAGACGAGAAAGAGATTTCCAGGTATCTTTTGACTCATCACGATATCTCTGGAACCATATGGCCTAGAGACTTGAAATATGAAAGGAATCCTATTGCTGAGTAAAGGTCAATCAAAAGCGTTGCTTACGTACGTCCACCTGTAGGGGTTGCGGGGGCGTGAATTAATTATAAGGCGGAATGAAGCTTGCCGAACCAGGTATTATATATATATATATATATATATATATATAATACCATATATATATATATAATATAAAATGTGGAGTGTGGGTTAACATTTTCAAATAGGACAAAAACTTCAAATTCAATTTACATAAAATCTTATCACATGAATCTATCACTACCTAAAATGTATGTTAATATACTACTCCACTCACTATTTATCAAAACTTAATTTCCCTACTAGAAATGTAAAACCATTTCAAATTGACATTTCTAACGTTTTCATATCACTTGCAATTTCTTTTACAAGTTCATACCTCAACAAAGTACCAACATCAACGCTGCAAGAAATCAACCAGGGCATCATGGAGAAAGAAGAACAGTTGCGAAGGCAAGAGGCCGAGCTACGCCTGCACCACGCTTGGAGGCTGAGGCAGCCCGAATTGAGGGCAGCGAACACTTACGTAGCCAACGGGAAACTCAAGTCCGCGTGGTACGTTATATAAATAGAATGTGTAGCTATCTTCTTTTATAGCTTGTAGTGGTAAGGCCGTTCGCACGATGAGTTATGTGATGGAGGGCTAATTGTAGTCCTCATAAAAATCAGTAAGGCCACCTACTTTTAAAAGATTACTTAGACCAAAGTAATTTGATACTTCAATATTATTAATTTTAATTTCTTGATAGCTAAATCAAGTTATTCTAAGTATTCCTTTAAGTTGTCCCTTTTTAGTATCAACTTTCATTAGCCAGACTATAGAATTATTTAAAGAAGAATATTGAATGAATTTTCTGTAAAAATGGGTTTTGGAAGGCTCATATTTTTTTAATGGAACAAGTTTTGTGAAAACCTACGTAGTGGTCATATAAAGGAATTGTATTAATTTGTGCGTTCACATTGCGTTGTCTGTGTTAGGTTCAGGTTGTGTTGTATGTGTATGGTTGAAACTCTATTGTGTATTTTCAGGATGGAACAAATAGTAGAGAAAGAGATGCAAAAGAAGAAAGACGAAGAAGAAACTCGAAAATGTTTACAGGAGAGGGACGAGGCTCTGCGCAGGCAAATTCAAATAGAAGAAGAGAGATTACGTGAAAAGGAGCAACAAATGAAGGTAGATTAATAATTACTTTTAAAACCTACCTTCATACTTTTCATATCAAGCGATTCGCGCACAAATCTTGGATTCAAAAGTTTATCTTTAAAGAAAATATTAGCAAAATATTCTATAAATTATCCCATGGATTATTTAATATTTTTTGTATAACTTATTAGAACCAACTATTGTGTTCTTTGTTTTAGGAGCTCCGAGAAAGTCTCGAAGGGCAAATAGCAGAGCTAAGTGAGAAAGAGACAGTCGTCAAAAAACTGCGGAAACAAGAAGAGAAAGAGAAGATGATATTGGACGAGTTACGATTCATATCTGATGAAAGGGAAAAAGAACACACGCGGCTAATGGCAGAACAAGACAGAAATATTGTGAACATGGGACTGCATAAATATAAGTTGAAGAGAAAAGTGGCCGCAGTGATAACGGAGATAGAATTGGACTTGAATATGCTGGAGAAAATGCGGAGAACTATTATTAGGGTATATAAAGGTTGATTAAAAGTTGGTTAAAAGAAATATTAAAAAATTATTTCGATAATCTGCTAATATTCTAATAATCTTAAGTAGAAGTATTCTGCGTTTAGTTTGAAGAGTGAGGTGCCCAATTTCAGTCCTCTTCCTTTTACCATCGTTTATTTAATAAGGATATGAAGGGATGGGGACGAGGACAAACGGAGAGGGGATAAATAGGGAAAAGAAAATGTATTTTTTTCTGTATTATCTTTATTTGTCCATTAAAGGTTGGCAAAGCATCAGACTCATTTGCTTGCTCGTTTGCCACCTTATTCCAGGGACAAACTGATTTTAAGTTGTACTTGTTTCTTGTAGGACACCATGACATTATAATATGATGTAGAATTAAATAGATATCATTTAGAATTAGAAAAAACTATGGCTATATTTATCTCTATTCTATCTGTAAATGTTTCGGAATGAACATAGCATTAGAATGTTCACAAGCAAGAAACGTATGAGGCCGTCGTAGTCCGCTGCCTAGGACAACGTTGTAACAACGCAAGTTGTTTAGTTTATTTTTCACCAAAACTTTACTAAAGTCATCATCTATGATACATACAAATTTCACCTCCGAATAGTTTTCGAGGAATTTGAACTGTAAAGATTTAGGTGCCTCATTTATATTCCAGGATTTCAACTCGGAACAAGAGAAATGTGTGAGTTACAAGAGAATCCTCGACGCGGCGCTGCAAGAGGTGGAGAAGTGCAGAGAAAAAGAACGACAGAGACAGAAGAACATCGAATCGATGTTCGACGGTGAAGCGAGGCAGATAAATGAGAAACAAGACAAGGTATTTTCCCTCTTTCATCTAATTTTTCTCACAACATGTCTACTCTGTAACTATATGAAATCAGTGGTACTGTACTGTTTGTCATCACGTTTTTGTGTCAGAACATTATAAATTTGCGGCGGGCATATGGTTGTAAACAAATAAAGTTATTTCAGCTCTGGGCAAAAGAACGCGAGGCACGGACCATACTAATGAGGGACGTGGTGACAACACTGAAGAAGCAGGTGGAAGAGAAGATAGAAGCCAACAGACAGCAGCAGCGGGCCAACGTGCTGGAAAGGGAGAAGATACTGCAGGACATGGAGGACTTCCACCAGCAAGTGCGTGCTAGAGAACGCGAGACACAGGTAAAGAAAGCAAAATACTAGTCTTAATTCAAGTCAAAACACAAGCCCTTTTAATATGCGAAAGAACTCTGTTACTTATCTCTCGTAAAATCTACTGTGAGAGAGTTTTTACTGCAGGGAACAAGAGGAGTACACTTAACCGACGAGCATGTATGCGTCGATGTATGGATGTAAAAGCAGCAAGAGAGGTGTGCCAGGATCGTGCCAAATAGAAATCCATGATTTCTGTCTATCCCACTGGGCTACGGGCGTTGGCGCACATTTTTTATGGACAGTCGTTATATTCTATGAGAAAACTAAAAGAAGCTCAATTTCTTTACAAATTGTGCTTGGAACATTATAGCTTTATCATTCAATTTCAGTTGAAGAATACGGAGTACTCGACAATAGCGGCGCTGCAATCGCAGCTGAACGGCTTGAGAGTTCAGAAGGAGCAGCTAAAAGAAGTGGCGGAGCGGGAAGCGGGGATCAGAGCGGCCATCGACCACGAGAAGAAGTTACGCACGGAGATCGCGCGTATGCATAGGGAGGGGAACGTGCATGCCTGGTCTTAAACAAGTTAGAAAACTGACCGTCGCCAGCCTTAGGCGCCAATGACGTCATCGGTACTAAAAAAAAGCTTTCGTTAGTTTTTTTTATTATTACGTAAATAGTCAACAACCTTCTGTGACGTAGTTAATATTGTGGTGTGAATAACGAAATAATAGTGTTGTGACAAAAGAAATAAAGTTCAATGTCTTTTTTTGTAAACCACTAGCGACTTGCCCCGGCTTCTCACGGGCAGCAGAGAAACGGCTACTTTTTAACAAAGCTTGCGCTCTTGTGTTCATGGATTTTCTTCTCCAATATGATTTTTCATTTCTTTTATCATTAAATTTATATTATCCAGAAAAAACGCGTTAAGTTGAACATTTCTACAAACTATTAAAGTTGGTATATAAATTATTTTACGGGTTTATTGGCGTTTATGTTTTTTTTAATTCCCGACGTTTCGAGTATTTAACAGCGCTCATGGTCACGGTAAAATTAGTTTTATTCCAATGTGTTGTATTCGCGTGAAGATAAGAATAAAAAAAACTATTAATGTAATTCTCAAGTTAACGTCGTAAGCAGGCGAAATAGTGATTAAGTTTTACACATCATATAGATTAGATAGTATATTAAATCTGTAAACTTTCTATTCTGTATTTCTGACAGTGGAGTCTTTGCCGCTCTCTGATATTTATGATATGTAAAAATACATCATGATATTGTGATCTGAGTCCGTCTGTATGTGCAGGGGCTAAACAATATCATGTATATTACTTATATAAAAAATTATATAGATTATTATTATTATTAATTAAACAGTCCTACAAAAAAGCCAGCGACAGCATATATCTTTTATGAGTGAGCCATTATCGCCAAAATAGTGAGCCAACTGTTAGTTGTAGGCCGGAACGCAGCTTGTCGACCCAGGCAGTTAGAAAATAATTTGAAGAATTGAAAAAGCACTCGTGTTGTGTTTAAAAATTCACAGTGAAGTTGGTGTTTTAGATTTAAGTACAACGTACACAATAAGAATATGTTTAATTTATATAAAAATTACATATTTACTATATAAGTTATCAAGTGCTATATATTTGCAGTTAATATATTTATATTAAATTAATTTAGTAAAACGATTAGGATATTTGTTAAAAATATTACGAATGTTATAGTTAGTGAAAAAATTGTCGAAATCCCCAACTAAATAGAAAACATAAATTATATTTGTAAGGAATTATAGCATAGATTGGAAAATATGAAATGATTAAACTCGTATACACCATTTGTATATTAAAAATATTTTTCTAACTTTTGATACGTGTAATTTAACGAGGCTGAACGAACTGGACTATTTATTATTTGTATTTTTCAATTAACATCGATAGACACGTTGACCATTTAAATTTATTCAGATTTAAATGTCTTAAAAAAATTGACAATTCACACAAAGAAACGGATTCGTTTCTATTTAGATTGATTTGTGTTTATAAACTTATTTTGACTTCTGGTCATTTTTATGTTAGGATTTACTGTCTTAGCCTCATCGGATAACAGAATCGGCGCGCGCTAACTGTTCTTGATGTGAACCATATCATACGCGAGAGACAATATAGGTCTTAAATTCGAATATTGTTTAGGAAATGTATGGTGCTTTTTTATTATTTCTACTGCCATTGCATTTCTTGTTTAAATATATTTGTACCAAAATCACTATTTTTGTATATTTCCAACACTAAGTCTGATTAATAAACGTTGAATTTTTCAATTAGAACATATTTTTATTCTTATTTTTTTGTAAAAAAAAACGTGAGAAGTAGTCTAATTAGGCATGAAAAATATTTACTGCCATCTCTTGGTAGTTTTAGGTACTTCACAAAATAATCTGGTCCATTTGTTTCAGATAATTGAGAATATGGCCAATAGATGGCACTTGAAATGAAAAATATATATCAAATCATGTATAAAAATAAAGTAGACCATATGCATCAGACTTTGTGTCGGTTTTTGTTTACTGTTTGATTACACCTAATGTTTCATGTTCTCTGTTCTGAAAGCTTCTACAATTTTGCGATCTAATTGGTGTTCATTAAAAATATAAAAAAATGTAAATGAAATGCCAAAATGGTTGATGGAGTGGCATCGTTCACTTTGTAGTAAAAAGTTCGATGCTGCTTTCGGTCGCGTAACAAATTTTTACTCATTATATAAATTTAAACAACTAATTTATTTTGCAAAATTAGTTTTGACTATACCTCCAAATATCGCCGTCAACGGCTGGACACAAAATACCCAACGTAAATCGACCAGTCCCTCCCGCGGCCGTGTTCCTCAGTGGATAGGGTGATGAAACCTTTAACAGTATTAACATGCACTTTCAGGTGATGTAACTGTAAGAATGAATTAATTATGGTATTAGTAAAACGGTTGGAACTTCGCATATGCAGGTGCGTTATTGTTGCATTTCAATCTACAATATGTGCTGAATCGTTTTATACGTAATCCTTCATAGACTCGCCAACTAATCTTGTTAACAACTAGCACGTATTCTTACGTAAATCGTCTAACTGTGATTAATTTTTTTCGTTTAACTGACGAATGTCCTTGGATTTGTTCTTCAATTATTATCCGCCTGTTCTTTTATTTAACTTAAACATTATTTAAATTGTTTATTAATACCTAACTAATGACTTTGAATTTGTATTGTCTATAATTAAATAAGCAACCAAAATAAATAGATAAGTAAAGTAAATTGATAAGAGATGGCAATAGTTTTGGACGGATGGTAAATTACAAAAATTTATATATCAGACTGAGAATCCTTGGCTGAAAACATTTAATATCCGACATAGACTTTTTTTAATACAACAAGGTGGCAACAGGCAAGCAAGTTGACCCGATATGAAGTGAGTCATCTAAAACAAGCTAACGAGTTACAGAAGCCTTCCTTTAATGAATAAACGAAGGATAGATAGGCAGAAAAGAGTATAATTCCTTCTCCTCTCAATCCCCCATCAAATCCTCTTCCTTCAAATACTTTCCGTATTAGAGAGGTAAGGAAAACCGAAGAGGGGTAGAATTAAGTTTTCGGCATCTCCCTCGTCAGACGATATCAACGCTGTATTTTGCCAAATTTAAAATCTAAACTATTTAATTATTGACATTGCATCATATTCCGATACCAGCAATGAAAATGCGGGTGGTAATGTCTATGTGTAGAAAAAAATACAGAACAGTTATGATTCTTAGGTTCCCCACTTCGGTCCGTGAGGTCAAGCTGACGAAAACATTTTAACAGATACAACAACATTTTTCCGCGAACGTTTTTATCATTGTTAACACGATGTCAGGAACACGACAGTTGTGCGAGGCAAGAAGGGATACATATTATAGGTCAAGCTTTGATTCTACCTACATTAGGTTCTTAACGTTTTAAGTGAATCGCAGCACTTTGATTTTTTTAGTTTAGTTTTTTTTGTTTTTATGCGCCAAAACGATAAAAATCTCATTTTGTTACTTTATTCTTAGTTTAAGGATGTGTGTAGTAAGTGTCTATAAAGGCTTCTCTGGTAAAACACAATGCTGTTCTAGTCCTCACTTTAATGTATAGAAGCGAGAGCTAACATGTAGGTGGTAGTAGAGTTAATGCCGTTGAGATGCGATCCTTAAGAAGTATGTTAGGCGTAACTTTGATAGGGTTAAAAATAGCGTTATAAGGTAAAAGTGTATCAAGTACGTATATTTTATGACTAGAATTGAGAAAGGCATGCTTCGGAGGTTGCAAGGAGGCATGTTGAACGGATGAATGAAGAAAGAATAAAACGCTGGAAGTCTAAATACAAGCGTTTGACAGTCCACAGGCATCGTGCTCCATAATAAAACACAGACGGTCGCTCTTAGAAACCCTGCACTCGAGGTACTTTAATGAAGTTGAGCAACTTGCAACTTTCACTCTTTTACTATCAGATATCTTTGAAATCAACCGCGATGCAAACTTCAAACTCGGGGCTGTTTTTATCTGTACTATGGACATACACAGAAACCTTTCGGATTTTATAAAATAACGAGGGACAGGTCGTCGCCGGCTCTTGCTCTACTATAACCATAATTTTTATACGAACAACTAATTGAGTCCAGTGGTGGCCAAGTGGTATAAGACCCCAATTTACGTACTGTTGGTTGCGGGTTCAAACCCAGACAGACACTTTATTTTGTGTAATATATCGTAAGGAAACCGGCATGTTTTAGAACCACCATCTTTGAAAACTATGACACCCACCAACCCGCACCGCGCCATCGTGGTGGATTACCGCTCCTTCCCTTCTCGGAGAGGAGGCGTGAGTTTCTTCAGTGGTGAAACATATTAAAAAAGGCTGATTTATTATATTCTCATAATTGTAATGCCAATAACACGTTATTTTAATAAATAATTCCCGACTTTCGCGTTATTGATTGGGAATACTGTACTTTTTAAAATAATTACTCATTAAATATTTAGTATCTAAAATTAAATAAATAATATTGAATTATTTATAATATTGTTATGTTAAAGGCTTCTCACGCACCCCCGAAAATACCTGCCACCCCCTGATGAGGACCACTGCTAAAACCGGTAATGAACCGCAAAGACGGCCAGAAAATCAGTATAATAATTTTTTATATTATGTATTAAAATTAGTTATTTAAATATTTTCTTAGCATTAACACTCTGACGCTGTTCCTTATTTATTCTTGTACCAAACAGGACAACGTGCACGCAAGGCTGCACTCAGTACGTCGTGCCGATTGCATTGGTAAGTTTAGCAAGTTTAGCTTAGGTGATTTCTTTACTTTGCTGAGTTATTCAGGAGGATTCGCTGCTCCCTATCTGAACTCGAAAGAAAAGCAAAGTTGCGAACATTTTTGTTTATCCAGGGAAATGATTCTTAGGTAGGACTTTGTAACACAATAGGTATATTTTGACGCTCATATTCCCCTACCAAATATCTAACACCGTTAAAGTGAAACCTTCACTTTAAAAACAATGCGTTAATTGCTCTTTATTTTAATATCAGATCGATGGGTAAAATCTTCTCCCAACTCGCATAAAGACGGATTTATTACAAATAGTACTAAGCTTATCGGTATAATTGCCATAACCGAAGCGAGCATAGTCGAATCAGTCGAGTTGGCTAAACTATTTAATGTTACATTACTACGAAATGCATCATGAATTACGGGTCCGGGAAGTAATCCTACATGTTCAGAAAGTTCTAAGATCCCAAGGAACCACTAGGGAGTAGGACTGCTGACCGGTATATCGGGAACATTCTTTGACATTCGCCCCTTTTATTGGTGATGACTTTATTCTTGTACTCGATAATGCTTGGGAACTCGGGACACAATGCTCGCTCCATGTCGATATAACAACGATGCAGTGACCAGTAAAATTATTTTACAATTTATGCACGTTTAAGTCTTCCCCCGCCAATCTGGGCGATATGCGCAACCCGTTGCTTGAGGAATGCCAGTGATTGTCCCAATAAAGAAATGACTACGTCACTTGTAGCTTGCCCAGATACAATTTACTAGGGGTAAAGGTGTATCATTCGCTGCGAGCATGTTACGTCACGCCGTGTGATAAAATCTATGTGACATCGTTTCGAAGTCTTTGCTCGTCTGTGCTACAGAATCGCAAGGCAGTCTCAGTCTGAATGGCAGACGAGGAGGTTGCGTTGGGATCTTTGATTTTACTCAACTATTACTTAATCCAAATTAGAAAGAAAATGATGGATACCTATTTTTTAAAAGAAAACGTATCTACGGCTTTGTCGTTAGTAGCTCTCTGCTCGCCGCTGCGATTCAGCGAGCGCCTTGTGACCCGTACTGAACGCTGGTCATTATCCACCTTAAGAGTACGAAGAGGAAACACGCATTTTTGAAATTTCGTTTATTTAATTATGTTCTTTTCCCCGCTGTGGGGCAGAGGGCGCCCACAGTGCGCCGTCATCTCGCTCTGTCCTGGGCTACGCGTTTAATTTCGGCCCATGTCCATCCGGATTTCATTTATATCTGCCGCCACCGATCGCCGCCACGTTTGTTTAGGGCGGCCCCGTTTTCTTATCCCTGGTGGGATCCACTCCAAAGCTTGCCTGGGAATGTGACTGGGATCCCGAGGAAGGGTGTGGCCAATCTACGATCATTTGCGGTGCTATATCAGCTTACTGACCGGTGATCCTCGTGCTGGGAGCTCTTCATTGCGGATTTTTCCAGGAAAAAGATTCCTAGAAACTGACGATGGCACAGATTAATGAATACTTGGAAATTTTGTATCTTTTGTCAAGATCCAATTATTACACCCACATAGCAGGACTGATTTCATTTTAGCGCGATATTTTAAACTTCACACGGTGGGTAAGTATCTCGACTGCCGTGTGGGTCGAAGTTGTGCGAAGGTGGCCCTAGCTCTGGTTATCCTTGATGGTATCCTCAGTCTTATTTAATATAAAACTGTAAAAATCTTAATTTTTAACTGATTCTGTAGTATCACGAAATCTTAGAAACGTATATTTTGTTTTGATGTTTTGATGATTTATTAAATACTAAAGAAGGCTATACACAAAATCTATGGAAAAAGCTGTTTTTAATTATTAAAAATTTTAACTATTACTCATTATTCAATTATTATTTCTTTAAATACTCGTAAAGTACATTTTTTTATATTCGCACTTAATCTTTTGTTCCTCTAATTATTCCGCTGTGTGTAAGTATTATGTAAAAATAGCCGATTGATTGGAAATTAATTCAATAATAAATATTGATACAACGACAGATATATATTGAGAAAGACGCTCATTCTATGGCGTATACCTGAAGCATCAGGTAATTGGAGTAAGTATAACAGTCACTATGGACCGCGATTCGTATTAATGTAGTTGACATAATTAAATATCGTTAGGCATAGCTTGCCAATATTTGAGCACATCACACTGGAGAAGAAGCATAAAAAATGTCACAGAGGTGCAAATCTAAAGACGGACATCCTTAACTATTTAGGTAATCTGAAATCTCCATGTTTGAGAGAAGATATTTAGTAATAAGACTCTTAGAGTTTATTTTAAATCAATCAGGTGTTTTACATTTTTTGAACACCTATAAGCCTAAAATATAACCTTAATTTATCCATAAGCAAGAGGATCGAAGATTCCTAAAACCGATGTAGATATCGAAAAGCTCGCTTGTAGTCGTTATGCGCAAAATAAAGGAGTCGAAGAAAAACGCGGCGAGGCGGCCGGCGCCTAACACGCCCCCAGTCAAAACAGAGCCGAGCCTAGAGACGCAGCCGAAAAATACAGGCTGTATAATTACGTCGGGCTACCCGATCCGCCGGGCGGTGAGGCGATTCAAATTTACTGCGGACGCCGCACGTGTCCCACAAAATGAAATCCCACTACCGCGCACAACGTACAAAAAACAACCTAGTAGAGTGTACATTGCGGGTAACACCCCCTTGCTCGCTAGTGGCCCTTTGCATCGACCACGCCTGCTTTAGCTCGCTACCATCACTCTCCTTTTCTAACGTGAAGGCTTTGCATAGGTCCGTCTCATCATTGTTTGTGTCACATGCAAAAAGCTATAGGTTTTTGTTCAGTACGCGTTCGAACGGTGCGCGTGTCACACGTGAGATTCGCGCGATAGTCGCGTTGTGTCTGTGAAGTGCCGTGTAGAGGTGCCGAAGTGGCGGGTTTCCTTGCTACAGGACGGGGGGCCCATGCCCCCTTCCACCAGCACCACATTGGTAAAAGTCAGTGTCGGTTTGCAGGAAACTAGAAATTTAAAAAATATATATCTTCGACTTTGTGGACGGAACTGTGAATGTGAATTGGGATGCCGACGTATGGAGGTTGTTTGTTTGCTTTTGATTTTATTTTATTTGACTTATGACATATTATATTAATTTTACTATATTTTTCTTATATTTTCTAACACTGTTTATACGGTACATACACAACGACTTGATTCATTTGATTTAATCTATTAACTTTGATTTCATTAGCATTGAGACGTACGTATTACACTACAGGGAGTCATTTGCATGAAGAAATTTCTTTGCATGAAGACGTCCTTGGAACAATTTGTTTACTCCAAATACGAATATTAGATATGGTAACTAAAATATCGTGTACCTACTTGATGTTTAAAGTTCTCGTATAATAATATAATAAAAGACTTAGTAAATTGACTAGTATCCATATTTAATTACAAGATAAGTGAAGCCCTTGCTTAGGCCTAAAGGAACGCGCTAGGCCTAACCTCCTGCAATATCTGTCACCTTTTATTTGTTTTAATAATTCATACACACATGGGGATTGAAGGTAAATTTATTAAAGGCTTTGTCTACTAAGTTCTGTAAGAATAACAGATATAAACAAATGACGTCAAAACTTGACAAATATAAATTTATAATGGAATTAAAAAAATAAGAATTTTAAACCGATCACATTTCGTTACATTAAAGATGCGTAACCCGATGTGCACTGAGCCGATTTTAATAATGCTTTCACCACCAAATCACAAAACAACCCACAGGTACCCAAGAAATAAGTAAAAATAATTTTATCTGTCTGTAACTTAAGGTGTAAAATGGAGTTGAAGGTTTTTATAGAACCTATATTACAATAGGTTGTCAAGGTTGTCAAAACGACGCTTCATGTTTTAAAGGTTTTGGTGTCTTTAATGTATGCTTGCTAATTGTAATGCATTGTTAAATGAACACGATTAATCGAATAATACAGACATATCGAACGCTTGACTTTCTTTGTGTCAATAATAAGTTACTAATATATCTATATTATTGAAGTTGATCCGCATAGGATTAACTTCAAGTATAAACATTTATATATGGACTAATAAAGAATTAAAATTAAAATCCTTGATGATATTTAATAGAATTAACTTTATATAAAAAACGTAGATACGCGAACTGAATGCCAAAGGCTTTATCTACCAGTTAACACGTGGGTTCACATCGATTGATCATTAATATAGGCCACCAGACAAAAAACTAGGTTACGTAACAGGTATAAGAAATTTAAATGTTAAGTAGGAAATAGTAATAGTAACATTTGCGAGTAAACAGATAAAGTAAAAACAATCCGCGAATGAAATAATACATCAAGTAGTAAGAGTAGAATATTTGTTTATATGTTATTTACCACTAGCAACTCGCCCCGACTTCTCTCGATACACAAAATATACTTAAATTACTCGCCGATGGAAGATCTTTTTATTTGCGAAAGAATTTTTAAGATCGATTTAGTAGTTCTTTGAGTTTATAACGGATACGCCCGCACCAATCACATCGTTTCTCTTGTAATATAAGTATAGATTAAAAAAACAGCTCTAAGTTAACATAGAAATACCTAAGTATAGGCTAAGTCACAATTCTCTTAGGATTCGACGCTCAGGACTTCCAGATTCTAGAAAGTTGCACAAATATTGAAGGATAATAAAAATATAAAACAAATGTATAAATTTGTCGTTTTTAATTTTATTCGTTAAACGAAGAGTTAATATAAAACTTAATAGGTAAATACTGTACTGAACTGTTACAATGAAACTCTCGAGACTACTACGTTTATAGGGCTGCTCGTAAAAGAAAACGATGAAATAATAAAAAAAATGTTTTCTCATGTCAATGATTAAACTATGTCTTACGGTCGTAGTAATTGAATAAATTTCATTGTTAATTTTTTTATTGATGGAAAAATGTATATAGCTAAATAATAAACAAAAAATATTTTACAATAACTGATCTAAAATGTCATTGAAGCCATTATGATCTGTAAAGAAAATACTAGTGACGCACTAGTAGAATACAACAGGCTAAGACCTGAAAGGGAAAAATTTGTAGAAGTTATAGTCATGTCCCTTCTAAAGTTTAGTGATCATTTTACCGCTGAACTGGTATCTAGATTCTAGTTGCTTAGATATTAAATACAGGGTGGGGTACGTCTTACAATTCGGGAGCAGGAACTTCAAGTTGAGATATTTTAATGTCTAATGTCTTTACTGTTTTGGCTATACAAAACCGTACGCTCGTATTAAGTTAAGGTCCATGCGTGTAAGGTTCAACATACATAAATTAAACACACGAGCCGAACGATCGAAGAAATTATTTACGATTTTTTTTTATTTGTCCCAGGAACAGTGCTTTTCATTTCAAATAGGGGAAGCGGATATACCCCCTACTCTTCCCCCAAAAACTAGCCCACGAGATATAAAAGATTACCTAAAAACTTGTCATCGTGAAAGATAGGTTGGAATCCACATCAAATTCACCAAGGAATCTTGTGATTCATATGTTTGTCTTCCTATTTTTCTGCGAAAACACTTTTAAAATTTTTAGACAACCTTCATAAGAATAGATAATTTTACTTGCGTATCTTCAACGACGTCAATACCTGACTGTTAAGTTCATAAAATATGTAATTTCTATTAACCGTAATTATCTGTTAGGAACTATTAAAACACTGCCGTTGTAACACCCTTAGTTTCAGACAAAAAATCATCAAAAACATTATTTTCAACTATCACATAACAAGACGACCTAAACATTTCTTTTGTTAAAATATAAAGTTTAAACTGTAGTGTACTGTGTTCTTAAAACATCGAGGTAAAGCCAAGCGGATTAAATATGCCACAACATAAAACCTCTTTAAAAAGATAAGAGGTGCTCTCTTATCTTTTTTTTTAAATTACAAACAAAACTTTTTTAAAGTTTTTGTTAAATGCTGTTCAACTAAACAATGAAATACTTAAAGCGCTTACCTCACACCTCTTTTCGGATACGCGTGCCAACTTTTTCTAAATATTATTTTTATTGTTAAAGGTGTTAGGTACGTAACTGTCCGTATATTCTATTTGTCGTGTTTATCTGTCCTACTTAAACTGTAAAATGTATTTCATTTAAAGTGTTGCCATACTAAATGTCGGTATTCCGGTATTACAAAAAAGATAGTATTCGTTACTTCCAGAAAATGTGAAAGTCACTGAAATTGATATTACGCTGTATTTTCTCAATTATAAAAAATAAAATAAGAATGGAAGAGGGTACAATTCCAGATGTAGTAGCAGGGTGGACTACCCTGTGGATAACTGCTGTTATAATAATAAAAGCGACTAATATCAAGTATTCCTGCGTATTAACCTTTTTTAACTTAACTAACAACTCCTGAGTCGTAATAAAAAAAAATCTTGTGGTTGCAATACAAAAAAATAGTTGATGAAATAATGTGTAGAATAACAATGTCGTACTGCATCTGCCCGTTGTAATGTTGCTAGCTTAGTGCTGCCTGCTAATAAGCCCGGATCCTCAACTTGCGTGGAAATTGGTTCAGCGGTTTACCGGTTAATTGGAAGACAAACACACATTACTCAACACGTTAAAATGTAATTTAATAACTTGGTGTCATTTAAATATGGGCATGGGAAAGTTATTAACATGTTTTTTATTGACATCCAGACTACTTTGTTGTTTTTATAAGCTGGACGTTTTTAAATCGTTCGGATAGTCGCACGATACTTTTTATGATAGAAAACAATGTTTAGAAAACGTTTGGTTTCAATATCTCAAACAAATCTTTACGTAAGATCCCCACTCCATGTAGGGATCTAAATTTATATTCGGACTCTTTAAGACGGCATTATATCTTCTATATTTTTACTTTCCCAACGGGAGAAACGAAATAGGTATCTACCAATATTACAAAAAGCTACACCAAAAAAACATTAGTGTGCATTTATGTACTGTTCTATAATTTGAAGGGTAAAGTTATTGTTTGAAACATTTTGTGTCTTCGTTTAAGTTCTCTATTTTTAATAATTTCGGGGTGATGACGGCGCGTAATTTTGCATAGGATTAATATTCCCACAATCCCAATTAGAACGGTATATTGTCTGTCATAACATCATTTTAACAGTGGCCCGCAACATCTATTGCACGAATTGGCCGGCTCGACCGGTGAAATACCACGGCCTCACAGAAAACAGGCGTGATGTAGAAGTACTCTACGTTTCGTCTGATGAGTGAGGTGCCGGAGACCGAATTTCAGGCCTCTTCCCCTTCCCACCCGTTCCTCATAAGTGGGATAAGATGGGAATAGGAAGAGGGTTGGACGGGGAGGGGATTAATTGGGAAAAGGAAATATCTTTTTTCCTGTCTATGCCATGTCTATCCATTAAAGGTAGGCAACACATCTGCAACACATTTCCTTGTTGCGGATGTCTATGGGTAGCGGCCACTTTACATCAGGTTATCCGCTAGCTCGTTTGCCACGTTCTCACATAAAAAAACGGAATATATATAATACGGAACTTATCTCTTATAAACTGAACGTCCTATTCGTTTATTTTTGTAAAATGAGAACTATCTATTTTGTTTATATTAATTGAGGTTTTTGAAGTGACAACTTCTTTAGCCGCGTTAGACGATATTTTGTAGGGGTAAATCTAATAGGTTCGCGTCAGCAACATGCTTATCTTGGATCAGTTTCGACGCACTTTTTATTTTCATTTATTTTTATCGTATTCAGTTTTGAATGTTAAAGTTTAAGAGCAAGGTTTTATTTTTTTTCACTATTTATTTGTTTTCGAAATAATGTAGCGCCTTCCCAC
Source organism: Papilio elwesi (assembly GCA_029849275.1). Lineage (NCBI taxonomy): Eukaryota > Metazoa > Arthropoda > Insecta > Lepidoptera > Papilionidae > Papilio > Papilio elwesi. Next base: position 3,606,856 of record CM056707.1, on the reverse strand, counting down.
CTGTTTAGAGCTTTCACTTCTATCGCTAGTCATTATACCTGGTCGTGAATTATTTTTAGTGTACCTTACTTTATTTTTATGTGCAATAATTACGAATGTTTTTAAAATGAGCCGTAGAATCAAGGCTCCGCGATTCTGGACGAACCGCCTGAAATGGTGCGTGACCAATCGTAAGCCCCATTCAAATATGTAATATTAAACAACCGTCGCGACCTTCATAAATTTAGCCAATAAATGTCAAAATTCGAAAACACGGCTCTAAAGAAAGAATCCTCTTAACATGACACGCTTGAATTCGTCGCTAACGAAGTGTTAGGACACAATCACATACATACGCGTTAAAGATTATATAAAGCATTTAAAACCTTGAGATTTTGAAAGATAAGAGTGACACATTGCTTACGAAATAAATATACTATTTTTGCATACAACATTGATCAAAAATCATCTCTTTGTTACTTTATTGTTGTCTATTTTGAGACTTGAATAATTGCATAGATACATTTCATATGTGCAAATCGGAGACAAAACATTTCATGCGTTTTTCCAATAAAGAAGAGGAAGCCGTATTGATATGATCAAATAGGATAGGAATCTTAGATCTTTTTAAAAGTAGAATTTGTCTTAGATATTCATTTCTTATATATTGTCGATATTCTTTGTTCAATATTTACTTCTTAATAATTAGATGTATATAGTAGTTCTTGCATTCGGATTGTAAATCATTCGTTCTAAGCATAACATACATTTCCTCGTGCGCTATGTACGGTACGGGGCAATAACATATGCTAATAAAATTTTATTCAACATAACCTTTATCGATCGTAAAAACGCAATCCCATTATGTTTCTAGCAGGCTACCGGCTTTATGGTGAAGTATTTTATAGGTACGTAGCCACATGGAACTTAACAAGCGACTGTTCTACCATAGCCTAGATTTAAGGTACACCACTCTCCTATTCCGAGAACAAACTTCATCTCTTTCCATCACACTAGAACGAGAGAGAGGACAGATACAAGGTTCGACTTAGGTTTTATTATCTCTTAAAACGTTGGCACATTGCTACAAATGTCATTTACGTAGTTTCTCGAAACTCGATCGTAAAGGTTAAACTGTTTAAAATTATAGACAAGGAGGTTGATTATCTTTTAATTTCTTTTAGCGTAGTTATTGCCTGTGACAGAGGTTTTTGTCGCTACTGTGTCGATTACATTATTGTCTATGTACATTACATAGTATAATCAAGTTCGCATAATAGATTTCGTATAAGAAATAAACCAACGTAACCATTCACTTTAAATAACGATAAAATATTCATTCTTAGTTATAATTGATTAAAATATCTGTTGATTATTATTCTTATCGAAAAATTCGATAAAAATATTATGTTGTGTGGAAGTTATGCTCAAATGATTAACACCGTGATAGCGCGTCGCATGCTGCTATAGCACTGTGAGCTAAACCCAATTGAGCTTTTTTAAGAACATCTTTATAAAGATGCGTGGGGGAAATAGTACATTATTAGTATAGAAGCGTAAGCGAAAGAGATTCGGCGACGAACATTAGGTAAACGTTGCGAGCTACGCTATGTAAGAAAACACGACTTAGACAGTAATTTAGACTCGCCGATCGAGCAAGAAGCAACTACGAAGCTTTTTAACATCACGGTCGCTATACAAACATACAACTAAAAGATTAACATACACACAATATAATATAAGCTAATTCAAAAATATTAATTTAGATAATAAATAGATATAACATGTTGAAAGGATGAATGAAGTGAGAGTAACGAAACAAAACAAATGGAACACTGTAACCTACCCTTTTATATACCGGCGTATTTATTTTCTTTAAATTTATGTGGTACAATCACCAACAACAAGTAATTGTTTAAAATTCCTTACACGATAATTATATATCAAAATGGCACCTGTATCACACATCCGGTGAATGGTTGTCAAAAATGGTGCTTCGTTTAGTTTCCGGTCTCGCCGAAATTACCTCCTTAAACGTATATCTAATGTATGCAAAGAAGAAAATTTATGACACATTAAAACATTTGATACAGACACAGACTATACTAATTACAACATAAATATTAACTGATAAGAATCAAGAAATGTTAACCATAATTACGTGTAACAAAACTATAATGCATAAGTATACATTTGCTTGTCTGGTAGTACCTTACACGGGCTAACTTTAAGTTGGTTATGATAAATATGATAATTAAAGCCAACTTTAAGTTGGTAAGCCGCTTCTGAGACTGGCCATATGAGTTGTATATTGTTATACAATAATCTGATAAAACTGATGTACCGGGTATTTAGGTCTAGAAGTTTTCAAGTCCATATCTTTGGAATCTGTTTGGGAGATTTAATTTGTATAGTAAAAAAAATCATTATTAGTATGCTATAGTGCTAGAATGCTACAGTAATTCTTCTATAATCATTATTAGTATGCTATAGTGCTAGAATGCTACAGTAATTCTTCTATAATCATTATTAGTATGCTATAGTGCTAGAATGCTACAGTAATTCTTCTATAATCATTTTTAGTATGCTATAGTGCTAGAATGCTACAGTAATTCTTCTATAATCATTTTTAGTATGCTATAGTGCTAGAATGCTACAGTAATTCTTCTATAATCATTTTTAGTATGCTATAGTGCTAGAATGCTACAGTAATTCTTCTATAATCATTATTAGTATGCTATAGTGCTAGAATGCTACAGTAATTCTTCTATAATCATTATTAGTATGCTATAGTGCTAGAATGCTACAGTAATTCTTCTATAATCATTTTTAGTATGCTATAGTGCTAGAATGCTACAGTAATTCTTCTATAATCATTTTTAGTATGCTATAGTGCTAGAATGCTACAGTAATTCTTCTATAATCATTTTTAGTATGCTATAGTGCTAGAATGCTACAGTAATTCTTCTATAATCATTTTTAGTATGCTATAGTGCTAGAATGCTACAGTAATTCTTCTATAATCATTTTTAGTATGCTATAGTGCTAGAATGCTACAGTAATTCTTCTATAATCATTTTTAGTATGTAATAGTGCTAGAATGCTACAGTAATTCTTCTATAATCATTTTTAGTATGCTATAGTGCTAGAATGCTACAGTAATTCTTCTATAATCATTTTAGTATGCTATAGTGCTAGAATGCTACAGTAATTCTTCTATAATCATTTTAGTATGCTATAGTGCTAGAATGCTACAGTAATTCTTCTATAATCATTTTTAGTATGCTATAGTGCTAGAATGCTACAGTAATTCTTCTATAATCATTTTTAGTATGCTATAGTGCTAGAATGCTACAGTAATTCTTCTATAATCATTTTTAGTATGCTATAGTGCTAGAATGCTACAGTAATTCTTCTATAATCATTTTTAGTATGCTATAGTGCTAGAATGCTACAGTAATTCTTCTATAATCATTTTTAGTATGCTATAGTGCTAGAATGCTACAGTAATTCTTCTATAATCATTTTTTGTATGCTATAGTGCTAGAATGCTACAGTAATTCTTCTATAATCATTTTAAATGATAAATTGTGTTTAAGGCGTCGGAAAGTGCTTACACATTTTGCTTGTTTATTGAAGTCTACAAATATATGTCAAAAAATTATTAACATATTTTCAAATAAGACAAAGCATTGTGTAAAAAGTTAATATTTATATTTTTTAGGCCACAAGCCTCGGACTTCCAAAGTTTCATCCCAATCTGATCAATGGTTTAGAATCACATAGAGGATAAACAAACAAATTAACACACGCGCATTGATTTTTATTTATTTAGTTTTCTCTAGTTGGGAAGAAAGATGTACGAAAACATATCAAAGACCATTTGCTAGTTCGCAATAGAGGTTCGTAATAGAGTAGGCTACAAACAGAGGATTTGCAACTTTTTCAACGAGCGAGAGAGATTCAAATCTCTCACACGCTCTTATTTATTTAAAAGACTGCCATTTCATTCAGGCTCTGCTCTTCTGCTTGTTTCTTCTATAAAAATGTAAAAAAATGTGTAAACAGGTTATACATTTTCAGCTACAAATACTTGTTAGTTAGTTGACAAAAATTTGACAAACCTTTCGGAAAGCGGACGGTGTAAAGGATAAAGGACGTGTTATTCTACAGGAACGTGAACTACTTTGGTAACTATGGGTAATTGACAATGTTTGTATCGCAGGACGCGGGGAGGCAGGCGGCGCGATGGCGTGCGCCGGCTGCGAGAAGCCGATCCTGGACAAGTTCCTGCTGCATGTGCTGGAGCGCGCGTGGCACGCGGCGTGCGTGCGCTGTGCAGATTGCCGCGCGCCGCTCGCCGACAAGTGCTACTCTCGCGACAATAAGCTCTTCTGCAGGAATGACTTCTTCAGGTCAGTAAAGCACGCAGTTGTTGCACTGCACGGTTGGTCCACCTCGACCGGTGGAGGAACACGACCTCATAGGATACGAGCGTGAAGTATAGCTTCTCCGTTCCATCCCCCACTTTTCCTTATTTAAAATGGAGAGACTCTTGTTAATTATTAATTAGGTAGAGTTGGCCCAGCCGCGCGACAATTGCTAAGGCTGTCTCCAATAATATTTTTAACTTAATATAATCGAATTAATTTTTGCATCTGCTACTTTGTTAACAAAAATTGTGTTGCAAACATTTTATCTAGGAACACAAAAACAGTTAAGATCCCACTAGGACGGCATTCCGCTTCTGGTTAAGCGAACAGTTTTTATAGCTCATATTTTCCTGTAAGTTTTTACAAACGGCTAGTGCGGACAAAGACCGCTTGTCATTTTGTTGGTATTACAAAATTGGTACACTGCCCCGGGTCGGTGTCAGGACACCTGTTGCTAATTACGGAGTTATTTATTCCTTGTCTACTACGGTTTAAGTGTTTAATCGTTATTTACGCTAACCTGCTTGTTAACTGAGCTCTTTTCATTTTGCGCGACGTACAGATGGGTAATGTTTTTCGCGGGAATGTATGTACATTTGTATGTACGTACGCCCGTTCTGTAGTTTAAATGGCTTGACCGATTTTGATAACTGAGGTTTAATGGATTCATATTCATCTCCGAATTGTCATACAGCCAATTGGGCTTATTGGCAATTTCAAATCACGCAATTTTTCGTCACGCTAATTACAAAAGATATGCGCCTGGCTTCACAGAACCGATCACACCTCCACTTCATGAGTGTGAGTATTACATTCTGTGGGTATTATGGCAAATACGACATTGTATTAGTAGTGCTTTAGTTTAGTTAATAGCTTCCGAAGTAATAAATTGGTAATTACTTCTTCAAGTGCTAACTTATCACGTACTCGCCTGCGTAGGGAAACACAATGAGGAAACCAGCATGTCTGTGAAATGTTCCCAAGTCATGCAAAACGTGCTAATTTATATGAAGGTCAATGTGAAATAACTTAACATTCAAAATCATAGATGAATTAGGTCATTCTTTTCTGTATGAAATTGCTTAAAGCAGTCTTGCTCAAAGCCTTGAGAACGTTCTTGCTTTTTTAATATACAACAACATACATACAATCTTATGTCTCCGGTTATTAGTGTTGCGGCTGTTTGCGAGATTTTCAAATCGTACAAATCGATAAAGGAGAGGAATCATGTATAATTTGTCACGTTCGTTCGCTTGCTCGACTCGACTCTCTTCCTACGTATCACAGAGGTTGCTGATTCACGCTCACGTTTCTTCCTCATCCCTATTTCTTCTTTAGTATCTATGCCGATGTCTTTGGTTGTGAGATTAAGAGCATCTTGATCGTCGCCTAGTTACACTGCAACTCACTTTTTCTATAATTTATTCTTCTTTCGTTGTTCTTACTTGCTTAATAAACATTAATTCGTATTCGTAAATTTCGACCACCCATCGAAGATCCAATTTTTAACTGTCTTTCGCCTAAGCATCAATTTAGGTAAACGAAACCTACTATTAGATTGTTAAATCATATGGCGACTTATATCAACAAAAAAGAGTAATTTTGTCGCAGGTCAGGTAACAGCGGATAACGGTTCACTTACGACTTCCGTTGTCTTAATGCTTTAATTTTTTGTACTGTTTTAGGGTTCTCTATGTATTTTAACAAAACGTATATTTATAAAACATATTTGTGAGATCAACATAAAGTATTTGTACCTGGTATAAAATCATATATTTGCGATTTGACGTAATTTTAAAGTCAGACGCACGCTCTACTCTTAAATCGCGTGAATTATTAAACAACGAGACTCAGACAAGGAAAACGTCCATTCAATGATAATAAGTGGCGCGCTTACCAGCATGTTGTCGTACAGTTTGTTCCAACTCAATTTGAAAAGTTGATAAACAAACGTCACTTGTCATACATGGCGGCCATCTTCCAACTAACATCTTGAGTTGGTGCATACTAAATATACCTACAATTTTATAATAAATTTATTAAATTAGTACAATCCCATCTTATTTTATGTGTCGATGTGCTCAAAGGCAAGGCGTATGCTTGTGAAGCATTACCCTATTCACACCTGGTATTCCTGTCTAATCATATATGCATAGGGAAATGATGATTCGTTTAAAATTATAAAGGAATATAACGCAAAGGAATATAATTGTACGAACATCAGATTTTACAAGTAGTTAATTGATTTTATGATGTATCCTGAATATTTTATGCACAAGTAAATTTTGAAATTGTTTTGTTGTTTAAATATGTTTTGTAATTTAATTTAATTTTAATTAACTTTTGTAATTACACCTGTATGCATACTTTACATTATTGAATTTGCATGGAACGCACTATCTAGAGGCATATAAGTCTATGTAAAATACATTATGTACTTAAATACGGAACCACTATTACAACGTACATATATGTTTCTTCTACTATCTTGGCGTATACCGAAGATTACATTCAGTGACATTTTGGATTCCGAAACATTAAACAAACGTATTATTGCCACATTTTTTGTTGATTGGCGTGGTAAAAAAATGTTGATATTTTTTTCTCGCTTGGCGTAATGTTATAAGATGTAGTAATTTTTTAGATAAGATGCAGCAGCTACCGATTGGCTTTTGCCTTATCAATCACCTTCTCTATTTTCACCTTTCTCTTCTTTTTATCTCAGGTATCGATTACTAAAAGTTTCGGATTTTATAGTCTTATTGTTCTTATTGTTGTTACTTTAATTAGGCAATTAAAAGTAAGTACAATTTCTAAGTTCTTCTTACTTTTAACTTCTTTCTTAAAGTTCCGGGTAGCCCCCCCCCCTCTATGCGCGGTTAAGTTAGTCTGTATCGCTTCAAACCTGGTGAAACAGTGAAGGCATCCTTTAATTGAACAATTACATGTTCCTTATAAAAGTACTGAGGTACCTACTACTAACTTGTTGGATTTTATAAATAGCGTGCCCTAATATAAGAAACTTTAGCTCTTACTATTAAGATATTCTCAAATTTAAGCTTATCCGTGAGTCCGCGTTTGGCTTTTTGGCATGAGACGATGGCTAGATAACGAGCTCGCCAAATCTTTAAAAAAAAGTGTATCTGAAATATGAAATATACGTAGATTTTTGGTAACAACCCCAATTTTACTATTAGCTGTTTCTATAATATTCGTTTTGATTTTTAACATTTTTTGAGAAATAACAAATACCCAGATGTCAATATGTTCAAATGCGCTTTTAAGCGAGCTATGCACTTACTTAGTTAACCCAGTGGCTTAGGCAGAAGTTACGGAATTCCACTTGGCACTGTCCTGGCATACCTCTTTAGCTTCTTCTACATTCATACATCTAAGCATCATGGTCGTCGGTTACGGGTACTCCTACCTAAGCGAGTATGGATTGATTATTACGGCAACTTAATGTATTGATAGTTCTCGTAATGTTTAGTACATTGTCGCTATTTTTCTCCGTCAGTTTACGACTTTTGATTGGCGACAAAATACAACGCTACGTCGCCAATATATACGGCGAAATCGATCTCATGTATAATTCATTCGGCCTCTTTCGTTTATGCAAATCACTCGGCTAATAATTCAATGCGATGATAAAATAATAATAATAACCACCATGTCAGCTGTCTCTCAACTCGTGTCGCGGCGAGTTCTGGTTGTATTGGTTAACCGCAATATGAAAATATGTAGTTTTTTGCGTCTTTTTGGTTTTGACCTAACTCAAAAGACAAAATTTGCAAAGGAACATCCAAGAATATCTATTCTTCGGCCATTAGTGTGCCATGTGGTTTTCTTAAAAAAAAATTACATAACCTGTTTGTGTTCGTGGATGTATTTGTGCTTTATGAATGACATGGCAGCTCGCAAGATTGGGATCGTCGAATGCAGTATTCTATTGAACAAAAATATTTTATATATATATATATATATATATATATATATATATATATATTAAAACGTTTTATCCTAGATACTCTATACCCTCTTCGTATTTTTATATTACAATGTAATTTTGGGGTAATCTTTAAACAAAACACTAGTTTTAAATGTTTTTCTATAACCTTACCTACCTTAAAAATCTTATCGGTTCGCGTAAACAACACGCGTCAACAACATGCATATTTTAATTAGGACCGACAAACTTGTTTATATTATTTTCCTTGTATTCAATTTTGAATTTTATTTTTAAGACACGAGGGTTTATTTTTGTTGATTATTTATTTTTGAACTGTTTTACGTTTTCACTTGCTTTGAGTTGTCACTTCTGACGGCAGTCCCAATTCCTGTGTTTTGTTTTTAAACTAGGTAATACCTACTGTGGTTTAATATTGCACTACTTATGATATCCTAGTCTCTCAAGATCAGTAGGTCAGTAATAAAAGTTATATCACCATAACCATTTCGAATAAAGATTAATCGATTTTGTAAATTGTTAATTGCCCACTAACATTGACATGTATAATGTAATCGATAACTAAATGACAAAAATTCTTCAATTGCGTGTCAATAGATAAAGCATATAGCATGATCGGTTGACATAACAATCGAATGTTTTTAATCGGTAGTAACGAGCGGAATATCGACTTTGGTATTGACCTAAAAATGAAGGATTAAGTACATTACTCACGAATATACCGTTGTCGGCGACCGCATCATTCCGCATTCGAAAAACTACGAAAACAGTTATTAGTGTTGCGTTCGTTAAGCCCGCTACTACACTACCGATTGGTAATCACTAGGGACGTGCATGTTTACGATTATTCTAATTAATTAGTAAATAATTGGAACTTCCATTTTATCCTTATGATTTATTTAAGTGGTCAATTAAAAAACTGACTTAATTTAGGTAAATGATTGTAAAAAATAATATAAAAAAATGGTAAAATTCATTGACACGATAGTAGAGTTTTTAAAAGTCTAAGATCCTTAAAGAATATAGGGAATATTTGCGGAATCGCCGTACTTGGTTACTACATATGTACTTGTCGGGGATTTCAATAGGTCTAATAAAGACGTAGGAAAATGCTACTCCTCACCACTAGGAGTGTTCTTTTGGTAATGTTTTACAAGTTTTCTTGTAAATATAAATAATGTAAATGAAAACTTGTATAGTAATAGTCATCAGTATATGCAGATAAAGGAACTAGGATGGCGACCGGCTTAATAATCTAGTGATACACCCCGCCTTTTGGTAGACGCCATGATTTTATTAGGTATTTTTAAAGGAGGATATGGATCGTGTAATAGCGCTACAAACGTTGTCATTGAATTAATTATTATCGATGTTTTGATTTACATCGACATCCCTAGTTGTATAAGACGCTTTGATATTTTTTTCAGAGCGCCTTAATTTCCGAACGTTTGCATACATTTAACGCCATAACTCATCGTTTCATTGTGTATCCATTATTGACCTTAATGACTTCGGAGCCGCGTATTTCAATACATCGATATTCTGATGGGTTGTCGATAACACGTTTTTGGAAGTGATATCTAAATTATATTTACGATTAATATTTTAACTTGGACAGACATAAAATTTGTCAGCGGCGACTCGTTTATTTCGTTAAATCTGGTTGTTAAGTCGGACTCAATCAACCGAATGAAAGAGAAGATCGATTCTAACGCGATTTTAGATTATTTTTTTAGCTCTGCCGCATCCGTGTTACGTTTGTGTTTACGACGTTCACTTCACGATTCATCAGCATGATAATAGAAATAAATTATTGGGATTATTTGCTATTTAAAACAATTTATGTGCGACTTCCGCGTGCTTGATGTCGACAGTCACAGGTGAACGAGTTGGACGGCCGCCGTTGGAGTGGTGAACATCGAAACGTAGTTTCTTATTTATCTTTATTACTTTTTATGTGTGTCAAAATACCACAGTTTGTGCTAATAATATTTTAATAATGCTGTATTAATTTCATTTATTCTATAGACCCCACGAATTTAATATGAATTAAAACAATAGCGTTACCTAGAAAGAACACTGGCTCCAAAAAAAGCGATTATCTTGCAGCCTAAAAGTGTTCTGCGGCCTAGTATGTTACGTTTCAATATGTTAATGTAGTAAAATCTATCAAGCAAAGAGAACTCGTATAAAAATAAACATCAGCGTATATCGTATTTCGAATCACGTTTAAAAATACTATGATCATCATCTCCCTGGCCTTTGTTCCATGTATGACGTGTCGGTACTGTATAACCGCAGCGTAAGGGTTTTGGCTAAAGTGTTACGGCCGGCCGCCTGCCTGACGCCAAAATTGCTGAATGCTATGTAATTTTGTAATATCATCAAACGAAATGACAAGATTTGGAGTTGTTTATGATTTCAGGTGCCCGGAATAAAAAGTGCACCATATGTTAATTTTATGAAAGCCAAAAACGGTGTAAAACTTTATTTCAAGAATACAAAGTTAATTACACCAAACAATTATAAACCTTAATACAGGGTGATAAGGTTTACTTCTTCGTAAAAGTTTACAGCACTTATTGATATGGTGAAAGTGAAAAATGAAAGATGTAATATGGGGACCTGCGTCGATAATTAGATGGGATTAATTTTTATGATAGGAAGACAGCGGCCACCGGATCTGATTTCTTTTACAATGTCTGTTGGTTACCGTTCAAGTGTAGGTATTTAACGGATCTGATACTTTCGAATGTAGAATGACAGCTTCGATCTTGTCAGAGATAGTAAACATTCCTTTTGTAATGCTTAATTTTCCTCGTTTCTCCATATATTGTTGGTATATTCTCTTTGAGCCAACTACATTTAAAAAAAAACATTTTTACTTCTACATCACCCTTGACATAGAATATTAATATCTACGTTAAATATAAAATAATATTATACAAAAATGTTCTGGGAATTATTTATCTTTCTTCTTCGAGTGTTTAAGTCACGCTTGTGATCAGTTCCATTAGTTACTTAAATAAATTCAAAGCAAAACAAAAATATTTTTCGTATCTCTACAGCCCCTGGAAAGTTAAAATTTTAGGACAATTTAATTAATAAATCTTATATGAAGTAATATTCTTTAAAAAAAAACATTTTTCAAAAGAAAGTATCAGGTGTTGAGTCTATCGTCGTCTTAGTAGTTGAAGTAATAAGCAGATTTAGGCGATGTCTGTTGTGTATTATTAGACATACAAATGAGGTTGTATCTTATTTCACAGGCGCTATGGCACAAAATGCAGCGGCTGTGGGCACGGTATTTCACCATCTGACCTGGTGCGGAAGGCCAGGGAGAAGGTGTTCCACCTGAACTGCTTCACGTGCCTCGTGTGCCGGAAACAGCTCTCCACTGGAGAAGAGCTGTACGTGCTAGATGATAACAAGTTCATCTGCAAGGAGGACTACTTAGCTGGGAAAGTGCCGACGCAACATTGTAAGTTATTTCTTGAAAACGTATTCTTCTATATATTCCTTTGTTCGAGGCAAATTTGTATTTGATTTTTCAGATTTACATTAATTGTCGCCCTTATTCTTTCGTCTGCCAATCAGTCGTGCTACATATGCACATGACAATATAATTGGTGAATAATAAATACTTAACACAACTTGTATTACGCATATATTGTATATGTATACATTATTCATGGTCTAGTATCATGTCATTACTGCCATAAATGGTTATTGCGTGTATACTACTCACTCAATATGGGCTTGCTTAGTGTTTTACAACTCTATATCAATCATTCATTAGTAGGTACCTAAAACTACTACTATATAAAAACTAAATAATTTGTACGCTGAATCTTCACTAAGTGTTCCCCAGTTTATCGAGATCATGTTTCGACTGTAACAGTTGAAGGCCTTCTTTACTTTATTATTAGATATTTTTTTTATTTTTTAAAAAAAGATTTTCTTAGTCAAAAAGTATTTCACATATTTGCTATAGCGTATTAATAAGTCTTGTAGTTTTTATTTTAGGTGTGTTTTTATATTCTTCGTTAAGATTTCGTCGTGACTACATTGTGGTCGGGTGTCGTAAAATAGGATCTGTCAACTGTCAGATTGCTTTGAAATTGCACTGGTCTTGTTCGAGCCGTTATTTACGTAAGACCAATCAAACAACATACGCTATCACGTTCGCGACACAAGGCGGAGTTACCACATGAAAAAAATAAAAATAAATTAGGTCTTTTATTGTCCTCACAGCGACTCGGACCCAATCGTTTTCGTATAATTACTTTTCTAAAACATGACCGGAGCCCCCTTCGATATTCGAACGTGACATGTGAGAATTGCATTCACAGATTAAAATGGAGTTTTTTATTGTTTAAGAACGTATCGCGGGCAACAATAAAATTCTCGGAGCGCCCATTTTGAAATCAGATTTTTCGATCAATACAAAGCGTAACCGAATCGAACGGTGAAAAAAAGAAACAAAACTACTGAAGAAAAAAACGCCAACTGAATTACACATTAGCCACGTCTCCACGCGGCAGTGGCGTAGACATATTTTTTTATTTCTTTTTGTGTGGCTCATTGTCGAAGGCAATGCCTTGGCGTGAGCCACAAAAAACTGTTGGCAGTTCACAGACAAGAGTCGTGAACTGGTGGAAATTTGAATATATTTTTGTACGCCATTGTTACGAATGTTTTTACTTATAATCCGGATTTCCTATTTCTTACCAGATGTTGTGTTTTTAAATTTGAATTTGCATAATATATCTATCTATTAGGCAGAATTTACAGACAATTGAGACATTTGTTAATCATATCGTCAGTATTTGCCTCCACAAACTCTATGAGTAGCTTGAGTTCTTTCCTCAGTGGTTTTGATCATCTCATATGGTAGGATTGTGGTCAAGTAGCAGTTTTAAATAGTAGAAGCATACTTATATCTCGCCCCATTACATCGTCGTAGTTATTCCGCGGGCAATATTTGCCGTATTATTCCACTCTAACAATGTCTAAACACAATTACCCAACGCAAACACGCGGCGCCGCGGGCGCGCACATGTTGTGGGCACGATAACGCAAACAACGCAACCCCGTAACGCCTCTGGATTTATTTTCCATACCTATGTGTAATCACGCAATCTTCTATGGAATATAGACACATTATTTTAAAATCGTTTTTATACATTTAGCTAAAAATATATAATACTTCTGTTTCTATCTTTGGTACAGAATTCATTTGCAAAATTCCGTGTGAATTCTTCGTACCATCATATTTGTAGATACACATGTCAGATTATAATAGGACTAAGCATATAAACTGTGAGAAAATTGTGAACTAAGCTATTTGTGACGTGATTGTGACGACGACGAATCATTCACAATTTGACGAGTAATTTCTCGACAGTTTATAAACTGACGAGTAATGACTCGTGAAAGTCAAATCATCCAGTTTTGAACTTATATCTTGCTGGCGTTATTGGGTACATTAAAGCTAAGTTGGAATGGAAAATAATTATACGTCGAGTTTATTAGATTTGAAATGATAGCTATATAAAATAATACCTTTAAACTAAGTTTACCAAGAGAAAATACATTTGTTGGGTTTGTCATGTTCATAAAGTTCACAGTCGGTTGGAGACCTATGTGTCAAATTTGACTCTGAACACATGGTAAAGGCTACCGTACGGCTTAAATATGTTATTTGAAAGCCTTTCAGCACATTTTTATGGTTACTATTTGCAGGGACACGGATTGTATCTCTATAAACCCAATTTGTGTTGTTCTGTCTGCTTCCACAACAACCTTCAAAAGTAATTTATATTTGAATCCCATGTTGTTGAGGTTTTCGTTCACGTTTTAAGGCACTGTCATTCACCTTTGCGGAATAAATATATTCATTTTATAAACAATTCCAAGCTGTACAGCAAGACCTTATCTTTCAGACTACATCGACCAGTTTAAAATCACACTTTCTGTTACCGTTCAATTCTACCTTTCCATTTCAAAATTAATTATTTTAGTTGACGCCTCTTTACTTTTAAATGAAATAAATATTTTTTTTATAAAGCCAAAAATAAAACATGCGATGTAACAAAATGTGTTGTTCCTTTCCCATGTTTTGGCTACACGTTAACACAGCCAGCGGTCCTCATTAACATTTATGATGAAGATTAATTTTGATTTATTTATAGACGGAATATCCGACAACACCTCATTTGCATGCGTTCGAATTTAACACGTAGAAATGGGGTTTCGTCATCTATACTATTTAGTACTGGCCAGTTAGAAATTTACGTATGCTTATTACATTTTCTTTATTATTTCACTAATTAGAACAGTAGTCCGTTCATAAATTTACGCTAAATAACAAAATGTTACGATCTTTTTTATTTTTATTTAAATTTAATTAAGCTATCTAGAATGATTCCCTTGTATTTGGGTCCGCTAAATCTAACGAGGTAGTCGGATGCAAAGGCAATTTGTCGGGTCAAAGTTACTAAAAAACTATAAATGTATGTACATTATGTTATACCTGTATGAGTCCAGTTAAAATTAAAAAAACATGACTTTATGTCTGTTTTAAACTTTTTGCAGTAGATACGAATTAAAACGTGTTTTAAAAGCGCATAATACAACTACAAAAACAAAAAAAAATGTACTAAATGCCTTATCCAAATAAAAAAAATCATTTTTTTTAAATTACAAAAATCTTTTTCCTACCAGTCTGTATCATTTCGCGCGTCTTTTGGCAGGCCCGAGAAGGGGAGCGTGATATTTACGTCCGATAACACCCCCTCTGAATGATTCGAATATATGATACAGCAACAAGGAATCACTTCCACCGACTGCTCTAAGCCCCTGGACGAGGAGATTAGGCCGGGAACTGCAAACCCCGTACAGGGGATAAGAAGCTTACGCGGTTATTGATACTGTTAATTCGTTTATCCCAAGTTTTTTGGCCTTCGTATTTCGTGAACTAATAAAACACATTAGTGCAAACGGCTTTATTTTTTAAACAAATAAATATTACCATCTAGAGGAATAAATCTAAAATCAAAATTTATATTAAAATAAACAAAACTTTAACTATATATAGTGGAAATTAATTAAAAGCGAATTGTTAGGTACAGGTAGCCGCTTGTTTGGTGCGTGCAAGATTTTTATAATTTAATTTTTTCAATGTTTATTAAAAATATTAAACGACCGTGACTGTACCATGTACGGGTTGAGGGATACTCTGGTAGAGGCAGCGGGGCGGGCCCCCAGAGTGCGTCGCGTGATAACGCTTATCAGTCAGACGCACGCGCTGCCTGGGGCTGCGTGGGCTGGGGTTAAGATGTGCGATGCTATTTATTATTGCTAGGTCTATGTTCTTTTCTATTTGTATAAAAAGTAAATTACGTTCGTATAGAACCATATTTATTATTTCTATTGGTTTAAGATTATATGGTATAGAAAAAATAACCTATTTTTGTGTCTGGTCAATGTGATCAGATCGTAGTACAACTTACTACGTTTCCATTGTTTCATACCCTAAAATCACCCCCTGGGTCATTTTGAACATGCGGCAGATTGGATATGTTATTAAATTAGATGCCAATCCCATCATAAAATGTAAAAACGATGACTTCAGAACACTATATCTTTTAATCCTTGTACACAACTGGAGAGGTCATAGCATTTTGTTACAAAGAAATAATGGTTATTCAGTATAAAAAATTTGGGTGTATTATAAAAATAATATTTATTGTGAACTATTAACATTCTGTTAACCCCAATATACGAAGACCCCTTAGGCACACAACCGCATCCGTGCTGCCGGCTGTTTGCCCAGCAACCGATAGAGGGAGCTACTCGAATGATATGTTTTTGTTTGGAATGGGCTCGCTCTGACGCGCATAGCTATTGAGAGGGTTGCCGAATAGATTCCCAAAGTTCATAGCGACTTGTCTCTGTCTCCGATCACCCCAATTATAGACCTCAGTGTTATCGTTGATGAACTATATGCTATTATTAAGTATCTATCATGTAGGTTGTAGAGTTTTAATGGGAAATCA
Source organism: Papilio elwesi (assembly GCA_029849275.1). Taxonomy (NCBI): domain Eukaryota; kingdom Metazoa; phylum Arthropoda; class Insecta; order Lepidoptera; family Papilionidae; genus Papilio; species Papilio elwesi. Next base: position 3,590,417 of record CM056707.1, on the reverse strand, counting down.
TTAAATCGGCTCAGTAGTTTCAGAGTTTTCCATTACAAACAAACAAATCTTTCCTCTTTCCTTTTTTCACACTAGGTATTTAGATTTTATTTTTTAATTCTTTAAATTAACAATCACTATGTTAGAGAATATTAGTAGAAAATAAGTAGCAAAAATTAAGTTTTGAAAATATAAATAGTGAGTACCTTCTCCCGATATTTTTCACCATTTAGTTATCAAGTTATCTTTTTGATTGGAAATGCTTGTATTTCTAATTAAAGTTCCTTGAAGTTTTATTCTAGCTCTATCAAGTTAAAATAAATAAAAGTAAAATGGTATTATAAATGGTTAAATACAAATCTCCGGCAAATAGTTGACTTACCTACGCCGTCAGTCTGAACTTTAAATTGTTCCACCGTTCCAAACAAACTATAGTTTTGCTTCAGATATTCACAAGCTGCGACAAACATGGACGTCGACTGAACATAAAAAATATAAAACATCAAATTACAGACGTAAACAAAATCCTTGCAACCAAGCCGTCGGTAGGAATTAAGGAATTTTCAACTTTACGCCTTTCACATAAGGACGATATTTCTTTTCATCTATAGCTATGTACAGTCACGTAGAGAAAGCACGAACGGCGTGGAATGGAGGAGAGCGATAGAATCCCATTTCACCCCCCCCCCTCCGCCTGGGGGTTGCTGGGGGTCGTTATTCGCGATCCTGCATCCGACGGACCGATCGAGTTAATAAGATTGGCAGGGACGTTCTGTTTTGAATTCCCTTGAATATTAATTCTTGTCTTTCCTGGAATATTTTTTTTTAGAAAATTTTATTTCATTTAGATTTTTTAGGGTGTCGGTAAAAATAATTGGCTTATTTATAAAGTGACAATATTAAATTTCTCTCAAATTGTGCAACCGAGGATAATGTTCAATGTCAAAATTTGAAGCTTAAAGAACAGTCAAAAACATTTTTTCACCTTAAGTAATCAATGTGCGTTAACGAAACCCTGAAAACTGCACTGGTGAATTGAGGTTAGGTGCTCTTACGCTTCAGCTGTCTCTCAACTTTCACTTAGGCCATATTTCGGTATGGCGATGGTTTGGCTTACTAACCAAGTACTCTACAACCCCGGTGAACCTGTAGAACTTTTCTTTAGGAGGAATAGTGGTAGGTAGCATCTACAAAAAAAAACTGGTATAAAAAAATCCTTCAGAATATTTGATCTCATGTCAATAATGATTGATCGCAAACATAATCGGCTTGAGCAGGTCACATGCTTTTATGAACATCAAGAGGTCGTTGTCCAGTTTTTGCTTTATTTATATTTTTTAAAAATATTTCCGTGAAGATATATGACCGACCTCCCAATTTCGCCAACAGGAAATCGTGTTAATATGTTCTCTCATTGGTTTAACAATTTTAGTTTTGGTATTCTAATCAATTCGTTCATATAAATTTATCTGTGGTGGGCTGTTGCACCACAGACACCATTAAAATAGCAGAACTGAAGGCCAGAACTGATCTGGAATTCACTCTGATATTGAGTGTAGGACAGCGCCAGCGATACCGTCCCATGTCTGACCATTAATTTTTATTTATCGTCAAAACGATCGATAGGTAGCCGCGCTCGTAAACTGGACGCAGTAAACGTTTATGTTTGGAGCTTTATGATGTTTTAATGTAGCGCTTTCGAGAGCTCTCGGAGCTGGAGTTTCTATTTTATACGGAGCCGCGGAATAGAATTATAGCCAGTAAAATATGTCGAGATGAGCCGTTTGCCTTCCACTGAGCTCGGCTGCCTTCGGTGTTCCTCTTCATAATTAAACGAACAGTTATTTTATGAAGAAAAAATAATGAATGGGTTTTATCGTATTCTCATATTCTTAGAAGTTTATAAGTAGAAGTAAAAAATAAATTATTAATAATAGCTTTGTAAAAAACCGATTTGAACTTGAAAAAATCATAGCGTACTTTATTTTTGCTGTAAATGATTAGTTATTACATATACAAGACGATGTTCAAATGTGGAGTTTCCCGGATGAATGTTAAGATTGCACGTTTATAATAAATACTGTTTAATTTTGAAACAATTATTGAAATTGATTACAGAGCAAGAAATCTTCTTCGTTACTTATTTTAGTATTGAAAGTAAGTTATACTATGCTGTAGTGAGTTGTATCGTTGGTAGGGGACTGCCAATAGAATTTTGTGATTTCAGTGACGTGGAATCAAACTTATCCGTCTTACCGTAACTTATACGTCATATTGTCTTATAATCAGTATTTAAAATTCCGGAGCTCTAAATCCTGTTTCCTACTTTTTCACATTAGTATATCTTCTAATGCATACTTATATCTGTTATTACAAAGAAATAAAGTGTATAAACTTTGTCTGTAGACGATTTTTGTTAATCTGTCCCATTTAAAATAATATTTAGGAACGTCCCCGTTAACCGTTGCAGCAAAGATAAAGCTTTTATTATCGTATTAGGGGCTCTAAGAATTCCTAACGGAAGTATCAGGTGCAAACCGAGCACAGATCGCGTATGGAACAAAAAAATCGTAATCGGTCAGGAGCGTACCCCGAAGGCAAATTATCGATAATCGACAGACTAACCAAATAGCCGGTGTCGATGCAAGTTATCGACTTTAATCGTCATAATCGCTAGTGCGGGGACTGTTACCGATCGCCATTACGGGACGTGCGTGGCGCTTCGAAATACGACCAGTCGCCCTGACCTCCGAACAGTATGTTATGAACTTCCTAAACGTTGTCGTGTCGTACAGAACAGCTCATATTCATTTGGTCACCTTCAAACTTTTTTGTTACACGCTTATTATCGAAATTATTATTTATTAGCCGTAATTGTTGGCGACGTATCGAAGGTTAAATTCGGCTTTTAGCGTAATTAGGTCGGTTTGACTGTTGCACGGGCTTATTAGTAATTGTTAGTCTGTAAAAACGCTAGTGTTCTTTTAGGGTTCCTTGTAATTATTGCTGGAATGCTGCTTGACTTGTGCATTTACAGTTAGTACATTATTAAATAGGCAATATTATGTATAGTTATTCACTCTGTGTTATTTACCTACCGCTTTACTGTTTCTAGTCGAATAAGAGTAATGTTATTTTTTCTACTAAACTATTTCAAAAATTTGTAGGTAAATGTACTTTTTTATACATTTATTTTCTTCATTTGTGTTTAATCTCTAAAATATGACTGCTTAGGATTTCAAAAGTCCTGCTATGACATGTATTTTATAATACTGGTTTTATACCAAAAATATTTCATATCGAAAAAAAAATCTGAATTCCTTCCATTTTCAAATGATTATTTTTGTTTTAACGCGCGGGCATTGTGCGCGTGTAACTGGCGTGAAATTGACGGGTGGGCAGTGTTTGGCCAGCGCTTGGTGAGCTACCGACGCTGCTCGATGCTACGAAAGTTCATTAAACTGCAACGATTCTGTTATACGGATATCAAGACAGCGTTTATATGATGTAGAAATATGTTTAGCATTTGCAATTTGCGGAAAGTAAAATATTATTTTTAGCGTCTAAAACAAATTGTATGTGACCTACCACTACATATGAACGGCCGCAACGAAAAAGAGAAAGGAGGAGGAAGGGATGGGAAGAGAAATATGATAGAATATATCTAGGCTTATGGAACTTAAGACGATATTCTGAAATTAAACTAATTTTACGGATTTTATCTCCTTTTTTGAACGTTCACACGTTTGTGCACCACGTGTATGTTCCCGCCGCTTCATAATTTATATATGATACAATATGATTAAAATTATATCAAAAATATTTTTTTTTCGTTCGTTAGTCGAATAGTTTCATTTTATAAAATTCATCGCCGCGTTTACGTGTCGAAGTTTTTTCCATTGTTACAAAAAAAACTTTAGATTTAGATGCGAGCGAGGAGGTCTGAGTTGACGGAGAAAGGAAATATTGTTTCCTTATCTACCCCAACAGGCTCTCTACCCTCTGTGGACGGGGAGGGTCGAGAAGTACGAAGGCTCGCAGATAACATTTTCGTAAGTTACGGCTCCCAATTTAAAAAAGGGGAATTGAAATTGATGCATATTATGTGGCTTTTCGAAATGTAGTATAGATACCTAGTTACTGATGGGAATTGACACTCTACTGTCAACACAACCCAATCGTTTGCAGAATTTTGTATTTAATGAAAAAAAGTCTCAAAATGTGATAAAACTAGTTCCCTTTTCTTTTTATTTAAATATGGAGTACATTAATCTTTTATGACCGCGTTGCAAGACCGGCGGTCGCAACGGAACAACACTACGGGCGAGCTCGGTATAATTGGACCCCCTCTGTCCAAAGGGCACTATCGCCGGTTATTTATTGGTCCCACATTGATTATCATTCGTGTAATGAGCGTACGTTGTTTGAATCCGAATGGCCGTTCAGCGTTATGTTATAATGCTCGATTGCATGCTAATAGGAAAATGATCCGATAATTATGCAAAAATTAATGACCTTTTATGATACGATGACAGACGTATTTACAAGCTAATAAGTCGATGCTGACTTTTTATAACGCTGTTGAAGGATCTTAAGTCTTATTTGCGGCCCTTATTTATAAGAATATTAAAGTTGATAAAAGACTGTATTAACACTGTTGTCGCCACCGCCGAGCTGCCGGAGAGCAAATGAACATAACTAATCTGGAATAGTGAAGTGAGTCTTTGTGCAAGAACACCAAACATCATACGTGTTAATACAGGCACGCTGCATACGTAACAGAGTATTCTAAATTTGACAGCCGACAGACAAACCGTGCTTGATAGCACCGGTGTCTCTTAAAATATAAAATAAATTCAATTCCTCATAACTTTATTGGTCTAAAATATTCATACCAATAGCTTCGGAATCGGAATCGTGTTTGCTTGAGGTCATTGAGCTTTGAGCCGTTAAACAGTGAGTATCGAAAATTTCTTAGAAGCGCCATAACTCGCACGAGCATAATGATATGCGATACTCAATCCAACGCTTGTTCACTCAGAATGACCACCATTCATACAAAACATATGCCAACAAACCAACCGTGGCATTTTGCAAGTTAACCTTAACACTTTAATAGCCTGAATCGGGGAATCGAAGCCGAGACGCCTCATTACATCCAGCTTCCTTACTACACACTGCTACACCACAAAAACAAACCTTGACCGTATTCATTTAAGATTCAATTTTCCTCCCATCAACTTGTAAAGGCTTAATTGACTCACACATTACGTAAACATCTCATGTAATTGTTGTAAATAATTGAAAATAGACTGAATTGTATAAATACAAGGTTATTAATGCAATGTAAGCGTATAGTTTCTCCGGGACTATATTCCAGTATAGCGGAATTACATTTCCAATGTAGCGATCGATTCTAAAACGTGTCAATTACAACACTTTGTTTATGATAGTCGGGTGATTGAAGTAGGTCGTAAGTCCGAAGACTGATGTTGTTCTAAACATTTTCTAAAGTTCAATACTATTGTTACCATAATTGTAACACTGTGGCAGCTCAACAAGGGTTTCCAACTCCCCTGGAACGTGTAGAAGCTGAGTGCAGAGGGACCCTCTCCGGTCGCACTCTACGGATGGGATGGATGGCTATCGAGGAGGCTCTAGTGAGTAAAATCTCACAAAAGGACTCCCTGAGGGCAGTGGCGGCTCAGCGGTTTAGGCCCCGACTTACGTACTGTAAGGTTGCGGGCTCGAAACCAAGGCAGGCGCTTTATTTTGTGTAATTTATTTCATTACATCATTCAAAAACGGTGAAGGAAAAACGTCGTGAGGATACCGGCATGTCTTAGAACCACTAATTTGAACACATGTGACATCCACCAACCCGCACCGGGCCAGCGTAGTGGATTAAGGCACTCCCTCGGAGAGGAGGCCTGTGTGCCTGCAGTGGGGAACATACTACAAAAAGGCCGATTTATTATATATTATGTATCGCAGATAATGATAAAAAAATAGCCTCAACTCCTTATAGATATTGTGTTTCTAATAACTTTCAGTGGTCGCCTAATACAATGAAATATTTCCTCTATATTATATTAGTATGGAGGTATAATATATCAAAGCGATAACATCTCGTATTAAATGAGTTTTCTTTGGACGTTATGGTTGAAATATTTTCCAATTGTGATCGAAATACGCCTCGAAATGCGTCAATTGTTCGCCGGCTTCCGATTCGGACCTCCTCCGGTTTATTGTTTTCGAACCTTTTATGAGCACTAAATCATTGTTTTCTGCGAAACGACTAAACACGGGCCGTGCTTAGTCGTTTGACAGCGCGTTGTGATCCCTTGATGGACTTCATTTATGTTCACATCGTTCCAAGAACAAATCAAAATCTCAATATTGCCCATCATCTTCCAGCATAGGTGTACACTCGCTTGTATGTAAATAAATGGAACACAAACAAAAAGCCGCTGCCTTAATGCGAAATGAAAAGCAAAAAAAGAAAACTTATTCAAAAATCGAACGGCGGGAACTAAACATCTATAGACAATAATGGAAAGGAACAAAGAAGTAAAAAAGCGGGAAGAAACCTGTCGACGCCATGTTGTGTGGCAGTCGGCCTTCACGCCTCGGCCGCCGAAGATTATCTTTCGAAAAAAGAACCGAACGGGAGGCGCATTCGTCGGATTACAAAAGGCTTACACGCGTGCACATTTCATGCTATAACCGCCTTTACTGCTACCGGCGAAGGATTAGATCCGAGTGGTGTGCCGCGCACTAAAGTTCCTTAGTGTCAGCCGTGGCGGGTGAAAAGAAAGAGCGTCGTCATTGCGCCTGCGCCGTCGCTGATGACCTGTCAATTCACTCGTGTACGTCGGCTGTTGGGAAAAAAGTGACATTAGAGTTGGCCATCTATTATTTTGACTTTAAGTGGGGAGATGGAGTCGAGATTGATCGTGTTTGGCTCGGCCCTTTTAATTATAGCGTATTCAGGTTTTCTGTGATCTCTCTACCGTTCGGTAGACGGTATATGAATGTGGTAAATAATGACATGTTCCCGAATTTAATCGTTCTTTAAAATTTCAGTTAGCATTACACAAAAGGTTTATGAAGAGGAATTTTATATACTCTTCTATTTTCCAACGAAATATTTTATGGTGAATATATTTGCCTAAACCAAAGAGTAGGAACGCTTCCATCTGTTTGTGCAGCCTGACAAAACTTTATTCAACCATACCATTGTGTCTTTCTTTGTTGTCTTTGTCTGTCTTTGTTAAAGACGATTCATTACATTGAGACGCAATATATAGGTATGTACCCTAATATGTATATTATTTGAACCTACGATCTGGTATGGTGTGTGTCCCAGAGCCGTGTGAAATAGACATCCGTAATCTCTGTTTAGTCTTTAGGTTATTTTATTGTACTTTTATTTATTATTCCGACGTGGATCCTTTATATTCAAAATGAAGACTGCACAAGTAATTCATCACATTCCCAATTCTAATATCGAAAGTCGAGTTCAATAATGTTTTTATAGCGGTCATCAAAATTATCAGTCGTGTTGTTCCGCCGTTGAACCGAAGCCTGGAGCTGTGCGATTGGGCACGGTGCGTGCAGCGCGTGCGTCGGTTTCTTGTCTCATTGTGCGATTTCGCATGCCCACATAAGGTTGCCCATGTCGACATATCTCTATAATCATGGTCGTACATCATTTTTTTAAATATATCATTTTGTTCTTATATTTGATATTTGTATATATTGTAAATATGTAGTTGTGTCACACACATTATTATACATTCATGCCTTTATATGTTAATCTAATATGTGTCTAATGAGAACGATTTTATACGAGCGTAACCGACCCATACAAAATTTCATCCCCAACTTTGACCTTGAGAGGATTTATTTAGAAAAATACTTTTTTAGATGTCACCTACGCTATAACAGAATATTTTTGTGCACAATTGCAAGTTTCTTGGCTCTATATATCTTAAACATATGCTATATATGATTATTTCATTTTATTTCATTTAGTCTATTCCTAACACATCTATAGAAAAAGTTTGGCTTTTAAACCACTTTAACTATGTTAAATCTCACACTACCGTGCGCACAATATTCTATATATTATATATAGAATTATTTATTATCAATAGATTACATCAGTGTATTTGAATATTAGAGTACTAGGGTGTACATACATACCTACAGAGAAAAGGGAGCATAAGACCTTTTCAGTTTCAATTTTTTACACTTTGTTACACACAAATTGTACAATAAATAAATTTTATTAAAAATTAATTACATTTTGTGATATCATTTATACCCGAGTTGAATTATCAGTAGATATATAAATTAATAAAAAATGCTCGTTTGCCACCTTTTACTATGAAAAATGTTGAAAGCGCGACCCTGGTAGAACGTGCACTACTATAACAGATGGCTGTATAACACATTACCTTTGCGTTTTTTTCTAAAAATATCGATGAATTTTTCATAATAAAAGTACCGTAAACAACAATGCAATTTTAATAAAATCGCTTTAGCTTATTCCACTTTTCTTACTTAAAAGCGTTACTATATCAATTTTTATGTATTTTTTATAATTAATGGATTATGTTTTTATTTCATTCTTTATCGTTAAATCGCCTTTAACATATAACGAATAAAAATAATTCAATGTTTTAAAAATTTTGTCTTTAAAAATAAAGTTATTGGTATGTTAATAATCTAGGCAATCAACTTCTCGCATGGCAACCCTACCCACCTATCATTAGTGTCAAGTATGTCATTATGTGACAACTTGTTCGGCCATGTTTTATTTATTTTGCGATTACGCTCATTTGCGAGCGGATGATTTTTTGTTTTCATTTACACGAGCCGTTGTTTATGATCATAATGCCTACGCTCACTTGTCTATTGACATATTTGACTTTTTTATTGATCGCCCTTGGTTTAATGTCTTTTATTCTAGCGATTGTAAATCCATCAACGTTATACGGTAATTTTATGGTGGTCGAATAAAATACAAAACTTGCTTAAATATATAACTAACTTGTTTGAATGAAAATTTTTCAATAGCCCCAGCCTAAAGTATATACATTTTTGAGGAATTTTGGTGTAAATTTTCCTAGCATACGGGCTTTACAACAGTTTTCAAAGTACATAATTTTCCTTCTAATATCCTGTAATGAAGAAATAAGTAACCAAATCTTAAAGCCGATCGTCCACCGACAGCCATATAGTTTAGTTTAGCTCGCAGAGTTGAATTAATTTTTCATACAAATGCGCGTCCATCGCAAACTATGTCATCTAACATAAAATAGCCCCACTAAGTCAAAGTGACTTAATTGTCTGGGCCAATCCGAAGTTACGCGAACTTAGCTAAGCCCAGCTCACCCCCTAACCTTACTCCGCTAACGTCTTTCGCGAGGGGTGTTTCGGAGTTTGTGATCGTGCGTGGGCAATGAACCCATCAGAAACTGATCATCACCAATGTAGTTTTAGCTGATTTTTCTGTGGACGCTCAACCTATTCCCAGTTTAGCTTAGTTCACTAAGCTTAGTTCTTAATTAGTTAGCTGGCAGTGGACGATCACGCTTATGTACTGGGATAGAAAAAGATAGAAAAATACTTTTGACGGATAGTTTTTAACAAAACATATTGTCTAAACAGCGATTTGGTACTTTGTTCGTTACCACAACAGATAAAAAAACCAAATGTATATTTTTATATGAAATCTGTTCGCATTTAGGTACATATTGGTCAGTTCTAATACATATAAGTCACTATAAATAAAGAATGCACCTATATGTTTGTACTGTCACATAAGAGCTGAAGAAATAAATAAAATGAATGAGCTCTCGCACTGCGCAGGCGCAATCACAGGAGGTCACGATCTGCGGTCACGTAGCTCCCTCTGTGCATTGCATTATGTACTATCTACTTTCTGCCGTATTTCTGATTAAAATGTCCAATCAGACCTTCAGATAAAATCGACAATGATTCGGAATTAAACTTCGCTGCAGACATTCTACTATCTATAATTTACTAACCGTTGTCCGCGGCGTCGCACGCATTTGTTTCTTATTTTTATAGCTGTTTCTTTTTTAATTTGATTCCGTTTATAGTTTCTAACATAGGTAACATGTGTCAAAAAGTTGTAACTATTTGCTCTAAGTGAAAGTTTTATGTATTTTCCTATCCCTCGGGAACAGTTTATTTTCCGGATAAAAGGAATACATAAAACATGTGCATGTAGTACATATATGAATATATTTTTATAATATTTTAAGCCGCCGCGGCTCTTGTGACGGACATATCCGGGTCCCAAATAGAAGCCGATGTCTATAAATATGATCCAAGTTCTTTCCATTCTACACAAAAAAGTCATTTACCTCCTTAGATAATCTTATATGCAAAGCTAATTCTAATAAATATTGGCAGTAACAGAGCAGATAAACACTTAGGTAACGGACACAGATTCTGTAAAATCGCACACTTGTCGGAATGAATTCCTGATGCAATGAAAACGCGCCTTTAAATTAGCCGTAATGTTTTCATCATTATATTTATATTGCTTTATTTTAATTTATGCCTCTTGGTTGAAAATAACTAAATAACAAATCTTTTGTAGGTATATCGATGTAACTACCAACTACAACAAAATTACTCATTTTCGTTAACGCACAGAATTATTAAATTAAGTTATTTTAAATATCCTTAAATTATAATCGATAAGCAATAGTAAGTTTTAAAAAAGAAACCAAATGAGTGTAGGATTATTGACATTTTAAGGTTTACTTCCTCTACATGAGTTTTATGCTGACGTCATATGCGCCATGACACCCCGGATAGAAAATAAATCTAATGATACCTTATTCTTAAAAATAGGTGAAGCTAGTTAGGCTACAGATCACAACAGGACGGACGGACGGACGGACGGACTCCTGCGTCAGTCGAGCAAAAAGCAAACGAACGCGCATTACACTACAGTGAATAAATATAACTTTTTGAATAAAAAATCACACGCTTTTAACGATAAATCATTTACGAGTATTTCTATTGGTTTATGAATATCGTTAAATTATCTTACTGTAGGTAGTGTTCGTACAGAACATTACTCTGCGTGAATAAAATTTAAAAGTTTATATAAGTTATATTTTTTATATCAAGGTGGTAAATGTTAGAGCACAATTGGATAAAGTTTTGAATAGGAGCCAGATATAGAGCTAAGAACACCAAAAAGAGGAACCACAATGGGTTTCGATGTCTTAAAGTGTTAAATGTTTACCAGTGAACCCTTTCCCACGGTTTGCGGGTCAAACCGCACTAGTTTGTACCAATAGCTTGAGTTTATTTGGAAAAAACAATCGATTTGTTACATTTTAATTAGTCACACAGTCAGTTCTTACTACATTTAGGATATAACCTCGGTGGATATAGGATAGCCTTTTGTGACTTATCTCGTTTCAAACCAATAGAATTAAAGTGCTTATTTTGGAGTACAAATCTAAAATATTATGTTTCGATTCAGACGGTTAACGCAGATATCTGTACGTTAGTATTCGCAGCACCTAGCACCAGTAGCCTTTATCATAATGTTTGTAACGAATCATAGAATGTGTTCCGTATAAGCCACGACTTCTGAAAATAACATTATTTCATCGATCACTGCTAACCGATCCGTCACACTAGGCTTATTCGTAGAATACACAGAACAGCCTCGTTACGAGGTCATAGAATTTGCTGCGGAGTATAAAAAAATAATTAAACGGCAATTCTTCACAGCTATCTGATGGATCGACGACTAATTTGTCCGAGCGGGATGCGTACGCGCACTCCATTGTGTTAGATCAAATATGGCGTCGCTAATGGCGGGAGCGGACGCTGACATATTGCTTCGAATGTATACCACCAGGTTATTTATTGCCCTTTCTTTGTTTATACGTAGCTGAGGAACCGAGGAGGTCGGTGGTCATTTGTCGTGACCCGAGCATCATCTCTGAGCTTATTGAAAGTAATGTGATTCTTACTTCTTTCAATACAAAAAAAAACAATATCACCTCTGATTGTCGGTTGGATATTTTGTATCTGTGCCGTTACCGTAAAGGTTGTTTTTTTTAATTGAATATTTTTATTATTATCATTTATATATTTTATTTACAAGATGAAGAACAATGATAGCCCCTACCTCCCAATATCCACAACACTCAGTAGATTTTCGGATGTGCTTTCGACCTTTGTGTAATAAGCCTAATGCATATGAACAGATGTATAGAGGAATAGGACAGTAGGAATAAAATTAGTAGGGGATGAAACCTAACCCAGGTCAAGAAATAAAAGGGGGAGGGTGTGAGAGCTATTTGATATTATACAGAGAGTAGAGAGGAGGTAAATGACAGGGCAACATTAGAGCCTTTAGAGATTTTTAAAACGATTGTCTTTTATGTTAAACAAGCAAAGATTTCGGGGATTTAGAGATGGAAATCTATCCGCTTTCCATTGATCGCTGTTAACAGGTCGTTACAGCAGTAGTACCAGTATCGAGAAGGGGAACTGAACTAACCAACGCCAGACAACAGTTAAGTGTATTGTAATAGTGATTATTTTGCGCTGATTCATCGTCAGTCTCACTAGACTACAGCTACGCATTATGAACTAAACTTTAACTTATTGTATTTACTTAAGATATAATACAGTTACCTTTTTCGTTATGCGCTTATCTCAATAATATCCGTCTTACAGCTTAGCATTTAGATTACGTCAAGTATTTACTGTAGTAAAATTTAGAGCTCGGCATGCGACAAATTCCGTGCAAATTGATATTTCGCCGTCTCTCCGGATCGACACAAAAAAGAACCCTCGAAGAGCGACTACAAAGACTCCAGATTTCCCACAAACGGCCCGATGGAAATGACATTTTAAAAACGGTCCCGGCGTTACCTATACCGTCTGTATCTATAGCTATACCTGTACAGCCATACGAGCGTTTCGCACGCACGCTCCCGGCGCAACGTCGATAAAAGAGGGCGTCGACGTCTCCGCAGAGACCACCAATCGCGGACCTCCGTTACACGTGTGCGTGACCTCGCCCTTTTATGTGTGCCGCGTTGCGAGCGTGTGCGTGCGGCGCGCGTGTGCGTCGAGGGCGTACGCTCGTCGGCTACCGGCTCCACAAAGAGTTCCCATATCTTTTATGTTCTTAGATCCTTATCTCGCGGTTTCTTATTTTACATTTAAGATGGTGGTTGAATTAACGGTCGGCCCCATAAACACGCTATAACAAACTTTAATGTGCCCGTAATACAAAATAATCTGTGATTTTTATTGCTCTCGCATCACTAATGGGCTGTTATAGATACGCCGATAGGGATCTACAAGTTTTTTGACTGAGAATTATTCATGAATTTACTCGATTGAATTGTTAATTGTTCTTATATTGTATAATCCAAATTTTCTAAGACATTTTAAAGATTAATGTATTTCGTTGTCAGTTCACCATTTTCCCAATACATTACTAGTCATATGTGTCAAATTATTAATACTTACGTCTATCTTCAACCTTAATTGGGTAGGCAGAGGTTCCACTCGCGAGTCTTCTGAGGGACCTTACGCTACCTGAGGTTAGTAGATTTAACACCAATATACTTAACCATATTAAAAAACATAAACATAACACAAATAAGATGGGCAACGCAAGGTAGTACGCATTTCTTCACTTCATGTCTATTGCTAAGTATAAGGACATTTTATTAAAGTTTTCCTAGTAGATAACTTGCTAATGAAAGGCATATCTAATAAAGTATGATTTCCACATCATGAAATGCTGACGGGCTAGGTAGTGCGTTTGTATTCGAAACTAAAATCATGATAGACTATCTTGTATGTGTAATGTATGAATAAATGATATTACAATAAATTAATTAAAAAAAGGAACACAATAGTTTTTATTTGCAAACACGTAACTGGCATTCAATTAAAACATGAAAATTACTAATTACCATAGCGCGATAGCGGGAAGCCGCGAAAATGTCGAAGGAAATAACGTGTTCCACGTACAAAATTCAGCGAGAATAAAATACCGTTTTGCCGCCAAAATTCGATTAAGGCCGTGGAGTGGGACAAAGGAAGTCGTTTATTTGGAGGGCGGTTTTAAATTGATTTCAGAATGGGGCGTGGGACTAGTTGACGCGGGGGACTTTTCATTTTCAGAAAACATCGTACTCGCAGGCAGACGTAACGACTGCCCACAAGCACACAGAAGCTCATTTACAGAATCATTATGCTTTCTTATCTTTTGTTCATCCACATATAGCAGATGTTTAGAAAAACTTTTATTTATTAATGGTTAGTTAGGTTAAGTTTAATTTAGGATCAGTCCTTTCTTTTCTTCTAACTATTTCTAACTTCTATCTAGCTATGTACATACATCGAGTACTTCGTTCATCGTGGCTATAACTGAAATCCACTGAACCTATACACGAGGACGAGATGCCATATTATATAATTGACTTACAGTACGGATAACAACTAAACGTAATATAATTATAGGAAAGTACATATACTGCATCGTATCGATGAAGGGGTAATGTTATTTTTATAACTATACCTAAATTCAATAGTCACCTTGTGTCTACTTAAGTATATTTCGTAACAAAGTATAAAACGAAAAAATACCGACATCTACCCTTAAAATATCCGTATCACTTTCGTTCGGCACTTGATCGTTTTCCCAAACCCTAAAGTAAACAGTTGAAGCACTCGAAGAAGTGGTGTGTTTACACAAGTCGTAAAACAGAGGGCGCTGCGAGCTCTCGATGCCCGGACGTTTTACCCCGGAGTGTTTGTCGAGGCTTTAGATCGCTGAGAGCCCAGTGTCCCGTTTGGTAGCACAGCGGTTCGATAAGACAATTAGCAACCCAAGTTCTCACGTCTCTTCTAGGTGGCATGTGCTAGTGGGTCTACTGTTTAACTTAACTAGAGTAAGATATCAGTTAACATTTGCTACTTACAGCTTTAATATTAGCTGACAATTATTGTTCCTACTGCCATATTTCGGGGGTGAATTTAGTTTTACAATTTTTTCGTTAACAAAAACGAATTCTAGATCAAGTGACAAAACATAAATAAAAAGATTATTTTTCGTATTATTTAGAAGTAAAAAAGTAACTGTAAGATATTCATCGGTATTTCTAAAAACATGCATCATTATACAAATGTGTTTTATGTAGTAATTAATGTATTTAATGAAAGTGATTTGTGACTTGTCTTAGATTTTCTTTTACTTTTAAAATTAGTTCTGAAGAATGTTTTTTTTGTATTTCTAAGTTAAGAAGTCAGTTCGAGGCTGTTCGGCAGCTGCTTTGAACTTATAATGAAAGCTCCTCCCCTCGCTGTGACTTGCAGTCTTATCGGAAGCGCAAGTCAGGGTTGACCGGAAAAAAGTTACAGGATTAATAAGTCAAGTTTCCTTCATAGCTCGACGCAAACTTATTTCTTGTTCAAACTTAAGTTACTTATTATGTTTGTGTCCTGGTACCCCATATACCCAAAAAACCAGATGGCTTTTACGCTTTCTATTTTGTAGGTAGACAGACAGAGGATAGCCGTCGCTTTTCAATTTTCATCGACCCTATTATATTGCCAAATGTGACAAGAGCTACATAAACATAGACCGGGAACTGGTCCGACCCTCAAACAAACTCTATGATCGACGAAAAGTATTACACACAATTTGCCACCTGTAAAAGATGTAAGAAGTATTTTTCATTTTTGTGCATCATTTAGAAGTACGCGCATCCGGAAGTTGTCAATGTAATATGTCCACCAAAGTAGGTTATCTATCAAAAACGTTGCAAAGCCAGGCAAAACAAAAGGTAAAGGTATATAAGTAAGTACATAGTACACGATTAAGATTTAGTATAGTGAATGCATATTCAAAACATAAGCCGACCGGCTGCGGGCCCGGGGCAACGTCAGCGCTCGCCGCAGTAACATCTGTCAAGGGGTGAGCTCGAGCTATCTGTTCATTCTCCATCATCGTTTCATGCATAATATTAAATAGATATTCCGTTTAAAAAAATATATTTATGTTCCGAATTATATGAATGAAAGTTTTAAGCATTGTCATTGGATAAAATAATTTCTTTTTGCGCACAAACTGGTTTGTAAACAAACAGAAGGATACTAATATATAATTTTAGATATATTATTAAGGTGTGTTTCGATTATGAAAAATAGCCTTTATATATTTTGCAGGAGCGAGGTTTTTCATTTTTAAATAGGAAGTATCGTGACATTGTCCATGTCCTCAAAATGTACACAAAATTAATTTTTACAAATTTCCTTATATCACTTCTAACTTGCGATTATTTGTGTATGAATTAGAAATTAAACGCAGGTTCCTCGGTTCTACTACGATGTTTGATGAATGAATCGAGTACCCGAACATCATTTGGAGTAACCCACATGATTTATAGTTGGTTTTTCAATTTAGTAGCATAACCACTTTACTTCATTATATGTACTTTCGTTTGCAAAATTTAGTACCTATCTTCTTCAAGAAAGCCAATATCAAAGAACTAAACATGTAAATGAGTGTCCTTACTCGACTGCGAAATTATCAGACTAATATGTTATAATACCTATTGGTCAGAATTAAGATACAGATATTTTCATTTTAATTACTCAATAAACATAGATAAAAAATATTAAAAGCATGGCATCATAAAGTTTATATTATGATTAGTACAAGAATGTTCAAGTAGCCCCTTAGGTACGTCGCAAATATTTCATATGGCGGCCCCAATGTTTACACGGTAACGTTGAAATCGTTGTATTGCCCCAACCACATGTCCTCACTTTTCACTCGATTTAAGAAGACCGTGACGATTACATTGAAGTTTGTAGACATAAATTTACACTTACAATTTTTTTCAAAATGTTCAATGAAAATATTAACACAGCAACTTTGAAATACATATTTTCCTATTTATACATTCATGTATAAAACGTAAACCATTACGCGTAACTGTAACCGTGACCAATTTAACCCAACCGTACCCAAAGATGTTAAACGTCAAAAAAGCCTTGAATCGATTCGTGATAGTCTAAGTAAAGTCGTTTTTCATCGGAAACAATGAGTAGGGGCGAGTTACTTCCCTGTATCAACCATAAGTAATTGTTTTTGCGGCTAATTTTTTCTCTTCCAATTCTTTTGGGGGAGGTCGCTTTCTAAAATTGCATTTTTATTGTGTTAAGCGCGTGAAGGGTCGAGCGATTGCTTTTTGATAAGTCAATTTTAGACGTAGGGATGTGCTAATATCCCGCTGCATTATCTCGTATTTTTTGTCTGAACTATTATTAAGTTTTCATTTGTTTTCAATGTAATAAATTATATTTTAATCGTAACACGGAATTCCTTATGCCTATATGATTCATTTTTTAAAATTAGCAAATAGAATTTGTACATACTATATTTATGGCATATATTGTACCTACTTGTATTTATACCCACTTAAATAAGACTTTATTTTCAACTTATGAAACATATTAAAAGTGGATTAAACGAAAGAGTATATGTAGAATAAAAACATAAACTACCTAGCCAGTTAGTGTCAACATCTTTTAAAGATAAGTACCTATAATATGTTTTCTTGTGTCGATAACGGTGATTCTTTTTTATTGGAAAGGTATTAGTTTAGTTTATTTATACATGTACTCGTGACCCGCACCGGCTTCGCCCGGGTTCGCACTAATTATGTTGATCCGATCGCTACCAAACACAGGACCAACCTGGACTATCCCTGTAAATTTCGTCGAAATCGGTCAGCCGTTTCGGAGTCTATAGGTCTATAAGGAACATACATATTTTGCTTTTTATATACTATTTTTTCATATATCCTATAGTATCCTATGTTACTTCTAATACCTCCAAGAATATGTGTACAAAGTTTCATGATGATCGGTTGATTAGTTCTCGCGTGAAAGCGTAACAAACAAACTTACATTCACATTTATAGTATTAGTAGGGATAATAATTGATCGAATCGATAGGATTTCAGTTCGCCTCCCGCCCGCCTTTGCAAATACTTTAAACTATACTTATTACAGACTAGACAATTAAGTTATAGTTATAGGGCGTACGACATTAACCCAAAGATGTAGGGTAGTGCCTACTTCAAAGTTTCACTAATAAAACGAGCAGACTTAGTGAAGTTTAGTCAGCACAAACTAATACTAGTTTCCTTCCACAGCAGACTCACTGCTGGGGTCTGGGTCCGACGAGGAAGAAGAGGACGAGGCACGCGCCGCCAACAGCGCCAGCAGCCCAGCGCACGCGCCGCACCCCGCGCTGCACTCCGACCTCGCGCACAACGGTGATACTAAACCACATGAGGATTCCGAGGACCAGGTGAGTCATACATCGAGTTTGTATAAACCTACAACTGTTGCCCACGGCTTCGCGCGCGTGTCATTTTCCACGCTAGAAACTTTCGTAACACGATTTCACTTATAATAATATCGATTTATAGATAACATGTGTCAAAAACATGATTTCCATGGCAATCGATATTGATTATTATTCTAGACCTCTATTCCTTACAGAGCAGTAACGTAAATTATAGGTGAATAATATGTAAGTAACGACTTACTGCAGTGTGACCAACATGCAGTAATTAAGAGATGACTATTTGCAGATGACAAAGTTCTGTTTTATCATACTTAAACCTAGCAGTATACTGCTTTGGAAAACTCCATCTACATGATTGCATTTTGACAAATATTTTAACAAAATTGTCTAAACTTTCATCCTGTCTTACACAAAATTCATTGACATCGGCGACATAAAATCTGCTACAGTAGTAGTCGTAACAAGTACATATATATGCAACAATATATTTTACTATTACTAACTAACCTACTTCAGTATTTTAGATGACCATACAAAATCACGGATCAAGCCACGTGACCACATTGTCGCATTCAGTTGTATTTGTTCCTGTCCCAGGGCTCGCTGGACGGAGACCCGGAGACCAGGGACTCGCAAGCCGAGAATAAATCCCCGGATGACGGCAACGGCGGCTCCAAACGACGCGGACCCAGGACTACCATCAAGGCGAAGCAGCTAGAGATCCTGAAGTCGGCTTTCTCCCAGACTCCCAAACCAACGAGGCATATAAGAGAACAGCTGGCGAAAGAGACTGGACTCCCTATGAGGGTGATACAGGTTAGTGTTAAAGCTTTCATATTTGGATATAATTAACGTCTTATGTTTTGCTAACCTTTTTTCGTCCTAACTTATAAAAGCGAAAAATTGTTTGTTGGTCTATATTTATTTGCCTACAAATGGTAAATCTTTATTAAGAATTAATTAAATATTTAAATTCTTTGGAGTAAAACAACCAATTTATCAGATGACATAGCGCGTTCACGCGGGAACCGTAACAAATGGTCAATACTCCATCATGGCGGCCCATCGTTTGCAAATTGAATAACGCACGCATTAGTTCGTCCGGGAACGGCGTTGACTTGACAAATACTCTAATTAACGGGCACATAGCATCTTGGAGCTAGTTATTTTGTTTTACCTTTTTACTATAAAAGTTATTACTTTATAAATTATGCAAAACGTACCCTTTTCGTATTGTACATTTAGGTTGTACATAAAGTTTTGTAAATAACTTTGAGGTAGATAAGAACGTATCTAATTTTAACAATTGATGTTTTAGTTGAAGAAGTTATAAATACTACTACGATATATACTTAATAATAAGCACTGCACTATGAAATTTAGGATTGTAGTCATGCTATTTTATCATTTTGTAACCCCGATCTTATAAACTGGTATCTATACATCATTAACCATCTCTTTTTAAAAGTTAAAAGAGATGATCTATGGTCAACCTTGGTTGCGTTTGGATTGAACAGTGATAATACAAGCGTTAAAGTCTCTTTATAAAGATACTACTGCTTGCGTTAGGATAAACGGGGCCTACTCAGACTGGTTTAGCACTAATAAAGGTGTAAGACAGGGCTGTGTAGCATCCCCGTCGCTGTTCAATCTCTCGACGAGTGAATGTGGGAAATAAACTATAGTTACAGCAGTGAGTAGTCAGCATGAGTTTATGAAGGGTCGTATGGCAGTACACAATGCTGTACTAGTCCCCACTTTAATTTATGGAAGTGAGAGCTGCAGGAAAAGTAGTAGAGTAGAGTTAGAAGAGTTGATGCCGTTGATATGCTATCCTTAAGAAGTTTGTTAGGCGTGACGTTGGTTCGGGCATGTTGAAAGGATGAATAAAGAGAGAGATTAACGAAACAAATTTATATTGCAAAAGTGAGTGGAACCGTTGGTGGGGGGCGCCTAACAAGAACTTATATAGAACAGATTAGTGACATACTAAAGAAGGGCGATAAAATGAGTACCCGTAGCCGACGAGCATGTATGTGTAGATGTATGAATTTAGAAGAAGTGAGATAGTTTTCCTTTTTTATAGTACTAGGTGGTAAACGAGCCAGCGGTTCGCCCGATGTCAAGTGATCGCTACCCATAGACATCTGCAACTAACTAATGAGTTGCAGATGCGTTGCCCATCTTTAATGGTCAGAGGAGGGGACAAACAGAAAATGGTTACTTCCAATCCCTATACATCCCCTCCACCGTCAAATTTTCTTCCCCTTCCCATCCTTTCCTTATAAGAAAAGGGTGGGAAGGGGAGAGAACTAGAATGAGGCATCCGGCACCTCACTCATCAGACGGAATGCAGAATACTCTATCACGCCTGTAGAGGTTTGCTAGGATCGCGCCTAATGAAAATCCGTTATCTCTGCCTACCCCTCTGGGTGAGTGCATTTTTTATAAGTTAATTAGAAGTGAACTTGTAGATGTTAATCATGGCTAACTATAATGTATTATTCATTAAGAAACTTATTCGCGCATCATTTTAATTGCAATCCCTACAATTATCAGACCATTATAGTACTTTGTGATACAGTACATAATATAATTATCATATAACTACCTTACCTACCGTCCTACGTACCTACTTCATATTTGACTACTCTAAAAAGTCGATACACGTGAATCCGCGCAATTCTTCACACCGCCTGCAACAGATGTCTGCTTCTCCGCCCGTCTGTCCGTCACGCTTTTTGCCCTGCTTCCTCTTTGTTTCGCTTTTTGCTCCGTCGGCTTTCCGAAAGAAACAAAACGTTTTTACCTTCGTGTAGCGGTCTATTTGTAGTTCACGTAGACATTTATTAATCATCTGTGTGTTACTCGATGCTATAATAACGGTTTTATTAATAGCGTTCAATTTAACAATGCTAATTAACGAGACGGTTTAGCAACGACTTTGCTTTTTTGACATTAATGGTTGTTATTACTAACTTATTCGAGTATTTCATTTGTACACTTAAATATATCTAAGTAAATAAATGTTACCAATCATAGATAATAAATTCGTATTGTGTCATTAGCAATGGGGCGGTTTAAAAAAATATTGTTAAATATTCCGTTATGGATATCCTGTAAAGGAACCTTAACTAATGCGTTAAGTAGTAGTGATCTTTATCATGACTAGGATAGGGAAATATATTATTTTAATGAAATTATAGAGTAATTTTTTGCAAAATAGTTATGACTTCAAAATTTTCAGCATTATATTCTAAGAAACTTACTTTACTTATTATTCTCGTGATAATTATATTACAGATTCAAATTAAACAATTTGTAGGAAAAAAGGACCTAAATAGGACAGTTATTTAATCTTTCAAAACATGAACAAACACAAAAGATATGGTGGTTGAGTGAAATCACAACAATGTGTGAGCGGTATAGTTCCCGGGTAAATATTTACTCTAAGTATTGTGTAACATTATGCGTCTCAAATAATGCCGAGCATGTTAAGTGGGTTCATAAACATTTTTTTTGTCGCCATCCGTCAAGTCCCGCCAGATCGCGCGTGTCAAATGTTTGTGCCACCACATGTGGTGTTGAATAACTGTTAACTGACTTTTTGTTCGTGCAACACGGATTTATAACTAGTTAGCACCGGTTCGTGTGAACGCTAACGCGATTGATGGAGCCGACTATCGATTTTTGAGTTGCCAGATGGCGAAAATCGATTTTCTATGGATTTTTTCTTCCAATCTTCTTAAATTATTCGAATAAGTAACACACAGAAAATTTGCTAATATACTAGCCAATAGTTATCAAAAAGTATTGATTAATATTTGGATATAAAAAGACGAAATACTATTTAAAAATCAAAATTTTATCTGCATTCACAGATTTCAAAAGAGATAAAACGATAGTACAATTTGATAAAAAAGATAATTATTTTAACTAGACTAGCTATTTGTGAATATTATTAGTATCATTCTCATGTCAATATGATGTAATCTGAGATAAATTTACTTGTAATTTAATAATACGAGTAACATAGCTCAATATAAATAAACAATACTGAACGCACCCGAACGTCAGTTCACCTTAACGCGGTGTCACCGGAGCGCGAAGCGAGAAAAAAAACCACAGACATTTTAATAAGTTCATATATCGTAATTTCTCCCGCGTGACGGCCGCGTCGCCCGTGTCGCCGACGCACGACGCCCTTTATTGGCTCATATTTTATTTTGACAGCTCGTACAATATCTGTCAAACCAAAACCGTCGATAGATTTCAATTGATGTTTTGATTTTTTATTGACATTCCGGTATTCCGTTAAATCATAAAACTTTTAAGCCATTTAAGGATCTTGCTTGGGTTCAGGTTTAAATTATAGTTCAGTCTATTAAATCAGAAACGACAAATTTACCCTTTCATATGAGATTAATGAAAAAAATTGTATTCCTTAAACTCTTCTTTAAGTGACTTCGTTCTGTATTAATTTTGTGATTAAATCTCTGATACAACATATAGAACATCACTTTCAAGTGCTAACAAAACTAAATGTGAAACAACTGCTCCTTTAACGTCTTTTAAATGGATCAGATCAGAAAAGAACTTCTGTAGAATGGCATCCGGGGTACTAAACCTTAACTATTATCTAATACTACGTACAAATAAATAAAACACTCTTACGTTATACAGTTTAGCTGTATCTTCGCATAGCGTTTGAGTACATTAACTCGTAACACAAATTATAGTTAGAGGTAAAGAATAATCTAGCAAGAACAACCCCAATTAGTATTCATAATTGAAAACATGGTCATTAATCATTTGTAATTAATAGTTAAAACAATTCGCTGTCATAGTTATTTGTGCAGAAATTATAGCGGCTACGGTATTTAAAATTATGTATTTTGTGCAACAAGCTTTTAATATGAAATTAAGATGGGACTTATCTAAAAGTTTTTTTTTGTTTATATTTGAATGGTAACAACTTTATTCCATTCAAATTATGTATTTCTTAAACATGATGTTAGATTTTTACAACTTACACTTTTAACATTTATGAAATCACTTATAATGTTTTGGTAATATCGTCAATGTTTTAAAACTTTAAATCTTGTATAAGGGTTCAAAATGACTGATAACTGCATTACCAGAAAACAAACACTTGTCGTGGATCTTCGTTTCGAGGTGTTTTCCGCTGGTTGCCACGGCCAATATCAGAAGCCGCATACAACGGAGAGAGACTCGAACCGTCAACGACCGATCTCTTACCGATCGGCTTGATACTCTGGGGACTCTTACTCTTGCGGAGGGACGTCAGTGCCCTCTGCATTTTTTATCGTCTATACCACGGGGACTGATCTGAAGAACTGTTTGGAACCATTTCTGCCACCGAGTTTCGTCATCGGACGACACGACAGACCACCGGAGCCATCAGAGAGACCATCCACACCACCTGGATGGCTGGCATTCCTCAACAGTGCGGTTTTCGCGCAATTTCCTGCCACGCAGAGTCGCGTTGTGGAGCGGTCTGTCCTCGGCGTCCTTCAAGAACGAGCCTATCTTTTTCTCAAAGGCCGACAACGCATCTACGGTTCCTCTGGTGTTGCAGGAAGGCTCCTGCCGTACTTTTGCCACCTTCTCTTATTAAAGAAACAATTTATTCCGATAGGAGTAGCAATAAATTAGTACCGGTGTTGGGTGGATCTTTCCAAAAACCAAGGAGCTTTTAAACTTGGATTTTTTAAATCCCTATTTGATTTTATTTGAAATTATTTTAATATCTTCGAAATCACTGTCTTTGATGTCGTCATTATAAAATACCACGTACGATATGCACATGTGCCATAACAAAGATCAGTTATAATTTCGAGAAAGTTATTCCCACACGGAAGCTCCGCTTGATTTATAGCGACTTGATAAAAACTGTTTGTCAGCTTACAGTAGACATGTTATTATGTCACCGCCGCCCGTTGAGACGCGTTCTGATTAATGACCTAGCACTATTACTATGTGGTGATTAAATGCCTCGACTCGTCTATGGTACATACAAGCAATGGCTATTAGCTATTTATTTATTTTAGTCTAGATTTGCTAATTTTATAAAGCAATCTATAGGTTATGTAGACATGTATTACTTTTTTACAATTCTTAAACAAATTTTCGTTTTGACTTCTTGTCTTAAATTAGATTTTAGATTTATAGCCTAATGGACCTAAGCATTAAAATTACATAAACACAAAAATTTAAAAGAACACAGGCAGTCTTATAAGAACTGCCCACAGAAGTGAAAACCCAAAGCAGATAATAAGGCCCAATTCAAAAATAAATAAATAATAATCGTCCAAAATAAATACTAAGGATAAAACTCAACATTGAATAAAAACAATAAAATAACCAGGCTTTTTAGTACGTTACCCCACTGCTGGGACACAGGTCAGGACAAGGGGCCGTAATCCACCACGCTGTCCCGGTGCGGGTTGGTGGATGTCACATGTGTTCGAATTTGGTGGTTCTAAGACATGCCGGTTTCCTCAAGATTTTTCCTTCGCCGTTTTTTGGAGCAGTGGTGATGCAATAAATTAAAGTGCCTGCCTGGGTTCGAAGCCGCAACCAACAGTACGTAAGTCGTGACCTATACAACAGGGACACCACTTCTCTCAAAATTAAATGCAAACAGTTCGTCGAAACTGTTCCAAATTCAAATGACGCTTGTTGCTGATGCATGTTGCGCATGTTGTCTAGCGAATCTCAAAGATTTTCCCCTACCAAATATTGTCTGACGCGACTAGAGAAGTTTTCACTTTTATATTTTACCTGTATTATGTGCATTTAAATCTAGGTGAACCAAACCAAAAACCAAAGTAGTAGGAAAACCATAAACAAAAATACGAACCTATTAGTGTTATTCCATATTACATATACAACGCAATCATTACCATATTAGTACTACGGTTTCTTTGGCCGCCACACAAGCAGGTCAATTAAGCATCCAAGGCGGCGTCAATGCTGGGATGAACGTTGAATGAGCAGTACATCGTGGCTCACACGACTATATCTCATGCTTTAATATCCGTCGGCGACTTTGACTTGCCCCAAATACTATAACTTGTACGAGTTACGACGTTGGCATTTTGCCGCCACCGCTTCACAGCTACACATACACACTGTCCGGTGTTGCCAGAATGTAGTTGTTCTACTGATTTTTGTATACTTCTAATTAAATTCGTATCGGTTATACAATTATCTTACATGCCTTACATTAATATCTTAACTACATCTTTCCAACTCCTTAATGGTTTACTTTTGTTGGTATTTACTCATGCGTGTCATCTATCATACTAAAGCTATTTCTTACCGATTCTTTACATTTTAAATAAGACAATGCGCCGTATGTAGTTATTTTTAAACATGTACAATAAAAATACACTTTAATTGAATCACTGTTTTGTGGTCTATTTATTGTATTGCTTTTTATAGACAACAAAGAGGTTACAATGAACGGTCAAGTAATTTAAATGTGTAAAAGTATCGTTTCCCACCAAACCCTTTGAACGCCAGTGTCATCGAACGTGAAATGTATTCAATGTTCTCGATAACCATTATTACCGCCGACCCGACCGAATGTGAAATCGTCGAGTCCGCATTTCATCTAAAAAAAAAATCATTTTATTACAATAAATTCGTAATTTTAATCGTTATTATTGTAACAACGGCACGGGGTGCGTACGAGGTGCAACGATAAAATGTTCGGTTTACAACCGCATTTCGGCTGGAATCTCGTAAAATACGCGGAGGTATGGCGCGAAGCGGAATTCGCGCCGACGTTCGACGTTTAGTGCGCCCGCGTCGGGTAGACACGGCGAAAACAACTCGATGTCTATGGCCACTGCTATGCACGATTTGATGACAGACCTATTCGTGCATACTCATTTAAACTGGTTTTCATATATATCTCTGATTGTAAATTGATTATTTATATTTAAATGTAAAGGTACAATCTTTTCGTATAAGTGTTTTCTCTCTATTTTAGAATAGCACAACTTCGGGTCTTTCTAGGTTGTTGTATAAGACGACTTGTTAAGTCATAATATTGTATACTTAGAAATTGGAAACGCTGTGTATAAGGCATACTATGAACTTTGATAATCAAACTAGTAAGCTGGGATGACTATCAACTACATTTTCATTTGAACAATCTTGGTAAAAAAGCTGAAGGAACCAACACCTGAAAAATAGACATTTTCAGTGCACTGAAATTCTTTATTTCAAGCTTAAGCTTGAGCTAGACACTCGGACTCTTAGAAATTATTTGTGGCAACAGTATTTCAAACGTAACTCAATATTTTAATAGAATACTAAATTTCACAATACAAACAAAGGGATTTTATATTTTAGGGATCTTGAGTACGTGTTAAAAAAGTTTCAAGTTAAAATATCGTAGTGATATTTACTCAAATGTTATAGACGTAAGCAGAGCAAATATTTCTGCACCAGTTTCGATTTAAAAGTGTAGCTTATGGACTTACCGCTACAATGTATAATAGATCTTATGATTTATTAACAATTGGACAGAAGCACCTTGCCGGAGCGTGCAGCAGGTGCGGCCGAACAAAGAGGTTTGACGAAAGCAATAAATTATTAATTATGATAAAAAGCCCCGTCATACAATAACCGTACGCATTTGCTGAAATCACAAGAAAAAATACGAAAGATGTTTTGGAGAGCGGCGCCTAAAATCTTTTGTCTAGCGGCGTCCCGCGGTGACCGCGGCGAGTAGAAAAGCGACGTAACTTTGTCGAGGCGGCGCGTAGGGACAAAAGGTCCCCGGACAAAAAATGACATCATTTATTTTATTGCCCCGGGTGAGAATGTGCTACATTAATATCGCGTAGGCCTTAATGTTCAATCGCCCTAGGCTCGCCATCGGTCAACCTGACCGTTCTCTTATAAATTTCATCCGTCGCACCATTAAGCGAGTTGTGTTTTTGCGCGATGCAATTATTTGACGTGTTCTTCTCTCTATTTTTGTGGTGTTGGCGGGATTAATTATGTTGTCTTCGTGTTTCGTTATTACAATTTATATAGAGTCAGGATCCTTTTTGGTATTCAAACGAATTAAGATATTTAAACAAATCACTCCCATGACTTTTCTTACATTGTTGCGAATCCCTGTTTGCTTATCACATTATGACATCAAATATCTAAATCTATCGTAAATGCCCGCGTAATTTTAAATTGGCTCAAAGGCTCAAATTGTAACCACTATTTTTAGGATTCCAAAGGTATTGCTCGGCATTGTAAAATTCATGCACCAGATTAAAAGCATGAATACGATGGTTGAATATGAAGGCTCCTATTTTCGGAGGCCAAGGTCCACTGGGTGCTGGGTCCCAGCGCCAGTTATTGGTTAAATAGGGTATTCTGAGGGATCGCGATGCTTCTATAGCCAAGTTGTTTCATTTTTCCACAGTGCTGCCTCACTTTGCCTGATCCGTTTTATAATGTAGCAATAAAATTGAAGTGGATCAAGGTACCTGGTGCAATCGACTTGAGTATAATTAATGTACGGTAGTGCGATGGGAGCTGCTCTAAGAAATGATGCACGATAATAAATCATTGCAGAGTCGACCTCCATGATGGATGGCGGGTGGCGCAACTGCATGCAAAAATGGAAATGTATAAAATATACATATATTGATCGAGATTTACTATTTCATATTTTGAAAACGATATGAGCTTTGCTTACTTTTACTATACTGGACAGAAAGATAAACTGACTTAAAATTTAGGTTATTCAAGCGGCCCATTTTAGTCTGAAGAACATATTAATCGCAGGTTATCTCTTCATTACGAAATATTCCGCCATATGTATCGCAACAATTCATAAAATGTTCTCTTATAGTTTATTACACAAGAAACACAGAAAAGTTAGAATTATTCATTAAAGAAAGAAATAAGTATCTCTGTTGATAAGTCTAACTTGCCCAAAAATTAAAATCTATGATTAGTTTTTTTTATATATTAAAAATGAATCCCTATTTCCCTTGGTCACAACATCACGCATGAACGGCTGGATCGGTTTCGCTAAATTTCTCGTGTGTTTGTTATTGCCAGGAGAAGGTTCTTATGAAAGAGAAAATTAAGAAAGTTGTGCGGGGAATTTGAAAATTGACAAACAAAAGCTCCAGGATCCTCCAGGAAGCTCCATATCAACTTTTCTAATGTAACCTTAGGGCTTTTGACATAACCAGCATTCGTTTATCAATTGATATTTGGCGCGTTTGTCAGAAGGCGAGCTGCAAATATCATTCATAATAACAGGTTATAAGTCGTTCATTCGTTCGGCACAACTAGTCGTAAATAGATAGGTGCAACATTCGGGGAAGCATAGTTATTTAAATTACGTGCCATTGATATTTCCGTACCTAATTTCATATTATTGTTAAAAACTGAATTACATAAATTATTTAAATGATGATGAAAACTTCGTTCCGCCTTATATTTAATTATTTTACTGCTTGAGGCAACCATTGTGTCATTGAGACCGGACAGCGCCGTCGATACGGCGATGCGTGATTTTTGTCACAATTTCAAGGGTGCTTAACTTTTTGCAAGGAACCCTAATTATTTGTATCGTTACAATATTACCTATCTTCCAGTAAAAGTCCCATCCAATCTATACATCATGTGTAATGACTAAGGAAATGTTATTTTTATATTACATAAAAACACTTCAATTTTATTTATCTGTATAGATTATTGTTTAGAATTGAATTACCTATGTAATAAATAAATAAATGATTTTTCTTGGTTAACGACCGATTTCATTCTCTTCGGGCATTTCGCGGCTGCATGGGCACGTAACAGCTAGTTTTTACGGTTTACAATTCTAGAGACGTGACAATATTGATGTAAAACACGGGCATCTTTTGTCGGTTTTCTGGTTTTTTCACGAGAAAATGGACTAATGTTTGGTACGTGAGCGATAAGAGGTTTCGAGTGCTTTAATTTTGCCGATAGTCGCTGGGCGCTACTATCTAAATGCTTTAGCTAAATAAAATAAGTTTCATTTAAACAAATTGGCCCAAAAACATTTTTTTACCAGGAGAGCTGATTGGACTATGCGTGTGACTATTGAATCTGAAATTTGGACTCCTTAACGTACTTAGATAGATTTCACCGTTTGCAGTCGAAAACAAGTTTAAGAAACGACGTTTTGCTTAATCGAGTTTAAAGTTGAATTCTAATCTTGGTTTTCGTTAAACAGATTTCACCAGCTCCAATTTAATCGCCATTACTAAAACAAAGTTAAGTGACGTACAGCGTAAACATCGCCTTCAATCTAAGCGCGGATGTCATGTTAAACAGTTTGTATATCTCATACTCTCAAGTATCTCGTATGTATGTAGCTGTCAAATTGAATACGCGTTCACAGAGGTAAACGCCGAAAATCGACCATTCGGAATTTAAACTCGGAGCATAACTGCGGTTAGTTTATATTGGTGAAATGCAATTTCGAGCTCTAAACTCCGTTACACTCGTAAAACGAGTTTCGAGTTTTAGTTCGAACTAATCGTGTTTATAATGAACGTTGAAATCGCTCCCCAACTCACATAAATTACAAAGCCAGCATTTGATTCGGAATATCCAGCTCCGTTCAATCGTGTCAACTACGGATATAATGCAATTGTTTGTTTAAGGCTGCATTGAACTGATAGACACGTCGTCGTATTGTCACACTTGAAGGAGCTCTGTTCCCGAGGCCGCGAATTCCAACCCAACCTCGGCAGCCGATCACTTCCTACATTGTTTTTTCTTGTCAATCATCGCCTAACGCGGAAGGTCGACAATTCGAACAACGGTGAAAGCCTCCGAAATTAATATTCAGCCTTTGAAGTCACTAACCTAAAAATGCCAATGTAGACATGGTATGTACGATCTGTAAACTTGCATTTTTTCGTTTTTTATGTATTATCACCACGTTAGGATCTAAATATCTTACTTCGCTACTGTTTATTTGAAGAGCGCTTCAGACTACCATAATCACTGACAGAAAACGAAGCGTACAAACATATATCACTAGATGACGCATGCGATTGTGGTTTGGGGCGGGAGTAAGTAATAGCGTACAGACAGACACACTCGGCAAGTCTTTGTTTAATAATATTCAGTGATTTAACTTCATTTATTCAATTTTACTACATGTAATAAAGATTCAGAACGTAAAGACGTAAGTTTATTGCTTTTTAATAGTGGATAATTACTACCATAAACAATGATTTTCCGCACTTTACTCTAGAACACGACTATAAAAAATTATTATCACTGGTTTTTAATTGCATTTTTTTTAATTTACTCGAAAAGTAATATAAAACAAGTCACGATTAACGGTCAGAATATTTTGTTGGTTCCCTGCTGGTTTGAATTTTCTCCGAAGTAAATTTTGTTCGCGCTTTTTTTTCTCGTTTTTAAAAATCGCTAACATCTTACTTTCGAATCTGGTCCATCGGCAACTGACGCCTCTTGTTACTTTTAAGAACTAGTATTAACGCTTCGGTTAAGGAGTAAAGGACTAGCCTTAATTCTATAAAATTAATTGAGAATCTCCTTCCAAAGTCGCTTCCCATATAAGAAGTTTCGAGGGGCTCGCGACTCGAAGATACGCGAACGGAACCTATTTGGAATAGTTTCGGAGTAAGTAGGTAGCTAAACTGACGTAGGTCAGTACTCTATGCAGAGCGTGCATGGAGAAAGTGTCTTGCTACACTACCTCTGTTTCTCGTAACCAGAGAAGTTTCACAGTACCTATTGAAAATGATGCTCGCGGAATAAAGAAGAGTCTTTTATTTCATTATTCCGGACCCGCAGACTCTATATCTCTCTCAATCTCTCTCGCTATCTCCCCACACTTTCTACAACACTTTGGAACACATAAACGCGCCGTTTTTTCATCATGATTGACTTTAACTTATTTGAACCAATATTTAAGTTAGAGAACCTGAAGATAGTGTATCATAGAAATCCCGGCTTACGTTGTCACATTAAATACAGGGCTACAGTTTTCTCAATTATTTAAGCAGATTTTAAATCTGTGTTGATCACAAAAACTATGTTATATGCTCCTACTTATAGCTGTTGTCAAGTCGCTTACAATATTGCAAATTGAAAAAAGGAAACATCAACCGTGTCGACTGCATGTACTTCACACTGTACACTTCCGATAAGTTATCTTTGGTCGTTAAAAAAGTAAATAAAACTTCAGCGCTAAATGAGTTTAGATAAGCGGCCATTTTGTGTGGCGTGCCCAATGGTTAGACGTATGCTATCGTCGAACTGCATGTTATCAGATCGATTTATGAACACTACACGCTGATTGGCGGAACAATCGACTGCGTTCTGAATGTCGTCTTATGCGTAATACAAAATCATAAACTAGTAAAGAAAAAGAAATGGGTTAAGGTTTTATAGTTTACTGCTGGTTTCATTGTATTTTTATTAATTTAGGGCAAGCTACAGTGGCCTGGTGTTAAGTGATCACCGCGACTCATGAACATCACAACACCAAAGGAAATCAAAAGCATTACACTTTCAAATTAGTGTTTATAAGTAAAATAAAACTAGACCTAATCGAAGCTCATAACTTTAACACAATGTTGCCGTAACAAACAGCGTAGCTCGAGCTGGATAATTTGACAGTAGTAGAGCCCGCGACGACTGGACCAGTGAAATGCCGCGACCTTATCGTAGACAGGCGTGGAGAGTATTGTTTGGTTCAGGAGACCCGGAGTCGGTCCTCTACCCCTTCCCATCGTTTCCTATACAGGAAAGGATGGCAAGGAAGGAATTGGACGGGAGAGGTGATCAGTACGAGAGGGATATATCTTTTATCCGGTTTATCCGATACTCTGTCCATTAAAGGTAGGCAACACATCTGCAACTCTTCGCTCGTTTGCCGCCTTCTTCCATAAAAAAATGGTTCTTGATCCTAACTGCCTAAGTTCCCTTAGCGTGTGCACGTACACGTACATTTTTGTACACGCGGACGACGCGGGTACGCGATTTGGACGCCTAGCGAATGCAAGACCGTTGACGTGTTGTTACTTTGTATTGTATCGCCACAAACCATGCGTAGAGGATGCGCTCATAAACGCGGGGCGTTTGCGCGCACACCTAGCACCTAGTGCGAAGTTACAAAGCGACTAGCTAACAAACAATTCATATTTTTACCTTTTCTGATTGAAATTCCGGATTCCAAATTATATTTTTGTATCCTCTAGAAGCTGGCGCCACGTGTCATTAAAAAGCAAATCAGTATGTTCTCGGCGTTGACGCTGGTAAATTCACCGTGGCCAGGCGGCTGCGCTGCGCGTTCAATTTGTAACTTGTCTTATTTTACTTAATTGGATGCGTGCGTCGCGTCGACGTGGCTCGCGACATAAAATGATTAAATGTTATTTTAGTCTTGCTTACTATTAAAAACGCATGGATTTCATTTTGCTCAAAATTAAATTCCAAATGTATAACTTTAGATAGGTTGCCGTATTGTGTTTAGAGAATAGCAACTTAGTGACGTATTAACTATTCCTACTCTTTGCATAATATTTATAAGTATTATAATTACGTTTTAATAAAATTATTTATTAAAACCACTGAAACTTAGATGTTCTAAAGTTGTGTTCATTTATGTCCTTCGCATAAGCACGATCAAGAGAGCAAACGCGCAAGTGGTTTGCCTGATGTTAAGTGACCGCTACCCATAGACGGATGTCTATGCAACAAGCAAAGAACCCTTTGTCGCGAATGTATGTTTTGAGGGCACTACTCTGGTTGCCACAGCCAGCATCGGTATTCTCGGCGTTGACATATCGAGTGACGTTCAGTTTCGTGGTCACTTGGAAGACAAGGCCAAATTGGCCTCTAAAAAGCTGGGTGTACTCACTAGAGCGAAGCAGTATTTCCAGCCGGGCCACCGCCTTCAGCTATACAAGGCGCAAGTTCGGCCCCACATGGAATACTGCTCGCATCTCTGGGCGGGAGCACCCCAATACCAGCTTCTTCCATTTGACCGCATACAACGGAGAGCGACTCGAATCGTCAACGACCGAGCTCTTACCGATCAGCTTGATACTCTGGCCTTGCGGAGGGACGTCAGCTCCCTCTGCATTTTTTACCGTATATACCACGGGGAGTGTTCCGAAGAACTGTTTGGAACGATTCCTGCCGCCGAGTTTCGTCATCGTACGACACGACAGACCGCCAGGTACCATCCACATCATCTGGATGGCTGGCATTCCTCAACAGTGCGGTTCTCTCGACATTTCCTGCCACGCACAGCCGCGTTGTGGAATGGTCTATCCTCGGCGGTATTTCCAAACCAGTACGACTTGGGGTCCTTCAAGAAGCGAGCCTTTCTTTTTCTAAAAGGCCGGCAACGCATCTGCAGTTCCTCTGGTGTTGCGGGTGTCCATGGGCGTCGTTGATCACCTGGGTGTTCCCGCCGCTCGTTTGCCCCCTTCTCTTATAAAAAATAAAAAAAGCAAATGATTTGCGTTGCCTACCTTTAGTGGACAGAGGGGATGGGCCGGAAAAGCATATTTCCTTTTTCGATCCATCGCCTCCCCGTAATACTTCTTAGGAAAGGATGGCAAGGAGAAGAGGACTAAAATTGGGCATCCTGCACCTGCTCACTTATCAGACGAAACGCATAATACGTCTATTTCACTCCTGTCGTCTGTGAGGTCATGGTATTTCCCCGGTCGAGCCGGCCTATTCCAGCAATAGTTGTCAGACGTAAATTAATGATAATTGCTTAACAATATAACATCTTAATTTTATTATATTAAGTAATATGATAAAATATATGATCTTATTAAATAACTTTTTTCACTCCAGAATTGAATAAAACATTTTATTTATAATAATGTAATGGTAATAATATACCTAGAGTAGGTAAATTCATTCTAATCTTTATAGTATATCTTTGTTAAAAGTAAAATGAAATTAAAAAAACAAATAGCCTTTGAAGACATTATGAACGGATTCGTGCGGAAATAAGTATCGCGTAGTTACGCCAATTAGAGGTAGATGGCGCATGCGCGCGCGCCGTGTGGCCCCGCGTCAGAACAGACGTTTTACTTTTTTACGCTATTTACATCTTCTTGCTTTTGATTTATCTTGATAAATATAATAACTAACATTTTTAAATCTTATTTTTGAACGGCTGTTTGAAGTGAGAATTCGTCGGCCGATTTTTTTAAATTCGTTAATAAATAAAAATTACTATCTCCTCTATGAACCAATTGTTACAAGGAGTGTTGTGCTGTTATCTATATAATTCAACATGATTTAAGTTTGAAAACTTAAAAATGATTTATTAAAATCCCATTGTCAAAAACCTCTTCCATAAAACCGTAACTGTATGTTTACAATCAGCTTTGATAAATACTAAATAAATAATTTACGACTGCCTTCATTAGTATTCCGCGAACACATGTATAGGTGCCCTAAAAATCGCGTCGCACACATACGGCGCACGACACTAATGTTTATGGCGGAACGAAAAATGAAAAGGAAAAAATACGGTCAACCCAACTGTTCGATACTTAAGTATTATAGTTAGTTATATTGTGTGCCGCGGCGGGGAGCCGGCCGCCTGCGGTGGCGCTCCGCTCTAGACCCAAACTACTAGCTCAGCTCGGTCTTGCGCCGACGTTTCGCTTTACAACCGGCGTGATAAATCTAAGTCTAGACTACTTGGACCCTCACTTGATATTGATATACATTTTTTTCTTTGTAACAACGGGCAACCTAAACTACTGGGCTTAGGAACGTAAAATTTCATAATGGTGACGTGCGTAAGGATGCACTTTCGGAAATTCAACAAAACTTACTATTACTAATAACGACATTCTTAGTTTCTGTTAAAATTGGCCAGACATGACGACATGAGCGTTGAAATTTTTGTATAGAAATATGGTGGCTCTAATGAAAAAATCGAAGTACTTAATTGATCGAGCCGAACAAAGTAGTAAAATCTATAAGATATCGCAGACATAGTGCCACCAATAGTGCACAAGCCACATGCGTTAATAATTCAGCAACGAACAAGGAAGAAATATTTATCAAAAAAATTACAATATGACAAACGTTTTGGTAAATCATACGCTATGTATCGTAAAGATCGGTCAAACCATTAAGTTATAACCAAATAAACAGATTGACAAAAATAAATAAAATACAATTGCTGTCAGATTACTCTGGCCGAATAAAGGCGTTCCTAATATTCCTATGTTTTATCATTTCGTTTGAAAGTCAACATTTAAACTTTTAGGGAAGTGGATTTGGATTAATTGATAAGATTAGGTAGGCAGAAGTTATAAAAATAAGATTTGGATAATGTATGCCTTTAAAGTGGAAATGTGTCAGTATTTTATACGGACGCGACGTCTGCAAACTGTCAAGGGTATTAAAAATTCCTTGTCATGTCCACCCCATAAGGAGATGTTGTCATGAATATATTTTTTGTCATTTTAATGTTCGACGTTTGTGTCCGACTGTTTTTTAATCGTCAATGGTGGGTAGTTAGCATTAAAACGGGCGAATTTATATCGCTAGTGTATTATCGGTTATGGCCGGCCGTAATGTCGACTCATTAGCGGTAGGGGGCGCCTCGTCGCAGGTACACGGGTACTGGGGGCGAGGAGAACAATGTCCGCGGCCGGCTCGTATTAATCATCTTTTATACTTTGCCGCAGGGTGGTTCCGCAATATTACGTACTAATATATATTTTTAGGTGAAATTATTGATGCGATAATACTTGCGTGAAGTGAATGTGAATAATAAATAAATAAGTAAGTTAAATAAAAAGCTTTCATATAAGCTCTTCTGAAAAGAAGTTGTGGTCAATTTATACGTCAACTATCTATAATATAACAGTATATAAATATACTCGTTTGAAAAGTGAGTTTAGATGATCGAATTTGACACCAATGATCATGATAAGGATAAAAAGACATTATAGACGAAAATTAATTAATAATGTAAGTTCTATTCCCAGGTAACCAATATATTGGGCATCCAGTACCCAACACATTGGCCTAAATTTTGGCTATATCTGTACACTACGATTAGATTAAAATCGTACTTATGAGAAATCTTAATGCATTTCTTAACGATTTTTAAAAGATTAATACTTCGATATTAGAATGGACCCTTCACAGCAGTGTATGTATGAATTATAGTGTTTAACACCACAAGGCTTGTTCGCGCTGGCTTCCCGCGGCGCGGCGCTGGCCCGAAACGTTCCAGTGTATCGACACCCTTAACGAAACTCCGAGCTTTATCATTATACTACAAAAGTAACGTAGAACCTAGCTTCTAGTGTTACAACAGCTAAAATATACCGTTGCTTTATAGCTTGGACATCTATGAATTTATTTATGTTGTAAATTAATATTATAACTTTTATATGTTTGTTGTAAATTTGCAAGTTTGCAAACGTATTTATTGTTAGTGACGTGACGTAAGAGGTAGGAAATATTTATCGATAGTTTCGTATGGGCATAAAAACGGTATATTATACATTTAGAAAGCACGGCCGAGGTCTGAATGTCTTGTAGTATAAATTTTATGTTAAAACTTGTTATCCGGTTTGTTACGTAGTTCATAATTTCACAAACAATATTAAACATGAAACAATACTATAAAGTATCAAAACAATAAAACTACCCGCAAACAAATTATATTTAAAGACACAAAATACAGCACTTTACAGATAATATTGAAAATCTATGTATAATTTGTTTTTGTAAACCAACCCTTACCGTTTATGGTAAATTTCGTGATTCTTAAAATGTTTTCGAAAGCCAATTTCACTTCACTTTAACTCGCGATTTTCAAAAAATTACAACATTTCCGATGGAAATATAAAAGTTTAATAGCCGCCATGGATGTGACGTTTGTTTGTTTACAAAAATTCTGTGTTGATGTGCAACTAACTATCGGAAGACATATTTAGGCAGGTAGTTTATACAGGTTATTGTAGAGTTTTCGTCTTGGAATCCTACTCTATGGCCATTTGCACTAAGCTTATTCCATTATACCTGCATTCAAAACCTAATAAGCTGCACGAACACCGAGTATTGTGTTTAATTTTTCTGTTCTACAACATTACATCTTACTCATAAAGTATAATTAAAATAAAAAAACATCGAACACATTCAACCCAAATATTTTAATAGCCACAGATTATGTTTACAAAATTTTTTGTCCGACAATTTTTTACCGAGATCGTCTATGAGTGGTGCGATTAAGTAATAAACGTTATAATTTTGGGCATAAAGTAACGGAACACGTCAATTTGGAACGTTTAACATTATCGAAACGGTCGACGGACAAAACTAACTAATGCCGGCGACCTCTTTCGCGCCAATTTACAAAATTATAAACGAAATAAAATCCGAAAATTCGAATTTTACAAAAATAAATAAAATGTCTACAAATAGTTTTTATTATCTTTTAGAATACTTATTAAAACATTAGTAAATGTCATGACCATTTGTATATACATAATATTGTATGACAGAAAGCTGTTTGAGTTCACGGTATTAACCCACCTCGATACAAGATCAAAAAGCATCATTTGAACAAAGTTCTCCGCAAATATCCTAACAGTGGCTTTAAGTATCGCATACGTAGTGTAAATATATAAAATACTATATGTATACCTATTTTAGAGGGTTAGCTTCATATTCCTTATTCGCCTGTTATTGAATTAAAACTTCTTTCCAACTCAATAGCGTAAACTGAGGAACTGAGGCTATTCACCTTCTCAGATGCAACGATACAAGTGTATGCACAAAATTGTTCTGTATTATACGTCTGAACACAGATCTACAGACAAACGTTATTCGTTAAAATTACTTCTATAACACCGATCGGCGATAGTCCCAAGGTTAGTGTTGCGCCGCCGGGTGTTGTAATAGACAAGTTTTATATTTTTTTTTAAGCGCCGCGTGACGTCACAGCACTACTTTACCAGTGGCATTGTAAAGAATTTATACCATATTAACACGACACATGAGCACCATGTCAAGAATTTACTTGTACATTAATAAGTAAAAGACATTACTTGGTACATATTGAATATAGTACCTACTAATATCCATGGCCATGAATTTATACTAATGACAGATATTTATCGTTATTGTATATAAAGATCTTTATTGTCAAGGTACAAGCTGCAGGCTACTGTTTCTTTCGCTGACAAAATAGTAATATCGACTTAAGTAACCCCGGTATTGCAATTGATAATGAATTCTATATCACATATAAAACTTACCTACTCTATCCTCGTAAGTTTAAACGATGCAGAAAGGTCGAACATATTGCTTTTTCTTACAACAATCGTCAAACCGTTTCTTAGAACAGAACCGTCTTATTTTATGTCATATTCTACAATGTGGCAGAAGCTTATCCATTGCATCGGTTTATGTAAAGAAGGGAATGAAGTTAACAGTTAGTGGCGGTAAATCCTCCTTAACTTCTGTCTCGTTATATTAATAAATCGATATGTGTACAAGAAGTATCAGTTATATTTTAATTTTAGCGTCTAGCAGAGGTATGAGCAGTAAATCATAAATGTTACTGGCATGTGAGAAACACCGCTATAGTCGTAAAGTTAGCGACGTAAAAGTATTATATATTTTGTTTGGTACTAAATTTCGATATAAAACTTTTGTTATACAACATTGTTCTAGAACACTATAGTTTAACAGTCTTCTGGTTGCTTAAGATAATTTTAATACCATTTTTAAAAAGCATCAGTTATCACAATTTAATTAATTTGCCTATAAATTATAAAATGAAAACCAACCATTTCAATATTAATCTTTTTCAATATACTTTATAATATATATTAAATTTAAAGACAGTAAAATCGAATATATCGATGTGATTCTAACGTAACTCCCGTACACCACTGGTCCCGCTGCGCTTCCTTTGATATGGCCGATGCGCCCACGCAAACATTTGCACAAAATACGCATTTATAAAGTCGCTGAAGGCTCCGGTCTGATTCATATTACGAATGATAATTGTTTTACATGTAATTACTGTACACGTAGTACTATCGGTGCAACATTAGACGGCCGAGTGGCGTCCCAGGTATTGCTAGAAAGATGAAGTTGAGGACATGCTTCAACTTAAATTCGAAACTGGCGAGAGATGGCGCGAGATCGGAGAAAGGGAGACTTGTCGGGCGCCAAGGCCCACTTTGGGTCACTGCGCCGCTCTAGTCAGTTTTGTACAATGTTTTTTCAGTTTGGTTTTGATACTTTTTTAAAAGTAATCTCTAGAAAAGTGTAAGTATTAGCAAAGTAAAATTTGTAAGTTTTTAAACTATGTTTATTTAATGGTTTATATGCTACAACAATATAGTAACTAGCTTCAATTTTAACCACCAGACAAATTTATTATTGTAATGTTATTATGTTTCGTCTAATCAGTGAATACAGTCAACAAAGACATATTTAGTACGTTACTCACTTTAATTGTCGCTTGAAAATAAAATAAAACACATTAAAATGATAATGCCAATAAAAGCAATCTATTTCACTTGCTAATGGGCGTACTGCCTCAATTATCGACTATATAATTTATAAATTAATTAATTGCAAAGTTTTTAGATGCGTTTGTCTTTGACTGTAAATAATTAATCGTTAAATAAGGAGCAGAGAAGCAGTAAATTGGTATTGGTTGTTAATTTCTTCATTAATTGTTGTCTTACGGTCAGCAAATAATTACTATAATTGTAGCAACTTGTAACTTCAAAATGATGTGAATGCATATCTAAAAGCATTTCATTATTGGTATCACAGTCTATTTCAGATTATTAAGTTCATCACTTAATTAAAAACATAATTGACTTATAAACATAGATACCTTACAGCACTAAAGGCTTAGGGGGTACTAACCAACATGTATCTTTTTATATCTACGAATAAAAAATGCATAAAGTATAACCATTCGACAATGACACAAATACCTCACAGTCAAGGCGATACTATTTTTCAATAAAATGCCACTGTCTTTATAATGGTAGTACCACACGACACGGGATAAAACGTGGTCGTTAAAGCTCTCCGATTAGTTGCGCGGACGCACGCGACCGCTCGCTATAACGCGCCGTGAACGCATAACGACCGTCTGAATATGATTTTATAATTGTACCATTTTCAAATTAGCCGAGGAGAAGGAAAATGCGCCATGGTTTATTACTACAACTCCTTCAGATTGGTTTGTCCACCGCCATAGAAAAAGGCGAAGTTGCTATAGGTTGGAGTATAGCTTTGGTCTAGATTTAAAGGCCGATTCGCGTGTTGTTTGGTTGTTATTTCATAAGGCACGCGAAAAATATAAAAGACAT
The DNA here is from genome assembly GCA_029849275.1 of Papilio elwesi. Taxonomy (NCBI): domain Eukaryota; kingdom Metazoa; phylum Arthropoda; class Insecta; order Lepidoptera; family Papilionidae; genus Papilio; species Papilio elwesi. The sequence continues at coordinate 3,549,605 of CM056707.1, read as the reverse complement.
TAGTGTTGGCGCTTCTTAATGTCACGGTCACATGTGTCAGTACGTGCGTTATTTAATTGAATTTTTAGAATTTATTTCGCGTTAGCTCTTAGTTTCATCGAAAGTAGCATTAGTAGCTGCTTTAGTAAGTTGTAGCAAGTACAGTAAAGTGGTAAATAACGACAGAGTTGTACATACAAAGAAAAATCATACACTTTTTAGTCTCAGTCCTTGAGGTTCTAAGGTAAGGTCTCATTAGCTGTTCTTATAAATACACGTGTTGATTCAAGATCGTCCTGGTATTGCAATTGTCGCGCAAAACTACGCACAAAGACAATTGACTATCCCTTTTTATTATATATATTTGGAAATGTCTATGGAGCCATAGACTGCCGCCAGTCGTGTCAGGCGATTATATAAATTTTATAGTTAAATATTTATTTTAATTATCGTGGTTCTTTTAAATTAAAAATAGAATTTCGATTTATATTCAGCCATTCGCCACAACGGCACGTTTCAAACGCGGCGTGCCTGAACGTCAGAACTTTGTATAAAGGAAAAGGACACGGCTGTTGTGAAACTATTTACTGTTCATTGCCGCTGTGGTCTGAATGTAATTACAATGTAAGTGCGAGATATAAACCAATATACGACGTGCAAATATACTCTTTCTTCGACCGCAAGAACCGATCGGTGGTGTAACTATAAAACTTTGGTCCGAGACGGCCCGACAAAGTGGCGCGATTTCCCAACGACCGATCTTGTATCGCTCTTACGAAGTTCTCATTCCGTTTTATTGTGCGGTTACGATTGCCGCAGTATATATGTAGATATACAATATCCTTTCTGTAACCTCCTTACCCAAAATGTAAAAAATATTGCGAGTTTTTGTTGCATTATTAACTAAAACTTATTCCTTAACGCGCTTTACATTTAAAATGAGTTAAACTATTTTATTCATGTAAATCTATTTTTCATTTAGGCAAAATTTTTCATCATCACCAACGTAATGCTAAAAACTTACAGATCATTACATGATTATTTATTAAATTGTCAATTATAATTAATTAAAGAATGTTAAGTTTTTTTTTAATTGATACCCATTACATCCAAGAATATTATTTATAAAATATTATTAACATGTTTTATGTCTTTTTAAAATAAAAAGTAACAAAATTTACGTCGTCATTTTTTTTAACCATTATTACTACTTCATTGATGTAGATCTTGTCGAGGTTGCGGGAGTCCACTGAATGAAAGTCACATGGTCAATGGGGAGGCCTACGTTTAGAATTGGTCACAATTGGTCGGCTGAATGGACTACGACGACTACTACTTCATTGCAGGATTATTAAGCATTCCTCCTAATTCATTATTTTAACCTTCCCTTGTCTTGATAACACGATATTGTGTGAGTATCGCATTCGAACTCTCAACCTTAGCTTTAGAATGTGGACCTAATTATTTAGGATGTAGTCAACATCCTCAATGATTAGGTTATTTACGCTTATCTTTGAATAATTAATATAATTTATAATATTTCTTTTACATAGGTGTGGTTCCAAAATAAGCGATCAAAAGAGCGTCGCTTAAAACAGCTGACGTCAATGGGCAGAGGTCCGTTCTTTGGGTCATCGCGCAAGATGCGGGGATTCCCAATGAACCTCTCGCCCGGGGGGCTGGAAGAGGGCCCGCCGGGGTTTCCCTACTTCGCGACTGCAGATGGCAAGTTCGAGTTTGGCTATGGGCCGCCGTTCCACCATGACGCGCCGTTCTTCCACCCGCCGCCCGCGATGCCGTTCAATCAGCCAGGTATACAGACTCACAAGATACACACTAATCAAATGAGCACTTCAATGTTTTCATTCCTTTGAAATATGTTTATATAGTAACCACTATTCCAGGGTTTTTTACTTTATTATATCGCAAATATAAATATCGTAAGCTTACCAAAAATACCCGTAAACACGAGCGTGTATGTGTAGACGTATGGATGAAAAAGAAGCGAGAGAGGTGTGCCATGATAAAATAGAAATCTGTACGTACCTCTTTGGGTTACGGGCGTGAGCCCCTATATATAGATTTCATTAAAATAAAACATCATTCAAGGACTAGGGATTTAGAAGTATTATTATAATGCAGTAGCTTTTAAACTGTCACCCCAATCTACACTTCTTAATGCAGTTATAACCAAGTTCTATTATGAAAAGAAACTATTTTATAGAACTAGGTAATTCTCGTTTCTTATTAATTAATTAATGTAATTTTTTTACGAATAAATACAAAAACAAATGCTCAGTTCAGCCCTCGTTACCTTTGTTTTCGTGTCATATTTGAGAGAATGTTGGATTTCCCTAAATCTTAAACATTATTCAATTATATTGACTCCTCTGCCTACCCTAACTATTCTTAGTTAGGGTGTAATGTGTCATGTACCAGGCGCATATTAACGTGAGCAGGTCGTTTCGCAGGCGGTATGGATTCGATGCCGGGCGGGGAGTTCCCCGAGCAGTTCCCGCCGCCGGACCACCTCGTGCTGCCACGGCCCTCATCCCCCGAGTTCACCTTCGGAGACGCCCCTCCCCCTTTGCACCCCGAGGGTCTCGTCTGGTAGCTGAAGCCGGAGCCGCGGGACTTCCACGACTGATGCGGCTCAACGGTATACAAAGTGGACTTTTCTAACGGTGTTCTTATCTAATGTGGGAATGTGACGTTTTAAGCTTTGAATTTCGAATTTAGAACGCAGTGCTCTGTGACGTGTTGTTTTTTTATAATTTTAAAAGGCAATGGCGACCATTGTTATGGTAGTGATGTACAGTATTTGAATCCTTCCGGACTTATTTTAAATAAAGAATGTTTGCATTAAAATTACCGATATGTAAAATTGAAACAACTTTTAAAATGTATGAGAATATATTAAATAATTATTATTTAAAAAAATCTTATGCAGTCAAATTGAACTGGAATTTTATTTGTATTGTATTGATTAAAAAGTGAACCAATTACAATCTGCACATTAAGTAACTGGAGCTGTAGTTACGTTGAATTGTACTATGATTTATTTGTATCTGTAAAGTGTACATAAATACTATTTTATAATGTAAATTTTTTCTTAGTTACACTTAAATAATTTATTTTAATATATTAATAATTCTATATAATAACAATTGTTTTGGTTCCTATTTTAAGATAGAAGTGTAATGCATTTGTGTATTTATTTCTTATTTTGATAACCCTTTAGAAATGGTTAGTAATTTAAGCCGTATTAGATATAAATCTTAAAAAGGTAGAAAATGTAAATAGACAAGATTATTTGTAAATAATATATCCTGTAAGCACGTTTGGTATACAGGTTAGACGCGTAATGATGTATAATGTAAATAAATAGATGAAACTTTATGTACCTATAGTATATGTTGTAGATTTACCGGTATTGGTATTGACGATATAGGCAACTTGAACTAGTTATGAATATTGAGTATATGTTACAACAATGACACATGTCTCCAATATTGACGATGTTCTTTTGTAACAATCAGGCAATTCTTTTTGTCTATACAAAAAGTACCCAAAACTGAATCGAAAAGGCATTTAAACAATGAATTTTATGCTTACTTTTGTGTAAAGGTAAAATGTTCATTAATTGGAAACCAACAAATAATTTTATTGTACTAACTAAATAGTACTGCGGGTGAAATAAACGTGTTTTCTGTACGTATGGAAGTTTATCTCTATTGCGCATGAGGATGCTAAATGTTGGACTTCCTCTGTACATTGATATTTAGTAAATTTGATCGACTTTAAATACGGTCGAATACTTGTCATATATAACATTGTTACAGTGATCTTACAATCTCCAATCCATAGTGCATTTCAAAAAATAGGTTATGTTACTTTTTTAAATCTAAATCCTTTTATTTTCAGTCGCGAACTGCTAAGCTTATTAAAATAATAATTAGCACATAAATGAAAAGTAGCTTTGCGTAAAATTTATTATTAATCTTCTGATTTTGTAAAATTTTATTTCACTTTTTGCTTTTAATGCTCTTACGATCCTTGTACTCAAAATTTTATATTAATTGGGCTTAAAATTATAATTTTCTGTTTTAATTTTTATTCAAACTCCAATTAAATAGGAGATGCATAATATTAACGATTGCATTTCATTGTTACGTCACAGTATAATGAGCCTGGTTTTTCAATACGCATGTAATTCTGGTTTTAAACCAACAAGTCTGACACCGAAACTTGAACCATATTATTTCCTAGAATTGGTTTTAAAATACGATTATTTTCATAATAAGAATTTCCATGTATTTCCTATCTAAAAAATTATATTGTGACAAAACTAATAGTTATGCCATGTGAATAATGTATGTACATAGTATGGTCCGTTTCTTCAATAACAGGAGGAAGGAGAAGTTGTTGTAAATCAAAATGTACTTAGTATGTACTCTAGTAGTAATAAGTGTTAATATCCAGTACATGCTGCTATCTATCTGTACTTAGTAAATAATATCATAATGGAATTGTCTGTAAGAATAAACTCTACTCGATTAATAAATTGTTTTTGATTTAATTAAATACGAGATATCTATCTACTTTCGAATTACGGGGGATGATTTTTTTAAAGAAAAAAGCGGCAAAACCTGATGTTGCGTGAATACCATTTTCATGAACAACTGCAAGCAAATGAATCTGTCAGCAGATCTGTCAGCCTTTTTAGACAGGGAAGAGGGTAGATGAGAAGTGGAAAAAGAGCTAAGAAGGTGGAGAGGGTTAGACCTCCGTCACCCCAATTATCAGATGGAACACAAAATCATGAAAAATTGTACGCAGTGTTTGTGAGCTATTCGTCTTTTCCAGGACGAGGCACTGTTAACTGCGATACAAAATCATCAACCCCACATGACAAAACGTCAAGCACACGGATAGTGACTGTAAATAAGGATAGGATGGGAACGGAAAGAGGATAGGATGGGAACGGGAAGAGGATTGGATAGGAAGGGGGTTAACGGGGAAAAGGAAATATCGTTTTCTTTGTCTATGTCCTCTGTCCATTAAAAGTAGGCAACGCATCTGCAACATTTTTCCTTGTTACGGATGTCTATGGGTAGCGTTCACTTTGCATAAGGTTTGCTCGTTGGTCACCTTATTATATTAAAAAAATAGGTTTTATCTGCATTACACACTACACGTGATTAGACAAAACATTTGTCAACTAGGTTCTTGTAACACTTGTAACTAAATTGCACGGCGGGTGAAACCGCGAGGCACAGTTTGTTATATAATAAACCGAACATTTTAAAAAGCCCTTTCGTAAATTTATGTAGGCTTGTTAAAGGAAAACAAGATTCGTATATACTATCTTATATATATTCGTATATGACAACATACGGGGTCAAATTATTAATAAAAAAAAAACAAAACTATACTTTGTTTCACAGCAACATGTGATTTTTGTAAATAAAGGTTACGGTATAATCCATAAATTAAAAAAAAACGAAAAACATTTTCGATTTCCTAAAAATTACAACATTTTTGATGAAAGTATAGGAAGTATAATGGCCGCCGTGTATGGTAAATGATGTTTGTTCGTTTACAACAATCACATCTTGCAATACAAAAAGGTATACAAAAAGGCTAAAGTGTTTCAATTTCTAACTAGGTGGCAGTGTTCTCAATCTCAAAATCACATTAGTATTATTTTTAATTATAATAATCATTGGAACTAAGTGAAGACTAAGTGAAGTGTCTTCTCATCGGTCCTTAATAATGTGTAAGTCTTGATATCAATTCGACTTCTTGAAATTCTTAAAAATTATGGTAAAGATTTCATTAAATTGAGAGTTAACAATAGCGATTATTGGTTATTTAAAAAAAGTAATCGAATTAGTCGATAGTTCAGCTTAAGCGATTAAAAGTCAAATAAACAAATAACAATTGATGTTGGTCCATCACCGTTTAATATTTTGACGAAAACAGTTTAAATACGTTATGAATATTTATATTTAGGATTTGTTTTTGGCTTCGAATTGGGGGCGCCACAATGCAGTCACGACTCTCTCCTATTCTCCTTCAGTTCACCTCACACTCCACTCGCATAGCGCAGCATGCAGATTGCAGCGCGTAAACAGAAGTTATTTGATTCTTATTCGAATAAATCATGGTGCGGAAATACAAAAAGACAATCGAATGTACAGCAGCACAATTTTCGATTCAGACGAATCTTTTTTTATGCAGCTAGTTAAAAAGTTAATAAACATTCTGGATATCACTGTCGTTCTAAGAAATTGTTTTAAAAAGCTAATACTGGGTGTAATGTACTCGCTTACTGTTAGCTGAGCGTTCTTATTAGGTAGGATAAAAAACCTTATTGATGATTAAATTACAACTGTAGGTAACCTAAAACCATTCGTGTCGGAATGTCTCATAACTGACGATAGGAGACTCACCTCACCCTACTTCGCACATAAAGGAAAATTGGAATCGGGAGAAGGGCAAAGAACACGTGGCAATTCACACGATCGTATTAACCGCGCGGTTCCACGGTGGTTCGTTCATAATTGAGTGCGGTGTTTGCGTATAATCAACGATTGTGCGTGTAAGCGTGGATCTGTTTTTAGTTATCTAGATTATGTAAGGATAAATATTGATGGTCTTTTAACTTTTACTGGCTAATTTTGGCAGGTAAATCCATCGTAGCATTTTCGTTAACATCTTTGAAGAAGAAAGCTTTTCAGACGTAACATTTCGAAGCCTAGGATTTGTTTTTACCGTGTTTAAGAAATAAAGTAATGTTTTCGCGTGATGTCCGTTACATTGTGACCTCCTGTAGCTAATCGGCTTTACCGAATTTGACATGAGATGGATTTCAGATTCGTATTTCTCCAACGAGAATATCTCATGTTGCTTATGGTAATGTGATGAATCATACAATCAGGAGGGTTTTTTTAAATTTTGAAATTACGACCGATAGATATCCGCAACAATTAGATGAGTTGCAGATGTGTTGCCAGCTTTAATTTAAGTCAGAATAGCGCTATATATAAAAAAATATATCAGAAGAAGGGAAAGGAGGGGGATGGGAAGGGAAAAGGAAGGGGAAGGGAATTAAGCCTTTGCAACCTCACATATCAATCGAAACATATAAATACAATAAGCCATGGCATTGCGAAACTCTCTTTACTAAGTATAATACAAAAATATCTCGGTAGGGGTCGTCCCAGACGAAAACACATCGACCTTATACTGGAGAAAAGCGATATTAAGAGCACCAGGCGATAGTCAGGGCGTATGGTTGTAGATAAAGCGATAGAGGTGTACAAAGACTTTTCCAAAGGGAAATCTATAATCTCTGCCTACATCTGTGGGTTGCAAGCGCGAGTTTTTATTCATTAATTAATATACAAGTACTCTAGTTTCGATTTTATGGTCACCCTAGTCATCGATGGCCGTGTCGAATGCTGATTGATTGGATATCGCCGCACAACTCCTACCACACTTACCTACGTCTTCCTTCTTTAATGTTTGCTGCTGACACGTAACAACGAACGCATACCTTTACTTTTGTTCACTGTTATTTTTTTTCAGTACAAACAATTGCAACGTCAGAAACATTGAAAATATTTTATAATTATTATGCCGAACAATACCTTCTATATAATGTGTATGTCAGTAACTATTCCGAACAATCATTGTAACGTTCAGTCTTATGTAAAAGATACATGTTTAAAAAGTTTCGTATGTTAACATTAGTTCTATGAGGCTACAAGATAACTGCTCAATGAGTAAAAAATCATTCTTCCTACAATTCGATTTTGATTTAAATATAATCAGGATGGTAATTAAAGTTAGACTTGAAAAAGCAATATCCAGCGTAATGATTAAACAAAATGTGTCCAACAACAAGCTTCCCTCCCTTACTTACTACCCTACTCTTAGGTAAAGCATCTTTGTAAAGCCAAATTCATTCTTTAAGATAAAAATCAATAAAATTGCTGTGGATGTACATGAGCGATCACATTTCAAGTTTAGGCGATTCAAGACTAGATAACCCGCTGATCGTCTTCTATAAGGGTGCTATAAAAAATGTTAAGAAATAACAACACTATGAAATGAAATTATCACAATAAAATACCTTCGATAAATACTGTTGAACTATGTTGTTACTCAGTCCGAATTAAACAAAGAAGATGCGTCCCCACACTCAACAACAACAAATAAACACAATTCGAAAATTGAGTGTCCATTAATTAGTGCGATTGTTGTCCGGGGGAGAGTACACTCGGACTCATACATATTTCACCCGCTAACTAACATAGAGCACGCAACACCACCGCGCGTTCGTTGAATCTGATAACTCTACGATAACCTAATAAAGACTATTTTTAGAATTACTGTTAATTTAGTGACGCCGTTAAAATAAATTAGGTGTTTTGTTTAATCGTACGATGAAGTTCGTATGTTTTTCTTGTTTTATATTTTTTTACACGTTCACTACATATGTATACACATATATGTGTAATTGTTATTTAGTCTAGAATAGATTTTGTATTTAAAATAGAAGCTGATATGTCATTACAAATAAATATGCGCCTGTAACCCAGAAACCTCTGGCAGGTGCAGGGATCGTGGATTTCGCCATTTGGCGCGATCCTTGCATACCTCTTTCTTCTCTTCTTCTACATTTATACATGCTCGTCGATTATGAGTGCTCGTTATATCGCCCTATTTTAGTAAGCCACTAATCTGATTGATATAAGATCTCCTAGGGTGCCCCTACCCACACTGTCATTCACTTTTCCAACATAAATTTGTCTCGTTATTCTCTGGTTATTTATCCTCTCAACGTGCCCGAACAATATTTCATTACAATTTTTAAAAATGTAGCTTTGCTTATTGAAAAATATAACAAATAAATAACATATTACGACAAACATACAAATATATACATAGATATTAATGAGGATTAGAAAATGTAAATAGTTTCATATTTGATTATAGAAAAATAATACGATTAATTGTTTAAATTAATATTAATTTAAGTTTCTTGGATTAGTATGATAATTAGGTAACAAACTAAATTTTATACATGTAGGAATATCGCAAGAGAAATATAAAACCACAAATATTAATCACTTATTGGTAGAAAATGTTTTTTCCTGTGAATTCTATTTCTTTTACATAACATAAAAGGTCCAATCTCAAAACCAATGCTCAAAACTAAAGTCGATTCCTTTCTTTGTCAAGTACTGAATCAGTCCATCTTTCGATGGTATTACCATCGTGGTAGCTTACTGTAGGGCGTATTCTCAGCTCTGTGTAAATGCGATGCGCACGTGCGTCCGCTGACATTTGCGTGTGCGCGCCCCATTGGTCAGCCGCCAGTGATCTTTGCCGCCGACAGTGAATTCTATACTTTTACATTACTAATTATAATCGATAAAACAATCGGTGATAGCTCAGTGGCAAACTGTCAGACTTAGAATCTGAAGATATGGCTAGACAACTAATATCAAAAGTCCAAATTACTGAACTTAAATATATCTTGTAAATAAACAAACTATAAATGTATTTGAGATAGATTGATCTTTGGGAATGAACGTGTGTAATGTGAGATGAAAGTTTTGTCACGGTTTTGTTCAGTCTATTCTCAATTTTTCAGCTTCTGCAATTGGTTTTACAAAGAACATAGCACCACTTAGGAGTATATATTCCTACATTTTATTTGCGCCCGTATTTTATGAGGTCCTGTTACCCAGTCGAGCTGGCTCGGAAATGCGAAGAACTTTTATTATTATATTACCGACCTATTTATTGTGAATTTAAATATATAAATATATTGCTTGCGTTATTAAACATTATAGCTTAAGTAGGTAAGAATGGAATGTACGTATTATATAAAAATAAAGTCTCATTGTTGTTCAACAACGATAAATAAATTTGTTGCGTTTGGCATGAAACGTATTGTTAATGATTCGTTCAGTTCAAAATTTGCTGACAGTTTATAATATGTCTAAACCGATTATAAACTGACGAAGCTTACAATCGATCGGTGATGCTATACAAAATTTAGACAATTTTTAAGTGTCTAACATGATCTGTGCGATATAAACTTTTCCCAACTCACCTACTGTCCACCTGCCTCAAAGAAGCGAAGCCATAAAAGAAATATCTAAAACACGTCCGACCTAAAAAATGCCACAGAGTGAAATTAATTATTGTTTTTTTTTCATACCCTTCGAGAATGCTGTGGCAGAAATTATTTGGTGTTTAGCCGCTAGAGGGCGTGGCGAGATGTGATTAATATACTTTTATGGAAAACGTTAATGACTTGTTCGGCCACCGATTCTTGTTTTTGGGGCCGCTGAGACTCGAATATTAGAGAAATAGCGTGGGCCAGGACTTGATTGCTGAGAGTTTTTTGTCCGCTACTGATATGATATTTAAAAAAAACAATTAGTTGTAAGAACATACTGGAGTCGAAAGTTTTCTTTCCCCTACGCCACAAAGTAGCGAGGACTGTAGGCAGGCATAATATGAAATAGCAAGTTTATTAATGTTACGAAAAATTACATACAAGATGTTTGTAGACTACTGCTCAAAGGTACACACATGCTGTATTGGTTCCACCGACTTCTAAATATACTTTGCTCCAAAATCAAAGCCCAGACCATATTTAAATTCTTTTATAATCATCACAGTTAAGCCGTAGAGATAGATTGTGGAAGGATTAACTCCGTCACTTTTAGAATCAAATAACTATATTGACAATCAAATTGTTCTAAGCCTCTCCGTCGACCTTTATTACGTTAAGAAGCGTTATAGATTTTACATATTTTTTACGGCAACATTCAGGGAGTGCAGCATTTATTCGTAAACAACATTTGCGAGACGCTGGAGTCCCGCCACGCCCACGGTCTCACGGTTTGCAGTCCGCTTAATCCGTCATTTGTCTTTCGGCATTTTGATGAGTTGAGGGAAAAATAACTGACACTAATATACATTTTTAAGTAAAACAATAAAAAAAAACCTTTGCGTCGCTAAGGCTTAAAAATCGCAATCGAAAACTGAAAAGCCATTTCTTACTTCGAATGAAGGATACAAAAGAAAAACTTATTCCTTATTGATTTTAACTTAAATTACTTAAGCATTTATTCACAACTGCTTGACACGAGCATCATTTTATTATGTTCATGTAAACATTTATTTTGGAATGACATCAAACCCGTATCTGAATATATCCATGTCTCCAAGCGCTGTTTTTTATCTATACTTAGTAATCAATGCAAAAGTAAGCACATATTTTTATTGTATAAAAATGTTAGCATTAAAATGAACTAATGAAAAATCTTACGGTGCATAGAATAATCTCCGACAGATAATTTACAAAGCTAACGAAAACGTAACGAAAATTAGAAACTACGCCACGCAAAAAATCTTAATATTCATATTCCCGCGGCGCCCGCTGCGCCCGCGGCGCCTGCGCGAAATTATAACAAAATAAAACTAACAATCTCTCAAATTTATACCACAGAAAAAGAAAATCGACTCCCACCAGTCAAACGGAGCTCGCTTTACTAAAGTAAGACTAAGAATAACGGGCCAAAATTAAGTGGTGACTTCATTCAAAACAATACCAAGGAACTTGGTTGGATGTCCGCAAAGCGAATATATTTGTTCGTATGTCATTAAGATATATGGACAGACAATCCGTAAACAAGATATGTAAATGATACGGTTCTGGTAGCGGAATGCGAGGGATTATTGTGCCGTTGTCTTTTTACAGGCGCAGGATATGACGAAATATCAAACATTGGTATTAACTTGTTAAACGAAACTAAAATCATGATGTTGCTAGGTATGGACAATTAAAATTTATTTTAAAACTAGTTTTCAACAGAAGGCAGTGCGTTTTTCAATGTAAATAATATATGTTAACATCTACACAATTTTATACCATAGACATTTACTACAAAATATATAATACAAAATTCTATAGAAAATCAAAATCATGTAACCTAGACGTACCTGCAGTAAAACACAGAAACGCAGAGGTCAAGATTAATTTATTCAAAACTTTAAATCTTCGGAAACCAATATATTAAATTTATTATAATTGATCAGCTTATTAATTGAACGAATGCACAATTAAAAACAAAGTGAACGACCAAATAGTAGCGGTGTGTTGTGGGCGGTCGAAGCTCCCATTTAATGTATGGCCGAATTTCGCTCAAGGCAGTACATGTTTACGCCTTACAGAGCAGGAATGGAAGAAATGATTTCACAATAAATTATAAATAAGGTTATTATTGTAATGACACTTCCTAAAATTATTAATTCCGTTGATTTATACATAGATGCATAGAGAGGAAGAGACAGTTAAGAAATATTTAATAAAAAAGACCCTCACTGGCTGTATAATTATCAACATACATCAAATCACCTACGACACTCCGGGGAAGAATACACCTCACATATTGACATTACTCTTGAATAGGTTAAGTCCTACTGGTCACAATGAAACGGACATAAATATATAAACACATGTACATATATGTGTTAATACATATACATATGCAAGAAACACATAAGCAGAAGTTAACACTAAGCTATTAAATTGTAAAGAGTTGGTCGAAAGGAGTACTGCTTTTATTACATTCACTCACTATTTAACATCAAATATTTGAACATTATTGATGGAAACACTTAGCGGTTTTTAAATGTATTACAAATGATGGCGTCAAACATGGAGGCCTCAATTTAGATGGTCTTCAACATAGACGCAGAATTGTTAGTCTTGGTGTCTCACAAGATACGTTCTGGTTATGCACAGGAATTATCTATTTAATTAGTAGGGCATCGGACATCTGTATCTAGGACTAGTATTCATCATTGCGTGCGAACGAAACGAATCTCACATTATTGTCCGTACAGCAAAGAAACAGAACTAGAAGCGAAAGTAAGCATTTCTCTCCGATTATTACATCATAAGAAGAATTATAAGTAGCTAATGATGAACTAATACTTACAGTCTTTTTTATCATCATTGATTGGGGCCAAGCACAATTCAGAACAAAAAATACACGTCAAGAGAAAGATTACTAGAAAAAGACAAGTTTTTTAAAAAGTTTACACACCTAACATAACCAAACAAATTCGTTAACCACAAAGTCCTGCAAGAGCCAGATGGTAAGGCGTGGGTGCGTGTTGGCCGCGAGCGGGGGCGGGTTCAAAGCCAAGCGGTAGCGATTACCCAGCCTCGAGGCACTGCTATTATACCACGGTCAAAACAGTACATCATTAACTCAACATGTTTCTTAAAACAGTTATAATTGTCGTCTTAAGAGAAACTTTTTCATTTTTAAAGTATAATAAAAACTAGCTTAGCTTCATTAAAATCTAGGAAAGGCCAATTGAATTTTAATGTGTGCTAGGTATTAACAAAAGCATTAGAATTATTGGTCACGAGCTATTGCTCTCGGCTTCGCCCGGAGTTGTTTCTCATTTTCCACGCTGGAAAATCTTGCGTATAATAACTTTCAATTATAGGTAACTTGTGTCAAACATTTGTTATTGACAAAACATGAAAATTACCATGGCAACCGATATTGCAAATTAAGGTTTTATGTACCACAGAACAATTTTTTTCGGAATAAAGAATGCAAGAGAGGATAAACGCGGGCAATTTGTTAACGCCGCAAGCTAAGCTGAAGCTCGCTACCGGATAAGAACCGCACCCGCTAGCTGCGGGCAGTCGGACCACACCCTTACACCGCTTCACTATAATTACACAATTGATCAACTCACATCCTTAATGTTTTGAGATTATACATTTTCGACATTCACATAACAGGGGTCAGGAACCTAGCTACCGCAATGAAAATTAAATTCAAAACTTAAAAAATTACTTTGAAATTAAAATTTTATGGTGCACAGAGATATTGCTAGTTCGGCTCTTTTACCTCAGGCACTATTGTATTGTCCTTCTATACCTACTTACATATAAATTTATATAACAAGCTATCGTACACCGTTACATATTAGTGTGTATTTTCTTAATGTAAACATACTCTTATTATATCAGTTTTATAGTTATCAAATGTTAATAAAAAGGGAGTATCTCTTACTTTCTGTAAGTAGTGACGTAAAAGTGCCTAAAATGAATATTAACTATCGAAACATATAATACCATATTATGTATAGGTACTTATTAAAAAGCTACTAGCTTCTCAGTGCGCGAACCTACATGCTGAAGTTTGTTTTTTCTCTTCCATCTTGCGCCTCGCCTTTCTTTCCCACAGACTCCGCCCCGAAAGAAATGCTTGGTCATCGGGGCCTTTCAATTTTTTTTATTACGGTATAAAATTTAATCACAGTTTAATCTACTGTTTCAATAGGTCGAGAGGTTTTTTGTTGTTGGGTTTCTATTGGTTCTATTATCGAGTTTCGTTATGTGACTTCTGTATGGATTTTATCGGCCGCCGACAGTATCTGTCATGGAAGCGCTTGCCTAACATTTATCGAGAACGCAACGGAGTCACTAGAAATACTATGTCCTCATTTCTCTTTTGATTTCCTGGTACAGGTTTCACTTGCTCAAATTAATTAATTTTCTTCTATAGCAACACGTAAAATGAATTGTAGCTTAACTAATTTCTGTCACATAGCTCACAATGTTGTCATTAATTGTCAGACATTCTGTTTGTTCATGAAAGTTATTTACGATATAATAATTGATTGTCTTTGGGTAAAATAATAACATCGAATAATTAAAGTTTCATTTTCGAAGATGCATTTCACACATTACAATGTCGATTTGCTCATCCTTTGATATAAACAAATAGGTCAAGTATAAAAGTACTGAAAACGTGATTCTATGATATATTGACCCTCTACAAATCATCATCCCCGATTTCACCCCCTTTAAATTTTAACGACAAGTGATGGTTCATCTTAATATAAATCGACTGAATCTGAGACAGATGATATGCCTACATTAAAATTAGTACAGAAATTTATGCGTGGAAAGACAGTACAATCTCAGATATAGCATCTGTCGATTGATGATTCGATTCCCGGCAAATAGAAACTAAAGTGTCTATTCTATAAATATGACTGCCTGCTTTTTAGTTTCTATTATACATTACATACACAATTTACTCAAAATGAGTACTATCTATTTAACAATAGACTCATCGATTACGACGGCACTTACTATGCTCGCTGAAAATAAGTGATAGATTTGTGATTTGCGTCTAACGCTAGTGTGTCAAACGATGGTTTTGGTTTTTTCTTACCAAATTCAACATTCTACTTTCACACAAATGTATCTATATGAGGATGTATTCTGCCAGAAGTAGTAGTTATATCTGACATCAGGTGGCCAGGAAGCCGCGCTGTGTAATTATAAGTCGTAGAGCCTCGACACGCCTCCGAGAAGTTGTTCAGATTAACAACCAGGATACAGCCTTATCGCAACAAGAGCCAAGCCAATAGGTTATAATATCTCCTACTCACATAAAAACTACACATTAATGTTATTTTATAATGTTAAGTAAATCTTTTAATATTTATAAAATGTTTAAAATTTTTTCATAGCGACTACGTTTATATTAATGCATTGTGTATTGTGTATTTTTATAGCATAACGGGTATACGAGCAACGGGTCGTCTAGTATTGATCAGCGACGCCTATGAACGACCGCAACACCAGAGGAACTGCAGGCGCGTTCTTGGCCTTTAAAACAAAGTACGCTCGCTTCTTGAAGAACCCAAGTCATATTGGTTTGTAGATACCGCTGGCGACAGATCATTCTCGTCATGTGGTTGAGCGAGACAGGGAATTTCGCGAAAACCGCACTCTAGTGGGATGCCAACCATCAAGATGGTATTGTTCCAAACAATGCTACAGAAAACTACCGACGTATACATTATTGCGATGGAATTCCCACAAAAATATATAACATATAACATATAACATTATTACAAATCGCCATTTATTTACATTCTGCCACAATAATATTTAATTACTATCTTTTTCATTTTTTATAAGTTGTTCACCAGAAGATTGTAAGTTTATAAAACCGCCGTAGGTTAGGACAATACAACTAATTCCTAATAGACAATTATGAAATCGCAAGATTTGTTTCAGTTGTCCGCGATGAACAAAACATATAAAACTGATTTCTGCTTCGTATTTTGACATAAATCAGTTTTTGATACATTATAGCTGAGTCCCGTCCCTAGCATTACTCGTAATCTGAGAACATAGGAGTCGCGGGGTCGGCAAGGAGCCGCTACGCAGCCTACCCTACAATTACTGCTGCCGTGCGAGCGCCGCCCACAAGCAATCCGTACATATTCTTTATTTTTCGAAACCGTATACTGGTTCTATGTATACTAATCATTTATTTCGCTTCGAAATATATATATTGAGATAATCAGTGCGCTGATCTTACATTTTTCAATAGAGGTTAAAGTTATATACGTTTACTAGCAACCCGCCTGGCTTCGCACATGTAGAAAGTTAAGTAACACATTTTTCCGTCGTAATTGGTGTTACGACTTCTTCTAGAAACATCGTTATGCTTTAGCAAATTTAAACGAAACCTAATTATTTTTTTGTTAGTATTTTGTTTCATAGATTTGATACGAAATACGATGTGAAATGAAAGAAAAATGTTCAACATTATTCTTGAATCGGTACTTAACCTGGAGTTTGACTGTAAGCTTTCTTATAAAGACGACTTTGGCTTTCGTCTTCTCGCTTTTGTTTAACTTCGCTCGTAGTTTTAAAATTTTATTCAGTGACTACCGGTTGGAAGTATAATAAGTAAAGTATTTGTCAACAAATTTTTAAGCTAAGTCCGTTCATTCCTTTGAAGACAATGGGCAATGTAACGTACAAATGATGATTGACAAAACGAAGCAATTCATAGACAGCTCTATAATAAATAAATGGAAGTTCACATTGTATTTTGATCTCTGTTGATAGAAAAAGTTATTAAATTCACAAAGAGCGTACTTTAAAAAATTATATACATATTATATAATTTTGTATCTGTTTGTTGGTTCCGGCTATGTCGTCAAACCGACATGTAAAGAAAATAGGTTTATTAACGAATCTCTCCACCGAGTTCAAAGCTGTGTGATGTCATAGCGACAAACCAAATCAAATTAACAGTGGACTCGACTTTCAATTGTTTCCTTTATAGCGGACTTCACTCAGCAAATATCGCTCGTAATCAGTACAAGAGTTTTTAAAATAATTCGAGCGCCTACCGGACCCTTCACACGACCTATCCGTAATTAAAATATAAGACAAAAAAAGAACATTCATGAATGAATACACCCCGAGATAGCCTCTCTCATGTTTATTAAAATCTTGTCCGGGATCGCGGGTTCGGTTCCCGTCCGGGCATGATTTATGTGCCAAAGGAGCCCGGACCCCGCCTCCATTCATTTGTTTTTTAACGGCCGCTCACTCGGCGAGCCGGCGGTTTTGTTCTTTGGTTTTGTGATAATTCTGATTAGTTTCTACACGGGCTTAATCGAGCGCCGCTCTGTGGGTCACATAGGACTCGTTACTTTGATATTATAATATTATCATGTATTTTTAGTGGTCATCGCTGTCCTTGTGTATCTGGTGCGCCCCATCGTGGATCAATTTTTCGTGATACTTAGTTTAAAAAAATGGGTTCCTAGGCTTGGTGTAGAAAACGGCTCGAGTTAAGTGACGTACGAATCTTTATAATGTAAACTAGAATAAAATAAAAACTTCAAATAAATAAATATATGTACATATTTCAGTATGGCATTGTACGTAATTGAATCTTTACAATACTACCATAATAATAATAATATATAAATCCCTGCATTGTCCGTTTCACAGTCAATTTCCACCATTTTCTCCATTTCCAAAACCACCGCTTGGACAATATTGACCTGAGACTCGATTAAGAGTGAAAAATAGGTAATGTGTGAAATAACATGTAATAATATCATTGAGCATACGCAGGCATCGCAAACGTGACTGTTCCATGACGCAACCGCATATTTTTATGACACCGACAGACCGACAAATTTATATCTATATAGATATAAATTTGTCTGTCTGTCGGTGTTTCGGACGCGACTGCTGCGGTCGCCAACCGCAGCGCGCTTTGTCCGTCGCCGACACAAATATTGTGAGAAACTCGTCCGTGATGACCGTAAAACTAAATTGTAACGAATTCTGATGTGGGCTTGGGAACCGTCGACTTTATAACTAGATCTAATAACTACTGTATAAAACGTACCTATAGTATGTGAGGCAGCTTATTATTTCTCAGTTAATAGTTAGATTCCTGCGTTTTGTTACAGAAGGGATATCGGACCTCTATCTATAGATAAGTCTCTTTAAGTAAAACTTCCTATCAACAATATTTCAGGTACTTCGCCTGGATGATTTCAAAAGCTCAAAGATTTCTGTTATTACATAGAGAGGCACAAAAAGGATTTTTTCTACATCCATCCCCTATAGGTTTTAAGTAAGGGATGAAAGTTTGTATGGAGAACTGTTAAGTTGTCTATATGTATATTGTCATATAAAATAGGGTTCAGCTTAGGCTGGACAATAGTCGATTATATTATATTGCACCGCGCGTGAAACTTTGTGGTAATGAGTTACTTTTATTAACAGCATCTCATCCTCCAGCTCTTTTCCTTACGTGGGGTTAGCACAATATGAACGTAATCTATACTGTATAGCTTTTGCCTACAGCTTTTATGGCCATACGGTGTGGGCACAACTGTAGATGCTACCGTAACGATGGGTTAACACTGCCGAAAGCATTCATATAAAACGTACTGCCATCTCAGTTTTTTTAGACAAAAAGATAGAGAGAAAGCTTGTATCACGACATGATTTTACAAAAAAAATTACAGTTCGGTTTCACGAAAAAAGCTGAATCGGTTTAGATAACGTAAGAATATAATTCTCATTTGAAATATTTAGTTAAATAACATCGATTACGTTGTCACAATAAAACAAAGTTGTAGAAAACGTAAACTAGAGTAAAAGGGAAAAATTTGCGTACACTTCGAGTACCCAACCAAAAAAATAATGGTACGCATGAGCTGGTACGCAGTGCGGCGTACTCTGCCGCGAAGGGTTTCACTTTCGATTGTTTTGGTGTTTTACGACAACATTTTAGCATCAATAGCACTATTAGCATTGATTTATTTTTATTTAATATTTATTAGTCCAGTTTTTTTCAATGGAACGTTAAAAGATTTGGGTAAGCATGTCATGAAGAGGGAAGAAAGGTATGTAATAAGGAGAATCTTATATATGAACGTGGAGGGATATGTAATGATGAAACGATGGATGGATTGCGTGAAAGATGACGAAGAGGACATGATCGAGAAAGGAGTGGCTGCTGAAAGAACGGATGGTAGGGTGATTTGGAAGGTAAAAACATGTTGCGCCGATCAGATTTTTTATTCGAGAAGGTGGCAAACGAGCAAGCGGATCATCTGATGTAAGGTGAGCGCTACCCAGAGACATCCGCAACATGCAAATGTGTTGCAGATGCGTTGCCTACCTCTAAAGGATAGAGAAGGGCATAGTCAGTAAAAAGATTAAAATGTTAAATGATGACGATGATGACTTTTTCTATGGTGTGCTCTTCCTGGTATAATAAAAGGCGACATATTGTTGACTCTAGGAAAACCATCATAACACAGATTGTGACAAGTTCTTTCTTTGTGGAGTTATCGGCACCAATAGACCACCGTAATATTTGACATTCCAATGCAAGGGACAGTTTTCGCATAACTTTCTGCCTTACTTACTTACTTAGAGTTCTTCAAGAAAAGAGCGACTTTGAAGGCCGGCAGCGAATCTGCTGGTTCACTCAACTTTAGGCTACCAGTTACTCGTTCGCGCCATTCCATAAAGAATGCAAATATTGGTTCCTCTTGGACGAACTTATGTAGACCAAATTGGCTGCATACTAGAGGAAGGCGATATTAAATAAAATCTAATCCAAATAAATATATCTCCACAGGCGTGAGTGCTTATTTATTTGTTTATTTAACGTTTTACATTTAAAAATAAGTGAAGTGAATAGGGATAAAGTGCGAATAGTGCGATCCATCTTTAGATTATGCTGCCACTTAATGTCAGGCGGGGTTGCGGTCAAACACTAGTCAACTAAAAAACATTTCTACAAATAAATTGTTTTTGTCATCTGTGAGGATAGAAACGTTACATCACAGATGCGCCGGCGCCGGGATGACGTACGCTTGCCAATTTCGAATGTAGAACATTCTTCCGCATTTTGTTTATTGATTTTCAGATTTAGACTTTATGATATTATTTTCGTTAATACGGATTAAATTTCTTATAAGCAGACATTTTCTTTGCAATTACAAATAAAATGATTAATGATGTTTAAGTGATTTAGGTTGATTTTTATTTGAAGGTATATATTCTATTGTTTCGGTCGATCGGCCATAATGACATAATGGCGGCGGTCGGTTCCCGCGCAATTACGTGGCACACGATCGATTATTGTGATCAATACGGGGGTTAGATGGCGGTTCGATGCCAATTTTACATCACTTTTTTTCATATAATTTTGTTATAGAATAATGCAGTTGAGATACAATCGATAACTCTATTCCAGACAAATTTTATATTTCTGTATTTCAAATTCGGAATTTACCTTTTAATTAATAGTTTTGATAACATTATTGTAAGTTAAAGTTCTAAGTAATACCAGGATTTCTAAGATCGGACTGTAGTGCGCATTAACAAATAACGTTACCTCATGACCTAATCTGAAGCTACAACCTTATATTCAAGTCTAGAACTCTATAGAATGATTTACCGTTTGATTAAGATACCACACCTAATCCAGGTAAATAGCAGTTTTTAATTAAAGCCCCCGTCCCTCAGCCCTATGCTTTTGTAGCCTCTGAATCCATCGAAAAGTTTTACTATTTCTTATGTATCCAAATATTCAATAAATTTTTCTACATTTTAAGTATTTAGTAGAAGTAGTAGAAGATGTATGCTGCAATTCCTTTGATTTTAACTTAATTTTAATATAGTTAATAACTTTGGAATAAATTGAATTATATCATGTTCAAAAACTGACCTTCCCTACCCCTATTTATATCAGGTGTCTATCAAAGTCATAATGTCGAAGAACGCTCCACTAGTGAGATTCAATATTCAATCCAAGTTAAACTATACAAGTTTATCGATGTTGTCAATCACAGCACTAAAGTATCGAGCGTTCGGCGACTCGGCCGCCGACATGGATCGACAATTTTGTAAATTGTCCGCCGATTAGCGGCCGATTACGACTATTACCGACAGACGGACACCCGGGCCGGGCCGATTAAAATAATCGGCAACCGATAAAAACCCATAAAAATAGTACCAGTTGATCGCTGGTAGTCGTTTTTTATGCACGCGCCTAAGGGTACGTCCGGCAACCTTGCTTGATGCCTTACATCGTGCTGACTAAAAATCAACTTCTACTTTTGCACACTGACCACAAACAAGCTAACATTAAAATTATTAGAACATTATATTCCAGTCTAACGTTACTTATAACTGTCACAATACAACGAGGAATCAAAAATGTAACATCTTATTAATTTTTATGCACACGCAAGAATCAAGTACAATCTGAAAGCAGGCAATGCTCTATGCATAGACTTCTGTGTCGTAGAAAAAGGCAAATGAGCAAGCAGTTCTCCGGATGTTAAGTGGCTACCACTATAAGTATCCGCAACAAAATAATGCCTTAATTAAACCTTTTGGGACAATGGAGGGAAAAGTCAGGAATCTAGCAGCAAGTAAGAATCTATACTTAACTATAAAAGAGTAGCTTGACTGACCGATCAAATTCACACACACCTTTTGTGATGTAAGCTAGCCCCAATAATGGGTTTCTAAAGCATTATTATATTAGATAGCAGACAAAGCCCACAACAGCTACTTTAATTATGCGTAAAAAGCGACCAGAGCGAGGTGCATCTTTGACATAAGAATTCCCGGATTGAAAACGCTTAAACGCTTTGTGCTGCACTGTCCATTGCTTTCGGTGCATAAACTTCACAATTTTCACATTCTGCGTTGCATTTTTTCCTTTTTTGTTAAAAAAACTCTAAAAAAAACTGATTTTAACAGAAAAAAATAGCTGGAATAATAAATTTACTAATTTGTTTTTTTATGTTATCAAATCCAGCCAGATACATATGGTACAGACAAAGACATTATTACAACTTTATGTATACTATATGCGAAAAGATTATTCCCCCAAGCTTAATATTACTGATACATATTATTTGCAGTCGATCACCTGTCATTAAATAATGTCAGGGTAAAATTAAATTAAGAATCAAGGCAAGGTAACGGAGCTTGTTTTACGCTGTGGAGTCGGTAAACTTTGGTTAAACAATACAATTGGTGCATTCCTAACAAATTGCGATCAGGTGGCTAGAGTCAGGCGGGCGTGTTATTGAGTTTTTGTGCGCGCTGTAATTTCATAAGTTGTTAACTGACAATTAGAAAGTAAGACCGACATGAGGCGACTTACGCTAGCGAACGGAATCGCACGTGTTTGAATCGTATGCATTGATTTTAGATACCGCTTTTGTTTAATACAATAATCAGATAAGTTGTGCTCATGTCCGTGACTAGCGCATGCTTGCATGATTTCATTTCATTTATCATGATTAATAACGCCTTCTATTTTCCGTACAGCAGTATTTCACAGTTTTAGGGCGTGAATTTCCAGAACTCCTTTCTTAGTTCAGAGTTTAGCTTTTTAGTTTAGTTTATCCCTTCTCCTCCTTCAGTCATGCTCCTCATGTTTGAGGAACCACCTCCATCCATGACTTTCGTCCTTATGATGTTACTCCCATTTCGTCACATCTCCGGCGATTTGAATAGCATCGTAGAGGTAACATCGAGTATGTTGCGGATCTGGTCAGATCAACGCACTTTGTTAGTGACCACTGGTTTTCACAACTGATATGTCCTTAGTAGTCAAGGATTCTTCTTCTTTTTTAAGGGTTCTTGAAGCAGGTGGTATCCATTACAAATATAAACAATTCTTTACTCTTTATAACATTAGTAAGTAAAAATGATTTAATAAAATATCACAACGAGTTTTTTTCACAAACCATATTTAAACTTCAATTTATTTAGAGGAG
The DNA here is from genome assembly GCA_029849275.1 of Papilio elwesi. Taxonomy (NCBI): domain Eukaryota; kingdom Metazoa; phylum Arthropoda; class Insecta; order Lepidoptera; family Papilionidae; genus Papilio; species Papilio elwesi. The sequence goes on along the minus strand of CM056707.1, from coordinate 3,526,406 downwards.
TGACGGTACGTGTACAACAGTGTACATAAGGCGCCCTCCAAAGACTCGTCAAAGCCTATCCTAATTTAAACAGGGCTGTTTGAGCCCCGAGCGGTCACATCGGACGGAGCGATTGGCCACACTGCCAGCGGGTTTGCAAGTATCTGTTATATATGTACACTAGTGACCCGCCCCGGCTTCGCCCGGGTACCACTAATTTGTGAATCTTACCCATCCTCGAATCCACTTGAACACATACACAAAAATTCATTCGAATCGGTTCAGCCGTTTAGGAGTTCGCTGTCAACACACGTACTTCTGTACGTGTATAATTCTTCTGAATTATATACATAAAGATAACTGTCGTAGTTTTCTTGAGGTGGCTTTTAATAAAATTAAGCACGTAATATTTCATAGGTTGCTTGATGCCATTGCTTTACATTTTCAACATTGGATTTCGTCTTAAAATAATAAATCAAAGGTCATACAAAGGAGGTACGATATCTAATGCAAAATTTGATGGATCAAAAACCCGAGAACACAATTACTATTCTAAACTCAAGCCTTGTTTATCTACTTATTACTCACAATCACGATTTCCTTCATTATCTTCATGAATCTAACGTTTAGCTACAACAGTGCTTGTGTAAATATTTTAGAAATAAGGTTTTATACATATAATAAAACTTATAATATACTCATTTCCTTTTGGCTATTTTAAAAATCTTAAGCCTAATATATAATTATGCTTATAAGAGAGCGTTTAAAATCGCTGTCAGTATGCACACGTCTTATTGCGAACTCATTTCAGGGTTGAGCGCGCACCCGCCCGCCTCGCGCTGCTGTGCGGTGCGGTGGCTCGTACTACCTAACTTCACACATAGTATGTACTGCTTGATCGAAGACAACCCGATAACTTAATACCACACAGTATAATAAATAGCTCCTGTTTTGATACATTTTACGGTGTTTATTATTAAATAGATAAACGATAGGGAATATCGTAGTTTATCCATTGGAATGACTATTATATTTGTAGTGTTTACCAAAATCAATGTTTTTTTTTAAATGCGAGAATAGCTGGTTAATTTAACTTATTTTACATTGGACAATAACAATGAGGTTGCTTAAAATTTAGTTCAGTGATCAATGCAAATAGAAATTCGCAACAACGAGATAAGCACTACATTACACATATTTTTGTGTAGGACAAGTGTTGTGGTCACGTCGCGACCGGTCAATTTGTTTTGTTCACCACATGTGACATTAGCCGATGTAGTGGCCCGTCCAAGAACCAAGACACCTCACTAACCACAATGTTCCTTGATGGTGTGGCAAAATAATGCTTTCGCTATTTACGTGGTTCCTTTTTTGAGCTTATTTTAGTATAAATGTGTGAGAACTATGCGTACTCTTAAAGCGTTGTGATGCAATGGTAGATAATACGATACGAATGTTGCTAAACTGTCATTAACTTGGATGTGATACAGATTTTTGTATGCACACATATACATACATACACTTTTCTGGACCGTACGTAATTTTTTTGGTCCCCGTGACAATATATTTTATTAGTTTCTGACGGCCTGGTATATCTTTGTAACGAATTTGAAAAACAGATTCACAGACCTACCTTTTAGTTAACTTTAAATTTCTGGTGCCACAGTATCATCGGCCATTCGTTCTGCGAACAATGTGGCCGTCCCATTGATACTTTAGTTTAGCAATTCTTCGAATTATGTCGGGTGCTTTGGTTCTACTGCGGAACACATCATTCCTGTTACGACGCAAAGGAGTAAGAGGATCACTGCAGGCAGCTGAGGGCAGCAGGGACTGATCCTTGTGGCGATCGATTAGGGAGGCCTACGTCCGGTGTGGACGACTGTTGTCTGATATGCCGACGAAAGCATCATGCAATTTATCACGAATTTGGAACTGCTTTCATCACGTTAGTCACCACCGCTACCCGGGCGGTAGACAAGTAAACGGAAGGATATGGGAAGGGATAGAGGATTATATCACGATGAACTTACTTATAAATATATATGTATAAACACGCTATACAATATATAAAAAAACGTTGGCGTGTTTGTTAAATACTACCAACTCAAATATATTAAAAAATTACGATTGAAAAAGCAATTTTGATATATCTATTAATCGCCGTAGATGCTTAAAGGGTTAAAATGTTCCACTTATTTAAACATCGAGTGATGTTGAGATGTGCTTTAAAATTTCGCAACAATTTGACAGAATTCAAACGCGGCGGGTCGCCGGTCGCCCTCTATGCGTTGGGGTTGTCTGCCAACACCCGCTGGGTTATTCTGTCGCGCATATGTCGTATGCAGAATGAGGTCGAAATTGTATTTTAAGGTGAAATTGCTTTCAATGTGTGCTGCTTTTATTATGAATCCTAATATGTTGGATGTATTTTGAGCCTAATATATGGTATAAACTCGAGTTAATAAGAAAAGTGACAGACACAGTTGTTGTATGAAAAATAGCCGTTGAAAGATAAAAGAGCATATTAACATAGTCTAATTTTGCACTATACACATATTTGGTAAATTGTATTAAATTAGAAAAGTTTAAAACATTGATTGCACTGACTTAGTGCTTGTTGGTTTCCAATTATGCAAACATTTTACTACTTTTACTTTCCATTTCGAGCCATCCTGGCAAGCGAGAGATCGGTTCGTCTACAGCTACACGTTTACAGATGCATGCTCATTGGTTACTGTACGGTACTCTTCATATCGCCTTTATTATATCAAGAATCTGATCGATGTATTTTTTCCTGGAATGTGTCCTGCCAACGGTGCTTTTCACTTTTAAGACATAATTTTGTCTTGTCTCTTCATTCATCCTTTTAACATGCCCGAATCACCAAAGCATACATTTCGCAATTCTAGTCATGACATCCACTATTAACCAACACTTTTTCCTCAAACCGCTACTTAGTATTACTACTACTACCATTCTTTTTAATTTTAATACACAATACAATAGTCGAAGAGCGGATTTGGACTCAGGGTTTTAGAGCAATATGTTTGACAGTCTTTACTTAAAGCATTAGGCTATTGGTGCTGCTAACTGATAGTTATCAAATCTTGTTAACTTGGAATCGATTCCTCTGTTAGATTCTTATATGCGGAGCCAGTGAGTGAAACACGTTAAAATAATTTATATTTGACAAATAAATTTGTAAGAACGTAGAATAAAATTGTAGCAAAACCGAAGTCCCAATTGTCTATGGATAACCGCAATTCATACAACCATATGATTAACCGTTTATAAAACAAAGTTATTACAGAGCGAATAATCGATGTTTTGAAACAAAAAAAACTCGATCATGCCTGACCATGCAGGTTGTGTAGGGTTACCATAGCAAAATAAAAAGCAGAGTCATTCACTCTGAATTACGAAGTATAACCTTTTCAACGTAAGTTGTATCGTAGTTAACGAAGCCTTAAAACAGTAATACTATTATTGTTTAGATGTCAATTTGACCATCGTAATGTTATTACTTTGGAGCTTGGTCTTCTGCTAGGCAGACCTTCCTATGAGAAATGTCTACTACACTATTTTAAATAAGAAACTGTTATATGTCTGTTATTATTTCTTTCTTTAGAGTAACAGATTAAATCAATTTCATTTCAATGATAAACTAAGATTTCGTATTTATTACCTATCTTGTAGCCATAAGGTTAGGTTGAATTATCTTTAGGACGGCCATTGGCAAAAAAACATCTAGCTGTTTCGATTTTAAATATAAACATAGTCTGTATTAATAAAATAAAATGGTCACTGTATGGTATAATAACATAATATGGGCAATTTAGACGATTATCGTGAACCGGAAGTTGTTCGCAGGAAGCGTCTGTGGGCGTTGCATGTTTCGATACACTAAAATTGCGGTCAAACCGCACGCATTTTTTATAATTCATAGACATAATAGTTTTACACCTTTCGATGCCTATCTTTTAATAACAATCAAAATCGAAATAAATATAATTACTTAAAGATAACTAAAGATGTACAATGTGACCGACAAAGATGTATTTGGATTGCGCTTTTATTTTTCTTGTTTACAGTAAACTAGTGATCCGCCCCGGCTTCCCCGGGTAGCCGCGTCGGATACGGAACATCGTCTTTTATATATGTAAATATGTACCCGTAAAAAAACAAAACGTATCCCACGGGAACCGTACATTTATCCGGGATAAAAAATAGACTATGTGCTATTCCAGATTATAATCTATCCCTGCACCAAATTTCATCCAGATCCGTTCAGCCGTTTTTGAGTGAAAGAGTAACGAACATCCATACATCCACACATATGTATAAACATTCGCATTTATAATATTATGGCGTATAAGTAGCTACTATAAAAAATGTAGCTAGATTTTCCAAGTTCAAGTACAAGTTAAGCTTACTTAGCACTAGGCATATAAGTGCTCTTATAAGTGAGCCAACTGGCTCTTCAAAGTTGCTTTACTTTTGCTTTCCCATAGCGTCCTTATTTGTTTCTAAACTCATAACTTTAGGCTACATTAAGATTTGAAATATCAGATGCTTCAGTCATCGCTATAGGTGTAAACACATTGCACAATTAATTCCAAATTATGAAGCATTGAGGAAGATATAATAGTATAAAAAATTGCAAGGATTATAAGAATGCGCCACCGCCGAATTCGACTCTTTGGGCGACCTCTTTCTTTACTTTTCCACCTGGATCAATTTTCGCTAGTAAACATATAAACCGACGTTTAGTACATCGTGAACAGAGTGCCTATCTACAAGGCTATCTATGTTCTAAATTTGGCTCCGTTCAAAGTTAATTGCATGATATAACATTTGATTTGTTGGTATTTTCATATTATATTGTTTGAAAAGCCCGTGTCTTTTACGCATAAATCATCATCACTATTATAACCCGGCACGCGAATCACACACGCTTTAATTATGAAAAGATAATTACACATTTTTTTTCACTACCAATATATAATTTGTACTCTTGTACACTTGTGAAGATAATGCGCACGTGACGCCGTAACGAATTGAGCGCGTTATACGCTAAGTTGAGCGAAAAGTGCTCGCCAATGATTTTATCGCTTTATTTTATGACTGTACCAGAAAAAAGTAAGGAACATTTAAAATTCTTGGTTCATAATACGTTCAGTGCGTTGCATCATAAATCCTTTGTAGAAGGAAATTTTGTTGACTTAAACTTACTGGTTGCGATGATTCTAAACAAATTCTGAGGTCATCCTTTCATCACTCCTTAATTAGTGTCACGGTAGTCTGTGTGTATGCTCTCTAGAAGCTATCGTCTTTAAAATATTTTGAAGAATTTCTGTACAGATTTCGGAGAAACTTACTTAGTGAAAAATTCAGACTTATGAACTTAACTGAAAGTTGACAGGGGACCGATTTTTGTGGCTATTATTGGGGGAGTCCTAGGCCCAGTTGTGTCCACTAAAGTAAGGAAAGAAGTACCTGCATCACTCGTGGTGAGAGCGAATGTTAGATTGCCAGCCAACCTGCAATTACTTGCTTTATCCATCAACATACATTTTGTGCTAACATACATATATACGAGTAATTTTATAAACTAAAGGAACGAGCTGCAAGTGCCCACCTACTGTTGTTTAAAGAATGGAGTAGTTCATGTAGGTAAATAAAAAGTTGTAAGGAATGGAAAACGAATAGGAAAAGGATAAGTACCTACCATTAAATAACGCCTGTATTCTATGCGGTATCGGTTCTTCCACCGGGCCAGCTGTCCCGATCGAGCTGCAGTTGCTACCCATGCTAAACAAAGTGAATAGATTATTGAAGCGAAAACTTTGCTAGGCACAATGGGCACTATTGAGACTCTACTCAGACGTTATAAAAACAAATTTAGTTCTCAAGTACGTAATAAATAATTTCATATTCAATTCACATAGAACAATCTAGAAATGTTCCTTTATCACAGCTAACCACAATCTAGACGTGGAATGGGATGCGAACAATTTGCCCGGGCCGTAACCAATTTTATCCAATTTTTAATCGAGCTACCGCATCGGGCGCGGCCAATATCTCAAATTATAGTACCGGCTGATTGCATCAGCGTGCCGACGTGAGCGGCGACGTGCGCCCATCTAGTCCACAAGAAGCTATATCATGCAAGTAATGCTTTGCTGTACAGGTACGATGGACAATAAGAGCAGAATAGAAAAAGGATTGAATTTCAGACCGCACGTAACAATTGTTCTTACTAAAGTTATTTAAGATATGAGTTAAATAAAAAACTATTCAATTGTTAAAGATTCTATCTAACCTCAAACAGTCTATACTACTTTTCTGAAATTACATTCGATGGTAAGATAGTAGAGGTTGTCACTTATGAATATGAATATGACGCCTGGAGCCCACAGCCATATACGAGTAGTTATATGTAGGCTCCGGGCGTATTACAGACAGAGATTACGGATTCCCATTTGGCGTGGTCCCGCACACCTCTCCCCCATTTTCTACATTCATACCTTTACGGACACATGCTCGTCTGTTATGGGTACTCCTTATTTCGCCTTTCTTTGTAACTCTTATATGTATATTAAGCAAAGCGGTGATCAATGAAACAAGGATGACAAACTATGTTTGGCAATTCCTTAGCTTGCAACGTCCAAATCAGGCTTATATCAATCATGTGATGAAATAATTTTATCAGCGTTACAAAACATTACTATCACTAATATAAACAAAAAGAAAACAACCTAAATCATATGTGTTTACCCCTTAAACATACCGAAAAAGTAAAGGAACACGTGTTCATCTAAATTATTTAACGAGCGATTGAACAGATCGTGTGGCTCTAATGTCCCTAGACTTGATTCATTGGCCACGGCACGGGGGAGGGGATGTCGCGGTGGCAACTATTAGTTTTACCAACCTTTACATGAACATGAGAACAATAACTAATAAAAAGAACTAAAAAAGCGCTTGATCTCAAAGTCAAATTAAGTCGATTTCTTGCCAACTTCTTCTTAAGATACCATCTTCTTTCGAAGGTCGTCGATCATCGCGGCAACTTGAACTTTGGATACCGCGGCTCTGAGAAGCGAACGGGTGCTCTTTGCAAACCACTGGCGTAAGTTCTTTAGCCAGGATATCCGCTGTCTGCCTATGCTTCGCTTTCCTTGGATCTTTCCCTGTACGATGAACTGCATTTCCTTACCTACTGCTCCTGCTACTGTACTGCGTGAGCAACAATAGAAACGATCTCGTCGCCTTATAAAACCTTCGGAGGTCAATTCGATAGCTCCAAGGATACTTACAAGCGAATTGATTGGCACATTCAAAACTTCGGGTAGAAGTATTATAATTTAATTCGACACCAAAATCAAAATAGGAAGTGTAAGCAGTTATTATGGAATTAAACAAAAAACCTAAACGAAGCGCAGTCAACAAAAAATGACATTCGCAGGTCACGAGTTTCGCACAACCTCCAACCTCACAAGTTAAAAACAAAAAGGGTTCGGGGGCAAACGGACGGGCATGATATGGGATGACACGAACGCTGCTTGAGCGCCATTCTTCAAATAACAATTTTATCCGATGCGGATTCGGCGACGCCATTTACAAAACGCGACTAATGCCCAAAGTTATTTGTGTACCATTTTTCAAGATAGACGAGTATGTCAATTATTTTGTAAGAATAAATCCTCATTCCGTAAATATCGGTATTGCATATAAAAAAGTCAATGGAACAAGATCAAAGAAAGTGATATAAATTACATATCATATCTATAAGCGATTACTTTACGCCACGACATTATTTGTTGACAAATGATACGGTCATCTCAAAGTACAGCTCGAACTGATTAAATGATTTATTATTATTATTATTTTTTTGTTTTCAAATGTTTTCTCCGTCTGGTTGGGTATGAATATATTACAATACATTACATAAAATAAATACATGATTAAAATATATACAAAATAGAGATACTATAATATAACATATAATATATACAATATATAAATACACAGATAAGTAAATCCCAACCAGACGGGATTCCCTCGGCAGGGGAGACCAAACGGCCGAGGGTTAGGGGGAAAGGGAGAGAAACCGGCGGACAATTCGGGCGGTGTCGAGAAGCACCGCTTTCTGCATTTGAGCTCGGAGCACACCGTCCCGGAGTCCCAGTCGCCTCAGATGTTCAGAGAGGGTGACTGGGATTAACCCGTTTGCAGAGACAACTATCGGGATTATTTCAGTCGGCAAACCACCCCACATATCGGTCACCTCGTGCGCCAGATCCAGGTACTTCCTCTTTTTCTCTGTTTCGGCGTTCACGAGGTTCTCGTCATATGGGATGGTTATGTCGACCAAAAACACCCTGGACTGTGCCCGGTCCATCAGCACGATATCAGGCTTATTCGCGAGAATAGTCCTGTCCGTGATGATGGGCCGATCCCAGTAGAGCCTGGCGCGGCTATTTTCGAGCACGGCTTCCGGCAAGTATTTGTAATAAGGCAGTCTAACATCCAGGCAGTCAACCATCATATTTCAGAGCGAGCTCCTGATGGAGAATCCTGGCTACTAGGTTGTGCCTGTGCAGATACTCAGTGTTAGAAAGCGCCGAACAACCGGAGATAACATGCCTAAGTGACTATTATTATTATTATTATAACTAGTGGTCTTAGGGACTTGAAATTTTGCACACAGATTTCTGTTACTACGTAGGCGAGCACAATGAAGGGGTTTTTTTTTAATTCATCCTGTAAAGGTCTAAGGTAGCAGGTGAAAGTTTGCATGGAGAAATAATTGTATTCCAATTTAACTAGACCTCAGATCTATATGATCAACCCTATTTAGGATTCAGCTTAGGCTGAACAATCATCACTTAAATTTTTGAAAGAGGTCCAGGTCTGTTATTTGAAGCAGGACATCTACATTCAGTTGTTTCACTTTTCTTAACATTCGTATTATACGACAGGCGTATCGGACGTATGTCGTCACGTAGGCTCATAAACAGCATTTTGTTTCGCCAAATACGTTCGGCTAACTTTATAATTTAAAGTTTTAATTTTTTAATCTAAGTTTATCATACTCTCATTTACATGAGCTTTGTTTTCTCTAAATTCACATTGAGGTTATTGCAAATTCTTTATTTTATAGCTTTGTATTATTTGACATCAGACCAGCCCATCCACATCCTTTAATTCAAAATAAGGATTATAAAAAACTTGTTAGAAACGACCTAGAGCAAATCAAATAAATAAAAATATATTTTGACATTGTAACAAAATGGCATTGTCCAAGCTTCCGCGAGTAACACATTCGTGTACAGCACAACAATCATGTATTTAACTATATTTTTTTATTTATCTATTTATTACGAAAAACAATAATTGTCTAAATTAAACCAACCAAACCATCTCTTTCTTTGGTACACATTTTTTTTCAATACCTACATGTAATTAAGAATGTGAATTGTTAGATTTTTGAAATTTATGATTAGTGTACAAATAGCGAATGATACGTAAACATTGATACGATTAGAACAAAAGAGCATTATTGTGGTTCTTAAATAAATTTAAGTCTCAAACAATTTAACTAAACATACCTAAATAGATTGGTGAATTTTCCCATCTTCAACTGGGTTAACGTTGATTTTCTCACATTCAGAACGACTTATGTTAATATCACGATGGGAATCATGAATTCCCCGCGCGCGTTAACAATGTACTATCTGTCATCATAACATTTATACATACGCAATGTCGTCTTAGTTTTGTCAAAGATTAATGCCATAGTCTATAGCCAACGATTTTATACCTCCAACGTCAGTGTCTCTGAGAAGACAATTCATGTTTAGTCTCTATCATATGAATGGATAATTTGATTTTATCATAAGTAATATTTGTTATAACAATTTTAAGGATTCTATTTTCTTTAGATAGCTTATGCTTTCATGATTATTTTCGTGACCGTGTATAATATTGTTAGACTTTATACGTTTAAAATTTCGAAGCAGCTAACTGCAAAGATTATGTCCTTACGAGTACTTAATGGTTTTTTTCCGACTATGTTTTAATGGCCAATATTTATAGTTAAGTAAAACATATATACGGCAATTTTAAAAACATGTTTTTGCTAAAAATGTTTCTTCAAATTTACCGTTATACCACTAAAATAAAGGATATACACTAAAAGCAATAAACATTTTATTTTTTGTAATCTGTACGTTGTCTTGTATTAATTCAGCCGCGGCGGGACGTGCATGCTGGCATCTTCTAAGTCAAGCGGTAGCATGTCGGGACGTTGAATGTCACTTTCCATAACGCGAAACAAGATCGATCTCAATCTAAGTGTAAAATAATATGTGCGATAATAGTATACGTTTTTGAATAAAACAAAAGTGACGTCAGAGAATAAAGACGTGAGAGAATAAAGGTAAGCTGTCTATTTATATGTTATAGAATAAAACTGAAGAGTTTGCTTCAGCGCACTTATTTTAAGAAGAACCGATCGAATTTGAAAAATTCTTTTTGTATTTGACAGTCCAATTATGAGGGAAGGTTTCAGGGTTCTTAACATTATGCTACAACTTTTACGCTACAGTGGGCCAAGTAATATCGCAGGTCACGCCTATACAATTAGCTATACCCTCTATTACTGTAATTCTTTTGAGATTCACTTATTGTCTAATGCTAATTCTATTCTTCGTATCCATTTTTATACTAGAAAGTGGCAAACGAACAAGCAGTTCACCAGAAATAAAGTGTTCGCTATCCATAGACATCTGCAAGCTAAGAAATTGCAGTTGCAGTAGCATTTTTTTCATAATAGAAGGTGGGAAATGAACACGCGGTTCACCTGATATCAAGTGATCGCTACCCATAACCCAACAAGAGTTGCAGATGCGTTACCTACCTTTAATGGATAGAGGAAGGGATAAACAGAAAATGGTTATATCCCTTTCCCATTCATCCCCTCCACCGTCAAGTCCTCTTCCCCTTACCATCCTTTCCTTATTATCAAAGGACGGGAAGGGGAAAAGAACCAGAATTAGGCTTCCGGCACCCCACTCACTAGTGGAAACGCAGAATAACCTACTTCACGCGTATCTTCTGTGAGGTCGTGGTATTTATATGAAGCACCGGCTGCTTCTATTCGTGCAAAAGATGTTGTTGTTGCGGGCTCTACCACTGTTATTATTTACTAAGTGTGTTTTAATCACGTGTGTATATTTATGTGCATTAACTGAATCACTTCCTTCCCTGTGCTATATTATTTAATCAAAGCGATTTAATAGGAGATTAGATGTGGTGAGGTGGGTAGCATGATTTTCTTTATATTTTTAGACTAACAGCGGATATTATCATAACTATAAGTATATTCCGCCGATAGATTGTGAACTACGTTATTCTATAAGCGAAGTTTCCATATTTTAAAGTATCAGTAAATTGCAAAGTGAACGCATTCGCAATTTTAAATGTCATTTCATGGCAGCATTTCATCGATTTTAGAAGTTTTTTACATTTCATCTTAAATAAGAAGATAATTATAGGTTCGGTTTATTAGTTTGGACAAGACTTATTAGCAAAATAATAAATTTGTTGCGTTTGAAATGAAACCACAAATTATCAATAATTTGTTTACTTCACGATTTGCTTGTTTAGATCAGATTATAACATCGTCAACTTTACTTCTTCCGTATTAAGTGTTCTCGATGTAAAGAAATGTAAAATGTGCAGAACGTACAATGAGCAATCTTCGTCTTTACGTAACGTGACGACTATTGCTTTCATAATAAAAAAAGATAAATAAATAGATATACTCTTACTCCCGTAATCCAGAGGGGTAGACAGAGATCATGGATTTCCATCTTCCTCATAAAAAAGACATTTTAACGTCTCCAATTTAACCAATTACGGATATAAAGTTTGTGGAGTCGAACAAATCGTAACAACAGAAACTTAGTAAGTGAACCCTCGCAGTCATTAAGCAGTACCGGACGATCGCACAAAGTTATAATTTTATAGTCCAAGTGATACGCCTCAGCAGGTTTAATTTGTGGCGGTTTAAGTAACAATTGCAAATATTTAATATTGAACAATGTGATTGTTGTGAAGAATATATTTATTGTATTAACAAAGGACCAGCTATTTTGTAAAAATATTTAAGTTAGAAGAAATTTAAATAAAAAAATAAATTGAATAAATGACATATTCTGTGTAAAATAAATAAATGCAATTAAGCATGTTCTATAATAGAATAAATGAACCTTATATTTGTTTACTTAATAATACAAAGTAAGTTAATAATAAATCACAACACATCAAAATATAAAACGCTATCGCTTATAAATTAGAGCAAGTCAGTCAACCATAACATCTCTAGCATTGCGTAGGTTGCGTGAAATGTAAATTTTTGCTATTCATTGCGGTCGGCGACTGTTTTTCTGACACTCGCGCCTTTCAACTGGGGTCTGGCCCTCGTAGCAAGGGTCGCACGGACAGATATGCACAAAAGTACTTTAATCAATTTCATATAATCTTAAAATGATATAGAAAACAACTTTAAAAATAATACCTACCCAAATGCGGCTAATGCATTATAGCTTTTTTTTCAGATATTCTTTGATATATATATATGTGTGTGTGTGTATACTTTTACCTTTAATTCGCTAATAAATTTCACAAAGAGAAAAAAAACGAACCTGGAACAATTTGCGAACTGCAAATTATTGTATTGCATTCAGTGCCTCGTATGCCGTTGTTGTCATAAAATATAAATAAAAAAATAAAAATAATAAAATAAAGTGAAAATTAAGTCAGCATTAACACTTCTGTGTTGGACTATACATCATGAGATGCGCAAGTAGTGCACACCTCACGCATTCCGCGCGAGCTTTAGCAAATTGCTCGGAGGCTAGCGGGGCTCGGGACCTCCGGGGCCCAACGCCGACCCTCTATTGTGCTTACAAAATAAAATTTTTTTTTTTAAAGAAAATGGAAAAAGTTTCGATTTAATGAAACATTTTCATGTTTTTTTATACTTATTGCCCAGTTAAGGGACGGCATCCGACATGGCGGTCTAATGAATCTTTTCTTTTCATATTCCTACGTCAATAGATCCGTCATTTGAATTTTAAAATATTATTTTATAATACGCTTATCCGACCTCGACATCTATAAAAATAAATTGATCAACGAATGAAAGGCCATAGCACGACTGTAATTAAAAACGACTTAAAACCAAGGATGATTTCGATTCGCCATAACAACCATAGATTCCCATAGCAATTGCCACGCGACATCTTTAGATACGCCTATGGCTGCCCGTGCTTATCAAAAAATAATACCGTATCGATCGAAATCAATTATCAAAGTATTCTAAAGTCTATTGCTATGCATTAAAGTTTAAATTGCATGTGAATAGTTTACTAAACAGGGAGCGCTGGAGAAATAGGCATAAAATAGATAAATAAGATTGTCTGTAGGTGTGTAGAATTGTATACAAATAATATTTGTGGGGCGGGACGCCGCGTGGCTGCAGTTAGGCGAGCTTTCCCGTGACTATTGCAATTTGTTAACCATATAATCTCATTATAAATTTACTAATTCTCATATATAGCAGGGTCAATACCGAACACCTAACGTCAACAACGTCGCGCTTAATGTCCACCGGAACAATATTTTTTCATTGTTGGTGATGACAATCATGTAAGTCATCAATTAACTTCAAGTGACCACCGCTGTAAACTACCGCATTAAAGGTGCAAGTAACTGTCCAGCATAGTTAAATGCGTTTATCGATCTATTGACTGAAAATATCCCAACCAAGATCCGAACGACCGGCCCAAGGTAACGTCTACGGCTTTAATTCTCTTCAAATCACAGTAAAGGACCAGTGAAAATAAGGTCGATGAACGAGACGTTCGTCTTTTAAAGGTTTATCTGCAGTGCTTCGAATCGAACAGTTGAGCGTTCGACGGAGATCCTTTAGAGAGCCACGTCATCAGCGTTTTGCTGATGATGTGGCGTTTTCGTAATGTTTTAAAATTATTTTACAGTACAGCTTTTCTATTCACAATCCCGGTTGCAAATGGATAGCCATATACTATTGGTGTTGGACTTGCATATTTCCAGTGTTTCTAGGACTGACAAAGTCTTGATAAAGGCTTTTAAGTCTACGAGATCCACATAGCAACTCTGCATTGTTTGTAAAATATTCCTCAAGGTATACAAAAGTGCTATACTGCGCTTTGTCGCAAGTCAGCCTGTATGGGTGCCGGTACTATTTCTCAAGGTTCCCGTTTACAGGTTCGTGATGTCGCTATAAACTTATTTATAGATGTTGTCCATATATATTTCTAGTTCTTCAGTAAAGTAAAATAAATGTCATATATTGCTTGTTACAATTGTATATATAATTATGTATTGGATTGGAACGAGTTGCTAGCGTCAGTTTTTCGTTTGATTATGGGTTAAGTGAATAGGATAATGTTGCTAATATTATTCTATACCATCTTTTCATCACATTCCCACTTAACATCGGGTGTGGTTGTGGTCAAATGCTAATTTTACTAAATAAAAAGAAAATGTTGTCGATTTAAACTATCGTCACAATAAATCTGTAAAGATCGGTGTGCTGTGTTACTCTACATAAAATTACTCTACTAATTTATCTAAATTACATTTTGTCCAGAAGTCATTACGTAAAGTCAACAAGCGACGATATTGGTAACACGTCCACGCGTTGTTCGAGCGATCGAAAAACTCTCAAACGTCTCGCCCTCTATCCCTCCAACCACAAAATAACGATTAAATAGGAAAACCACAAAAAACTTCACGAAATTAGTTCCCGATGACAGTTCAAAAATATATGTAAACTATCATCCGAACCGCTGGCTTTGCTTGCGTTTATATTTTGATCAATTCACGATAATGTGGCTTTGTATTAAGAAATAACTTCTAGGCCAGGCCTTCTAGGTCGAAAAGTACTTTTAAGTGAGATCTTACAGTTAAAACAAATATCGATGTGCGAGGGTACTGTTTAAAAAGCATAATAGGCTTTAGAACGTATGGAAAATCTGAAAAATAAATATAGTTATACGAAATTCATCAGTAAGTTGCTGACTTTGTACTGTTTTAGGTAAAAAAATATTATGAATATAATTAATGTTGAAGTCAAATTAGCATCACAGGCAGAACTAAACAAATAAAGATCCTCTAACATAATTCGCAGTAAATTAAGCTTTCATCGAAAGTCCGGACAAACAGACAGAATGTTTTGTACGTCAACATAGTTTTTATAGGTATATCACAAAAAAAACATTGTTCGTAGCGCCACGACGGACGCGCGGGGCCTTTACACACAGCGGGGCCTCTCGACTTTCGGTACTAAATTTTTTCGTGTGGCATATTTATTTATTTCGGCCTCGACCCGAGATTATTTTCTACTAGAGTTTTATGATAATCGCGGTTGTATAACGGCTAATGAATTAGGTGTAGTCCCCGTTAATGTGACAATGCGATGCCGCGCTCACAAGTTATGCTGCGATCGGTGACAACTTTTTTCTATATTCGTCTTTTTTATATTATAGCCTCACGATGCGATAAACATCTCGTTTTGCACCTTACTATCTGTTACTGCTAAATTAGTCTCTAATAGCATACATTTATTGGTAACATTTTAATTTGTCGCCTCCTTCGGGTCAAAAAAAGTGACGACAAATTCAAATTCAAATGTGTGAACAAATTTTAATCTGATACTATGAATGAATTTATGATTGAGGACCTTAAAGACTTGATGGTGGTAGAAGACGAAATTGGTACTGGTACGACAACCAAAAAAATTGGCGCAGTATTTGAAAATAAACAAATATATACAGCGCCTGCAAACAAAAGAGATGGGCTGAGATTAAGGACTTCCATTTTACATTCTCGCTCATTTTACTCCATTGATGTGAGCTTAGTCCAGTCAAAGTGTAATAAGATCTCATTTCAATCTCTTATCAAAAAAACAAGACCAATCACTTTTGCGACAACATTTAAGAACCTTTCAACATTTCATCCTCGCAGTCGAACTGTAAGCGTAAAATGCAGTGGTGGCATCTTGCTAACGAATAATGCTTGAAGCACATTGTTTCGAGGTCAAGCGACGACTCGCGACCATTAATCATGCACGGCCGTCAGTGGTGGCTGAAGATGGATAGCCTCTTGCCCCGGGCTTCTTCCACCCGGGGCAGATTATATCAGGGTCCGGGATTAGAACCTTTTGTTGTTCCAATCAGGTGTTAATTTGTTCTTTATTAATTCTCAATGCATCTTGTGTGTAGACTTTTTGCGTCAGTAGCAATATCTTATAAATATATCCGCGGGTTGGTCGATTTTTATTTCGATAGACACGATTGACACGAACTTGATTGCCACCTCCTTGTCTGTCTATCCCAGTAGGGTTTGAACTAAAAATGCCTTAGCACTTATAAATACCTTAAAGTTGTATTTTATACCTTTTATTTTTACTTACACTTAAATTATAAAGCACTACCGGCAGAAGTGAAAACTCAAAAGCAGGCGGTTCAAGATATCACTTCAAAAATGATTGTAACCTCTCCTAACTCCATGCATTAGACATAATATATCATGAGCACAAAAGATTGCGGGACTTTATTTTGCAAGTCATTCGAAAGTAATATAAAAAAAGATATCTCTCGATAAACCAACATTTGTAAATAATGTCTCAATTCAATCCCAGAACTCACGTTTCTGTAGCCAGAGACATTTACGACCTAGACAACGACAAATCAAGACTTCACAATAACAGAGTAAACGTCATACAAATGAAGATATATGTTTAAGCGAGTACTAATTACCTATACAAATACTTGAAGTTATTCAAGGCTCACTTTCACGCCGCAAAGCGTTGTTGACCCTACCACGAAACGTAGAAACTGCTACGAAATAGATTTTCATATCTAAAAACCATTTAATTGAGAATCGGATTTTATCTCAACAGTTTCCTAGCGTCGTCCAAGTGACGATAAAGTGACACAATATAATGGGTTAAATACAAAAATATGGCTAACGTTATTTTTGAATAGTGTAGCTTTATTATAGGTAGAGAAATATTGAAATAAGTTCAATAGTGTTTTAGCTTAGTCGTACAAAACATATCTTTCCTCTTTATTAAATTAGTATAGAGGTAGAGAGTGGTGGCAGGGGCGTCCAAGAAGAACTTATAAGATTAGTGACATACTAAAAAAGGGCGATATAAGGATTACTGATGTATGGATTGTATGAAGTATTGATTTCTTTAATTTCACATCTTAAAGTATAACTTTTTTATAAATACATAAGAACAATAATTGAAGAGTTTTAAGACGTCGTTTTTTTTTGATGGACCTGTCTTTGAAAAGGTATCGGTGGACCTACTGATAAAAAGGGCTCATTAATACGACAAACGCCTTTTGTTTATATTGTATTCGAAAACATTATTACCGAAACGTCTATTCCCTTCCGTAAGTTATTGTATTAATAAATATACAACTACTAAATAATGTAAATAAACTTTATATGTGAAATTTCATGGATACCAAAAATCTTATTACCCTACTACTTACCGAGATTATTGCTAAAAATTCCTCCATACTTGGACTTTTACAACAAAATATTAAAAATAAATTAACGCTTTACAAAAAATAACTTTTTTATAATATGTTATCTTTTTTATTTCTACAATATTATAGCACGGTACATTCATTAACACGTAGTAGTGGTAACTTGGATATAATAAAGTCCGCGATCACAAAAAAAGTAAGCCATAAATTATAAAATTTATGCCCCGTCGGACGGGGCAACGCAAGGCAACGCAACATACGTAATCTCATAATGGGAGGCTGTCTCTTTACCTCGCCGCTTCCTAGCCATTAAAACAGCCTGGATAGTAAACGTCACTGTAAACTAAACTAAATATTCACATTTCGAATGCTTAATCGTTTCCCGAAGGCAAGGTTCGACTTGTTTTATGTTTTGTGTCCGAACGATTTGCATATGCGAGTGTTGTTGGTATACTGACTTTTATATTTCTCCGTGGCGACTTGTTTTTAGCATAAACGCGCTAATATGTATTAATAATATATGTGAGCGCATCGTGATCATATGGCGTTAGGCGAAATTTGTTATGAAATAATGGAAAGATGAAATTAAAGTATTAAAGTAAAGTAAAGCTTATTCCCGAGGAGGGTTGGCGTCGGCCAGGCGTCCGGCCGTAAAACTGTTGCCAAAACTTATACAGTATGGACATTCAAACTGTGTCACATGAGTGGGAAAAGGACAGGGAGATTATGATGCAGATAATATCTGAAAGTCGGCGAGAAATTTGTTTGTATTGACGATGATTATTGGTTGATAGAATAAAAACAAGTTTAAAGCTATGAGTTATAAAATAAAATAGTTAAATCATGTCCGTAATGGGAGAACCAGGCTAAAATTATGGATTTCTTTTCCAAAAATTTATTTAAGAAACAAACAGGAGTATAAACCAAAATAGTTATTAATTAATATAATTATATACATCAAGGGAGGGGAGTTCCATTAATTTGTCATCCATAAATGAGTCAAACACGAGAAAAGATACTAAAATGAAATCGACAAAATTATACAGAATACCTATTTCTAATTTTATTTGTGAATTTTCTTCTTATGTGATTCAAAATTATAAACCAAAAATATCTAAGCCTCACAGACGACGCGATGCGTGTAGTAGAAGTATCTACGTTTCGTTTGATGACTGAGGTGGCGGAGGCGTAATTCAGTCCTCCCTTTCCCATCTATCCTAATAAGGATAAAATGAATGGAAAGAGGATGAGGATTGGAGGGGAAGGGAAAGGATAGGAAAAGGAAACACCCTTCCATTACTGGTAGGCAACACGTCTGCATCGTGTTTGCTTGTTGCGGATGTCTATGGGTAGCGGTCACCTAACATCACGTAACCGCTCGTTTGCCACTTTCGGCCATAAAAAAACAATATCTGCATTTTTTGTTATTTTATACATCACCACTACGTCTAAAAAGTAAGTTGTTCTACCACAGCTATCACGCTATTTTATTGAAAATATAAACATATAAATTTTTCTTGTCACTTTTTCGTCTATTTTTTAAACACGCCTCAACGACAGAAGCATAGTTTTTTCTAACGTCTCTTATAAGCATTTCTTTTATAATTCTATTTCTGATATTATTAGTCACACGTGGCAAACAATTAAATATTTGATTATAAGCACTATTTTGTTCTCAAGACCTTGATCAATATACAACCCAGGACTATCCACTCAGACACAATTCAGAGCGTTATAGAAGTCAGTAATTTTGATTTTCAAAGTGCTTATAGCGCGACGCGTAATTGTTGAGCTATTCCCTTAAGCGTCAGTAACAATAGCATCAAATATTAACGCGTCTAATGGAAGCCCATTCGAGCAAATTAACAGAATAAACTTCTAACGAGGAAAACGTTTATGTTATTTTAATTTAACGTTTTTGTTTGAGATGAATAAAAAATATAAGATTGAAAAGAAAACGATCACCTTGGTTTTTTAATACAGTAATCTAAATTAAATTAATCAGATTAGTAGTAGTTCAGAGTACTTTACTAATTTTTTTACCTTTACCACTTATACTTACTAATTTTAAACCTTTTAGAAAAGATATTTATTGAGATAACGTTAGAAAAACATTTTAAAAATAACACTATGACAGGCTCGAAGTCACAGAGCAAAGGCTCTTAGCATAAACTTTAGGTAAGCTGACGAAGCCGTAACTCAAACACAGGTTGTTTTTACCAAATGATTCACAAATACATTTTTTTATAAATTTCAATTTTTATTTACTGGAAAAGGATTGTCATTGTCCCACCTCACGAGACACGCCGGGTACCCCTCGCCCAGATCCAGATCATTCACCACAGCCATGATATCTGTACCCGTTGGAGCATCATTCTTGCTGCGTGATGACAATGAAGCGACGCCCATTTGACAATCCATCACCACCAAGTACCTTCCGTTAGCCATTAGCTTCATGTGAAATTTGATCAGGGATACGGTTTTTCTTAATGGTGGTATATCTGTAAGAGTTGTAGATATTTATAACAATATCGCTACTTTAACAACAACGGCTTTTCGACAAATGACACGCTTTAACAATTTAATATCATTAATTTAACTAATGGTTTCACATTGCACCTTAGTAAGTACGATATATTAAAGACGTTTTGTAAAGACTTTGGTCACTATTAGATACACAATATTTTATATTGCTGGCTCTTGTCTGCCGTGTGCGTGCTGGAGGCTCATCGCTCTCTCTAGCATCTTCCTCTGTTCTTAAAAAAATAATATAACAGTCCTTTAATTCTTGCGGATGTCTATAGGCAGAGAGAACTTACTTAACATCAGGCAGACCGCTTGCTCGTTGACTCCTCATCCAAAAAAATAAGGTAACACTTGTCCTCAGAATTTGGCGTGCACATTTAATGGCGTGATCGACGTACTAACCTATACAGCAATTTTACAAAGTGACGGTTTCAGTCGCGGCTCGTTGGTGATGATAGACGGGTTATAATGCGCATTTACATCTTGTCAGCTTGTGTCATTGCAACAATACGCGGTTTTACATCAGGAGCCAAATAAAATATAAGACAAATATGAGAAGAGCCTGAAGAAGAAGAGAGAAGTTCCATTCCAAGTTTATGTAAAACCGCGGTATTGCAATGATACACCGGCGAGCTTACTGACAAGCCATGAAACCGCAGTATAGGCTCTTACGTCGATCAGACCTTTTAGAAGTAGCTTGAGCTGTTGATGTACTGACTTCCATCTCGAATAACGTTGGGCACACCAATGAAGCTGCCTGCTGGCCCCTGGTCAGTGAACAGCATGACCTCGCGCCTCGAGCTGCCAATGGCCAGCAGCAGCGCCGCCGCCTCCCAGTTAGGCTGTGTCTCCAGGTACTCGTTCATGTCCGACCACACTCGATGGACTATCTATAAAAATGGAAGGATGCAATTAATATAGTCAAATAAGAAATTTATCACAAAGCCTACATTTTTATCATACCGAAAGGTAGAAAAACTTGACAATTTTATCTTTAACCAAGTTATTGAGGGTCCTTTTTTTAAATACAATAAAGTTTAAATCAGAACTTACCAAAATGCGATCACCTTAGACATATAAGGATTGCTACAAAAATCGAACCCTTAACGTCTTCATCCAGTAGACTCCCGTAACCTTGAGCAGATCGTAAGTCCAATGCCTTTTTTAAAATTATTACTCTCGCAACTTTTTGCAAGTTTGGCATTGTTACCTTGGTTCTGCTACGGATCTCATAATTTTTAATGCAATATTGTAAGCAAACTTCGATCATCGCCCTTAGACCGGCCGTTTTCTTAACAGTAGAAAGAGGTAAATGACGGCGGTTCACTTAATAGTAAGTAACCGCTATCCATGATCATCTGCATCAAGCTAATAAGTTGCAGATGCATTGCATACCTTTAACGGACAGATGAACGAATAAACAAAAAAAATCTTTTTCTTATCCACGGTACCTTCTCCGTCAAACCCCCTTCCCATCGTTTTCTTATTAGAGAAGGGAAATTGAAGAGGACCAGAATTTGGCCTCCGGCAACTCATTTGACATACGAAACTCATTACTCTTTCTTCTACTACTCTACTTCACTCCTGTCTTCTGCGATGTCGTGGTATTTCACCGGTCACGCCGCCCTATTCGTGCAACAGATTTCATATACTCATAACCGTGGGCTACGTCCCGGGACGTACCCTATTTACATATATACTTTATCAATAAGACACACTTATCAAAGACATTCGTTTTAAGATCATCAATAATAATACATTACAATTAATACATACCTATTGATAATAATTTATATTTTTTGTTAATTTTGTCTTAGTTTGAACGAGTGAAGTTTATTTTCACATGTTAACCGTTGGCATATGAAATGTGATCATCGATGTTGCTAAAACATCGATAAACATTATCGATGCTTATCTTTCAATCGAATCGAAAGTTGGCACGTAATGATTTAAATATTTAAACAAAACACTTGACTTAAACAAGTACGCGAGGTTAAAATATTATATAGCATAATAAATTGTCAAGGAGGTCAAATCCTAAGAAGCTAATATTCGAAAAGAAGAATTTGGTGTAATTAAGTGTACATGCTTGTGTATGCTTTAAAACCTAAAAAACCTATTTACTTCCGATTAACTATAATGAAATAAACAGGTGAAAAAAGAAAAAGAGGGTAGACTATAGAACAATTCCTATGTTAGAAGTAAGTTTTCGTTTTACAATTATATACATAGATGAATGAATGTATGTCTCTCTCATTATATCAGTAAAAGCATTTTAAAATAAATAAGAATTTATTTTATTGTTAGGCAGCTTATCAATATAAGTGTTCAAGTAGTACACAACAGACTGCTTACCTCTTTAGTGGCATTCTTAAAAGAGATTTCGACACATTTGGCCCCAACATTGCCATTCCAGGTGTAGTAGATTCGCCACGGCGTACCCACGACCAGGTCAGGTTCGAAGAACGGCTTCCTAGCGAACATCTTGCACATATCCGTATTTCTCTCCATATGTTTCTTACACGTCCCAACCTCTTTCCCGGCTGATATTTTTATTGCACTGAATATCAATAATGCGTGCAAAATAGTCGCCATTTGTGCAATGATAGCTGCGTCCGTCAGCGCGCACTTATAAAGACGTAAGACGTAGACGTGTCGTAAACACCATCGCCTGTACGTACGATGTTATGAACCATTGTTTTGACTCCGCACAATACATATAAGTCGAATGATTGTTTTGATTTACTTAAACTAGCTGCTCCCGCGACTTCGTCCGATAACTTTCCTTCCGTGGAATTGATTAAGAAGTGTTTTTCCAGTTTGGATTTTTTTTAATTTCATATTATTACTATATTAAGCAAACAAAAGAAAGTCGACAGTTTATGACCTTAGTAATTGCGGCAACACAAAGATTAAGTGGAAGCTTTATTGATACGCCAAAAATATTTATTATCAATATTTATTCATGATAAATAATATTGGCGTAATATTGATAACGAATATTTTATGAGTGTATCAATTCAGGGGTAAGGTAACCCAACCAAATCCGTTTATTACTATATTTAAGATGATTTTCTCTGTTCTTTTGAAATTAAATTTCACGGTAATTATTTTGCAATTTTCGTGCTTTTAGAAAGGTTTGCTTTTCTTTTAGGCAGTGCATATTGCAGTGCAGTGCAACTTATTTATAAATTCCATTGTTAATTAAAAATGTAACTGCCTAATACAATATAAATAAACGAATTTTCATGTAAATGAATCAAGTGACATTGAAAACATTAATTCCTAATTATTGATTAAATGTGAAATTTCATAGGAATTATCAAATTTAGAGATTAGGGTGTGGTATAAAAAATCACTGCTTTTTTAAGCAGGCAAAAAGTATTATTTTACTGTTGAAGTAAGGCAACCTTGCATTACTTGAAACAAACAGACAGGCAATATAATTACCGTATATTCGTCATGTGTATTCAGTACAGAAAAATTATTTGGATATTACGAACAAACAATTTAATTTATCCGTATTGATGGTACAATGTATATTTATTATTGACTACTGACAACAGTCATACGCTGTGTATAAACAGCCAGTTAATATGTCGTTTCAGGAACCGATATCGAAACGAAATCACAGGCTCTTGACATTTTTTAACTGAAAACTACTTAAGCCACGTTACAAGATATTTGATAGGGGAAAATCTTATAGGTTCGCGTGAACAACATGGTCAACATACTTCAGCAACATGCTCTTTGAATTTCGACGTGCTTTTTCATTTATTTTTCATGTATTCAAAACTTTATTGTCAAGATACAAGGGTTTATTTTGAGTTAGAGTTCAGTTTAGTTTAGATTAGTTGACAGACTTGACGACTGCCCGTTTTATTATTTTTGTGATTGACATTATGATCAAGTAGATGGTACATAATTGTAGTCGAAGAAGTAAACAACGATAATATTTGGTTATAATTATCTTACTTATTTATCTAAAAAAGGAACCTGGCCGGCCTGTCTTGAGTCAGTAATCTGTTTCAATTTTTGGATTTCCATCTACAAAAGGTTTGTTTGGTTTTGTTTTGGTTTGAAAACAAGGCGTCAGCCTAAATCAAAGTTCGCATTTTTTCTACTTCATATAAAGAATCTAAATAATAATTGAATGTGGACGAAGTAGCGAACAACAGTAAGTTAGCTTAAAGGCAATTATTGGATTACATGTATACGTTGCTATAAATTTTCCTTTTCCAAAAGTGGCCATTCAGGGATGTTTATCATGATGAATCCAATTTTACAGAATTTAGACACACAGCGATAGTTACACACGGACGCCGCGCTGTTTTGCGTGCCTTCAAACACAACGCTTCATTTGTTGTACTAGTGATGTATGTTAGTATTAGGCTTTATTTAAAATTGCTATAAGAAAATTAAGAAACTAATATCTTCCACTTGTGTATCCTTACTGGTTGCCTATATTACCGAATCGAGGGCACCCGAAACCACTTTTAGACGTCATTGCTAATCGAGAACCCATTCTTCTTAACGGTCTTCGGTTCTTCAAACGTGACGAGATATATGCTACTACTGTAAAAGTCTTCCAGAAATTTAGTTACGGAGTCGATCGTCAGAAAATTTCACTCGTAGCCAAAAATAAAATGGAGGTGCCAAATAATGAGATGGCAAATAGAGTAGAGCAAATAATTGATATATTTCATAAGCTCACTTCAATATTACTATTGTAACTCTCTCGTGCATCACATTTGATAGATGGACAGATCTCATTCTAAATGCATTTACACTACAGAAGTGAATCTTTTACCAATACCTATCAAAATATTACCTACTCATTCAGGTAACACTTTTTCTTAATACATTCAGAGACATCTAGCATAATTCTTAATCTTTCCTCCATGGTGATAACTTACTTTAATGCTTTAGCTACTACAAATTTATATATACACCATAAAAATAAATAACTGAAAAAAAGCCTGCCTATGCGCTATTAGCAGTGTTATAACGAAGCGTTTATTGAACGTCACTAGTCCGTGCAGTGGGCGTATTCTGTGCGGGCCACCGATGCGTATCTTTGGAATAGGTGGAATTGGTGGGTGGAATATTATTACTAGTTCGTTATGTTCAGTGACAGAGCGCGAGGCTGGCCGTAATGACTGCGCCGCCCAGTGCTGCCCAGTGCTATAGGCAACGATTAAAAAAACAACTTGAATTAGTGTTTGACTTTTTTATGTTGCTTAAGTTCGTCCACCTCGCTACCATGTACATAAAACAAGTCGCTAAAATAAATTTGTAACCAAATAATCTATATTAAGATCCCATTTACCGGACTTGATATTCCACTGCTAAACACAGGGCAAACAACATGGGAGTTATAGGGCATTAGCTTCTTTAGGTGTACATCTAAAAATGGATAAAACGTGTTTGCTTTTGGTCAATGTAATAATAATAAATACACCAAAATCTATTAAGAATATGTTTTGTCTGAAATTGCAAAAGATATGCTTCGGTGGTCTTGAATGTGATGTGGGGGCTTGACCCTTCTGAGCCCTAAGGGTAAGGGTAAGGGTAGGTTAGGTAAAAACTAAAAAGTACACGATATTTTACATAGTATAAATTAAAACAAGGTAATGCAATCTAAGCTTAACTTTAAATTAAAATAAATTTGCCTTAGAAGAATTCTATTCTTTTTTTAAGAAGGGCTAACCCGCTGAAACTGCCAATGCTCTTATATAATAAGATGTATATTTCAGGTATATATTTCATTAATTGTTAATGTGCTTTTAATTATAAAATTTCGATGGGTATATGGCAGACCAAAATCAGCCGTAAAATTTAAATTATCTAACTTTTGTATCAAAAATGTTAAAGTTAATATAAAATTAATTTCATAATACACTTTAAGCGCTACTTCAAACTATTATATCTTTCGAGTTAGTAGTGTATAAAATCTAACTCGTACAAGCGATAAAAAATCTTTTAAGCGCTTTTATCTTGACATTTATAACTACGCCGGAGCCCATTTACAATTTATGCAGCCTTCGCTCGGAACATCAAACGGTTGTAAACAATTTATTTGCTAGCCGTACTCTTTTTAAAGTTATGTCTAACATTGTAATTACTTTTTGTAAATACAAAAGTTATTCGGAATGGTTTAAAATTTATAACAGATTACCAGGTTGGCTCTGTTAGCTGGTATTTCGTAAGTCTTACGTTAAATCGTATTATCACTTTAGTCGTATTACAACGAAGAAAGATCTACTTTTGTCCGACTGACGAGTGGCTAATGTTTTCTACGGCTATGTATGGTCCATTGTGACCTAGCCTAGTCTACTAAATGCATTGGTCGATTCTCATTCTTCAGATACGTAAGAACAACATACAAATACTACTACTTATACTACATATCGTTAAGAAAAGAGGAACGGACCGATAACCTATCAGTATCAAAGCACTCAGGTCAGGTGGGCCGAATAGAGGGCTGTCACGTGCAGTCGAGTAACGCGGCTTGTCGTCGGTGACCTATTCATGGTTGCCACTCGCCACACAAGTCAAATGTAAGAATAAAATTATCAAGGCCAATATAGCATAAGATTATCTATTTTACCTTTTTAATTTTTATTTCTTATTCTATTTTTAATAATGTATCGTCGGAGTAATGTGTCGTCAGTTGCATTTCTCTTAAAATTGTTTAAAGTTCAGTCCAAGAAATCAGGTCTATTAACATCGGTTAGCATCCTTACGGCTGCTTAAGATTTCGCTTTTTCATTCTTCACAATAGAAAAATATTCTTCAAATCACCTGTATAAAAATCGACAGCCCTGTAATAACCAAAGCGTAGTGAAGTGACATCGATCGAGGTCTGGCTCGGGTTAGAAAATACGAAGCCATTAAAACGAGTATGTGTAGATATAAATTAAAAACCACTTACACTCTGACCTCCGTGGGTAAGTACGGAAGACCAAATAATTAAGAATATGTGCTTTAATACATATTCGTTCTATCTATCTATATCTGAACACAATGAAATACCAAACTTAGGTAATAAGTTTAATTCACACAACCCTCCGTACATTTGTAAGAAGCCCGATAAGTTTCGATTGACAGTTAAAAAACAACTATTACATCATTGCTAAAATAAATGACGATGACCAACGATGACTTTATTCGTCAGGTGAGTTGCAAGTAGCTCATTCAGGACTTTACTTTGACATTGTGAAACAGGCCCTTAGAACTAAATAATAAATTTTTACCAAGGTTGATATAAAACGATTTCGCAACCGATAAAGTTTTCGTGCAGCACGGAGTCCTCTGGGACAAAGGGTTGTCACAAAGCGACTTCGCGACGAAATTGAATAAGTTCGTGGAGTATGTGCTCTGACGTGAACACGTTTTATTCTCGTACCCGAGTAACTTTGATTGCATGAAACTATTTTTTAGATTTTTCCACAATCACAAACCAGGCGTTTCATATGCTTTGCTAACATTGTTCCGCATTCTTAAACTTGACCTGAAAGTATATATATATATTTCTCTATTTCATTAACTTGGAAATTTGCAAACTCAGGCCTACGACAATAGACAGATAGAAATAGGAGCATCTATTAAAAACCACCACCCACAGTAGACTTGCAATTTAACCTTTCCATGCTTTTATTTTATGCGATAATAATCTTATCGGTACGAAGCTCTCTAGCATTCCACTGACTGACCACTGACACCGGCAATGTCTCACCACCTCAGTTACCTCGCTGCGAGACGTCTCATGTTTCAAGACTTTGTATAGTCTAGTCCCAGCCAGCAGCAGTTACCAGCTATTGTTCTTTATATGCGCTGCATATTAATGACCTACTCGTTCGTTGTATCTATGGGCATACAGATGACAGCACAGTTGTTGAGAGATATCTATATGATATCGGGACTAGTCGGCACTACGTGCAATCTGAACCTGAGACCATGTTAGGGCGTCTTAATCACACACTCGAGGCAGTCTCTGTTGGAGCAACGACAATCTTGTCAGATTTAACACTATCGAAACTCAAGCGTGTTATTCTCCGCCAAAAGGGGCAAGTTTACCTTACCTACAGCTTTTCAGGATGTGGGATTCACTGACTGTCTGCAGCTACTGGGAGCCGAAAATACGAGTACTTCAAACGGTTCAACAAACAAAGCTGCCAGAAACATTAGAGTCCTATCCAATGTACAATACTTCACAACGGTACATTTGCCTCCAACAAGCGATTCGAAACTTCGTTTCTTGTGCGTACGGCAAAGGATTGGAACAAATTGTCCACATCTACACTTCCGTCCAATTATGACGTGAGAAAGGTACCCAAGAGAAGAGTGAGTAGGTTGTTAAGAAAGTAGTGCGTACTACGAACCTTTCGACCACATTACCACTTAACACCAGGTAGATTGTGGTAAAGCGCTTATTTATTCGTTATAAAAAAAGATATCTTGTGTGGCGCATGGCCATTCATATTTTTCACTTAATCCATTACTCTCTCCGTCCTGTTCTTTAGTAGGAATTGATATATACGAAGGCGTCACCTCATCACTTAAGCTTTAGACTTTTGAAATATCCCTTCATCTTTTTAAAATGTAACGTTCGGTGTTCAAATATGTAAACTAGTGTCACAGCTATAACTCATAAAATCTAAGTTGTTTACCAAAAAAGACTTATCAAGAGAGCACCGCTTGCGAAATCCATTCGGCATGTTTATATTAAAACTTGGACTATCCGGCCTGAAAACAATCATCATTTAATCCGTAACATGAGACCTTGCATTCGGTCGCTGGCACTTTCGCTTCGACTTTTACTCTCACTGCCCGTATAAGTTAGGAAAACATTTTCGCCTACGTAGTTCCGTACCCTCCCATAATCCTCTACCTGCTGAGATATACCGTACTTACCCCGCGCAGCCACTATCATCTATACCTACCAACAATCATACAAAATACAAGGTCATACCTGCACTAACCTATATTTGGATTTTTAGTCGTATGTGATAAAATATAAAGTTGTAATTCCTGTAATAAGAACATGGTCTTAGGACGTTTGGTGTTGCTCGCTCGTTTCCCCACCAAGCGTCTCTCGCGCCCTGCCTCATGCATTTAAATTGCTTCATTACAGAACTAGACGTTTTCAGGGCTGCCTACAGGGAAAACTGCGTGATTTGAGATCACGCGCAACTTCAGCCCAAATAACCTGCGCGTTTAATACTGATAGACTTCTGTTTGTTTTGGTTAAAAATAATAGTAGCAAAATTATTTATTTCAGGAACTTTATTTGTATAACAACTTAATACGTTTATCAAAATACAACAAGTTATTTGCTAAAATTTGAATTTGAAAAGATATAAAAAAGTGGATGTGTGATGGAATAATTGTTCTTTTTATCAGCTCCAATTGATTTTAGCTAATATTAAAAAATGTAAAAACAAATGACAGCGTAACTAAATTCTCCCAAGAAAAATAATAAGCTATCCGTCGCAATGAACCGTATTTCTTCACAACTTCTACTATAATCTTTGTATATAAATAGTTTCTTAGATTTGATGATTTTTGTGTGTTATATTTACAAATGGAACCTGTAGGTAAAGCTGCTATCGGGTTCCAGAGATATTTCTATTGCATTTTTTGACGGCAGCGAGAAAACGTCAATGCACGAGAACTTCTGCCTATAGTATTTATTATATAGGTATACTTTTATTTACTAATTAAAAGTGTGTATAAATATTGAAGCTTAGAATGTTTGACCATTAAATGTACAAGTGGCAACCCTACACAGGGATGAGAGGGCGCCCGCTATGCTATCTGCACGCCGATCATTAGTCCCCGGGAGTGGGCAGACACAACATTTTGCATGCCGGTAGCACTGTATTTCGCTCGCTAAGTAACTTATCTAGCGAATTTTGCCCGCCGTCAACAATTTTCACTCGAATCTACTCACTTAGCGCACAGAATCTAATATTTCTAGAAAATTAAAACCGTTCATTCTCTACCTAAAATAAGTTTAAAAAAAGGTAATGTTTAAAACTTTACTTTACGGTTTTTATCACGTCTTATTTGAACATTCATATTGTTGACATTTTGAGTACTTTACGGCACGGGGTCACTGGGATTATAGGCGGTCTAAAATTATTTCAATTTTTAGTATTTGCGCTCATCCTGTTTTCCGCAATTGTTCTTCTTGTTAGTATTATTACAGATATTCCAACTGAAGAAAAATAAAACTCAGTATGTTACTCCCGAAGGTTAGTGACACAAAGCAATCGCATCGCCTGATGTTATACGACCACCGCTAACTTACGATATCTACAACAAGCGGTGGAGGTGGTATGGTATGGTATGGTACCATCTCCACCACTTTTGTAGGAAAGAGAAAGAGTAGTAAATAAGGAAGATGATTCTCAATTCTCAAAAGTGACACCAAGATACAGGCAGAGTAGGCAGAGATAACAAATCGAATTTCAATTATTAATCACAAAATGTCAATAGCAAACAAATATATAACACAAAATGTATACGCATTGTTTCATTATCATTTGATTAAAACATATATTGCTTCGACTGGATACGAACTCAAGACAGCATACAGTATTGCAGGTCTTGAGTATAATTAAGTGATCTAAGCAAAGTACAATAAACGTCAAGGTAAATAATTGTGGACATACCTCACGTTAAATACCTTACATACAATCTTGTTAATTCATCCATACATCCTAATCGAAGTCAGCCCTAACAATGGTCGTTACAGATTAAAAAAAAAACTCTCGGACAGATGCGTATAAAAGACCCGTCAACGATTTGCCTAGTTCCCGCTAATTCAGTGTTGCAAGAATATAAAAAAAAACTAGATATCAATAACCCTACTTACAGACCATCCAATCCGAATAGGTGTCACATTACGGCTCGCTTTGTGAGCAACCTACTCGTGTTTACAAACAAAATAACTGCTTGTCATAATCTGTTTTCGAACGCGCCTTTTCTATTTTCGGTCTGGCAACTATGGTCGGATTGTTCTTTTTTTTTGTAACATAGCCAGTTTGAGAAAGGTATGGATTTCAACGCCTTATTGTTGGTTTATCCGTGTATTGAATAAAAGGTGTTTCAAAGGAAAGGGAAGGTAAGCCGTACACAAGATTATCTGCGAATAATTCGCGCGTTTGTGTGGTCCTTTCGCACAATTGACAGGTGACAGTTTTGAGGGTTTTGAAATCCCCTCAGAAGTTTTTACTTTTAATTGAACTTTTCTTCGAAATTTATATAAGTCTATCCATTTCTTTTCACCTCGGTATGAAAGTGAAATGAACATAAAAACAATGTTTTTGCTTTCACTGTTCATCCGTCTTTTATTCTTTTTTTTCCAAAAAATTTGTGACTTATGTTCAAATTCCAACAATAATTTTGTAAAATGTGCTATTTTCTAAAGTACAAGGATCAAAGTTATCGTAATCTGGTTTTCCGAATTGTTAGTAATGTTAGCTAAAGAAATAGGTAACCTGTAATACTTTTGACTCTTTTATGAAAATGTATATCTATGTAAAAATTTCAAACATACTATCAAAATGTACACCATCGTTTTATTTTTATTTTAAAAATCAATAGATTTTATGACGTAAATAGTTTCACAATATTAAAATAAACTTTGATCCAACAAATGAACTCGGAATTTCAAGGTGTTTTATAAGAATTTCGTGAATTACTAATTGCCAGCCGTTAGAAATTTAAAATACTTTGACATTTTGAATTAAATAAAACTTCAAAGGCGTTAAAGAAAGATACCAACTAAGTTACAAACAAAAAAATAAACAATATATCTACAAGTTTTTTACACAATTACGTTACAATGCAAAACCTCAAGCGTCAAATGCTCAATATAAAACCAATTTACATTAGCCTAAACAAAAGTATAACTTCACATCCTTTACTATTTGCATAAAGAAGAAAATAGCATGACATTTTATTAAAAGAACGATCCAAGAATTTGTACGTGCAACAAAATTACCTTTATTATTAACAAAGTAATGAAGATGTCGTACTCTCAGTGCACAAGGTCTGAAATGGCGTAGCATTTAGTTTGTGGGTTCACTTGGTATTTGTCGGAGGGCGTGGGCGCGGCGAAGCGTGAACGCTTGCGCGGTGCGCGAGGGTCCGGCGGTTTATTTTTTTCTTAATCCTGGTTAGGATTAGGTTAAAGCCCTTTTGATTGGCAGCCGACGTCAGCCGCATGTCTGGCCAGGTTTCGGATGTGCAACGCCGCGTCCTGCCTGGATTTTGGCAACATTTATACTCATTCGATTTTCGGTCTTCGAAAAAAAAATATTTTTATACTTTCCTCATTTGTAAAACATCTTTGTGATTCGTATTTTTGGTTAGTTCATCTTGGTAGTTAATCTATAAGGTTTTTGATGGATCTACTAAGGTTTTACATAAACATTACACAACAATCAATATTCATATCAATAACAATCTTGCTTAGTACAGCTGTTGAAAGCAATCAATTACAACAAAGTATCAAAATAAACTATTGAACAACAAGGTAACAACAGAGAACTCAAATTATTACCTTTATCTTTATATCTAGAGCAGTAGTGTAGTGAGTACTAACAGAAGAATTTGATATAAAGGAAATTGTTGTGGTATTCCATATAGTTGTTGTATACAGTCGAAGTCGTGGCCACCGGCTAGTGTTTGTTATATCTAAACATTCCCCATTCATTCGATATAAACATATATTATATTTGATTTATATCGATGCAGCAGTAAAGCGCGTGCGAGTTCTATAAATATATAAATAAAGCGTTCTAGTTAACTGTAAATGTTTTGCCATTATAAGACGTAATCTTTTGATTAAAATAATTTAAATATTTGATAGCAGTTTTGCAAAACTGACGACTATTTATTACTTTAAAAAAAAGGCACACTGTCTCATTTTGCGCCGATATTTTGCAAGGTCTTGATCGGACATTCTTGATCCAGCAGCTACTGGTGACGGCTCTACTACTGTCGACTATCGACTGTATTAGGTAGACTGGCGACCTGCTCCGACTTCGCCACGGGTAGCAAACCCCATAAAAAATTCCACCGAAACTACTTCTCTTACAATATTTATATATCATATTTCAGGTAATGCAAATAAATCATAATTGACTAACATACCACAACCTTGCTGATAAGTCACTCCGTCTAATGGTGAAAACCTTATGAAAATCCGATACGTTATCAAGATGGAATGTTTGTAAAGCTTATGTTTATGTTAAAATTCGTACATTGCAGAATATTTTAGAAAAAATTACTATTTCTTCTTTTAGCTTTAACATTACCTTATAAAGTAAGCTGCAAATTAAATAATTTCATTTCAATTTATCTCACGATTTCAACAAAATTACAACATTTCATATGAAAGTATAAAAAGTGTAATGGCCGCAGTGTATGATAAGAGACTTGTTTGCTTGATGTGGAACAAATTATAGTTTTTATTGTTCATCACGTTCAAACTGTAAAGTGTAAAATAATCAGAAAGTAAGTAACAAAATAATATGTAGCGGTAACAAATAATACGAGTAGGAGTGTACATGAGAACAGTTTACGAAAACAATTACTACATCTACGTTTATTACATGGTATTTCCAAAAAAAAGTGCATTCAAAATCATCGTGAAGTTAATGCCATGTGCGAGTGACGCACGACCTTCAGAGGGTGTTAGCGGCGTTCTCACGGCTACCCGTGTTGCTGACACCGCGCTGACGAGGATTACGATACCCATTCGCCAGGGCTACGGGGACACGCACTTCCTTAGTCATTAGATTTAATTATTTCGATTCATTAGCAACCGGTAACAGTGCACAGTACATCAGTCGAAATTCAATAGCATGATATATTTTACACCGTAGGTTTATAGGAAAAAAATTGTTAAAGATTACCTCGCGTCACTCAGGTCAAATCTTTTGATTTTGTAATATAGTATAAATATCACAGGTGCGAGAATTGTAAAGTTACCATGTAACCCTAAGTCTATATAAATAACAGGTAATAATTTGTAGCAATGAGTTTACGAGTTTTTAAAATTGGTAAATAGGAAGTTAGTAACTTTTTATCTGCGTACTCGTAGAGCTGCGCTGCCGCTACAAAATATGCCGTTAAATAAAAGTAAACTTTGTAGCTTGCTGGATTTTATCACTTCAGTTGATATGTATTAGCTCAGCTGCGCAGCAATATACAATCGACATTCATTTAAAAGTACCTACCGCGGAATGGGAGAAGAAACAACGAAACGATGATCAGTTACACACTTTTAAGCTATAAAAAATCTGTTTTGTGTGTCTTTAACTAAGGTTTCACCTTTCATTGTCCTTAAAAAAACTTTTATTTTAATTGTCAGGTCTTTTTTGCCAATAAAATTATAAATCTTATTATCTGAGCGACGCTGGCTAGTACGTCACGTGGTAGTCGATTATATTTCTATTTCTACTTTATCGATATTATCGTTAAATTTTACGGTAATTTCGATACGGCTTTAAAGGGCGTCTAAATATTATAAAACGATAGCACAATTAACCAGTATAATAATTATGATCTGGAAATAAGATTTCAGTCTGATGAGTATAATAACAATTTTGCTCGTTTACTACTTTTAGTTACTACAAACTACTTTAGTTAATATAATGGTAATTTCGACTTGCCAGCCCTAGTCGAAATGTCAGTGTCTCCTCGACACTGACAATTCATTCAAACTACCTGCGCGCGCGCTTAATCCGAATGACACACGAGACTTGTCACAGACTAAAAATGACAAATATTATGCAGTATTAAATGTTGTATTTTAATACAATTTCCTTTCTCACAACTCCAAATCACTTTGAATTTCGGAAGTACAAGACACTAATAAAAAAATGAAAATATCGTATGTGTTTTTGAAGCTTGTTATCATTGTCCCAGCTTTTTTCGATTTTATTATACGAGTATCATATTGTATTAGAAGAGACGTCACGGCTTCCCCAATATTACTTGACTAATGCTAATCATTAATATCCGCAACAATTAAGAACAACTATTGAAAACATAAAAAGCTATAATACATTAATTTCGGAAAAACAAACATAATTAAATCTGCATAACTAATGCGAATAATTATAAAAGTCAGTTATACTTAGTATGCTGTAATAAATTATAATGTATAGTATAATAAAATCAAGACGAAAAAATATATTTCACAGATTATACAAGATTGCAACATGTCTGAATTTAATGCGGCTAAAGCTTAATCTTTGCCACGCAGCGGATCGCATGACAGCTTGAAACATTTATTGGTATGTATTGATCTTTAGTGGATTTATTATATAAATCCTTACTCTATAAATTTAACAGACAACTCACTTCGCATTCCTCATCTGAGTTATGGTATTTCTCACGGCGTGTAATATTTGTGCACTGTAAATAAACATCTTACCACTACATTCAACGGATTTTTTTATATGGTTTTCACCAAAAGACGAAGTGATTCATGAGAAAGATTAACGAATTTAGAACAAATTTACATTCAGGTTTCTTGTAAATTAACTGAAATACGATAATTGTTAAGACAAGACACACACAAGACAAGACAAGACAAGACTTTATGCAAAGAAAAATTTACATACGTGTATAAAAATGGTAAATATACATGTAAAATTAATATAAACATAAATTATAATTATTTTACATGGAACTCAGTGCCGCCAGAATGGTGGTGGAGATCATTAATGTCACCACAAGTTCTCAGGTGGTGCAACAGTGATACTGTTCTTCTACTTGTACTTCTACGTACGATAGTTTTGAAACCATCTGTACGAATGTCCATAAACATACAGTCGCTCATCAAAATTGAGGTAGCCTTAGTTGCATCCTAACCCATTATTGTATTAAACGAGCAGGGCATTGTATGAATTTTGTGAATATTTGAGCAACACGCTGGAAGTGTAATTAATTTCTAAAGATTCGCAGCATGTGTTTATCTAAGCTAGACTTTGTGTCACGCAATTTGTAGTGATCCTTTATCCAACGTTCTATACATGACATAGCAATAAAAAATGATATTTTGAAAAAAAATCTGACACATCATAGAAATCATGGTAATGTTTGCACACTAACGCCAAGTGGCAGAAATTGTCATTACGGTGGTATCAATCTAAACTTCCCTGAGAGGGTAATTTTGTCTCTAAATAATTCTTTTATGTCAAGCGTTTTGAGTTGTCGTAATCGAGCTGAGTTATGGTTACAGCGATGTAACTTCTGATAACTGAATGTCGACGGTACACCGGAAGCGCGGACAATGGCACATCACGCGACATTAGTTCCCAGATCCAACGTCCTCGAGCAGATTACCAAAGTTCTCGAGGCTCGACTCGACATCAATCACGCACTTGCTTTCAAAAACGCCAGCGTTTCGTAGTCCTGTTTCAGTGGCACCCAATTACGTTCACTGGGATACAAATGTTCAAATTACACATCTGGTCTAGATTTTAGAGGGGGCCCTTGGGAAAAGTCTATGTCCAGCAATGGACGTCCAAAGGCAAATGATGATGAAACAACACATAAATGTTCGGGGTGTGTTAATTTTGGTAAATGTGTCAGATTTAATTTATTTATTTATATTAGACAAAAAATCCACCTTTGTTATACACAATATACTTAAATGATGTTAGTATATGTATACTACATAAATTACAACATTAGTTTCGTCGTACAATTTTACTTTACTAGAGATATATATGTTATGTAGTATTGTACGCTATTTTCAGTATGGAACCGCCGCGTTTTCTCAGTATAGTGGGTAAAGATCTAAATCTCGAACGGACCAAACAGCTTATGTTACGGCTTCCTTCGTCACATAATCGCGTTTTTGTATTTAAATTCTGGCGATTTGAATACAATGTCGCTACCGCGAACAAGCAACTACATGGGATGGGCGAAACATCCCATTCAGGTGATAACAAAAAGAATTGTACTTTATTTCAATATGTATAGGATTGAGATTGCTGAATATATCTTAAAATATACCCACGTAACTTATTTGAGAATGGCTTGCATGAACTTTTCACACCACTGAAGTAGATGATTGTTTGATTTAAGTCAATTGAATGATATTTAATTTTTTGATAATTCTTTCAAGAATTCAGATTGTATACAAAATAATATAAATATACATCACGTCTTCGGACCTAAACCGTTTTTAAGAACTGAACGTATAGTAGCGAGAAAAGAGTGTCAAAACAGAGCCAAATAAGAATGTGTTACTTGTCTTGTATGGCTTTACATTTCGCCCATTTTTAAAACTTTAGTAACTTTATTTCACATATGAAAACGAGGCTCCTATTTCTTAAAAATAGCGATAAAGTATAGGAAAACCTGTAAAAGATCTTCTTATCTCGTAACCATATCATGACCACAAATAATAAATGTCATTCACCTTAAGCCAAGGAACCGTGAAAAAATACCAGGATACCATAGAGATCGGCTCAGAACCACCGACCTCACACGTCTTCGGGCAGTTTCCAGAAAACCGCAGGGTTCTTGAAAAAAACGAACATTTGAATACAGTAGCACAGATGCTCTAACAGTTTTTTTTTTAACTTAAGGTGTCACAGATCTTTATCATGCGGACGGATTTAACGATGTCATAAGGAGCAGTCAACTCGTGGTTGATTTTTTTTCTTCCATTCATATTTTTTTCTCGTCAAGCCCGTCACGTCGAATTACGTAAATCCTTTTAGTTTTGATCCACTGATCCGTGTGACTGCATCGCATTAGTGTGCGTGCAAGTTTATAAATGAAAATACATATAATTATAATATATTACGTTATTATATGTATTTTTATTTAAAAATATGAATAAGGAAAAAGGAAGAAACAACATTTCTCCTGCGAAAGTAAAAGGGAATATTTTTAATTTAATCGTGCATGACTAGGTTCAAGGTAAACTTACCAAATATAATGGTGACACCCTCATACTTGAATTAAATAAAAAATCATAGTTAACACTGTAGACACGTCCTTAAGATAAATTTTACATTGGAAGACCTAACACAATGTTTATAATTGAAACTGTACACTAGCTTAGATTTCTTACCATACCTATTTTAAATATGGATATATACCACAAAGTATCTACACTATGAAATCTTCACGGCGTGTCCTTAAAAATCCTATAAGGAATTCGTCTATAACATACTGACTAGTTATTATTGACACTATTGACCATTCATGTTAACTTTATTATCGGAATTCAATAAAATATTTTAAATTAAAATATAGGCATATTAAAAAAATTAAACATATTTAAAAAATCAGTCCACGCTCCAACAAGTCCTCGACAAATCAATTTAGTAATAATTTATGAATTTCGTGTGCTTAAGTTACAAAGGTCAAAACATGCGCGCGGCGCGAACATTTGTCAATGCAAACAAGCAATTAAACATTGATGTTGTGTCGAGCCCTTACAAGTGTCACTTTACAATGGAAGCATTTAATACGAGGTCCCGTCCCGGTGCCCGGTGCCCGGTGCCGGATGACTAATTGTATCATCAGTGGGGTAAAAAATCTCTGCGGCCATTTTAAACTACTGTTTACAACAGTTCCCCTTTTTTATTTTATTTGCTAGCCAAGCCTTTTAAGTTTAGATACCTAAATTGCTCTTTTAAATGCCTGATTAAGAATCACTTTTCCATAAATAAAAACACACATTCTCGCAAAACAACGAAATAGTAGTAGTACAATTGTCAATAATCGTGCCTTGCCCAAAGAGGTCGGCAGAGATTATGGAATACCATTTGTCACGGCTTGAACCGTGAAGAAGTTCGGTTTGCTATATCAATACATCTACACATACATGATCGTCGGTTACTGTTACCTCTTCTTAATAAATAAGTTTATGTAGTTAGCTCGTTTACACTCTAAATTAGAAGGAAATCATTTTTTCATTAGGATTTCAAAAATATTTTAACTAAAAATGTAATATTTTTTTTTTAGAAATAAATTGATGATTTTGTTTTAAGTTTATATCACCATTGAATAAATAGAAACAATTGTAACTATAAAAATATAAATACAAATAGACTATGTATCAATATAATTAATGGCGAGGATAGTGGGGTACAATGGGTAGCAGACAGCGCGGGGGCAATCTCGGCAAATGTAATCATACATCATCCGCGGCGCATCTGTGTCGCCATCGCCGAGCGTTTACAAAGTCGCCGGTGTGGGCACACAGACCAGTTGGTGCTCGAGAGTGCGACCCCTAACGCAAATAGAACATACGGGAAATTAATTTGCTTTAGCATGAAGATATTCCATACATGCATATACTGAAATGCAACTTCTGAAATTTGGTTTTCTAGATTATAACTATTCCTTTTAAATTATTAATGTTTAATTGTTTTTATAATATAAGCTTACTACATCATTCACACAACAATGTGTGTGCGTTCAGATCTGGCGAATGCGCAGTTCGCAAGCGGGTTGCGCATTTGCGGCGCATTCGTCAAATCTCGACGCACTCTAAGGTGATTGAAACCTTCTGGGTATATATCTCAGTAACTGTTATTTATCATTGTGTACAAAATGTGTGTATAAAATTTAGAAAGCTAAGCATTGTAACTGATAAATGAGTAATTTACCACAACCATTCGGATAGCAGATGAGGCTTTTGTAAATTTAGATGCTAGTTGTAATAATACGTTTTATGATAATTTCGTGTTCTGTTAATCTCAATTTAAAATATTCCTTACCAATTATTCTTACTAACTTAAACAATAATCAAGCAATCACATAAATCAGAGAAAACTAAATGTATTTGCGATATGTAATATGCACTCCAATTGTTTTATAAAATAATATAAAATAATACCCGCCCGTATGTTCTCTGGAACATTAAGCGCCCAGGGATTTGGGAATTAAATGACGATTTCAACGCGTTACGTAATTTTGAAACAAGATTAATGTCGCTACTACGATTGTGTGCTACTTGAATTATTTCTTTGTGAATAAATATAAAATAAACTTTATGCCAGATTGCAATATGAAGTGTATAAAGGCATCCTTTCATCCATTGCTAGACCTGGAACGAATGTGAGACCTAAGACCCAAGAGGTTGCAGTCTTCACGAATTACATCAGTAAATTACCATCAACGCGTTGTAATAGGATTTGGGTATATATGCCGTATTTTTTTTAGTGTGTGAATGTGATGAATTTCATCTCATAATAACTATCCCTTACCCATGGGAAACAATCTAATTGCCTAACTTTAATGAGCAGAGGAAGGAAAGAAAGGTATTTCCTGTTCGTAGCCATCCTCTCGCCCTTCAAATCCTCTTGCCCTTCCCATCCTACCCTTATTAAAAAAGTATGGGAAAGGGAAGAGGACCAGAATCAGGCCTCCGGAACCTCCCTCGTCAGACGAAACGCAGAATACTTGTACGTCACGCTGTGCTCGTGGTATATCACCGGTCGAGTCGGCCCTTCTTTGTTGCGGGCTCTACAACTGCAATAATGATGAGGATGGTATAAAAATTAGAATATTATCAAGGTTTCCCTCTTCACTTTTTTCTATAAGCAAATTTAGACCGATTAAATTTAATCCGTAATCACGTAAATCTACGGGAACGCTGAAAACCGATAGTACCTGCTTAGCAAATAAAGCTCGAAATCTTAAGAATGGCGCTTAAGTAGTCTAGTCTGGTGTAACTTGTAACAAATATATTCGTAAACGAACATAACAAAATCATTGTTTATTCACTTTCGTTCAGAAAATTCGTAATAAAATTTACAAAAGTCTAACTTGTCAAAACGATAAAAAGTTCTTTTGTAAGGGACTCTACAGAACCAACCCTTCATGTTACTGTAAAAAGACCCGTCCTGTTACAATAGATGCAGTTAAAAAGACACCCCCATTGTACGGCTTCTTAACCCTCCACTAAATGGATACAATTTGGATGCCAAAATTATATTTGTAATGGTTTTTTTTGTTGACATTTGGTTCAATGCTTTCACGCCCGTTATTGAAAAAGTATTGGATTGTGTTATATCTAAGAAGTCTACACGTCTTTCTAGTTTGAACTGTTTTACTCGTGGGTGGGTTGAAGTTCCAACAATCCTTTTTTAGTGTTAGGCTACATCACCGGTCTGGTTCTTTTTATATATAGAGACATGGTCGCAGAGCAAATACGCCCACATTTTTTTATGTCGTATCGTCATTTCAGCCTCTTACATATTCTCTCTAACATTTCGACGACTATTCGAGAAAACTGACAAACACGGTGACAGGAAAGTCAGTTCAATTTTACCAGATTACTTAAGAATGCCGTCGAAGTTTGTTTATGGTTTACATGTTGCAAACTATCACATGTAATCCAATTGTATAACAGTTTGCAGCATGTAATCTGTAGCACATAACGTATCGCTGTGTGGACAGTTGGCGGCGGTGCAGGCGCAAACCGCCCTCAGGGGTGTGCTCAGCCGGAAGACCGCGCGCCGTATGGCGTTCCCGATGCGCTATTCCTTTTGTAAAATTGTCTGCTATTAATTTTGTTGAGAATATACAAGGGTGCTCAATGTTAGAGTATTGTGTTGTAATTTGATTTAAAACATGGTGTATAGCTGTACCACGCGTTTGAGAAGTTTTACAAGTATCTACGTTTTTAGTAGTTATTTACTATGTATGTATACATTGTGGTGTTTCCTTTGTATTTCCATATGTATAGGTGCGTAGCCTAGTGTGCTTAACAAAACATCTCGACATTGTAATAGCAAAAGTTTTACGTAAGACTTATTAAGGAGTACAATAAATTTCAAATGTGTTAAGGGATGAATCTACCGCCAAACATCGTAACTGGCACATTATAATTAAAGTTGGTGATTTTTTAGGTTTTTTAGTTTTATTATTGTCTACGTCGTTTTAACCTTACCATATCTTGCGTGGTTCCAGGACCTTTCAGCGTCATTGACCATACAATCTGCAAGTAATGTATTGTTTTGCTCTCAATTCAAATCCAGAACAAAAATGTATGATTGTTTTAGGTCTGTTAGGGGAATCTCTCTATAAATAT
This sequence comes from Papilio elwesi, assembly GCA_029849275.1. Taxonomy (NCBI): domain Eukaryota; kingdom Metazoa; phylum Arthropoda; class Insecta; order Lepidoptera; family Papilionidae; genus Papilio; species Papilio elwesi. The sequence continues at coordinate 3,484,190 of CM056707.1, read as the reverse complement.
TTAGGTGTAACTCTAAACTTAAGTTAAATTTAAAACGTGTCGCAAATTTATACACATTCGCAGTTCGCCCTCCTGATTGGTGGGCAGATAACGCGTGGGTAGAGGGTCTGGCGATAGTTAAAAATCTTCCAGTATCAAGATAGCACCCAAAGGGAGCGGACGTCAGCGACGCTCGCAGATAAGCTGTAACGCGAACCCATTCATAGTAGGGGAGACTTTTAGAGCGGAATCGACTTTATCACGCATAGATTGCCCAAATGGGTTTTTAAATTTGATAAATGGCTTCAGTTAAACTTAACTAACCTTGAATAATACAATACTCATCTTATTAAAGAGTTTTTTCTGTTTTATTCGCAAAATGGTCTTAGTTACATTCCTTACAAGAAAAACAGAATTAGCTCTAGATTGCGGGAGTGCACTTAAGTAGGGCGTCAAGTTTTTGTGCGATCCTTCTATACGTCGAACAACGTTCCCACATTTCCTGATGATGATGATTGTATTAAAATTTCTGTGTGTACTATAAACAACGAAAGGGCGTTAAATGCTGCTAGTCGCCTATCCCATAAATATCCAAAACATTAGAGGAACTTTAAGTTGCTTATAGCTCCGCCATGGCTGCGTTTCAAAACCTGTCCGGTTGTCGGCTCATTTGCATGTCTCTGTGTACACGTCAATCAAATGCAACTTGAACTAGAAATAAATATCGAATGATTAATAGTTATCTGATGCTTCATTCATAAAGCTGTCTCACTTATCTGTTATTTCTCTAATAGACACTCTCACGGACGTATGGCGTAATATATATTCAGAAATAGATTTTCAACCATGTTAACCATCCTTTACCTGTTGGTTGAAACCCAACCATAAGCGTACCTAAGCTAGATTTATGGAGTTCGGATCATTTCAAAAAACGTTTGACAGAAATTAATTAAATTAATATTTATCTCGTACCAAGAATTTTTAAGTAAATTCCGGGGAACTCCCAAACCCCCACCCTCGGTACGACTTTGAATGAAATAGAATACATCTGATGTAGTTTTAACAAGATACTAGCCTTGCCCAGGCTATATCTAAACGCCCAATGCTTCCCTCGATCAAATCCATATTACCGATGAATCATATAAAAGAACTAGTCATTAGACTAATATTGCAATGTGTACCATAGGTAATTTTCACGTTAACGACATTAGGCAGGGCCGAGGGCAGCGCGGGCCCTCTGCAATAAATCCGAATGCAACATTAAAACACCGCCCATTACTCGAAGGAATTGCCCTAAAATGCCTCAAACATGTGTCCAACAGCGACCTGTCATCGGGGTTACCAGCACAATGCGCCACAATAGTTTCGAATTATAATTTTTCTGTTGCTGGCAACACTGCGACAGACGCGCGCCGCGGGGCGCTGCCACGCCCTCCCCAGTCGCCGATTTGCTTTGTAGACGATTCATTTACAGATTAGTTTGCATGTGTACTTCTTTACCAAGAAATGCCTACGAAAGTCGAGTCTCCAAGAGTTTCATTAAAATTTGTTTAATTTTGAAATGATAAAATTTTAATACTAATATGTATATTACTAAATGAAAAAGATTGCGCCTGGAAAGCAATACGATAAAAGTAGTCAAAAGTAAATGTACGATAAATATCGTACATTTATTTTTTGGAACCATATATTTTTAAATATAAGAAGTACAAAAATTACTAGACAAATGATAGAATCGTCTCATCTGTTGTTTCATAATCTTTGAGAACATTAAGGTAACAAGGCGTAGAATGCACACCACCGGGAGGGTGCTGGAGGACTGTGTTTTGTGCCAATAATTAGGGCTCTTTACTGTAATAGTAGCACAAACTATAATCCTTAATCATGCTAATAGGTGTGCGGTTGTTCACAAAAAGGTTAAATGGTTATTACAATTAATATCCGGGGACACGATGGCCCGCCAAGCCAAGCTAAAAGAACAGGGCATTACCACACTTTTTGAACCATCATGTCAGAAAGCTAAAATTGTCAGAATTGGATGGACCTCAGGCCCTTGCCGTCTTACTTAAAAGTACCTCTACCTCTACTTCGCCCGGAGGATGTGAGATCGTGAATTTCCTCTGTCAATCCGGCCGATTTACGCAAATGCCCATCTATGCAACGTTTATACATAATCAGTTTTTTTTTCAAAACTCCCCTTTTTTATTACTACGAAATTATATGTTGTTTCCAAAATTAAGTTTTATTGAAGTACCGGCTAAATAATTAAAAAAACAATTTCTTCATCCACAATACAATTTTCATCTATGGCCCTTTTGCAATTGCATTATTTTGAAATACCTCTCGACGTCCATTGAACTTGGGACCCCCGGCGTGCCAACAGCTGTGCAGCGCAGGGGTATCACTGCACTACGAGCGTATTGCAAACTTTTTTATAAAAAACGGTCACTCACGGTTTCACAGTCCAGAAATCTATTCGCGATCAGCTTACACCGGTGCCTGAACGAATTAAGTAATGATTCCAAATAGTATAACCTACATTTCCATAAGTACTTACAATATATCAACATAATAAATGACAACTTTGTTTACTAAGCAATCATTTTCGACCCAACTTAAACTAGAGCACAACGGCGCACAACGCTACAAATCGTTTAACAGAACAGCGGGGCAAGACTACACGCTCCCAGCGCAAATAACTTGGAGAGCACTACAGATACATCGCAACATGTGCCCCATAATTTTTATAACACCCTTCACTAACGACAGGGATTCGAGTGCTTGCCAACACACTAACAGTAGAGCACAGTAGAAAAACTCAATTTTATACCAACCAGATTTTTTTTATTCAAGAAAGAGGCAATCGAACTACCGTTCCACCTGATGTTGTTGGTGAGTTGCTGACGACGTTCTAGAAAAGAGCCACACATAGAATAGGTGCGAGGCAACCTCTTTGCAGGTGGACCGATAACCTCGCAAGACGGGCACAAATAGTTGGATATTACATATGAAATAGAACATAAAATATTTTGTAGATTTAATTCCAAACAAACATAATACACGTTGTATTGCACAAACAAGCGAAGGTTCGAGCGACTATTGATACAGGCGCGTATCAATCTCATTCCATGTAAATATTTGAGTTATCATTTCGCAATTTGCTATTCAAATCCCGGATAGACCCCACACAATATGTACATAATTCCATGCTGAATTATGATAGGAAAATATTGTATTCTTTATACCCATACCTTCGTAAAAATATTCTGTTTTAAAGAAAGAAAAGATAATTATTACTTTTTTATCGGCATAAATTAGTGGAAAGAAATAGCAAAAAACCTTGAATGTCGTTGTGGAAACCACAAATAATTAATTGTTATAAAACCTATGGAATACAGCTTATACTATGTCCTCGCAACAAGAGTGTTGTCGTTCCCGCTAACTATGCCGATGCTAAATATTCCGACGCAAGGTCAATACGTCAATATTCACAATGGTAGAGCCCGCAACGATACCTTCTGTGGTACACGAATGGGCTGGCTGAAGACAGGCGTGAAGTAGGTTTCCTTCGTTGCGTCCGATGAGTGAGGTGCCGTAATTCTGGTCCTCTTCTACTTCCCATCCTTTCCTTATGAGGAAAGAATGGGAAGAGGAAAAGATTTTTTTTCTGTTTATCCCTTGCACTATCCATTAAAGGTAAGCATCGGATCTGCGACTCGTTAGCTTGCTGCAAATGCCTACGGGTTGCGGTCACTTGCCGTCCGGTGAACCGCTTACTCGTTTGTCAATATACACTACATATACACTGGCATACATTTTTGAAGTGAAAACTTCTTTGGTACGTTAGACGATATTTAGGAAGGAAAAATGTTATAGGTTCGCGTGAACAACATGCTTATCATTCGTCAGCAACAGCAGATTAGTTTCGACGAACTTTTTTTAATTTATTTTTTCTCCATTCAATTTTGATTTTTATTGTTAAGATACAATGGTTTGTTTTTGTTTATTATTTATTTATGTTTGACCTATTGTCACGCCTTCACACCTGTTTTAAGTTTTCACTTCTGTCGGCAATCCTCATGAACACTCGTGTTTTTTATAGATTCTTCTATATAAATATTATATGCTAGTGTTGTGCTACGTGGCAGTAGATTCTAGACTGAGTCCCGAATCGCGAGCCTTAAACGGCTTAAAATACATTAATTAGGTCGTGCGACAATCAGAAAAGAATAAAATTTTAATATAAAGTGATTTTCTCATCTGAACGCTTTACGCGCCTCCCCATGAATACGTGATCAGGTCGGCCTACACCCAGCGGCCCGGGAAATGCCTCAACTATATGCAAGGGTCCGTTCGCTTCCCTGCTATATTTGTAAACACGACCTGAACAACGCAGTCAGCGAAACTGTATTTGTTATTAACAATTCGCTCATTCGCATGATGGCCGCGGATGTACATACCAATCCATATAATAAACAAGAATTGGTATGTGTGCAAGCACCCACATACCACACTACTGTCTAAAGATTATCTGATTCATTATACTGATGGTTTCGTTTCGAAGAGAACCCATGAATTCTCAAATTAGTGTTACGAAAATTGATATGTTTGCTTTAGGTAAAAAACCCTGTTTTATTGTGTTTTTAATATATTATTGGACTATTATATAGGCTGGGTAAATTGCAAAAAATAATTGAAATTATTTTTAGAATTTCGTTAGTGTCCGGACTGAGGGGCTAGATCGAAAAAAATGTCACAATGGAAAACCGCCAAAGCCTTTCTTTTTCAATGATTTTGAGTCAATTTCCGATTACCTAGGAAACTACAACTTTTTTCAATCGACTCAATTTGCTGTCAACTTTGAGAATATGCAAAAATATATATAAATTTCAACGCTCAAAGACCCTTTTTTATTTAATCATTACTTAACACAAAAAAGATACAGCAAAACGAACTCTGTAACTATTAACATTTTCCAAGACAAATGTACCAAAAAACACTAAAAACTATAATCTTTAATTTAAGTTAGAAAAGAATAGTTCAAATAACATTCGAATAAGTTAAGACCGTAATCGTGTAAATCTACTGCCACAGATCAGCAATGAATTCATTACGGCAACCCTCGCATCGCCCTCGCAGCCAATATCCAGAATAAAGTTAATAATTATCATTGAGGGTATAAGTTTTTGTCGTATTCCACCAAAAATCGTATCAACACAAAGGAAACGCGACACCGATGTCAAAAAATCACTGTAATTTTGCACCCGACAGTTACGCCCCGAAGAAAACTTAATCAGGACGTTGGGGCTTACATTTCTGTTTCCGATACGATATACTATATAACGTTTGAGCACAGATTATCCAATCAGTTAAGATAAGAGCCAGGCTTTTTATCTGTCGACGTTATGAATCGAATTAACCGCCAAAATTTCACAGTTGATTTTGACATTTAAGATGACGCAGTAAAGGCGTGTATTCAGTATGCAAGCAGGCTTAAATGAATCGTTTATAAAGCCATCTATCCAACGGTTGTCGTGTGCGAGACGCACGCGTGGCGGCCACGTGGACGAGATTAGGCCGCGCATTCACGTCGCATGCACAAAGGCGCTGGGCTCGCGGCCGAAACGTCAATTGTGTGCGGCTTGGGGGAGAAAATTCGGTAAGTTAGGTTGGATTTAAATTATAAATGCGAAATACTAGCGCTTCTATTTGCATATCCCACGGACGCTTTACGCTTTTTGTTTAGCTCTTTAAATTTTTATCTCGAATTTAATGTTTTCAGAATTAACTCGTTTTCTCCTGTTAACCTTGAACCCTTATTTTCGTCATTTTTACTAATTCATCTTAATGTTGAATTAAGATGAAATGTTTATGAAAAAATAGCATTATTCAAAGTAAATAAGAGGTTGTACATTTTGTTACATGGCAATGAAGTACATCAACTTTGAATTTTTTGTCGTATAAGTACCATTTATACGATATGACAACTTCATAATTATCTATATATATTGGGGACAAAATCAACTCGAATAAAACTTTATAATTTTGTTTTTTGTTTTGTCTTCGTCACAAGGCTTTGAAGCGTGAACATACGTCAGTATATGCTTTTAAAACATTAAGTAAAAAATAAATGAAGAGTAAACAGAGGCGTCGGTGCGCGTGCAAACAGACGGGCTGCCGGCGCTCGGGGAGGGTGGACAAATAAATCAGGACTAGATCGCGCCCTGGGACATCGTCTCCTGAGACTGCACCACTGTGCTGTACGACGAAATTAAATTGATGTGGTATATACCACTGAACAAAAAGCTCAAAGTAGGCTGACAGGGTCAGATATACGTTATGGGTTTTTGGCCTGCAACCCGGGTCACCCAAGACAAGGCCCCAAGTGGATGTTAAAGTTGGCATCATGATTTGCATCTTTTTTCCGTTTTTTTTAATACCAAGGACTATTAGTCCAGGGCCTTACAAACTCATAGATAAAATGTCATACTATTGATAACATTTATAAGCAGATAGAACCTTTGAACAAATATTAAACAAGTGCGCTTTGTGCAGGACGACCTAACGTATGTATACCTCCTGCAAGACGAACCGACGCTGTGGTATTTAGGTTAGAGCTCCAATGATTAGGGCTAGAGATATTATGTACCGAGCCTTGGGGAGGCTTACTTCCTGCGACAGACATCTTTCGGATAATGATTATGATTATAATATAACTGTAAACAAAATAATTCAGTAATTTATGTTGCCACATTCAACTTTAACGCAGTTCTGCCGGCAGGCGCGTTGTTGAACACCAGCGCGGTCTCCGGGGACGCGGACGCATATTGAGCTCATTGCATTATGTACACACGATCGCTGCGACTCGGAGACACGTCCTGTGTACCGATGTCCCCAACGCATTGTGGTCGCCCTTGTTAACGCCCTTCTATTACTATTTTGATTACCACTTAAATGTTTTTCAAACATTAGTTTAACAAGTTTATTTATTGGTAACATGGACATTTATCGCTAGCTACTAGAAACTTAGAAAAATAATCGCAGGCCATTTGATATCTAACAAACCGCGATGTTAAAAGTCCACGATTTATGCATTACCACTGAATTCTCAAAAAACATATCGTCTTTTCAAGAAGACTTATATGCTTAATTTCATCTTTTTCTTTTATTCACTTTATCCATAAATAAGCAAAAACACGAACATAACTCCGTAGCACGCAAGTATTTTAGTTTCATAGGAAGAAGTTTCATACATCCGCCCCAGCCCTCTGCCTTAGACTAAGCAAACAACTGTTTCGCTGACTTAGTACGGCCACCGGACAGTTCGTAGAATTATAGATAACGATGTGATTCTCGGACGTGTTTATGAGAGACATCGTGGTAAGACCCATTTGAATGTGAATCATAATATATTCAGCCTCCGAATCGGCAACACGTATCTTAAGTTTAATTTTTAAAAACCCCATTGAACAAAGTGAAAACTTGACTAGATACGTTTGTTGTAAATAAACAAACATCAGTTAGTATTGTATATATAATGCCGCCATTACACTTTTGTACATTCATCGGAAGTTTGTGAAGTTGTGTAATATGCGTAGCTAATGTTATAATATGAGAAAATGTTAGTCTGTCAACAATATCTTGGAATTTACGACTTTAAACGTAGAACCTTTTATTTACAAAAATCCTATCTTACTGCCAAACAAGGAATATGTATTAACATGACTTCCTCAAACATAATCGATAGACTTAATGAAGGAGTAAAGGAATTAAAGAATAAAAATAACTAAAGAAACTATTGTCGGTGCTACTATTGCATGGGTCAGTATACATTATAGATATAGTGTCTGTCGACGCTCCCCCAAACTGGTTATGATTAACGGGTCCTAAGGTGGTAGAGGTCCTCGGCGGAGTGCCTCAGTCTCAGACTAAGCGATATTTATTTTGCCGCATTTATTCTATACTAGTTGCATTAACTGTATTTTTAAACAAGATACGAAGTTTTTTTTAAAGACTGTTAGCAATTTTTGTTGATTTCTTTTCAATTCTTGTTAACCGTTTTATTAATTGTTTGTGCTAAAATATGCTTTATGGCAGTAGTTGAAAAGCAGATTCGACGGTAAAACTTTTTTCCGTAGGCCATAACCGATATTTTAGAAATATTAATGCTTAGAATTCCTCGAATGGTATGTATTTATGCAACTATGTATGTTGTATCGATTTGTGAACTTTAAAGAAAAAGCGTTTGTATATTTTTCGCCCGTCGAGGGTGGACAGAGAGATAGTAAGCTTTTCATTAGGTTCATCAATAGTACACATTGATATAATTATTGCGAGCAGAAGAACCCGGAGCACCGCTCGCTTCAAATGAGTCATCGCGTGCTCTCCGCATGGGCCCACACAACAACACAGTCCGCAACCCCGCTTTGTATTACTCCTCGCACCACTCCATTTCTCCGCTCCGCGTCAAAAGCCAGGAAGCCTTATGTTTTGGTGTTTTAGAGAATAGGTCTACCCCCAAGTGTGGGATAGATAAAAGCTGCAATAAACCGAAACAACTTCATCTTTTAAGACACGACTATATTTAATGGACTAGGCGTTTGTTTGGCTGGTGCTTATGATAAGAGTAATTTATTATTTACTGCGCTGGTCGGGGCGGGGGCGGGGGTCGGGGGTCGGGGTCGGGGGTTCGTTACCCGGCTCACTGGCCATAATAACTTCAGGGAATTCCCGCCACACCGCTACTAACACCCGCTCTAGTAGAGTATACACGACTTCCATATGTGCAAATACGACATTAATTTTATTTTCCTTGAATTGTATAGAAAACCGTTTTTCCTTGTACATGTTAGCTTTTTAGAGTCTTCCCTTACTCTATTTATCTTTTAATTCGGGTACTAGAGTGTACCACCCCAAGCATGCAAGAGATTCAAACTAATCCACTTAGTTAAGGCGGGCTAACTTGATGGTGATCGTTGGGACTGGCTTCGACGACCTATTAATGATGTAATGTAATGCTAACACACTAATTTTCTGATAGCATACTTTTCATGTCCAGAATGCTTCACTTGATAGTATAGGTGCGAGTTTTTAGGAGAAAAAAATTGTCGTGAGTTCGTCATTAATATTTTAAAAAAATTAAATTAATAAAACTATCGCGAGAAATTATTAATAAACTTTTTATACAACGGCTTTACTCACGTTCGCGTCTTTCCTCGTTGTTTTGTACCGATAAGTTTCGGACATGTCGGAGGTCCTTCTTCTATTTCAAAAATAAAGATTAAATAATGTTACACATAATAACCAAAAATAATTTCAAAGCAAATGTATTAGGTTAGGAAAGCGACGCAGCATGTTGTGCCGTGTACAGTGTGGCGCGGTATAGGTCCGCCGGTACATCTATCACGCGGGCGACACATGCGTCGCTTACACTCCGCTCTGCTCTGCTCACCTCCTATTTGACACACTTTATTACATCGCACACGCGCCCAGCTACAACGTGCCAAAGGGCCATTTTAGTACACTATATCAATTTTTAAGATTATAGATGATTCAGGCCACTGTATAGAATTAAAAACGGCGACGAAAAAGGGAAGGTTCACTGGAGTCCAGAAAAGTATGTTTCAATGTGTCGCGCGCTATTTGCATATTGACAACAATTTAAAGAATTTTAGACACAAAATATCAAAAATCTAAAAAGTTACGTCCGCCAAATTTATTCGGTCATGATGAAAGTACGAGTGCATAGCAGTGGCAGCAACTGTCGCAAGAATGGGTCAGTTTTTTTAACCTCTAATTGTTCTTATGCCATAAACAAATATGAGAGACAGGTTTTGCTCGTTATCTCTTTCTACCATTACAAATCGCAATTACACGAGATCGGGGCCTCAATTATTTAATTCCTATGCTATTTGAATGATATCGTATCGATCGATATCGACATAACAGTGGAGAGCCCGCAACAACATTTGTTGCACGAATTGGCCGGCTCAACAGGTGAAATACCACGACCTCACAGAAGAGAGGCGTGAAGTAGAAGTACTCTGCGTTTCGTCTGATGAGTGAGGTGCCGGAGACCTAATTTCAATCCTCTTCCCCTTTGCTCCCTTTCCTTTTTCCTTTCAAGGATAGGATGGGAAAGGGAAGGGAATTGAACGGGGAGGGAGTTAACGGGGAAAAGGAAATATCCTTTTTACCTATCTATGCCCTCCTCTGTCCATTAAATGTAGGCAACGCTAACACATTGCTTGTTGCGAATGTCTATCGGTCACCTTACATCAGGTGACCCGCTTGCTCGTTTGCTTTCTTCCATAAAAATAAAAAATCGTAATGTACTGCTGTCAAATTTATATGACTCGTTTCGTTAAAAAAATATCAATCAACAGTCACTAGACCATCCGGATAAGACTGCGTTAGCATAGTTAGGGGGCTATCATAAAGAATGATTTGATTTCCTTTCTAGGTCACAAAGTCAAGTTAGAATAAACAACATTAATTAACAACATTAATTAACCGACACAAACTTAGCTTTCTCAGGATTAAAGGTATTTTCAATATTTCTATTTCTTTTTGGAAAAATAACAACACGATATCAAGGTTTGAATATCAAATCAAGGCCAAAATTTACAACGAAAACCAATCACATATCAGATTACAAACACGCGATACTCGAACAAGTGTAACAGTTAAGAATATATTTAACACGCAAAACTATACATGGAACTATAAGGCTTGTGATTCGTAATCCTTATAATACGCGTGCAGCATAACATGATACTTGTCGACTGTTAGATTGTTTGAACGTTCTGCTTAATATGTAATATGAATGAATTCCCTATCTCCATTCTACCATCGGATGTTTAGACATACGGCAGGTCTCCATCCTTTCATAGTAATGATATCGCGCGATCGAATGAAGCGATTCGAATCTTCGTTGGTCGTGTGAACGGCAAAGGATTGGAATAAGTTGGTGCTAAACTAGTGCGTACCATCTTTCGACCAAGTCACCGTTTAACATCAAGTGGGATTGTGGTCAAGCACTATAAAAAAGAACGTAGTATTATTTTGTCGCTTGCTGTAGATAGGGGGCACACGTGGAGCTATTACATTAGTGATGGTGCGGCCCGCACAAGACTCATGTCACTGTTCTTACGTAGTTATAACCTTGTTGTTGTAAGTGATGACTGATTGTTTATGCTAGAAACTAGCAAGCGGTTCACCTGATGTTAAATACGACCAGCCCTTAAACATACACACGAGAGCTATTACATTTATTCTTAGTAATAAAATAATAGATTGTAAAGTAAAAGAAAATAAGCATTCGTAGGCATCATAAGTGCTGTTGTGAAGCAGTAGCGACCTGCGTGCGGCAGCCGGCGGCCGCGGCGTCGCGTGCACGCCACTCAATCTAGCGGAGCTTCGACACTCACTACCAAAAGTGCTAACCTAACATTCTCTATCATATTTGACTGCTCACTTCTCACGGCATTGTAGCCGAATAATCCACGAAAATTACCAGAGTAAAAGGTAATTTATTTTTGTTCCTTTTTATTACAGAAGAAAGTGGCAAAAGAATAAGGTGTCAGCGATATCCAGTGTTCGCTGCAGGCATCTGCAATAAGGTAAGACGCTGATTATGACCACTTTATTCTAAAGGCGTAACATTTCTTCGAAACACTTTACTTTTAGGTAAAGACCAATAGCTTAATGAACCCAACTTTTACCCAGTGCCATTCTCGCTATTGATTTTTTCGGCGCACTGACTACGACTTTGAAAAATTGGCCTGTTCTTGGTGTTCTCTAATCTAGCGGCGTGAATCCAGAACAATAAAAATTGTCAGAGAACAATACCACATAGAGCTCTTAAAGTCTGCAAGCTAAAGTGGCAAGAAGCCGCAGTAGTTTTTGAGTTAATGAAAACAGACGGAAATGAACTTTTGATGATTATAATACTAGTACGTTTCGTCAGCTGAGTATGTTACCCACCAAATTTTTAACTTCGTCATTTTATAATCGGATAAGGCATATAATAAACAGTTAATAATTGACAGTTTGCCTTGTCAATTACATGAATTTAGAAATATTTTGGTCGCGTTAGTACGTATTCAGTTAACAATTCGCTGACAGTGTAGTATTATGAATAGTTCAATTATAATATATATATATATATATATATATATATATATATATATATGTGTGTGTGTGTGTATGTATATATATTATTAAGTTCCCAATCAATCGGTGCCAGTATACATCACGCAAGCAGCTAGCTCGTCTGCGTCCTTATGTTATAAAAATGGAAGGAATCATATTAATAACAAGATAAAAACTGTTTGCCTTTCCGTCATTTCTCACGCGACTGTACCTCAGTCAGCTGCTAGACATACGTCACTTGTCAACGGGTACGCGAGAATCAGCGGTTAGCGGGCTCGCGTGCGGCGGCGGCGCGGTCGAACCCGATCGATATCTACCCTCAGCTCCGAGCAAGCTACCATTAGAAATCTTAAAGGTCTTAAGCTTAGTCATTTGAAGCGAATTTATATGTTTTATATCGGAGTAAAGATCAAGAGAATTCCAGCGCTAAATGTTTATTTAGATGTTACGAACGAAAAAATTTAGTTCAGTGCGTATTTTAACAGAGTGGAGTCAGCGGCCGCAGTTGTTCGCGAATGTACCGGTCTTGTGGCTCTTGTCAAGTCAGATACCACCTGGTTAGTTAGCTTTGAGTTTTGACGCAACCGGTTCACCAGATGTTAGATGACCGCTACCCATGCGCATCCACAACGATCACTGTAGTTTTGTACGACAAAAGATAACTGGATTAGGGAAAAGATGTTCATTGGTTTTTTACCAAAAGTCAAATCGTAAGTTCTCCAAACACTGACAACACTGTTTCTCATAAAATTGTAACATGTACATGAAAGCGAGTGGACAGATGTTAGCGTAATTAATAGCATCAAGGCAATCGACTCCCCGACGGCAATAGAATATAAATGAGAGCAAATATATTTGTTTCACATTACCGCGACGTTTGCGGCCGAGCCAAGGGGAGACTGTTGGATCGGCCCGGACCTAGTCAAATAGAAAATGTGGTGATAACAAGTGGTTATGCTGCTTGGGGTGTGGCGAAGAATTGTTCATGTAAATAAATACGAATGGATTAGTAAACATATATGTATGCTATACTCATTTCTTATCAATATGGCCACGTTCATACTTATAATTGTGAACATTGTGGGATCGTGAAATAATACTGAACGTGAATCAGAGAAATTATGTAACTTTTGGGTCATGTTCTTACCAAACGTATTATCAGCCGCCGACTGTGAGCGCGCGTAACGCAGTTATTACGTACAGTACAGCTCACACCGAACCGACGCTAGGCCTTTATCGATGCGTAGGCGCTGACGAACAAATGCAGAGATTTAACTGTCACCCAGGGGGTTGCAGTGACCCGACTCACATTTCAACGAGCGTTTCTTGTATAATTAATTAAAACAATAGAATTTATTATTATGTCAGCAAGATCGAAAAATACTATCCATATTTCATCATTATGTAATTCGTATCTAAATATACACGATGTACCAAAAAATAATAAAATATACATAAATAAATATACACTCACGCCCGTAACCCAGAGGGGTAGTCAGAGATAATGGATTTCCATTTGGCGTGATCCTGGCATACCTCTCTCGCTTCTACATCCATACATCAACGCATACATGCTCGGTCATCCAGGTAATTTATCATTATTTTTTTTGTAATATGCTTCTAAAATATATTGTATAAAGATAATGCTCACCCCCCCCCCCCCTCCAACCACGTATACGGTAAGGGTCGAACGAGCACCGGGTTATCTATAGTTAAGTCAAAACTAAAAACCAATCACTAATTTTTTCTTTTAATTCTAATAAAATAAAAAAAATTACGTCGCGGGCAGAAGTTCACTACTCCATACATTCGATGTCAGAACCAAAGCCTTTTGCCTCTACGCGAGAACAATAAAAAAAACATCGTACTTTTTCGACTCATTCGACAAATCCCTGCTAGGCGGCAACCTTCGGCAGATTCGATCGTTTGTCCTTTTCACATCAATATTCGTTCACATATACTCCGTCCTGCTCGCACTTATCGCTTTTCCATCGCTCCCGATGGCGCTCAAAACGAAGACACGTTTATTTTTCATTTCTTAAGGGGCGAGGAAAATAATTTTCCGTGAGCTTTGAACCCGAGCCGAGGAAAAAATGGGATATTTCTTAAATGTAATTGGATTCTCGACTAATCTGGACGCCTCTTGCGTCTTACGAGGGGACGTGGTGAAATAGAAATACAACCTAACCTACCCATTTTATTTAGGTTTGTATATTTATAAATTATTGAACTTTAGGAATCTTTTAAGAGCTCGCAGACTTCGAGATCTGTTGAAATTCAACAATTGAAATATTTTTGACTCCGCTAAAACAACAAACGGTCTACGGTTAAAAACAAGTCAATAATGATTACTTATTTATTTAGTATTATCATTATTACCAGAATGTTATACATCATTGATATTCGAAAATACAGTTCGTCTGAAAGTAGATAACGGATCATTCGTGCAAACAGATGTTGTTGCGGGCTCTACCACTGTTATAGTGTTGTCTGTCATAGTTTCTGTTTTTCTGTTTTTTTCGGGCAATGGAGAAAAGCGGTTCACATGATATGACCACCGCTGTTTCTATAAACACTTCGTATCTATATATGAAGTGAGTTGTAGATCTGTTCCGGGGCTTTATGCACAAGGTGAGATATAAATAAAATAGATGATGTAAGGATAGGAAGTGGGTTCCGCTTCTAGGACTTAACTCGTAAGAAGCCACGCAAAAAGATTCAATACCTCATTTCACGTCAATCTTTTGTGATGTGCTCTTATAATTATTTGACAACATAAACATAACTTCAACTTTAAATTCTTACTTTTTTGGGTAAGCTCCTACGAGCGAAGTTTCGTCAGTATCTATAGGAAATAAGAAAAATATACAACATACTAACGTTAATTTTTGTCGGTTATGGACACTTCACGAGAGGTTAAGGTCCTTCATTAATAAAAATATAAAATAAAAAAGTAATCGAGGTGTTTAATTTTGTAATATTGTGGGGGCGTCTCGCTTCATCACAAAAGTTTTCTATTTTCTGGCTACGTGACGCCATCTATGTGTCTATTGAAAACTTCACTGAGTGGAATCATAGCAGAGGATTTATAATACATTAAAATTTACAAAGAGGGCATACTATTGTAGTCGGTACATGGACTTTATTTATTACTTAAAATAAATTAATCATTTTCAATTATTGCCAATTTAATAATGCTGCTCTTACATGACATTCTTCTTACCGGTTGCGGTAGACCCGGGGCCTGGGTTCAAAAACTCGTCATTGATTGATAACAGGGCGATGAACATGTGACGTGCAAATTACCAGTGTTTGGAACAAAATAAAATTTTAAAGGAAATTTTAAAGTCATAACACAAAATAAACAAATAGGACTTTTCAATGTAAATATTTATTTCAATTACTATAAGTGCTTATGGTAACCAATGATACAATGTCGCGATTCTAATCGCGTATTTTTATAATAACCTCGCTTCGTAATATCACCATCTGTAGAGAAGGATTGCTGCCGCGACCCTATACAGTACTCTGTCCAAGAAAAGCACACGACATCTTATAAAACTAGATAATATCTATATTAACATACTAAGAATAAATTTTGTCAATCATCAATCACTTGCCTTCCAAATGTTTTCTTGATCAATAATTATAAACATTTTTAAAGTAAAGCTATACGCAGAGGCACGACGCTTACTTCTAAACCGTTTAAAAGCCACAATATAATGTTGTCACAACACAAACTAAATCAAATTATATTAATCTACATATTAAACTCGTGAATCGAAAACTTCGGGATGTTTTCAGAAATTGAGCACAGAGTTTCTATGGACAAGTTTTTTCTATCAAAACTTTTAAAATTTAAACCGATGTTTTGTTAAAAATAATATTTTAACATATTTCACTTTCGGACTTACAGCGACATTATTAAATCAAATAAAACATAAAATTCAATCAAACTAAATGAATATGTATTCACTATGCATATAAACATGTTCCATTTTCCATAGCGTGCAGTTATAAAATAATCCACAATTAATAATACGTACGTAATATTTTTTACCTAATACTACTAGGCGGCCCTTCAACCTTCACACAACACCCTATCGACGTCGGCTTTAACTACTATGCGTGTACAATGGCATGAGACATGCATGGAACACGACACACCCGGCCGCTTACTTCTTACCTTCCCGCGTCCGCCCCTGTATATACAGTCAGCGACGAAGCTATACTATGTTCTTTAAACGACGTAAACTTTTGTGTACAACATATAGGTAAGTACTTATCTGGTTGCTTGTGCTAACCAGACAGCGAACCTCTTTAGGCTTTAATTTAAACAATTGCAATATGCTAATTAAAATCATGTAATTAAACAACTACATCTTAAGATAAAATTATTTCTTTGAATGTCTAAAATAATCAGTTATTCTCAAACTTTTCCTTTCATCTTCATGAGTCTTCAAACATTTATCAACATAAAAAAATATAAATCTATGGTTTAAAGTTCACAATTTAGTGATGAAATTCATGATTCTTTTGAAATTAGCCATAAAACTATTGAACAGGAGTATTTTTAAATTTTATTACAAGTTTATGTATTTTTTAAATAATAATTTATTGATGTAAACTACAAAAAACTGTATCTTATACTTAAATATAACTACAATCTGTTTCATAGACCAGAGAAAATGTTTCTACTTCAATATATAAAGGCCACTATTAGCTTTATAGTATTCCACACTGTAATTACATGTACATTCTACTGTCACAGCAATCATGTAGTCAAATATTTAAAATGTTATTCGTCAAATTTAAGAAAAATTAATCTTAATATTTTGAAACATATTATTATCATGAAACAAACACAAGCCATGCAATGTATTCATGTATTCTAGTGTTAAAAGTATTGTATTTGTGTTTAAAATGTTGTATTGAATATTTAAAAGCTATCATGAGTAGAATAAGTAAATTAAAAAATTTTAATTAAGAACCATTGGCACTTTGTATAATTTTAATGAACAACGTATACGTAATAACATGTTACTCGCTTGGGACCCCAAACACTCGTTTTGTACCACGAACGATGAGCTTTATGTTGATTCTCTATAGATTATTTCAAGATATCCCTGTACACAAGCACAATGCTGTGACGTCATAGTACATTTCTGTCATGTTATCATGCACAAAATAGTGATAATAATTTTTTTTTCTGTTAATGTGCACTAAATTAGTTTCTTTTCTCAGGTGGTATTGAAGTCTTACAAGTAAGATATGTGTCTAGAACACCGAACATTATAATCGGCACTAGTGCTTTCAAATACAAACCCATGTGTCTGTATCACAACTTCATCTTCGTGAAATAAAACAACTATTAATATAATATTCGTCACAAATCTTTAGTTGTGTGAAGTTGGCAATGAGTAGCTCAAAACGAATACACGTCTGTACACGTCTTCCGTGTATATGTCCTTCTCTCTTGCTCCATGAAGCACATGCAAGAACTTCACACACATAGTCATGGCTTAACATTTTAAAAGATACAATCGGTTTTCCAATGAAAGGATTCTCATATGATTAAAAGATTTATAATTTGTTTAGACAGAAAATGTGGTGATTTATAATCCCATGTTAACATTCTGCTAAACTCGCATACAAAAATTAATTATTAATTAATAAAATATCGATTGCTCATTATTACTTCGCAGTAAAACAAATAAAAATTTGATCACTTATTTTTTAAATGTAATCTAACAAAAGGTAAAGAAAATATAATTAATTTAATTTACATTATCTAAATTGAATAAATAACAGAAAAAATACTTCGGTTTTGCTGTCATATATTTATTTAAAATTTTAGTTAAATGTAAGCCTTGCCACTTTCTATGTTGATGGCATGGAAAGTAAGAATAATAACAAATAAAATATATATTTATACAACAGTATGTAATAAAATTATTAACTTTCAATAAGTATTGATTGTGCGGAAGAAAATAATGTGCAAACAAACATTCATACAATTGTATTAACCATATTTTTGTCAATTGATTAAAACTAAATAGAACATAAAACTAATAATTTTTGGTGAAACAAAACTTGACTGCAAATAAAAAAATAAACTACAACACCATTGTCTTGGATTTTACAATCTAACCCAGCTAAATACAGTATTCGATATCCACTCCTCAACAAGCTTATAAATATCTCATGTAATTTCAGTTACAGATCCTGAAATTGATTTTTTGTACATAACATTCCCAATCAAAGAACAATTGTTAGGTGATTTTTTAGTAGTAATACTCAAAGTATAAAGCAACATCACATTTGATAATCACCAACCACAATGAGAATTTACAAAAAAGAGCTTGTGACAAAAGCCATCCTTCACTGAAAAAACCAAACCATTTTTGTTCTTTTGATTAGTAAGGAAAGAATCACACTTCAGTAAAATGTAAATATGATCAGATTGTGTAAGATGATATCTGACAATCAGTACTTCGAAGTACTAAATCTAGCACAGTAATGCATTTGCACTCATTACAATTACATTTACATTTTTTTATTCATATATTCTCTAATTATAGCATAAGTCAAAAATTATGTGAAAAAATGAATAAAAGCTAACACACTGCCAAAATTTAAAATGAAATCAGTGAAATTTGTACATAGTTTTACTTTAAAGAAAATCTCAATATCTTACTATGGATGTATCGTTTTTGTCTCATGCTATGGAATAAGAATTTAAAATCTTATTATAATGTATTGAGACATTATTATCCCCATTAGGAGAATTATCACATATCCAACTAGAATTAAACATTCCATGATGTAACATATCACATGTTTAAGGCAATTACACTCATTGAAATTGTTGGAATGAATGTGCAACTTCAAACATTGCTAGCATTACCACTCTCATTACAAAATTGTCATGATGTACATGATTATATGAATGCAACATTATTACATTCAACATGTTAAAATTATATTCATTGAAAAATAATATTTTTGACAATTAACTGCTAGAGATGAATTAGTAAGGGGTTAGGGAAAAATTAAAAATTCTTTTGGCATTACATTAGCTGAGTCAAATAAAAATAGCTGAGACAATTTCATCACATCACATTGTTGTAAGGATTACATTCATACAATTAGCATACATATAATTATTAAGTACCACTGTGCTTAACAATTGCAACATCTAAGTGGATTGCAATGGTGATTTTTATTTATAAAACTCAAACCATAACTTCTAAAGTTGTCTCTGGATAAGTAATGGGCATCATTGCTGTTACTGTAAACAAATGTTATATAGAATTGTGACTATGACATAGATAAAATTATATATAACATTTATTCATATCCAATCATAATTTTGGGTATTAATGACCCACGGTCTATCCTTTAAAGCTGTATCTTTCCTTTTACACTAGGCTAGCAAAATGATTACTCATGATTATTTTACCGGCCTAGCCTTATTCTGTGGTTTTCAACACTCAACTTTATTTTTTTGTTTCCCCATCGAAAGTAATGATGAATTCTTGTGTAAATAGTAGTGATCTTTGACACAAGAGGGACCACTAAATGTTGCTTCATCCCACTTTAGGAATGAATGTACACATGAAACATAGCAACTTAATGTGCCAATTTAGCAATTCAAACGAGTCTATTCAACATGTCACATGTTATGGGACCACAAATTAGAGGATCCAATATTTGGTTTAATATAGTCATAGCTGAATTGTATCCATCCACACAATTCATACAGTTACATCTTAAAAACTATAAATGTTCTGTTCTCACAATTGAGAGGCTATATTATCTAATATTTTTTTTTTGTTTAAACTGTATCACTTCAACAATATTATATGGTAGGCTTATTTAAAGTCGTTTTTTTAATATCTACATTTGTATGTTGATAGCATAGCGAGTAATTTTGATATGTTGTGTAAAACATATGAAATTGATGGTACAGAACAAACAAGCCTCATGATAGTTTGTTTAATTTTTTTAATTATTATATTTAATACCCTGATTGTTCATCGAGCCTTTCCAAACTGAAAGGGTACCAACATAAAAATACTAACACAATACTCACCATTAGAAGAGCTTGAATTAGCGTCAGTCACCTAAAGTAAACTGACTGAGACTAGAACTATTGAGAAAGAGAATGAGCACTGTAACAATCCTATGCCACCAACACACTGTAAGATTACACTACATATCACTTGGTCTGCAGAAGTCACTTGCTCGCCGCTGCCTCGTGCTCGGGTCCGTGCTCAGGCTTGCGCTCGGGCACGTGCCTGTTCACCACCAGCCCAGACTCAAGCCCGGACACGGGCTCGGTCTCACGTGCCGGCGCGGGCTCGGGCTCGGGCTCGGGCACGGGCTCGGGCTCGGGCTCGGGAGCGGGCACGGGCTCGGCCATGGTCTCGCATCAGGTCTTCCTCAGCTCCACCAGCTTGACGTCCTGCACGTGCAGGTTGTGCTTGGAGTTAGCAGCGAACTTGATCACTGCCTGCGTAGATACCAGTGGCACATGTCGGAGATCCAATCTGTACACATAACATTAGTTAATCATATTATTTCATATCCAATCCATATTTTATATATATATTGTTTTTATTGATATATTATTTAATTTTGCATTGGTCTTCTCGCCGCAGCCGTGTTCATAATAGTATCCGGGGCCATAATAGTATACTATTCTTCCTTCTGTAGCAGTGGCGACAATAAGGGATAGCCAATTTTGTAGGCAATGCGGTCGGTGGAGGTACGGTTATCAAAAATGAACCTGCGAAGACGACAACATGGCTGGGTCCTGCCGGTGTTGCTGTAGCATTGCAGGGAAATAGGGTAAGGTCTCTCCTGGGTTGCACTGAAGGTACCGGATCCCAGAACCACCAGAACGTGGTTATCTGCTACTTTAACGCTGGCTTAAAGTGGGCGCTTACCGCACTAGATTGGGGCAGCGCGCGAGATGGTCGAGCGCGGCCTCGGTGAGCAGCCGGCAGCCGGCTAGAGAGAGCCGCTGCAGCGAGTGGTGGGCCAGCTGCGCCGCGCCCGCGTCAGTCAACCGTGCGCACGACGAAGCGTCCAACTCGCACAGCTTCGGTAACGCCTACATCACGTCATTACATTAAATTTTTACGTATTACGATTTAAAAACAAAGCGCATAAAAACTTAAGTTTTTTTTTCAATCTTTACAACAGTTTGAATTAGACTTCATACGTATAGGTTTACTTTATGCGAGGTCGTGGTCGTCGCACAGCCCAGGGGCCAAAGCAGTTGGCACCGCTGCGGAGTCCTTTTCCAGATTGCTCACTTTGATAATTTAAAGTGTTTGACTAGTTGATACTGCAACTTCAGCTATATAAACGTTCACCACTTACTTGTACAACGTATCGCATAGCGACGTCTGTGATGTCAGTGCCGGGCAGTCGGAGTACGGAGAGTGCGGCGAGGCGGGAGGGTTCGGCGCCGGTGCGCGCGCCGCCGCCCGGCCGCGACGCCTCGGGCGGGGCCAGCACGCCGCGCAACTTGGCGTCGTCCAGGCTGCGCGTGAACGACAGGTCCAACGTGGTGAGCGGCGGGCACGTAGGCGAGCGCAGCGCTAGTGCAGCCTCCGCCGGTGACCCCGCCAGTGACAGTGAGCGCAGTGTAGGTAGACGCGCTAGTAACCTGACGTTATAAATTTTTTATACATTTTCTTATGGTAGAAGGAGGCAAAAACTTGCAAACACATCACCGGATGATATAGGACCACCGCAACATTCGCAACGAGCACGCGGTATCAATACTGTTACGTTGTCAGCTTCAGATTGGAAGTAGTTTATAATGTTACCATGCGAGTTGTCTCCTGGCTAGGTGGCACCACTCGAGGCCGAGCGTGTGCGGCTGGCGGCGCACGATGCCCGCCAGCTGCGCCGCCGAAACGCGCACCTGCACGAAAGACATCGTGTGCCACAGGCGCGGCTCCATCTGTCCCGCACATATATTACAGTATATTACAGAGTGCAATTGCTGCAATATCCTTTGTGGACAACAAGTAGCTATATTATACACGGATATAAACATATTTGTAAATTATATGGATGCAAATTATGGTCGTGACACTATAACATATACTTAATACCATTTACATTATCTTTAAAAAAATCAACTGTCTGAAATCATGACCATCTCAGGCTAATTAATATTAACGAAGATTACCGGGCTAGCTAGATAAATGTTGTTTCGGGTTTTTTTTTGTAGGAGTATTTAAGGTATATATTTCCTTTATTAATTATATATGACGGCGCAACCGTAGTGCCTTCGTCAAAACTGCATAGACAAGAGTGAACCGATTGGCAATCTGGCGGAACGTCAAAAACTTAATGTAACTTTAAACGTTCCCGCAGCGAAAATGCGTAGAAGGAACTGCTTTTCGTGCCTGCGACTCGTACGAACTATAGTTAGCGGTTACTTCTATAGAAGTATGTAAGTAAGTAAAGTCGCTTGGTACGGATATAGATCCTTTTTGCACCTTACCAAATGCAGCAAAAAACACTTTAATAACATGGCCTATTTATATTTGTAAACATTTGCATTGTTTGGTCACATATTATATGTAATTAAATGTGGAAACTTTTAAATGGCTGTATTAAATTTATTATCATATTGTATTGTTATGAGTAAGTAAGTTTTCCTAAAAATATAATAGTTCAATAAATAAAATAAATAACGGTTTTTGCAGCGCACACCAAAATAGCTCGCAAATCGCAGAATTT
Source organism: Papilio elwesi (assembly GCA_029849275.1). Taxonomy (NCBI): domain Eukaryota; kingdom Metazoa; phylum Arthropoda; class Insecta; order Lepidoptera; family Papilionidae; genus Papilio; species Papilio elwesi. The sequence goes on along the minus strand of CM056707.1, from coordinate 3,461,291 downwards.
TTCCTGCTTACTTTTGACTCCTACCATCACATTTTGGACAATTCACACAATATCTTTATAAATTATACCTATAGGTTGTTCTGATGTTCTTAGGTTTCATTTAAATCCATTTGATATTTTTTACGTGAAAGAACAAGGAACATCCATAAGTTCATACTTTTCGCATTTATAACATTAATAGTAGCATAGTATATCAAAGCTGCAATAGTAAAATGATTAATTAATTTCAGATTATATTATTTCGGTGAGTGCAACTAGGTGCTGTGCCATTGACGATATCACTAGAACTTTTATCCTAGGATATACCTGAGCCCAGAGAGACTAATTCCAATCTCTTGTGTTCTTTTTCTTGTGCATCTCCAATATTAACCAGTCTCAAGGAGCTTTTTACATAAGAATAACTTACAGTGTATTCAGCCCAGGCCTTGCAGACGAGCGAGCAGTTGGTGAGGTCGTGCGGCGAGAGCTTGGAGAAGACCGCCATCATGGCCGTGCGGTCCAGCCACGGAATGCCGACATACTGCGCCGACGAGTAGCTCACCGGCCGCACCGGATACAACGGCTTCTTGAGACTCTATTACACAGGACGGCAATGGTATGAACAAAACCTAGCTATCACTTTCAGGAAGATGTACAAGAAGTTGGACATTTTTATAGCCGGTATAAGTCTTACATAACTTATAAGCTTGTTGCCTATGTATAGGCAACTGCAACAACATGCTTATAAGTTGCAGATACATTGCCTAAATATAATGGACGAGGAACAAAAAAAGGATATATTTTTTTTTATTAAAACTGGTTCTGGTGCCATCAAAAATAATCTCATTTTTCAAAATTAATGAGGTCTGAAAATAAATGTATCATTGTTCATATGACAGTCATATCAAAGGATGTAGTATAAAAAAATATACTACATCATTTTGTTTTGAATTTTAATGACGAATAGTTTCATTGCGCAGTAAGGCGGCAAGCGAGCAAGCTATTTACTAATAGATAGACCGCAATGAATTTGACTTTCATAAACGTTTGCGGGCGGCGGGCGGGGAGCTATACGCAAAAATGCGTTTGACGGCAATCCTCCTCAGGAATAATTCAACTTAGTTCATACCCAATATTTAAATAGATAAAAATAACAGGCAGCAAAATTACTTATCAAAAACACTTAAACAATGTAAAAGGTACTATTATGGGGTTAAATTTTTATAACACTATTAGAAGATTGAATCTGACGCCTTACAAAGTTCGCCTAAAGATTATCTATCTTTATTGCGTATCATGTGTGGCCGTGCGCTTCCCTCGCCCAGCCCGGCGTCACTCAAGCCATCAGGAAATCTAAGTCAATTGCGGTGTACCCATAGTTGCTATATGTTATGCTATCAAGCGTAAATATTGATTTTTTTAATGGAATACCTTATAACGTACCTTCCCGGTGTGGTGCGTGAGCTGCAGCGCGAGGTGTGCGCGGAGCGCCTGCTTCTTGGGCGCCTCGTCTTCGTGGCTGGTGCGCCGCTTCTTGGACGACGGCTCCCAGTTCTCCTCCGCGTTCCCTTCGCCTCCGCACTCCTCGCGCTTTATATCTGTTATATTAAGTTCCTTATAGTTTACAACATTTATATACGTTAAAACCAAGTGTCATATTACCATAGACATAGCGCCGCTTTAGTTGTCAACCGTCATTATTATCTACCAATGCCGTATAGATAACAAATGACGCTAATAGAATAAATAATAGATAAGTCTAAAAAAGATATACAATAAGCGCTTGAACACGTAGGCGACCAGACGTAAAGAGATTTAAGTCGTTGGAAACGTCGCACCAAAGCTAGATGCGCTGTGATATCACTTCAAGTGTCTTTCAATCAATGAAATACTATAGTATAAAAAAGTGAGTCAATTTTGGCACAATCAATGATGTGAATAATTCAAGAGACTTAGGACTTCATGACATAGGAACAAATGGTAGGAACATTTCTTTGAAGCAAATATTGATACCTAAACATTAACTGGTAGTAAGTACCAAAGAAATAATATATCTCCCAGAATACATTTCCAACTTACCGTCTTCAGATTTAAGATGTAAGACGTCATTCTTATTCTCACTGTCAGAGCCCGCCTCCGACTTGACGGGCGCGGCTGCCGGCGGAGGCAGTTGGAGTTTGCTCTGAAAAAAGAGTGAAATTATAGGTTTCTTTCTATTATGCCCGGCTCACTATGTATTGGTAATGTTTTCGGGGTTGTGTTTGTATGTATTTATGTACTTATGTATGTCTGTTTCACTGTGACCTGTGGCCTGAACGGCTTGACCAATCTTATACGTTCACTGAGTGTCAAAGAGGTACCAGTCAATCGAGTTTATTGGTTTTAAATTAACTATTGTTTGTTTCTAATGAATAGACTAGTATTTGACCACAATCCCATTCGATTCTTCCTTGCTTTCCGTCTTAAATGCTTCAAGTGGCGCAGTATGGTGGTACGCACCAGATATAGGAGCTGTTTCACTCTTCTGAAGGTGACGTTTAAATCGGACAGACATATTAATACCGCTTATTTGATCCATTCCTTTGCATTCATACATATAGGTTAAAATAGCGAGTAACAAGTTTTTATTTACATGGCTACCGTACCTGCAGATTGTTATGGTGTTGGCCAAGCTGACTAACATCTGAACCAACGCTCATGCGCCGCAGGTCTGACGATTTCTGGCGCGCCCGGAAATGTCGCGGCTATCAAATACATACAATTTAATGATAAAAATACTTTCAAGCGGAAATTATTCTCAATACTGTTGTAAACTAAATAATATAATATCAATGAGACTTATATAAGTAAGACGCAATAAGATATAAAGAGCAAAAAACCTAATATTATTGTTGTACAATGTGATTTGAAGCAAGCAACCAAAAGGTATCTCAAACATTTTACAAATTAACCATACTCCTCTCATTACGATTTTAACAACCCAATAAAAATACACAGTTAAAATAACAACAGGTCCTGGTCTACGGTACAGCATGAGAAATGCTTACCCTCATCTGATATTTAATCATGGCCTCATACCTGGCATACATGTTAGATGACAAAATCACAAGTAGGCCACTAAGTTAAATCTGGGGCCGACACTGTTAAATCGTAAAAAGCAAATTAGGCTGTACCCTTGCGTTACTGGCCATTGACTATTCTTGGGGTCAAGTATATGATGATGACGCACAACAGAATGTTGACTCATGTTCGATTTGACAACTAATTAATGTGCATATAACCTAACTTTTAGATTTTAACATCTAGATCTTGATAAAATAACACATGAGGGTTATAAACTTTAACTTAAACTTTAAGGCCAAATTTAACAATATCCTGATCCTTGCAAACTCAACTTCAGCTGTTCAATTGATTGTTTGTCAACAAACCTTGTAATCATGATTGAGTCCCATGTTGGTGCATGTGGGACACTCCCAGGAGTTGGGCAGGTCCTCGTTGAGCTGTCCGCCGGGTGGCACGCAGCCCGGGTGCACGATGCTGTAGCACACCGAGCACTCGCGCAGCGATGACGGCCCGTTGCGTCCTGCAAACACGAACAGACTACATTAAACATATGTACAAAGATAATTCATGTTTTCCCAACCGCCGAGGGGTCGGTAAAGTATGACCGTAGTAAACAGTCTCAGTCTCAGACAAGCCGGCAGGGAAAAAGCTCTGTGCAAAATTTCAAGTCTTTAGGCCCAGTAGTAGTTCAGGTTGTGCGTTGATATATAAGTCAATAAGTTTCTTATTTTTTATACATCGAAGTAGAAGATGGATAATAAAGCGGCAGTTTGACGGATTCGAATTAATCTTTTTGCATTTGACAGCACAATATAGCATGATCACACCTTTAGAAACTGCCAACAAAAGGAGTGCCGGATAAAAACGCAGGCACAGCTAGTTATTTATCAAGAGACGTTCACTGCTAATCGCAGGCCACCCCTATGGATATCATTAATCTTTGCCGCCATGGTCGCTGTACAGCTACAAACAACTATGACATTATTGGTATATATCGTGGAAGGTTGCTAGTCCTGTCGTGACCTTCCTTATTTTTTAAGTAGCCGATTTATCCTCTTGACCGTCCTTTCTAGGTCCTTTCCTTGCCAGGCACTAACAAATTATGTACAAACAAAATAATTTTATAAATAATAGAATATTACAAAATATGTACACGCTGATTATTGTTAGTAAAATAACCAAAAAGTATTGTAGGCTTAGTACAAGAATCAATATTACCGGAGTTACCCTTGGCTTGGGGCGCGACCGGTGTCTGCATCCAGCCGTCCAAGTGGCACACGGCACACGACGCGGTCACAGGCAGCATGGGCTGCAAATAAAACATATACCTATGTAACACAAATACACACTTTCTATAACATTACCCTAAATTCTTTTCGTAAAGTTGACAAAACTGTCCTTGAGTTGTGAACCGTGTCACAGTTTAAAACATACTCCCTTATTAAAGAGAAAAAAATATTGATGATTTAACATTATTTTCGCTTACTGCGCAACAACCTTATATTGTATTACAAATATCTAACAGTGATAACAATTCTGGCCCGAAACCACAACCTCGCAGGATGTAGAAGTATTCTGGGTATCGACTTTTGGATGAGGTGCCGGAGGCCTAATTCTATTCATCTTCCCTTTCTCTTTCTAGCGAGGAAAGAGTGGGAATGGGAAAAGAATGGAGAGACAAAGGAAATCCTTTTATCTATTTATCCCCTCCACTTTCCATGGGGCAACGCATCTGCGACTCATTAACTTGTTGCTGATGCCTATGGGCAGCGGTCACTTGATAACGGGGCAACCGCCTCCTCGTTTTCCAGCTACTTCTATAAAAATGTTATTCTTAAGTTGTTTGTAGATGACAATCACCTGCAAGCACTGTCGCATAACGCAGGTCTGCTTGGCGCGCCCCTGCCCCCCGAACTTGACCATGTCGTGGCAGAACACGCACTCGCCGCAGTCGGTGCGCAGGCATGCTTCGCACTTCTTACATCTGCAAATTATTTTAATAGAAATATTTAACGACGGAAATTATAATTATATGCGTTTTGACGTCGATAAGGACATCTTGGTAATATTCATAAATCTTTGAGTGCACTGCCATGATGTCGTCGACCTTACCGAATATTATCTATTCTATTTTTATTAATAATTCTCTTTCTCTCTCACTATACCTCTCTTACTCTCCTTCTCTCTTATGATTTCCATCCTGTACGACTATTAGATATAAGCTAACGTCCACATTTTGCTAGAGTTAATCTCTCTCTAGAGTAAATCTCAGAGCAGATGTCGTAGGTTCAGTCTTCGTTAGGAGATGGTATCCGAAGAAGAGTGATGTAGTTTACCTGGTGCGACGTCGCCTGGGCGCGGAGTTGGCGTGCTCGGGCCGTGGGCGCGAGGGCGGGCCGCGGTGACCTCCACCGCGACCGCCACGCCCGCTCGACTGGCGACGCTCGGACGTTGTTCCCTCGTCTGGACCTGAAGCAATAACACATTTATTATAGTAAAAGCAGATTGATGTAATTGAAAGGCGGTAAAGGCGGCTAATCCCTTTCCATTCGACTACTCTTATCCTATCCTTCATCGTACATAAAGTACTTCGTTTTTTAAAATGTCTATAACTCTACTATGTTTGTACCTTTGAGCAGGGGCACGCCGGTGACGGCGAGGTGTTGTTTGTCGTGGCGATGCTGCTCCACCAGCGTGCGCACGTCGCGCACCAACGCGATCGGATCGCTCAGCAGTTCCGGCACAGACTTGCGCGCAGCTGGCAGCTGGTGCAAATACATCACAATCGCCTGCAATATGCACAATTTCATAGTTGTTTTACTAACCACTTCCCGCGACTTCGTTTACGCAGAACAATTACTCCTAATTTCGTTTACTTATGTATTATTTTATGTATGTATGTTGTATCAATTTTCTTAAATTGACTAAAGATATAAAGTTAATAAAAGTATTTTATATCACCCTTGTAGTGCCATCTAGAGAAAAGATTTTTATCACAAACGCTTCAATGCTGTTTCTTACCTACAGTATAAATATACATTTGACAGATTTCTCATAAAACTTTTGTTCCCTATCTATATCCCCTTCTTGATTTATTATATATACTTTGTTTTATTTTTGTGACTATTGGTGACCTATTTTAATGGTAAGGAGGTTCAATCTATCTCTGTACCAAAAATCACCCAAATGAGTTAAGTACTTTTCATGTGATGAAGACCAGAAACGTCTATTTAATAATAATAGTACCTTAAGACCGTGCAGTTCGTTCTGTGTAAGATGCACATGTTCTTTAGGCGTGGTGAGTTGCGGCGGCGGGACGCCTTCCATCGTGAGGTGCGTGCGGCCCAGCAGAGCGTTCACGTATCGGTCCAACACGTACCACAGCATCTCCGTGAAGAACGGGTAACGGAACTTCTGTGGCACCTGGAATTAATATATAACCAATAATATATATAGTATAAACAAACAAAGGTCAGTTACCGTACATGACGGCCATTACACCTTTATCGTAAGTGTTGTAATTATGTGGAAACCGTGAGATAAACTGAATATGAACAGCTAATGTTATAAGGTAATGTGAGAAAAGCAAACTGTTGCATTTATCCTTCAAGTTGCCCGGACCATTGAAATTCAATATTGAAACTTGAAATTTTATCAAAAAACGGCTTGTTGCTCGCAGCTTTGTCAGTGTTGTATTGTTTTTGAATTAAAAACTTTTGCCGTGTTAGACGCCATTGGGTAGGGGAGAATCGCATACCTTCACGTGAACAACATGCAACATGCGTGATCAACATGCTATTTTTGTTGGTTATTTATTTATTTTTGATCTATCGTCGCGCTTTCTCATCTGTTTTGAGTGTTTTCACTGTTGTCGGCAGTCCGCATATATGTGGTGATATTGATAACTTGGGAGTGAAAGTTAACTATGTTCAAGAATCAGTTTACATTTACACACCTTTGTAACGTCCTCTACTTGTGCGATCTTCAACTGTTTCTCAATACCGAACTGATGCAAGAAGTTGCCGCCGAAGACGAGCGAGTCGCTGGGCGTGTACACGGCGTGGATCCAGCCCGTGGGGATTAAGAAGGTGTGACCTGCTTGCAACTGTAAATAACAAATAGTTTCAAAGAAAACAGGCATGAAATAGAAGTATTTTGCGTTTCGTAATTGTAGGATTTTCCCCATTCCTATCCTTTTCTAATATGGAAAGAGTGGAAAGAGGAAGATATTTGACGGGGAAGGGGATGGATAACAAAAGGAAATATCCCTTTTTTGCTTATTCCCCTCTCTTTTCATTAGAGGTAGGCAACGCGTCTGCAACTCATTAGCTTGTTGCAGATGCCTATGGGTAGCGGTCACATCATCAGCATCTTAATATCTATCGTCACATACGCATGCTGAGGTTGAGAAAGTATCAGTGTTATGATGAACTCAATGACTACTCGTTTTGTATTAACTAAAGAAAAATGAATTAAAACTTGGAATTTTTAAGTTTTTAATGTTTTATTCCAAACACTATATTTATTAAAATATGATCTGTCATGATTTTCATTAGTGACTTACGTGTACACGAATGCATTTCTCCACTGTGTCTCCGAAGAAGACGTCGGACTGTTTGCCCGACAGCACCCACTTCTCATACAGCTGCAGATTTTTCTCAGTGGGCGGGATCAGCCAGAAAACTTTTGCACCTAAAATACATATGTTTTTACTTTTTATACTTACCATGATGACTTAACTTTTATGGACAAAACTATAAAACCTTATTCGACTTTTATATAGTAAAGTTTTAAGTTCTCAAAATAACCACTTGTAGAAACAACTAGCACATTTTTTTGGAAAAACATTGAACTGGATTAAAAAAACAAGTAGTTATTGATATAAGCGTTTTAAATATTCACATCGTCATAGAGTTGATTTTGATCAATGAACGGTCCGACAGGAAGCTTCAAAGTTAAGTTACACCGAAGCTTTGGAAGACACAAAAAACTGTTGTTTGACAACGGTGACGGTGATTCAACTTTCTCTTGAAATCGCGTAAACACTAACTATCTCTGCACCGGAGACTTCAATGTTGGAGAAAAAGGAGGCAGCATCATTTAACGTCTGACAATTTTTATATTTCTTACAAATCTACAAAACAAGGCCAAATGTAAGACTATCTCACTTACCTCTTAAAATATGATACCACACAGAAGTCCCGCCAAAGTCAATATGAAAGTCCGTGTAGCAGCCCTTAACAGACATCAGACAATACTTCTGCACCTTCGGATACATCATGTCATCCAGGGCATTAGTGGACTCAGTCTGAAAATAATATTTATTTGGGTGAACACCAGCAGACAGCAGTAATGGCTGATCCAGGTATGTAAACTAATAATAACATGATAGTTATGATTTTAACACAGGAACGTGAAGTTGCTTCGCAGTTTAAATTTACGCCAAGCTGAGTGAAGCGCGAGAACTTCACAGCTATCAAAGAAGCTATAGCACTTGAAAAAAATAGGGAACCCATTTTAGTTCGTGTCAGATATCACGTTCATCAAACGCTCCTTTTTGACGACACAATATATGCGTGCGCCTGCACAAACCTGCTGATCCTTAAGGTGCCGCGGCCACACGGTCTCCACCCAGTCGATGAGGCGGACGATGCGCGGCGCCTGCACGTAGTTCTCCAGGCGAGTGTGCGAGAACTCCAGCGAGATCACGTTCAGCAGACGCTCCTTGTTGGCGTCGTCGTAATAACGCTGCCAGTCCTGTACACAAATATTAAAGACTCATCAAGGACTATTTATTTGACGATTATTTTATTTTTATTTCATAATAATAATAATTAATTAATTGTTAGGAAAACTTACAGCTATTACTTATAATAATAAACTTAATACAGCCAATTAAAAGTTTCCACATCTATCTGTGTAGGATAAGTGACCAAACAATGCAAGTGTTTCCGAATATGAAGGTTGAGGCCATGGTATTAAAGTATTTTTTGCTTAATATGTTTTTTGCTGCATTTGGTAAGGCAAAAATATTCGCTTCTTACGGATCTATATCCGTACCAAGCGAATATGTTTGCCTAAGCGAATTTATATAATCAGCATTCCTGAGCGTACGTAATGACACACATACATTTTTAATAATTATAGAAATGTAAGTGTAGTATATTTAGAATTGAACTTCTTACTATAACTTGATGACTAAAATTTGGTGCTGTTAAAATATTTTGATCTTTTAAATGTGTGTATTGTTTTGATCAATATTGATATCATTGTTAAAAATGTATGAACTTGTCATTGTTTATAAATAAGTTTACATTTATCTCTTTTCTCAAGTAAAATAACTTCTGTAAACGTTGATACGGGAATATCTAAAATCTTTTCAAATTGATCCTGGATGTAAAACATTGTTTTATTAAACACAAATTATACCGATCTTAAAACATTATATATCTAAAAGCTTTTGCATTTCAAAATCTTACTAATATTATAAATGCGAATGTTGATGAATGTTTGTTACTCTTTCACGCCGAAACGGCTAAACGAATCTGTATAAAATTTGCACAGAGATAGATTATAGTCTGGAAAGGCTGCTTTCTATCCCGGGAAAATGTACTATCCCGTGGGATATATTTAACTTTGTTATTCACAGATGTATGTATATATATCGATAGATTGATACGTAATGACATTTAACTTGAAATAAGAAGAAAATTTTAAATTTTGGAGCAACTCACGATGTTTATTTCCATTCAACGAAAAAAATTCCCGACCTAAAGTAGACGCTCTTCACTGGATTCAACTAACGTATTTAGTTTGTTCCGGCTAAGAAGTAAGAATTTCGTTCTCAGGTTCTGCCACTATACGGCGCTTTCAGCGAGCACCTTATGTATACTGATAAATTAAATTATAGTATCTGTTTGTAATGGCAAAATAAAATGTACTATACTATATGTGATACGAACTAGCCTCTGGATTTTAATAGAACTTTTACTGGTTAATACCTGATGTTCCACTGACACCCTATGTGAACAACAGAACTAAGGCTCAACAGAATCAAGCAAAAAACCCACCTAATTGTGAATAAAAACATGTGTCGCCGTAAATGATATTGTAAATTGTTGTAGCAACTAAATAAACAAAGTTTTTATTAATTTTGTCAGATAAAAACACATTATTGGAATCTACGGGGACGAAGTCGCGGGAACAGTTAATACCTATGGGGAAAAATATTTAGAAAAGGTTAAAGTCAGTCATTACAGAAATACTTATCTCTAATAAGAATCGATAAAGTATTGTGCAAGGAGATCATGAATGTCGCTCCATTCAGTACAATGTAATCAGTCATTGCTCCACTGGCGGGGCGCCAAATTTTGTTACTCTAATGCAATACAATCGTAACCCCTTAACTCTACACCAAATCTTTTAGGTTAAATTAAATAAGACCAAATGACCCACCTAATTAAATTTTAAATTATTATTATAACTTTAACTAAAAATTAAAATTATTTACATAATAAAATACTTATTGTATATAAAAATTTAATATCCTACTAATATTATTAATGCGAATGTTTGTAAGTATGGATGTATGGACGAATGGATGTTTGTTACACTTTCACTCAAAAACTACCGAATGGATTTGAATTGATGAAAATTTACAATAATATAGCTTATACATCAGAATAATATACAGGGTGTAATTTATCAAGATCTGTGATTGTATGAATAATCCAAAATATGACGATAAGTGTCAAGTAAAGAGGATTTTTTTTGCCATATGCGAGCTATTCTGGTGAGCGCTCCAAAAACCGTTAGAGTTACACGTCTATAATGCATAAAGGCAACGTTTACTATTAATAGTCCTTCGAAAAAAGCCCGCGACAGCATGTATTGTCGCCTGTAAAATGACCTTCCACTAGCGTTATATTAACTTCTACTTGGTTATGCTTTTATTAAAATGCTATAATAAGAAGTTAATAATAATTAAAACTGCTTAATAACACCTTGTATTGGACGTATTTTCCGCTTGACGTCTACACATGACGAGATGTGACGTTTGCGCGGCAATTTAAAAATATATATTTTTAGATCAAGTTTTGTTTGCCAAAAAGGTCATTGACAGACTATTTGTTACAAAAGTAGACAAACAAATTAATAATAGGTACCGTGAGAAAACGAAAAAGATTTTCATGAAAGAGTTGGCGTTTCAAGAATGCCTACAAATTGAAATTTTACCAAAAATAATTCTTATGTTGTTACAATTGCCTTTAAATTTAATCCTTGTTGAAGATATTATACATTTGTAATGTGATATCGTTTAAGGTAATAAAGCACAATAATTGAAAAATTGTTTTCCATAAGTCAAATCAATACGAAAAAAAGAGTCAATATCTCTAAGTAGTAATTAACATTGTTTAATTTTTACAATGCAAAACATTTAAAAATAATAAACCAGAAAAGAAAGAAACAATTTCCAATCAAAACAAAAGCCTGAAACAGTCTGTAACGTCCTATAGTCGAGATAATAAATATGGAGGTTCTACAAAACAATAACTTTTACGTGTGCCACTACGACACACAGTACATATAAAAATTTCTTTTCCAATACTACAAAAGCAGCCTACGTGGGTGTATGCTCGACGGCCAACTGAACTCGTTACGTCAGGAGTGCCAACCTTACAGAAAGATTTGCGCAGATGTTGGCACACCGGTTTGCGCAAGCCTGTGAAGTCAGCTGCGTATTACATGCCACCGCAAAGCGGCAATCGGCAGAGCCCCGTCGACAGAGTTGGGTGTTACCGGTTTGGCACGGACAATGAGAACGCAGTTTTACAAAGCTCGACAGTACTTAAAGTACTTTAAGACGTTAAGAAATTAATATACCTGATTTTATATATGACAATTTTATGAATGTCGTAGATATAGTGGAACTCCTATCCTACAGATAACAACTACGTATATTTTATTGGAGACTTTAATAGATGGTTTATTTCCGACCATGCTTTAAGTATGCAACTCTAGCTGAATTAGCGTAATTATAAAACAAGCATTTCTTATGGGCGATCGGTACGACTCGCGTTTCTTTGTTTCAACAGATATTTTCCTTAGCATGCTAATACTTGGGGTTAATGTTTCGATTCAATTAGCACACAGGTAATACAAAGAAATGTATGAAATAGCATATTATACAGAAATAAAATTTTATCAAGATTGTATTAAAGTCCTTAACGAATAATTATTTGGTTTACTAATTGGGATGTGTTGTATCACTTAGATACATATGAGAATGACAAACTCTTGGATATATCGAGTAATACCATAATACAAGGTGAATGCAATTCAAGGGTAGTAGACGTATTGTAATAAAAGAAAAACCTGATAACCTCTTATTTAGTGAGATCGGGTCGACTTGATAAAGCAGTGATTGGGTGTCTTACGGCCGCAAGTTGACATTGCCGGTTTTATTAAAGGATTTCTGTTTCTCTTTTAAGGTTCCAGTCCTATATAGCACTAAGTCAAAAAACGTGTTATAGTTTTTTTGTTACATTTATAACTGATATAATTCTCCGTGTAATAAAACACACAAGCAGTCCATAAGGACTGGCGACAGAAGTGAAAACTCAAAACAATTGGGGAAGGCGCGACAATATTTCATAAATAAATAAATAATCAACTAAAATAAACCCTCGTAATGAATAAAATAAATAACAAAAACTTTCAAAATTAAATATAAGCAAAATAAATTAAACAAGCACGTTGCGCACGGTGTTCTCGCGAACCTATAAGATTTTCCTCTTCGCAAACATCATCTAAGGCGACTAAAGATATCACTTTAAAAAAATCGATAATTTATTAGTGTGAGTCATTATTTGACAGTTACGAGAAAGCTTTACGCAAGCATCGCAATATGTGGCAGACCTCCCGCGAAGTGATATTGTTGTTTGCGAAGTAGCACATTGTTTAAATGGATTTGTTTGTTCATAGCATCTCCATGCGATGTTTTGTCAGAGATAAAAGTATTTTCTTTTAATTATTCTTGGATATAAATTCTACCGGCACTGATCGTTTTCTATGATAAACCTTCGTGCAACATATGTGTAATAAATGGTTTTTTGTAAAAATATACGCAGCGTATATATATGTCCAGAGAAAGAAACTGATTGATATCTCAACGCACAAGCTAAAGAGCTGGGGCCCAGACTTGAATTTTTGGTCAGAGATTTCTATTAAATACACTAAGAACGATGTCTCTAATGTCATCCCTTAACGTCTAAATTAGGGGATGAAAGTTTGTATGGCGTATAAATTCCCGTAACACTAAGAACAGTCTTATTAGTCATAATCATAATAAATTGCAGTGTTACAGCCGTAGAGGACTTCAGTTTATTTGAACTTCTCAGCCCAAAGGCGCCTAAATCTTAACATTTCGGTCGCTTTTTCTACCGGCAAGTATTAATGAGCTATAATACCTAGTTTCACAGTAAGTTGTAAGTGAATTTTTGTAAGCAAAGGTTTTTACGTTTAAATTCGTAAATTTCAACTACTAGCAAAATTACTTCAATACATAGTACGAATAATGGAGTAAACGTCGTGTACATCTGATGAGAGTAACCATTGTGTGCCTTTGTGAAATGTAAAAAAGCCATAATACCTTTAGCATTTAGAGTAACGTCTCCCTCATTATGGTATTTATATTAAACTCAAAAAAACTGGTTTTTTTATGTGAGAACGTGGCAAATGAGCAAGCAGATCACCTGATGTAAAGTGAGCGCTACCCATAGACATCCGCAACAAGCAAATGTGTTGCAGATTTGTTGCCTACCTTTAATGAACAGAGGACAACCGCGAAAAAGGATATTTCCTTTTCCCCGTTAATCCCGTCCTATCCTCTTCCCTTTCCCATCCTATCCCCCTTATAAGGAACGGGTGGGAAAGGGAAGAGGACTGAAATTAGGCCTCCGGCACCTCACTCGTCAGACGAAACGCAGAGTATTTCTACTTCACGCCTGTCTTCTGTGAGGTCGTGGTATTTCACCGGTCGAGCCGTCCTATTCGTACAACAGATGTTGTTGTTACGGACTCTACCACTGCTAACGATCGTGGAACTTAATTATTTTATTGGCCACTAGCTAGTGAAAATGATAACGCCTATTATTGTAACAAGCTTGTTAAAATTTACGATATTATTTAATTTTGAGTATCTACAGTTGATTTATATTACAGAGTTAAAAAGGGAGGTAAAGGGGTGTTCTTTCATAGTTCCAACTTCATAGAAAAAAAAATCTGTAATGTAAAGCGACGATGAAGATTTTCCGTTTTGCTTTGCGATGGATGACAAAGTTTTTTTATTCGTAGAAAATTACAAAGCTTATAGTGAGTTATATAAATACTTTGTTACTATATAGTGTTCAGACAAAAGTATGTTAGTGTAAGTTGAATATTGTGATGTGTATTTTATTCTTATTAAATTTATTTTCGTGACGGATAAAATGGTGTGAATATATTCAAGGGCATATGTATGTTTCGTGCATTTTCAATATACATAAAGTATACGGCACATAAAGTATGAGTGCCATTATAACAGATTACATAGTTGGTTTTCTTTGGAAAGCGTGGACAACAATGGGGCTGTGTTCGTGCCGCTGAGGCTGCGACTCGGGCGTGTCACTCTCAAATTCTTTTGATTCAAGTAACTGTTTTTAAAAGTTCTTTCGCTACTTCCTAAAAATCTACTTATTACCTACATAATCAACGCTCGAGCAAAGCAAAAGTCTATAATTTATTTATTTGAATCCAAAGCAATGGGTATGGGAGGACTTGACAAAGATATCAGTGTTAGTAGGTATCCGATTATTTGTACAATTTCACAGCAGTATTTTTTGCCAAATCGAACTATATTAACAACGAATCTATACCTAAATGAAAAACAGCTACCATTCTGAAAAGGGCGACTCTACTCTGTGGTTTTTACGCTTAATATGTGAAACCTATGAGATACTGAGATAAGAAGCAAATTACTCTGGTCTTCCGTTAATGCCATTCAAAAATGCTTTTAGCGCAGTATCCACTGTCTCTTTGCATGTTGTAATTCAATTACTTCGTCCCTGTAGCACTCCTATTAACACTGGGCGTCCAGTAAAGGTTAAGAAAATGACGACTATAATTTTTACATTACTTCTGTAACTAAAGCAAGAAAGTCTATGACAGTTTTTTTTCGTTATTATGGCAGTTAACGACTTAATAATTTGCCCTGGTTATTTTATAGCACATGCATTCTTCTTATGAAATATAAAAATTAACATTCGTACATAAGATATGATCTTAACCCAGCCAGAACACACCAGACCGGAAACGCTGTCCGATTTTCACAGAGGTTGTTCGAGCCCTAATATAAAAACGCATAATACCCAGAACAAAGCTTAGCAAATGATTACTTTTGCACGATAATCCGAAAAACACAAAAATAAATTATAATAAGTAGCCGATTTGTTTTTGTTATTTAAACTAAAGTCACGTCATTAATAAACTCGTAAATTTTCAGTGCAATAAAACCTTTAATTAACAAATACAGATGTATTGAGATCAATTTTGAAGAACACAAGGTCAACTTTGAGAAGGAACTACAGCAATATTGATACAAATTTAGGCCAAAGTTTCTTACACTGTTCAGTGGTTCGGGCTCGTTGGAGAGACGAGTGCAAGACGATTGACAAGAGACATTTATATTTTAAAAGGCATCGGTAGTGGTTGGAGTCACCTGTGACACTTAAAGAGAATCCATAGCCGACTGTTTAATATAGTGACGCACTAAAGTAAGGCGGTATTAAGAGTACACATAATAATACTCATATGCAGACAATTTTGCTCGGCACGAGACAGGGATAAGCTGCTGAGCTGACGGCCAACCTGCAGTACTGGAGAGGCACTTGGAGAATAATGTGTAGATGCAGGAGAAGCAACAGAAGTATGCCAGTTTCGCGGCAAATGGAAATCCGTAATCTGCCTACCAACCCACCCCTCTGGGTAAGGAGCGCGAGTGCTTATTCAATCTATTATTTTCTAACATCATAGCTTTATAGTAAGTACCTAACTAGGATAACTATGTGGCTACGTGATTCTCTGACCGTCGCTAGTAGTCAGTTTATACAATTTAATTTGTGTTTTGTTAGATTTTGTCAGTTTAGTTTAGTAAAATAAATTGATACCTTAACATAAAACCGAGGCCGTTAGTCATATAACACCCTACGCAAGAGTTTGATTTAACGGCTCGATCTCTTTAGATAAAAGTTCTATAAGTCATACACAAAAAAAACAAGATAAATCGTGAATCTAATTTAATACGTTGCGAGGAAAAGAATCGAGTAGTTAAAATTTTTTTTTATTTGTAAGTCTAACAATTTGGTCGGAATGAATATTCGAGAATAAACCAGGGGTATGAATGACTTCAACGTTTGCATGGCAATGTAATTATTGACTATATAAATAAAATTGAAGTGTTTGTATGTAATATTATTATTAATTTCATATTCTTCAATATGAAGGTAAGTAAAAGTAGTTATTAAAATATGTTAGTAAGGCCACAGTAACAGAAGGACACCGAACAAACAATTGATTACATTTTGTGGACCTCCCTACAATTATTGTGAAAAGGTCCATCTAATCTCCTAGCTGTCATGGCCAGGAATATCTGAATAAAATTTTCGTACTGAGCGGTACGAAATGGATGTTCCGGGTAATCTCAGATTTATTATATATATTAATGTTTCTGAAGTGAAAACTTAAGGCGTATTTGACGATATTGGGTAGGGGAAAATCATATAGCTTTGCGTGATCATCACGCGCACGCGTCAGCAACATGCTTATTAATTTGAAAACATCTGTCATCTGCCGCGTTAGCTGACTTTTGGTAGGGGTTGTGATGGTGTTGGTGATAGTTGTGATGGTGATCATGGTGGTGGTGGCGGTGGTGGTGTTGGTGTCGGTGTCGTTCTTATGGATAACCCAGTTAAGCGGGTGTTTGCAGCTAGTTTATAAAATGCAATTATATAATATATAATACTATTATATATTATATAATACATGTAATGATAAAATATGGGGTTTTCAGTATGTCTTTAAAGCGGGTTTGTGGGAAAACATCATAATTTATTTATTAGAGGAAAATTAATTTATTTCGCATAGGTGATTTTTAATTACATACTTTAAAAGGATAATTTCTGTTGAAATAAAAAGGTGGCACAAAAAGCGCGTTACCGATATATAGTTATAATAAAAATTATATAAGACACGCCTGCCATCGCAAGATGATCTTTGTTCAGTCTGGCTATTATGACTGGAGAGTCAGCAAGTTAGCAATAGCATTTGTTACACGAATGAGCCAGTTCGTCCAACTGCCATGATACGAGCATGAAATAAAAGTATTTATAATTGAACGATTGGCCGGACCTCGTCTTATCGACGACTACCCCCCCCCCCCTTCCTTCCTTCCTTCCTACAAAATGCCGACATTGCATCCGTAACTCTCGTGTTTGTTGCCAATGTTAATTGGTAGCGGTCGTACTAGTGAGCAGTAAGCGCTCACCTTCATTGACATCTCGATGTTCTTCTGCGTGTTGACGTCCATGACGTCGAGCAGGCGCCGCGAGCCCACGCACATGCGCACGTCGTTCACCGTGAAGTTGCTTGTAGGCACCCTGCAACAACGATAATGTAACAATATAATTATTTATGTTCATTCCTAGCCACTAAAATTAAACAATTTCTTTTGCGAGTGTGTGCTAGACAACTTTCATTACCAGTTATGCCCCTTAATTATCTTGTAAGGGTTTAGATTACCTATTACAATTCTATAGTACATTTTCTTAATAATTATTAACTTATCTTCCTACGTTTTATTATTTAAAAATGCAGTAATAAAAAGAAACAAAAGCACAATTTACAGCGTGACCTAAGAAGATTTTTCATTGATCCAATTTCTTTTACAACTGACACACTAACAATCACCCTCAGTTCTACAACCAAACGTTCAGGAATAAAAATGTGGCACTATCGACGAACTGATTTGTAAAGGCAAATCGCTAGTGATAAAAAAAATACTATAGCATAACCGCAGACTGCAGAAATATTCTTAAGAAAACTTGTTATAATAAATGTAAGTATTTCTAGGGACGAGTTCAAATAATACATGTTTATTTAAATAAACAACTTTGTACTTACAACTAAAAAGTTTACGTATACACACAATATATTGTTCAGTTGTAACGTAAACCACTATGCGTTTTCCACAAACAAATTGACCCTTATCACGCAATATACTAATACTATACAGAGTCACACCTAACGAAATTTTTCATCCATCGTTCTTATCGTCTTTTTTATGGTATTAATACTTTGCTTGCTTCTCATACTTATCTTCCAGTTAAAGGTTCGTCAAAATGGGTTCAGTCGTTTTGTAGACCACCCGGAACATCCAGACAGATTTTAAAAAAATATTCTAATATCGGCCGTATTTACGTCATGTGTATTCAGTATGGAAATGTTATTTGGATATAACATACCAGACACTTCAATTTTATTACAATTAGTTGACAATTACGAATCTAATGACACCTCACTTTTCGAAATCACAGAGGTAACAATGGAACGAACATGTACGCCGTATATATGTTCGCTGTTCGATTTGAAAACATAAACTTCCTCCTAGATCACTCTGGTAAACATTAATGTCCATTTCAAATCACGTTTTAAACTTTTTCTTTTACTGTTCTATTCTCTATTCTACGCGACACTTTGACATATCGCTTGATCTTCTCTACCTCATTAGAGTCGAAAGACTGTTAAATTTAGAATTACCGAAAAAACTACAATCGTATCATTATTTCATCGCTATTACGTGTAACTTGGAGCCGAGCTTAAAGCTCATAAAAGTTTTCTTCGTTTACCGCTTTTTTAAGATATCATGGAAGTGGTTAGTGTGTCAAGTTATGGAAAATAAAACAAAAATATAAAATGACAACATTGTCCAGATTGAATAATCACATAAAAGGTACTAATAATAGTAGGATAGTAATAAGTATATCATTGGCGCAATGTGATGTTTTGTTTGATCCTTTACTATACACTCTGAGTGTGCTTTTTTCTTCTTATGCTGGGTCGGCGCAGTATGACCGTAGCCCTTAATGGTTTTAGTTTAACAGTAGTGTGTTTAAGTGAATATGTTGTTAAAATTGTTGCGGCGCATAAGAAAATAATTATGTAATATAAATTATATCTTTACTGCCTTTGCAGCAGAAAAGCAAACCAAATCACACGTAACCGAACGTTTATTTCCAACGAAACAGTAAGTTTTCTCACAATTATTATTATTAACCGGAGATGGCGAATAATTTTAGAATGTCTAGTATCGCAGAAGCGCAGATCAAAAACCCACGCTCGTCGCGCACCGCCCCGCCCGGAGGGTGGCGGCCTCCACCTTTTATTGTATAAATAGAATTTACAGGGGTTCTTTCTCCTTTGATAAATGTTTAATATCGTTCGATAATAAACCAAAAATTAAAAAACAAAAAAAGCACATTGAAGTATGCGGCTATTAGACGATTTATTTATTGGTCTTGCCTTGGATTTGACTTGTATGCTCGTAGTGTACGACGATCACAAAAAGAAGCATTTGATTTTCGTATTTGGAAAAGGTAATTAAAGGAACATATTCTACGTAATGCATGGGCCTGCTAGTTGAATGCGTGAACAACTGAAACAAGAACTACATTTAATAAGCAGACGCGAGAACATTAGGAACTTCTACACTCATACATGTGGTACATACATAAATACGATGACACATACATTAGTTATGCTTTAATTGTCATTCCATCACATCGACAGATTGAAATCAAAACAAAGGTTAAGTAATGAATTTGCTATAAGTTGTTCATGATGGGAAACTCCTCGCACTCTTCAGAAATCGATTTGTAAATTAAATAAAAACTTTATGGAACATATTTACGTGTTACAACATGCACAAAAAGATAAAACACAATTTTACTTAATTAAAAATAAGAATAATTTAAATAATCAATCATGTTTATTTTTGGAGTCGGTAGGTCTGTAGCTATGGTACTGTCGACGCGAGTTCCCGGTGAGAGGGTTGGAGGGGAACAGCCGAGTGAGATTTTCATATTCCCCATTCCCACACTAGTGCACTTTACATTTCCTTGTACTGTCCGTTACTTACTTTTCCCACTTATGAAGATTATTGGTATATTATTTATTTTTTTATTGGTATATTAATGTAAGATCGAACAAAAAATTTAAAGTAATTTTTTATTCTTACATCTAATAACCCGAATTATAATTTAGAGAATGTTCGCTAAATGTTCTTATCTTTCACACTTTATCGTAATGGAACAAATAACATGTTTCATTTAAGTTCATTGAGTATTAATTAACGTTCATTAACATAATCAATTAATAGTAACACCTTATATTGTGAATAGGCTCATGAGATACCATGCTATAGCAAGCAGTTTTCACAAAAAAAAATCCCTGCTATGCAACGGTCTATAATAATTGCGGTGATATTTAAAAGCTTTTGTCGTGTTGCGAGCTCTACGAGTCCAAACCATCTTAATTTTACGTTATAAAGAGGCTTGGTAGTGTACAACAGACTGCACTCGCAGATGCTATGGCGTTCTTCGTTACGTCGGCACGACTAGCATTGTATTTCATTATTATAGTAGTTACACACCACACCTACTAACATAACTTTTACATGTGTTATTGGCGGGGAAACTTTGATGTTTGTGACGGTGAGCATACGGTCCTATAGAATGTTTTTATTACTTAAATTTAAGTAAAATTACACTATTTATTAAAACGTTACGATATACAAGCTCTAACGTCCGTAATATAACTCTAATAACGTAATCAGACGCCGAAGGTCATCTAAACTCCCTTCCGAACCTGATGACAAATGATCATAAGGAGGGTCCGGCTACTTCATTGATAGTTTACTTCCACAACTACCACTTAGCCTATTGGTATGTTAGAAGGCAATTAATTGTTTTTTTAATTATTTTTTTACATAGTCGTTTGCTAGTTGGCGAGATATTTTTATAGGAAGAGGATAAACAAGCTAGTGATGTTATGTGATCATTGTGCAACACTCAGAGGAGTTAAGGATGCGTTCCTAGCCTTTTTGTAAAAAATGGAGGGAGAGAGATAATAAAAAAGAAAGGGTCGGGCAAGTGCTGAGAGGCCCTCGTCATCCCATCAGTCATCAGACGACATTCAAAAGTACTTTACACCATACAAGCCTTCTACTCTACTGTACTCGTATTCCGTGCTTTGATCGCCGGTCGAATCGGACAATTAGTAGAATAGGTAGGTGCTGGTGGCCACATGTTGCGATATGACAATAGATTTATCGCTTGATATTTTTGGTGAATTCGTTTCATAAATGTATTGAAAATTAAAAGGAGAATTGTTGTGTATTGTAATGAAAAAATATATTGTCGTGAATCACTCGCACTTGAACCAAGGGATAATAGAATTGAAGGCTCCATCGACACCTCTAATTTGGCTTTAAGACAACGTTTTATATCTATTAATAATTGCTGAACAAATAAATGAGTCGGTTACGAACCGTCTCGGGTTGCCCGATTACAAGCACATTCGCCGTCAGCGAAAACACGAGACAATTCAATACCGATCTTATCACATTACATTAAGACACAAAGCTGCTTGAACGAAAACTTTTGTTGATCAAATGTAAATTGCATGCAGTGGACTACATTATAGCGTGAGTGTGAATCAACACGTACTTTAGTTATCGATAAATCAAGAAAAAACTCGGTGAATCTATCGACAGCAGTTGACCTTTTATTATAATGGAAAACATAAATTTAAAGATTGATGATTTAAAACTAGTTTAAAACAATAATGAGAGAACTCGACCGCCAAACACCTACCGATATTCTGTCATTATAACTCTGTGGTTAGGTTAGTGAGTTAATATGAAACGCTTCTTCCCCAACAGATGGAGTTTTGTATTTAATTACTGGCTAATTGGCGTTACATAATTTTAATTAACAAATTTATCATGCATTTAATTTTGTCTTTATTTAACCAAAGTTTTTTTTTTTATGTGAGAAGGTGGCAAACGAGCCAGCGATGTTAAGTGAGCGCTACCCATAGACATCCGCAACAGGGGAATGTGTTGCAGATGCGTTGCCTACCTTAATGGACAAAGAAGGGCATAGACAGGAAAAAGGATATTTTCCTTTCCCCGTTAACCCCTTCTCGTCCAATCATCTTCCATCATTTAATTAAATTAATTATGTCAGTGACGTGAAAGAATAAATCTTTAAAGCAAAAACAACATTAGCGTAAACTCTTTACACACACACACACGCGCGCACACACACACACACACACACACACACACACACACACATATATATATATATATAATTTCCACGGTTATACTGAGAAACACAACACATGTTTTCTTATCATCGCATCACACCACAATAGGTTAAAACATGATTCGAAGAACCACAATCACATTCCTTATACCACTTAGCTTGACCTAACAAATTGTATGACACTACACACTGTCTCGTGTGAACATTGCGCATAGTATCGTTTATACCTAAATATTTAATTTTACTTGTAGGAAGTAAGCTGGTATTGACTAGTTAAAAACTATTGTCAAAAAAAAACAATAATGACGACCACGGTAACATTAAATGTATAAAAGGCATAAAAATAAATTATTATATTGATAAAAATTGTGGTCTCAAAATTAAAAGTGACTCTCATACTGGGCCGAGACGGTTACGTGAGAATCGTCCAACCAGTCGTCGACAGACATGTCAGTCACACTAACTTCTTAGTAAATTTCGCCAGTGTTCGACGACGACACCATTTCGCATTATTTTTAAACAATTCGTATTAAAATGAAATAATACAAGAATTAACATAATGTATGTAAATCATACTATTGTACATAGCTAACATAATAAAAAACAAAATTAATAGCTGCCAACAAGGAATAGAACGCAGTATGCTTAATGTAAAAAGAATAGACAAAATACGTCACACAAAAATAAGAAGAATAACTATAATGCTCTAAGCTATGCTCTAAAACAAAAATGGAAATGGGCAGGACACATTGCAAGATTAGCAGATCAGGACGGATTAAGAGAACAGCCGGTGCGACCTGAACACAATTGACGCAGGGCACAGAGAAGTGCGTGGCTTTGGAGGAGGCCTTTACCCGCACAGGGGTTCCTGCAGACTAAGTTAAATTTAGCTTTAATTATTATCATCTGATTTTGTACCTTTAGAATTAACATATTTATTGTATTTATATACAATACATATTTTAATATTGTTATCTGTAGTAAATAAATGGCTTATTATTATTATTATGTAAATCATAATGGTGTGGTGTCAAAAAATAAATTTCAGAAATAATATATTGACTAACAGGGGCCTGCATCGTCGCTCTCGTGAAATCCGACTGATTAAATAATTCAAATCATCGTAACGTTCGAACCATAAGTTATTTGCACTGCACTTTTTATAGGTTGTTATTGGTATGGATGCACGTATAATTTTTTAAACTTTTATTCAAATATTCCGAACAAACACGTTACAAATTCATAAATTCTCCTTGATTCTTGTAAACAGAACGCACATCGCACATTTTGCGACACTGCATCATGCACGTGTCCTGTATTATACGAAATAATCGAAGTTGCCAGAACTTTTAAATCTTAATTTATAATACAGACGTCACTATACTCGTGTCACGCTAATCTCTGGAATCGACCAACCGACTTCAATATAATGTACACCTGGTTGTTTCCACGTTGACATTTATGATAGGATTGGGGAGCTCCATATTAAATTATAAAACAAATAATTTAAAAAAATGTAATAATTAGTTTCTGACGTCTCATTCATAGATTTACTCATCTAACTCGCAAAAGTCATAAACATTATTAACATAAATTGAAAAATTTGTAATGTCAAAAACTTGAAAACAACAGTAATAAGATAATTACTCAATTTTTAACTATACGCCATTTTTCTTATCCATAATTTTTTTTCTATGGTACTGGTCATAAAATTAGATGGAATTATCGTTTTGTTTACTTAACTTTTTTAAATCAATGAAACATCAGTAGATAAGTTAAACATCTCAAAAATAATCCAATCGGCCCGGCCCAACCGTTCCCAAGTTGTATTATATGCGCAAACTTTAGTTTCTTATTGTTATCAGAGAAAATAAATTACAATTAGTAAATTTAATATAATTATCTTAGACAATGAACCAAGATTAAGAAAAAGTACTTCCTGAAATACAATTGGTAACTCATTTCATAAAATAGGCCGTTATTTTGTTAATCATGTAGGTCTTTTTAATCTGAAACTTTTACTATGTAAATGTGTAAATGATAACGTAAATTTGCAAGAAAAAGTTTTGAATGTATAATATATACATTCAAAACTTTTTCTTTTTTGGATTAGGGCATAAAATATTACTACCAGTGCTAAGTACTAAATAGCATTATTGTCTCCCATTTGTTAACAACAAGGGGTTTGCGTGGCAGTTGTTTGTGTTTTCAGCATTTTTTTTCAATTGTTTGCGT
The DNA here is from genome assembly GCA_029849275.1 of Papilio elwesi. NCBI lineage: Eukaryota > Metazoa > Arthropoda > Insecta > Lepidoptera > Papilionidae > Papilio > Papilio elwesi. The sequence continues at coordinate 3,436,593 of CM056707.1, read as the reverse complement.
AAGTTGGTGCATAAGTGAGGCCTCGTGGCCTTGTCACTCAAGTCTGGCCGCACAGACTGGTCCTGGATCAGATTTGCATCCGAGGCGTTTATTTGTGCAACAAGATCGAATCGTTTATTTTCCCATCTACGTTCTGATGCCGTGATATTGCATATGACCATGATTTTTTATTGAGCCATACATATTATGTCGGGTTAGGCAATAAATCGCAATGGCTGAAATGGGGCCTATAAACACTAATGTTTCTATTAAGCACTCATCTCTATTGGCCTATGTTTTTCAGTATCTATTCGCCTTTCTATGATAAATTAATATATATTATTAGTTAAAAAAATATGTACCTACTAAGCTATTGCCTGGGTTTTCATACGAATTCGTGTCTGAACTTGGAATTATATCAAATTGGTTGCTATGGTAATGTATATCATGTAATAAAATGTCAAAAAAACTCTAATACATAACCATGATAGCCTATATAAGGTTTTTTTCCCATCCCTCGGGTACTTTTTTTATCGGCATAAGAATGTCCTTTTCTGTGTTCCTGACAATGTATGCGAAATTTGATCATGACCAGCTGTAATAAACTCACATTCGCATTTATGTAATTATATAATATTAAGATATTGGTGGTTTACATTTCTACAGTACTATTAACATAATCCTTAAACTTTCGCATCGTGCCTTTAATAATAGCTGATAATAAATCAATCTCAAATTTAAATTAAAATATTTACAGACTTATACACAATAATAGCAATTTGAAATTCTCAGTTTTTCTGGATATTGAAAAAGTTTATTATTTAATTTAAAACAAGGCGCACAGGACAGTTGTTATTGAGGTAAACATATGTATGTATATGTACTATGTACGGAAAAACATGTAACTACTAATAACTAGCCTATACCTAAGGTTAGTTATTAGTAGGTAAAATTTTATATAGGAAGATATAACATTGATAGAAAAGGTAAGGTTAGGGTAAAACTAGGTTATAGAGTTACAACTATAAGTTACAGTCATATTATGTTCTTTGCATTACTATGCGATAGTTATAGTAGCGTTTACAGAGGACTAGAAAAACTACAACGGTTAACGAATCCGCTCGGCGTCGCCCGGAAACCTATTTTAAATGCGCTGGTTAAAGGCAGTTAACTAATTACAGTTCGACGTTAAACTATTGCAACAGAATTGACCTGTTTTACAAAACAGCTGTTTTTTCTTAATTACTCTAATCTATTGCGACGTAAAAGAACAGACAAAACTAGTTATGCCCGTTTAACTTGAGGTTGGAGGAAATTGCAATCTGCTCGCTTCACAATCTTGCAGGTTTCAATTTGGTAAACTTTTAAGATAAGCAACGGCAGGTTAGGCCACAAATAGGGTGAATCAAACAGTACGGGGAACCGCGACGACCTAAAAAATTTAGTATAACCAACTTATAACGGTTACGTACACTTATATACGTAACCCAAAGGGGTAGGCAGTCTTCTATGTCAACATCTACGCATACATGATCGTCTGTTACAGGTACTCCGTATATCGCCTCTCTTTAGTAGGTATGTCACTAGTCTAATCTTTATAACCTACTTCCGATATGATACTGGGGAGAGGATAATGAAAAAAACAATAGTATTCTTTCATATATATTTTTTTTAATTACAAACTTCCATAGCCGGTTTTTATATATAAAATAATTGGATTTTAATTCATACTGTAACGTCAAGTTCTACGTCACGTTTTCTTTTATTTCGCTACTCTACAAGACGTCGCACGTACACATCAGTGATACTATTACTCTTAAGACATACAATTGAATAGTATAATGTGATAGTACCAATATAGATCTGCGTGGGAGCTTACACTATGCGATAACAATTTTTAGCTCTAAAGAAGATTAAAACGAGATAATTTGATTGTTGGCCATATATCTGATACATAGGTTCAAATATAACCTACGTATACTGTATATTAAAGTTACAACGATGTGAAGCTATAACATCTACGCCAATGGTTCAAGAATTTTTTTTATTAATTATTTATTTTGCGTTTATTATTCAGAGTAGCTGTTATGAGGTCACAGCTATCTCAGCTACTCCTCTTCGCCATGATGATCACCAAACTTCAAAGACGTCGTCAGCATTTACCATCTTGTTAATATGAAATTGATTGAATTGAATTGATGAAACTTGAAAAAAATGATATAATAAAAAATATTTGTACAATGCCTTGACTTATTGGAAAAAGTCGTCGAACGTGCATCTAGCATCGAAATAAATTTGTAGATACAAATATTAGGGCGTGTGAATCCGGAATTATAAATGTTGAATATTTTATTAAAAGATATAATGAAATTGACTGGAGCTAAGTCTTAGGGAAGTAAATACATTTTTGCAATAAATTAAAATTTAAATCAACAAAAATATGAGATAATACATTCAAGAGTTGAAACATTTTAAACTGCTGCCTGCCATTTTATCGATATTGTTTATCAAAGATCAAATATCGTCCGTAAAGTTTGCCAGATTGTAGAGTAGGCCATATTAACATCCCGAAAGCAGGCCGATAGACTTATACAAGAAAACATATTTTAATTTTAACACCAAATACACACACACCACAAGAAGAACCCTTTTAAAAGGTACATTCTTTAACTTATAATATTTATTGAGGTCAGGTTTTTTGTTTTATATTTTCGAACGCTGTCATTTTAGAACTAAGTAAACTGTTTTGAAAAGGCTTTTTTAACAAAGGATTCTGTTGTACAACCTCCATCTACATCGCAACGAAACTAAACGAGTGTTTATGTATGTACTCTACATATGCAAAATGAAAAGAATGATCCTCGTGACTTAACTACGGGAATTAATTAATAGATTTGTGTTGTCGCTCACATTTCCGGTTTGCCGCTAATATGAGTACGGTACTGATACGTGAAGTTGCGTATTTGACTTTGGACAGCAAGAGCCTTTATAAGCACTTGTCAAAGGAAGGAGACTCACCTTGTACTCTAGTCAACGGTCGTGACAACACCTCTTGAGGCCTGAACTTTGACTGATAGTTTAAAGTAGTCGTATATAGTGTGTACAGTATATTGTGTGGTGGAAATATTAGGCTACAACCAGCGAGAGATATTATGTGTTTGTGTAGTGACCAAACGGAACTAGCCATAGACCACGGTTTTTCTTATACCTTCCGATAGATATATAACATCAATGCTATTTAATTATGTAAATTGAATAACAGTAAATATATACTTCATCTGGTCTCTTTAGGGTCCATCCAATTCACCAAAACACATTGTTTGGATTGTTTTGAAATACTACCGGAAGATTACACTTAGAAAGACCTCGGGGGACCTTGATTACTTTTCCATTATAGTGACGACCACAAATTTAAACTATGCATTTTGAGAAAAAAAACCGGTTATGTGAACTTCGGATATAACGCCTATTTCGGGTATTGCAACTGCGTCATAGAAATCCCTTGCAAACTGAATCAACAGACAAACAAGGAATCTTGCATAGAACTTTTGTTGTTGTGTTCATGTCCTAAGATGATCAGCAGTTGTAATAATATGCTTTTGTTCATAAATAGTAGGCAAATAGGAGAAATTAATTACTTCTTTCTTTCTACTTAAAGTTACAACGACATTCGGCTACAGCGACGGGATAATAATGGTCCCTTCATAGTTGCCATACCCTAAATCGACTGTTTGTAAGTTAAGCTATTTTTGAGTTCTAAATGAGGTTCTAGTGTCAAAAAGAGTTGATTGTAACAAGTATGATTTTAACATTATAAAATAAATGTAATGCATTGATAAAAAACACCATCTCAAAGTATTTATATATTGAAATGTTTTGGTCTACTCATGTTTGATACGCAACGCTGATTGGTCTTCGGTGTTAGAGCTAGGAACGTGCTTTTGAACAAAAACAACCCAACGCTTTTGAAATATCGCCTCGTCTATCACACATTTGATTTTTTCGACACATTTGTATGTTACGAGCAGAATCAAACCAATAATGACCACGTGCTCTACTAAATTCCTTTCGAAACTTAGTTTGAAGGCATAAGTTAGAAAAAAATATTCTTTCACATCAAATCTTTGTAAACAAAATAACACAGCACAATATTCTTCTGGGCTTAGTTACTCTTAATATGTGAAATATTTTAAACCATTTTCAACTATAATGTGTTTATTAATGAATACATAAATAAGCTCTCAAGTCTTCTCATATAACAGGAATAAACAGACCTAAATATGATAAGGCATTAGCCAATATAAACTGAGTCGGATCTCCCGGTAGAACCGAAATCATTACGTGATTTTAAAACACAAATTTTGTCACGAACGCATGAACAGAAAAAACATATTTCTTATTTTCTCGAAGTTTTTGAAATGATCAAATCACACGTTCTTAGAAGGGCGAAGTAACAATTAAGTCCTCTTAACTAATCACTAGACAAAGTGATGTATATATAAATTAGTAATCCCGCCCTATTGATATAGGGCGGGATTACTAATTTAGAGGTAGGCAAAGATTACTGACTCGCATTTGGCAGGCCTCTCCCGCTTTCACTAAATTCATACATCTACTAATACACATTAATTGGTTATGGTCGATCCGATCGATATAAGTTAAGTATAGGACGTCTCCTACTACCCTACCACTGCAAAACATTTATGAAATATACATTTTTCTTGTTCCTTCTTTCTTCATAAATCCTTTTAATCTTTCAATATGACTGGACGAGGTAGTGAGCGGTAATTAAGCGAACAATCTAAACTTCCATAAAATATCCCTAACAACCCTCAAATACCGGAGATTTGATCAAGTTCGGTTTGCTGGCGGAAAAATGAATCTCAAGGTCAATGCAATTACAATTTGCAACAAAAAAAACATATAAATTTATATTAACTACGATGCCAACTGAACGACGACGACCCAGTTAATTTTAATGATAGCAAATTTTGCTAAAAATCCTTTTTACTGTTTCGTAGCACAAGTTGTGCTAGGCGCTAGTTTACAGCAAAAGTCGAATAAATGTTTCGAATCCACGACTATATGTTTCGGAGTTTATACGCTAACATCATCAGGCTTCTAAATACAAGCTCCTGCGAAGGACAATAACCTTAAAATTTGAACTTTTAAATTCACTTACTTGAAATCAATAAAATTTAAAAGTATACTATATAAAGTAGTTCATATGAAAAGTACGAGTAGTTACAGAAAGTTTTTTAACGCATCTTTAGTACGACGTAATTAAATTATAAGAAAAAAAATATTTTTATTTATTTATGCACAGTAAAAATAGTCACATTATTTCATAGTTATCTGTTTATGGTTATAAAGTTAATTTTAATCAATTAAAATAAGGGTATACAACCACTAATTATTGCAATATTGATAATTATTACCACACACTCTGACCCTATCCACACAATATTTGCTTCTATTTTAAGTAACAAACTTCAGTTGTACACATTGAAGTTGTTAAATTCATATAAGCAATTTATACTAAAGTGTGGCACAATAACAATTTTAGTTTTACGTTAAAAATAATTGTATGCAAACATTGCTCTTACCTCAATCCCAATCCAGTTTTTTCCTTGAACAGTAGCGGTGTAGTGAAACCATTTTTCTGTAGATATGAAATGCTTAGCTCTGATCCATTCATTTCAATCACAGCCCCGGTGTGTTCAAACCTCGGACTCTCCAGTTTGTCTGCAAGTGAAAACCCACGTCCACCTTCGACCTCATCATCTCCAAGTGCCCACTCATCTGAGTATAGTTTGCGTTGTTTGCGTTCCCGCTGGTACATGAAATTAATATATTTAAATTCATTAACCTATATAAAATTAATTATCATTGTAAAGGTGCATCCACACCACAGTTACTTCTATTGGAGCTACAGAATAACATTTGGTGACATTCTACATCTTTTGTAACTGCTTCTTTTAAACCAATTACCTTTTAATGGCATGTTGCCAAATGACCTGAAAATGTTGCTCCATAAAAAGTAGCTGAGGTGTGGTGCACCATAAGGAACAGTATATAACATAGTAAAATTTTGAGCAATTTAACCTTATTTTACGATAATTTAATAAATTTCTAAGTAGTTATTATTGATATAAAAAAGTATTTTTATAGTTGATAAGAAAAAAGTGTCAATCTTGAAGAGCATCTTGAATGAATTTCTGAAGTGCTAGGTACATGACAACAATAAATTAATATTATTTAAGCACAAAAAATTCATATTACTTTGTTATGAAGTTAATAAAAGTTACTTTTTACAATTAGACTCTTTCATATTACACAAGGATAACAAAATAGAATGATTAAAAACGAAAAATAACTTGAGACCAAAAAGCAATAAAACTTTTAAACTATGTTAGCCTAGGGTCTGTCTTAGTAAACAAAGAGGCCGAAGATTAGCAGAAAGTCGGTTCAAAATATCATCCTTGTAGCATGTTTCAGGTAATCATCTCTTAATCGTGTTGTAATTATTCAGCAGAATATTAGTTAAGTAAAGTAGATTAAAGTAATGGTCAACGTGTGGTCGCAGTGCGCACGCCTCTGGCCGCCTGCCCTCTACCAGCCGCGGGAGGGAAACGCCTTCGGCCCTACCAGATACCCACTAGGTATGCTACGACATCGACGTCTTTGACGCGCGCACCGTTGAGCGGGCCGCTCTTTATCATCGTCGATCCGCGATCTCCGGAACTATTATAGATTTTGACACCTCCTCGCATGCGCGAATGCATACGGCCGCCGCGTTTTGAACTCGCTCGCGGCGTGATCGAAAAAAAATATAGTCCGATGACCCACGCGAGCGATGTTGGTTTTGATTCCATATCCTATGACATATTTTTTTCTTACATTCCCGTAATTTTCATAAATCGATACCTACACGATGCAGCGATGCACCATTTCATGTTTACGTGATCCCAGATAAAGCCACCATGGCGTCACCCGGGACTAAATACATAAAAATCTAACAATAAACACTCACCAACTGCCTCGGCACTTGTTTTTTGATGTTCGGCAGTGTTTCCGTCATGTTTCTGTAGGTCAGAAACACTGCACCGCGAAATTAACACTATTTTACGTAAATATTTTACACGGAGCACGAGAAAAAGTAACGCAATCCACCATTTGCAACAGTCGACACTGCTGCCAACATCGGAGTGACCGATCACTCTATCTACAGGCTACATACCTAACCTACGTGAAGTTGGCGACGCTGTGAGCGGCCCATTGGTTTATTTGTGAAATACTATGGCGGAAAATTTGGAAACATCGCTACACAATTCCTTTTCATTTCTTATTATATTTTCAAATATTAAGCACATTCTTTGTATGACTTAAAGCTTAATAAAATGCACCTGCACCTATATTTATTATATTGCTATCGATAAAAACTTTTGTTTTATTTTTGTGAAAATATTGGAAAGTAGCCATACTTACTTTTGCATTATTTAATTGAAAGGTGCTTTAGTTACTTCATTATGAAAAATGAATATGTTAACCTGTAAAAACAATAAAATTATTTGCTACCGAACTACATGAGAACAGATATGAGGACGTTTTGAACAATTTTGTATCTCATTCATATTTTCCTTTGATTACACAAGTACAACAATTTTTTTTGGGTTTTTTTATAATGCTTATTTTCTGATTGTCTACAACGAAAAGTCTTGTCGAAAATGCTCTATTTTAACCAAATAAAGCTTGCTTTTGTACATTTAACATATTATTATATATTTACATTTAAAATAATATATATAATATATATATATATATATATATATATATAATATATATTTACATTTAAATGTTAGTTTTAATAACGTATTGAGATAATATATTAAATACATAAAGTATATTAGGGGACGATTGAAAATAGCACCGGCGATAGACAAATTAAGGAGCAAAATGTTGGTATGGTATGGGCATGTGCCCATAACATTATGAGGAGGGAACGTACGTTTGTTTGTATGTGACCCCTCCAAAACGCTGGATTAATTTGAAACGTTGAATACTTATCAAGGACAGCTGATAATGAAATAATTTCAATAATTTGTCCTATTATACTTATCAAGATCTTCAGGATTTGTAGCTTTAAAGAATGAAAAAAAAATCATCTAGGCGGTAAAATTTAAATAACAATGAAAAGGTACTATATGTAATGGAACTAAGTGTTTTTTGTATTTAAAACTTTTATTAATTGATAGCAAAAAAAACTCGAGTGCTATCAGAACTTATTAGATTTAAAGGAAATCGAAAATATACTGCCTTGTACTGGAAACGATAAAAGGTGGTTACGTAAGAACGCTATTCGTACTGCTTGTGTACGCTTAATACATTATATTTGAGAGTTTAGTAGTTAATGGCTAAGAATATAACAGTCCTATCGTAATCGTTGTACCAGTACCTATAACCTTATATTCTGATCCATTCAATAACAGCAACAGCAACATTCGACTACTTTTTGAAACCAAGTGAACAGCAATAGAATTATAATAGTAATTTTACATTCAATAAAGAAATATTTAGGTAGTTTGTATACGATTTAAAATACATATTTTTGTTATGTATCATTTTACATTTTATGGGTTCTAGCCAGCAAGCTATCTATTCAAAAAGCAAGTCCTACTATTTTTATTTTCAACATATACCTATGATAACAAAAATAATGGTAACAAAAATTGTATTTTTATAAACATTTTACAACAAAAAATTGCATTTTCTAATAAAAAAAATTCTGTCATTGTAACTGTTAATAATTATTTCAGCTGAATAAATTCATTTCCTTTTAATTAAAAACATGAAGTTGATTGATATTTATTTACTATTATAAGCTGTGCTTATACAGCCATCTTTGCTCTGTATGTTATCTACCGGCGAGTTAGTTCCATTATATACTACTAGATGGCATTCTACTTAAAATCTTCATATTAAAATATTTTAGATAAATTTAAGTAAATTTTATACATTTTTCATTGAATATTCATCTTCAATCATAAAGCGTATATTATATCAACTTTTTAGATTCATAGGTTTTCGAGTGAATAAGTTAACATTTATCTACAGCATAATTTACGATGCATAGATTATCTTATTGCTTATGTAACCACTCATCATGTAACCTAAATAAGGGTTTGATTTTTATCTTCTAATTTTTTTTACCAAATATTCCTGTGTCAAGTCGTAGACACTTCAACTAATGCACCAAGCCCACGAGTGCGTATAAAATTGTACTTGATACGATAACAAGGGTCAAAAGTAGTAAATACTTGGCTTAGTTATATTATAAGGGTTTCTCTTCTGAATAAGTTCAACACTAATTTTTGATCGGTACACCATATAATAATGATTTAAACTTGTTTGGCTAATATTATTCTTATTGGATATGCTTATGACTGTGTGCGTGTTAAAAGTTTGTATCCAAAGCCTTATGATAATTATTTATAGTTGTAAAAAAACTTCCTATTGTTGGATTTGCCAATCCAACACGGATCAGACAAAAAGAGGTTATTTGAATTCCAAGGAAGAAGAATCGTACAATTTTGTTCTGTATATTTTCACATGCACTAGGTATTAATTTGTCAAATGATAGAACTCCAACTAAATTTTACAAGCAAAGTATTTTTGTAATAATATGAAAATAAAGTAGTTAACTATAAACTTAATAACATCATGATTATAAAAAATATTGACATCAAAAGACTGGTAATTTTAAGAAAGTTTTTAGACATTCTCAAGCCCGATTTGTCAATTCTTTTTCAATGAACACTCCTGTCAAGTTAAACGGCGTGTTAAATTTAATATCATTTCTTTAAAAAAATGATGCATAGCATAACAAATGACATTAGTATTGTCGTGTTCCGAGTGTGGTTGAGGCGAAAGATAGTTGTTAAAGTAGTTACCGTATGCCTTATGCGAACTGCACATTCGCATTTGCCTGATCTGGACGCACCCTAAGAGAGGTCCTTATCTCAGCATGTTATTAGTCTGTTTAACAATTCAATTTTAAGTCTTCTACATTAACTACCATAACAAGGCCGGTAGCGTATCTGCATTTCTTCTAATGTTGTGATTGTCTATGGGTATCTGTGATCACTTAACTTTAGGCGACACGCGGCTCCCCTTCTTCTATAAAAACAAACATAGTTTTCTTCCTCCTAATCCATCCTTTCTTTGATACTAAGTAGCTAATGTCTCCCCACTCTCGGAGAGGAGACCTATGACCCTACAGTGGGGAAACATTAAAAAAGGCTGATTTATTAACTTATGTAGAATTTTGTAGCATTATTCCAGTTTTCATCGGTCCCTTACTAAAAGGGGGTAGGTATGGACCAATAAAAATACATTTTTGTTGTACATTCATTTATATTTTTCACTCATATAATTTAAAAAATAATACTAAAGTACCGTGTTTAAATATATATCTCAAAACCCAATGACAAATATTTTTTAGCATTTTTAAATCAAAATTTTATGATATATGCAATTCTCAACAGTAGGAAGACTAACCGGTTCTTGGCCGACCCTTTCAGCTTTACCAGGGAAGTGACGTAAACACCGGAAATAAAAGCGTGAACAAAATATTTGCATGTTGCGTGTCGTTTGATGAGACAAGTCTGACAGGCTCCATCCTGTCCCCATCTCATGCCAAAAGCTCACATAGCGATTATCACCCGAGCCCGCCGCTGTTGCACTCGGTTTTATTTCGACGACTTCTGTTCGGTTTGCGGCAGTTTCCTTCTCTCTCTCTCTTCGTCTTTCATTGCCCAATCTTCTCCTATTTCCTAAAAAACCGGCAGCGCATGCCCGAACTGCCAATTTCAATGAAAGTAAACTTACATCAAGTGAACCGTTTGCACGCTTGTCATAAAATAACTAAATCATTCACTATCTCTAAGCGTTATCCTGTAATATTTAAGGACGGGATCTTCGACAACGCATTCACTATCGATAGTTCCACTATCTGCAAGAAACTCGGTATATTTCCTGAGCCAATCAAAATACAGCTTTAAATACCTATCACCTGGGTTCACATCTGTGTGACCCAAACAGAAAATTCTATAAGCGTCTTCGCCGTATTTGCCTACACCACACAAATCGCTAGCTCTTCGCCATTTGGAAGACACTAATTGATAGCTCAGATTCCAAATCATACGACCACGTTTCCGTAGTCCTAAATTCACGAAAAACCTTTCCAAGGATGTAGGCGTATTGTTTAAAACGTCATATGGTGTTTGATATTCGTCGAAAAATCTTTTTATGTAGCGCCTGGCGGTTCTGGCGGATGTCTTCGTAAGGAATATCGTAGCTATTAGCATAGCCCAGGGGTTCTGTGCAAATTCCTCCTCGATTATGTAATGCGGTGAAGTTGGCATTTTACGTACTGTTATATTATAAAAAGGCTTAACGTGTATGGGTTCGGGCTCTAAAGTCAATTGAGACAACGTTAATTCGTCGGATTCGGAATCCATCGATGTTAGACTGAAGTGTTGTGAGGAATCGAGGTTTGCTTGCAACGTCGTTTTATTTGTATTAATTATTTTTTGTCCAGCGACGTTTTCTTCTTTAAAGAATCTACTGATGCAGCTATCGTCGGTCATTTCAGGTGATTCTGAAACAAGTATTATACAATTATTATTACAATATTACAATTATTAGTTGAAGTACTGTTGAGTACGAAGGGTGTTAAGTTAAGGACTTATTTAATTCCTTCAAATTAAAATACAAAGAATTTAAATGAAATCTTTAATGAAGAAATAACTGAAACAGCATAAAAAATTGTCATAATCGTCTAGTAACGAAATTGATTGATAGTAACTTATAGCAATTGCGTTGAAAGCCTAATATATGTAAGTACGATAAAAGTAGTGATGGTGATGGGTAGATGGAAGTGAGTAAAGAAGTATTTTGTTTCTTATAATATATTTTTTTCCAAATTCATTACAAAAAGAAGTCTAATGAACGCAGCATATTTGAAATGTTAACTCAATATGAACAGTACCCATTAACCGTTAATTGATTTACTGGCAACTCAATCAACATAGCATTAGAGCACTAGTTGATGTTAATGTGAACATATTTGAAATATATGTAATGTTTACGTCGTCGACGAGTCGGCCTGGCCAAAGGTTTAAACAATCATGCAACACACGACACGCATTATTTATTTAACTCTCATTCGAGTCTTTTACCTTTTTGTAAATAAAAAATTGTAAAAAATCAGTGCACAGATCAAATAGACGCTATGAAATACGAAAGGAGCCAATTTTTTTCGAAACTTTGTAGAAAAAGTAACGTTAACAATTATAACAAGAGAACTAATATCGATCAGATTAGTGATTTTTTTTGTGACTGAAGGTCACGCACATATTTGCCTAAAGGAGGCATTTACAGCTATACCTACCTAGTAACTTAGCTCGAAGGCTCCCTCCGTAGATGCAGCCTCTGCTCGGGCTGTTGCTTTATTACTATAACCAGATTGGCAGATTAGTGACACACTAATGAAGGGGATGTGGACTACCCGTAACCAACGAGCCTGTATGTATGGATGTAGAAGAAGCGAGAGCGGTGTGTCAGGATCGTACCAAATATAAATCCATAATCTTTGCCTACTCCTCTGAGTAACGGGCGTATATTTAACAGTTAACATTAAGGTAGCAGGAAGAAGGTAACATGTAAACATTTGTTTACAAGGTACGCTGATCAATATCTCAACTTCGGAACAATTTAAATATGTTGACATCACTGATTTACTCTTCTACTTAACCTATTTTTTTTTACACAGAAACGTATTTTTTTCTCGTACCTCGCGAAAACATTTTCAACGCCTTATTAATTAAAACTTAAAAATCGACTCAGCTGAACTGATTACCAACCTTACTCCATAAACGTTGAGTTTATTTTGGAATGAAAGACCGAATTGTCGTACGTTACATAACACCCGATAAACAAAAAACAACGACGAGGCGTTAGTGTTTCGTTAATTAATAACATTGTTTGTACACATCCGTACCGCGCATCCGCTAATATATGTGAAGAGATATCGAGATTCAATCGCAGCAATACTGTTAAGGTGCCTTAAAAGCAAGATCTATAGATTGTTTGGTTGATTGGAGGCACTTACTATGTGAATCGTTTGAACAAATTTCAACTGAAATTTATTTGGACTCTTTCTGCAATACGATTATAATCTTTTCATTCTAGCATGGTGCGGAAGAATCGCAGTGCGATATAAACAAAGTTGATACGTCACTCGCGCTATGTTGTTTTGAAAGTAGTATTATATTATAGGATAGTCCAGCCCGAAGATTTAATTTTAATTATCACACCTTAACTGTTAACTATTCTACAACAAATGAACAAAATATGAAGAACTTTACAAGAATAATCACTCGCAATGACAGCATTGTTAACTTAATCTAAAACGTAAGGTCTAAAGAACAAAACTAGTTTATAATACTATAGCTTGTGTTGTGGCCATTTATTACATTGATATTAAATTATATAATGTTTGCAATGCAATGTAATGTAAATGTAAAATTTGAAATGTAATAAGTGTGCTTAATGTTGTATTACTTCTACTTACCGGAAATCTAATACAGGAAGTACGATTTAATACACAAGCATACTCAACTTGCGGCCGTCCTCGTCAAACTCACTTGAATCGTACTTGTGTTACCTGGTCTTCCGTACGGTCTGTCACTGAGCTTCTTAACCATTGGACCGATTTCGATGATATTTTTGTGAATATAGAATTCCGGCATAGTTTAGAAGTTTATATTCACAATTGGTAATGGAAAATGGCGCTGCCATCGGATCCAAGGAGAATTTTATAAATGTTTTGATGAATAGTGAAACGAACAGAATGAAGGATGATGATCAGATGAATGGCGTTAGTTGTACTCGCTAATAGCAGTCAAGCAAAAGTATATATTTGTTCCTTCACAGAGGATGTTAAAAGCTGAAAGTTCATTGTGTGCGTGTAACACACGCATACGCATTCTATTGGACAAGTCGTGTGGGATGTGACACGTAATGTAACCGGTCGAGACCTCAGTGCAAACTTCATGTTGAGTAGCGCACGTCCTTAGGATGCACTTATTCAAGTTTATTACAGAGCGGTTATCATTGAAAACATTTGTGGTAAGTTTTAATATAGAGAGAACGCAATGAAAGATTTAATTTGTCTAATGGGAAGTTATTTGGACCAACTAAACAATACCAATATTGTTTAATGTTCATCGTATATATGATTTTTAAAAGTCATATACACATATGTAAGTAACTGGGACAGAAATAACAGCCCTTTCCTCGCAGGTATTAAATGTGATTATTGTAAGTAAAAGTAGAACCCACGCTTGTACATATTTTGCCCGCAGTTCGATTTGGATTTTCCAGTAAGTGTAACATCGGCCGTTAAATCGTCCTTTGCATATTTAGTCAGTAAGGTATTGTCTTTAAAAAAAAACATTTCTTTCCGCTGTTTTGGTACGCTGCCTGAATTAAAATATAGGACATCCCAAAATTAAGAATGTGTGAACCAGACACGTGTCTAACGCATTGTGCCGAAAAGAAATAACACGAACTTGTTTATCATCAGTGACTACACTAGTATTTTACATTAACACAGTAATCGTACACAGAAGCAAGGATACTGAAATTCTAAAAAAAAAATCTACTTCTTAACTTTGTAATTAGCCTCACAGAAAACAATAAAAAAACATCTGCACGTCTGGATGCGTCATATGTAATTATAAATGGTTCGAAGACACAATATAGGTGTTTTTTAGTCATACTGAAACAATATAATGTTACGGCCAACGTTTTAATTATTATCAACAAAAAGTTCCAACACCAATTGGGTTGAGGTTTGTTCATAGGTATTACAATAATTTGTGTTGAAATCGAAATGTGACATAACTCCAACACTGATATCACTTTAAAATTTATGTAATATGCACGTACATATATAACCTCAAAACTTAATCCTGTATTATTATTATTAACTTTAAAATTAAAAAATTAAAAAACAATCCGGAAAAAACAATCATCGTATTTCGTAAAACTGAGGTATCGTATTTTTTCACACTTATAATTTTTTTTATTACATATTAAGTAGGAAGTCTTTTTGCATATAGAATAATGTATAAATTTGTAATAAAATCTCTTTGGCTGTATTTGTATCTGGTTGGTTTTGATGACAAGATTTGATTAAAAAAAAACAAATTAGTTAACTGTTGTTTCCAACGCTACTTAAAATCAGGACAGTTTTGACCCATTTGGAAAAAGCGAAACACGAGCTCACTGAAAGAACCGTAATATACCGTGTACTGTTCTTGCATCATTAAACCGAACCGTTTTTCACACTTCACTTCACAATCACTTACGACAAGAACATACAATAAGGTGGTGGTCAGGCTTCGCATACTGTGCCAGAACCCGGGTTAATTCGCAATAAGGTGATGTTGTGTGTATGTTAATATTGAAAGGATTTTGCGCATCATGAGGTTTTACCTCCGGATAAAACCATCGACTCGGCCAATAGAATAGGCGTGGTCATAATCGGAGTCACTACAACGCCAGACACACTTTTATAGCCACTAAGCAAAACGTAGAGGTTGGCTAGGAAGTATTAGTACATCCACCATATAGCCCTGACCTTGCTAAGATTTGGCCTGTTTCGGTCTCTTCTGGTAGTGTCAGGTTAACATCAGAGGCCTGCCAAAGCTGCTAGTCGCATTTTTTGCTCAGGAGTCTCCAAATACCATTCCAAAAAACTACTTCCAGACGACAAAAAGTCATCGGGACAAAATGGCACTGTGATTTAATGTAAATAAACTTTTTTAAATATATGAGTCATCATATAAAATGCGAAGAATCATTCCCAACCAAAAAGTTCATTTTTGATTTCATTCAATTGTTCAGCGCCCAACTGATATCTTTTATTAGTATTAATTTTGTTTGAATTTACATTATTTAAAGAGAGCTAACTATAAATATTGCAATAAATTATTTACAAATTTGGTTTAAATAATCCAACAACACTTACCTAATTTAATTTTGAAAGTTAATTATTATTATAAGATATCTATGAAAGATGTTTGTAAATTTCTATACTTGAGATTGATTGCGTTGAGCCTGAAAAACTTTATTGAAAAAAATAAATCATTTAAAATTTCAACGTACCTTCGTTACTTGGACTTTTATTTTAAATGTTCTCAAACAATGCGTTGATAAACCCACACCATTGTGCCATTGTTAGGTTTCCCCACAGGGGACTAGATCAGCTGGTGTCACACTTGAGCGAGTTCATATGCGGCCTACTTGGTGGCTCCTCTTTCTTAGTGGCCAGTATTCGAACGTTTATTTTATTGTGGAAGGCTGCACCGTGGCGGCAACACGTGCGCGCCGCGCTATTTTCGTAAAAAAATAGTATAAAAGAAAAACAATAAAACGTCGAGCGATTACGATCGCGATTTGTTTTGTGAGACAGGCCAAAAGAGTTTTCGTGTGCTTGTTTACAAAACGATACGCGAATGGAAGTCGTCTGTGTGTCGTGTGTCGAGTTTACAGTTTGCTATTGAACGGAAATCATTGTTTTAAAGTTAGCGGAAGAGTTTTCTTTTTTTTTGTTGTGAGCGGATTGTTTCGAAGTTATATTCTATACGAAAGTGACACGGCACGTAATATGGATGCAATAAGACGTTCTGAAACAGTCCAGGAGCAGTCTTGGTGAGAATGTTTTTGTCTTGATAATCAAACGTTTGTATTCAATTACCGGGCAGTATTAAGTGATTTAATGTTATAAGTGCTTAAAACAAACATAAACATGAATATCAAGGTCTGCGAGACGAACGGACGAATCTAAACTGCCACTTATTACCGCCAACGCCGACGTTTCATTGTAAATCAGAGTTTAAGTCGCTCAGGTGAAGTGTATTTAAATCAATTGAAAGTCTGCAAGCCGAAAGAGGTAAATATAGTTACAATACGTGTACAGATCGTGTTCCTGCCAATGTCTCTGCTCTGACATTAATGCATTCTTACTTCCTTAGTACGCTCGGCATGCGGATGGGACGAGTTCCGCACATTTTCTGCACCATATTTATTTCCTTTTTTTAAATTATCTGATATTCCTATGAAGATTACAGCGTACACTCGACTACTTGGAAATACTAAAATATGTCTCTTTTTTATTACATGAGTAATTTAAAAGTTAAATAAATCAAAAATGTATGTATCTCGGTTACCATATTATATGGTGATTTAATGTCACTTCATGAAATATCAAGCAAATACGTTAAATAAAATATCTAATATTTTAATAAGTTTGATTCTTTACATACATATAACAATACATGCTGTATCTATCTGAAATGAGCATATTTTTTCTGTAGAAATTAAATTCCTTACAAGTGTGGTCGGTGATTAGGAGGATGTGGTTTTTCTACCGTCAACTACAGTTAGCAGAACAAGCAAACAAAATATAGAAAGCCGTTAAGGAATGCCTATTGCAATGAAAATTACAAATGTGTGTATGTACCAGGGTTTTATGGAATATTCCAATTTTTAAATCGTAAATTAAAGTCATTAACATTATTAATTAAGGTATCGCAGCAAAAATTTGAAGTTAATGTATACTATATATTCAATAAAAACTGTTGTTAGTCCAGTCAATAAATAAATGAATCCCATTATTTACATCTATAATTTTTTTTAAATACTTTTTGTATTGTATATTTGTTAATTAAACATAAAGCATCGCGTACATACGACTAGTACATAAAATAAGTACACTATATTGTGTATTCATGTAAACTGAACATAAATCACTAATTGTTGAAATAATCGAATAAAAGTGACTGGTTCACCTTTGAGACATTTTTAGTTACGATTGTTATCTCTGCCAACCCAATTGCCAAACCAATGCCAAGAAAATGCAACTTAAGATTCGAATAATAACAAATCTTAAAAACACGATATAATACAAAATCTTGAACTTGGAACTCTGTAACGAACGTAAGAAAAATTTGCATTTAGCCTCCATATTAATGACGAATTATCGTAACTCTTGAAATTATTTATATTCATACATTCACGTAACAAAATTTAAAGTAGTAAAACTATTTTATATACGTGCTCCGATTGAATAGAAAGACAGCATCTGTATGTATTTATGGTTTCTCTTACCTCTAAGTCTAAATTTTGGAGAATTCATTACTACTCCATGTAGGGTACACAAATAAGTTACTATTAACCGACAACGTTCTACTAATTTTGTTCCTTCTTTAATTCACCTCCGAGGAGTGGAATGGAGATCTCTTACGTGTATGACTGGGTATCTCATTGGAAAACTATATTTATCGCATAGTATCTCAGTCACTCTTTCTTCGTCTCCATAATATTTAATTTAGAAATCGTTGGTTGTTTAAAATGTGTTATTAGGAAACATAAATTTGTTATGAATAAATATATTATTGAGATCCGAGTGTAGGTACTGTATTATTTATAAATAATATTGTCAGTCTACGATCTAGCGCGCAACTAAAGACATGTAACAACGATATTATTGTAATGTTACTTGTATCCCAAAAGCCAGCGACGATCTGACCTTGGTCATCTCATGTCGACTTCGACTTCAGTATTCGGATGTCTGTGGACTGTCTAGCGCTTGTATTAGACCAGCCTCAGCGAAAGTCCAAATTCCGCCTTCACTGTTAGTTTTGACTAACAATGATTTAAGATGCATGTAGCTTTTAGGTTTTATAAAATGACGAAGGTCAGATCGTCGCTGGCCCTTACTAATATTATTGACAGTTGTAATATTCCTTACATTTATTTTTGATGTACATAAATAAATAATATATACAGAAATATTATTTAACTCAAGTACGTGCTATATAGCGATTAGTTCTCAGATTTTTTTATTTCAAAGTAATGTGTTACACAATCCAAATTTTATGAAACATTGTTTCACAATGATTTAAGAAAGTGTATTACCACTTAATTTGGAAAGTGCGCCCATTTATTATTTCAATAAAAGAGTAGCGTTATCAAAAATGCAATTTGCCTTCTTCATGATCGTCTATCTCCGCAACCAGATTGAAATTTAGGAAAAGCATCAGTATATTACCAATACATCAAAATAAATTTAATTATAAAATTTGATGAAATAATAACGTTTGCAATGTAAATTCTCTTTAAAATGGGTAGCTAGGGGCTGTCTATCTGAGTGGGAATGGGATGGAAATCCATTATCTCTGCCTACTAAGAAGGGGTTACGGGCATATTTATTTATTAACATACTAAAGTATTTTTTATAAAAACCTTCAGTGAGATTAAAAAACGATGGTTCATATCCCTACTAGAAAATTGCTAGACCCCATACAATTTTTATTCCCCAGTTAGTTCTTTTTACAGAATATTTTTATGGCAAATGTTGGCCACCTTTTCAAATGTATTATCTAATAAAAACAGTGATAGTATTGTTAAATATTAACAAATAAAAGTCTACTTCCACATTTATAATATTGGGATATATTATACGACTAAATGACGACACAAGACTGGTAATTAAATTATCAACCCATAATACCCGGGTACTCTTATAATTTTGGAATCGGTAATCATACACGGAACTACGTTGTTGTTAATAATCCCGGGAATAGCATATATCTGGGTAAAACAATAGACCTGAGAAGACCTGTTGCGGTCTAATCGGCACAATTAATGTTGCCACACTATAGATTGAGGCCACACAACACCACGGTGGACCCACGATGGTTTTCATATACTCGTAAGTACGTTTGTCAATCCGTTAAATCGATTGATGTAACAATTTATGACTACACAAGTCTGTACTCAGACAAAGAACAATTTAGTCACAATTTTATGAGTCTAATGTTACAATGTTAGTTAATGATTCGGAACACGAGCGAGTTCACACTGCGACCGGTTATCACGTTTGTCTCTCATTGGTGCATGAGAAACACAGAATTTTAAGTTAAAAATATAATTTAATACGATTTGAAGTCCAGATGTGTTGTAAGAAAGTACCACAATAGTACACAGCAGATAAACGCACGGGCCGATTCGACCGGGGAGGTACCATAACTCACAGAATACCAGACAGAGTAGATATTTATAATTTTGAGTTTTGTCACTTGCCCATACCTTAATGGTACTCTCTTTTTGGTTATCTATTCCGCTGTTCTTTCCCATGCAAAAGCTAGTAATTTATGTCTATTTCTTCTGAGTTGCGGATATTAATGGATAGTAGGTCACTTGAAAACACGGGATCCTCTCACTCATGTGCCGACTTCTAGTCTGTAACCGTTTTAATCATGATCATACCATCAAAAACTTTCCTCTGATTATTAATCTAGTTGTGAAAGATTGTTTTGCTACTTACATTATTAATGATGGCATATATCCGTACTACGTAGAACGAACACTTAAAATGTCGGAAAAACCTATTTTAGAATCGTGTCTTGATAATTACGACCTTAGATCGCTTATCTTGAACTGGTAACATTACCATTTTGTTTGATGCTAGTTAATGATGAGGCTGTTTTTGCACTCAAACTTTATATTAAATCTTTTCCTTACAGCTAACATTCTTTATGTTCTTCTTAAATAGGTGTCTATACTGTGCGTTCAGTACCTACGTTGCTTTAATGTGTGCTTGTTCGATTCAATTTTTTTAATCGTGTTCTATCATAACGTAGCACAAAACTTTTCCGCAAAATGCATTCTTAAAATTAGGATATTGAGAAAAAGGTTTTGTGTTTCGTACGTCCGACAGTTTTATTCTTGAATTGCTACAAACGATAAAGGCACGAGTTTTACGACTTTCTTTATCAAAATCTGTGTGCGTATAATTTACGAAAGAATTTTAAGCGAACTGGATGAGTCATCGCGATCTCATTCTGACCTCTTGGTATAAAATTTAGCGAGTTGAAGATCCTTCCTCTAATTTAACGACTTTCCGCCAACCTAAGACGAGGCGGTTTTACGACCGGTTAACGCTAAGACATCAGCGTTTTACTTATTTCAAAACACATTCAAAGCTTCAGAGTGGTCACAAAGTACCAGATCCATTATAAGAGCTCATCGTTATGTTGAAAGTGGCTCAAGAAATGGAACATTTGAGTACCCAATTGCCATGAGAAATTAAACTTTTATCACTTTGTAAATGTTTGGATTTGTAATTACTAGAGTTTTGTTACGAGTTATTGTGTCAAGCGGATTTGACTTTTTTTAACTTTCAAAACTGACCGGTTACATGGCGACGAAAGTAGAGGCTGTTTGAGCACGAAATGACGAGTTAACTGTGGTGGTATTCCATAATTTTCTATTACGAATTGAGATTTGATTTTTAAATTGATTTGTGGTAAACAAATCACCTGGAGGCACAAGAAACGGTAAAGATTAAAGCGCAAAGACAAAAAGTATTTCTATTATACTGTACTAGTAAAGCCAGTATTTCTTGTAATAGTTCCTTAATTGCCTGATTGGCATAATTATGTATTATTGTTATCTAATTGCAAGCGTATCCATCATAAAGAACAAGCTAAAACATCTCTGACAAATCTTATTCTGACTCTCTGACTATAGCTGACATTTCAACTAATTAACAGTGCATAAATGCTTGAAATCGGTATGAAAATGTAAAAATGTATTTCTTTTCGTAAGATACCTTTTCAAAATATTAGTACAGACACATAATGTATCTTATTTTTAAGTCCTTTATCCCCATCTCACAATCAATAAAATTAAGGGTAGAAGACAAGCCTTCCTCTTAAGGTGACACTGCGACTAGTGGAGGTTGGCAGTCAGTTCAACATATTTCGCTTTGTCTTTGCGAGGCGTTGATCAGCACTGGTAATTCCAATCTACTCTCTAATACTGCGCATGGCTTCTATTCTATCTAAAAGAAATAGTCAAATTCTCATAATTTTTAAAATTTTAAAGCAAAAAAAAGTATATTCATGGAAGGAAATGTGACGCGTAGTTAATAAGTATGTACCGAATTCCGAATTAAATTCTTGCCGGTATATTTCTCTCCATTAAATTTATACTTCACATCAATCATTGCTATAGTGAGTTCCATAGAACCAAAATATGGTTGTGTTACTTGGCTCAAAAAATCTTGTAATTCGTCAAATCTAGTAATGTTCAATGCTCTTGCTTGGATCGGAATGGAAAACATCATCAACATCACGTTTAAAGCTTATTATAAATCCACAAATAGTTTTCTGAATAGACAAAAACTGATAACAAAAAGCAAGAAAAGAAATTAAGTTCAATGGCAAATAGTACCTTACGTCAGCCGCGTGCAAAAAAAATGTAATGATGTGTTAAGCTAGTGAACAAAAAACGTAAAAACTGGCGTCATTGTGTTAAGGTTACACAGTACCTATCAAAGTAGAAAATAATAAACTGACATCAGCGATACCTAATGAGGCTTGTTCGTACTCGACGTTAATACAAAAAGTCATACGTTAAAATAACATTGAAAGTATAATAATATAAGTTTAGAAAGACTACTGTCTAAGAAATTATTGTAATATCGAATTCAATTGCAATTTAACTGACTGTGGTTAAAGTACAGTTCTTAATCGATTATGAGTTTGACGTGGTGACGCAAACTTTATCAAGAATTACTATAATACTCGTTACGAATATTCTGTATTAAAGTTAGGTCATGAAATATCCACACGCATTTCGCAGGTTCCGGATCTGGCCATGTGCGACGTGGCAGAACCATTTGCGAGTGAATGAGTGAACTCTTTCGGAGTGGAATCATGACCTGAAGTGCAAAACATCACCTTGAAGTAGTGGTATTTATGATTGTTCGTTTCGTCTGATGACTTAGGTGTCACTTGCATCATCTGCTCTTCCTTCTCCTTGTCTGCCAATGCATCTGATTCTTACGGATGTCATTGGCTGTCGCCAACGCCACTGGTAGTCGCTTAATTCTGAGATGGAATAGATATTGAAACCAACGCGTACATGCCATTTCTCGCACCAGTTGTGAAGTATTGCGCACGTCTAATTTCTGCCAACAAGTTTAAATGACTAGCATTGATTGTTTATCATACCTTAACGGACGTTGATTAAATTATTTTCCATTCACCTCAGATATGGGCAGCTAATTTGAAAAGTATACGACTTTAACAAATCGTTTTTCTATATTAGAAAAGCATTTTTGATACTGAATGTAGTTTTCGACCTTACCTTGCCGACTGCTACTCTTGTGCTATTTCTAGTTTTATATGAGTACTAGCTGACCCAGCAAATTTCTTTCCGCATCAGAATTAATTTAGTTGTTGTTAAGTACCTTATTGTCTATACACACCTATGTGTATTAATATGGCATAGCTGACTGCGTTGTATCTTTTTAAGATATACAATTATAAAAATAAAGTACTTATTTTTATTTATATCGTCACAAAAATAAGTTTATAAATTCTATACTTTTCTATATATTATATTCATGTATTACACATATATAACATATATAACCTTCAACAGACAGCGGAAACGAATTTGCCAACAAACAACAAAGCCTATGGTATATAGGATTTCCTGTCAGATACGTTTGCCTAGGACATCCCTTATTCTATAACAATATCATATAAAAGTAAAATAAAAAAGTATCACTATGAGGAAAGGAACAAGTATCTCTAGTAAAATATATACAGAGCAGTCTTTCACTATTTTTCGAATTGCTCTACGACTTTTAGTGGTGACACATTGATTAGCAACAGACAGTTCCCCAAAAATCTGTCGTTGACTCTCAAACCTCTTGTGGCACGATTAATACCATGAACTCAACAATATTCTGTATGAGATCATACAGTTTTAACGAGGATTTCTAACATTTTGAATACAAAGATTAAGCAATAAAAAGGCTTGTCTACTTAAATACACAAATTTTGCTCTTAGCATATCACCGCGAAGCCCATTACGTATTTTTTTGCAACAACAAGTGAAGTCTTTAAAACAATACGTTTATATTTCTTGCTACTGAATTGTAGATCTTATATCGATGGTTCTGGAACGGCCGTGGAAGATTTCCGTTTAAATGGCCACCGTAGACAAAACACCGATACGAGAGGCGTGGGCGCTATACAAATCATTGTGGCTGCGGCACACATCACTCGGGTTAAAAAGTGGGAGACAATTGGTTTACAGTTAAGCAAGTAAGGCTAACCTTTAATTGTTCAACTGTGAACCTAAAAAGAAATCAAGAGAATCAAGTAGTTCTGTCGTCCGATTTTCGAAACAATAGTTTAAATGGCGCTGGAGAATGAGCGCTTTATAAAGTCAAATAGTATATTTGCCATTAAATAATAATATATATTAAATTATGTATATTATGTTGTAATAAATGGCAACTCATAATAGTTGGTTAAACGTTTTCTTGGAGTTAAAATTTAAATAAGGTGACGCCTCCACTTACCTCGATCCTGGGTCATGTCTCGCCATTATCTCGTCTTGAATTTATCTTGGGGTTAATAAAGTTTTGAAATAATTATTACTACCATTAAGTAAAATCTATATCCCGTTTTTAAACTGATCCCGGTTTCGATAGACTTTCGATATAAAAGAGATTATGAATTTGAGAACATTGGGTACGGCTATATATTATCAAGGACATTAGGTGTACTAAGTACACCTTTTGTCCACTTCATTATTATCATATGTAGAAGAAAAATGCGGTTTATCTATTTCATTCCTTTTATTACTTCTATTCTATCACGAAGCAATAAAAGCTAATAACAATTTACAGAACGATAACATACAACCTTATTTTGTTATACATAATATGTTTAACGAATGGTTTTGAATTGATAATATCTATTATTTGTGACAGTTCAAAGATGATATAAATGCAGGATCAGAAACGGAAATATATATACATGTCTTTTCTACCTGTCTATCTATCTTTTTTTAAAAATAAAATAAAATTGCCATCATCATAATCATCCAACAATCATTTGTTGGTCAGCGTAGCTCCCAGATAAATCGGCATAAAGTTTTCTTGATGCTGTCATCCCGGGACCGCAAAACCTTGGCCGGACCTTGAGTCCATCTTGATAAAGGTATACGCTATGTAGTTCTGTACGTAGGCCCTATTCTAGAATCTACATAGGCTTGCCAATATTAATGAGCAATTATGAAATTCACCCGAGCAATGCGGGACCCGAAAAACTAGTTATCAATATAAGGTAAAATATAACCCCGTAGTACAACAGATCTGGAGATCGAGGAGCGCATATGACATGTGCATAACAAAATAAAGTGAGTCGAGCTAATTAGTAGAATTGATTGTATCTGCGCACGCGTCTAATTGGTTCCTACATCTCCGAGCAACTAAGCATCACTTAATTAACCCCGTGTGTGGGTTAGGTATTCAATGTCGGGTGTCTGTGCGCGGGCTAAAGTCTATTTGGTTAAGTTTTTAGATTTAACACTTATAGAGAATTAAGCCATAGAAAACATGAAATCAGAAAAAACTAATAAATTAGAAATGTGGCAAATCGTGCCTACTCGCCGCTCGGTCTTTACTTTATAATCCAGTATGAAATTATTATTAACCTTTACAATCAAATTAGTCATACTTCTATATGTTAATTATAGTGGAATTGATTGGCAGTTCGGTACATCATGACCGGATCATTAGTAACCTTCTTATGCACAACTCGCAGACTACATTAAAAGAGAACATAATGCTTGGAATTTGCCACATATAAATATAATTTATAATTCCTAGTAGCCTACAAGCTTCGTGATATCACGCTTCTAAGCAAAAACCAGATGGTTACTATAGATACTGTATTAATGTATTATTTCAAAGACCTTATAATACTAAGTAAGCTAAATAATGCTACGATAACAAAAATGTCTCGCCTTTATTATAAGCGGTCATATGACTTTATAATTGCTCCCATTCTTGGTGCCTTGAATCATCATTCTCCCACATGTTCCCACTTTAAGTCGCCGTAACACGTTTTCCTCCTGCACGCTTTTGTATCAACCTTCATTTCAGTAATCTTTTCTTTCTTTCGAATGTAATTTCGCACTCAATCAATCCATCTTTTCTTAAGTTTACCCCTACCAACATAACATCACTTTAATTTGTACTATTCTTCCTTCCCCATAACATGCCCTTACCATGCTCACATATTGCTGCTTAATTAATCCATGATTGGAGCTACTTTCAGATTTACCCTAATATCCTAATTTTCATCTGAACCTTTCATATCACCCCACACGTCCATCTCAACATTTGCATTTCACTTCCGCCAAAGAACCCAAAAGCTTGAGACAGACGGAGAGACTTAAAATTCGACAAACGCACAAGCAAAATAAATGTTCAAGGTATTTGTTGCATAATGTTAATTCTCACGTATTATTACTATCATCGACTATACATGATGATAGGTTTTATTAGGAATTGCACATTGTCACGACATCACATAATTATTTCTTATATTTATGCATATATTAATTCTTGTGTAATAAGGATTGTAGTGCCCTTTTATTAAAATGTTTTCAATCTAAGCGTTAACAATATTTTACAGGACTTATGGACTCCATAGGACTAGTCTCTGCCGAACGGGGCGTAAGGGGTTGTAAACAAATTAAAAAGCGAGCCCTCAACTCGGAGGTAGGCAGAGATTACGGACCTCCGTTTGACACAATCCATCAATCATCAAAAAAAAATGTTGGTCGATATAATGGGGGTACTGTTAATATCTCTTTTCTTTGGTACGTCATAAAACATTCTCAGGAAGGACAGCCACGTGAAAGTCGATGATAAGTAGGCCTTTCACAAGAAGAAAAGCCTGACAGCCTGATTAAGATTGCAGACAAGATGAATGCGGCGTATGTCCAAAACATGTGACGCCCCATGGATGTCGATGATGGTGGTAAATAAAACTGTAAATGTACGTTACAGTACACAGTATTATGTATGTAGTTGTTAGTTTCAATGTTCGATCTGTACAACGTGCAACTTATGAAAATATTATATGACGCACGTTATATAATACAACGTTTAAAAACATGTAACAATTATTATTAATGCTTACAATAACCAGGACCGTGCAAGGCTTTAATATTATATTTATTAATCTTATTATAGCAACATTATGCAGACATCTTTTAATGGGTTGCCCATTTAATATTTTCAACATTAACAGTTATTTATTCTTCTTTGTATTACATAACAATATATCGATAATAAAATGGTTGTGTGCCGGGTCTAAAGGTCTGTAGGATCTAATCTCGGATGACAAGTAGCCTTACCAATATCTAGGAAACCTTGTTTGTCTGTGGATAAGTCGATATCTAGGTTTCTTTTGACCGACGGTATCTGCATTTTGCGGGTAACTTTCTTTTTTTTATCGCATTAGTGATCACCGATGCTCATAAACATCTGTCACACCAGAGGAACTGCAGGAGCAGGCAATCGTATTGGTTTGAAAATACCGTAAAAAATACTACCATGTACGATTAGCTGTTCAGTTATAGTAAATCATTTCCTGCACAGCATTAGTTTTTTCAGACGCGGAAGATTACATACACACAAACACCAATTTGTTAACCTGGCTGTTTGCTAACCAATAACAATGGCTTTCGAAGTGCCGAACACTGTACAACGGTGTATGATTTTGGGCCTTATTCCCTTACCACATATTACGTATAAAAAGAGGTCGCGACGCAACTTGGTGACGACGTATTCTTTTTAAGTTAGGTTAGACGTGGCGATGCGGACATCAACAGCCACCTAACATCAGGAGAGCCGTGTACTCGTCTTCTGCTTTTAAAAGAAGAGATTGTACGAATCAAAACTTTACGCTATAAAAGTCTACTACGTACGAATAATGTAGGCGCTTTTTTATCTCTTGATGCGCGAATCACACAACTTCTTGATGTACTCTGTAGAAACAAATTAACAGTTACATGCGAACGTACAGATAACCGCTATAAAATAACGTCAGGCGTTACAGAAAAAACTTGAGTTTTTATAGTGTTGTAATTATATAATTAAACGAGCCGACAAATAACTTCTATTGTATCCGATCATGTTAATTTAAAAATATACCGTTAGATATTACGGACATTCGCAGAATAGATCGACGAGAACAGGATCTAGTAAAAAGGAAGTATTAGTTGATCAGTTCCATTGGTAACAAAATTGTACTTTTATAAAAGGCCGAGATTGACCTGTCACTGTTTGCGTGGACTAGGCATCTACAGGTTCAACGTGTCTGAGATTGCACAGCGCAGACGCTTAGTCTAAACCTCTTAGCAGTAACTAAGCTCGAGGGCTCCCTGGAAAGCCTAGACTCTGGCCGGATTTATATTACCAGATTGGAACGAGAGGAAGCTCTTGAACTAAGCTTATATATATTTAAGAGATTGCCACCACTACGTTGCCATGAAAGTTTTGTATTTGACCGTTTTTAATTCAAAAAACAAAACCTCTCTTAGCTTTATGAATTAACTTCGCCCGGGTACCACTGATTATGTTAATCCGATCGCTACAAAACACAAGAATGTGCCAATCTGGACAATCCCTGTAAATTTCATCGAAATCAGTCCAGCCGTTTCGGAGTCTATAAGTCTATACGGAACATACAAACTTCGCTTTTTATATACTATTTTTTTTTCATAAAAAGTATCCTACGTTACTTCTAATACCTTCAAGAATATGTGTACAAAATTTCATGATGATCGGCTGAGTAGTTTTCGAGTGAAAGCGTAACAAACAAACTTACATTCACATTTATAATATTAGTAGGGATAATCGATCAAACTACGTCTGACAGAACACGCAAAGCGCCTATTGTTATTTCATTTTCTACCACTACTACTAGATGGCAGTATTCTGAATCTTAAATGAAATTATTTTTTCTTATTCTATAAGTCCCTGATAAGGACTAAAACAAAGTCAAAAGAAATTTATGGTCACCGGCTCTTTATATGACTAAAAAAATTCCAAGTCGATCCGATGTTTACAAGTTTACAATACAAGATATGAACGTACTACGTACGTATTTATTTAGGCCGGTTGATATTGTTCGTAAGATACTTGCTTTTCACGCCGCAGGCCGTAAGTTCGATTCCCACCCAGCACGAACAATTGTGTGCATGAACATGTCTGTTTCTCCTAAGTCTGCTTGTATATCTAAATACTACTAAATAATAACCTTAAATATTAATAAAAACTCACAGCACAGAACAGACTACTAATACCTCGCTCACGAATTTCCCCTCTCCTATTTCCACTCATCTTTCTTGCGTAACGACTGTTTGCGGTTTCTACAATAATAAAAGAAGAAAAGAGTTGCCTTAATTAGTGTTGTGGCAGTTCATTGGGGGCGATGATCACTTAACTCAATGCAAGCAACTTGTTTATCGTTTTTTCTTTTTGTTATAAAAACAGAAACAAGATAGTCAAGTTTTCACTTTGTTCAAAGGGGTTTTTAAAAATTAAACTTAAGATACGTGTTGCCGATTCGGAGGCTGAATATATTATGATCCACATTCAAATGGGTCTTACCACGATGTCTCTCATAAACACGTCCGAGAATCACATCGTTATCTATAATTCTACGAACTGTCCGGTAGCCGTACTAAGTCAGCGAAACAGTTGTTTGCTTAGTCTAAGGCAGAGGGCTGGGGCGGATGTATAACTAGATATGTACGATAAGAAGTGTACACAGTGATGTGTTTGGTACGCAATCGCCTGCTCTGTATCTCATGTTTTAATTAGTAAACGGAATATTGGTATCTTTACATGTTTTAAACATAGTCGCTTCTGCTGTTTGTTCTCTTAGATCTTTCAAACTATGCAACATATGTAATATGGTTTCCATTAATAGACAGAGTGATTCAAGAGGAAGGTTAATATGTGTAATACATGCATATTATAGTAGAGAATATGCATGTATTACACTATGAGATGAGCTATGAGATGTTTCTAAGCTAAATTGTAACCTTTATATTATTACACAACATTATTATTAAACATTATAAGCTTTAGGATGCATTTAAATGGCGGATGTAGATATTGGTTTTATTCCAAATTCCAAAAACAGATCCTCAAGTCTCGCCCATTTTACACAAACTACACCAAATTACACACAAAGTTGTCGAGAGACAATCATTGTTGACAACTTGTGCAGTAAATGTTTACTTACACTTAGATCAGCGTCAATATATAAGTCCATAAACACCACACAAACACATGAAACGATCAAGCCTACCGTACTAAACACGTTAAAAATTCATCAAACAGACGACTTGACAACGAGATCCCGCTTGAAGCGTAACTAGAAAGCGGGGCAGGGCCACTTTCAATAGCCCTTCCGCAGTAGTAAGCTAGTAACGCTGTGGAAAATACCACTCTATGATATTATCACAGGGAACAAATTCGCTTAAGTTTACAATGTGTTTTTATTGAACTGACATAAGCATTGGGACAAATTTTAGATATTTGCTTACTTGCATTCATATTCAAATAGTTAAAATTTCAGAGTAGTTTTAATTTGAAGATGAAAACGTATATTTAAAATTATAAAATCTAATGTTTTTAATAATAAAAATATACATATTCAAAGAAAAAATGCTAAGTTAAACTTAGAATTTTCCACTTTCAAAGATATTTCAATTCGGATTGATACTCAGCTGTGGCTTGAACAATTTGATGTTCGGAAATAAGACTAATCTATCCACAGATGACATGCACACACAAAGTCAATCAACTCCGCAAAAATCTGTGTTGGACACTCTTCAAACAGAAGCCCCAACATAGATGCTAAGCATGACCTTATCCCTGAGAAACACGTTTTTAATAAGAGATACAGAATACAACTGCACAAGGATCTCTACTGATGGATCGCGAACAATGGTACAGGCTTGGGTGTCTTCTCAGTAGACTTGAATATCAGAATACACATATTTTAAGGTACCTACAACACTGTATTCCAAGCGGAATGTTTGGGTGTGATTAAAGCAGCACAAGCTATGGCAGCAAGAAAAGTAAAGGAAGATACTATCCAAATACTGACAGCATGGCAGTGCTACAGGTGTTTTTTGTTTTTTGCCCTGCGAATAGTGAGAACACGAATAACGAACCTGCAATTGAGGAGCTTATACTATATACCAATTTTATTAATATCAGTCAAGCCATTCTTAAGTTACATACAGGCAGGCAAAAATTAAAAAATGGCAGAACGGTAGTGGTAGAATGTTAGTGAGTCATCAAATTAATTTTTATTACAAAATCGTACCAAAAAACTGAATGAACAGAAATATAGATTAGCGATATTATGACAAAATACTTTTATGTTACCAAATATGTAAAAATTATTACAATATGAATACTAATTGTAGATCATTGAGCAGTATCAGTATAAAGACTAAAGGATCCAAAATACTATTAAATGTTAATTTATTTTAAGCTAAGCTCCAGTTTGTGATGTCATAGAAGAGTTTAAAAAATTTATATTATATATAATAACAATCGTGGTCACAAAGACCTACAAATCACATGATGGTCATGGTATTTGATAATAGATACAAACATGTAATTATTTAGTAAACTATAATCCCAATTACATCTCTTTATATTTAGATGAGTTATTTTACTTATTTAGCATTAACACATATTATCTTATAATAACTTATTGATCTTGGGTTCCTTTCATACAGTTTTTTTATTTACTTTTAATTTTTAAGCATAGTGTTTGACCTCAGTGGTATTTGTTTTTACAAGAAAAGTACAAACAAAGAAAAGTAAAACTTCGGCAAACTATTCCAAAAATTTGAAAGAAAATTAATTTCTTGCATGTGTAATATCGACAATGAGAGGTACAACATTATTTCTTGTGTGCATTTGATGCATCAATATCATACAGAGCACACAGCACAGGTGCAAAACAAGAGCATATCGAAATATTAGGTAGATTGCGTTTCTCTGTTAGTAATAATTATTCTCTTCAAGATACTACAAAGGCAAAATCAACAAAACATTTAATAGTGGATGATTTTCGTATATTTTAGCAATAGTATGGTATAAAAATCAGGGAAACTTTACAGCTAGAAGAACTTGAACACTTACCTCCACTATGATTATCCTTATTACTCTAAATTTATATTGCATCTCGTTCTGAGCGTTTTATTATATCAATTATTTCACACTGCACCTTTTGATTAACTCAACTATGGGCAAAATACGTTTTGAATAACATCTAATTCTTAAATGACAGACGGCACATATGATGTGTTTTGTATTGTATTTGTATATTGTAAACAAACTCATGGGCTGCGTTCCACTGTGCGCTCAAGGCAACCTACTTGTTCCACTTATTTCCAAGCACGAATTTACAATGAGAGTAAAAACGATCTGTCAAACTTCATACAAATTAACACCGCAACACTTGATTCCTTATTTTCTTATGATAACACGTTGTGTTATGATAATCATTTTTAATGTTATTATAAAAATGCAAAAATATAGGAATTCATATATTTCTTAAAGACTGTTCGAAGGAAAAACTGAAAGACCATCTCTTTTTCTTAATTCGGCTTTTAGCTCAGGTATATTCTGCATTTAATACATTTTTGCTAATAATATGAAAAAAAATCTTCGCAAAACAGAAACAAACAAAAAACAACGGTGATTAGAAGGAATATGCAACCGTCGCGACATCTGCTTTGAGCTTTGAGCTTTTAACCCCATTGTAAACTTAGGTGGAAATGATTATTTTTTTACAATCGTCACGTTTTGAGTGTTAATTTAAATAATCAAATGGAGAGTTAGAAAAAATATTTTAGTCTACAATTTAAAAGTCTGAAGATGAATTTCAATAACTATTCGTTTACTTGATTTCTTTATATTAAAAAAATATTTCGTGATATTTTATATTTAATTTTAGTGGAGTAAAAGCATAATGTACTTTACAGCGACAGTTTGTTATTTGACTTCTCCAGTAAGTATTTTTAGATTTAAAAATAGTGCTAAATTTGTCAACGCCCACTAAATGTTTACAACGCCCCACCTATTCAGACGGATTCTATCATTGTAAGCTTGGTGAGTGCGAAAATAAGGACGTCATTAATGACGTTTCCGCTGCTACTACAACGATCATATTAACATATTGTCATGTGCAACGGCTTAATGAGTATTTTAGGCGTTGTGAACCCTAGTGGAACGTAGCCATAAGGTTTTCTTCGAAATGCATTTACTTTACAACGCCTGCTCATAGACGTCTATTACATAAATATGTTTTATTATGTATCAATTGAATATTCACGGTACATCATACATAACTTGCAAATTGACAGTCTAGGATTAAAAAACGAGTTCGACTGATGTATCAATAAGGGTAATCGAACTTACAATATATGTTGCAACTAAAAAATCAGGCATATTTTGAATTATTTTATTTCTTTCTTTGCAGATATACCTGCTACGTTCTAACGATGCTTCTGCTACCCTGTAGCAATATGTTAGATGTACCAGACAATGTAAGTCTAATTAATATTACTATAATATGTATCTAAACTATAAATTCTAAGACAATTAATTTTAATTAAGTACTCATCATCATTTTTCTAATCACTCACACACATATTCATTTAAGAGCGGTAGAGCCCACAACAACATATATGTATTACCTTACAGTTCCAGTAAGTAGGCGAGAAATAGAACATAACGCAAGTCGTTTGTTATTCATACACAGTAAGGTATAACTAATAAAGCGTACTTCCTACCAGCGTACAAACATAAGACTTTATAATAATTTATGTCTTCAGGCAAAAATTATTGTAAGTATTTATAAAATTAAATCTATTATAGGTGTTACTATAATCTAGAATGCAGTTTAAACTGTAGCCTAAATTAAGATTCGATCCCCGTATAATGGAAGAAATCTCAAAACAATAGCTCTAAATCCAATATCGATGTAGGTCACACAAATAGGTGAGTGCTTAGCAGAACACGGGGACATTTATGCATACACATGTATGGTACTGTGTTATCTTTAGAGCAGACGCGTTCAAACATTAACTCAGCCGTTTATCGCATCTCGTAATTGCACTTACAAATATATTGCCAAGGGTTGCCAGACAACAAAAATAAGCTTAGGTAAATCGAGTGACAAGTTGTATTGGCATGTCCAATTTCATTTACTTATAAATGTTTTTTACTATTTACGATTAAATATGCATTCACAGCAATACGTTAATACATTTTTTTTGTAAAAAAACAGGCTAATAAAGGAACTTTGTCATTTTGATGCACAAGGGATAGGTTTGTATGACCATCAACTTTTTATTTACTCCACTGGCGCAGCTAACCAAAGTGAATTTTGGCCTCCGATAGAAGAACGCCTCCTGTATCGCACCATCTTTTGCCATTTAACTGCAATCGGGGTTCCAAGATGCGCTCTCTTGACGTTACGGTCCTCGCCCATTCTCAGCAGGTGGTCCATTCAGCGATGTCTCAGTGCTTCGGCTTCTCCCATAATATTCGGTTTGTCTACCAGCCTCTCGATACCCGAGTTTGATGCGCCGACGTGTTTGCCTACGAGCGGGATCGTCCTTCTCCCGCTCCCGCTCAACAATCTCCTTCTGGGCCATGACGACCTCACAGAAAGAGATCAGTGCTGCCTATTCTTGTTTCCCTGCTAGAGCAGCCTTTACATACATATAACAACATAGAGAACAGCGCGTCTACGTGCTTGAATCCAGTGATCATTTCGAACTCCTAGATGATTTTGCTTCCAACTCTAATACATCTTACTCACTTTGGCATATAGTGAACCTCTGTCAATGCTATCATACGGCACGAACAATGAGCGGATACTCTGAGCTAATGTCCGATTCTGCTTCACACGCTGCCTCAGGAGGCAAATCTGGTCTACTACGATTTTGTCGAAACCCGCGTTGATAGTCCCCGATAATTTGTTCCGAGTACGGTTGGATTCTATTTACGATCTGGAATCTAATTTCCCCCGCAAGTTGATAATGCACTGGGACTATATATATTAACAACTAAAAATAAGAGGCATCCCTGTGCACTCAAATCATTTGATTCCACTTAATAAATTCGATAGAAAACTTTTTTTACCCGGCTCACGTACCTGATGATTAAAATTTCAGAAATTAACCCTTTAATAATGATTACACAGTTTCATTGATAATGGTAACGTTTCTAAACGTACATAAACGCAAATAATGACGTTATTTTATCCCTAGTAATCGAACACTAATATGTTATTACACTGAGGTATTTCATGGTTATATAAATATAATTAGTCCATTGTTTAACAGCACCGTGTTAATTTCTCCCAACCCTGTGACTAACCGAACGGAAAGCCATAGCGATGTATTAGTTTGCGATGCGAAACATTACGCCTTGCACGAAAACGATCCATTAAAGAATCGAGTGATTTATTATTCCATATCAAAACGTGACACCGTGTTCCTTAAGTTTTTTGACGTGTTTATGTTGTTGTAATAATGAGTAAATCACAATGTGTACCGATATATCTGACCGTGAATAATAATTAGCTGGAAGTAAGTTACACTTGATACTTTCGTGGAAAGACAAAGAGGTGAGGAATAACTATTTTTTGCTAAGTTAAATAAATACTACATTATTTTTAATATTTGAGCCAACAAGATTATGGTAAAACGACGTAGTAAATGGGTGTCAGAAAATTATTTTTTTTAATAATTTTTACGTAACTTTTATTTTAGCTCCTTATTTTACCTCAGCGCTCAGAATGTCTCCCATTAGCAGTGAAGAGTCGAAAGCGTCCCAATTAGGATGATTTTTCTTCAGCTGACGTCATGTTTTTTCGTTTACGCTTAAGTTACAAGAACTAGCTGCCCTTTTTTTTCTAATTATAATTACCCTATCTTTTTTACACCTATCGCTGTCAGTGTATTTGGAACACATTTGATCGGTGACTTTGTGTGAGTGTAACATATCTATAGTATAATATCATTGGTATCTCTTATAACTTATTGCCATGTTAAATGAGTTACTGACAGATTTCATATTAGCATTGAAGTGGCATTTTATTTGTTTTCAACGGAAAACTTTACACAGCCGACACATGCATGGTGAACCTGTACATACGTCCTATTTGTTATTATTTTATTTGATTAAATTTTCATCCAGTAAAGTATTATAAAAAATAAGATCTAATGTAGCACCACTTTGTTGGCTTAAATATTAAATACGTATATTTATATTATTATTATTTTATATTATCTTGTAGCGTAACAGTATGAGTCTATAGATACTCAGAATAAACGAAATAAATTGGGTGCCCTTCAGCCGATTTACTATTGACAGCTTTTACTTTTGTTAAATAAATCCAAATAAATCGCGAACATGAAACAGTGACTAATTGCATTATATTTCATTACAGCAAACAATTTGCTTTAGTAAATAAACACAGGTTCTTATCTGCTCTCATGCATGTGACAGAGAGATCCACTTTGTTCTGTACTATTTAAATTTATTTAACAATTGTCTGACACGTGATTGCGATCTGATAAATATGTCACAATTAACAAGTTCTCAGTTCTAAAACATTTATTTAATTCACATAACTTATTATTGACGTGTTTGTTATGATATTTCGAAGACCTAAATGTGTCCCCGTGTCTGTTAACACATCCCATGCGGGAAAACTCTTTTTACATTTGTGGCAATCTTCGAGCGTGCGTCACGTTAAGTTTGCATTTATTAGATTGGTATTTGGTACTAAAACGGAGTTGGTAAGGTATAATGGTCTAAGATACGGCATAAGATCTATACCTTCATCTGTTATTTGATCAGGATCATACTATCTAATTTGTTAGATAATATGTACATTGATATATTAGAAGTAGGTTGCTGAGCTAAATCTAGGGCCAACACTATTAAATCGTAAATACTATTGGCTTCAGAAAGGCAATCCACTTCACAATCTATAAATGTAATATACAACATATAATCAAGATACTGAATCAAATAATATAGTTAAATATAAAAAAATATAATATAAACTTGTTATGTCGTGTACCTTATATATAGTCTAGTATGATCGATATAAAATGGATAACGTTCATACA
Source organism: Papilio elwesi (assembly GCA_029849275.1). Classification (NCBI taxonomy): domain Eukaryota; kingdom Metazoa; phylum Arthropoda; class Insecta; order Lepidoptera; family Papilionidae; genus Papilio; species Papilio elwesi. The sequence continues at coordinate 3,399,414 of CM056707.1, read as the reverse complement.
TGTCTCATATTATCGTACTAATATTATAAATGCGAAAGTTTGGATGGATGTTTGTTACTCTGTCACGCCGAGATGGCTAAATGGATCTGGATGAAATTTGGCACAGATATAGATTATAGTCTGGAATAGCATAGGCTATATCTATCCCAGAAAAATTTACGGTTCCCGTGGGATACATTTGACTGTATGATATTATACACAGATGTGTATATCTATAAATATAGACAGATATAGATCTATACAAGGTATTGACCTAGCGTAACAACATTTAATTAGATAAGGTACGAAACGAGTATATGGAAGCGTAAAAGTAGCACCTATGATAAACAATTTAAGAAGAAATACAGCCTGGGTTGACGAAAACGGCATATGAAATGGGAACATGGCCAAAACCAATTTTTAAAATTGTTGTTCGTCTGTTCTGGATAATCTCGCTCTGGTTTTTGATAAAACTTTTTCTGATAGTTATAAGAAAAAAAATGACTAATTTAACTTGCACAAAAGAGCCAAGGTTCAAAAGAATCAAGTAAATAGCCCACGTAATTGTGAATAAAATCATGCGTCGCCGTAAATGATGTACATGACGATGCACATGTTTGTAGCAACTAAATATTTTTTTTATTAATTTAGCGCGATGGGAACACATTTTTATTACATTCAACGCGGACAAAGTCGCGGGAACAGCTAGTGTATAATACATTATTCGCATGTTCTGTTTTGTAAAACATCATACGCCGCGATTCAAATTAAAAAAAAGTAAAGAAGAAACGAAGAGCGAACTTACTTAGATACAGATTCGTTACATGAACGAGACAAAAGATATGACGTAGTTATCAAGAACGTGCTGATTGCTTAAACTTTCCTATTTTTAGGTCAAGCAGAGGAACGTGTCTACATATATATCGTAGTCAATGGCAATCCTTATGTACTTTACACAGTTTATTGGCAAAAAATCGTAATATTTAGGAAAATGTGACGATTTTTTTCATTGTTTATGACTATTACTAGACACTGTGAACCGACCACAGATAGCCGAATAACATCAAACTTATGTCGCCCTGGTAGCTGATCGGTGTCATTGTAACTTACCACAGGTGAAATAGCAACTGCACGGATCTTAATCAACATTCATAATATAAATCAAATCGTCTAAATACCGAAACAATAACGCGCAGTCGTGATTGCTTTTTTTCCGCATGCTAAGCTAATAAAGCAATAACCGAAACATTGATAAGAGTATCGATTATACACGGAGAAATGTGCCATTCTAGCATTCTAACCAGAATTCTATCAGGTATTTGTCTTGTTTTTGGGGAGTGACGTAAACCCTTTATTTATACTTAGGGATTCGCATTCAAGTTAATTTTTCTTTCTAATTGTTTTAATATTTTATTCAAGAAAGTATAGTGCAATTATTTTGATTGATAAGTTGGGATTACGCAAGCGATCGCAGGGAAATAATTGCTTGTCAGTAGACAAAGTGTTTTCACAAAAATGCCTTGTACACATAAAATGGCTTACCAAAAATATATTTTTGTGGAACTTTTACTCAACCCTCCCCTCGACATGATTCTATATTTAACCCTCATCTCGATATGATTCTATATTGTAACTAGCGACCCGCCCCGGCTCCGCACGGGTACTACTAATTATCTATAGCCAGAAATAAACGCGCAAGCAAAATTTAATCCCTTTTTTAAGACCTTTAGGGAATGAATGCTTTTTTTAGTGCTCGCCTACGTAATAACATAAATATGCAGTTTGGGTTGTGCGTTGATATATCAATCGGTCGGAATCTTCTCTTATATATACCTCCTATAGATAGTTACACATACAGATCGGCGATGCCACACGGAGGATGTACGAAAATATTATAGATAGAAAAATTTAATAAAAAGAGGCTGTTCGGTTTCACATTAATGCAAGCGATTTTTCAAAAATATTTGAAATCATCTGCAGTTAAAATTAAAATGAAGTCTCCTTCTGGAAAATTTCCAATCTATGATATTTAAGGTACTTCACTCCCGCGTGGTGTGGCCATGGGTCGCCCTGTATAAGCGTATATTATGCCTAAAACGGACTACTAAACGCTGACAGATCCATGTATGGAAATAAAACAAGGCTTAAAAAAATTCAAGGTAATTTCGTATTAAAATATAACTTAATACAACCGAATAGTATAAAGCTTGTAGTGCTAAAAGTAGTATAGACTTGATAAGTGAGAATTTCAAGAAACTATACAATTAGAATAACAATGCGTCATCGTTTTTGCGTTAGGAATACTCCCACGTCTGTCCGCACTGTGGCCTGTTAATTAAAACTGCTTTTGGTTAAACTTTTATTAGGAATTATCGAATAAGTCCGTTAACTCAGTTATTTTCTTATTTTTTATAAGTGTTACATTCGCCTTTTGACGTCTCTGCAACTAGTTTAACAATCACCTTCTTGAACATAGTTCCGCCCGAGTCTTGACACCAGTTTTCTAGATTTAACTAATACGCCATTACCGCGAATAAAAGATTTAAAAAATATCTTTTTTAAAAATTACAATCTTAATTTGCAGCCATTTACGACGTTTTGTTTACATTATACTGTTATCTCTTAAAACAGCTGAGCTTACAGAGACATAAACGTGTAGTCAATATATTGTACATTTAAATCATCATATGAACGTTATCTATGTCATCAAGGGCTTTTGTAATTATATGAGAAAAACAATACTATTATATACGGCGCGTAATTGTACCAGGACAATTGAACATCAGATATAACAAAAACGTATTTCCTATTTATTTTATTCGCCAGCTGTAAATCCCGTCGTATGATACATGTAACCTGGTCCTTAGTATGCAGGATGTGTGGCTACGAGGTACCGCAGGATCAACGCACTGTAAATTGTACTGCAATATTTTCCCCGCCAACAATGTGACATATACCGCGGCAAAGAGCTAACGCCAGAAAAGTATCATAAATGCTTACAGCTCATTGTCTCTGGATTACCATAATTTAATGTTTTTATTGCTAGGTATTGTGACAGGAAAGGTCATTTGATAAATATGGTTATTGCCTTATTATGAATAAGCAATAATACAATTGATGTACTTGTCTCTTCACTTCTGAGATTTCCCAGCTTGTTACCATGACGACAATGCATAAGCACAAAATAAGTTTTTAATTAGTTATAAGTAACATTAAACAGATAAATAAGTAAGGAAGTTGGTTATAAATTTTTAGAACCTAAAATTTAATTTCATAAAATAGTATTGATTTTTTTACTTAAATATAGCACTATTTAAGTAATTTGTATATATACTAACCAAAGACAATTACATTTTTAAATTGATCAGAAAGAGTGCTATCTGAAAATTTTAAAATTCATAGACGTTACCGTAACCTTAACTATTTCAAACACAAATTACTTATGAAAGCAGTTAAAAATCATTACGTATTCACTTTAATTATGCTAAAACAGTAAAGTGATTACGTCATCCGAATGTTGAATGCAATGCGTACTGTGTACGTCCGAGTTTTTGTACTCAATAAATAATTTAGTTGATGAGTGGTACAATGTAAACTAACCGTGTTGATAAATTATAACTTTTAGAGATGTCAACTTTATATAATATCTATCTATAATATATCTATAATATTTATATCCTATATAAATTAATTTACAGTTGTAACAGTTTATTAAAATGCGATTTTATTGATATGTAAATGTCGACGAGTGATGGTCTACGATACTGATGGAAAAACCAATAGAAAATGTGTCTGTACCCACGTGTCACTTGCGGTAAAACATCTCAATTGCAATTGTTTTAAAGTCTCGAACGAGCCGCCTCGCCGGCAGTACCTAGTTGTTTTCCACCCGCCGCGGGAGCTAGTGCGGTTGCTCGAAATGTCAGTTTTCCCGCCAATTATCGAGCGGACGTTTAATAAGATTTCTAGTGATCTAATAGCAGACAGTAAAATTCTCATAAGAAATTGATTCTAAGTGAATTAAAATATCAAAGTGAACTAAGTGTTTTTAAAGTTTGGTAGCCAAAACCATAAACAAAATATTTAAATATATAACAAAATAAAAGTTAGCCTAAGAAGCGCAAAGTGAAATACATTCGTAATGAATAAGGTATATTTTCATACAATGCTTAAAACTTGCTATAGTTTTAATCATAATTCGATAAAACTCAATAGTTTGATTGCTACTTTAGTTATGCTATTTTAATGTATAAATAAAACTATTTCTGTCACTATGAATATTCCTGTTCTACAAATATCAATCAAGTCTTCAATTCTAGATGAAACGACGTCGCAACTGTTGTCTATTTTATTATTTCAAAGTAGCGTGGAATTTAACGGTAATATTTTATTGTTTGTGAATGTTTTATATTTTACGTGCCATCAAAATATTAGTTACTATTAATCGTAAGAAAGCGGCTAGTGCGCCTCTAGTGCTCTTGACTCTTATTGCAATTGATTGATATACTTAAGTGAGACCAAAAGGAGTTCTAGTGTCAAAAAAATAGTGTAAATATGAACGCAGATAAGACATACTCGATGTAGATTATTACAAACATATTTCAAAAAGGATATATAGTTTCCAACGAACTTAAAAAACAGACATAATTAAAGTAATGACATAAACAAATCTGAAAATGAATCCTCAGAAGCATCAATCTTGTTAAATTCAGCTCCTATAAAATAACATTACGAAAATATAAACGTAAGCATGTGCCATTGGTTAAGTATGTCAAATCAAACCTAATTATATTCTTTAAATAACAACAACCTGTTTTTTACGTCTTCCCGCAACGCTTCCTACTGTACAAATTTACACGTACATGACCGCTCAGTGACCCATAACTATGCTATGGAAAACCTATGTAGATTAGCCTACCATACATTAAATTGAATGTCCTCGTTTTTCGATCAGCTTGAAAACAAAAGCTCGTGTCCGACATTCATTGTCCTGAACCATATCTAAACGAAAATTGAAATTTTCTTGTGGACGAGAGGGACAAAAAAACAAAAAAGCGAGTTGCAGTTGTTTTGCCAGCCTTTTATAGGGAAGAGGAGGACTAGTCTAGCCTATCGTTTCATCAAAATAATCCATAATATTAGTGTTGTTATCGGAATTGTAGTACAAATGTTGCACAGCCGTTGCATACATCTCTTTACATGCTACTTAAATTCTCTACGCTTCATTACAAACAAGGTAAGTGTATATAGCTCACTGTAATAAGGGTTTATACGTCGTAAAACTACGCATCGCATATATATGTATATTTTTGCATCGATTCCGCTACTTTTATTAGGTTTCGTGACTTTGTACCCCATCGGTGAAATGGATGTGCTACAGGCCGTTTCACCCAGTATCGTAATGATAATTAGGTATAACTTAAAACACAAACGATCAAAGTAGCATTCATTTTGAGAAAAAAAAACACAGGGAGTCGTAGGACTGCCAACAAGTGAAAATTCAAAACAGTTGGGAGAGCGCGAACATAAAAGTCAGTTCAAATAAATAAATAATCAAAAAAAATAAGCCCGTTCAAAAAACAATTAATTTTTGAATACAAAATGATAAATGAAAAAAAGTTCGTCGAAACTGTTAATAAGCATGTTGCTGACGCATATTGAGCATGTTTTTCACGCGAATCTATAATATTTTCCCCTAAAAAATATCGTCTAACGCGGCGTTTCAAGTTGTTCAAGGAAAAAAGTTTACACTTAAAAAACAGATTCATCGATATTTATTAACCTTTAGAGTCTAAAGCTGGCCTGATGGTTCGAAAATTTATTTATAATCTATACAAATATTATAAATAGTTTGTGAGGTTGTAGGGGGTAAACTCTGGATAAACTGAACCAATTTTGGAAATTCTTTCACTGTAAAGCTTAGGTATATTATCCCTGAGTGCTATAGACTATCTTATGTAAAATTTCCGTGTCACGATTTTTGTCCGGATAAACTTCGAAAATATTTACCCGAATCATAATAAAATTTGGTCCCTACGTGTAATTTCGTCCAATTGGAAATATAGCATGGTTGTATCTCGATTCTTAGTGCTACTTGTGCGGTCCGCTAGTATGAAATACAAATAATTATTATTCTTGAATTATTGTACGCGGCATTTTACATAGTTAACATGACGATAGAAGTGTTTACGCTATAAGTAATATTTTATTGTTGATGGTTAACTGTCATCGTGTTCACCTCGCCGTGGTCAGAGCCCGCCAATGTCAGTGGCGTACGATAATCGTTCACAATCAACAATCGACGAAATTACAGGCCGCCGCCACGCGTTTTCCCATATTCAGTGTTCATGTCACGGATCGTTTGCAACGTTAATGTTTTTAATTTTTCTTTTTTTTATCTGTCAACAGTTATGTCATCGGCCAGTTCTAAAAAAGTAATGTTTTTACTAGGAACATTTTTTATGTGAAACATCTATCCCGAATCTAAAATCGACTGACGCTCTCTTATGGCGTGACGTCCTCTCTATATCATCTCTCTTTCTACACACATTATATCATAAATTAATAATTTTAAAAATATGGTCTTTTCTAGGTATCGGAAGCTAGCTACGTAACGAGCGTGGAAGACGCGTGTCGGGTCGACCAATGTACGCAGACCCCGAGCGGGAAGGCGCGCCCGCGTACTCTCCAAAGGTACCACACTACCGACCACCTCTACGAGAGATCGCACAGAGCTCACCGTCTCAGGCATGAGCTCAGGCCCAAAAGCCTGGGTCTTAGTGACTCGTACCCTTGCTTTGGAAAGCCGCCGAGTTATGAATGCGGAACGACACCCAAGTAAGGATATCAGTTAACGATAATCTTGTGACTAACAGCGTTTTAAAGCGCAAACGCATCTGTCGCAGCTGTTTTGAAGCGCTTTATTCAGATTGAAAACAAAAGGAAAACACTCGGAGACATATTAGATTATTGAGAAGTCTACGAAAGATCTTTTCACGCGTAATATTAACAAGAAAGTGATTGAAGACATTTACTAGTTTAGTTGTTTATTCAGCAACACTGAGGCCGGCCTATATTTGTAGCACAAACTATAATAAAATCAAATCGCTTCGTTAGAGGATAAGACATAAAGTAAAGTAAAAGCACCTTATTCGAGAGTTCGTTACTCGCTGGTCAAATAATTGCGATTATAAAGATTAATTCCATATAGAGTAATGGGCATAGAACGTGTTTTGTAACACACACGACTATCACTCCTTGGTGTTATCTTCAAACAAGGAACCACCATTCTGGACTTAAGCCTCGGCCAAGAATCGACGCAAAGATAGACCCCTTACTGTGCTCGTCCAATGAACTCCCGAAACCTTGGATGGCAAACTGTATAGGCATCTGCAACTAGCTAATGACACTTAATACCAGATAGTCAGGAACATCTTATCCTATCAACCCACCATAGGAAAATGTCGGTATCCCTGGTCCTTCACGTCAAATCTAGAAATTATCATTAGAAGAAATAAAAACAGTAACATAATATAATAAGCAATTCGTATTATACTCACGTGTGTTTCTATATTTAACTCGGTCATTTATGTTAACCATAAAAAAATAAAACGGAAGATACGAACGCAATGTACAAGTAAACATACATAGATTAACCTTGTTTTCATGTTTGCAAACAACGTTTCCTACACTTGATAGGAAATTAAACAAAAACAAACTTGTAATACTACTAGATAAAACGTTGATTAAATCAAATAAAATTGCTCATTTTATATGATAATTATTGACAAGGATATAACTTAAAAGGTTATATATAGTAAGTAAAATCTGTTTACGATGTATACGGTGCTATTTAGGTACTAAATTGATAGAGGAAGCAGTCAAGCCCGTTACGCAAAGAAAAATAAAATAAAATCTGCGCTCACGCCCGTACCCCATCCTCGCTCACCTCTCTTCTTTCTGCTACATTCATACAAGTCGACGATGCGGCTTGCCACCCGTCACGCTCCGTCTCCCGGAGGGGCGATATGTGGATTGCGGAGGCCCGTTTGACCACCCTGATCATTGAATAATAGGATTAAAAATACCATTACGCATTAATAGAAGTAGGCAGAAATTATGAATTCACAATATCAACGGTGTGTGAACCTGTTTCTAATTGTTCTCCGTTGTTCCCGTTCCTGTCGTTAAAGAGGCCACTGAATATTAACATTCTTTGATTTGGATCGATGTGAGTCGGTGTCGGAATCCCCTGCAAAATACATGCATAGAGTTTTATAACGTAAATTTACTCCTTTATATTTCCTCAATTGTCCATTCAACATTTCTGCGCAATTTTTTTACAAGTACAGTGTCAACATATTTTAATTTCCGAGGAGGGTTGGGCGCCAGGCAGGCGACCGCCATAAAAAGTTATTACAGTCTGCAGTCATACTGTGCCGACCCCACATGAGTGGGAAAAGGGCAGGGAGGAAATGATAATAAGTCGGTATATTTTTGTCAATTAATATTAGTGCTATATTTATAATTGTAACAAACAAATTAACAGTGGTAGAGTCCGCAACAACAACATCTGTTGCACAAATGGGCTGCTCGACCGGTGAAATACCACGACTTCACAGAAAACAGGCGTGTAGTAGAAGTACTCTGCGTTTCGTCTGATGAGTGAGGTGCCAGAGTCCTAATTTCAATCCTCTTCCCCTTCATACAACATTATATCAAAGGATTCAAAAACTTTTTTCGATATACTTTCATTCATTTTAATGTACATATAAATATATCTATCTACTACATAATACATATTTGCATTCTACAGCTTGCTTTTTATATATAGATAAAACATTCAATGTTATGCATATAAACAATGTTATTAATTTATATTTACCCACGAACAAGTTAACCTCATCAGAAAAAACGCAGAGAAACCATATCGTCGTAGATTACATAACAATCCGATTGAAAACCTACTCATAATGTTAACGAACAGTGTTGAGTGTATTCGGTTTAAACGGCAATTTTTTCGTCAACAAATTCGCTTAAAAAGTTACCATAAATTGTAGATGTTGGTTTATCTCAACAGATGTAGAGAAATAAATACGTAAAGATTCGTAAACCAATAGTACCTACCGATCGAAAGGTGGATCGGTCCAAACTTTCACGATATCTCCAAGGAACGTGTTCACTATGAAGAGCTTAGAACCTACTAAAGACATTCTGGATCCTGATTAATAATATCTATTCTGTGTATACCAACTTTTTCACCAGGGGATTGGTTTGGATGGAATCACCGCGGACGTCTGTATGTATATGTTTATCTACCTGTCCGACTGTCGTGACTAAGCCAGATATTATATATATGTATAGTCAGCCAGTCATAAAATTGCAAATTAAAATCATATTGGTATTTAATTAAATGCTAATTAAGAAATCTATTTCAGATGTTAATTATGCTAACAACAAAAACTCTATAATTGATGTTTGATATCTCCTTCCAACTTGTGTGATATTAACCGCTACACTAGTACGTACGTATGTATTCGTTATCGTAGAACATATAATTGAACGTGCTAGTGAACGCGTGATTGTAAACATTTCTTAGCTGATGGAATCAAGTTAGGACGTTGTCGTAACTAAAATAAAATTAAGTTTAATTGGGGCGTGGAAAACTCAGTATTCGAACAAGTTTTCTTTACATTATAAAGGAATTAATGCTCTGACTACATGATCTGCCAGTTCTACCGAAACAGAAAAAGTTAAACGCAATGTTTTAATTGTGTAATAATTTCTCATTTTCCACGTACACAGTTATAAAGACGGACGGATAAGGACGTAAGAACTATTATACTTATTACGACATCCGTCATGCACATCCGAACAGTTACATAGTTACTACCTTCTATTACAAAATGTCAGTCTTTTCATCTATAGACATAGCTATATTAGACTATATCTGCTGAGGGAGTCGGGGAGTCCTAGGCTACACGGTAAGCCGGTGCGTGGCGTGAGGGCCGGTCTAATCCTCCGCCTCTGAATTAGTCGTCGCTATCAATGTCGTCATGTATGGGTATCATATTGAAATGGAATAACCCTCGTGAATTGATAATGCATTTTTAAAACAATGATGACAACATTAACAACAATAGCAAGTAACAAAAACAAGATATCGTTGCTAACGGTACTGACTGTTCAATGTCAAGAAATTACGTCACTAAAAAGAACGCTAGGCGCATTAGCAATTTGCTTGGCTTATACCTATTTAGTCAATAGATTGTTGTATATCTCACTCAACAGATTTGGGATATTATTATTACTAATTGCTAAATTCGATTATTTATAGACCAGAGAATATGGGCTTTAAGAAGAATTTAATCACAAAAATAAATCTTTCAAGCGTTGATTTAGGAGATGAATGTTTGTACTAGAAAGCTCAAAATAAATATATCAAAAACACATTCATGTTTGGGTAAGAAATGTAGCTATTATGAAAATCAGTGTTTTAGAACTTTTTATTACTCGATATGGGATGATTTCTGTTCTATGTGTCTATAGTATAAACGTGATATAGAGATATAGACAAAACCTCTAAAAAGGAAAAAAACAACTAATTGTTTTACGTACAAAAAGTCACGAGATCAACTAGTATAACAGACAAGTCGTGAGTCAGTAAGTACAGTACAGTACAGTTGGTGGATAATTCCAATCGACACATTATGGACAGGATTGTCTGACCGCAACGGACAAGATCGTTCAATGATCATATATCAACTCCTTAGAATTTAATATAGAAAAGTACAGCCGTCTCAGATTTACAATTTCACGCTTGAGGTTTTTAATTCTAGAGAATTTGGAATAATTCAAAGTGCTGGCTATTTCTGTACATTTATAGAAATTTTGTGCTAGATTATATAACTATCAGAACTTACGCATTCCAGTGTTGTGGCAGTACTGTTGCACTCTTATAAGTCTAACAGTTATCTCTCTAGCTCTTGCATATATTAGTGGATAATAGATGAGCTCTCTTAGCCCATGCAGGTAAACTAAAATATCCTACGACACACTACAATACAGAATAAATCTAAATAATTGTAGGTGCATAATGATGCCACACAGTTGAAAAATACATCCGTATGTACTTTTTGAATATTTTCGTTGGGTTATTACAATTTTAGAAAACAATACAATTTAAGCGAATATATTGATTGGCCTTTCGGAGCACTCGTGACGATGGGACCCTGGGGTCCGTTTGCACTTATGCTAAAGACGGTAATGATACTATAAAGTAGCCGAGGTTACTTGACATTATGTACAGCTCTTATGTATGGCTCGTTTGACTCTGCCATAAAAATACCACCAATTATTATTAACTTAACATTTATGTCGGTGTTGGTCCATTTGAAATATCAAAAGTGTTTCATTTAATTTATCTTCTTGTCCTTAGGTTAAAGGTAAGCGTGACCGACAGTCCTACGATCTCTATCAGCCCGCCACACAGCTTGGACTACGTGTGCCAGAAGGGTAGTCCAGGCAGCGTGACACCCAACGGAATGCTCTCCAGCAAGTCAACGGCAACTACCGTACTGCTGAGCCCTAGCTACCTGCAGACCACCTGTCAGTGCAGTCAGTCTATCAAGGTTGGTCTAGCGGGAGACATTCTAGAGATGTTGTTGATATTGGTAGTTGTAGTTAAATCCCTAGACTGGCGGGACGAAAAAAGCTGACGTTTTGCTGTCATTTATTATATGTATGGCGAAAGTGACTTGCATTGTTCACGGGAAGGTTATGTTCATCATCTCGTCGCTTAGTGAAATAGAAAAAGGTACTATTAACTATAATAAATAATTTTATTATTATGTAATTTATTGTATATGTCATTTTTTAGGTTCTTAACATGACATTTCATTTCTGTGTACTAAATGAACGAGGCGTTTTTGATACCAAATTCATACATTGTGTATATTTAAATTTTCTTATACGCTGTGTTCCAGTAAATATGAATTAGAGTTTTAACGCGCGTTTTCACTTTTGTCGTTCGAAATCTCACTTTTGTTTTTTTATTAAATTATAAGTGTAAGAATTAGTGGAAAAGCTATATAATGCAGTAATACTGTTGTTTTTAGTCGGACTCACGAATACAGGTCCCAGTTGTCTGCTAAGTTTCATACAGCTACCTCTTATAATAGAAAAATTAAGCATATCTATATCATCGCCGTCATCAAAGGATACGTCCATAATCAATCTGCAGTGCAGATGTTCTGTTCTTCGTATAGTTTTAAAAGCCTTGTAATGATATTGTTTGTTTTAGAGTGTGAGTGAGGTGGCGCTGACGATGCCCGCGGCGGCGGCGGCCGGCTGGAGCGAGGACGCGCCGGGGCTGGCCTCCGACGGCCTGTCCTGGCGGCGGCTGCACATGTCCCGCGCCAAACTCAAAGCCACTGCCACCACGTCCGAACTGCTGTCAGGTTTGTAATTGATGTTCGAAGCCTTCACCTGATGTATTCATATAGGTTTTCAAAATGAATGTCCGTCCAACTGTGACGTGGGTCAAGAGAAGAGTGAATAGGTTATGACTAAGCTAGTGCTGCTATTAATTTTCACCACATATTCTTTGGCCAAAAACTCGTTGAGTTACTTTCTAAATTCCTGAGCATAGTATTTTACGTTGTGTTTTTGTGTTGCAGGGTTCGCGATGGTGGCGATGGTAGAGTTACAGATCAACGAGCCTACAAACGTTCCCGAGTGGCTGTTCGTTATGTTCGCTGTGTGCACGACTGTACTGGTCGCGGTGCACATCTTCGCGTTAATGATTTCCACCTACCTGCTGCCAAACATCGACGCGGTCAGCAAGATGGAGACGCCCGGCGGGCCGGCGCGTGCGCTCAGGGACTCGCCGCACGAACGCATGCGGGGCTTCATAGAGCTCGCGTGGGCGTTTAGCACTGTTTTAGGTAAGGAATCAATTCGAATTATACTTTATATTAGCTACTAGATTTTACTTTTAATGAATAGTACAAGGTGGTAAATAGGAATCCATTCGTCCTTATGGATACTGGCGAGAGTGAGTTATCATTTATTTTATTTAAAACCTATCAATACATTGTGTAAACGCTTTTACAGGTCTGTTCCTATTCTTGGTCGAGATAGCGATCCTCTGCTGGGTGAAGTTCTGGGACTACTCATTCGCCGCAGCGACCGCCGCCACCGTCATCGTGATACCAGGTACAATGAATATGACGACTCTTTCGAAGTCGAAGACATGTAGTCAAGTGAGGGATGAACCACAGAGCTCATCAACGTAATAAATGTCCCTTAAGAGACACTTTCTCAATTACAATTTTTCTTTAAAATTGTGCAAGTCAACAAAGTTCATGTTATGGTCTGTTTAACCAATACTATTAAGGTCACATTTTTTTTATTATACTTAGCTATACTTGTCTTGTATTTATTTACACAAGTATTGGTTTTTCTTGTTTTTACATCGATTATTTTGTTGGAATAAAACTAATCTTACGGATTTTATCGCGTTTATTTTGTGTTTTTGTTCGATTTTTTAAATTTGATATTTTATCTTCCAGTTCTAATAGTATTCGTTGCCTTCGCTATCCACTTCTACCACTCGCTCGTGGTGCAGAAGTGCGAGACATCCGTCCAGGACATAGAGCAGCTCGAGACTATGAAGCGGGAACTCGACACCGCCACCGTCAAAGTCAATATGTTTTAACGATTATCGACGTACAAAACGATTAATGAACTCGATCATTTGATTAAAAAGAAATCTGTTAACCATAAACAAATTTCCCTATCACTTTTTTAATTATTGAAAGAACTGTCCGTAAAAAGGTTATTTTACGTAAAACGTTCGATTTATAGAAAAAATAATATTGGTTGTACATTTGTAATTAGAGTTTAATACAACCGTTGAACTAGAATTAAATACTTTAGAGTTGCAAGATAAAAATAAATTTTGTGTCTTTGTCTGTCCTATTAAGTGAATTTATACTTATCATTTTGATCTTCAAGGGATTATCCAAAGTGATTAGGTGTAGATTTTCTTTATTTTATACATGTATTATAGTTGATATAGCTGAACGTAGACAATTTTTAATTAAATAGTCTCAAACCGTTGAGTCCTTCGGGGTGAAGGCGCAGTGAAAACTGTTTAGTCCATATCTGCCAAAAAACTGTATTACCACATTAATAATAATAAAAAATCCTACATACTCTGCGTGATTCACTTTGAATGACATCCAAAGCGGTGCAGTCAATTATATTTTAAATTATAGATATGTTACGTTCATCTTAATAGTAATTTTCGTTGCAATCTGTTCCGCCTCGAACCGCGTAGTATAAAAATGCACTCATTGACAAGTAATTAGAAAAAGATACGAAATAGCACGCAAGAGAAAGAGATAGCTATAATTCTAAAGTAAGAAAACACGTTTGCTCTCTCTTCACCTGCATATGGCTCCTGAGCTAAGAAAAATAATTGAAAGATACAAAATAATGTAAATATCTATGCGTACTTACATCTGGTATGAGATCTTGTGTTTTATTTACTTTGGAGCTATATCATTCGTACACTTCCGAACACAGACACGATGTCATTTTTATAAAAAAGAAGGCTAAGGACACGTATTACTATACTACACGAGGCTTGTGATTGCGCTCGGAGCACAGTCTAGCAAGACGTTCCAATTGGCTAGTGTTTGAGTCACACGCGCGCGCCTATAACATATCTATGTACTATAAAATATCATTGGGTACAGCGTCAATCTCACTATATTTTTATAATCGATTGTTCTTTATACAGCTAAATCAATTCTATAATTGTACAATACGTTGAACATCGAGTACGAAATTAAAGGACATGGGAGGTTTAAATTCGCACGCGGGCGATAATGCGCGTCAGAGGGATAGTATCGAGGCAAAATTTTGTTTGCTGTTGGTCGACATTACATTTTAAGCTAAGTTTGCAGTGTGCTAGTGAATATAACGACAAAATTGCAACGACTTAAATATAATTTTATGTAATCTGTGCTACGTTATGCAATGGACAATTATTATTCACTTAGCGATATTTAAACGGATATTAATCTACGAAAAATGTAGAAATTATCTGTAAGCTTGTGTAGTAAATAACGAAATTAATTAAAAAAATTATTTATATTCATATTTCAACTATAATTTTAGCATTGTTAGATTTTATTATGTTGAACCCACACAAATCGATTCCTTTTATTTATTTTTATCTTAGTATCAAGTATTTAATACAATCCATTGGATAAGGATACCTGTATACGGTTATATTTTAAACTGTTATGATTTTATTTTGATTTAACAATATTTTATTTTATTTCCTACCAATTATAAAACTAATAATTAACCTAATATTAATAATCCGATTATTGTATATTGAAGCGAATGATGCAGTTGATATTTATCTTATGAAAAAACTAATTAAATGGTGGTTAATGAATTTCATATTTTAATAAAACCAAGCAACGATCAGGATGTTGACGTTGAATGTTTTGTCATGAAACGATTCTTAAATTGTTAAAATAGCGCCGAAACGAAAAAAAATGTTTTTTCTGCAAATCAATTTCACTCATGAATCCGTTACACGCAGAATCGTTGCTATAGACATTTCCTCTAAATTAAATTGTAAAGGGTTTCAGAAAGATTATCAAAATTTAGACCTACGTTACTTTTATTATAAAGATAGACTTTATAATAAAAGTAACGTATTTCATTCTATAAATATATTTTATTGCCTAGCTTGTTTGTCACAATTTAAATTTGTTGTGTGATCATTTTAAACGTAGCAACAATTTATGTATGGAGTATGGGAGTAGGGACCGATGACAATCCTCAATCAGTATTGTTTAAATTAAGATTGGACTCGAATTCTCATGTTGTTAATATTTATTGTTGAAGTGTTTGATATTTAATAAATAATCTACGTGATATGAACTTTTTTTTTATTTCTAACTATAAATATTAAACTTTATTGTTATACAAATAAACGTAATCACTCTATCGTCGATTAATACGCCACTCAAGAGCTAAACGTTGTAACCATTGTGCTGGGCCTGTGAAAGTTTGACAGTGCGTTTTGCAGGAATACGCTGCTTCTTAGGCCGCTCACCTATGGCGATTTTTTTTAGTGATGCTGTCGCGCTTTCACATCAATACAACCGAGATGCAGCCGCTAGCTGTTTGCCCTCGCCTACGCCACGATACTCAGTCGCGGTACAACCGCGATGCTGTCGCGCTTTCACATCAATACAACCGAGATGCAGCCGCTAGCTGTTTGCCCTCGCCTACGCCACGATACTCAGTCGCGGTACAACCGCGATGCTGTCGCACTTCTTCGGCGCAAAAGCACCACAGTTTCAAGATGGACTCCGCTGAGGCAACATTAGTAACGTTGTCTTGCTGCTGCTCTTACGTAAACAGCCGAAGCGTGAGCAACGAACGCGGTCAGCGTTAATATTGGATGCAAAAATTGCAAATATGATACAATAAAGATGTTACATAAGAGATGGAGCATCTGGGACCCAAATGTAGCCTTACTTACCTTAAGTCGCATATTGCCAACTTCGTAAAATCCAAGTTAGTCATTTGTTTCCTGCCACACGAATACAAGTATTTGTAATTTAAGAAGTGAAGGTTCGTGAAAGAAAGAAAAGAAAGAAGAAGAAAGCGTACAAACATATTCTGATTTATCCTGAAAATTCTATATTTAGTCGTGTAAACACAACTAAAGAAAAGTAGTACTAAGACTTGTCTCACGAGATTACCCCAATATGGGATATATTTACTACCATTATTCCAAAGTCGTATCAGTATGCGGACTTTTACCGTAGAGCTTCGACTAACTTCTTAAGTAGCTCTCACTAGACATTTGATACAAAAAGCGGTAATTTTAGAGTATGTGTTGTGCGAAAGTTCCTCTTATTGTAACCCTAGCCACTGGTTGAACATTTTAATAAAATATTATAGAATATCTGTTGTTTTTGTGTGTGTGTTATGTGTTTTTTATAGTATATTCTAAAAAATAAGTTATAAAAAGACGTAGAAAATGGATAAGAACAAGACTTTATTTCAGATCATGGGGTCCAATTAGTTAGCAACAATGTTCTTACAGACTAGTGTTAGTAATACTTACAACATGAAAAAAAACGAATAGATCACTTATTACTGTGCCATGGGAAATGGCGCAGCAGGGATTGATGTAGCTACTGTCCAGTCGACTAGCGATCATTCTAAGGATGCTGTTGGTACTGCCACATAGTCTGCGCACTAAAGATGCACATCTTTTAAGCATCGCAGCTAACAGCAGCCTACGCGATGTTCAGCAAACATACCTGATGCACTACAGAACCGCCGCAGTCCCAACAGCACCCTGAACGCATTACTAATTTGGACTTGGAGGACACTGAAGACTTTTGAGTATAGTCAGACCAGAGTTTATTACTAAGCCAAGTTGCATATGATACACGTTCAATGTTTTTACCTGTGTTTTGTTTATCTGTGATGTCAAACCTTGCAATGAAACAAGCTATAGATAAGAGCAAAGTAATGCTATCAAATGCCCGGGAATAATCAAGCAACGCATGAATAATTCCTGTACCAATGTATGAGCATCTAGAATATCGTCTACAACATTCAATAAAACAGTTGTTGTGCCTCGAAATTGTCTAAAGCCCGATTTTAACTCTGGCAAAATATTGTTATTTTCTAAGTAGTCGATTAATTGCGTGCACACTGCTGTCTCTTAAAGTTTGACATTGTGGTAGTACTAAACAAAATGGTTGTGTTGTCAAATAAATATATAATATAATTTTACCATGTTATTTAACAACATAAATTTAAATGAAACAAGCTATAGATAAGAGCAAAGTAATGCTATCAAATGCCCGGGAATAATCAAGCAACGCATGAATAATTCCTGTACCAATGTATGAGCATCTAGAATATCGTCTACAACATTCAATAAAACAGTTGTTGTGCCTCGAAATTGTCTAAAGCCCGATTTTAACTCTGGCAAAATATTGTTATTTTCTAAGTAGTCGATTAATTGCGTGCACACTGCTGTCTCTTAAAGTTTGACATTGTGGTAGTACTAAACAAAATGGTTGTGTTGTCAAATAAATATATAATATAATTTTACCATGTTATTTAACAACATAAATTTATAAGAAAGATCAGGCTCCGAATATAGTTTAATACGTTGATTATAATATATTATTACGTTGACAAAAGCAATAGCAATAAAAAAACACAAATAACTTGTTTTTACTTATATAATTCTTAATAATAATTAACAAGAAGAACATACTCATTCTTAAATGAGAATTTGAGAAACCTTAGACAACAATAAAAATACACTCATATTTACAAATTTCTCTTATTTAAATATAAAAAATGTATAAAAATTTCGTTTAAACTAGGGCTAATATTAGAATTACGTTTTAAATTACTATCCAAATCGTTTCAAAATTAATTTCTTACTCGTTAGTTTCTGCTGCTTTTTTAACCCGCAGTGTGTACAAACCTTATGAGTACCAAGTAATAAAATTTACCTTCCAATGCTTATACATAGACAAACATTCAAAGACCATATTTTTTTAACAAAAATGAAAAAAAAATGTCTATTAATTCTATATTTTAGTTTTGATAAAGACATGACATGGATATGACCTTTAAACTATAATGTAGGGATATGATAAAACTATCAATATCCCATAAAACCCCACAACAAGCTAAAACAAAGTCGATATTCAGCCCTCTCGAGCGGCCTAATGTCGTAATGGTTTACGCACACGTAATAACGGCCCAAGTTGGCTCCTGAGGCCTTGAGCCTTGATACTTGATGGAGTGTCTTCGTGAGTGACATAAGAGCAAAAATAACGAAAAAATGCACGACCCGAGTCGAGGCTCCCATGGAATCCCCAAACTAAGGTACTATAAAAAGTCTCTGTCACCCCAAGTATAGAGTAGCTGTTCCTGATCTAGGTGGCGGTCACGGTAACGGTAGGGTGATCGGTGCTAAGAATCCCCGGTCGGCAGGCCTCCATAAACAACTGACCATTGGCACATTTAACACCCCGGCTATGAGACGGGACCAGGAAGTGGGAGAGCCGGAAGGCGAATTGATGTCCATTAAATGAGATATCCGAGAACAACTTACGTTCGAATTAGAACTTCAAAATCAATACGTTTTGCTGGAAACCACTGCGGATATGAACGAGGTCGCGGAGAACATTGCGGTGACACTACGCGAATTTGGCGGAAGACACTTGGGGTCGCAGTGTAAAGTTCGTGAAGCCAAGCTTACCGCTGAGACTTCTTATGAGAAAGCGACGCGCAGCCACTGCATCCGCAAGAGCTAGAGCAAAGTACACAGCCCTCAACAAGGACATTCTGAGGCGCGTCTATCGTAGTTTCAATGCTAAACGCATTGCGTTGCGACAGAGCGTAATAGAGGCCTCTAAAAGTGCTCCTCTGCTGGAGCTTCAGCGCGAAGATGGCTCTCTAGCCGCTTTCATCTTAAATGAAGTAGAAAATTTTTACGGCAAACTTTATACTGCACACACTCTTCCACTTACGTACGCCGCTCGCGTTAATGATACTTATACTTATACGATCACCGCTGACACGACACTACTTGGAGGATGTCCTGGACAGCAGCTTAGGTGAGATTAAGATAGCCCTGGAACAACTGAAAAATGGTAGAGCGCCTGGTGAGAATGGAATTACTACAGAACTACTGGAGGCCGGAGGGTTCCGATCGCAAAGAAACCACAGCGTCTGTTTAATTCCGTCATTCATAATGGGGCTAAACCATTGGCATGGATCAGGAGTCAAGTTGTCTTGATCTTCATGGAAGGTGATAAAACTTAGTTGAAGAACTATAGACCGATCTCACTCTTGAGCCACGTTTTTAAGGTATTTTCTAGGGTTATCACGAATCGTATCGCCCGAAAGCTTGATGAGTACCAGACACCGGAGCCTTAGGCAGATTAAAGAAACAACTAAGGAATATAATATTCCACTATGCGTGGCTTTTGTAGACAACTAAAAAGCCTCTGACTCTATCAAGACTAGATCAGTTCTGGAATCCTTACATCGCTGCCAAACTGACCAGACCAGACCAGAGATGCCTTTACGACACTGCGGTGATGACTGTGCGAATCCAGGACACGACGTCGAAGCATATCAAGCTGTTGCGGGGTGTCAGACAGGGGATGATATCTCTCCGAACTGTTCACTGCTGCACTTGAAGATATCTTTAAGACGCTGGACTGGAAAATGTGAGGAATCTGCGTCAACGGTGAACACATCTCGCACCTTTGGTTTGCTGATGACGTGGTCATAATGGCTGAATCGATGGAGGATCTCTATCAAATGCTCGAAGCTGGTTCTAGATGTGTACTATATCTAGGCCATTTAGCTTGGACGGGATAACTTCAACAAAGAGATCGATAGACGTATTCTCTTAGGGAAATTCCGCTCCACACTCAACTCGCAAATACCTCAATGCCTTTCGAATGCGAAACTCTTTCATCAGTGCGAGGAAATGATCTATGGCGTAGAGACTTGGACTCTGACGGTGGGCTGGCCCATAAGTTAAAAGTCGCGAGCGATGGAGAGAACTATGCTTGGTGTTTCTCTAAGAGATAGAAAACGAAAGAAAGAAATTCGATACTATTACTATACGATTCAAAGTAAAGTGGACGTCATAGTTCTTAAAGTCGGTAGACTGAAGTGGCAAAGCGACGTCAGATGGGGAGGAAAAAAAATCCTGGAATGGAGGCCACGGATGGGGTAGAAGTGTGGGGCCTTCTTCTTCCTTCCAGATGTACCGATGATCTTGTGAGGACTCAAATGCTTTGCGCAGAGGACCACATACTGTGGAAGGCAGTGGACTGATATAGGCCGATGATGATGATTTTACTATAAAAAAACATTAAAAAATAAAAACACATGGTGCAGTATAAATTATTTAATGCATTAAATGATACTGAACGATAATATGATTTTCGTTTATATAGTCAAAATCAGTCAGTGACTACCAGGTACTCAAAGTAAGAGTTTGTAAAAGATTTATTAATGCAACCCAAAATACTAAATGATACACTATTTAAAATGAAGAAAAACTATACATTTTTAACACAACAAAATGAAAGTTCTATTTAATCATACAAAAAGTGAATCACACAAAATTGAGGAAACTCTATTCATGTTTCAATTTGTACACTTATAGTAAGTGTAGCTAAGACGGCTAACAGATCCAGTCACTGGGATGTGGTAGGCCAGAGTTCCAGTGCTGGCAAACTTGTACCAATGTATAACTTCAAAATCCCTTCAGATGTAGGACACATCTGCCTCTTACCTCGCTAAGCTTATTTACTGTACAGTAAAAATGTTTATTTATAACATTTAATTCTAATGAAAACTTGGGTTGCATCCACCAATTTCCAAAAATGTATTACAAAATTGATGGACATAGTCAGTTTACATCCTATCCTTCTTATATATCTAATACTACATATCTTAAGTTTAACTTACAACTTGTGTGTTCTTAATGTGATATTTATTTATTATAGTTGCAGATCCAGGATTGTAATTTAGGGCTTCAGCCTCAGGGCTAGGTTTTAAAAAGTAAAAACTAAAAAAGTACACATTCTATCTTTTAATTGTAGTGTAATGCCACAAAAGTTTATAAGAATAAAATTTGTCATAGACGAATTCTGATGGTTTGGGGGCTTAAGTCCCTTGGCCATCCTGAATCCACCAATATAATCTTTATATAAAAAGGTACAAAATCAACAATGGATGTGACTGCATATTATGTGCAATTTCAGATATAGGTTTTTGGTACACCAAATTCCTACTGCTACAAGCTATATTGAAGCTGCAAATGTAAAGGAGAACTTGCTTTAGCATGATGTATCAATGACGGTAGATCTTACCATTACGTGGATTTACAAGTTAATTTTATTTAAAACTTATTATAAGAATAAAACTTAACTATCAAGGTACAATTAAAAGTTATTAAAATTTGTGTTAACTTAAGGCTGATATTGTTAACACGGGGTTGCAATTTGAAAATCATGTTAAAAGTTAATTAACTTAATCTAAAATACAACAGACTTATTCAAATACATACAATTCATGACATCTCCATTTCCATCGAAGATATATCACTAATAAGCACACCTGGTTTTTTCTTCTCATCTTCGTGTGGTTTCTCTTCTACTTCTTTTATGTTCTCTAAAATATTATCTCGAGGTTTCCACACTACTAGTGACATGTGTGGCTTCTCTAGTCTGTAAAAAAAGAATGTAAGATTTTAAGTATAATATTACAATATCTGATTATTACATGTCAATAAATTGGAGACCCAGCAGTTAAAACAAACAAAAACTCTTGAAACCCGATGACACATTCTACTGATTGTGAATCTAAACCATCCCATGATACACAAAAAATTTCATCAATCAAATCAAATTCATCTGTCCAGCTGTTTCAGTGGATTTCAGTCATACACACACAGTAGAAATACATATTTTTAAGGCATAAGACGTAATTATGAATGTTGAAGCATTCGCTCCAGTTAACTGGTTTTATTATCTATTAGCTGGCCCGGCAAACTTTGTTCCACCCTATAATTAATAGATGGTTTACTATTTTGGCAAAAGTGTAACAAACATACATAGATACAACTTTCTCATTTATAATATTAGTAGAATATAATTATAATGATTTCCATTGTTCACATGTCACAAAAACCCAAATACACAAGTTTAGGTGGGCCAATATATATGTAGATATATGAATGTAGAAAAGTGTTACAGAAATAGAACACTATAATCTCTACCTGAACTGCTTAAACACACAAGCACTTACTAATTTATATTTAAAAATATTAAAAACAATAAAATATCAATCAATATACTAAATAATTATACCTTTCTATAAGTGTAGCAGGTAATAAAGGTTCTTCTTGTAACTTTTTAAGCTCCTCTGACAGAACTAATTTGTGACCTTTGAGTTTTTCACTGAGAGACATTACAGTATCCATGTACACATCCATATTTTCAGTTGATGTTGATGTTGCCAAAGAATGTGCTGTATAATCTGAAGAGATGTGTAGACCACTTAAATGAGCTGCCATTTTTTCTTCTGTTATCAGCTGTTTAGCCGGACTAAAAATATATCAATACGTAAGTATTTTCTTAGGAACTAAACCACAAATATTCCAAGTATTTAACTTCACTCTGATATATCTAGATTATGCCTATTATACTATCACTAAAATATCGACTTACATTACAGGTTCGACATCCAAACTTTTTCTTTTGCAGTGCGTAATTGTGTGTGAAGGTTTAGGTTCTAATACTGGTGTTTGTCCAGTAAACTGAACTAGTTGAGGGGGCGAAGGCAAGCCCCAAGAAACACCTTGTATATTCCAGGGAGTACTAGATGGGATAGGCATGGAATGAGCGTCCTGGCTTGTTCCTGGACGTTGATAGGGATTGCCGGAAGACAGGGCTTGTTGGGCAAACATTTGTTTGGAAAGTTCATCTGATTGTCCGTATTGGTACAGGGGATATCTATAAATATCCATTTTATTCACGGCTGATTAACGAATTGTCCAAAAATTATTAATAAAGCACTCTTTTCTTCCTCTCGCAAAAATTGGTAACAATAACAATGACACCTATTGACAATTTCAAAAGACAATACAGAAGACAGAAAAGTAAAAGTTACAGATATTGAATAATTGATACGCCGCTACGTAGCGGATACAACGAGAATATTCTAGAAATTAGTTTTAATCTTAAACAAGTAATAAGAAATTTAGAACTAATATAAATAAGTAAAAATGATTTGACTCTTTTTCACTTCAATATTAGCATAAAATTTAATTATGTTTTTAAAAACCAATTAAAAAGTTCGGTTCGTTCGGTTGATTCAAAATTCAAACTCTGTGCTTAAGTGAATTGTATTGTTTTGCTCGCTAAAATCGATTAAAATAAAAGAACAATGTGTGATATAAATATTTCATTTTATTTTGGTGATTAATGATTATTCGTAAAAAGCTATGAATAACTTTGTCTTCTTTGCTTCTTTGTTTACAATTGCATTGGGATGCTTTAGTTTGTTGGATACTCTTTAACACTGTTTGTATTGTAGTTCTCCTACTCTTTACCACTTAAGTATTTTATTACTTTCTACTTTGTATGCTCTTTGGTATTGTTTCGTAACTGTCAATCAAAATATTTTATTAATATTTTTTATGAATAAAATCAACATCGATTGGTGTTATGTTTCGCCAACCTTTCACTTTTTTATAATTGCGTTACATCTAAGAATTCTGGAAGAAATAAAAGTGTAGTTCACTTCACATTAACGAATATTATACATCGGTCTTGATTTATTCATGTTTGAAATGGATTGCTAAATCAACATTAGAAATGGGATTGGATTTTGATGTTTTGGAATTTTGTAAGAAGTTACGGCAAAACAGGCCACCACCGTATCAATGTCCTCTAGAAAAGTGTGATAAAGTTTATAAAAGTCTATGTGGATTACAATACCATCTTGTTAATTATGACCACGATAATCCAACGCCGGCGACTCCCACAGTTGTTCGTAATATATGTCGGAAGAAAGGTAGGACCAGAGCTGCAGTTCCAACTGGAGATATTGCTCTTCAGAGCCCTCCTAAAGAAGCTTTAACTTTCGCTGAGGCTCAAAAAGTGGTGCAGTTTGAGATTGATGGTAAAATAAGTAGAATACCGATCGACCAACCTCTGCCAATTATTTCTTTAGAAGAATGGGAAAAAAAGAATGCAGAATTAGAGAAGCCGCTCCCCGTTGTAGAACCACCTCCTGAACCTCAAGTCAAACTACCAGAAGCCAGCTTTCGGGTAATGCTTAGTTTGACTATTGTTCTATCAGATTTACTGTAGTCATAGTTGTTTTATTCATCAAATATTAATATAGATTTTTGTAAATATTTCATTATCAATGATCTATAATTTGTTCCAAATCAAGACGAGAAAGTGTGTAAAGAAGGGTACACCTGTCCTTTTATGCTAAAATTCGTAAATTCCAAAATATTTTCGAAACACAAATTTTTATCTTTATATTTATATGTTTTATAATATTAGCTGTCCATATTATACAATTTCACTCCACTTTATCTCAAAATTTCCACAAAATTACAATAATCTTTCATTGAAAAAGGTTACAAAGTGTAGTGGCAGCCATGTATATAGTTCATTTATTTGATTTCAAATTTTCCATTGCAAATTGAAATAAACTATAAAGGTCTCATCTTTCAGTTTTAATTTTTATTCCTCTAATGGTTTGTTTGCATTTTAAAATCTACAGAGACAAAGAACATACTAAAAA
Organism: Papilio elwesi; assembly: GCA_029849275.1. NCBI lineage: Eukaryota > Metazoa > Arthropoda > Insecta > Lepidoptera > Papilionidae > Papilio > Papilio elwesi. The sequence goes on along the minus strand of CM056707.1, from coordinate 3,374,010 downwards.
CATGTGTCTGAACTAACTAACAACTAACTTGCAGTTAATACCAGATTACAATGAGAGAGTCTGTGATGCTCAACCAAGACCAAATGCCTACATCCGTTTCATTGAGAAATCAGCTGAAGAATTGGATGGAGAAGTTGAATATGATGTTGATGAAGAGGATACAGCCTGGCTGGCACTTATCAACAAGAGTAGAACTAAACAGGGACTCCCGCCAGTTTCTGTTGACACCCTTGAACTGCTTATGGATAGGCTTGAGAAGGAATCTTACTTTCAGGTATTTATGAATTTTGATTAACCCTGAGTGGCAGTCTCTACAATGTGTAGCCCACTCTAATTAATATAAATCAAATCCCTGTATATGGACACTGCCATGCAATATAGCATGACATGGGCTGCTGTCTCTTCACTCTCATCAGAATGCACAGTATTTCTAAATCTACCCTCAGGTCAAGCCCCCCCCCCTAAAAAATATTTGCCTCTTTTTTCAATTAAATTTAATGGTGTGCTTGCAGGCAACACAAAGTGGACAGCAGACTGCAGCCACAGTTGATGAGGATGCAGTGTGCTGCATCTGTATGGACGGGGAATGTCAGAACACTAATGTGATTTTGTTCTGTGACATGTGCAACTTAGCAGTGCATCAGGATTGCTATGGGGTAAGAACATACAATACTAGAATTTCAAATTATAGGTAACATGTGTCAAAAAGTTGTAATTGTGAAACATTACCATGGCAACCAATATTGATAATGAAGGATTTATATATTTTCCTATCCCTCCAGAACAGTTTTATTTTTGTCACAAATAAAATATACCTCATGTCATTACATATATTATAAACAAAATCACATTCATAATATTATTTGTTAAGATGTATACTTGATGTATTTTTTGTCTTGATACACATTTTTTACACAATAACATCAAAGCTGAGTCCAATGACACACAAATAATGCAGGCAGGTATTCAACACTAGTCACATGTTATGGTCCACATGATTTATGTTTAATATCAACTAAGCCTGTTTGTTAGATTTTTGGGTGACGTCGACTTGTACCGTTCTGTCCTCGATAGTAAAAAGGATGTATCTAAATTTTATAAATTTTATATATTGCCGGAATGAGGAAAATATAACGAATCTGGTATTTTTATATCTCATTTTATTTCCGAGTTACCACAGTGTAGATGGACTCATCTTCATTATCATTTGCACTGGTTTCCTGGGACACTATCCACACACGGCCATCTGATGCCAAACTTAGCGGAGCTTGTTCTATGGAAACCAGATAATTGATATACCACATATAGTACTTTTCCTTTAGAATCGGACCCACGACTTGCGACATGAAAAGCACAGTAATAGTACCTTACTAACCACTTCATTGGTCCATGTAATATTTTAACTTAGATGAAATGACATATTTACATAGATGAGTTTAATCTTTCAATGAATAACTACTTTGATCGAAAAGTAAAAAGGCATGTTTATTCATCAGGTTACTCGTGTGATAATGAACAGACGTAACTGGCATCTGCACCTATCAATTCATTTGATAATTACAGCTAATAATAGGAAAAAAGGACCTATTTGCCACTTGTGTCTTTTCAGTTAAATACACCACTTCTTTCAATATACATATGTAGTAGATCCAGTCACATCAAAAGACAGCTTTTGTAGTATGAGTATGTGTGTTTGCCATTGAGAATTTAGGGAGTGACGTTAAAAAGATTCTGAAAGCTGATAAAGACCACCTACATACTTGACAGCATATTGAACAGTGTTTTATATATAAACGTAAAAAGATGTGTTATTTTTTATCATAGCAATAATAAAATTTGTAGGTACCATATATACCGGAGGGGCAGTGGTTGTGTCGGAGGTGTTTGCAGTCTCCATCTCGGCTTGTAAACTGCGTGCTATGTCCCAATACTGGAGGTAAACATGTTGTTCAGTACATTCACTTATTCATACTTTGTTTTATTTTCAAGTAGTAATAAGAATTAGGTAGTTCAGAATATTTTTGACAGCAATTTGAGTTTTAGCAAGACCTTAAGAGTCAACTTTTTAATACTGTATTAACAAATTTAAATTAAATTTCCTCCAATGTACGTGTGTACGGGCACACTTGATATGAAGTTAAACAAGACTCCTGCTAAGCAGACTTGATAATAAAAGTTTGATGTATCACACTTTGAAATAAATTATTTTTATTATTTATGTTTCAGGTGCATTCAAGCAAACAGATCAAGGCACATGGGCGCATGTCGTGTGTGCCCTATGGATACCTGAAGTGCGATTTGCAAATACAGTATTTTTAGAGCCCATTGGTAAGTGCTAAATTTAGTTTATAACTTGTAGTCATAAATGTAGATATTTTTGAAAAATAAAAAGTAAATTGCTAAAATTTAATAAAAAAATCTTAGTTCTTGTTGTTATGTTCATGTTTCTTAGTTGTAGCTAAAAACTAAGCAATTTTGTGTGTTATGTGTGCCTGTATGCGTTGACGACACATTAATACTTTATCATTAAGCTGCAAGGGAAATAATCTAAACATTTTCGTAAAAGTCACATAAGATTTTATTTGATTCTGATTGAGATAAGATTGAGAGCAATTTGTTTACTTCAATCAGCTTATAAAGACATCAGCTTAATAATTTATACTACAGTTTATTAATTAATTATTTGACAGATTCAATAGAGATGATTCCCGCGGCGCGGTGGAAGCTGCAGTGCATGGTTTGCAAGCAGCGCGGCGCCGGAGCCTGCATCCAATGCCATAAGAGCAACTGCTACTCCGCTTTCCACGTCACCTGCGCACAGCAGGCCGGGTGAGGCACATGTTACATTGTCGTTACATGTTACAATATTGATACATTTTGTAATATTACTACACGTTATGCTGACGAACAAGTTAAACTTGTCACCCACGTAACTTTGTTATATTTTATACGTATTTTTACACTCTACACTGTTTTTAGTTGTTACACATTACACTTGCTTGTTGCATGTTACACTGTTGCTATGGTTTTTCTCGTTACATTATATACAAAAAAGGCGTATTTTTGATGAAACTAACTTCACCATAATCCCATATTATTTTAATTGCCGGTGCAGTAGTAATATGGGATACACTATTCTGGCCTGAGCACTATTCTGTTAAAGGTTACACAATACACCATTGTTACTCTGCTTGTTGTCCAAGTTATACTCTTGAAGGAATTTATAATCCTACTTTCTTCTCTTCTCTTTATCTTGATGTGTATCTCTTTAGGTTCACAATCTGTAACAAGTTATATTTGATCAGGTTGTATATGAAGATGGAGGCAGCGGGCAGCGGGCGGGACCCCAGCCAGCCGGTGCAGGTCGCCAAGATGGCCTACTGCGACGCGCACACTCCCGCGCACATCCTTCAGGTAACTACTTAACTTCTATTATACTTTCACTTCGTTAACATCATCGTCATAAATATACTAATCGTGTTTACAGGAAAGACGTGCCCAAGAGTCTGAAGGTGACTCAAAATCAACAGATCTATCAGCAATCAGACAAAAAGGAAGGGACAAAATTAAACAGGTTGGTAGGATTTTGCCGCACTTGTCTTTGTACTAATAACCAAAACAAAAATATAGTAGCATATATATACCAAGGAAAATGACGATGGGATGGGCCAGGGATGGCGGTTAGATCTCCAGGATCTTACTCATGAATCACAGAAGGCTACGCCTGTCTTGTGTGAGGTCCGAGTACTTTCCCCTCTGGAGCCGGGCCATTCCAACAACGGCTGTCGCGACTGCGAAGCCTCCTTCAATGCTCACGTTAAGATAGGTAAATCATCTAGCTTTATAGAGGATTATGATAGTTTTCAATGTTATTTTTAAATTAAAGCTTTATGTCGTAGGCTCGTCGTGTACTAGCGCGCGCGCGCAGCTGGGCGCCGGTGGTCCTGGTGCCGACGCTACGTGCGGAGCGTGTAGCTGATGTCGCGGCGCTGCTGCGGGGCCCGGCCGCCGCGCGCGCGAGCCTCATGAAGCGCCTGCTCGCCTACTGGACTCTCAAGCGACATGCAAGGAATGGCGTGCCCCTGCTCAGGCGGCTGCAAAGTCTGGCTACCAACCACGGTACACAATTGATGGGCTAAAACAGTTCACAATAACATGCGACTCCCACCAGTTTTAATAAACGTTTATAATGTGTTAACAGTGCTTCGCAACAACATCTGTCTATTGTGAGTGATATATCATCAGTCGAGCTGGCCCATTCGTGCAACAGATGTTGTTGCGGGCTCTACCACTGTTATTTTCTAATTCTACTCCTCATCCTTTTCTCCATTTCTAAGAGAAGGAGAGCAGGATTTGATGGCGGAGGGGATAGATTGGAAAAGGAAGTAATATTTATTCTGTTTGTCTCTTCCTTGTCCTTTAAATGTAGGCAATGAACCTGGAACTCATTACCTTGTTGCAGATGCCAATGGTAGTGAACTTGATGTCTGATGAACAGCTTGCTCGTTTGTCAACTTCTTATATATATTTTTTACAGGCAGCAGAGGTATACAAGATGGCACAGTCAATGTACGAGAGTTGTGCAACCAGCTTAAGTACTGGCAACGAATTCGACAGGATTTGGAGAGAGCGAGGCGAGTCAAAGCGTTAATGTAGTGAACGAACATATTAATTCAATATTGTTTTATACATGTGAAACAAGACTTGTAAAGATTTTTTTCTACTAATACACAATACAGGTATTCAAATACCTTAAATATTTCATTCCCCATCTTATAATAATAAATTGAAAAAGAACCAATACCCTACTTTTTTTTCTAATGAGTTTAACCTTTTTTCTACATAAATACCAACAACGTACTTGAAACTTTTCGATATATAGTAACATGCTGTATGTGTGTGTGTGCAGACTGCTGTGCGAGCTGGTGCGCAAGCGCGAGCGTCTGAAGGCGGAGCACACGCGTGTGTGGGAGCGCTGCGTGATGCACGCGCTGCGGCCGGGCCGCGCCGCACTACATAAGCTGCTGCGCCTGCTGCGACAGCGGGACACCAGCGACGTGTTCACCGAGCCTGTGGACCTCAACGAGGTGATTACCTTTTTATGTTAAAACGACAAACAACCATCTTATAGATCGCTTCAGTAAAATCGGCATCTTCACACTACTCCGTTGCCATTTAACTCTACAGTCCGTTTAAAATTAAATTATTTTGATTGAAAATACAATAATTACAAAATATTCCGTCTGCTCTGGTTTTAGTAAGGTCGTGAATACATTTAAAAAAATGTGTGACTTGTAATATATTGTGCATTACTATATTATTGCTTGAATGAGAATAAATCGTAACTTATAACCGAACTACTCTCCGCGCGCGAGAGAGGCGACAGTCTCTTCATGATGCGCGCTTGCAGTCACGCTACTCGCTTATCGCAAACACAAGGCACAACGCGCTGACGTTACATCACCACCTCTACCCAACAGTATCCCCAACTGTCACGTGAAATGGAAGAAAATGAAAGTAGTATTTTTAAGTGTTTCAATCAATTATTTATATTTATTACTTGCTATTGCCCGCGGCTTGGCATGCATTAGTGTCTCATTTTCCACGTCATCATTATTATTAAACGATTCCGCGTTTTTTTTTTTTTTTTTTTTTTTATAAGAGAAGGGGCAAACGAGCGGCGGGAACACCCAGGTGATCAACGACGCCCATGGACACCCGCAACACCAGAGGAACTGCAGATGCGTTGCCGGCCTTTTAGAAAAAGAAAGGCTCGCTTCTTGAAGGACCCCAAGTCGTACTGGTTTGGAAATACCGCCGAGGATAGACCATTCCACAACGCGGCTGTGCGTGGCAGGAAATGTCGAGAGAACCGCACTGTTGAGGAATGCCAGCCATCCAGATGGTGTTGATGGTACCTGGCGGTCTGTCGTGTCGTACGATGACGAAACTCGGCGGCAGGAATCGTTCCAAACAGTTCTTCGGAACACTCCCCGTGGTATATACGGTAAAAAATGCAGAGGGAGCTGACGTCCCTCCGCAAGGCCAGAGTATCAAGCTGATCGGTAAGAGCTCGGTCGTTGACGATTCGAGTCGCTCTCCGTTGTATGCGGTCAAATGGAAGAAGCTGGTATTGGGGTGCTCCCGCCCAGAGATGCGAGCAGTATTCCATGTGGGGCCGAACTTGCGCCTTGTATAGCTGAAGGCGGTGGCCCGGCTGGAAATACTGCTTCGCTCTACTGAGTACACCCAGCTTTTTAGAGGCCAATTTGGCCTTGTCTTCCAAGTGACCACGAAACTGAACGTCACTCGATATGTCAACGCCGAGAATACCGATGCTGGCTGTGGCAACCAGAGGAGTGCCCTCAAAACATACATTCGCGACAAAGGGTTCTTTTTCTTTTTTAGCGTTATAGATAACATGTGTCCAAGCAGGTTTAATGTACCTCGGAAACAGCTTTATTTTCGGAATGAAAAGTAAGTTTCATGATGATCGGTTGAGTTTTTAAGGAGTTAAAGCGTAACAAACAGACTCGCGTATATAATATTAATATTGTAACTGCTTGTTTTTATATTGTCAGGTGCCAGACTACAGCACGGTGGTGAAGCAGCCGATGGACCTGAGCACGATGGGCAAGAAGCTGGAGCGCGGCGTGTACCGCACCGTCGACGACGTCGAGGCTGACTTCCGCCTCATGATCGACAACTGCCTCACCTACAACAACAAGGACACAGTCTTCTATAAGTCAGTACCATTCAATCATTGACAAAAATTATCAATAAATTTTGTTGTGTATATTATGTACAAAAACATTTAAAAATTAAGGTTTCAAGATTTTCACATATACAAATATTGACCAACAACAACTGGCGGCCAGTTGTTTATACTGTGAAAGTAATAGACATATGTATAGTATGTTTCACATCAAGACAGAATTTTTGTAAACAAACAAATATCACTCACAGCCATGGCGGTCATTCAAATAATTATATTTTCATCGGAAATGTTGCATTTTGTAGAATTCGTGAGCAAAGTGAAGTGAAATTGCAGAAGATAATGTGAGATATTGGTTTTAAAAAAATGGATTTTACAAATTTTACCTTAAAAGGGTAATGCTACATTTGTTTACGAAAATTCCATATTGAATTGAACTTGAACATTGTGAAATAAACAATAATAGTATCATTACAATAAACCTAATGTATACTAAATGGTTTCATCTAGAGCTGGTGTGAAGATGCGTGAGCAGTGCTTGCCCATATTCCGTGAGGCGCGGCGCGACGTGCGTGAAGCGGGGCTGGCGGAGGTGGCGGGACAGGGTGACGCGGCGGAAGCCGACGAGCCTGCACACGAGGACGCGCCGACGCCCACGCCTAAGGCTGCGCCGGCGACGCAGCGCAGCGCACGCGCACGCAGTAGAGCCAAACGCTCCAGCAGCGAGAGCGAACACACTGCAGGTTAGGCGTCCGAAGGGCTTTTAGTAGATACAATCCCACAATCCTGTCCAGAGGGAAGGATATTTTTAGCGAATTCCAAATAAAAATGATGGAAATAAAAGTGTGGACTTAAGGAGAAATTCCTGGATAAAATGTTCACACAAATAACTTGTCAAGCGTATCAGACCATAGTATCAAAAATTGATGGTCCCTTAACAGTCGCAAGCAGATGGACTGTTAACGGGTGATGAATGGATGTAATATTTTATTGTCTTTCAGATACAAGAAGCGAGCGCGGCGTGTCGGTGGCGCGGAGCGAGCGTCGCATGTCGACCGCCCGAGGAGACCGCAGACTGTCCGAGGATGATAACAATTTGGTAATTATTTATACAAGATGTTGTTCCATTTCCTTCCCTTCCAAAATGTACCTTTTATTACGAACTGATGTCAAATGTATTTTACTATTCTCAAACACAAAATAAATATGTAAATTGTTTCATCAGCGCGACGAGTCTCCGGCCGCTAGCAAGGTCAACAGGAGCTGGTGGCGGGGTCGAGGACGGGGGCGCGGCCGGCGCGGGCGCAGGGGTCGGGGCCGCACCAGTCTGTCTGCAGCAAGACCCGCGCAAGATAATGGTACCTGTCCTCTTGTAAATAACGACTACAATTCCTTAAATAGTAGGTCGAGAGAAGTCTGCGTTGGACGGTAGTGTTGATATTCTACTTTGTTGTTATATATATATATAACAACAAAGTAGAATACATATATATATTATATATATATATATATATATATCGACTTTGGGAATCACTGCATTAGGTTAGTGACACTTCATAATCTAATTAATAAAAATCTCCGTTAATATTTAACTGACAATTATATTTCCTTCAAGTATATAGTACGTGGTCCTCCGCGCGACATTGGCATTGTTGTAGCAATAATGGCAACAGTATGCGTCTATCTTAAAGGATAATTTAAATTAAAAGAATTCCAATAACTTTAATTTGCATTGCGAATCGCTATTACAGAGACTCCAACGTCGGATTCAGAGACGCCAGTGGCCGGCAGGAAGAGTGTGGAGCGTAAACTTGTGACACCAGACAAATCACCCGCGAAGCAATCTGAAGCAAGTCCAAGTAAGGAAATATACTTCGTATCATTCGCTTTATCAACAATATTTGTATGACTACAATCCCTCAGAAGACTCAGACAGACTATTCAATCGGGTTTTTTATGTCTTTAAATCGACTATTACTTTTAAATGATTTGTTAATAAGTGACTTTCACTCAATATTGTTGTGTACGTTCATGTAAGAAATCCATGTCTATCATCGTACTGATTTGTTTATATCCAGGCCGTGGGATGTCGAGCAGTGGCCTAAGGAAGCCGACGTTGATGTTAACGCCGTCTACGATCGCTGCGCCGAAAAGTTTTGGCTCTGATGGTGGGTACAAACTTATCTCGTGATAATGATCTATATTTAAAATTAAATTAAATATTTATTTAATAACATAATTATTATTTATATATTAAAGTGTAAAATAATAATGACTGTATATATATATATAACTGTTTTGTTTTAGCGTCCCTGCCGACCCTGTCTGCGAGTCTGGGCCGGTCGAATGAGACGAGTCCGCGTAAGAAGGGCCGCGGAAGGCCAAGGAAACACGAGAAGAACAAGTCCGCATCGTCCGCTGATTTGTTTAGGTAATATATTCACTGTGTAATATGTTTTACACTAGCTGCTGCCTGCGGCTTTGCATGTATTCATTTCTCATTTTCTACGCTAGAAATTTTTATAATATTAGTCCGCGTTGCATGACCATGACGACCGATATTGTAACTGAATGTTTTATGTACCCCGGGAACATTTTTTTTTTCGGCATAATAGTTAAGTAATTCATGTAATTTTCTATACCCCTGAAAATGTGTGTACAAAATTTTATAATGATCGGGTGAGTCGTTACGTTACGTTACGAAGCTGTCAAAGGATTTATCGTCAATAGCCTAAGAGATGGCATATTAAAAATATTTTTAGATTTTTGTGTAAATTTGCGTTTTTACAAATAAGATTCCTACAAATACCATTTAGATATAAAAACTGTATCTGAATACAATATTTCATCCAAACCGGTATGGGTGCCTCCGAAATATATATATATATATATATATATATATATATGACACTGAGTTTAAAATGTGAGCTTACACTAGTTTTATTTTGAAATAATAATAATTTTGTAATTTATAATTTGAGATCTGTGGGGGGCGAGGGTGGCGGCGTGTCGACGCCTGTGCCCGCCTCCTTCCTGCAGTACCGCGGCCCGCCCGGCGAAGTCGGCTCCGACAGCGACCTCGCGCTCTCCAGGTCAGTGTCACCACACATTAACTGGAACATCTTAAATAACACGTGACATGGTCAAACATAATAATAAAAACTCACGCCCTTAAGCCAGGGGTGTAGCCAGATATTACGGATTTCTATTTGGCACAGCCCTGGCGCACCTCTCTCGCTTCTTCTTCATTCATAAATTAACGTGACGGTTATCTTAGTACCGCCTTTCTTAAGTACGTCATCAATCTGGTTGGCATCAGTTCGCCGAGGACGACCCTTACCAAAGCTGCCACTCAATTGTACTAAGATTCTTAATAATCTTTTTTCATGCATCCTTTCAACATAATTATATTGTTTAAATATTACACAGGCTAACAATCTTATTTGACTATAAGATCCTTTGAAATGGAACATCTTCAACCTTATAAAGTCAGTAGCAGATCGCCCGGGACAGACAAATAACAAAACATACCCTATGTCACTTGTTGATAGAACTATTAGTGATAGGATTTAGGTTTTTGTCTTTATTCGTTACACACGTACAAAAATATAAATCTTTGCTCTTTTTGGTATCAGTGTAGGTAGTGAAAGTTATTGTAGTATTTTCGTTTTGGTTTAATTAAAAGTCAGGTCAGGCACTTTGCGGTCTCTTGACAACTTTGATGACGATGATTCATATGTTTGACATTGTCGCAGGTCTTCAAGCAGCAGCAGCGCGTGGTCGCAGTCGTGCTCGTCGTGCACGCACTACGACGACGACGACCGCTCCTGCTCGTACTCCTCTAGCGACGGGTGAGACTCGCCTACGTTTATATATATATATATATATATTGTGTTTCGATATTGTAAACGAAGGTTGTAAGTATTTTATCTCATTTTCCTTACCACTGAAAATGTGTGTTCGAAATTTCATGATCGGATCGGTTGTTAAGGAGTTGAAAAGCGACAAAACAAATAAACTCACCGTTAAAGGAGTTTTTATAAAAAATAAATTAATAATGTCTAACGATAGTTTTAAATAATAAATAATAATGCATTTATAATATTATTTTGTATTTTGAATAATATTTACTTTTAGTCTTAGTAGGTACTACGCGTGTGACCTTATTCATATTCTTAAAGTAATTTATGATAACAAAATATTGTATATCATAAGGTTTGTGTACTGGATATAGGTCGAGCTACAACGAGACGCTGGAGTCCGCGCTAGAGGGCGGCAGTCGCGCGCACGCCGCCCCGCCGCCCGCGCCGCACAAGGTGACACAACAGACAGACACAGACAAAAGGCACACTACATACTAATTAATACACACTTAACAGAGCCTTGGCAGAATAGTCCAGCATAAATAAAAAAAGCATATTATTACGATCATAAATGTTTCTGAAGAATTCTAAATCTAACAGTATCAGTGTGTATTCGACATAGTACATCGGAACGTAATTAATTAATATAAAACTTTTGGTGCATATTTCAATAAAGTCGTGGTTTGACGTACGGCGATGAAAATCAAAATAAATAAATCTTAATTGTAAGATTTGTTGTGTAATTAGTGTTTTAATTTAAACTTGTGTTGGCAAGGGCCGCGGCACGCGGTCGTCCACCTCGAAGGCGCCGCTGAAAATCACTCCGTCGACTACACACTTGGAGCCATTGCAACTAGTATGGGCTAAATGCAGGTACAAATTATATTTTTTTCCTCACAAAATCGACTGTATTGTATATATTTTTGCTATCGTTATTATATATGTAAAAGTAGAAACCGACGATATATAATATGTCTATTATTACGTAGAGGCGCACTAAGAAAGGCTTTTTCTAAATTGATCCTCTAAAGGTCAAAGAAAAGAATAGAAAAGCCATTTATGGAGAAATATTTGTAATATAATGTAAGTTGACTTCCGATCTCAGATATGAGCAATCATATTAAATGGGATCAGCTTAGACTTGGACAATCGTCGGTAAAATTAAATTGCACGGCGGATCAAACCGCGTGGCTTAGCTTATGAATTATATATCTACACTTGTCTTTACAGAGGCTACCCTTGGTATCCGGCGCTGATCATAGACCCGAAAATTCCAAAGGGATTTGTATACAATGGCGTACCACTACCAGTCCCCCCGCAGGATGTTTTAAATCTTAAGAAAAACCACTCGCACGAGCCCGTGCTTTATTTAGTCCTCTTCTTCGACGTGAAAAGAACTTGGCAATGGCTGCCGCCCAACAAGCTTGAAGTCCTCGGGGTAGATAAGAGTTTGGATCAGGCTAAACTGGTCGAGTCTAGGAAACCCACTGAGAGGAAGGCCGTTAAAAAGGCCTATGGTGACGCCATGCAGTTCAGGAAGCAAGTTGATGGAGAAAACAAATGACAAAGGTTCAGATACAGGTCCCGGAGACTGGTGAGGGGCAGGAAGTTCAGTTTCGGGAATTTCTCCACCATGAGAATCAGAAACCCAATGGACACGACGGATTCCAGTGACTGAATTCTCTGAACACCCTTGAATCTTATTTTTTTGTTTTGACAGTTTCTACTGTATCATAGGCGATATTTTAAGGGTTTGCTTTAATATAGTAAAAGATTTACTGTAACAAAATATGTGTCTTATAAATATAAGTGATTTTTCATATAATTTATAGTGCTCCAATCCCACCTAATATTATAATCTTGACGAAACGACAGATCAGCCCCAACATCTGTCGCTTTAATTGAATTATGTATATTAGCCAATAAACCAGATTACCAGATTATCACATTCAATAGATTCAATGTTTTGTCTTTTTTTTTCAACGTAAGGAAATGCCTTATATCCGCCCTTGTGGTGAGGAAGCAGGGATTGTGTCGGACTTTCATCGACTAAAACCTCACAATATTCCTCCCGAGGACATCGGCTGGACTGCGGGAACGCTCTCGCACACATCCCGCGCACGCCGCTGAGGCAGTTCTAATCCCGGGATTTTTATTATAAATTGAATGATTATATAACTTGGTAGCTTCCGGAAATATTGTAAATTATTACGTAATTAGTACGAAAAATGTAATTTTGAAATATGGCTCTATGGTAAACTATGCCAATTACATAATAAACAAGGGCAGTTCCTGAATCGTAAGTTGTATTAGACGCTTCTTAAACTATTAAATAGTACATTTTAGTCAAGCAAAATATAACAATCAGCAATACTTAATTTTACAAACCAATAAACCCAATTGACTATTTTACATTTCAAAGGAGAATATAATTATAAATCCAATGAAATTAAACTTCAAATTTGTATGTATCTATGTATATCTAGTACATATAATAATATCGTATATTAATTATATATAATTAAGTCGATGATTTCATTGGCTTATATCAATAGATATAAGCCAATGAAATCATCGACTTAATAATAATGTTACACCAATATTATTATTATTAAGAAAAAAACTTAGTATGGTTCAGAATTTTAAATGTATTCAAATAAAAACCATACATAGCTCTGTAGGTGTATACAGTAAGATGATTAAGTAGTCTCTAATAATAATAAAAAATCTTAAATTGTCATGGGTTCTCGGGTCATTCTTTTTGATTATCAAGAATATCATAATTTTATTTACAATATTCAATGTAAAAAATATTTATTACACTATAAAACTTATTTTGATGTTAATCTAACTTGGCTAATCTAATAAAAAATCTGAATCTAACCGTTAGAAATGAATAAAATAGTAAAAAAAAAAATTTTTTGTTCCTTTATACCTCTGATTTTACTTGCCTTGTGTTTGCTTAATTCACCAGTAGGATAACACCAAACCGATATGTTGTAAAACCAATGGGAGATCCTAGTTCACTTCGCACACAGGTGCCAAATAAAAAATAAATTGTGTTGTATACAGATACAACACAATTTATTTTTATGCAAGGTGGCCAACGGGCAAGTGGTTCACCTGATTAACTGATCGCTACACACAAATATCCACAACAAGCAAGTGAGTCAGAGGTGCATTGCCTACCTTTAATGGAAAAAGAAAGAGATAGATAGGATAAAGATATTGCTTTTTCCTATTTCCCTCCACATCCTATTGTTGTTATGAGAGGACGGGACTTGGAATGATATTGATACCATTACCTGTGGGTCGAGCTTCGAGCAAGATTGTGTTTATTCAAATAATTATTGGAATAATGCCATAATACAGCTCTATCTATAAAAACATCAATTATCACTAAATTTTCATACTTAACAACACTCCAACAGTATATAATGCAAATACCTATCAAAGGATGGCACTCATAAGTTATTAAGTAATAGCCCGTGCACTAGCTTAGCATGGGTAGTTTCTCCGCACAAATATTTATCTCCAGCTTAAGGTAATTGTGTCAACTGTCAAAGAATACACAGAAATGCCAAAAACTCTAAGGTGACCTGTTTTATCATTAGAAAATTATAATATGGAGTGTTGAAAATAAAATGCAGGAAGCTATTCAATGAAATCTATATTTAACAGTTAACTCAGGATTCTTCTTACATAATTCTAAATTAGTCTAGTAATGATGATCCCAAAGGTGAACACTCCCAGGCCTTGGAACTTTAACCGATGCAGTTTTAGGATCTCTGAAATCAACAAATGAAACAACACTAAAGAAAGTAGTACTCTAAAGCAATATAAATTCTTGACATATAATGTTAAAATTCATCTTTATGATCCATAGCTTATCCAGCAGTGGACAATGAAGTAATGACTTCATTGTCCATTGCTGAACAAGCTATATAGGATATAAGGTTACATTATTATATTACACAAGGGTTTTTCTATGGAAGAAGGTGGCAAAACAAGTAGTTCACCATGCGTGAAATTACAGCTACCCATAGAAATCCACAACACAAATGTGTGACCTACCATAATTGGAAAGAGGAAGTAGAAAGAAAAAAAATTGCATTTTCCTATAAATTGCCTCCCCATCCAATTCTCTACTCATCCTTACCCTATTAGGAGAGAATGAGAAGGACCCGCACCTCACTCATCAGATGAAAAGCTTAGTAGAAGCTTCTGCAGCTTACTTCTACTTCACCCCTGTCTTCTGTAAGAATGTGGTATTTCACCATTCAAGGCAGACCACTGTGAAAAGCCCCCATTTGCTTGGTCTACATAGTCAATCTGGAGGGGAGGGTCCTAACACTTTATATACATAATCAAAATTTTAAGAGTCACCTATCAGGTGTCACCAACTTGATAGATTGTTGGCCCACAGCTGAATCAGTCGACTAAAGGATATGAAATTACTACATCAAATTTTACCCCTTCGCAGAACCATCAGTCAGTAATTTTTGTGTAATATCCATGGGTGGCTGCACCTCCCTCCGGCCATCACGTGTGTAATAATAGTTGTGAGCATGTCTGAAAAAATATTTAGCTAAAGTGCCAGACCTCATAACTCACGAAGTAATCGATATTTTTCTAAAATATGATATGAATATGCTATAATTTATTAAAATAAAATATTCATATATTATGTTCATAAAAGATAACAAAGACTACATTAGTAATGGTCGAATTTCAACAACGGGGCTATCTCTAGCTTCTAGTAATATTGTAAATGCGAAAGTAACTCTGTCTGTCTGTTACGCTTTCAGGCCTTAACTACTAAACCGATTTAAATGAAATTTGGTACACAAATAGTTAAGGGCCATAGGCTACTTTTTAATGAGAAAAAACAGTTGGCCTAAATACTGCGCAATGTCCCTATTCCACGCGCACGGAGTCGCGGGCACAATTAGTTTATGATAAATGTAAAGGTATACTTGTGCGTTACTCCATCCGGAAGTTGCGGTTGAGGTTGTGTCCTAGCAGATAAAAAAGGCTCGAATCGTAACGCTTTATTATGATTTCTCTAAAATGGTAAAAACAAATATTGATTAGTATCAACAAAATACCAATATTCATTACGTAACAGTTTAAAATAAACACAATACCCACTCCTAAAAGAAAGTTTCTAAGGATTTGTAGACCCAGTGAAATATCACGAAATTGAACCTTTGATTTAGTCATAGTTTCACGATTTTCTCACTGATAGAACACCACTGATAAACAAGATTTCTTATTTCACAAAATTATGACATTTTCCTGCTGACATTGACATTTTAAAAAGTATATTTCTTCCTATGCAGTGCAGCCAGTATTAAGCTATTAAAAAAAGGATAAGTCAAGTATCATTTAACATTGTGTAAACTCTTAGTTTCAAATAAAAACAGTTCATGGTTAAGTAGTTCTCAATTTAACCAAAGAGGACATAGAGACTTAAACTAAGAAAAGCAGAGGCTGGTCTTCTTGATCAGTTACACTTATAATATTTAATACACAATGTTCGTTGATGGATTTTGGTGTCCTCAATTTCCGCGTCGTGCGCCTTTATTATATCACACGTGCCTACTTTGCCTTAGGGATAATCCGCCTAAAGAGGAAAAAGAAAGTAGAAGACAACGTAACGGATTATATTTGCAAAGATGTTTTCGTTCCTGAAGACGTTATGCCAAGAAGTTATTCGTACTCTTTTGATAATGTAATATAGCTACAATATCTCAACTATTATAAGATTACAAGTGTTATTCCTTATTAAAGATCTTATTCGGTTGAGCTGACTTTAAAATCTAATTTTGTAACTAAGCTGCAAAACACCACATTTATTATACCCAATTTCCTTTTTTAAATTTATGACATGTGATTATTTTCGAAATTGTAAAATAAATTGAATAATGGTCTTAATACTTAAATCTAGTAATTTCTACAAGTGTTATAAGAAAAATATATTAAGAAATGTGAGTAAAGGTTAAATATGTAACTTTTATTATCAGGTTTTCATTGTCGTTCATTGATATTCCGCCAATGCCCAATGCGACACCTAACATGAGACAGTATTATTAATTGCGGATGGGTACTGATGGTAATGGTTTTTCTACAATAGGAACTGATATCAGGTGCAGTGCAACTATTCGCGTAAGCATCACTTATTGTCCTTTTCCTTGATTTTATTTAGAAACAATTGCGATTTACACTAGCTCATTGTTACAAAAAGAAAACGCTTGTTTTTTATACCAATTATTTATGTAGCCCGAAATTTAACTCACGGATAGCATCTTGAAGCTATCAATGACAGCCAAAAATAACTTCGGCTATAAAATAGTAGAGTGAAGCAGTTGCGACTCCGTAAAAGTAACACGATCACTCAGAACACTGATGAGAAATAAATTTATTTATGCTTAGTTTAAAAGTTAAAAAGAAAAAACTTTACCAAATAATATATATATATATTATTTTTGCAGGCGTTTTTTGCGTTCAGAACTCGCGAAAATTCTTCTAAAACAGTTCCATTTCCAGACCTCCATCGTTTATTTAACAGGTAATATCTCACTTACTTATCATGTGTACGATAAAACCTTAATACAAGGACAGTATATATTACTTGTTCTCTTCACGAACTACAATTAAATCTAACTAGATATTCCATTGCAGCAAATTAAAAGACAATGTGTTGAAGAGTTTTTGTGTACCCACATCTACCTGCGAAACTGTCCTAGCCGGTAACCCACAATCTGTGGATAGTCACGATAGTTTAAGGTACGAATAAAGATTTTAGGATAAATAAGTAAATATAAATTTCTCATCTTAATGCGTCTTAAAAAGTCTTCTGCACAATATGACAATATCTTGAATTAATTAGCAAGCATAAAATTCGTGGTATGTCCATAAAATCGACATTTTATAGCTTCTATCATTATTTTCAGACGTGACGTAATAAAAAAGTGGGAACAAAATCCGGAAATGAACCCGAAAACTCACCCAACTATATTGCTGGGGATAACGATGCTTGGCGAGGTCAATAAGACCTAAGTATACTTAGGAATTTTGCACATGTTTCTGAAATAATAGACATATCGCAAATAGATGGTCAAAAATTTGAAAAAAAAACTGTTCTCGCATTTTTTGCAACCTAAATTTGAATTTAAAATGGATCTCTTTGCATTAAAATTTGCCGTTTGCTGAAATGATGTAATTATAATGACATTTGAATAATAACGTAACATAACATTATTGAAACAAACAAATGTGAGTTCAACTACAGCGACCAATTATTTTATCTAGCGCCAACTTTGGTGGTATTAGTGTTCAAATGGTACCTCAACATTTAATTAGATGGCGCTATGTTAGCACAATACTCTTCTGAAAAATCACCACAATCTTACAAGACAAGGCAGGGCGAAGCTCGATCACCCAAGAACTTTCTTCTAAAAGAAAATTGGTGGAGGGGTGGAAAAATTAGGGGCAGCCTTCTGGGCGTCAAAGTCAACCAAAATACGAGCAGTAAAGAGATGTTTGGGCAATATAAATTTTATTAAAACAGACTTTTACTAAATAATAAGATATATTTTAACTAAATATTGAACAAACTAAAGTATTGTCCTGTCTTCATTTTTTTTAATCTCAAAATGTTCGTTTTTTAATTAAACGAGGTCACTTGGCATCATCAAATCGGCGACTTAGTGACCCGAGGGCCATGGGCGTAGGACGCCCAATTTTTCATTCCAATTTTTATCCGTTCACACCACTTACAATATGTTTTTCACTTTCCAACTTTCTTATTTAATCTTTGGTGTTAATAATAATTACAAAATAAGAAAACAACCTGTACAAAGTAACATTTAAACCAGATTAAAATATATAAATGAAGGTAACATATTAAATTAAGCAACAATAATTTTACACCACAACAAACCCTTCTGGACTCGTTCTATTTATAAGCTAATGTAATGTATGAGCAAATTAAAAGTAACACAAAAATCAACTAATCGATATATCCCTGTCACCGTAAAATTGTAATCATCGTTAGTTCATAATGTCACTAGCGAACTAAACGAAACGTTTGCAATTTAACGTGCTCTTCTAATCTATCGACGTCAAATCGTAAACTTTCATCTTTCCTTGTTACTACAGCAGAAAAAGAAGGCTTATAGGCTGAGTTTTATCCAAAATGAAACCTTAAAAATATGTTTATTTAAGAAATTAAAATAGGTTTGTTACGACAAATAGTAGTGTAAAAAAAGTGTGCAATTAGTTCACAATTTTACGTCAGTTTATAATATCGCTAGTGAGATTATAAACTAACGATGATAATTTAACAGTGTCATATCCACTTACCACGTTTAACACCATAGTTAAGTTACATAAATAAGTACAAGGCAAAGGAAATTTAGGAACAATTATTATTAAACGAGAACAATAATTATGAACGTCGCAGACACGACATACGTAATAAAATATTTTTAAGGTTAAGAAACGGTATAAAATTATAGTACGTGAAGATAAATATTGCTCATAAGCAGTTAGTCTCTTATCAAAGTCCATGCAAAGAATAAAGGGCAAGCTGGCGACGATCTGACCATCGTCATTTTATAAAACCTGAAAGTTTATCTGATACAGATAAAGACAATCCCTAGTACACATCTTGGTTCTCGTGGTGGGTTACGACGAAGGTCGGATCGTCGGTGGCTCTTGGAATAATATAGTATATATGTATACTTAAATATTTGTGCATTTCAACCGAGTGCATATAAAAGTTAGGCCGAAGCTTTGAACTTTGTGATTTCATTTTTCGTTGAACAATTACAGAATTTGCCTAAAATTATTAAACTACGAGGAAACATTCGCGATCACTTAAAGTAACATCATGATGAATATAAAATTGCTGAATATAAAACTGTATTACTGCATTAGCGTCCCAGTACACAAAATGCCGTTTTTAAAATCTTTTATTACTCTATTATTACGTCCAATTTGGCGCAATCTACAAGATTTGAGACAGATACAAAAATATGCCGTTTGTATATATATGTCACCGATCGATTGTCAGAGCAGACGCTTTATAATTGAGTTAGGAAAATTCTAAGCGGTCGGCACATTCTCAGTTGAAATATTTTCGTACCTTTAGTAAATCACGTTATAAATTACCTTTATATACTGAAGTAAAATTAAACATGTTACTTATTTTGACAAGAGTGGGAATTGAAGACAGTGAATTCAACGGTATATGTTTTGGTTAAATAATTTTTACTGTGAAACCTGTGTTTTACAAGTTGATAATTCGTTTGGGTGATTTTTACTGTCCATAACCTGTCGGAAACTAAATAATTTGTGTTATTTTAGTTTAGCAACTATTTAATGCTACGAAAATAATTGGAAATAAAATCACATTTATTTGTTTACGTTTAGCGACTGACTAAAGAATAACTGGCAACGAATCAAAAAATGCGGGTCTCGAGTTTCGACCAATCGGAGTCAAAATTCGTTTTGTAGACTAAGCCATTCATGTCTATTGGATAAATATGCGCCTGCCTTACGCCGCATATTTGTAAAGTGCCTAGAAAAGAAACAGTACATTCTCAATATTTTGTTAAACTGACAATGTGCCGACCGTTTAGAATTTGCCTAGCCCGATTATAAAGTGCCTGCCCTGATAATGGGTCGGTGACATATCCACAATATTCATGAAATAAATTGAAATAGTTTGTTACAGTGTACATAAAGAAAGTGTATAAAATTAAATTCGCATGTTCTTTCCTTCCGTCCGTCTATCCTACTATTCTACTAATATAATAAATGCGAAAGTATGGATGTAAGGATGTATGTTACTCTTTCACACAAAAACTACTAAATTGATTTTAATGAAACCTTACAATAATATATCTTATACATCAGAATAACATATAGGCTATAATTTATAAAGATATTGCGTGAATTGTCTATAATATAACGATAAGAGTCAATTAAGGTGGAAAAAATTCCGCCATATGCGAGCTATTCTGGTGCGCGCTGTAAAAACCGTTAGTTACACGTATATAGTGGAAATGTTTACCTGATATAGTCCTACAAGAAAGCCTGCGACAGCATATATATATATATATATATATCTTTTATGTGTAAGCCATTATCGCTATGTGAACCATCTATTAATTATTATAGGGCGGAACAAAGTTTGCCGGGCGCGTTGATTTGTAAGCAATTAAATACATTTAAATAATCGTGTTTTTTTTTCGGCGGTAAAACGTCAAAAATTTAAATAAAGATAAGCAATAACATAAATACAACAGTGTTGAAATTAAAAAAAACAGTATATCTAACGTTCCTAACATTAAATACACGAATGTAAACATTTACAGAAAATACTGATCATAAGGTCGATTTCTTTGATATTGTGCCCATTAAAATTAAACAATTATTTTCTTATAGATTAAAGACATATTACAATTAACACTACATTTTGACACATTCAGAAACTATTAGATAACTTGACTAGCTTCATACTTTAGTACCGTTTTAGGACTCGAAACTTGCTGGAAGCAAATAATTAGAAGGAACCTTTCTACTAATCAAAGAAACAAATAAAAGGAATAAAAGATTATACTAGTACTAACTAAATGGTCTATAAAGGAATGGCATTTTCTATAAACTCTCAAATATCTATAAACGCTGACAGCTTCGCAACATTCAATACTTTGTAATCATAAATCATTCAATCATCATTAGTTCAACTCTAACCTTACGTAATATTTATAAATATAATTTTAGTCCAAGAATTTTAGACATTTGCTAGACATAAAATACTTCATGATTTTTCGATTGGATTATGCCACCTAAGTGTAAAACCGAGTTTGTCGCCCGAGATCGCGAGCGTTGGCCATCAAAGAGGTTTCTCATTTCAAATGTCAGATGTCAATAACTGTCAAATGTCGGAAACATAAAAATAGAAGTGAGTATAAATCTACTAATAACTTTAAGCTTTCGTGGTTCTTACCAATATAAGGTTTGTAGGAGACCGGATTCTTACCACTATTAGCCCATTTGAGGCCTTGAGAAGTAGTACCTATTTTACGGTAAAAAGTACTTATAAAAGTTCTCTTATGCTGTCCGTGTTGTTATGTTCCTTCCTGTACCTTCTGATGTAGTTGAATACTCTTGTCTTCACTATATCCAACTGTCTGTACATATCTTGAGTGAATGGATCGAAGTCTTCATGCTTTTTCTTGCGTCTGTAGATACCTTCCTTGTTTGTTAGCGCGCAGTCCATATCATTCTGGTAACATACAAATTAGCATAATCTTAACAATTGTAGTATTTTTTAAAAAAGGTAGCAAACGAGCAAGCAGTCCACTTCAAGCGACCGCCACCCAAAGGTATATGTGCAAAAAAATACGGCAATGTATCTGTAATACATTACCGTATTTTTTTATGGACAAAGGTCAAACAGAAAAAAAAATATTTCCTTATTTATCCCGGTCGAATCCTCCTCCTCTTCCCATCCATATTAGAAATGGATGGGAAGGGGGAAAAGGCAAATGAATTAGCCGTTCGGCAGCTCACTCATGCAACGAAACACAGAATTCCTCTACTTGACGCTTATCTGCTGCGAGGTCGTAATATTTCACTGGTGGACCCGGCCCATTCAAGCAACGGGTGTTGTTGATGACTCTACTTTTGTTAAAAAAATGGGGAGTTATGTGTTATTACAATTATATGAGGTGCCAGCTTATATCCTAGTTTTCCTTCCATACATTCTTATACATAAAAAACTGAGTAACAAAAACGTATTAGTACTTATTGATTACATAGCTTTAGGTTGTTAGTTGAACACTTTATATTTGATTATTTTGATGGAGATAACTACTAAACATTCACAACAGTCTAGGGAGTTGTCAGGCAGTGGTAAGGGCAGCACCAAAAGCTGTTCGTCAAATGAGCCAGCACAACTAGTGAAATACTATCACACAGGATAGGTGTGAGGCGAAGTATTCTGCGGTTTCTTTAATGAGTGAGATGCAAAAGGCCCAATTCTAATCCTCTTCCCCTTCCCGAAAGGATGGTAAAGGGAAGAGGATTTGTCAGGCAAGGGAAGGTAGTAGGAAATGGAAATATCTTGTATACTTTTGGGTAGCAGTCAATTACTATCAGGTGAACCGCTTGCTTGTTTGCCTCCTTCTTCTACAAAAAAATGCATATGCTTAATTTATAAAAGCAAACTACTTTCCTGAAGTACCACCATACTCCAAAAAGTAGAAGAGATAAAGATTAAGAGGAAATTGGGTTGGCAATATGCCAGATAATTTGTAAAAGTGTTACTAAATATTTCTAATGTGTTATAATTGAAACACTTACCTCTGTCAAAGTATAATTTAAAAAATTCAGTATTCCTTGTAATGTATTTTTCGTGTCCTTCACTAATGTCTCATAAAACACTATGTATGCAGGTCCTGGAAATTTTGTTAGCCATAAATTGTGCAATGACTCCCATGTTCTCAGCTGTGTTGAAACATATGAAGACCAATCTGGAATAGAAATTATATTTCATCATATTTTTTTATATAACATTTCAAAAATCAAAAGTTTATTTAGGGGCTTGTTCAATGGTAAAGACATGAGAAGGACTTAGCTCACTGTCACTTTCACAAAAAAAGATTAATTTCATATAAATTAGTTGCGATTTGGATAATGCATGAAAAATAACAATTATGTTACAGTTAAAGAGAATGTTTAATAATCTAAGTAAGATTATTAAACATTCTTTTTAATAACATTCAGAATCTGAGTCTGAATTGGTTAGAGTAATGATAAGTGAAAGAAAAAAACAATAGAACAAATTAAGGCTGTTGAGCTGAGTGTAGAAGAAAATAGAAGGAAATTAGACAACATTTATAAAAACTTCCTATTTGAAGATGTCAACAGTCAAAATGTTTACTGATGTATTGCGCATAATATGTAAAGCAACATATGTTTTAATTTTTATGTATTATACAGTGTGCAACTTGAATTTCAGTCAAACCGAATAATTCGGTTTTGTGAATCAATTTGCATTTGTATAACAATAATGTTAATAAATAAACAAAAACGATTAACAATAACATACATATAATCTTATTTCGAAAAAATGAGATCATATATAAATTTAATTGTATACATAAACACCAAGGGGTCTTAACAAAAGGCAAGAATATTAAGATTCGATACAAAGCTGATTGTGTTTGTTTTTTTTTGTTTATCCCAATTAAATTAGAAAAAAAGAGCTTATGAACTGAAGATAGATACTAACCGGTTTTCTTATGTTCATGGGACTTTTTCTGGAAAGCTGATTTTGGAGCTGTACCAATATGGCCTTTGTGGAGTCTATTAAAATCTGCCTGTAGCGAAAAGTTTAAGTTGTTCAAATTAATTAAAATATTTACATGTACTTGGTTAATTATTCATAATTATTAATTAGTTCGTTAATGTAAAGTAAAGCTATGTATATACATTTTTTTTCAAACATAATATTATAGTAAAAAAATTGCTAAAATCAAATATTTACCTATAATAGCAAAAGCTATAAGCTATAAAACATTGTCAGCAGCACAAAACTGAAATTAAAAAAAATAACAAGGAACTGGTTTAAAAGTACACATGCAGGAAGTTTATAATTAGTCAATACAATATTAAATGATTTTTTAATTTCATCAATGAGTACACATTCAGTGGACACAGATTGTTTTGATATTGCTCTTCTATAGTATTTTCTTTATTTACATAAATGTAAATTATAATGTGTGACTTAACAACAACACCATATAATTTACTTCATAAGCTTTCCCAAATTTTCTTTAGGTTCATACGAGCTCTTTATCACAATATTTGATTTTACAGAAATAAAAAAATCCATCATCTCCACATGTACTTAGTTACTAGCCTCAAATGGCACATGATAAATCAACCCCATTTCCATTTCTAGTGTCACATACAACTATTACCATTATTGTATTATGAATATACAAGGTTTTTTTTTCAGTTGAATAAATTTTTAATGACACAAAAACTTTTTCATTAAAACCTCTAATTATTGGCAACTTATATTCATGGATTAGACATCACAAGGTAACATAAAAATTCAATATCAACTATTAATGTAAGAGCCAAGCTAATATTCATATAAATTACACATTGACAAAGTTATTACAATAATTAATAAGAAAAATAAGTGTAGTAAGTATTAATACCAATATTGCATCTCTTGGATTCCTTATTAGTAACACAGCAGATTTGAACTTATCCGGCTCAGGTGGTGGGGCTTCATGTGTTTTAACAACAAGTACTGAGCCATCGGTGATATTTTCAGCAGGAAATCCATGCACTTTTAGACCAAAATCCATATAAATTGAGCCTGTTACTATACCTGTAAAAAATGTTTATAAATTAAGATAAAAAACTCATATTTTATCAGCAGGTGGGTAACCCACCTCTTAAAGTAGGAATTACAGGAACCTCCCATTCTTTGTTAAATCCTTTTTCCTGCCTCCTCAATGAATGTGTAGTAGTGGTAGGCAAGTGATAAATGCTTTTCAAATTGAGGAATTGCCCAAAATTTGTAAAAAACTGAAGGGATTTCCATAATTCCCTCTTTGAGGTTTGTTAGGTTAACCAACTCTTCCCCCTCCCCTCCATCTGCACTATTATTACTGGGCAAAATTGTAAATGTTGACCGCCAATATAATGTTATGTTTACATTTCTTTTTAATTTTTCTCAGGAATACAGTATAATAGCAGCATATTTCAAATTTATGTTGTAAAAGTGAGTCGCAGTCATGGTAGGGAAAGCCCTAGAACTTACTTACAAACTAGATACTTACCAGTGACTTGCTGCAAAAGATACCTCAGCCAAGTATTTCCACTGCCAGGGTAAGAAACGAGTGCCACTGCGTATGGCAAAGGAGGTGATCGCCAGTGTAACTCCTTACACCAATTTACACTAGGCGCATGTCGTAAGCCAAATTGGCTCATGTAACTTTTACCGTAATAAACACTCTTCGCATCATGCAGAGGACTTAACATGAATAAAATAATAGAAAAATAGAGAAATACCAGAGCAGCCGCTAACAAGAAAATTGATTTTCGCGACATTATAATCTCGGCATTGGACGTGGGCTTTATAATTCATTTGTTAAAACACAAGATTATTTCGGAGTAACTTCACATCAGGTTTTGTTTATACATTAATTTTATACACTTATAATAATTTCTGCAATAAAACCATTTCATTACATATTCGTTTATGGAGAATGATTGATATATACTTCACTGTCGGCAGATAAGGAAGGAAGGATTTTGGATAATTTACCAAAATAATAATAATAAATCGGCCTTTTTTTAAAATGTTCCCAACTGCAGGGGCACAGGCCTCCTCTCCAAGAGACAGAAATTCGCCAAAATACTTATTATAAATTTATGACTTAATAAATTTTGAGCAATTAAAGTTATTAGGTATACCGACGGTAAAAGCGCAACATACACACAAATAATATGACAATGACAAATACTGGAATGTAACTGATGAACTGTAACTGACTTCATTTCATATCAGGTAGGGTTGCTAGACAACAGAAAATAAAAAGTAACAGTGGCAGAGGTAGGGTAGAGCACGCAACATCTGTTGCACTGAAATACCACGACCTCACAGAAAACAGGCGTGAAGTAGAGTATTCTGCGCGTCCGCAACTCAACAAATGCCGCAGGTCTAATTTCAGTCCTCTTCTCCTTCCCACGAATAATAGCGTAGTAAGTTCCTTTTAATTAATTATGAAAAAAAATGGTTATTGTGGAAAAATCATAGAAGATAAATATATGTCATCCTTGACTTTTATTTAGCATATCTAAAGAGCTTCTTTCATAGATAATTTTATTGGAGTTGATAGTTATAGAAACTCCTTAACAAAAAAAAAATAAAAATAAACTTTAAATTATATCAAATTTTAATGTAATTCTTATAGTTTAGCCTACGTATGCGAAGAAAGCAAAATTATCCTATTTTTAACCGACTTTTTCACACACATTATTAAGAGTAATTCAAAAACTAATTGTCAGTTTTTGATTTTAAAAAATGGGACCACATGACAAGCACCACCAGCAAAAAAATCATCAAAGTGGGTAAATCAGGAGCGGAGCCATGAATTAACAACCACAAAAAATGTCTTATTCACCAGATTAGTTTCATATCAAATTTTCAATCATTGCTTAGGAGTACTAATTAACTAATTTTAATAGGTTTGTAGAACATTGCTTGCTGACTTTCGTTGACGATGTTTGAAATTCTACAGCTAAGGAAAGATAAAGAATATAAACATTATAATACCTTGTTAATATCAGTTATATATAGTTAGTATATTTTATATTTATTTAATATAAGTTCAATTAGTGTGTAATCACCACACCCAAAATATTAACTTCTCATTCAAAATGCGTCAACAATATGCTTATTTATTCTTTCTTCCTTATTCTTACTTTAATTTATCTTCTTGCATTCAATTTTCTATTTTATTGTTGAGACCGCAATTTAATTTTATTGATCTCTTATATATTTTTGGTTTCTCTGTTTTGAGAGTATAATTGCAACATTAATGCGTCTTATCTTTTGTTTCTCTAATGTAGTTGACATTAGAGAAACGAAAGATATCAAGTGCTTCTTTTTCTTTCCTTTCTCGTTTTTATTTACTTTGCCAGTTAATTTGTGAGTTTGTCACAAGTCCGAATTGATATTTCACAACGAAATTCGTCCTTCTCCTTGATTATCGTCCTGTTACCACACAATTTAGGACGTTATATGAGATATTCATAAATAGGAATATATCCTCTTTACTTATTATTATATTGATGAAAGTTATAATATAAATTATGGCTGATTATCACACTGATATCAATGGACAAGCTATCATAAATTTTTTAAAAAATAATGTCTACAAAGCCGAGGATGGAGCTTTGGAGGCGGAATTAAAAAAAGATTTTGTATTTGCTAAAAAAAAGAGTAAAGACACTAGAAAGAAACAAAGAAAAAAGAAATCCAAAACTCTAACCAGAAAAGAGAAAAAGGCTCTCGGTTTTTATGATATTCCAAAGAATGGGGTGAAATATGTAGATGTTTTGCCAATGAATGAGATATGGATTGACTACATTAGTGAATTACTTGAATTGAATAAGCCAGTGCCATCATGCAACAGTAAAGGTTGGCAGCAATTCACACAAAGTCTATATCGAGCAGACTTTCATGGCAGCCTCTTAGAAGTTGTAAGATCAAAATGCCCTAGCTATGTAGGGAAAAGGGGTATCTGCATCATAGACACAAGGAACACATTTAAAATAGTTTCAATTAATGATGTAGTTACAACAATTCCTAAACGTGAATGTGTTTTTGATATGTATATTAGTGAGATAAAAATAACCTTTTTTGGGAAGCATTTTTGTATTAGACCTGCTGAACGATCTACAAAAAAAATTAAAAGTCTTTTGCATCCTGATTTATAAAATATGATTAAACATAGTGAATATACATTTTCGCATTGTAGAAATGTGAAAACAGGTTTATTCCATTTAATAATTTACAAAACATGAATCAAATAAATCTGTAAAAAATTGTTTACAATAAAAATAAAAATAATATAAATTATTTTTCTTATATGTTTTTTGTTGACATTCTCAATAGTTTAGATGTTACAAAAAGTGGTTCGAAGAATATATAACCAAAACATAACATTTGAAGATTTTCCAAACACCAATTTACTGTATTAGAATCAGTGTAGCGGCAGGCCTGTAGGTTGGGTACCAAGACCTGGTTAGCAATAATTTAAAATTAAACAACCAAAAATGTTGAAGAAAAACATTGTGAGGAAACCAGCATGTTTTAGAACCACCAAATTCAAAGACATGTGATATCCACCAACCTGTACCCGTGTACCTGCATCGGACCAGCGTGGTGGATTACAGACCATTCCCTGTCTCGGAGAAGGAGACCTGTGTTCCTACAGTACTACTACATTGGGGGACATTCTAAAAAGGCTGATTTATTATTATTAAACAATTTTAAGTGTGGATGTACTACTATTGGCCTGTCAATATTTTACTGAATACATAACCATACCAAACAGGAACACCCGCTCTGCCAATTGCCTGTAGGTCTAAAGAGGACATACATACATCGCCTTTTATATAATTCGCTCCCGATTAACATGATAATAGCTACCGATCAAGCTGAGGCTCTCTTGGGCACCCTTGTATTGGAATGTGAGGGACAGCCCAACCCGAACTTCCCTTCGTCGGCCTCCCAATCTGGTTATAGCAATAGAGGAGCAGTCTAAGCCGAGGCTCCGTCTATGGAGGGTCCTCGGAACCCTTGAGCTAAGTTACTCTTAAAGAGGCTTAGGCGAAGCGACATCTGCGCCCTGCCGCCTCGAGCCCGGTGTAGCTGTAGATGCCTGTTCTAGGAAACAGTGACCAGTCGGTACAGAAAACGCACTCGGCTATTCCCCTCTAACCTCTCACTGGGAACTCGCGTCGACAGTAGTTAGTTACGGACCTACTTTGGCTGACAGCGACTAAAAAAATAAATATGATTAAGAATTGATTCTTATGTTTAAGTGCGTAAAATTATTTTTTACCTTTGTAGTGCGTTTGTTGTTTTTAAATATATTTTTAAGTCGGTTTTGTTTAATTTAATTCTTAATTTTTCTCTAATGTTTGTTAAATTGCTAACTCATTTTAATTGTCAGGTAGACCTATACTCCTTTTCATGAAAGAAGTCCCGCGGTGATTTTTGGAACTAAAATTGTAATGCTTTTCTTTACCCTATTTTCTCATCTTTTCCATGTAAGTACCTAGGTAGAACACAGCTTATTTAAGTAAATAAAAATATACTTTTTACATAACAGAAATATAGTAAATAAAAAAAGGTTATATGTCACGCGAGTACAGCGCTGCGTCTGGGGGACTTCTCTCATGAAAAGGACTATACTTAACGCGATGCTCATTTGCGATAGCGTCGTTTTAAGTTTATTTCCTCTGAACACCGCTCCTGGTAAACAATCACAATGGTTCTTTTTTGTTCGACAGGTAGTGCTTCTCATGTGGTCCCATTTTTTCTAGTCAAGATCCGACCAGTAGTTTTTAAGTTGACTATATTGACGGTTTGTGTTAAAACAACTGTATATCAGGCCAATACGGTGGGTACGTTGCTTCTCCGTCTCGTTAGATAAACGATCGAGTATCAAGCCAAGACCGTGAGTACGATTTTCGAAATTTTCTTTGTTCTGAACTTTTTTCATGTAAGCACGCATTTGCGAAAGCATATTTTTACGTTCTTCACTAGTTTGTTTTAAAATGGGTCTGGTCCAAATTTGAGATAGGCCTTCCGTCCTGTTTGTAGGTCTCATTTATAAAAAAAAATAGACGAATTAATAACCTCCTACTTTTTGAAGTCTGAAATAATTTATACCCGCCCGTCTGTGCTTTGTATCTTCATGATCTGGAGTACAAACAATGTTTGAAATAACCCTCATACTCCAGGAAACCCTTTTGACGATCAGGATGAGGATTCCTTCAATCTCATGGCCAGTGGTCTAATAGTAGTTTGGGAGTTGTGTCACCCAGGGTGATAGGTTTCCAATTATTTAATTTCGGGTGTCCCCCTTTTTATAAAGAAAAGTCATGGTCAAGCCCTTCCTTGGGTCTGGAAATTACTCTTGTCTAACACTGCGTAGTACCAACGGCACGTGACCCGCCGGGTCTGCCTGATTAGCTTTTATATATTGCCAACCATCAGGACCAAGTGCTGCAATAGTACGGGATTTCAGTTCACGGATCACTTTATCTCTAGTGAAAGGGGACAAGAAAGTTGGCATTTCTTGATGCGGTCGGTTCTACCTGAGCGAAAACTCGTGGCTAATAATCTTCACCATCTCTACGTTCAGCTTGTCGAGCAAATTATTTTTGGATCTATACTACACCATTTATGACTTTCCCGTATACAAACTAGCGCCATCTATACCAAGCATCGACAAACTTGTAACAAGAAATACCATTTTAATATAAAAAATAAAAAAAGAAATGCTCCCGAAAAACCTATAATTCTTCTCATATACAAACAAATACAGTGTAATCAAGGTAAAGCAAATAATAATATACAATGAACCAAAAACCTTTAATGGTCAGAGGACAAACAGAAATTGGTTATTTCCAAATTCTATATACATCCCCTCCACCGTCATGTTTTCTTCCCCTTCCCATCCTTTCCTTATAAGAAAAGGGTGGGAAGCGGAAGAGAACTAAAATTAGGCCTCCGGCACCTCACTCATCAGATGAAACGCAGAATACTCTACTTTACGCCTGTCTTCTGTGAGGTCGTGGTATTTCACCGATCGAGCCGGCCCATTCGTGCAACAGATGTTGTGGTTGCGGACTCTACCACAAAAAATGGATGTTGTAAGGCTTCGTTGCTCGCTGTAGAAGCGATGTGGTGTACCTCCCATTACATACAAGTCTACTGTTTTTGTGTACGCATAGTATATTTTCTTTACGTCCTGTGTTAGAAACATCTATACTACGTGTAATCTGTACTGTACTAATATTATTAACAGAAAAGATTTTATTGTATGTTTCTTCTGGATAAATTCAAAAACTACTGAACCAATTAAAAATATTAGATAATCTCTATTAAAGAGCGAGTAACCTAGGGTATATTTTATTTGTCTATCTATTTGTCCGAGCAAAGGTGGGACAGATTACTTGTATTAAATTTTTTATTACTTTGCTT
The DNA here is from genome assembly GCA_029849275.1 of Papilio elwesi. NCBI lineage: Eukaryota > Metazoa > Arthropoda > Insecta > Lepidoptera > Papilionidae > Papilio > Papilio elwesi. The sequence continues at coordinate 3,342,611 of CM056707.1, read as the reverse complement.
AAAAAGAGAAATTTTTGTAATTCTTAAAAGCGAGTCCTGGCACACATCTGTGGTTGATATTGCAGCCATCAACTATCTTCATTTCCTCCTCTGTCAATTGAAAATCCAAAATATTCAAGTTCTCTTCGATCCTCGATTTTGTAAACGATTTCGGTAACACTGGAATACCGCGTTGTACCTGAAAACAAAGACATTACAGCATTATATATATATATATTTCAGCCGGCGTATCGTCAGAAATTGAAGTCTGGTTCAAAGTGGCGCTCGCAAATTAAATTCTCCAAACAAACTACTTACTAGATAGCGCAATCCAATCTGGGCGCGACTCTTGTTGTATTTCTCGGCAATTTCGCAAAACTTTGGGTCGGTTTTGATTACATCCACACCCTGAAACTCCGGTCTGGCCTCCGAGATAAGACCTAGAGGTGTGTAGGCCACGGGTATTATGGACATTTTCTTGCAATAATCGACCAAGTTGTGAGCAGTAAATGTTGGATTTATCTAAAAGGTATATAATACACATATTAATGTTTATGCCAATACACGCATATCACATTTATGTGGGAAATGTTCTGTCTTTAAACGTCATTAGGTTGGGTGGCGAGCAGCGGTGGCCCAGTGCCGACTTAAGTACTGCAGGTCACTGGTCAGAACTGTAGAAAGTTATATTACTTGTTAGATAGAGATTCCTGACCCCGCGCTGTGTGATGACAGGGTTAAATACAATACCCGGCGATTGCCAGCAACATTGAGGTGTTGCTGGGGTACTTCGGGGAACTTGGGTGGCTAAAGTGATCCAAGCTCGCCGACACACGAAAAATACGCGCTGGTCGTGGAGTTGCCGAAAAGTGAGCTACTACTATCTAGTATTTTTAGATATCTAAGAAGCACAAGTGCCATTATAATATATAATGGAAGTCATATTTAAAATCCAAATACATAGAAAAGTAGAAAAAGCAGCTAAGCTTACCTCAAACTGGTTGACTACCGGTTTAATTTTTGCTGTTTCCAGTAGTTTACCTAACTGCTGTTCGTTGAAGTTGGACACACCAATGCTCCTGGCTAGACCTAGCTCCACAGCGCGCTCCATTCCTCGCCATGTCTCCGTATGCTCTATCCCTTCATCCTCACCTTTTGTCTAATAACATAATGTACATATTTTTTTATCCATACATTTTTCAATTGTGCATGACAAAAAATTGGAACAAGTTACAAGCATCAGTGTTTTCTTATAAATATGACATGGAAACCTTCATGAGAAGATTGAAAAGGTTGTTGCTACACCATCTTTCGAGCACACCATCACTGTTAAGTATTGTCAGGAGAAGGTTTTTAAGGAAAAAAAATGACTTTCTTTCCACTAAGCATTCACGACACTCACTCTCAAGACCATTCCTTTCCCGCTCCACTTAAGTGGCATGGATTATCGTGCGTTTTGAAAGTTGATGTAAATTATACAAATGGTGAAATAGAAAAAAATAAAGCTTAATTAATTAACGTTTAAATAAAATAAAAATCTCTTATAAGGATTTTTTGATCATTTAAGATGATTGAGTTTTATTATGACGGTCAATACTACGTTGTGTTGAACAAGTTAAAGATTAGATAAAATGAGCTACTAACACTAACAGATACTGGCCAATGAATTAGATACAAATCTACATAGCCTAGTTGTAGCCTTTCTAGAGATTCCTTGAGAGCTGGCACCACATCTTTCTCGGCATGTCTGTCATTCCATAACTGAAAAACAGAATATTAACATATAAACTCGCATCTTTTTTAATTATTGTCACTATTCTTCTCGACAAGCAAATTATGTCTGACCACAAACAAGGAACTACTCATACACAAAAACAATTGTGAGCTTATAATAATATTATTGTACAAAAAGAATTTATTATTTTCCATACAAGACAGGTAAATACTGCAATATTAATCGCTGCATTTCTAAATCCTAGGCTTTAAGAAACTTAAACCAAAGACAACAGAATACAAAATGAGACAGCTAAAATTGTGGTTTAAACTTAATAATTCTTAAGGTTTAGAAGAAAAAAACTGTGTCTTCCACATTTAAAATGTTCTTTAATAAAATTGTAATTCAACAAACCTTTGTTGTCACAAACAGATCCTCTCTCTTGACCAAACCTTGTTTTATTTTGTTACTGATACCCTCTCCAACTTCCTCTTCATTGTTATAAACAGAAGCAGTATCTATATGCCTGTAGCCAACCTCCAGTGCCCATTCAACTGCCTGACAAAACTGTCCCGGATCAGCTTTGCGCTATAAATCAAAATGGTTTCAAATAATAATAATACAATTTCATATTTTTTTGTAATATTTTCTTTGTTTTTATATTCAGTCATTTATACAAAAATGATTCAAGATAAATCTCTTATGTTTGTTGTGTCAAAATTAACATTTTGACATTAAACAATAAAAATACACATTATTTAAATAGCACCTTTACACAAATCTACAGCAAAAAATAATTAATGACAAATTGAGCTCTAATTTAGCTTTTAATTTAAACAAGCGTTTTAATTAAAAGTACACGCTAAGACAATAAGATAATTACATAAAATATGAACCAATAAATCCATCAAATCAACTTCGCCCAATCTGTGCAAACCAAGATTCATTTACTCTAATATATAATAGTCCTCTCTCTGTAATAATAATCTCTAATAGTCATCAAGTTAGAAGGAACAGGACATAATATACAATACTATACTATTATCTTAGTGATTTCAGCCTTATTATAATACAAAACTAAGTTATTGCATTTATAAATCTTCAGTACTCATTTTTTTACTCCATACTCATAAGGGTTATATATCTATAGCATATATCTAGTTTCCAAAATAAGAAAAAAATTGACAATAAGCATAGATATTATAACAGCGGTACAGCCCACAACTACATCCACTGGATGAATGGGCTGGCACACCAGTAGTACATTCTCTACAGTAATAGTACAGAAGACATGATGCAGAAGAGTGTTAAGTGTGAAGAATGAGAGGATGCTGCCATCCTAATTCTAGTTCTCTTCACCTTCCAGGAGCAGAAACATGATTTCATGGGGGAAGGAATGTTGAGGAAAAGAAAATATCCTTTTTCCTGTGTTAATTAAAAGTAGGTAACGCATCTTCAACCCATTAGCTTGTTGCAGATGCCTACAGTTAGTGGTGACCGAAAACCAAACAAACTACTTGCTTGTTTGCATGTTATTCTTTTTATACAGAATTTCATATACATGACAAATTGATTGTCACCTTAGAGTTGTTATTGGCACAAGCCGACCTAGCATCGCGAACATGCTGTGCATGTGGGTTATGGTCCATGTTCAAACCTAACTTATTCCGTGCTAACCTAATGTGACCATATCATTTTTGCATACACAACTGTTCAGAAATTTGAAACCCAACTAAATTTCCACCCCTGAATTGTAAGGCCACTAACATTTTTATTGAATTGATGTATTGGCTTATGAATGAAAATATTTATAAATCCACGATGTAGGTGCTTGTGATAATATTTTAATTGAAGTAAATTGACATTGATACTGAGTTTGAAATTTTTATGGAATTAAAGTATCAAAAAAGTTTACAAATACAAAAAGAAATAATAATTATTACTTCTATTAAAATTACGTACCGCATAAGTTCCAAGGCCTACTATAGGAATTTCAAAACCACTATTAAGTTTGATTGTGGGGATTTTAAGCACCATTTTGCGCAGCCGCCGATTTATTTTGATACCAATATTAAATTTGTCTATATTTCCAAGAAATATTCTAGTACGCACTGGTGTCGACCAAACAAACATGCGGTTAATACAGCAGAACGTATATTCAGCGAAAAGTAATCTCTTATCTGTATATAGATTTTTTTCTGTTCTAATAATTAATTTCTAGGTCTAATAATTTACTTCAATAAGTTGTTTGGATTAAAGTATAAAGAAAATATGACGATTTCTCAGAGCAAAGAGCATATACAATATGCCTCAGAGTCACAGGCGAATTGTACTAAAAGAAATAATTATTTTTATAATAAAAAAAACCTTGATTGACCTTACTAAAGCAAGCCATACCTTGGAATTTGAAACTGTCACAGTCACAGTGTCACAAACAATGTAGTGTAGGTCAATAGCCAACAGTGTTTGTTAGTTTTTGTAATACCCGGCTGTATTGAGCAATGAGTCCGACCCATTGCCACTTAAGTTTCGCAACTCTTCGAGAATGTCCTATATTTTGGTTCTCCTGCGGATCATGTAATTTCTGATGCGATACGGCAAAGAGACTTCGAGCAATAATGCCAACTAATAATGCCAAGCTCGCATTGATTCATACTTAATTCATTAAAAAAATAATTTACTCATTACAAAAATCCTCTGCTGTTGCAAGGTCTAAATAGCTTATTTTTTTCTTTTATACACACTTTAATTTAAAATGTAATTATAAAAAAATAATTAGTTCACTAGAGATGAAAATATTGTATACTAGCTGTTCCCCGAAGTTTCACCTACCTGCTATTTTACTTAAACGAAATAATGTAGGGTAGTATTAAGTAGGTATTACCTACTTAATACTACCCTAACCCCATCATCATCTCCCTGCCCTTTTCCCGCGTATGTGGGGTCGAAATCACCGTAGCAAAGCTTAACAATCATATATACGTTAACGATTACTGTAGTATCCTCTTTAGAGTGAGGTAGTAATAAAAAACCTCGGAGCAGATTGGTCTAGTAAATGTTTTCTTTTTAATATCGTTATGACAATCGGCCATTCGCTTGTCACCTACGAAATCGGATAGAACGGTCGCGAGCAATATGTCTGTAATGTTCTCTTTTATTCTTTTATGAAAATATAAGGTGTACCAAATTAAATCAAGACGCTTATTTTAAAAGCGATCTCATCAAAACGACTCGTAAGAACAGCACTAAATACGCCTTTGGAAAGGTTTGCTAACATATGATTGTTTAAAATGTAACGCTAGTCCATACCATATAGCTATATAGGTTCTGACTACAGTTTTTACGGCCACCCGTCTCCCTAACGCCAACTCTGCTCGGGAATAATAAGACTGAGATTAGTGCGAACAAACGCACAGACAGACAAAAATTCTAATATTCATTGTTTTGGGTTTTGTTTCGTTTATAAAATATTATTATTATCAAAAAATACTAATTTCAGCTTCACCGGTAAAAAAACTAAGCGCTAAAGTAAAAAAAATACTATCAATAATTTCCTACTAAGTTATCAAAGGTATTGTACCATAGATTGTGATTTTTGCTAATCTGTCAAATCAACTTGACAGTGACAGTTGACCTTGAACCAAGTGAACAAACCAGAACGAACCAAGAACCAGGTACGAAGGAAAGGAAGGGCCTAAGCGAGTTGGGCGGTTGGTCGGAGAGTTTTGTTTTGATTTAAAATTTGTTTTTTCAAACCGACCAAAAGTTAGTACAACATAAAAAATTAAAATGATGGCGTTAAAAGAACGTGAAGAACCAGCTATATTAGCCTATGAAAGTTTTTTAAAAAAGGATTACGTCTCTGCATTTCAATATTTAAATGAATTGGAAGGTCTTGTCACCAATACAAACCTCATCAAGAGAGTGCAGCAGAACAAAGCGGTAGTGGAATTTTATGGCTCCGATTTAAAAGATATAGAGAAGTTTAAAAGTACCACAACTCTTTTAATTGACTTAACATTTCCTGACGTGGAAATAAAAGATTTAAATTTACCTTTCACTCTCTATAATTATGCCGTACTTCTTTATCACTCACGACATTATTACCAGTGCACCATTGTGTTAGAGAAGCTGCTAATGACAAATAACATCAATGATGTTAAATTGTATCAACAAATTGTGCTTCTGCTTATGGAGGCTACATTATGTAGGCGCACGTATGACAAAACATTGGAGGTTGCCAAAACATATGGAGAACCATTAAAATCAAACAGTGAAATTAGTCCGTTATTTGAAAGGCTTATAAGCAGAGCACAAGTATTTGTGGGTCAGAAAATTAAATTAAAACCAGACTGTATTGAGAATGTTTTCATTATAGCCCAACAGCAATATCTTAACGGAGACTTAAAAGAATCTGCTAACACTCTAGGACTTTACAAGTCACTTAAGTTTAATTATGATGTAAAAACTCAAGGTGAAGAGATTTGGGCTGCCATTAACAATAATCTTGGTGTTATTTATTTGTCAATTAAAAAGCCATTTTTGGCAGCAAAATATTTTCAACATGCTGTAAAAGAACATTTCAAAGCTATGGAAAGCGAGGACAGGGAGCGGTTAATAGACTGCAAGGATAGACCAATTTATGTCTATAATTTAGGGCTGGCGTTACTTGCAGCTAATAATGCTGAAGGTGCATTTGAATGCTTAGTAGAAGCTGCTCGACATTATCCTAATAATCCAAGGATATGGTTACGTTTAGCAGAGTGTTGTGTGAAAAAATGTTGCAATGATGATGCACACCACTTTACTGTAAAAAAACTTGGTAGCGGACCTCATACAAGGATCCTGTTGGCAAAAGAAAAGTCAGAAAAATATTCAACATCCGGAGTATCCTTTGCAATTCCATCACTGTCACTAGAGTTTGCAGCTCTGTGTTTAAAAAATGCAGTATCACTGCTCCCTAATCAAGAGGTACCATCAGATATAATGGCCCCAATATTTCAAGCACCACCAGGACCACCAATTAGTTGGAAACAGTGCTGTGAATTAAAGAATTCAATACTTGTACTCCAAAGCTATGTATACCTAAACTTGAATGATCCACAGTCTGCTTCAATGGCAGCTATTGAATTATTAAGGCAACCAGATGTTTCTAACAGTCATAAAGCTTGGGCACACACATATGCAGCTGAAGCACTAATAAACATGGACAACATAACAGATGCAGTGGAACATTTACATCCTCCAATGATACATGATCTTGTATCAGTACTTCCATACCAAATGCGTGACTTAATTGCTGTTTCTGTTTGGGCAAAAGCAGCTGTTTGTCACATACTTAGAGGTGATCTAGTAACTGCCAGAAAAATATTACTACAAATCAATTCGCCACGTGTGTTACCATTGCAAATGTACTTGGAGATTTGTACTGGTAATATTGAAAATTGTCACAATATTTTAAGAAAACTGAGATTTAGTCATTTATCACAATGACTTATTTATGTTATATATAATTAAAAATTAAATTATATATATGTTAGAGAATTTGTGTAAATAGTGTTCTTATAACTTTCTGCTAATAAAATATGTGCATAATATTGGCATTTAATTTTACTGTTGCCTCTTATCCAATTTTAAAAATACATAGTCGGCATAAAAAAATACCCTTACATAGTACTATTGTAGAGCTATTATTTTAAAATAATGACTTCTTGTTAATTGTAAAGTAAAAAAGGACCCGATATTCCCTTTTATATTTTTCGTATAACAATCACTTTCAACAAAGCAGATCATGGTTGTATTAATTTATTTCATGTGAAGTATGTTAGAGTGTGACAAGTAATATGACGCAGCTTAAGCTATGCGTTCACGCCCTTTAGCGAAAAGGGTAGGCAGGAATCACGGATTTCCATATTTTTCGATCCTCCTTGGGAAGAATAATTGAATTATATGTCCATGGCGAGTATCAGAAATCAGCAGTATTTCTTCACAGAGAAAGCAGCTACTATCAGAAGCACGAAGTTTTGTTAACATGTTTTTGCAACCAAAATTTAAAAAAAATATTCAAAATCATTTTCTCGCAAGTACGAAGTTCACAGTAACATTGAAATTTTATAATTTGAAATTGTGTCTCTTCCTCCTTAAAATTATAGACCCAGAGTTCATATTAGTCATTTCTTTATTTAATATTGGCAGAGACAGCAATAACAACACGAGCTTACAGAAAGCAGGCGTAAAGTAGAAGAATGCTTTTGCATTTCGTCTAATGGGTGAAGCGTGGGGCCCAATTTCAGTCCTCCTCCCTTAATAAGGATAGGATGGGAAAGGGAGAACGGGAAGAGGATTTGACGAGGAGGCGATGGATAGGAAATGAAACATCCTTTTTCCTGTGTATCCCCCTATATACCCATTCAATGTCCATTAAAGGTAGGCAACGTATCTGCCACTCGTGGTATACTTACTATTATTCCGTATATATTACCATACTCTTTGACTAACTAAATACTTCATACTTTTACTTATGTAGTTTTGCACGCTTTTCATTTTGTTAGATGGCGCTGTAATATGTAATAAATATTACAACAGTAATCGCTGGATTTTTTAATGAAATAAGTGGCTATGAGATTGTATATGCAATATATTGTCTTTTACATTATAAAGGCAATAGTTTATTGACACGCAAGCCAATCCAAAATAGATCATATAATGTCATCATCTAATTAAACGAATTCGGCACCTAATTTAACGTCTCCTCATTTTTAGTACTATAATTTTGTACTTAATTGTATTACATTACTAATAATTGTATTAAAATAAACTTCTCAAATGACTCGAAAAACTAAGCCTAACTAACATACAACCTCATCATGTAAAGTATTGTAAAAAGATCGTGTTCACATATTTGTACTGCATTTCTGAGTTTACCCACGCTTTTCTTTGTTGCCTTTAGATAGGTCAAGGTAAGGCAAGTCTTCGTGTATAAGGCTTTGTAAGGATCATTATTGATCCCAATCCAGTTCTCTCTCTCTTCCGAATAAGAGTGACTCAGCTAGAGGCTAAAGAGGCTTAGTCTAGGCGCCTTCTGAGCCCTGCCGTCTCGAGTGTCCGATGCCTCTTCTAGGCAAACAGTGATAACTGAAAAGACAGCCACAAAAAACGAGAGACGAGTTTTATAAAATATGATGTTATAAACTAGCTCTGTTATATTTTTTAAGTGTTTAATATTTAAATCGATAAAAATACAATGGTTTTTTGCACTTTTTTGCAAGGAATTTGAAATTTTTGTGATTAATTAAAATTATGTTTTTGTTAAAAGCTTGTTGTTTCATTGCATGGTACGATAGATTGCACCACTTTGTGCACTGTAAAGTCGTAAATCGTGATGTCGAAATTTTCGCAAAGCGAAGCCGACCCGGAGTCGCGGGCACAGTGAGTCTTCCAATCCCGTAATAAAAATAAAGTAACGCTAACGGCCCGAGCTGAGGCTCCCTCTACGGAGGGAGCCCTCGAGCTTAGTTATTCTTATAGAGGCTTAGGCTAGGCGCCCTCTGCGCCCTGTAGCTGTAAATGCCTCCTCTCGGCAAACAGTGACCTTCCAGTCACAATAAAAAATAGTGTTGATAGTTAGATGATATATTAACAAACAATGTTTTTAATTGAATTCTAAACTAATACACGTGTAGGTGACATCACTTTTATGATTGCAAGATTATTGTTATTTAATTAAATAATATACATAAAACATAACCGAAATTAGGATAAAGGACTTAAAAAACTTACATTTTTATAAAATTTTGTCAATAAAGTTTGTTGCCAAATGCCTCTTTCATTTAATGTTTTGTGTTTTACTTTTGCGCTTTTGCTTTACAGCTCCATCAATAAAGTTATAATTACATAATATTTTACGCCATTACCAGATCGGTGATAAGAGATGCATAGAGGCAAATTTATAACAAATTAATTTCGATTCGTTGCCGATAGGTGGCGTTAATTATTTGTTTGTAAAACTAGATTCCGCTGTGGAAGTTCTTTTAGACTTAATGACTTTCGGCGTTGGGCCAAATTTCGATATCGCTTCTCGGCCTTTTGGCTAAGATCAAAGTGTAGTATCTGTTCTTTTCAGCTTAATATCTGAAAGTTCCCGCATTGCGGGACCAGTATATTAAACTGATTTTTGTGAAACGACGGGATGTTCGGGGCTCGCTCCACTCCCGTCATGGGTCAGCCCGGCATTGCAGTGCCGCCGGGATCGGCCCACTTATAACATTGAGATTGTGCTACTGTCAGAGTATTGAAGGAAATAAACATTTTGAGTAGTTCTTTTTAAGGAAAAAAATAGTTTTAAGCAAAATAATACACACATTCATTGTTCGACAATTATATTTGAATAACGTCAACATAAGTGATGACACAAATTTATTAATTTTCAAAGCGCAGTTATAATTGTATACGAAATTGATAAAGTCAAATTTATAAAAAAAACAAACAGCAGTAAACAATATTGATTATGGAATGTTAGTTAAGATCTGAATTTTTCAATTGATGTGAAATGAAATATTATAATATGTTGACCAAATACGTTAAAGGTTTTGTTATTAAAAATCTATGGTACCTAACTTTATTTGGATTTATTTGAAAAGTGGGATCAGTATCGAGCTTATTAGAACTTGTAGATTTAAACGTGTTATTTTTTTTATTACTTTTAATAACATAAATGGTTTATCGATGATAATGACAACAGAGATCTTAACGGGTAACTGCAGATATTAAACTTAAAATGCATTTTAAAGCAACAATTAATAACTTAAAATATTTTAAAATGCTCCTGAAACATTATTTTTAATACGACTGTCAAAATAATATTAAATGTACATAAACGGAATGAATTGAATAGATCGTAGATAGATAGATATAAGCAAAATAAAATAAAAATAAATGTTTGGCTATATAACTAAAACTGTATAAAACACAGCGTTAGTATCCTTTTAAAATTCACTTAATTTGTAACATGGCAATGGTAAAACTTGCATAATAAATATACAAAACTCATAACATATGCAATTAAATAGGATGATTCGTCTGTTTTATACTCCGGTAAAAATTATAATGTCGTTCATAAGTATAGAAAAGTGGAGGCAGAGGTTGGAGGCCTCCCCCTGATAGAAAAAGTAAAAAATATCTAACTAGGCTGTATGAATATCCAATCTGTTTCTTTGACGTTCCTAAATTTAAAAAGTGACACGTTGACAATATGCTATGTTCATGACTTTTTTTTAAATAAATTTAAAATTTTTCAAAATTATAAAAAAAAAACGATACGTTTATGCTAATTGAAACTTCCCACTAACTGAACCTAGATAAAGAAAAAAATGGGCAATATTGTACATATTAGCATATACATCAATCATCATCAACGTCTGTTCCCGTTTATCAAACTACTTTTAGGCTGCCTGTCCATTAGAAGCGAAGTGTGACTGCGATGCGAAGAAATATTATCCAATGGGATTGCATAAAATCAAGATTTTATGTTCTCCCCGCTCCAATAGACATGCAGCCGCCTTACAATCTGTAATTTATAGAAAAATGGAGTCACTATGTATGTTGAATTTTTGCATATGCAGAAACATATATATTTGTGACCTCAGATGAAGCTCATGTTAAGTCATCATGCCACTTATATTTCTGTACGTGCACATGTTTATTGAAATGTACTTTTAAAACACATGTCAATAATAATTGTAAAAAAAGCTTGTTTAACTAAATAAAAATTATCAAAGTCAACATTGTTTATGGTCATACCAAAATAAATGTACTGAAAATATAACTTAAAAATAAATATCCACAATACTCATTATCACAATCATAAATAAAATTACCCCAACAATAGAAATAATATGAATAACAATTAAGAAAAAATTGGAAAGATGTTTTCTGATGAAATCATCAATGCAATAAATACCTGGCAACAACACAAACGATCCACTTACGACAGTAAAAGCCCTATAAAAATATACTTGCGATGTCATTACACTGATCTGCTTAAATTAAACTAAATCTAAAAAACTACAAATACAAGTTTCTAGCACAGCTCAAACATAGGTTTGTACATCTAAATTAGGACCTGCCATAGCTTCATACAAAAGCTATAAAAATACAGTATATCATTTTTAATTTATAAACGGCCGTTATAGTATTATAAGCTTTTTATAGGAAACTTCATAAATTTTAATAAAATGACAGTGACATCTGTCAAATTGTCAAACATTTTGGCAGATGTCAAACACGTTACCGCGTTTCAGAGACAATACAAAACTTTTTGTTATTCTTAAAAACTTGAGTACCAAAGTACAAAATATGTGCCATCCGTTTATAAATTGACTGTAGCAAGGAACATCACTTCCATACGTAATTAAAGACATCCATGATGCTATCGTATATAGTGAAGGTGATAGCTACGTCGAATACGACGCGACTGAGTCGCGGTACGGTGCCTTTATAGAAACCTAATGGACCTTCGTGCTTCCACGTCTTTAAGAAGCAATCCCATGTGCTCTTATATTTCGCGGCTTCTAAGCCTTGCATCCTTGTTTTTACTACGTCGATTGGCGTGTTACCGAATACTGAAGCCGCACCTGTAGGTAAAATGATAAATATTAAAAAAAATCACGCTCGTGACCTGGAGGAGTAGCACAATTCTATATTTATCTTCGAATGTAGGTCATCGGTATTCATTACATCTTTTTTTTTAGCGTATCACCAAACTGGCTAGGCAGGCGCTCCAGGACCTCCATTTGCGAACACTCCCAATCATTTTGCAATACAAATTAGGTTTGTAACTTTTTATTCTTGTACAGAAACTAGCACTTAACCACAAGCTGAATAAAATCACCTAATGTTAAAAAAATCGTATCAAACGATGTAAAAAACACACGGCCTTAATATCAGTGGCAATATCGGGAGAGTGATGGTGGGGATGAAATTGTCAACCACTCTACACACATCCCTGCCAGTTAGTACGAAATAAAAATAAAATAACACGTCTTGTTACCACTGCAGTCACACGTGCACTGCCGGAAATCGGTTCCACTTCCCCGATATTGCTACTAATTTTAGGGCCGTGAGTAGCCGCCTTTATCCTGATCACAATTGGACGGAAGCGATGTCGACGGCAATGTATGTTGGGTAATGTTTTTTTTCTTCATTTTTAATTGGGAGAAAGTATGAGAAGTGTCAAAATAAATGTTCATATTTTTGTATTTTACCTGCAACACCACCGAACAGTCCGACGATGTACTTGGGCACCGGCTTGTCGCGGTCGCCGCCCTTGTACCAGTCCCTGAGCGACTCCATCACGAAGAACCTGATCGCCTGGTTGCTGCCCTGCTTCATTATGGTGGCCGTTACCCCCTTGTAAACTCCACCAATACCTGAAATTAGTTTTGATAGGTTTAAAGGTTGACAGTCTTCGATTTTTTTTCAATTATGTTTTTAACATATGTTTGTTATTTATGTTTTGTACTCGTATATTCTTGAACTCTATAACCGACGAACATGTAGACATGTGCAGATTTATGAATATAGAAGGGAAAGATGTTTGCTAGGACCTTGTCAAATGTAAATCCGTAATCCTTGTCTGCCGCTCTGGGCATGTTTGATAAATAATCACATAGATCTGGCAGACGTATAATGCGCGAAAAATATAATGGTGCCAGGATATAGAAACCCTACTAGGGTTAATTACATTATTATTCTCATTCGGTGTTTCAAAATGTGTCAGTTTGAAACTACAGCGTCCGGACGTAACGTCCGTAACGAAAGATCACAGTTACTCATTAACGACTCTATTATTGCATATATTTTTTATTATCATCGTATATATATAAAATTCAGTCGGTCGACGCCGGGCACATAAGCTTGTTATAAATACTTTGACCGGCACGCCAGTCGGGCGTTTATATTTTTATAACATTAATAGATATATAGATACCGATACTATCCATAGTTTAGTAATGAAATAAAAATAACCGCGCTGATGCAAACGCGCTCGCTACGCTAGTGGTAGATAAATATGTCTAGCTGGTTTACCTTCAAATTTCTTCGATTGCGAAATCCGTTTTCTACAAATAACTACCGTTAACGCGACAACGGTTAATCGACTCTGTTAATTTAAAGCGTGTGGCGGGTTTTAGGAGGACGTAGATTTTAAGTTTAAAGTAAATGAATGACATAAAAATACTTACAGCTATAGATCAGAGGTGTAAGCAGAGATAAAATAAAGCAAGACACACCGTATTAATGTATTTGTATCATTGTTTCAGTAGCTTACCCTCTTCCCTCACGATGGTCCTGACACCGTGGAAGAATCCTTTGAACCTGGGCTTCTCCATGCGCATGTCGTTGATGAACTTCACCTTGACGGTCTCCATGGGGGTGACCGCGAACACCGCCTCTGCCACCCCGGCCGCGAGCCCGCATGCCAGCTTGCCCGTTGTGGTGAGCGTACCACTGTCAGTCACCATGTACAGCTTAGCTTGTTCGAATACACCGAATCTGGAAAACATTGGAAAAACGTTTTAGAAGTTTTAAGAGAACATGTAACGGTAACAACTGTTTTGAATGATCGATTCTAAATTACTATGAACCTAACACCAGAGGAACTGGAGATGGGCTGTAACACTTTTAGGGAGAATACGCTCTTTTCTTGAAGGATCCTAAGAATTCATTTGAAAATACCGCGGTCACTCGATATCGGGTGGTACCCCGCTTGCTCGTTTGTCACCTTCTAGTATAAAAAAGCCGCTGTACAGATGAATGATTAACCAAGAATCACAAGGCAGTTTAACTGGAGCAAAGAGGTAGGTGTATTAGGATAGGAAAGTTTCCAACTCTGCATATTCCGGCACATTTTTCATGACAATACGTAAAAACGTGTCCGGAAAAGTTTTACACCTCTGGCCTAGTTGCACAAATTATGTATTTGTCAGTTCATTTACATACACAAAACAGGCATTCACATGTTTATTATAAGGAAAATAGTAAATAATACCATCGTTTCCTTGATAATGGTTAAACCAATGTAAAGTCAATTTGAATACAAAGATTGCTACATAGTACCAAACATGTTATTTAGTATTTTATTGCGTAAGTAATCGAATACTAAACTCAAAGGTACATGCGGTCCAAGATTTTAAACTTTACTGTGATATGAGTACGTCTTGACTGTTCAGTACTGCAATTGTTTTACATAAAACAATAAAAGATATTAGAAAACTCATGTCGCGTCCCTTCATCCCCGAAAGATTGCCGACAGGCAGGAAGCTGTAAAAACTGTAGCCAAAAGCTATACAGTATGGACTACAATCATACTGTGCCGACCCCATATGAGTGGGAGAAGTGCAGGCAGATGATGATTATGACGCCATTCCAAAAATAAGCCTATGGATGCGGAAAGTGGAGAATGTATGAGGTCTAATATGTTGGTAGGCATTAAGGAAGGCCTATGATACAAGCTGACAATGATAATGACGGTAATTAGACACTAATTGCTCTACAAAGAATGTGATTTTTTTTCACATAATTTTCCTTTTGATGTTTCATAAATCATGATATGACAATACGAGTATGCGATATAATAATATAATAATAAATGAGCCTTTTTTTAGAATGTTCTTCACTGCAGGGTCACAGGCCTCCTCTCCGAGAGAGGGAATGGATCGTAATCCACCACGCTGGCTCAGTGCGGGTTGGTAGATGTCACATGTCTTTGAATTTAGTGTTTCCAAGAAGACATGCCGGTTTCCTTACGATGATTTCCTTCACCGTTTTTGGAGCAGTGGTGATGAAATAAATTACACAAAGTAAGCGCCTGGCTGGGTTCGAACCCTCAACCTGAAACCTAAACCGCTGAGCCACTACTACTAGTGCAATATAATTCGTATATAAAAACTGTATTGTACGCTTTTGATATACTTTCCACTGTGTTTAAAGTCCTCTATTACCCGCGTGTTCGCCATTACACGCGAATTTTATTTGTTTTCAATATATTTCATGGACATCTATTGGAAAATCAAATATTCAATCATTAGACAAATAATCGTTTTAAATTGCAAATGTGTCCGTATTGTCATTGAGCGCTATCACGACGCGAGGTTGGTACGTTATGACATAACGGACCTCTGTTATCGCTCGCCGCGCCACTTCGCGGTGTCGTGAAGCGAACACATCGCCGCATCTAATTAGGTACTCCTTATTATTTGGAAATTGAAATATATCCTTAGTTATCGACGTGTACATAACTATAATGACATACTCTGTGTCCGTTGATCGTGTTGACTTGTTTGGTGTAGTTAAAAATACGATTGTTTAGACTATTTAGGCGTACTATTTATATATAATTTCGCAATTTAACTATCTGAATGTTGCTAAGATTGTATTGTCATAGTTATTATTGGAGTTTATATTAACCGGATTAACTGAAAACTATGAATGATAACAGGTATCGTCGGGGTTAGTAACGGGTACACGCGAACGATAACACTATCGTGTATCAACGACGATTCACCAAATAACGCTGCATATCTTTAACTAGGTAGGTGCCATCGTTCTAAGGACGTAACAAAATAAAAAATATAAGAAACTGCGCGAAAGAAGTGATTTAAAAGCACCATGTCCATAATTGAGAAGGACATGCTTTGCTTTGAAGGTTGCACATTGGTCTCTGGTTAAAAAAATAACGAGGAAAGAGAAATTAAATAATTTTGTAAAGATAAGTGTGTTAACCGTGGAGTTCCACTGGCATAAAATCGTACATCGATACAAACTTTATCTCTGTGAAAACTGAGATGACAACATGCTTCATATAAATGTTTTTGGCAGTGCAAACCCACGGTAAGAGACGATCTATAAATATATTAAAGCGCCAATAGCCTAACGGTAAGGGTACGGACTGAAAAACATGAGGTCGTTTGTTACAATCCTCCGTTCGAGTATTGTCGTGAAACATGTTTTATTTTAGCACAAGCTTAAGGTTACTTGGATATTAAAAGAAATTTTCTTAAATTAATTATTTTAAATTATTTTTTTATACTAAATATTTCATAATTTTTCAATACTAAGCGAAACAAAAACATACAGGCACCGCCCGTAACTTAGAGGGTTGGACACGAATTTTTATTTTGCACGGTCCTAACACATCTTTCTCGTATCCACATTAATCACGCATACATGCTAGTCGGATACTAGTACTCTAGTATCGCCTTTCTAGCTAATGTTTCCGTGTGCAAGAGGCAATCCCCATGACTAAGCCCAGGACATTGCCCCTTACCTTCCTGTTTTCAGGCTTAATATTTACAAATAACAAGCATGTACACTTCTGACAATAAGGTTAAATGTTGTCAGAAGTGAACATGAGTACAAATATTTACGACAGTCACGAGTGGTTATGAAATTGGAGCACGCGTTCGAAACAAAACGGCGCGCGCAAATAAAAACGCGATGACGTCATAGGTTTGTTTACACGTATTAATGTTATGTAAGCGATGGGGCTGTGTGTCTCGGTGGTCGCTAGGTAGGTGTAGGGGATAACATATCGTGTGTGGTATACATAATTATTGTAATTGTGTCCGGCGCCTTAGTGATTACCGTGTCCCGATGTATACCTTGTTACAAAGCAAGATGGAATTTTTGTACACAAATGTTTTTACGTTAAACTTCGTAAACTGTTCGTAAATTTAAACTTTTTATCATATTAAACAATTTCACATCACTTTATCTCACGATATCCAAAACACTTCAACATTTCCGATGAAAGTATGAAAATGTGATGGCCTAAAATGACGTTTGTTTGTATACAAAAATTATATCATGCTATGAAACAAGGTCTAGGTTTTTGCCGATGCGGTATGGATATTTTAAGAAATGAATAGATGCTATCCATTAAGTTAGCAAATTACATATATATATGAACAGGTACAGCAGCAACAATAAGATACTACAGGAGTCGTTTTCATACATAGAATTTGTTTAATATTAGTAAATATTTTTTCCCTACTGCAAACTGAGTGAGGATCAATCAATTAACGCCAAAAATAATAAATACGTTAAATTTACCTGACAGCAGATTTTGGTATGGAGCCATAGAGTAAGACACTGAGACCTCTGTAGAGTCCAAAGAAGCCATGTCCTTTTACGGTCTTCTTGACGCAGTCAAATATACCGGAGTACTGTTTGGTGCCACCTATAACAATACAAATAATTAATGCAATATTTATATAAAATAATATTTCAAAAATATTTAAGCGATGGTCTAGGGAATGGATTTATTGACAAAATTTTGAGCGGCAGGTAACTTGGAAAGAATCGTAGATGCGCAGAATTCTATTTAAAAAAAAAAGGTTGCTAAGATACCGCTAACAATGTCTCTTCAAAAAAGTTTATTTAGTCAAAAATTGTGCTGTTACAAGTCAAGATAGGATCATGCAATATAAAAAACACTTATCTGTGAATATCAGTCAAGTGACGGGTTTAAGTGTTTATTCAACAGTTTGTTTTTACAGATAAGGTCCTACACCTTCTAAGAGTGCAATCGTTTTCGGAATTCGGAAATTATTGCAACAGTGGTAGAGCGCGTGATAACGATATCTGTTGCACGAAATACCACAACTTCACAGAAGATAGGCATGAAGTAGAAGTATTCTGAGTGTCGTATTGTATTGTATGTGTAGGATGGGAACGGGAGGAGGATTGATAAGGTAGAGAGAGGGGGAGGGGGGGGGGCAAAGGTAAATAATTGGAGACGATTGCCAACCAATACGGGCCAGTTGTTGTGGTTAGTAAGATACATGCGATTCACGCCGCAGGTCGTGGGTTCGATTCTCACCCAGGGCAGACATTTGGGTGCATGAACATGTCTGTTTGGTCTGAGTCTGGGTGTAATTATCAATTTAAGTATGCATTTACGAAAAAAAAGTAGTATATGTAGTCTATTAGTTAATCTGGATGCCATAGCACAAGCTCTGTTTAGTTTGGGATCAGATGGCCGTGTGTG
This sequence comes from Papilio elwesi, assembly GCA_029849275.1. Taxonomy (NCBI): domain Eukaryota; kingdom Metazoa; phylum Arthropoda; class Insecta; order Lepidoptera; family Papilionidae; genus Papilio; species Papilio elwesi. Next base: position 3,323,874 of record CM056707.1, on the reverse strand, counting down.
AATATGTCCCATGTATTATTAGTACACGAAATTCCGCTTATTAATCATCACCACCTAAAGTCGTTATGCTAGTAGTACCATCGTGCTTGATTGTAGCATGTTGTTATGTTAGTGGGGACGGGGAGGAGAATGGGGCCTTAGCCGGTACCTACCGGTTACTCAACTACAGCATACGCCTCCTAGATTTAAACCTCTATATTATATACTATTAAGCTCTGCTTAGTTTGGGAGCAGGTGGCCGTGTGTGAATATGTCCTAGGATATTATTATATATATGCGCGTGCGCCTCCTTGAACTTAATGCGATTTATTGTGATCACAACTTTACAATATTACACTGCGGAAGATATACATAAGAACTATCGAAAAGTTCTTCAATGCAATGTAAACATATATAAGCCAGTAAAGAGACATTCACTTTAAGCGTTTACATGTAAAATACGCATTCACTTACATGTACATGCCTGAAGGTCACTTCCACTATCAATGTATTCAAGATTGTGATTGTTACATTGAATTAGACATACTAAACACTCAAGAAGGTCAACAACTTCTCGACTTCCTATAAGATATTAAATACGAAGATACAATAAACGTACCGGCCGGTGATAACGCATTGAAGAAACAAGAGGTCAATAACTTAAAATCTGAGATTGATGGTGTCGTATGCTTGTAAATTTAATAAGAGTATGAATGGTAGGTGTACAGGAAGAGTACTTGTGTCACGAAATTGAAGTACGTTAGTTCGCGGTAAGGTAGGAGGGGCTATTTACCATATCTCCACGACCTGTGCGTGAAGTATGATAATATTCTTTTTAATAATATAAAAAAAGTGATGTGGTTTGGGCACGGTGAATGGATGAATGAGAGATTAATGAAGCAAATTTATGTTGCTAAAGTGAGTGACTACCACTGTACATCCTCTGCAAACACTAGTTGGTAGGGGGTTTACAAGGAGAAATAATATCAATCAAATATGTTAATGCATACTAAAGAAGGGCAATATAAGTACCCATAACCAACAAACATGTATGCGTAAATGTATGGATGGACAAGAAACAAGAGAGGTATGCCAGGATTGCCCCAAATGTAAATCCATAATCTCTGCCTGACTACCCCTCTGGGATATGGTATGAGTTTTATTTTTTATTGAATGATGTGAACATGAACTGGATGCAAACCAACTATTTGAATAGTAGATAGAACCAGTTGTATCAAATGTAGTTTTGTATCAGATAAGATTACTGTTACTATGATAGTGCGACCATGATATGACAGCATATAACATTTATTGAGTAAATGAAATTTTGTTATTAACAAAAGCAAATCATTGCTGCATCTTAACTGACTACTTCAACATTTAAACATTAATTGCAACGGGATGTTAAATTGCTTTAAATTTATTACAAGAAAGTGGCTGTAGCTATGGATCTCATTCATTACACAAAAGACAAAAGTATTATCAAATACTTGCATGACTAGATTTGGGACTATTATAAAATTCTTTTACTTTATGTCATTGTTCAGTGAGATTCTAGTGCTTCTCAACAAGTTCTTAGTTATTCACTGGTCACATAGATAGTACTTTTAGTTATAGACTGCAATCCGCTATTGAAATAAGAAATAGTTTATTTAAAAAAAAAAACAAACTGACCATATGATTATCCTCGTTCATCACATTGATGACACTCATTAGTGTCATCAACATGGTGTCATTACACCATCAAAATTTTAGCCGTTTAGGCTACAGGGGGCCACAACATTGAAGTGCAAATGTATATAAGTATGTCTACATACATTTGCACTTCAACATACTTCCTTTACAAGTTAGCTAAATACTATTATTACTAATCATTAAGCCAATTTTCATAAAATAGATGAATACTATCTTTGAATTCCATATGGGATCCATTTAATGACATCCAGGAACTACAGATAAAAAAATATCATAACAGACTTATTACAAAACAGAGGCATTCAATAAAAAAAAAATTCTGTTTGATATTTAGTAAAATTCTTATTAGAATATTTTTAGTTGAAAGTTTCTTAGGATATAAACTTTAACTAATTACAGAATGACACTGTTTGGCAATGTCATTTTGATGATAAAATAGCATGGAATAAAAGCATAACCAAGGTAACACGAAGATTAATAAAAGAAATAAACAAAGCCAATTTTTTTGATTCAAAATAAGAATGTAAAGTTAAAACGTACTTTAATTAGAATTTTCAGTTCATAAAATCCATTAATATTTTGGTGGGAGAACTGACTTTTTTTTAACGAAGACCAAAGTCCAAATTAACTACGACTTAAATTTGTTCGTTGTACATAAGACGTTTATGGTAAGAGAATGAAGGTTTAATGATTATAACCTCGAATTCTATATATTTGGTAACATGACTCTAATTAGTAAAGTACGCTAGAAGACATTAATAAGAATGGGCTAGTGTTTAAATAACAATGTTCAATAAAAGTTATCAGCAAATTACAAAAATGACTAGCATAATTACAAAAATTCGAGTTATTAACGTGATAAACACACTAATTAGTTAAGTTCATAATTTAAGCGGGACATAAAGTTTAATGTATACTGACCTTTTTCGTCTAACTGGAGTTGAGTTTTAACATATTCGGTTGGGAATGTAATACAAATTTCAATGCCACCAGTTATTCCTCCGGCTACAACGCCTTTTAACCCGACGGACCCCGTACCTCCCGCCGCAGCCGCTGCGCCTGTTTCTGTCATCCATGGTCTTGAAAAAGGATTTTTGAAATTCCCTGCCTTTGTAGACATTATGTTCAGTTTTCGGCACTGGTCGCAAAATACGACTGCGGCGCGGTGAGCAACCCTCCTTTCAACAACAAAATACAGACTGACAAACTGGCTAAGACTCTGACCTGACAGTGACGCCGAGTAGTATATATAGTAGTCTATGGTGAGGAGACTGACGGCTATGTGATGAAAATAATTCTTTTGTTGTTTGTGTTTAATTTCATTCTTAATGAATTTCAATCTTGTTCATTCTCATTCATCCTGCCTTGCCTGCTATCTAATTTACATTTTCAAGCAGTTTCAAGTTTATATTCCATGGACATTTTTTGAGTTGAGGCTGAGGCTCTTTACTTGCGCATGAAACTTTTCTGAATGAATAATGATAAATGATGATCCTTTGATTACGGATAGCAGTTACTAAAGTACCCGTAACTGTAACCGACATGCCGATATGTGATGAGCATCTATAGAAATGTAGAATAAGGGAGAGGAGTTTGTTAGAATCCCGCCGAATGGAAATCCGTAATTTTAGTCTAGTCCTCTCTTTAGGTTACAATCGTGAGTACGTATTTACTTTTATAAGTGAATATGCGCTCACGGCTGTGTACCCATTCTAATACAATATATTATTTTTGTAAAAAATTAATGCCACTGGCACAGACACAAACAATCAAAGAGGAGGAGTAGCCATCTATTATATATGGCTACCAGCCACCATTGCTCATCAATGCTCATAATGAAAGTGAAAGTGTACTATTTAAATATATGACAAGCCAAGCCAAAGTGGCAAATAGGCAAACTTGCATTTGTCTATGTTTGTCATTGACGTGCAAGGGCATTGACGTTTAAGTTGTTTATGCTCCTCTTTCGGTCGGCGTTTGATTCCGATAGTTTGTGTTGTGTTGTTTGATTTTTCATTTATTTGTATATTATACGTAGAAAGAACATTACAAAATCATAAACATGGCTCTCAGAACATACGGCGATAAGCCGATTAGTTTCCAAATTGAAGAAGGTGGAGAGTTTTATTGTGTTGGATCCGAGGTACTTATGCTACTATTTATGCCCAGTCGTACTATCATGCTTTATTTATAAATAATTTTTGATTTCTTAATGCTTTTTTACATCTTTTAAGTTAGATATTTTTCGGATTAACGTGGAGACTTTAAGTCATATAACCTCAAAAATCCGCTGTTTGAGAAAGAGAGTGAAAGAGATAGTGAATATAAAGAAACAAGAACGGAGAGGAATGAAAAAAGTTTGTGTGACGACTTCTCGGCAAACATAAAAATGATTAGGAAATGTATCAAAAAGGCCAGAGAAAGATCAATATAATCGAGAATTATTGCTGTCCATGATGAGAATGGGGAACCTTCTGAATGATGAAGTAGCGATTCTGAAAAGATGGAAGAGATATTTTGAAAGCTTGTTTCAATGTGACGAGGCATCAGTATCAAACACGGCAGATACTCATGAAGAAAAGGAGTTGGAAAGTGAGATAAGTTTGAATGAGATGGTGATTGCAATGAAAAGAATTAAATTGTGTAAAGCGCCCGAGTAAGACAGGATTTATCTTGAAATGCTGAGAGGCGGAGAAGGTTTAGTTGCAAGCCTTTTGTAGGTTTTTCAATAAATGTTGGAGATATGGCCTGGTATTGTGGTGTAAAGCTATCCCCATGGCTGTTCAAGCTCTTTACGGATGATTGTTTGAAAGGTTTGTAAGACATAGATTTTGGATTAAGAATGGGTGAGCTAGTTGTAAAATGTCTTTTGTACACCGATGACCAGGTCATGTTTGCATCATCGGCAAAGACTTACAACTTATGCTGTAGTGCATGCTTCATTAGCAGGTAAAGGCATGATGATGAATGTTGATAAGATGAAAGTAATACTGGTTGAAAGAAAACAAAGTAAGGCTGTCATTGAAATAGATGTTAATGGTAAGGAAAATGGAATAGTTCATGTATTTGGGCTGTAGGTTTAGTAGAGCTGGTAGACATGTTAAGGATTTTGAATGAAAAGTGAATGGGGGAAATTGAACGAATGGGGCTTTAGGTACAGTAGTGAGGAGCCAGAATGTGTCTATGAAGGCTTATCACACAATAAACAATGCTGTACTAGTCCCCATTTTAATGTATGGAAGTGAGAGCTGGCAGGAAAAGCGTGCTAGTAGAGTTAATGCCGTTGAGTTGCGATCCTTAAGAAATATGTTAGGCATGAAGTTGAATGAAAGTATTGAAAATATAAGGAGATCCTATAACCAACAAGCATGTATACATGTAGAAGAAGCCTACTCCTCTGGGTTACGGACCTAAGCGCACCTACCTTCAAAAATTTGAAAATAAATAGAATAATAAAATAAATATAATAAATAGAAGAAGAGAGAGAGAGATAGAGAGTTTGGGAAGATAGAACAATAAATTTGTGCTTTATGTAAATGGTTATAGTTCAGTAATTTGATGCCCAGTTTGGCAACAAAATGAGATAGCAAAAATTGTTCACTTATATTGGTATAATGTATATCATTATGAAATACTGAAGTGTATATAGTTTATGTAATATAAATTATAATATGCTTCATGGAAAATGATTTTTTACTGTTTTTTGTTTTACATACATCTTAATGGTTTGTGAAACAGGTTGGCAATTACTTGCGGCTGTTCCGTGGTTCCCTATATAAGAAGTACCCTGGCATGGCCAGGAGGACATTGACCAATGAAGAGAGAAAGCGACTAATTGACAATGGCCTAGGTCCGCATGTACTGTCCAGTTCTGTCTCATTACTGAAAGCTTCTGAAGTAGAAGATATCATTGAAGGAAACGATGATAAGTAAGTATGAATATGATGCTTTGTAATAGAATGTTTAATTTATAAGATTACTGGTGTGCTAATTTGTTCCTTGCTGTTCAATAAAACTAGTGAAAATTGTGAAAAGCAGAGCACAATTGTTACCAAGTCTATTTTTTTTATTTACATAGTCAACAGCCATGAAGATCAATTCTTATATTAGGGGCTCTGTGTTGGATAACTAATTGAGGCAAATACTTTTGAGTTTTTTCATACAAAAACAATATTTCTCAGTTTCTTTTAAATTGAGATGGCCTCATCCCTCTTGCACATTTGCATTTTCTTAGATAAGTTATAAGTTGTAGTAAATAAGTATCAGTTTGTCTTTGTTCGACTTTTGTGTTCTGTTAAAGTTGTAATTGTCTTCTCCTTTACATTAAAATGTTTTAGGTACAAGGCTGTATCGGTGAGTCAGGAATTGGCAACGCCTAGGGAGGGCAAGAGTAAAAAGCCACACAACCCATCATGGCTTCCTGTTATGCCCAACTCATCACATTTAGATGCAGTACCCCAAGCAACACAGATCAGCAGAACAAGAGTTCATAATAAAAAAGTATGGTATATTTATTGATTTTAACTTTATAGTAAATACATGACATACTAAAGAAGGGTGTTATAAGGAGCACCCATGCACCAACAAGCATGTATGAGTGGATGGAGAAGAAACAGGTGTACCAGGATTGCACTAAGACATCCTCATGGATCAAAGATCACTCTTTGCCTACCCTACTGAGCTATGGGCATCTATGAATATTTACATTCATTTAAGATTAGAAGAATTATTAATATCTTCACTAAAAGTGTTCTAACTTGTCATGTGACTTACTTTTTTATAGTAAAATTTGCAAACAGTGAATCATCTAAAAAAAAAATATTATTCAATATCATATGCCTTCAAATGCCAATATAAACCTAACTATCTTTAATGTCTGGTTTCTATTGCTACAAATACTTTCTTCCAATTTTAGAGATCTATTTGAGAATTTTTCAAAGTCTTATACTTTTTTAGGTGCGGACATTTCCTCTCTGCTTTGATGATACAGACATGACGGCCATGTTGGAAAACGCCTCACAGAAGCAGATCCTGGTACCAATCCGACTTGATATGGAGATTGAAGGACAAAAGCTTAGAGACACATTTACTTGGAATAAAAATGGTAATTATTTGGTATTAGTGTTTTACTATAAAGTCAAGGTTAAAAGAAAATATTTTGATAATATCTGTGTGCTTGAAATGGGATTATACATTTTGTTCATGTAAGAAGTCTGTGTATATTGGCCCATCTTTGTATTTCTTTTGAGTTACTAAAGAAATTTGTGACAAATTGGGATATCAAATAGTATTTGTATTATGAAAATTTAATCTTTAGTTCAAGTTAATTTCTTATTGCCATATAAAATTACTTACATATTGGTTAATATAAGCAATATTATATAAAGGATAATGTGACTTGTTTATCTTTTCAGAATCAATAATAACACCAGAACAATTTGCAGAAGTGCTCTGTGATGATTTAGAATTGAACACGGTTACATTCATACCAGCTATAGCGTCATCTATTCGTCAACAGATTGAAGCGTTTCCCAGTGAGCCACCTGCTATACTGGAAGAGCAGAGTGACCAAAGAGTTATTATAAAACTGAATATACATGTTGGGAATACATCATTAGTTGATCAGGTAACATTTTGTAATTCTTGGTTTTTGGGCTGTGTGACCCTAAGCGATTTCCGAAACGATATGGCTTAGGCTCCTTTAACTATAAATATCTGTTCCTTATAGGCCAGAAATGCATATGGAGCTCTTTTGGTACATGTTTTTGGATGCCAGTGATCACTTTTGACATTAGACAACTTCCTGCATGTACTCCATTATCCTATAAGAGAAATTAAAAAACATGGAATTATTTAAACTATAGGATGAAATAAACAGTGGTGCAGCACTTAAGTTAATTGTTCAATTATTTCAGCCACTATTCATTCACTGCTGGACATAGGTCTCCCCCATTGATCGCCAAGTTAGTTAAGCTAAGATTAGTGCTAAGTGGATCAACACTCACTAATTAAATTATAGTACAATGCTGCTCACCCTAGTCTCTCAGGCCATAATGTAAATAGCAAGTGACTTTTAAATGGCCTGTGAGAGTGTTAAAGTTACAAAAATAGACATGCAAGAGGTCCACTAAGAATTTCTCAATTTTAGCCTGATTGTAAGGTTGAACATCCTTGTTATGATACTGGTCTATCTCTAAATACCCCATTCATAACTTTGTAGGAAAAGGTTTGTTTTAGTAGATGTGCTCTTATTTGCAGGTTGAATGGGACATGTCTGAGAAAGAGAACAACCCTGAACAGTTTGCGATGAAACTTTGTGCTGAGTTGGGGTTAGGAGGCGAGTTTGTTACAGGCATAGCTTACAGTGTGCGGGGACAGCTAGGTTGGCATCAGCGGACTTATGCATTCAGTGAGGCGCCATTGCCCATTGTTGAGGTATGTGTTTGATTTGTTACTTTATTATGTGCCTTAGTAGTAAAAGAGCATAAGGAGAAATAAAGCTCTCTTAGTAGTAGTAGTAGTAGGGGGCTACTTACTACAACTCCACGACTAGCGCGTATTTTGCGTGTTGGCGGGACATGGATCACTCCAGCCAGCCCAACTCCCCGAAGAATCCCAGCAACCCCTTAATGTTGCCGATGATCTCCGGGAGCGATCCCAGCGAACCAAGATACTTAACCCTGTACTGGGACACTGCAGGACAGTGTAGTGTAACGTGTGACGCCGTTTCCCCTTCCTCCATACACGCTCTGCAAAGAGGGATGTCAGTTATTCCTAAATTATATTTATTGAATAGGCCGTGTCCTGTGAACGCTGCCACGGCTATTCGGATTAAGCTCTCTTTTATGAATTTACAATTACGTTACGCATTTAACCAAACAAAGCCGGGTTGCTAGTTTTTTTTCACTGTATGCCTTCACCTCCTCAAGGTCCTCCTCATTTACAGCTAAACTGGACTCAAGGCGGTAGGGCGCAGAGGGCGCCTAGACTAAGCCTTTTTAAGAGTAACTAAGCTCGAGGGCTCCCTCCGTTACTTTATTGATATTACCGGATCGGGAGTCCGCCGAGTTCTTAGGTCGCTTCGGCGGACGCTCCATAGAGTGACCCGGCTCAAGGGCCCCCGAGAGGGGACCTCGGCTTGGCCTGTCACTCATTACGCGTTTAGCATTCCGATTCGAGGGTGCTATTATCGGGTTACGGGTTGGTAGTGTGTGGTAATTTTTCCGAGGGAGAACTAAATTTATTACCTTCGTTTAGTAAATCAAATAGAATTGGTAGAAGTATAATAGTTTTATTTTATTTTAGTAGGAAAACTAACAGCTATCTTATAAAACATGAAATACTTATTTGGTATCTTAAGAGCCTTAGGTACCTTAAGGCTAATCAAAAGTTTCCAGTTAAATGGAATAAGAGTATTACGAAAGTTAGTACACACATCAGCCTAGTCACTCAACTAATTATTTTCTGTGATGTACAACTACAAGTAACATTCAAGTCAGATAAGTCTAGTCACAAACCTAATTACCTATTCATCGAGGTACTATTTCAACACCTTGCAGACTCCATACCGGCAGCCATCGGAGGCAGATCAATGGGCTCCATATCTCGAAACTCTCACAAATGCTGAAATGGAGAAGAAGATACGTGACCAAGATAGGAACACTAGACGAATGCGTCGTTTGGCGAATACTACACCGGGTTGGTAAATATGCATTAAGATGGGTTATTTACAATGTGCACCTTATTTGCCTGCTTATAAAGTAAATGAGATATTCTGCAATGTGCTATCATCAGTATCTATCTTATAAATCTACCGAAGTATACGAATACCGAAATATAGAAAATGCTACTGATACAAAACATATAATAATTTACATTACGAATAGACTCTAAAATACATCTTTTTGATATTTGATTGAGCAATCAAATCCCGGGCAGAAATGGATGTTATGATGATGTCTTTTCTACAGCTGTCGTGATACTGAATTGGTTACAAATAATGAATTAGTCTACGGGTGTATTAAGTGGTATATATTTATTGTCCATTAGTCATTAATATCCCACAAGTTTATAAGCATCATAAATGAGTTGTTTAGGTTACTTAGTTTTGCTTGGAATAATCATATGCAAAATATATAACCATTACTAAGTTATTTAATACAACAACAATATTGTGCTCATCAAGTTTTTCGTTTGTAGGTTTTGGATTGGAAATTTTATTTTGGGGTTTTGCATTTAGCTTTAGTTTGTTTCTTTTAATATTGTATTATTGTTTTATCTTAAATTAAAAATTAACTAGAATATAATATATATTTAGATGTTAATGATTACATATGTTTTTTTTTCAATCTATGATATAAATATTTTGATCTGCCCGAGTCTATGTGATTTTCTTCTTATTGTAATGCTTATATAATTCTTTAAATAAATACTTATATGTTTATGTTATGTATCATTAAATCTTTTAAATTATTATATTTGCGATAATATTTGATACAAGTATTATGATTATTGGTTTATATTTTTTGCTGTATATATCATAACACCCTTGTACTTAATATCTGTTAGTTTGTAGGTTGAATATTAAAACCTCATTTTTATTTGTTCTTTTGCATTTTGATGTCGATAAATTATTTAGTAGTAGTTATGTCGTACGTAAATTAAATCAGTCATTTTTTTTATGTCATACATTATATTTATTTGTGCTATGTTTAATAAATTGTGTTCAATGATATAAGTACAACTAATTATTTAAATATAGTTTTTTAGTTAAATCTTTGTTAAGCTTGCATGAAAAAATATTTTTATAAAAATTATTATGAGAAATTATTTTATAAATTTTATACTTCCATAGTTATTTTATTAAATACTTTTTAATTTTTAATACTTATTACATCACATATATATCTGTTGAAAACACTATTACGTTTGCTAACTCTAAACATTTTTTAACATACACATACGTGGGATCGTTCAGGTGATCGATTTCCAGCAATTTGTATGAATTAGTAACAATAAGTATTTGTTTTTCGGATTCTAAAAATCACTTGATATTTTCTTTTTGAATTTCTGTGTTTGTCTATAATCATATTACCGATAAGTAACCGGAATCGAAAGCAGCTTAAAGATTTATATTATTATTAGATTATTCTGCCTTCGGGTGGAGATTGCATCCAGATAATTTATTGATTAAGGTCGTTTATTTTTTCATGCATGTCACGAACAACAGATGTAGTAAAAAGTAAGTGGACTGTTAAATTTTTATCACATTAAATGAAAGTTTTTTTTCTTCAATTTTTTTTTTACTTTTGTTTCATTTAGAACCACTCGTAATGAATTAAGTTTTTATTTGGCTGGCAGTGGGTGATTAAATTGATGCAATCTGCTTACCGTATTTTTTTTAAGACAGTACTATATTATTTAAAATATAATTTGTTTTCTATTAATATAAACTTACTTTATTTGGACTTAGATTAATGATTTAATATCTAAAATGTGCCGAACTAATTCTTCCCAAGTTTCGGACAAATTTAATGGTCCGAAAACTAAGGTCTTTTTTTCTAAAGGTATCAAGTTCCGTTGTATATAATTATAAAATGTTTCACTTACTTTAAAAATACACGATTTACTTGTTAATTTTACATAAGAAAGTGGTGTCAATACAGGTATTTTTGTTTTGTAACACGGCAACACTGGAACGGGCTGAGTTTTGATCATTTACTTTTTGGTGACAGATGTGTCGTTGAGCCGGGCCGTCAACCGGCTGATCCGTGCCGACGAGGCCCTCTTCCAGAACACACCAGAAAAGAGGAGGAAAAAGATTTAATCGCCCAACGCTTGCCGACAACTACCCGCCATATTCCTGCTTCACACCTATCAAATAAGGGTTATTATTACTTGTATAACAGTAGATACCACTTTATACTAGTTATCTATGATATTATTATATGAAATAGGTTTCAAGTTAATGTAAGAAATAGACTTTAATGCTCGTAAAGTCATCTGCTGGGACCACGTGTCGAGGATTTTTAAAATTTCATCAAAATTTAATTATTACACCACACATACGCCACATAATAAGTGACACGTGAAGTGAGGAGTCACTTTTTTAATTAGAAAATGATTTATGTAAACAATTATATTAGTATTACTACTTTTATAAAGCAAAGAAATGACATCAGATGAAAGTGAAAAAAAGACAACTTACCTACGTTATCAACATTTTGTATTTTATGCCCAAGTTTTTATAAACTTAATACTTAGGCCAGGGGTCGGCAATCTTTTTTTGCGTGCAGAATCTTCTAAAATGTGAGTATTAAGTCTTTTATTCTACAATAAGGTGTATTTTAACTAAAATGTTGTTCGTAGTATCTGTATTCATTCTATTTCTATTTATTCTCAAAGTGTTTGTTTCGGAAATAAAATGAGTTACGTGGAATAGTTGAACGGGTCACTCGGTGTCCTGCAGGTTATAGATTCCCGACGCCTGACTTAGAATAACTCATAAGACATTACGTATTCCTATGTACCGCGCTGGGGGGCTCCCAAGCGTATGTCGCTTTTCCCTCAGACATTATGACGCAAGACAAAGCAACAAGACTTAGTCAGCGTTTAGCATTCCAGTTTAGAAATTAACACGGTATTTTTTTATGTTGGCGTTACTAGAAGTAGCGGAAACTCTTCCACCGCTATTGACATTAATTGAGGAAATGAATGTCAAAAAACTGATCTAAAATAAATATAAACTTGCATTAGATTTATTATAGATTGAAATGTAAATGGAATTTGTAAGAAAAATAAATGTATTACTTATAAAGACGTTGTATTATTTCTTTATTTTCTATCTTAATAATCAATGTTGATGTTATACATCAATTCAACAACTTTTTTAGCCTTAGAACACCTGTCAGGCAGAGTTATCACGCAAAGTATTAAAAGGTTACGGCCGCCATGTATGGACGTTTGTTTGTACATGTAAAATTGGACTAAACGATAGACGGGTGTTTATTATCAGGCATACCATAACTTCTTACCTGAAAGATCATCGGTTCATCTGGTGAAGATTTTTCCAACCTCTATATTATGGAGATACTATCTTGCGAGATAAGAGTAAGCGCTCTTTCCGACTTCTCGCTTGTGGATTCGCCCGACGAATAGAGATTCATCGGACCGTCATACTGGTTCGGTACAGACTTCGTGAGGCCATTCTAGGAAGTGATGTTTTCCATATACTTACTGTCCATAGCAAAAGTTTACATTCATTTTTTCGTACGGTAAACTGGCAAACAAACGGCCTCGACTGCCGCCTAAATCATCGGAATTATCAGGTCTACGTGATAATTATCATTATTATTACATTTTTAAGCTACACTACACTACCTAATTCTAATTTAAACTGTATAAAACGTGTTCTTTTTATCTTGTTATAACCTACCGTCTGGAAGCTCATGCCCGTTAAAAATAAGAGTCTAGCCCCAATATCGTTATCCTAGGTACATAAATATAGTCTGATATTTAGACAAATGTACATGTACAACGCAATATACTACATTGAGAGCATATGTTTCTAATATAGTATATTGCGTTGCACACATAAAATATGATTTGGGCATTTTAAGAGTAAAATAAGGAAGATTCATTGAAATAAAATGATAAACACAAAAATAGGTTTGATTTGATAAATAGATGGCGCTGTCAGAAACAGAAACAGAAAAGATGATTAACTTAATTTTATTTTTACTATTTGTTACCCACAGTTTCACCATACATGACACATTCGTGGAGCAAAGATAAATAACAGTTCCCCAATTAAAATATAATTAAATAAACCTGAGGTAACGCTGACCGCAGACAAAGTGTACGTACACGTTACACAGTACGTCTTACTGGAACTCTAGGCGTAATAGAAGTGTGCCGGTGAATATCTGGTGTACTCTGCTTGCGTATAAGGCCAATTCTAACGTGAAGAGCGCATATAAGTTGATATTGTTATCCAAATATGAGATTTGAAGTGAAAAGTTCCTTAGCCGCGTTAGACGACCTTTTATAGCCTCATATTAAAATAATTAAATGAAATTAAAGTTTTAAAATAAAGTGAGTACATTTTAATATTATACTGCGATATCAAATTTGTAAAGAACTAAATAAATCAAGAAAGAAAAATCATTTTTATCTAGAATGTAAAATTTAGAGTAAATATAATTAAAAAAAATAATTATCTTAAATTTAAAGGGATTTATATCAATTGAGATACTCATAATTCATGCTTAAAATAATTGATTTTGAACAAAAAATAATTCATAACTGTATACTCGAAACGTCAGGACCAAAAATTTTAAATAAAGGCGATAAGATCCGTAGAATTAGTTTAAATGCTATCGTAACCATTCTCTGGGGATGCACAAATAGTGCTACATAAGATTTATAAGCCGCTTAAAGACTTAAAGATGCGAGGACAACTTAAGTTTTCTTGTGAAAAACATTTTGTACGCATGCGTCAAATTAACCAATGGTGCCGCCGGCTTGACGGTTGTTTGGAGATAGTTAGGGATGAGCCTGTAGCTATCGATAGCATTCTTATAAAATAATTACATAGGTTAGACGTTGGCTTAATATCACCATAAGAAAATAATTTCCTATTCATTTAATGCTGTGCGTACTCCATAGTATTACGTTAATCGCGTAGAAATTAAATTATAAAATATATAATTATAATAACGATGTAGTTCATTAAATAAAAAATTAAAACCGTATACAAATTATCTACTCTTTGCCTTATCATTAATATTGTTTTAAAAAAATTACAAATTAAAACGAACGCAGAAAATGTTCATAAATAAAAGAGGAATTCCGGTTTTTTCGCCAATAAAGTTATTAGGGACAATAAAGTCGACGTGTCGCGCGGCCCTAATGGCGGATTTCGGAATAGTCCAGTGCGATAAAATGTTCGGTGGAAGCAGCGGTAAGCGCTCCCGCTGCTCCACTCCCGCCAGCGCGTATTTCAAAACTGCAACCATTTAAAATTAAATTCTGTGTATAATATTTTCATGTTTAATCGTTTCCAGTAAAGGATTTGTGTAAATTTTGCGTATTTAAATAATTCGAATTGTGTTAGTTTGTGCAAGTTTTAGAAATGTTACTTTATAATTTCGTGTTTGTGTAAAAGTTGTAGTGTTTTCTAATATATCGGCAAAATTGAGCAGACTGTAAGGTAAGATTGTTTTTTAAAAATTTCGAAATTAGTTTTTAGAGGTGTAAGAAAATTCAAAAATATTTTGATTTTAAAATGTCCGCTCAGGAAACATCTTTTTTTTTTTTTAAATTAAAAATTAGTTAAATCCTAGTCGTCATTGTCCCTTAAATAAATTATGTAATATATGGTTTTTTTTGTATGTGTGTGCGTCTTGTGTATGAGATATTTTTGTATGGTTATTTATTATTTTATGATATACATTTGTCTAGTTTTAGTATTCCTATTTATATCACGTGATCAGATTTTTGTCAATATGTCAATGCGTGCATAACGATTGAATTGCGTTGTAAATTAGTAACTGCCTTTAACGCTGAATTGTCTCAATCGGGATCGGTGCTGTATTATATTAAATTCGTGATTAATAGAATCAGACCACTACTTGATTTTGTGAAAAATGTCAAAATAGAAAAACGGCACTTGATGTAAAGCGATCGCTACCCATATGGTTGGTGATGTTTTTCTTACTTTTATGTTAGTTGTAAAAGTAAAAAAAGGGAGAGGGAGAAAGGAACTTAAGGGGTAGTGGATTAGGTTAAATTTTACATTATAAAAAATAGAGTTAAGTTCATACAGCGTTAGTTATTTGAAAAATATTTCGTTTATTCAACGTTTTTAATTCCCGACGTTTCGAGTACTTTACAGCACTCATAGTCACGGGGGGGGGGGGGGGGTAGGACTGAAGTGTCAGACGTTCCAATGTCAAAAGTTGCTGGTGAAGTACCCACTTATTTTAAATTTATTACTTATGTTCCGATCTATGCAGAATCTCTATGTATCTTGCAGTCTTGCAGTTGTATGCTTGGTTTGATATTTAATTTTATTAATCATTAGATCCCAAGCCGATGGTAGTACCCAGCCATCTTCTCTATTGAAATTAGTATGTATTTTTAATTTCAATAGCCTAGCGTATCGTCCTGGGTACAAACGCGATAAAATCCGTAAAATTCGTTTATTCCAATCTATAAATTTAATTAATTATATCTTAAGATGAGTAATAATCGCATTTTGCTATAAACTTAATTGTCAATCGTATTGAAACAAATCAACTGCGCAGTACGTGCATATACATACATATGAGCAGATTGTCCGCCGAACTTTGCTATTTTGTGGTCGGTGACCCTAAAAGGTCTTATAATAATAATCTAATATGAAGGTGGCCATTCGTATTCGTCGCACAGTCTCATAGGTTACATGATGATGTGATAAATTATGATAACAAAACTGTATGTTAACATTACATAACTGACTGCAGTTGGGTTTTATAAATTAACTATTATTGTCTACTATCTCATCTCAATACCTCTGTAACTCTTCTGACTTTTCCCGGTATTGATAAAGAAGCTTGCACGTTTTCCTGTGATAAAAAGGTGACCTCCTGTACCAAAACAGCTTCACCGATTTTGAAGAGTAATGTGTCATTCGATTTGCATTCCTTCTGTCAGTCAGACGTTTTTTTTCTACATTTTTAAAATCAACTATTGCTTGTTTAACATCCATATATCATAGCACATACAAATGCTGATAACGAAGAATTAATGTTGATCAACGTGGTCGATATAATATCATTTTACGATCGTCGTTGTCTATCCTATCAGATATTATTTGGTTTATCACTGTCTTTTTTCTCTTACCTTAAAAGTAAACACGTCATAAATAATACACTGACGTTGGCAACTGTTGTACCCACAATAACACAAAATACAATAGCTTTGTTCGAGCATCAAAAGGATAAAGATTAGTCGAATATGTCGTAAACGTACAATGGTAGAGCGGAGAGAGGGGAATTAAATTATGTAAATAATTATTCAAAATCACCAGAATTAAACCAAAATAGAACTTTGATGTCGAGGATCGAACAATTATTAGTCGAACGTAATTTTGATTAACAGTAAGTCAAAGTTTGAGAGCTGGCCAAATAATGCTCTAAGCTACTACATTGATTGGTAGTAACATCCGTCTTACTTAACTGATAGGCTTAGCGAACTGGCATTCCGTTCATTGGTCGACCAATACTTTTAGAATTGTATACTAATTTTGATGAAATGACATTTCAGAATCTACTATCTAATTATAGTAGTATAATCTAGTCGGATATTGTAAATCTGGTATTATACGTTTTTCTAATTATTTAGCTGATGCTACAATGATATTTGTTTAAGTCTTATTAAAATAAGTTCACCGATGCATTATGGCGTATCTTATATAGTAGGTTATCTTCTATTGAATAAAAATGACATCGCAGCGAATGCAATTTTTTTAAAATATTCATTGAAATCCGAAAGTACCTAAAATCGAGCATTGCTATGATTCTCTGGATAAAATTGAATCGGATTTCTAAATGCGCAAGGAGTATCATCCCAGGTCCCACTCCCCTTTAGGGAACTGTTGTGCCAGGATGCTTCACAGAAACGAAATAACGAGGCCGAGCAAAGTTCCTGACTGAGTCACCATTCCTGTTATCATGTGACCGGATAGATGTGGGTAGCACAAGCATCTGCAAGAAGCTAATGAGTTGCAGATGCGTTGCATCTTGCGTTGCGTCGTGCAACAATGATGTTATGGGTTCTACCACTGTTAGAACTTTACTTTAATAAGCACTCTTAAAAAAGTTTATACTAAATATCTTAAAGCTTCGCGCTTGTTATCTCGGGTCTCGATAATTATAGATGCTTCCTTAAGGGAAACAGCGACATGTCGGTCACAAAAGATAATTAAAATAACAAGTGTTGAAATAAAATCTATTGTTGGCGATTTTTAGCAATTTAAGAATGGCACAGTATGTAAAAAAACTATAAAATACAAAGCGTACATTGATATCCGAATCAATCACGTATATATAAGAAGAGAATTGCTCTCGCGAGATATATTTTTTTCGGTAATCTGCTACCATGACCTATTTGGCTCATTTGCGGCTTTTTTCCCGCAATTCGGGTAAGTGGTGGAATTTGCAAAGAGCTTTTTCTATTGAAACTCTTGTACATAAAATATCTAGTGCGTGATAAATATATAAAATACAAAATGTATTCATAATAACAATGCCGTTCCAATTCGTGCGTATTCGGTGAGATAGAAATTTTATTTTAGACCATTCAGCCCTACATTTATCTGTCTCATTAGATTGTACGATATTCGATATAATTAGGTTCGAAATCAAAAATCGTTAGTGTTCACTAATTTCCGAAAATGTTATTTTAATGGCAACACTTATATTTTGGAACATTTAAACGTAGCTCATAATATAACAATGTTGTAATCTGTTATAAGTAGTCGTACATATATAATAGTGTGTACAGTATATTGTGTAATGGAAATATTAAGCTACAACCAGTGAGAAACATTTATTAAATATATAAAACTTATAGGAAGTTTTGTAGATAGCTTTTACGTGTTTGTAATAACTACTATACTTATTTTCTGCATTTATTTGTAAAAAGGTAGCTTTGTTTTTATCTCAACTAGGTTCTACAGAGATAGTTTGATTGTTTCCGTTTTTCATAGAGGAAGGTGGCGAACACTTAGAAAATGTATGTAATATGGTATATTTTTTATTGATTATCCATCGTACCCATCCATCCATACAATAATTACAAGTGCGTGAAAACGTATATATCATATTTAAAGACCAGCTACGGACAAATTGTAATGCGTATTCCATACATTGTAAACATCCCTGTAGACTTTACCATATTATTTAGACACATTCCTAAATAAAATTATGTGGCCTTTCACCGATTTTCAGAGAAATTTCGAGAACTAATTACGTAAGATTTTGTCGATCATAGGGAGTGAGGAGTATTGTGGTTTTTGATATACATTATACATTTTCATTATCTTTTAAATATACTCTAAGCGGAAAACGTTTGGTCCCGTGACCCGACAGCTGTGTGCTATAAATGAGTTCGTTAAGTAAAATAATAATCTTAACATATTTTAATGAATGAATTTCAAATTACTCATAATTTCCGAAATAGAATATTGTTTTTGTTCGTTTTTGTTCAATGGGAGAACAATTCAAGTGAGGTTTATGTAGGACTTAAATTATATTTGAAATAACAACAAATTTTCCGAAACAAAACGTTTTTATATGTAAATTAGAGGTCCCCAGGATTAAGGTCGCCAATTTCAGTTAACCTATAATCTCCAACACGCGATCCCGTAAACACCGAGTTGTTCCCTTTTTATTGCTGTACAATAAAGGCACACGGCTAATTGCATTCCAACCAATTACGTCTCAAGCGGCGTTGGATGACTCCTTAAGTTTGTTTTCATCTAGATGAATGTGGCGCAATGTTCGCTTTATTAGTAGAGGTCACTTACACTTCGGTGTGGTATATCACCTGGTCTAATTAACGTATTTGCTGGAAATAGGCCACTTTAGGGGACTAGGCAGAACCTTTTTTGTAGAGTATTTTTTTATGGAAGAAGGTGGCAAACAAGCAAGCGAATCACGTGATGTTAAGTGACCGCTACCCATAGACATCCGCAACAAGCAAATGTGTTGCAGATGCGTTGCCAACCTTTAGTGGACAGAGGAGGGCATAGACAGGAAAAAAATATTTCTTTTTCCTCATTAACCCCCTCCCCGTTCCCATCTTATCCTTATGAAGAAAGGGTAGGAAGGGGAAGAGGACTGAAATTAGGCCTCCGGCATCTCACTCATCAGACGAAACGTAGAGTACTTCTACTTCACGCCTGTTTTTTGTGAGGTCTGTGGGGAGGTGGTATTTCACCGGTCGAGCGGACCCAATCGTGCAGCAGATGTTGCGGGCTCTACCACTGTTAGAAGTATAAAGGGTTGTCTAATATTCTGCAACACCGGCGGAACTGAAGATGGGTTGCCGGCCTATAAGAAAGGGATACACTCTCTTCTTGAAGGACCCTAGTCGTATTAGTTTACTTACCCCTACTTCTTAAAACTAAATATTCATATTTCTACCATTCTGATGTCTATAAGCAACTCTCGCTTCGATATCTTGAAGTGGGCTTTGTCCTAGGTGCTGTGTAATGTTAACCGTAGTTTTTTATGCGTAATTATTTACAATTAAGATAAGATCCTATTAGGATTGTTCTGTATACTCTTCCTTTGTCTTTGCCCAACTGTTTCATATCCTGTAGGTTAATGTTTTTCGCGAGAATGTATGTATGTGAACTTCTGTAGCTATAGTTAGACCGATTTTGAAGAGTGTGGAGTCAATTGATTTCTAAACTTCTCCGGAGTGTTAAAGGGTTACATTTAGTAGGGTTTATGGGTTTTTTAAGTAGCTATTGCCTTATATGATCTTTTTATTTGTCATCATAGCTTAAGAAATAGTCCAAGTACACTAAATCTCACTCATCCTCATTTAATTTTATCGTCTTAAACGTTTTTTTCAATCAACCTCTTAATTTATGTCTAATTGAAAATTGTGTAATCCACATTATTGCTCTTTCAAAGTGCTCATCTATGAATAGTTAAATAACCGTGGATTCCATCTTACACTTAACTTATTTTTATACCTTTGGTTAAGCAAAGCACGATGGGTAAATTTATTTTAATTTCATTTGCATAGAGATGGTTACTATATGAAATATGGTTTACTTATATGAAATCAATAAATTAAATTAGTATAAAATTAGAACGGCGCGGGTAGAAAAAAATGTGTTGTGTTGTACGAGATTTGAGTTTTTGTCTTATGTCCATAATTACGGATCACATTTTAATAAGTTCCTTCCATATGGATCTAATTTGTTATTCAACAATTGTCCGTCCCTCTTTATCATTAAATACAATGACTTGGTCGTTGGGATATTGCCTTGACTACTTTATACGCTGAAGGCTTTACAATTAAGAGTAATTGTTTAATTAGGGACACTACTATAACAGTAACAGAAGCGAACCTCGCTGTAATTTCATTTTAATGGTTGGTACAAAATAATAACGAAACTTCTTGCACTGGTCCTACACAACGCGAGGCTAATACTATTCACATAGTCCATAGCAGCCTTGTAAAATTGATGGAATATGAATGAAACTTGAATTTTCCTAAGTAATTCATCGATCTCAAATCAAATAGTTAATTTTAATTGTTCGCTATGAATGGTGTGGCCGACGGCGGCCCAACGAATAAGCCTGTCCTTTGTTTTTGTATATATACCCACGTCTTGAGGTTTTTTTATGTAATAAATATATGTATTATTTATTGAATGAAACATTATTTTCATTACATTTATGTCACATTAACATTCATATTTAAGTTATTAGTTATGGAGATGAATTAATAGATAGTATAACAATAAAAATAGCATTGGGAATTCCCCGATATGTTTAAACTGTTTTACTAACCTTTATAATATAAACTAACGACAACTTGTGAACTGAACGAATATTTAGCTATCAAGTATCTTTCATTACACTATCAGTTCACAACTTGACGATTGGATTTCGACAGTTTATAAGCTGTCGAGAAATAACACATCAAATTGTCAATCACTCGTTCAGTTCACAATTTGCCATCTGTTTGTAATATCGCTAGTGAGATTATTCTTCCACAATCTGACGGCGACATATATGAATTGCTAAAATATACATATTCCCTATATGACGTAAGGAATAGTGGGGCACGCCCGGCACAACTTAACCTCTTAGCATCTGCCAAAAAAAAGAAATTACTCCCATGATGTTGCTTATTTAAAAGAATTTTTATTAATTATTATTTATGATTTCGGTAACCTTAGCTTAGAACCTCCTGAACATGCGCCTGTTAACATATTCACAGATAACTCGCGTGGCAAAATTTTCAGATAGGTTGCTTCCTGATTAAAGCGCTTGTATAATGTCGTCTAACGGCATATTGAGGCTGGAACAAATTAAATTGTAGGCGGCTGGGAAAATTTGCTGCGTACAAAGGAAGAGTAGATACACCGTAGGCATGGCAAGAGTTAAGCCATTTTCTGTGTAATACCTTTACATTAAAGTTGTACTTGAAACTCGTTGGCGACTGAGAAAGGTAGCAGTTTATTTGTCTCCATCGACACAATATGTTACCTTTGTAACGGTTTTCCTTTTTATGTCTTGTTTTTAGTATGTACTAGTGACCCGCCCCGGCGTCGCCCGGGCACCACTAATTATGTTGATCTAATTGCTACCAAACACAGCAACGTGCCAATCTGGACAATCCCTGTAAATTTAATCGAAATCGGTCCAGCCGTTTCGGAGTCTATAGGTCTACAGGAAACGTACATTCGTCGCTTTTTATAAACTATTTTTTTTATAAAAAATATCCTATGTTACTTCTAGTACCTTTTTGTCACTTTTTCTTTATTCTTTCTTTCCTCATATCAGAACTACCGAAGCATACCAATTATTACAAATAAATAAATAAACATAACATGGTTTCTACTTATGTCAAAATTATGAGAGAATTTTATAAGTAAAGTAATATAAGGGAACGAATTCGTAATTGATTTTCCTCTCCCACCTACCAATTCGTTGTGTCAATACTAATATTTAGTTTGTACGATTTGAATCTCTTGACACAGATAATCCACGTATTATATAGGTCGACGCCTCCACCAATCTTAACATATAATATCAAGATACAGATTCTTCTGGTTAAATAATATTTACTTAGGGTACTATTAGATAGGCATTCGCGTGTTGTAACACTGCCGGAGGAGACAGACAGCCTTCACTATTACATTTCTTTGAATGTTTGATTCTCTATCTTCACACACGAACTTGTGAGTTCGTGTGCGTGTGTTGAAGACGAGACCAACGAGCATCGGGCTAAAAGGAAATCCGTAATCTTTGCCTACTCCTCTGGGTTACGATGTGCTTATTACGTGGGTGTTTATTTATTTATTTTAAAAGAATGGTAGTAGAATTTTCCTAAATCTAAAAAAATCGATGAAAGTTGCGCAAAATTATGAGAATGTTTCTCGTTAAAGCAGTGCCGTGCCGCACTGTCTGGAAATCTGTTAAGATTTTTCAAGGCCAAGAGAGAAAAAATTCCATGCGACTTGCGATGAACAAACGAGAGCATTTGAGACATCTCTTAATGTATGTTTCTGAGATTTAAAATTCTTGTCTAAATACCGTTTAAGTGTAGGTAGAGTCTTTACAACGCTGTTTGTGCAATTTTTAATCTAAGTGATGCTTTAGAAGAATTAATATTTCGTTTATCCAACAAGTAATAAAGTTATATATCCGAATTTAAGAAAATAAGAAAAAAAAATAAGAAACCTTCAGATTAAGATCTAAATATATCCTATCAATCTATCTAGTGCACCGGATGTATCCAGCAGTGAATGTCGAGGAAGATCAAAACTTCGGTGGATGGACGGTGTGAATCAAATCGCCAAGATAGTTGAAATAGGGACCAATTCACAGGACCACTAGGTCATGCATAGACCGACGTTGAAGAAATTGCTTGACCAAGCCAAAAGCGCTGTAGGAGGTAGCAGAACATATTTTAAGTATATATGAATATATATATATATATATATACAAGCTTCTCATGAATGTTCTTATACCCTAATGGGGTACGTAGAGATATATCGCTCCGCTATTCACGCTATATGCTTTCCATTGAGCTATTTAGTTATAAATGGTATTTTTTTAAATATGAATTAAATAGATTACGGATTTTTTATCCACCCATTATTCAAGAAGAAATGAATAAATTTGTAGAGTATAAAATAACGTCAAATATCGGATCAGTTTATCCCCAGGGGTGTCTTCGTCCATATTTATTGAGTGGGAGCATCCCAGCGAGGTAATTGGAACAAAAACAGAGGCACAATTAAACTGTATCTAGATCGTCCGAGCTTTATTTCTCATCTTCCAATGAAGTATTATACCTCCCTCCATTATACGTCGAATTTTAAATGATGAAACCCGCAAACAATTAAAATTCAGTTTTTATACCTTTCAATTAATTTTTAAATGATTGCAGTGTATATGTTATGATTAACTTCAAAGGAAAAGGCAAATAAATATCTCACAATCAGAGAAGTTGCAAATGTGTTGCCAGCCTTTATGTAGAAAATGGTAGTAAATAATGTTAATGGCTTAAAAAACACACAAAGTTCTTATTATGTCTAGCTGTTAATTAAAAGTTTATCTGGGCGATAGTCGCAATCTTATAGTTATTTTTTATTCAGATTATAGGATTTAAAAATCATAAGCGTATTGTCATGGATCCTTAATATGAGAGCAAATTTTCAAATAATTTTGACGTCTACAAGTTAGCGAAAATTACACGACGAGAAAATACGTCGTTACATTGACGAAACAGTTCTATTGTTGGATAAGTAGTTTTTGCGTCACGGAACTTTGTCAATTTCAAATGTTATTTGCTTGGTTTAAGGAATTATATCGTTCATGACGCCATGTAAAACACGATGACTCTTTTTATAGCGCACCGATCAATAAAGTAAATAGGACGATCCCAAAACTCCTGAGGGCACGCTGTATTCGTGTCTGTATAACAGAACCTTGACGGAATATGAACGTAATTTGTTATTTGTCTGATATATTTATTTACTTCAGCAGTGTAAACATTGACGTCGGAACGGAACGAGTCGTCTCCTTTTTATGTCTAAAATGTAAAAGGGCTATGCCTGCGAATCGAACGTAGAGCCCAAGGCATAACATTTCTATACTAGGCAACGATGTCTAGTGAGAGATTCGAACGAATGCGTTAGCACGGCGAACTTATAACTAGTTTTGCGAAATTGCGTATTACAAATAGGATTCGTTTTGTTTTCAGAGAGACGGTGGTGTTTGCTTCTAACATTATCTAAACTTTTTACTTCTTGGCTAGACTACTTTATGCATTACGATTATCAGATATTAGTATATAGAACATTATAGTTTTATGCCATGATATTACAAGTGACATATCTGCTATACGTCATTAGCAGTCGAAAAGTGAAGACTTGAAAGCGTCCGGTTGGGACGGAAATTAGGACGCTTTTTATATAGCTTACCTCATGTGTTTACATTTACGCTAAGTGACAAACACTAGCTGTCATCTTTTTTATTATTATTTTTCTTACGCTATCCTCTTTACACCATTGGACGTGTGTGAAAGTTGCTGTCACTGCTTTGGAACACTTCTGACCGGTGATTTTGTATAACATATCTTTAGTATAAAATGTCACTGGTTTTATGTAAATCGGCTTAAATATGACGATAATTATTTCTATTAGAAATACGTTATAGGAACGACATTATAACAGGAAAGCTAATATACTATAGTTTGTTCCAAATCAAGATGGAATTTTTGTAAACTAAGTTACCTTTTATGTTAAAATACGTTAATTCCAAAACGAGAGAATAGAAAAACAACTTTTACTCACATTACCTTATTACATTAGCTATCTATATTATACAATTTTACTTCACTTTTTATCTCGATATTCACAAAATTACGCCATTTGACGGGCCGGTTGGCGTGGTTTGTTAAGATACTTGCTTTTCACGCCGCAGGTCGTGGGTTCGATTCCCACCCAGGACAAACATTTGTGTGCATGAACATGTCTGTTTGTCCTGAGTGTGGGTGTAATTTATCTATTTAAGTATGTATTTACAAAAGAAAAGTAGTATATGTAGTATATCAGTTATCTGGTTGCCATAGCACAAGCTCTGCTTAGTTTGGGATCAGGTGGCCGTGTGTGAATATGTCCTAAGATATTATTATTATATAAAGATATTATTATTTTCGATGAATTTATAAGAGTGCCTCGTCGTTTATTTGTTTACAAAAATTCTACCTTGTAGAACAAGCTATACCATAGTATTTAAATGATTGACTGATAATAAGTATATCTAAACTATATTATATACTGTTCGACGAGGTACAATGTAAATTATTACTAAATACCACTCATAATCGAAGGTAAGCATATTGTTACTAATGAATGCCATTTGCAAATACCATTAAAGGATTGATGTTGCGCAATAATACTAATCGTCGTAGCTACAAGCTGTTGTATGTAATTTAATAATACGTTGTAATATATTATGTAATAAATAATATAGAGTAATAACAAACTTTAACATCTGCAAAACAAATATTATTTCTAAATGCATCAAAGATGATGAAAGACGTAACTTTTAGATAAGAGAATAAAGTAATTAATGTAGTAACCGCATTAAGTCTGTTAACATTAAAATTTGCCTTGAAAATAAAAAAAAATATTTCTTGAATTTTTTATTTATAAAAACGCGGACGAAGTCGCGCGCAACAACTAATGTGTTTGAAATATTTAAGTGATTAAAACTAATGGATCCTTTCGAAATAGAATATAATCGAGGGATTCGCGACAGTTACTCTTTTTTCGTTAAACTTTCAGACCGTATTAATCATTGACCCGATCTCTATTTTTTCTTTCTTTCTGCTTTCAGTCTGAAAATCAAGAGCCTCCAATTGTGTTGCGTTAACGATTAATCAGTAGAATAAATGTTAAAATCTACGTATATTTATTATCAGCATTGTATTCCGCGGAGCATAGAGAGGTTTAGATCGATTCTCTTTGTGTGAACGAATACGCTAACGAAGTGAACCTTTGAGTTGGCATTGTTCATGTTGTTACTGCAGCTATACATTGCTGGCTTGTGCGTTTAGGAATCATTTAAAGTAATGGAAATCTTGATGATTTTATATAAAAAACATGCATACATCTATACATACAATTTTTCGCATTTATAATATTAACTAGGGCTAGTGGTCCGCACCGCACCGGCTTCGCACGGGTAGAACTAATTATGTTGATCAGATCGCTATCAAACGCTCAGAGGACTACCTGCTGGACCAATCTGAACAATTGTTTAAAATTTTATCGAAATCGGTCGAGTCTTTTCGGAGTCTATAGGAAGATGTATACACACACATCGCCTTTTATATATACATACACACACACACACATACAAAGTTTGCTGCTATCTATCGTATAATATACGATAATGCAATTTTATTCTCACCATCGTTATACAAACAATATTAAAAGTGTTTCTGGAAACGAGCAACGCACAGTCGCTACTTCATCTTAACATCGATGGACATTAAAACTTTGTTACTTAGCGGTATTAACTCTGCGCCTTCGCACTACCAGTAGTTCGGTAGAACGAAGGTTATTGGTTTCGTAGGCCGCAGCATTATGTTCTGCGTACTAATTTACTTTGTAAAAACTGTATTCTATTAGAGTAATATCCTAGCTAATATTATAAATAAGAATGTGAGTTTGTTTTTTTGTAACGCTTTACCTCCTTAAATGCTCACCCCATAATCGTGAAATTGTCACGCATGTTGTCGTTTATTCCAAAAACCCAATATAGCTTGCCATGGTAACGTATGACATGACAGTAACATTTTTTGACATTTTGTTGCATGACATGACATATGTTACCAAAGACAAACAATAACAACTTTTGACATTGACCTATTAAATTCCAATTTATTATACGCGAAATCACGCTACGAAAATTTTCAGTGACTACAATGGGAAACGAATGCGTGGCGAAGCCACTCGTAACTTAAAATATTGACGAGGAAACTATTTTTGATGTTATTCTAATAATGCCAAGGAAAATTTTGCTAAATTAAGAGGCAGCGTTGATGTATCGTCCGTCATCTAGATAAGTGACATACCTAAGGAAGGCGTATGTAAAAGTATCTGAGATCGACTAGCATTAATAGTGTTGATGTATGGATGAAGAAAAAAGCGGGAGAAATGTGATGGAAAGATACCAAATAGAATTCTGTAATCTCTACCTATCTCTCTGTGTTACGGGCGTTAATGCGAAGTGTATAATCTAAACAATTAATAATTTAACTTAAACGCTATCAAAATGATTAAGCGTTTGATAAACTCACTTAACCAAATTGCCCGTCGGTTTCACACTTTTAACAGAAAAAGTGGAAGCTCTTGAAAATTTCTTTTTAAATTCCGGAGTGCTGTTGTGTGTTGGAAAAATGGGAAAATGTTTTTTCCGCCGACGACGTACAATAGTTTCACTTCTGTAGTAAAATATCGAGAAGTACGCTAGAACTTTAATCAAACAGTGTAGGTTGAATAGGCCTCGGGAGCAGCTGCGCCCGACTCCTCTTTGACGCTTCGAGTGATGAACTTTTTTGTGTAGAAAAGAGGATTGCGATTGTATTTTTGTGTAGAAAAGAGGACTGGAGTGGTACTAACAGTGGTGTACGACTCTGTTACCAGTAACATCTGTGGACGATTGGGCGTTGGAGAGACTACAGCGTGGGAGTTTAAGAGTGTTATCTTGTGTACCTTTTGTAACACAATCGCGTGTTTTGATATCGAATATACGTTTACGTTAAACTAGTGGGCGTAAGTCGAATAGATATTCTATACATGTCAAACGCTATCTGTAAACGTATGTATGTTATGTTCCCTTTTGGTTCCGTAACGGCTGTACCGACTTCTATAAAATTTTCAGGAAATTTGGTAAAATTTGGTGGCGATCGGATCAATATCATTAGTCTACTTACATCTACTTACTACTTACTCTAGCGAAGTCGAGGCGGGACTAATTATAAATATTTGCAAAATTTGTATTGTAAATACATTTTCCATATGTGTTCCACTGCTTAAATTGGAGGATTGACTTTAAGATTTCTGACATTGTATCGGCCACAGTTGTGGTTGCGCGTTCAATCCCGCCACGGATTTCTGCAACTATACTAACGACTCCTTAAAACGAATGACAGAATGTATCATTCAATCATTAGTATTAAGAAAAGAGTGATAAGTTAATTATTCTCATATTTGAGGCCCATAACTATGATAATATATAAACAATACAGGAATGAGGCAGCAAATCTTTTGTCTACCTTTTTATGTTAAAACGCGAAAGCTTTTCATTGCTAAAATTCTGATAAGTCCGTGTGTAAAAAAATCACATATGTATTATGCATAAAAAATCAACGGCATTATTTTTGATTACTGTGATTGTTTTCGATTTTTCTTATAACAGTACTTACCCATTACACTCTCTCAGGGGTTGCATTTTTTAGCAATATAAATGTACATTTTCAAAGCATACAAATCGTAAGCATGACGCTTCACTAGATGTGATATGGCTGTAACGGTCCACTTTGAACCGGTGCCAAATTGTGTTTGTGGGTTGGATGCATTGCGAAATATCACGCTATGAAATGCTATATTTTTTTAATAAATTCTATCTTTTCATTCGAAGATACTATCCCATTTGTTCCGGAAAGCGGGTCGAATCGAACTTTTTGTATAGTTATGTTCTTTGAATTATACATAATATATATTTGAATTTATTTATTATTTCCTAATTGAATAAGCGGATATAGCAGGCGTCTTGCATGAGCATTGACTTGCCTACTATTAACGGTTTCATCTGACGTGTTTTATTCTATACGTTGTTTGTCCAAAAATAAATTCTCACCATTTACCAATTGTAAATTGAACCATCCCGGGATCCATTCAAACTTACATAACATTTCATCAAAATCGATTCAGCCGTATCGGCGGAGTTGACCTTCGAATCGATTTTGAAAATTTTACAATCGATATTTTTTGGTTCCTGACTTATTCAGGCTTCGCAAGCTGAGGTTATATTTTTTGCTTTAACTGAAATTTATTATTTTTGTTGCAAAGGCAAGGTGATTATGTATAACCTGTAGTTTTGTAGTAATTTACACAGCCTTCCCTACAGTTTCTGTGTTATGATGTTTTTTCACAGTAAACGAGCTGGGCGTTTGTTTTGATAAGCGACTTTACAGTAATTAATGGTTGTTTATAAACAAGCAAACAACCCTCGTGTCGTTGTTTAGTGTAATAATCTGTTTGTTTTTCATCTCAAAAGCTCTTTAAAATTACAAAACGTGACTAAACAATGATATTCGTTCTTGGTCATTGAAGTCGAAATTTTGATATCATGAGCGTCGATAATGGATCTGTCTTAATTGAATTAAATTAGCGATAAATATTGCATATCAACCTTTGACTTTGAAAGAGACACGGCGAATTTCGGCTACCGGCTGCCTTATTGACTTCAAGATCTGGTCAAAGTTGTAGGAGTGCACTGGATGGTAGGAGATCGATCATTCTTGCGACTAATGACAACCCCATTCTGTTAGCAGAAGAAGCTATCGTGCGTAGTACTAACTAAAAGCTTATTATTAGGAGAGTTAAATATATTATCATGATTTTGTTTTGAAATTGAATAAAATACCCTATTTTTATTACAATTTCTGTTTTTAGAAACCTAATTGGGTAAAAAATAAAATAGCAGTAACATTTTGCATCATATATCAATATCTACTTTGGATCTTTACAGACGAAGTGTGCATTGCAACCATCATTATACTTACTGTTGTATATTACTGTACATTATCATATAAAATCCTTCTATTTAGCTGTGCAGTCGTGTGTTCGATATCGCTGTCCACTATCAGCCGTATTTATTACTAGTACATACATCGTGTTATGTACTTGGATATTCTGTTCACATTTGTTTGCATTATCGCAAACTTTTTGCCATAATAATCCTCCTCATCATATAATCATCATAATAATCCATCAATCTCATCATAATAATCCTCATTTTTACTTTTTCAGTCAATAATTTTTTTACTGTAGTTAAATTTATGTGCACATTTTAAGCGCATAAAAAGCCTTTTATTGTAGACAATTATATTGTCTACTGAAATCAAATTCGAATCATATAGTGGCAATCATTGTAAACGTATTACACAGTGAATCTGGGGTCTTGTCAATTTGTTGTTGAAACACCACTGTGTTTGAATATGGATGTCATGCATCGTATATTTGGGATAAGATGATTGATTATAGTAGGGTTTTTTTCTCCTTACACACTCGTTCATAAATCATAGTCTGACTAGAGCGGTGAGCATGTTGCATGGGCGCAACGCTAAAAACGGGACGTCGTGTAGACGTGCTGACTCCGACGAATTCGAAATATAGTCTGAGTACTGTTAGATTAGATTTTATATATACGTATATAATATAATATATAATATACGTATATGTATATATTATATATACCTATATGTACAATATTTAGTTTTTATATTAAAGTCAACTTATAACTTAACAACTTAACAGTGGTAGAGCCCGCAACAATAATGGGGTATGTTGTATTTTTTAACGAGCTCTTCTCTCGCATCCTCATTTAGGACTCACTCCGCAAACAAGTGTTACACACCCTGGATAGTATCGCACGACTCACAATTTGGTGATTGCTTCTTTTTCATTAGGAAGGCAAGCCTACCACAGGTTTGCCTTCCTGTGTTCGCAATTTGTCCGGAACGAAGGCGCAAGTCATGAATTATTAGGTATTAACTTAATATAATGGCCTGTTTAGTCCACAACTATCAAACAGAGACCGTCATGCCGTTTGCCGTTACGGTTTTACTGCAAATGGGTACCGAAAGAGATGACATCAAATTTTGTATTTTTTTTGTTATAGCTTACTTTATTGGCATGCTCAAACAATATTGCGTAAGATAATATCTTGTATGTATTGGAACCATAAAGGGTACGACAGTACCTTAAATTTTGTCATAGGTTGAAATAAGCCGCACGGCATGTTTCACTCCAAGCGTATTTGCATATTCAATTCCACGTGAATCCTATCTACGTGCCGTGCTTGAGTAATAGAAAAAACTGATTTACGAATTTTTGAAAGATTTTAAGGGCAATTTCTTTTCATTCTTTTTGAAATATCTATATTCTAAATCATAATCCTAAACAAATCGCAGCCCTGGCTTTCCTAATTTTGAAATCTATAAACATATTAGAAAACAAACTCCCTCTAACGCGCCCAAATAGGAAGTCTAATTAGAAAGAACTTAAAAACAACTGAACGGATATCTAGACGGTTTAGATATATAGGCATTAAAGTTTTGTGTAAATTTGACGGTAGTAGTTGAACGAAGCGTAATAGACTGGTATGACATAAAGACAGAAGAAAATGTTGGCGTACGTACCCCTGTGAAGTGGGGGCGGGTAAAGTGATTTAGGAAGTAGAAACCACGGATTTTAGTGAATTTATATGTTATGTTCACCGTATTTTTTTATTGATCAAAATTACCAAGTGCTATTAACAGCAAGTCGCACACAGCCTGTGACACGTCCGCACACGATGGTGACAGATGTCAGAATGCGTCAGTGTGGCCTACCACAGATCCGGGTACTCATTTATTGTCTGTGCTAAAACTAATACCTAAAATATTCGACATGTCATCTATCCCTGTGGGGTCGGAAAAAAGCAAGCAAGGTTTTGACGCTACAAATACAGCCGAACGTGACCAAGTACAATCGATTACGCAATTGCGTGTCACTAAGTATCTCAACAATATTTTATCAAGAAAGAAAGAACAAAGTAAGTAACTTTCCCTTCCTTTCCTAAAAAGGATGGGATGGAAAAGGGAAAAGGATTTGAAGGGGAGAAAATGGCCAAGAAAAGGAAACGTTATTTTTGCTGTCTATTCTCTCATCTGTTGATTAAGCGTAGGCAACGCATCTGCGCCCCATTTGCTGGGTGCGAAAGTCTGGGGGTAGCGGTTACTTAACATCAGGTGACCTGCTTGCTCTTTCGCCACTTTCAACCATAAACAAAATATACAAAACACGATTGGTTAGAAAAATGACAAGTAAATAGTTGCTAAAACATTATGACGTGATTGTGTTAGAAGAATCAGTGGGCTAAGGTGTCGAATTGTCACGAGGGAGTGCTAGCAATATGTGATTTTATGACTTTGGTTATAATCGCAATGTATGAACATTCCGAGCGTGGAATAATACGTGCGAGGTAAAATACATCACAAATGGACGCGGCTTTGCAACTTGGTACCCCGTCACTATCCAGATGGATTACCGTTGTTTATTTAACAACACCATTAATCACACGGCCCTCTGCAACCTTGCCCCGAACAGATATGGGTTTGTTTTTTTTTAATTCTGAAGTATAGCTTAAATTTTTGTATTTAAAAAAAAGTGTGTGAAAAAATGTAGTTTACAAGTCTGGAGAAATTTTAGAGATCTACACAGATCAGAGATCCGCAAAGTATGGATTGAGACCCACCAGTGGCTCGTGAGCGAATATTTATTGAACCCTGACGTAGGATGCGACTAGCAAACTAACGGTTAGACGGTCACTGACTGAGGACAGCGTTGACGTCAGGACATTCTAGTTATATCTCCCCCTTTATCTACGACAACCAAAAGCTGGGTCCAAGCTAAGAGTTGGAAATTTTTGTTACGTGGGTCGGACCCCATTCATCTTTGAGAGCCACTGATATAGAGGATTTTTGCAACTAATCAATTCCCATAGTACATCCCCAGGTACATACATCATTTGTCACAAACGTAATTTGAACATTTTACGATAATAACTCGGATTGTATTTTATAAAAATAACTTCCATGTTTTGCGAAGAGATTGATATGGCCCGGACAATGTTGTGTTCGTTATAATACAATATTGATGTTTGCAGAACTGACATAGGTGCATTGACATAACAGGCTTGTTCATTAAGTAAATGGTTAAATCACACAGAAATTAGTAAGGTCATTTCAATGTTTGTTAAATAAAACTATTGTTGATAAACATCTCTTTGTAGTTTACTAACTAAAAGCTGCCGAACCCTAATATAAAACACAAATATTTGACATTCAGAGTACAAATACATTTGACATTTATAAAATTTGTAAAATGTAATGTTGATAAAATAGATCTTTGGGTAGTCAATTCAATATATTTTCAAAAGATTTTTTGCAACGACGCTCCAAATTTATTAGACGGCCGAGAATGAACACTTGGATTGCCTGCGACTCTCACAATCAAGTGCCATTGTTACAAATGGAGTGACTATCAATAAGACAGGTTTTATAAATTATATTAGCAGAAGATCCTTTTCTTATTAATTCGCTTAGGAATCCATTTTTTTATTGTCATCGTTGCTATCATAGACCATATGTAATGACTGTCTGATATTTTCGCGTCGCGTCACGTTATTTTGCATTGTCACTTTTGTTGCTCAGCATACTCGCATCTGTACTTCAATGAAAAACTGCATAGAAATATCGACATGAAGGAGCGAGATTGTTCTGTCGGGCTGGTCCAACATTTGAACATTCGTATTCTATATATATAATCTTTTTATTGAGGTTTCAAACTGTCCATATCAAACTATTAACACAATCGAACTTGAAAGGAAACTCTTCCTTGGAAGTTTTTTGAATAAATTACCTTCTGAGCTTTCATCTCGATATTTCACTACGATCTTAAAAATGGTTCGTTCAAGTTACCCGTGCCAATGTAATCGACCAGAGAGACAGCTTTGAATAAATTAAATACCTTTCAAATTGAATTCTAAGATGATCTTGCCAAGAGATTTTCAGATATTTCGTAATATGAATCATTTTTTATATGTATATTTGTGTCCATGATAAGTTTCTAAGAGATTGTATTAAATTTGTTACTTTTTTAAATCTTTTTAAATTCTGGTGAGTTTATTTCCTCTTCTGCGCGCTAGACTTCCTCACACCCTTATGTATCCTGTATCCGAGTATTTTGGGTATCCTGTATCCTTGTGTTCAACCAATTTTGAAGAGTCATATAACTACAATTGACTACGCGGCTTAATCTAGTATTTTGAAATCCATGTGCCAGTTTTGCCTTTCCATTATCACAAAAGATATTGTATTTGCTTCATAACTTTTGCAGTACGGAACACTTCATTATCTATTTTGCTTCCTGGATAGCAAACGAAATTATCACTACGAAAAACTATTTTTTTATTTTTATTAATTGATTTAATATCCACCCTCAAAAACTGTCTGCTAACTATTTTAAATAAAACATGAAACCATCTGCATTAATTAAAATATAGCTACCTCAATTAATGTCGCGGCCTGAATGTGAGTGTGGTCACACAGCATTCCGTGAGGGAATAGTTCTGTGCAATAATTCAATTGTTCTGTTAAACTTTGTGCGGTATTGTTATCCGTCTACGTACGAGTAACTTCCTTCCAACAAATTACAATGTAGGAACAGAATTCAATAAACGTGTTTGACTGAGACATACATACGTATAAACCATTTCAATTTATATTTATGTTAAAGGGAACGTATGTATGATACAGTCGAGATAAATTAAGCGTAAAAAGGGACAACAAATTAAAAAGTAATGCCGACGACCGACCCAGCGTGAATGAGCAATTTTTTACAATGAAACTTAGTTTGACTACCTCGTTTTCTTTACTCTAAGAGCCTGTTCCACAAAGTCTGATGAGTAAAGTGCCTAATAACAAATTGACAAATAAATTAATTGACACATGAAACTTCCCGTTAAATTATTTTGCGTTTCAGAAACGAAGTTTATGTGTTTTTATTTAATAATTAGGTTTTAATTCACTAAATATTTAATAATGTTACCATAAGTAATCGGTTTTCCGTGTAGAAGGCTAGTGCATGCCGGCGATGACTTAAAGTACTGAGACGTGGCTCCTCACGGCGAGCACCATTATTAAGACTCAAGGTCACTTCAAAGGATTGCTCTTTGAGTTGTCTAATCAATGGTGAGGAGAGACACCACATCAGAAATTATGTCATTCGCAGCGGACCCAAAGTAATCGATGATCGACTTCGATAATGACGATCCGATGTGGCAATGGCCCGGCCACATTGGCTGCAGAACGAATGGAAATTGGAACGAAAGGTCTTAAAAAAGCATCGACGCATCGTAGGCAGGCCCATAAGATGAACCAATGATCTGGTCAAGTTTTAGGGCAGCACCGATGTTTGTGGAGATCAATGGGGGAGACCTACGTCCAGCAGTGTTCGACCTTTGTCTGAAACCATGAAGCAAGATTACTAGCCTCTGTCTCGGAGGTATCCGAGGCTTTTAATCTGTAGGTACGTGTGAGGGAAGCTTCCGCGACCATACCTAGCTACGTATCTCTCGCATTTACTGCTTAACGTTAATAAGATACTATCTTATTGAGTTAACAAGTAATATCATTCGCTCTGAGATACGAACTTTCTTTGAATTTATAAATAAAAAACCTCTCACGCCCTCAATCCAGAGGGATAGCAGATATTGCAGGCCTCAAAGTAGCATTGCTCTGGTAAGCGTCTCTTGCTTCCCCTACATTCATACATGTTTCGGTGTCGGTTTTGGAAGTGAATTTATGGTTAAGTTTATTAATAAGTTCATCTAGACTAACTGCTATAAGCTAGATTAACTTTCACAACCTTAACCAATACTGCCACTCACTTAAAACTTTGCCTAGTTCCACATTATAAGCTTGGTGTAAAACAAAAAAATAACATCGCGAAATTTCGCATTGAAGTCTACATACGAAGTATGTTTATTAAAGTTGTGGTTAGTCTATGGTCCTGCCAGTAAACGGTTCGCGTTATATAATATTTGCTTCATTTGTGCTGCGAATGCTACGAGATACGTAGCATTCGATGTAGCACTACAAGACTTGCTACTTATTCGTAGCACTGCTACGTTCTAGCGTAGTACTGCTACGTTCGAGCGTAGCACAGCTACAAGGAAATAGTGTGCTTTACATTGTTCTTGTTTTAAAAAAATCTGTATTAATTCTACTTCTCTTCCTTAATAGCAAAGGATTGGAAGAGGACTTGAGTTGGAGGGGATGAATAGGAAAGTAAAATAACCATTTTCTGTTTATCCTCTGCCCTGTCTATTAACATAACTAAGTATTTAAAAGGTTTAGAATAAAGTTTCGATATGCTTCGTTGAAGGTGAATTCAATCCCAGTACAGGTTATAATTTCAAAGTTATATATTTTCCCTCCGCAGGCAAGTAATATTAGTAATAGTAGCCAACTTGTGTAACAACAAATATTGCGTACATGTACCTTACTCACTTACTTTAGAGGGCATATGAATATAACGTAACAATGGAAAGTC
This sequence comes from Papilio elwesi, assembly GCA_029849275.1. Taxonomy (NCBI): domain Eukaryota; kingdom Metazoa; phylum Arthropoda; class Insecta; order Lepidoptera; family Papilionidae; genus Papilio; species Papilio elwesi. The sequence continues at coordinate 3,287,006 of CM056707.1, read as the reverse complement.
CAAAGAGCTTTTTTGGAACATTGTACGTCTTTACATAATACAACTTTGTGAATCATACGTTAGCATAAACTCTTTACATCTTTTAATTCTATTAGGTAGGCTATAATAACACTCACTGTACTTAATTTTTTGGGTCCCAAATGTGAAAAGAGGCTTACCAAATCATTTAAGACTGCAATTACCTAATAGTAACGTCAGGGACCCTTGATTCGAAACCCATACATACGTATCTCTCGTAACGGTTTTGCATAAAACACAATTTATTGCCAAATGTCGTGTATCGATGTAACAATTTTTTATCACACGTAGGTGATAAAAATTGTTACATGCGCACTTATAAGCGTGATAAAAAGGGATAGCGGTTCCTATTTACGTTTATCCCCACTGGATTTAAAGTTTCGGGAGTGCTTATTTTTTAATTTGGTGCTAAATACGGCTTTATTTTTAACTGGGGCCTTCTTTGTAACGCATTACCTACAAATACACATGCACTTTAAATATTTAAAACTGGGTTGTACAATAATATATATAAAGTGTTTTGACCTAGTTTCTTTGAAATGTAAATTACGAGTTTTCGTAACAAATATACATAATGAATTGCAAATATGATTTCAGACCCGAGGGAAATAGGAGTCGGATATTGTATGAACATATAGCTAAATCGTTGCGTACTACTATGTAGTTTTATAATACATATCAAAAATACACTGTGCGTTGAATTATTAAAAATTGCTTGATGAAACGCACGGGCAACGCAACGCACACGGGACCTGAGAGCCGAAGCTAGGAAGGGGTACCGCGCCGCAGCGATAACGCAGCTCAGTATTTTTATATAGCAACAAACTTTAATTCTATTGCATTCAATGAAGGACTGTGCGATGATGCGCCATCGAAGAACTATGCATAGCGTTACGTCAGTTATCCGTCGAAGTCACAGCGGCTCAAAAACGCAACACTTGCGTGGCGTGTGTTGGACTAGGACTTATGAATACTTACGGCGTACCTTCGGTACTACGGAAGGGTTTTTTATCTATATTCCTTCCTTCATGTAGTAAATATTTTTAGGATCATTCATCACTACATTGAATCTTTAAAGGTTTGGCAATACAGCATACGGGGCGGGACGGCGACGCGACGCCGGCGCAGTTGTAATGTATGTAGTTACTATAAAAGATGTGACATCTTGTGACACAGAGCCGTCGCGATTCGTTTTTCCGCTGTGTGGCATTAATCAATTATACTAAAACTTCTAATTATCAGCCACTCCAATATTTATTTTGCATTCTTTATACAGATATGAAATGGCTAAAAAGACCATATTTGTGGTATGTATCCAATAGCCCATACTCACTTCAGCTATCTAATCCTCAGATCAAACCAAATAAAAATAAATCCTTAATATCTTGCTACACTTCAAGGTTATAGGAATAGATATTCCAGATTGTTATGTTATCATACAACGAATAAGATTGTTCTTGAATCTTCAACTAGCGCACATGTCTAATGTCTTAAAAAGTATAGCGTAAACTGAATGATATGAAAAAAGATGACACCTAATATTTGTTACTAAATCCTAAATGTAAACACATGATGTTAGCTATAGAAAAAGCATCCTAATTAGGACGCTTTCGAGCCTTCACTTTTAGACCTCTAATGACATAGTTGATACTTTTTGTATTATAATATCATCGTTGTTATTTTATTGCACTGTGAAACTAAAAGATAGCGTCCGTCACTGAGACGCTAGAGAAATCCATTAATTAATAATTGGAAAACTTCCTACGCTTTCCAAGAGATGCCTTTTATTCCACTCCAATACTTTTATTTTTCAAATGCCAATGATAAAAAAAATGATAAGATAATTCACAGGGGTGTGCAGAGACTATTACTTTATGGATTTCTTATAAATTCTCTCGTTTTTTACATACATACATACCCGTCGGTTATAAGTACTCTTAATGCCTGCAAAATTACTGTCTGCTACTGATTGGTTAATGACTAAAATTAACGATGAGACTGAAGCACTGACACAAACAATATCATAAATTGAACACAAGCGCATCACACAAACATATCAACATAAATAGGAAAAAACCTCTCAGCAATATTCGTACTTAACGTGACTTAACGTAACTTCTAAATGTATGCTTAAAAAGAAGTTCCAAAGTTTTTGTGAAAATATTGTACCAATAAGCTATCGCTAATCTGGCGATACGATATCGTCTAATACGCGAACTGTCGAAGTCATCTGTACTACATATTTCTTAGTTTCCTATAAACCTTAAAATTTGTCTTCATCGGAATTTTTATGTTTTTGAAAATCTATTCGAATTGGAACTAAAAACTTGTCAGCTTAGTTGCACTCTTATAATACAAATATTTGTACAATAATGCAATTAATTTAGTTACTTAGCGTAGCGACCGCAAGTCCCTTGTAATGGTTTTACGTTCGTGACGAAGTTCTCGCTAAGAGTCTTTGCATTGTACACAATAACTCTTAATTATCTTTAACTTGCTTGATTGTTACGCTCGTGTGTTTGGACATTATTTTTATTTTAGCATTAAGCTAAAATAAATGTTGTTAGAGATTAAATATACCACATTTCACACATTGCACAATTTTTTACATGTAAATAAATAAACCCACTAATGTTTCTTGCACAATGATTGATTCTATTTTGTACGTTATTGATAGACATCACACTTCTATATCTATTTACACACAAGCAATACTTAATTTAAAAACTATAATTAACGCCACTGGACTGTACGAATCGAATGACGTATCTTTCTTCAAGCTCAGTGAAAACAACTCACAGTTATTTTCACCCGCGCCCGTCGCGATTGCAGGCCCGCGGTTTCTGTAGAATGAAAATATGTGTGTGTAACAAGAATGCGTTTCCATGACACGTTGTACGCCCGCAACGTGTGCGATTGGTTGCAACTGTGGCCCAGTGCGTCGGCGAAAACCTAAACGCGCGGCGCGAATTGCACAGAACTCCAGTCTGGTTTAGAAGTGAAATCGCGGGCGCGGGAACAAATCTCTCTAGCCTCGACATCGGTCAAGCTCACGAGGCCTTAGGTCATAAGGTAACGGAAATATACATACTTGTTTATGTATGTCCATGGGCTACGGACACATGAGAATGGTGTTTTTCTTCCTTTTTTCTTATAAAAGGAATACACCAACCAATTGGTAAATATAAGATAAGAAAATATTGCCGGTAAATAAACGTACAGCAGCACGACTTGGTGTTCTTATTTAGTCTGTATATTGCAGATGGATCGCAGATATTACGAACAGATTCTAAACTACAAAAATGTGCCTTGAATACTCAAACTATACTTGTAAACATCTATACGTCCTCATCTAAGCGTCGGAGATTGTGATATATTGTATATATTGATCTGTTTTTTTCAATAGTGATTCTTTATGGAAGAGGAAGTTTAGAGTCGGGGTAAATAAAATTGTGAATAGAGCTTGAACAATGTAGTTTTATGAGGGGCGATAAAAATATTTTGCCGCTGGAGGGAGAATTTATAGAGCCGTTAGTGTTTGTACGAAAATATTATTATATATTTTTATATTTTAGAATGTTCTTGTACTTACATACATGCGCATACATAAAACTAACATCAAACTTATTCAACTTTAGCTTAATGAAAAATTTAATTAAAGACATGAAGACATTAGGTGTTATTGTAGTGCCTTGTGAATACAAATAAAACATACACCTAAATAGTTTTATTGTAATATTTCACCCCCAGCCGTATACAGACCTATTAAACAATCTGAAACATTTGGGCTATTTTTCATTTATCTATATCAAATACAACCATGTTTACTTTTTATTTCTGCGTGGACAGCTTCGGGGGCTATATAAACACTATGTTTATCTTATATTTTATTACTGTGTCTTATAATACTTTATTTTTTATCTTACTTTATATTTATAAATCGTATTTTTCTTCTTTCTATCCATATTGTGGGACATTTATGCGGTCTCATTCACTAATATAGATTTTAAGCATCTAAAATGTTTACTGTCGTGGAAGCATTGCGTGAGTTTATTGTAGACACAACATAAACAGCTATAACATATTCCTAATTTAGCGAATCGTTCTGCTTGGTAAAGTTAATTTGTTACTTTAATATTAACATAGCTATACGTCCCGGTTTCGCCTGGCTGCCAGAGTAAATACTCCAACATTATCTTTCTCAAGTAATGCCGCCTTCTACGTCTTTCTAAATAAACATCGTCATATTTCAACCAATTTACATTAAATATTTATGTTATGTAAATAAAATGTTATATTAGTTTATGGAATTTGGATAAAAACAGACAAAAGCGACGAGCGGAGCTTTGCTTAGCATATATATGTTTGTGCGTATATTTCGTTGTTCCAATGTTAAAAAATGTATTATATATATTATATGAATATTTTTATTGGAGAATATAGCTCAGGAGTTAATATGTCAATAGTATGCATTTATGTGGAAGTAGGTCAGTTAGAAAATTAAATAGTGGAGTGGGATATCGCAACGAGGAACCCGTTCGGTTACACCGACAAGCTTTGACAAGGCAATTTGTAGCAAAATGTTTATTTGAGTTCCGCAGTTAGAGCCGCAGCTAATGCTGAACTTGCGGAGAACTCCACTGACCGAGATAGTTATTTTTCATGCTTAAGATTTTTTTGAAACAGATATGTTAAAAACAATTTTTGTGTTTTAATGTTTAACAATAATTCCTCGATAGCGAAAATAATCTTAATTATAATTTGGTTAAGTAAAAAATCCAGGCCGTTTGTGCAATGAACTGTTAACTGACGATGATGAACTGAAATCTATACATAGATTATATTATATTATATTATATATATAGATTAAAAATAGCGTTAAGAAGTGGATGTTGTGATTAGAATTGAGAAAGGTATGCCTTGATGGTTCGGCCATGTTGAAAGAATGGATGAAGGGACGAGACAAATTCATGTTGCAAAAGTGAGTGGCAGTTTTGGTAGGGGACGTCCAAGGACAACTTATATCGACCAGATAAGTAACATACTAAATAAGGGCAATATAAGGAGTACCCATAACCGACGAGCTTGTATGCGTAGATGTATGGATGTAGAAGAGGCGAGAGGTGTGCCAGGATCGCGCAAATGCAAATTTATGATCTCTGCGTACCTCTCTGGGTTACGGGCGTGAGCGTAAGTTATATAAATATATAAGCAAAGCACTGCTGAACCCTTTTATGATTGAGTTCACATCTGGCTGAATATTTTCCTTCTTACTTGACACTTATCGTTATATTTTGCATAATGCACACAATATATTTATAAATTATAGCTTATGTGTTATTCTGATGTATAAGCTAAATAATTGTAAAGTTTCTTTAAAATCCATTTAGTAGATTTTGCGTGAAAAATTAACAAACATCCACACAATGTAGCTCAAGTGCATTATTACGCACTGTGCACTGTTTGTTTGCTTACGTCAGGTGTCAGTAGCGACGTGTGTACTCGGCAACTCATTGCAGGGTGTAGTTTGTGACTGGTTTTGTTTCTCACTCTATTATTCTCACTAAGCAAGTTTTTAATTTTAACAGTTAAATCTAAGTAGCTTAAGTCTAGCATCGTGTTCTTTCCGAAAATATTTAGAATTCGTATACTGAATCTAACACGATATGACAGAAATGTTGGGTTACAGTATGAATTTGAATTGTTGTCAAAAGTGGAATTTTTAAATTGGCGATTGAAGGGAAAATACATATATATAACTATATATAAATATAAACTATACTGATAAATTCAATTTCATCCAAATCGTTAGAGAGATTTTCGAGATAGTCGAAATACATACAAACAATTTCTCGCTTTATGTAATAAGATTTGACAAACATATATAAATCCCGGTATTCCTTCCCTTTTCACTATTCTCATTATCCTCTTTGCTACGAAAAGGATGGCATTGCATCTGTAAGGCCGTGAATAGACGTGGAGAGGGAAAACTGCTGTCCGTTCCTCCGAATGTACTACCGGAGTAGTGCGGAGCGGAGTTGCGGATTTTAAGGTTTTAAAGTTGTTATTATTGAATCACTGCAACGGCTTATTGTAGAGACAACGCAAAGAGCTAACAGATTAATAATTTAGGCCGTGACAGTTTAGTTTCTCCGCTCCGCTTCCCTGAAATGTTTTAATTTTTAATATATTTCGTAAATCCCAGTCCATTGAAGCCCAGTGGAGTGGAGCTTAGATTTGATTGCTTAATATCGAGACTTGCTCGTTTCCATCCTTTTACTAAATAAATAACTTTTTTATTCTTACTTGGTACGTAACCAGTCAAACGAACTGATCTAGAAAAAAGTTGATTTTTACGCCATTTTATAGTAATAGAAATAGTGTTAAAAATATAATATATTAATAACATAGATTGTTGAAAATATAATCTCTTATTATTTAAAATAAATAGATAAATAAATAAATTTTCAAATCAAAATTTCGACATCACAATTATTGCTGAAATAAATGTGATGTCGAAATATTTTATAAGCACGTCTATGTGACGGCCCTCCTACGGTGTCATGGTTCCGTAAGTTTTTATTGATGTTAAAAGCAATGACCTCAAGCCGCAATCAAAGTGGAACACCTGACATTACTAGAGTAATAAACGGTCAACAACTGCGGTCTTATGGTCACTGTTCGTCTTTTTATACCCGAAAGACATAAGATCATGGGTGTCCTGAGTAAAGGAAGTAGTTTTTTTGTCTTTCTTTTACTAAGCTTACTTTCTAGTTGTATGACATGACAATGTGACATGTGAATATGTTACCCAGAATCGGGCTTAAATTTTATTTCGTACGCTTCCAATCCATTCACCGTCACTCCAGTAAGGTTAAGAATATTAGAAACATATTATTTAATTGATTAATATATTAGTTCCACACGCAAAATACGCGCTAGTCGTGGAGTTGCGGTAAAGTAGCCCCCTACTACTACTACTAATATATTCGTTTTAAAAACTCAAAACACGCTAGGTTCCATTCGACAAAGTATCTATTGTAAAAGCAAACTTCACTTACCAGACATGGCGGCCTTTACACTTTTCATACTTTCATCGGAAATGTTGTGATTTTCGCGATCGTGAGATTAGGTTTATTTTTTGTAATGAAAGAGTCAAGTGTTCTGGCAGAAGTATGTGGGACAGCGCTGTCGGGGATTCGGAGCTGGTGTTGGTGTCCTGACTTAGGCCGTTTGTCAAGCCAAGCTGACAATACTCTTGGGGCACAAACTATCACATGTCATTCTGAATTAACTGTTATTTGATCTTCTAGGATCACCTTAGCAATATTTCCCATCGTGCAGAAAAATGAGGCCACCATTTGTTTCTGTGAACTTCGTGTTCAGCGATATTTTGTTGTTGTTGGTTTTAGAGTCGGTTATCTTTAAAGCACTATACTGCGGCCATAATTCGTCACCTTTCAGTATATACTAAACATTTTTTTTCTACGGCGTCGAATATATTGATCAGAAATTTGCACCAATTCGCCAACGGTCTTTCTGCAAGATGTATATTTTGGAACGTACGAATTTTAACGTAAAATATTTGATTACAAAAATTCCATTTTCCATCTTTGAAACAAGATATTAGCGGTATTCTCAACATTAAAACCATACAGGATTAAAACAAAGTTATGAAAAATGTGCACTCGTATCAACAACTGATATTGTTGACACGAGTGCAAAATTTGATGTCAATCGGACGTGTGCACACAAATAATTCAATAGCATATTGAATTGGAATTGTGCTAGAATTAAATTCAAATACAATAGAAATAAAACCAATTCCCAGTATTTCAGTTTGTGATACTAATTCACCCCGACTATTTCCCCGTTCCCTGTCCATTATCACTTATTTCTACGAACCCATCGTCGCTTTTACACTGAACTACATTAAATGGCTTATCTAAGTGAAATAGAATTTCCACAAAGGTCTCCTTTTACGACGCAGATGACCACTTAGTTTTAAAAGAAAATCCTGTCTAAGCTAAACACGGGAACGCCACTTGTTTGCCAAGAAATCTAGTCAGACATCAAGTATGATAAGTGGCCTTTTGAATATATTAACTACACTTCTGGACCGATTTCCATGAAATTTTCAAGAAACCTGTGAGGTAGATAGCGATCGCATCAATCTAATTTGTGGTACCATTATGAAGCCGGGTGACTAGTCTTATCTATATGTATAAAATAAGACAGCAACTAACGAATATATCAACGCACAACAGACTTGAAAATATATACAAAGATTTGTGCTATTACTTAGGTGAGCGCTAAGGATTTTCCTAAATTTTTCGTCTAAAGGTCTAAAATAGGGGATAAAAGTTGGTATAAGTTGTTCTCAAATCAGTTCACCATAGGCTGAACAATCGTCGGTTAAATTACGGGTGGATAAAACCGCGGAGCTTAGACTTTGTATAGAGATTTCTATTATTACCCAGACGAGTTCTAAGAAAGAATTTTTCTAAGTGTATCCCCTAAAGTTTGTATGGAGAAACGTGCGAAGGCGGGGCGCGTCGCTAGTTATTAATAAAACATCTTGCACTTTATATTTATGTAAATCTATTCGTGCTCGACGTTGCGCACATAAATTTAATATATGCAAGTACGACATATTATAAAACAAAGTCACCGTACCGTCTGTTTGTCTGATCGTAATAAACTTAAAAACGATTGCATGATTTTTGGTTACGGTAGACGCGGCGGTTTATGAGAAAAGTTAGGAATACAATTAACTAAGGTTTTGTATAAACTGGCTGAAATATGACGATGGTTGGCGAGGGATCCCTAGTTCACTCATCCTATATCTCAAGCCTGTTTCCTGTAAGCTGATACTTCGTCACATCGTGTCGACAACATTTTTCTGGAGACGTATCGTCTGACTCTGACGCTTCCAGTTGTCGTTCTACACTTATAAATACGGTAAAGATCCTTTTTTATCACAGAAAAAAAAATAGAAATATATTAATGAACACTTAGAAACATAAATTAAAGAGCATAGACAGGAAAAAGGATATTGCCTGTTTCCCGTTAACCCCCTCCCCGTTCTATCCTCTTCCTTTTCCCATCCTATCCTTATTAGGAAAGGCTGGGAAGGGGAGAGAACGTAAAATTAGGCTTCCGGCACATCATTCATCAGACGAAACGCAGAGTACTTCTACTTCACGCCTGTTTTCTGTGAGGTCGTGGTATTTCACCGGTTGAGCCATTCGTGCAATACATATATTGTTGTTGCGGGCTCTACCACTGTTAAAACTGCGTGCTTTTAGTTTTAATTAAAAAAATCTTCCTAAGCATTAGTCGAGAATATTACTCCTTAAAGTACAACTTTGGAATGATTTAGCAAAGTATTAGTTACCAATTAAGATAAATGTGTTTAATGTACAAAACGTCCGCCTCACTATTGCCTTTTACAAAATCAACTCAATAATTTTGTTAACTCATTCTAAAATTACCTTATTATTTATTTTGTTACATTTGCAATGTATTTGACATTATTATGAGAAGAAATAATAATAATGGTATATAGTTTATATGTCCATGTGCAAAGTAAAACAGTGAGAAGAAAATAAGAAAGAAAGACACACACACTATATGTATGCCAATAACCTGCCGAACATACATAAATTCCTAGCAGACAATCCGATAGTAAGAAAACAGAATTATTATTTTAACATGTAATGTTATTACATTAACTTAGAATATTACACAGGCGATCCCGTTTCAGAGACAATTGACACCGTCCTAGGGTTTCTAAGTTCGCCATATAATCGCATTACTGGCCTGTTCGTGCCCGATTACAATATTGATTGAATATTAATGCGTATAATCTATGCTTGTTCAGTGATTGAGCTACTGATTTGAATTCGAACACATAAGGTCATCGATTTGTTACGAGTAAATTGGACGTGTTATAATAGACAGAGAGCGTTAGAAGCAGTTCTCAAATCTTCAATCGTCGGGATTCAAAAAAGTACAAATTCACTTTTTTGCGAATCTATTTACAAATCTATAATTGTGAACCAACAAAATCTGAACCAGCACTTGCTACTTAATGTTTCTATAGTATAAAGTTATGTTTTTTTAGAAATAAAGATAACTTATTTTTTTAGGTAAAAGTGTTCACTCAATCGAAATAAAAAACTATTATATAAAAAAAAATCACGGAATCGATCCAACGACCGTATGTTTTGCCAACCGTACTCTACATAATTATTGTCGAAATCTTTTCAAAATGTTTATATTTGTTGCAGGTTTCTCTTTGGTAACGAGATGTGATTCGTGTTTAAGGTAAGTCACGTAGAAACTTTTTAGGCTTACACTATTTTCTTTAAAAAAAAAAGTCCAGAGGGTTGGCGTAAGGCAGGCGGCCGGCCGTAAAAACTGTAGCTAAAACCTTTACACACCAATACGGCTTAGACTCATATTGTACTGACCCCACATGAGTGGGATAAGCGCAAGGAGATGATTTTTTAAAAAAATAATAATAGAATAAGGGGCGATGGCTACGTATAAATGCAATAATTGTGTAATTGCGGATTGGATCCGTAATATACCTTCAATGAGTATCATTAATTTATTGTTCACCAGCATATCAACAAAAGAACCTTTTTAGTTTACATAGGTATATAAGCAAAAAGTTACCACGATTCGACCTCAGTTCCATAAACTCAGACGAAAGCTCCCAAGCTGTGCCCAGATAACATAATATGTTCTTATATATTGGTACAATTTAAGCTAAACTTAAAATTTGAGCGATTTTTTTTGTATCGAAAGTTCTGAGCCTTGCTGCACTTTGAATCTCTAACTAATAAAAAGCTTAATACTCCTGCCATAAATTAACGTATCTTGTATACAAGACGAATTAAACGATTTATCTGCAATTCATTTTGATTGTGTTTTTGGATACCTTTTCTAAATATTGAGCACGTTGAAATAAATTAGACGTACCGATAAGGGGGTAGGGTGGGTCCACGTTATCCTGTTACATGTTTACCAATAAATCAATTTACTTGCCGGCGTTCGTACACAACTCGCTTCAGTGAGTATGTATCAGTTGGAGTAGGCGTCAATGAAATTATTTGACAGAATTCGAAGTTCAAGCGATATGATGATCGATCGCTATATTCAGAGTACTAGCGTGGGCCGAGCTTCGCTCTGTGCTGTCTTTTATATGTAAGATCACATTGTTTAAATATAGCGCCATCTAAAAATATGAGATATCAGTATGTTAGCCCTTGACAACACAAGAGATATAATGCAAAAACCTTTTTACATAAATGTTTTATATCATTTTTTTGACGTTTTTATGGACAAAACACCCATATAGATAAATTTAAAAATAAAAACCGAATCTACTAAATACACTTTTTTATAACGTCATCATTTTGACTACCATATTACTCAGAAACTAGATTGATTTGAGATTTTTAGTGATTCGATGTGTTTTTATATATTTACTAGCAGTTCACCCGTGGTTTCGCAAGAATTCGTTTCTTATTTTTCTCGGTGGGAATTTTTGTAACTTGATTTCTCCTATAATAACTTGGTATTACAGGTAAATTAGTAAAGATTAAAAAAAGTTGTTATGGGTCACCATGGTCATCTAGTCTGTAACATTTTCCCCTTAGCTTCGATTATATTTAAGTAGTTGGAAATATCGTGTGATCAGTTTCTTGTTCGATGGATTTCGCTCATTTTCTAGAGTCCCCTGAGACCGTGATACAGACTGACGACTGTACCGTGGAAATAGATTATTTGTTATTGATTGTACTGCCCACTCAGTCGCCTTGGGGCGTAAAGACACCCGATTGCTTCTTTTTTGTTTTAGAGAATTCAGTACAATAGTACGTGTAAATCTACTGCTGGCCCGGCAATCTTCGCTCCACCGTATAATTAATACATGGTTCACTATTTTGACGATAATGGCTTACACATAAAAGTCAATGATAACGGATTTTCATTTGACGCAGTCCTGGCACACCTCTCTTGCTTCTTCTACATCCATACACCTACGCATACAAGCTCGTCGGTTACGGGTACTACTTATATAGCCTTCTTTAGTATGTCATTAATCTGATCGATATAAGTGCTCCTTGGACGTCCCCTAAAAACGCTGCCACTACTTTTGCAACATAAATTTGTTTCTTTACTAAAATGTGTAATGAAATATCTATCTAACCATTTGGATCTCGTTTCTTAATGTTTTTGTCATCATTTACCTTTTATCATTCTTTTATGATTATAAATTGCTATATGCATTATATTTCGTATTTCGTAGATTGAATGATTAGATTTAGACATTGTTGTTAGTGTCCGTTAACTTAGGGACATTGTAATAAAGTTATTCAATATCTGTTTACTAAACGGCTCGGGGCTAAGTTGAGAAATGAACCCAGAACTTTCATAATTTATTACTCGTACGTGAGAGAAAGCCTGGCCATACCTCCGAAATATGTTTTGACTACAGTCATAAATTATACTAAATTATTACTGAGAGGAAGTTGTTCTACTGTAGATTATGATTCAGTTATGGTAATTATTTGTAGCAAAACAATTATACTCGTATTTGATTTATGTTTTACGTTAAATTTTGATAAGAGCGACTTGGAGAACGGCACGTTTTGATTTGAAATAAACGTAGAGCAATATTGTAGAAGTAAATAAGAAATGTTTGTTTGTGATTAATGCTACTTTGAAACTATCGGACCGATTTTGTTAAATTCTAAAATACACCAAGATTATCCAGAAGTAGCAAAGGCTGGCTGTACTCGTATTTGTTTGTTGTCCTCGTGCAATACTAAAATTTAAACGAAAAATTCACCGAGTTTTTGTTATGAACATCAACTCATAATCCTAATACCGTATGATGCTCCGGCGATTTGATTGCGCTAGCATGAATTATCGACTGTGATTAGTCAATACCCGGGGTAGGCCGAAAATAAGATGGCTGCATAACTTCGAGTGAGATCTAAAAAATTCGAAATCGACTGTTGTCTGAAACGAATGAATATCTGTCTTATATTAAAGAAAACCCAGGCAGTCATAAAGACTACCGACAGAAGTTAAAAGTCGAATCAGGTGGCAAGGCGCGACAATAGTTCAACAATAAATTAATTAATCAAAATTCAAAATTGAATACAAGAAAAAAATCGCAATTCAAATATGCATGTTGTTCACGCGGACCAAGATTTTCTCCTACCAAAGATCGTCGAACGTGGCTACAAAAGTTTTAAATTAAAGAAAGGTTTACTTATACTGTTTTGTGAGTCGGCAAGTAATAACTTTAGAGGAATTGCTTTAAAAAAATGTCGCTTGGGTAACGTATCTTGCGTAACACCAAGGATCAGCAATACCGTTAAGAAATCAGGTCAACTACAGTCACGGCCGAATGGAGTTTATTCAGTGAGTCAATCGCAAATACGACGCTGCCCGAATATTTCGTAATTCGCTTTCCGATGCTAACCAAATTGTTCTCTGCTCCGATAACGTATTGCACGTTTTCTCACACTTATAAAAATAAGTATATTATTTAAATTTATTAAAAATGAGGTCTTAAATCTTAGGTTCTCCACACAATCCTCTGTCATGTTTTTGTAAATGTATATATCTGCATTAACATAACATAAACATCTATAAATTTACGTCTCTGCTTATTTAATTCCGTCTATTATACCTAATTGGTTATAAGATCGAAATTGCTTTCTGATGAGTGAAAGTAACTAATATTATATATCCTTCTTTCGTCTTTTATGTGCAATGATCCTGCCTAATGCTGTCATTCGCAGTGGACTTTGTTCGTTTGTTTGTTACGCTATCACGTGCTACTAAACCGTCCATCATACATCACCAAAGCACACATATTGTCAGGGATACACTTTATCCCGAAAAAAAATAACTCTTTGCCATGGTAATTATGGGACTACAGTAACATTGTTTTTGCATTTCGTTACATGATATGACATACATTACTATGGCAACCAATGATATCTTGACATTACTTATAATTCCAAGTTATACGCGAAATCGAATTCCCAAGGTTGGTTGACGTCAGGCAGGCAGCCAGTCAAACTGTATTCCTAGCCTTATACAATTTGAATTACGGTCATACTGTGCCGACCCCACATGAGTGGGACGGCATGAATTTGCACGCAAAAGTATATTTTTTAACAGCCCGCAACAACAACATTTGTTGCAATAATGGGCCGACTCGACCGCTGAAATACCACGACCTCACAGAAAACAGGCGCGAAGTAGAAGTACTCTGCGTTTGGCCTGATGAGTGAGGTGCCGGAGGCCTAATTTCAGTCCTTTTCTCCTTCCCCTTCCCCTTTCCGCTTGTTGCGGATGTCTATGGGTAGCGCTTACTTAACATCCGCTTGCTCGTTTGCCACCTACTTAAAAAAATCAAGTTAAAAATAATCCAGGGTGAAAGATAAGAAACGAATGTGTGCGAAAACGCGGGCAACAGCTAGTCTTACTATAATAATGAATGCGTCAGGAAATGGCTGATCCAAGAAGATTGGAAATGTTGGAAGGCCTTGTTTTACGATGAGAGCGCTCACTAAAAATTTATAAGAAAACCTAGCCGCCGTAATGGGCTCTTGAGTGGAGTGTCCCGGGTCTATTTGAGGAATAAATGAAGTAAAGTGTCCACGTAATAATGGAGACGTGATGAGAAACTGTTCAATATATAAATGACGAGTGACTTCTTTTAGATTTAAAAAATAAAACTGCCGGTATTTTGTAAATAGAAAAATTCTAAATTCTATTCTATCTACACTCGAGAGGAGGTAATGCCCTGCAGTGGGGAAAAATACTAATAAATTATTATTATCTATATTATTATTACACCGTTACACCGCCAAGTTACATAGTTTTTAAATAATAAATAAAAAAAAACTTACATGCAATCAATTGCAGTTCCACGCATATTTCAAGTGCAGCGGATGCTTCATGAGATCTGCCAAGCTAATTTTGTTCCGTTTCCGGTAAAATTGAATTAATTAAATCCGAGCAAATTGGATATTAACCATTCGCCGTCTATATTTTTGCAATTGCATTGATAAGGAGAAACTATTTTTGTTTTTTTTCTGTGTTTATTTCAATTGTTCTTAATGTATACGCCTGATAGGTTAAAGAATGATACACTTGATTTTTAATAAGATTGAAAAGCTTGTGCAAAACTACGTTTTCACTAGTCAGAGACAAAGTATTTGTTATGCAATTTAATTAATTGCAATTAGGCGCTTTTAAGCGTAACATAATTAACAATAACCTCATTTTAAATTAATTGCCCGCAGTCCGTTGTGCTTTGGTTTCAGCGTTAATTGTTATAGACTGCATAAATTATCGCTACAATAGATGTGTTTTTTATTGCGTTTTTTGTTTACCGTTTTGAAATTGCGTTTATATATTACAAAATTACGAAACATATTAAGTCGATGAAGGAAAAGTTCTTCGCTTAATAACTTTGTTAATCTACGAATGTGCCGGCGAGAGGTTTGGCCAAAATATTAATTATGTCCTGATAAAACTTTCCTAATTAGATGAACAGTTCATTTTCTTTAGCAATGTTTCCTTATAACTTGTTTATTTTATTACATATCGGTAAAAAGACATGAGCCGATTCTTACTGGTTTTTTTTTCAAAAGTTCGTTGAAAGGATTTATGAAAAAACTAATGAACCCACTACTTCGTGCATGTGGATAATTAATGTATAGGCATGTAATGTATAAGAATTGACGGCTTGTTTAAAATGTAATCAAGGGGCGATGACTATTAAAGACGTTTGGATGCTGTAATTCTGGCCGACGTCAACAGTAGCCAAGTGTAGTAAAGTAGCCATGTGCTAATTCCTGAGTATGATCTATGTTTTGCCCAAATTTCATCCAGATCCGTACAGCCGTTCTGCCGTGATTGAGTAACAAATGTCTTACTTATTATCTAATTATTTAATTCTTAAATTGTTGAATTGAATGTTCTCTGATGTATAAACTTCGGGAATCAAAAAACGTACAAGAAACGCCATAAAATTTTGATCCAATGTGCAGCATTCGCGTAAATATAAGTAATCATTTAGTTTCGCATCTATCTACCGTATCGTTTGGTGCTATCCAGCCGAATGAGTTTTTATCAGGATTGCGCAAAAAGTTACTGATGATTGTTGTTCAATATGAATATTAACATGAAGTCGGGGAAACCTAATTAGAAAATTGCCAAGTTCAAATAAAAACAATTAAGCCAACCACTTATACTCTCTCCTACTACTCTACGAAGTTCTTGAACTTTCGCTATTGCACGTGTTTAAAGAAGAGTTAAGGTACTTTACCACGTACAGCACAAGTTTTGTCTAAGAACTGCACAAGTTGAGTTAAGTTCACTGTTTGAAATTCTTATAACATACGCCACCAAGTAAAGTTTGCCAGATTTTTTAGTCGTTGAGTTGTAAGAAAATTTTCTGATTTATTTTCAATGAAATATAAATATAACCAGTACAAGGGGTAGAGGCGAGTAAACAAGCGAGTTACCTGATATTGCGAGACCACTGCTGCCAATCAAGAGTTGTGCCCATTGAAAGAGTTAGGGACAATTTGTCAGGTAGGTAGGTATAATTAAGACGACGTCTAAGAAACGACTTTTGAAAATTCAACACCTAAGGGGGTGAAAAATGCGAAACAGTTCACACCCAGGAACATAGAAAGAGTAATTAATCGCAGGCATATAGCTAGATAAAAAAAATAAAAAAAAAATCGTGCAAAGATTCACTTCTTAACCGGTCTGTCCTACACGAACTGTCCTTGACACAAGCTAAATCGCCACAATCGATCACTCCCCTCAGATAGATCCTTGGCATATGGATGAAAAAGCCTTGACTCGAACGTACTCTGTCGATAAATTTAATCTTATATTAGCCGCATCCATCAATAGCTGTCATTAATCGGCCTGAACGTGACCTTGATATGATTTTAAGTAATAGCAAAACTCTAACGAGTGGTGATTTAAAAGAAACAAATTACATTTTAAGGTCTAATAATGATTTCCTGATAGGATAATGGTTTTACGGCACAGCTATTAACTAAAATAATATTAAAACTGTACAAAAAAACGTTACCACAGTGGTACCTAAAAGCTTAGTGGAAAACTATATTGATAGACTAAGCTTCGAGACAAGAATAGTACGCACTAGATATAAGTATTAGGTCACTTTTATCTCGATTTTGTACAGAGGTACTTTAGTTGTTCTATAATATGTAGCCTGGCCTATAACTTAAAGAATTACATATGTCAAGGTTCTAGTAAAAATCTTTCGCTTTTCTACTGCTTATCTACATATTTAAAAAAAACACATAGGGTCTGCAGACAGAAGTGAAAACCCAAAACAGTGGGAAGGCGCGACAGTACAGGATAAAAATAAATAAACAACCAATAAAAATAAACCCGCGTATTTGACAATGTAATTCAAAATTAAATATAGGAAATAAAATGAAAACTGTACCAAATATAGTCTAAGCCGGGTAATGGACTTTTCACTTAAAATAATACAAAGCAAAATAATGTACTCAAAATAAAATCACGAGACGTTTTTTTTGTTTCTGAAGTAGTTTTTACGTTTAGTACGTAAGATGATAAGACATCCTAATTTGAAATTCAATTCTCCGTTGGATTCGCAGTTGGACGGTATCGAAAGAAATAGCATTGCTTTCAAAGAAAATGCAAAATGTATTCATTCGATACATTTGTTATTCAAAGCATTACCAAGGGATTATACTTTGTAGTATTACGTTATATAATAGATAAGATCAATTTTTTTGTAATGGACAAACTCTGAAAATTTAATATTTCTTGTACCATTAATAACTATTATCCAGACATCATCATGGGTAGAGCCTGCAACAACAACATCTGTTGCACGAATGAACTGGCTCGACCCGTGAAAAACCACGACCCCACAAAAGATAGGCGTGAAGTAGAATTATACTTCTGCGTTTCAACTGATGAGTGAGGTTCCGGAGGCCCAATTTTAAATTGGACGGGAAGGAGAAGAGGATGGGTAGGGGTAGAAGACTGGATGGGAAGAGGATGGGTGGGAAAAGAAACATCTGTTTTTCTGTCTATCATCTCCTTTGTCCATTAAAGATAGTCAACGCATCTGTAACTCATTTGTTTGTTGATGCATTATTAATGTCTTCGGGTAGCGGTCATTTAATAGCAGCTTGCTAGTTTGCCACCTTCTACTCTAAAAAGACATAATATTAGCTATTTACACGCTCTTATTACCTTTGCGATAAAACGCAGCTAATATTTTATTTTGTTTTTTATCAAAATTGTAATTAATATGTGTGTAACAATTATTGGAAAGTAATAAAATTAAACGAGATTCGGTTTTAGTGCATTTTAATGGAACAAAAGTTTTGGCAAGCTAATTGCTTTTAAGCCTAATTAGTGACACATTTAAAGCTAATTGCTATTTGGCAATGATTCAAATGGCCGCTGAACTTTTTTCTTGCTCCTGTGGAGTTGTTTTGTTTGTTACGTGGAAACCTTATTTCGCCCTAAACGCACACATGTATGCATGTAGTTAGCGTTTGTTATTTTGTACATATATCTTCTCACGTCTTACAACTTCTTTACAGCTCTAGTGTTGCATTTATTTCTTTCTATTTTACTATGACAACACTAGAAGCTATTATAAAGCGACAACTAATAGATATGGATACAGACTGCGAAAAATGCACATCATGGTCGTGGGTTCGATTGTGACATTCGACTATTGTCGTCAACCATTTACAACCAAGCTTAACCTTGGTTTGGAATGGTTAAAATAAATATTAGTAAATGCTTTTCGATAGTCTAATTATATTTCATATACTTGCCCGAAGAGGGTTGACGTTAGGCTGGCCGACCCGTCACAATAACGATAGCCCAAACCTATTACAGTATGAACTACGGTCGTACTGTGCCGACCCCAGATAAAGAAGTCAGAAAAAGAGCAGGGAGAAGAAGAGCTGTAGAAGCTCTTGTACTTTCCATATGTAATACATGATTCCATAAAAGCAATTTTGTTGAATTTTCCTAATTATAAGAGTTACGTTTGTTTGTAAGATATAATTTTGGCTAGAACGGTTCAACTCAAGCCGGTTCAAGTCCTATTTAGACAGAATTGTGCCCCATTGCTAGCTATTTGGCGCTTGCCCAAATAAATGTGGTCGTTGTTTCGAATGCTACCACAACGCTAATTCTGGGCTAAACGTTTTTCTGTGACCGCTGAAATGTATTATAAGTATAGAATTAGGTGTCGATTTTGAACTTAAATACTTTGGGGAAATTATTTAAAGTTGTTGTTATGTACCTGAAAATATTTTATCTGTCTAAAGCTACCGATTAATTGGCATTTCTAACTTAAATTTTAAACACGCGAAAAGCTACAAGCATCTTTGGGCTTAAAAGGTCTTCTAAATTATAGGATCATGAACAATATTGCTGCAATAAGAGAAGTAACCTGGAGGAAGAGGTCTTGACAGATATGTTAGGGACTGCAGTGCAAGCTACTTACTTAGCTACTTACTACTCCAACAATTTTTGTGGTAAACTAAGACCAAACTAATTAAATCAGGATGAGGGTGGCAGGGATTCTACGTGATGTAGTAGACGACAACTACTGCAACGAACGAATGAACCAAGACGAGAATCAGCTCTCATTCTTCACTAGTTTGCGAGGCAAAAAATGATGGCGAGTTGTAGGATAGCATGTCTCAGTATATCAATATGTCAGTTAGTTTTCATCTTGACAGAGCGTTTCGCGGAATCTTTTTAAAGAACGTAAACCTATTTTTACGTGTGTGTGATATTCGTGATTCTGTGTCAAAAAGAGCTCCAAAATCCTATATCCTACAAATCTCTTCCCGATTTTGACAGTAATAAACGAGCGAGCGAACACCTGGCGACTGGCGGCTGGCGACGCCCTGGATAAATGACGCAGAGGGTTTGTAGAGGGTTCGCCAATTTGTCTGCACGTCGGTTGAAATACGTCCCGACATCTCCGCCTCGTTACGGCCATCTTTGTCACGCTGGCTATGATTGTCACGTGCGTGTTATTAATGTTACTGTGTGATAAAGATGACGAGTGCGCCTAATGGCTACTTACCTGAAGCTATTTTATTCTATAGATTCGATTTATAAACTAGACTTAATATTTTTGCAAAAAAGGATGTTTTAATACTAACTAGTTGACCCGGAAAACTTTGTTCAGCTTAAGAATTTATTTATGCTGTGTTACCTTCTTAGCTGTATTAATTTCCGCATTATTAAACTCACTAATTCATAAGTAATATCTAAGTAAAAATGGAAAAAAAATGAAGTTTTTATTACTGATTCGGATACGGAGCTCCTCCTACTAGATGGACCGATGATCACGTGAGGTCGGCAGGAAGTCGCTAGACGCCACAAACAGTTGTAGAGCCCGCAACAACAACATCTGTTGCACGAATGGGCCGGCTCGACCGGTGAAATACCACGACCTCACAGAAGATATAAATATAAATCCAGCAATGGATGATATAGTCTGGCGTAAGGTTAGCTTAAGCATGAGCGCTGCTAACCATGTGCTGCCAAGGCAGATCGCTAGTTTTGTTTTTATTATGCGTTATTAAACGCGGGAGGAGTTAGGGTTATTAAACAGTTGTTTTGCTATGGTGGCCATTTAACTTACGACAAGAAACTCAAAATATTTTACGATGGCGGTATCAAGATTTTATAGTGTAAGCTGAGCTATTCATATAATGAAGCCTTGACCACACTTGTATTACAATAATAAAGGTAGAATACGTATTTAATGTGTTCGGTGTTCGTGTTCTCTGTTGCGCCATTTTATATGTTAGAATCCGAGTTCTAGGAGTAAATGTGGATTTTCCAAACGTTTACTCAAGAGATATCGTTACGGCGAATGATCGATAGGGAGGTTGGCATCGGGTCAAGGACCGACTTCTACGTATCTAAGAGCAATTTAATACTAATAGATTGTTATAGCACAAACCCACAACTTAGTTCATGTAATTTTCAAAAACTTTAAATCATCATGCGTAGGTTTTGGGGCTTATGTCAGCGTTTCACTACACTTTCAGACAATCTAAACATATTCTCATCGTTATAACGATAAAGTGTTTCAATTCACAAATAAAAATAAATTGTAAGTTACTTTAAAGTATTATTGTGTAATAGTTTTAAAAATAAATACCTTAGAGTATGCTAGCTTATAATTAAAATGGTTTATCAAACCCTTTTCATTATAAAATATCAAATCAATAGTCAGATCTGAAACGGTAGAAAGATATCTTTTGTGTGCGAATGGGAAATACAAAAGATTTGTTGTCGATAAACGTAAACAATGCTTAAGCGTGCACCTTGTCGTCTGTATTCATTTGTTTTACTGAGAGAAAACAGAAAGGTAACTTGAATCCTATCCTGACATTTAAGTAAACTAAGTAGAACGTGTCGTTTTGATAGTATTCTGTTTACTTTAGAATTTTATATCCAATAATATATTTCAGCTACATTTTTACTTAAAAATCGATTGCTGTAGTTTAAACTACGACATTAATCTATATCCTATTGTTTTAAATAGAATGAAAGAGGAACCCGGACTGATACCCAACAGTACCGATCATGCAAACGTGAAATGTTATACGTAACTTCCTTTTATTATGTTGGCGAGCACTAAATACACATTTTTTTAAAATTCAATTAATAATGGGTGAAAAGAATGCTCTATGGAAAATCCAAAATCTATCAAATCTGCTCAATCTAGCATATATCGACTCTTATATTTTAGCTACTTAATACCAATGGAAGAAATTATTGAATGCGGACGACACCTATTTAAAATATCAGCTGTTATTATATAATATTTTAAGTACAATTTGAAAGAGTACTAATCCTAGGCTTAATTGCAGTCCTCTTCCCCTTTCCACCCTTTCCTCATAAGGATAGGATGGGAGCGGGGAAAATAAAATATCCTTTTTCCTGGCAACGCATCTGCAACATATTTGCTTGCCGCAACAAGCAAAGCGATCTTTATGAGTAGCGCTAAATTAACATCAAGTGATCCGCTTGCTCGTTCGCCACATTCTTCCATAAAAGAAATGGTCCATCCATCTATCATCATCAACTTTCACGTTCATAATATTAGCAGGATAGTCATCGTCTCAGATAGCAGGTCCTAATCCAGTGGACGCAACCTTGATGCTGCCAATCTCAATGTTTCCTGAAATTCATCATAACATTTTTACGAGATTTCATCTTATACAGCTGAGCCATTTCGGAATCTATAGGGAACATACAGACACGCATCGCCTTGCATATATGTGTAGATGTGCACCTGTAAAAAAACAAAAAACATATCCCAGACTATAATTTATGTCTGTGCCAAATTTCATCCAGATCTGTTCAGCCGTTTTTGTGTGAGAGTAACATTCATACGTCCATAAATCCATACACCCTCACATTTATAATATAATGTTAGTATTAGTACGAAAGATTTTACATCGAATTTATTTGGTTGACAACAGTCGGATGTATCCTAAATCAGTCGTAGGGGCCGAGCTTCCGGAGCGAAGGAGACTATTCCGCTCATAACGCCGGTCACATCTGGAATTATTGACGCGTGTGATTCGCCTCATGCAACGTAATCGTCTTATGGTTTGATTTGCAAATTTAACTCAAGTTTGATATTGATTTTAAGTTTGATCAGAAACACTGAGAAAGATTTGAGAAATAAAGCATGAAGCTCCTAGAATTAGTGTTGTATGGATTTCGTTTTTAGATTGTTTGACAATTTTTTTGTAAGTGCCATTATGTACATATATTATACTTAAAATATAACAGCATCCGTCATCATCTACTCTGCGAGGTGGATCCCCAGTTTCACATTTTCTACATAAACAATACTAACATACATTTTAGAAGACCTCTCATATTATCTCATCTGCCTACTGCCCTACTTCGTATCCATGGATTTTTTCCAAAACTTTGTTACTAGGAATGACACAAGATGGTCAGTAACTTCTTCATGTAAGAAAAGGTTAGCATGTATAATATAATATTGTTACGTGCCGGGGTCCGGTTAATTCGGAAATAAAACTATGCCTTTGACGAGTAACGACTATATTTCACTGCTCCACTTAAGCGCGCGACCATAAGCATTGTAAAATACTCGAAACGTCGGAAATCAAAAAACGTAAAATAAACGCGATAAAATCCGTAAAATTAGTTTTATTCCAAAACAATGTATGACACATTGTATGACAGAAGCGTTGCTGCTTCCACCACTTGTTACTTAACGGAGAGTGAGGCCAAGCGATCTAAGAGCTCGGTCACTGCCCAGTCTGGTAATATTTACAATTATATATATATATATATATATATATATATAAAAAAGTATTTCAGGAAAACGTTTTAAGTTACGATGACGCGACTGTTTTTAGCAGTGTGCCACGCGCAGTGATAGTTATACAATTCATAAGTACCTACTAAAATAAAGAAAATATTAGGCAACATCCTTTGATAAATATACGAATGTATCATGCATAAGCTCTTCTGCTTCAAATCTGTTCCGTTGCCTTGGGTGATTGATGCCCCACTTGTACGCGGCTTATGTACTTATCCCCGTAGTCCGTTTTGCGCTGATCTTCAACACACGCGTCACAATATGAATAGACCTTTCATCCAGGGTACTTTAAATAGAAAGTCTACATCAGATGTATAAAGAATAATAATAATAATAATAAAGCCTTTATTCAGACAAGTATACAATTTCGACATAATCTATTTTTTTCTCTATAACCCTGCCTGTGTGCCTTGACAAAGGCCTCCTCCAACTGTGACCACATTTTTCTGTCGCTAGCCGTTCTCGTCCAAGCACCACCTGCTACTGCTTTAATATCATCGACCCATCTAGTCGATGGTCGACCTCGTTTTCTTTTATTTTGTGTCGTGAACCAGTACATTAATGTTTTTGACCATTTTTCCTTGCCCCTAATTGTATGACCCGTTCATTTCCACTTAAGTTTTTTGATGACTACTGATACATCCTTTATTTTGGTAAGCTTCCTAACTGTTGCGGTTCTTACTCTGTCTGACAATCTCACAAGAATTAGTTGATTGATTTTCAATTCCTCGTTTTCCCAGTGCACTTGAAAACGTCAACCGAGTGATTTCAGAGGAGAGAAACTTGCACTATTGTCTTTCACCACGATATCATGCGATTATTCTTTTTCAGTATTGTAGTGTAATCCCACGACTGTTAGTCGTGTCGGATATTTAAGGTTTCAGATATTACTACACCATTCTAACAGTTCCTTTCTTCAACGAAAATGAAAGCAATAGATGACGATTAATTAAATTTTCTAAAATATAGAATTTAATTAAAAAAATTCAAAAAGAAAATAAGAAGCTACTTAATTATTATTTTTAATTGGCTATCTGTCGTCTATCCGCCTTTGAATAGCGTCGCGATAAACTCCTAAAAACATCGGTAGTGGCAGCCGGCCCCCTCCGAGATAAGAGTCTCGAATTAATTACGCCCGTATTAGCTGCCACGTCGTGAACTCTGCCTTTATGAAACTTTTGTCGTACGGATTGTAACCGCAACCTCACAGGACTGTGGCTACGTTAGGTATATTGTCTGACGTAGCTGACTAAAGTTCATTTTGCTTATATAAGGCGTATTAAAAATATTTGTCCAAAAATTAAAAATTTTTTGGGAATCAAGGTTGATGCGTAAAAAATATATGCATAGGAATAAATGAATTAATAAAATAAATAACCGCACTATCAGATTTGATCTTTGCTTTCTTACTTTCAAGATTTAATTTAAAACATATATAATTTTTATGAAACAATATAAACTATCGGAGCGAACTTTAAAACACCTGAACGAAAATATTATTAGAATAGAGAAAAAGGTCGAGGAAATTATTCCAAAATCAAAAGAGCATGTTGCTGATGTATGTTGCATGTTGAGCGTGTTGTTCACGCGACCCTAGATTTTCCTCTACACAATTTCGTCTAACGCGCTTCAATAAATTATCACTTGAAAAACGTGGAATTTATGAATATGATAAAAATGAAGAAATACTTTACAATTCACGTAATTTTTTTGGTGGTCATGGAAGTTATCGTCATCATGATATGACTGGACGGAAATAATAAATATATATTTTAAAAACCGTACAATACATTTCAGGTTCGAGCTTGATACACGACGTCGGATTGCACTTTGAGTGGCTTAAAATGGGAAAACTTATTCTCCTTCCAACGAACTACAAACGGAAATGAAGAGCTCTATGATCAAACGGCTTCTCTGCCGTTTTATATTGCATATTTTATGAAGATACTTTATGTTTGCAAAGCTTATTACTTCCAATATGCTAAACTCTTCGGGTACATAGTTTATGTTTATTAATTTATTAATAATAATAATTTTGATACACTATTAACTGCACCAATATATAAACAAGTGTAAATGATGTTCATAGCACGAAGTGTCACTTCACATATCAAAGGCGTAACGTCGACTTGACAAACAATGTGGACAGCGGCTAACTTCATTTGACGACGGGAGGGAGGCGTTATAAGATCACGATCGACGAGGTCGAGGGTTACCTCTCGTGTTATACCGCCTAGCGAACGACTCGTCTAAGATCTGTCTTACAGAGTACTTGTGAAAGTGTGACTTCATAGTGGTTTATAAGTGATCCGTTGCTGCTCGTAATCCAGGGAAGAATATCGGCCTGGTCGATCAAGAACTAACCAGTACAGGGCACTAACTCTAGTCTATTTTAATTGTTTCGTTTGATAAACTTTGATTTTCTTTAATTATCAGGTTATCAGTACCTTGGATTTTTATTTTTATAATGTTGCTTAGAATCGGTATCAATATAATTATAGTTTTCGACCAAAGTAATACAAAGATAAAACGTTACGTGTGACAACTCCTAAGGATAGTTGCGGTTTGAAATGGGAAAAGTTTATCGTATCTTCGCAACACCGCAAGCGGAAGTGCATATAGGCCTGTAAGGTGAATTTGAAGCTATAGCTACACTGGACCTCAAACAAAACGGGTCGGTAACAAAAACCTCAATAGCTTCCTAAATGTTGGAACAAGCTTTATGACATAAAGAATTTAGACAATTTTATCGTACTTAAATCTAATTTTAGTATTTCAAATTTCTGTTTTTTTAAGCTGCAACTTATACAAATGAACTTTTGTGATATGTAATACGAGTTACAAATCTAATTACATTTACATGAGTGGCAACTTTGGGAGATATCAACGTTTTTGTGACCTGTTTTATGCAGAAAGGTATATGACATTCTAGTGATAGCTACCACGTATTGTGACCTTAGTTTAATTGTGTGAGTACATGGACCAGGGATGGCTTGCGGACATCTCTGCACAGGCTCCGCTGGGCTACTTTTGCCACATTCTATTGAATGATTTTGTTTACTGTAGTCGTTTGTAAGTTTCTCTTTTTTGTGGCGTTAAATGATTTCTTTTTTTTATCAAGAGTATTTTATGGCAGAGCTCCTAATTCCAAACACAATATCTTGATTTGTGCACGCAGTTGCGTTGCCTAACATATGCGGCTTGTCCACAAGTGTCTTGTGGAATAATATGACCGATTTTATTTAGATATACTGCAGTTGAGATTCTCAATATGTAAATTTATTCATTATTTGATCCAGTTGGCAAGTATACAAAAAGTTATGATAAATTTTTGGGCATCGGCTTATAATATTTCAAATTAAATGGACATCTTGAAATCGGTAAAATTTACGTTCAAAGATATTGTTACATTGATACACGTTAGCTATAGGTTTATGTATGTATCAATGTAAGGTATTAAAAGCGTGTTAAATAAACAAAGACCTGGATTATAAGGTCAACGTACTTTACCCTCAATTTATTTCCTTTTAGTTATTGTTGCAAACCAGTCCCAAGTTTTCGTTTTACTCCCGACACGTGGTCTCGTCCGTGACGGATGCCCGGATGTATTCGGGGAAAGCTTTTCCCAGAAACTCGATTTTTCCTTAGCTTGCGTAACAAAGTAGTTAGGAAAACAATTTAAGAAAATAAGATACCTATGTATATTCATACTATACTTATATGTAAGTAGAAAACACGAGACAAGTATGTATGCTTAAAATAATAAAAATATAATTTAAATTGTACATTTTAATATAGAATACGTGCATATCTAAAATATTTTTTTATTTGAAAAGTAATAAGTAGTGTTAATATTTAATTAGCATTCTTTTCAACAATCTAATTAATGAAATTATTAAAAAATTTGTGAGACATTATGAATTGCAACTATAATCAAATAAAGACGGCTGGACTTCGTTTTGGTAGCACGATGGATACGGACAAATTTCAGACTGTGGTATCGTCCTTCATCAGGGTGAGTGCGAGGCAGGTCGTGATAGCGAACTACTCCCAGATGAAGAGCTCAAGGTAAAGGTAATAAGATAATCTTTCCCAATTTTTTTTTATTTCAGTATCACTATAATCTCGACCTCGAAAAGCGCCGTTGACCTCAATCTACTAACCCAATGCGACGACAAGAGTACGTTTAAAAAGTAAGGGCAAAACGATACAAAAGTAGACTATAAGATTACGTATAATATAATAAATAAAACAAAATCATATTTATAATCTACAAGCGAATAGAGTTCAGGAATACGCGATCCCGCAACCACTAATACGAGACTGAAATGTAAAAGGCGTTAAGTTAACAGATTCGCACGGTATCGGATATCGATAAGGTCTATTCAAGTGAGTGGACCGGAAGCGAACTGAAATCCTTTCGCGGCTCGGTGAATAGAATTTGCTGTCACGTGATCTTGGGTCACATTATACGCTTTGACATTTACAATTTTTAGGTACAGTTCTAGAGTTGTGTTCACAGAAGGTCTCTGGGCGAGCTTAAGTCAGTTTTTTCGTCTCTAAAATAGTTATTTAAAACTACAAGATCTTATTTTTTCTTAAATAAAAAATGAGCGTATTGACTAAGAAATGTAGATAAACTTACAAAGCAAAATCCTCTAAACACAATATTGGAATCAAATGATGGAAGAAGAGAGATTTTTGTTTACCGATTTGGGTCTCGGTCTACTATAGGTAACTAAGTTATGGACCCCAACTTTATAGCGAAGCTTGTTAACAGTTACTGAACTATTATCTGTTAATTATACCACCTATATAACCTTTGTACACTGGATTACGATACGTGTGCCTTCTAGCAATGATATAATACAAAAATATAGCAGATAAGTGACAAACATTAGCTATCCTTTTTTTTATTACACCATTCAAAATGTGTGAAAAAGAGATTTAGAAAAGGCAAACGCTAAGGTTACAAGAGATGACCTATGGTCAACCTTGGTTGCGTTTGGATTGAACAGTGACCTAATACAAGCATTAAAGTTTCTTTATAAAGATTCTACTGCTTGTGTTAGGATTAACGGGGCCTACTCAGACCGGCTTAGCATCAATAAAGGTGTAAGACAGGGCTGTGTGGCATCCCCGTGGCTGTTCAATCTCTTTATGAATGATTGTTTGAAAGCATTGAAAGACGAAGAGTGTAGATTAAGAATGGGTGAGCATGTTGTAAAATGTCTCTTGTATGCCGATGACCGGGTCGTGTTCGCGTCATCGGCGGAGGACTTACAATTTATGCTGAATGTAGACAAAACGAAAGTTATGGTGTTTGAAAGAGAACAAAGTAAGACAGTAATTTATATAAATGTTAACGGCAAAGAGGTTGAACAGGTGGAAGAAATTGTGCATTTAGGATGTATGTTTTGTAGAGATGGTAGACACATTAAAGATGTTGAACGACGAGTGAATTCGGGAAATAAAATGAATTGGGCTATAGGTACAGAAGTGAGGAGTCAGAATGTGTCTACGAAGGCTCGCCTGGCAATACACAATGCTGTACTTGTCCCCATTCATCATTAATGTATGGAAGTGAGAGCTGGGTTTGGCAGGAAAAGCATGCAAGTAGAGTTAATGCCGTTGCGATGCGATCCTTAAAAAGTATGTTAGGCGTGACATTAAATGATAGGATTAAAAATAGCGTTATAAGAGAGGAGTGTGTCTTAAAAGTGGATGTTGTGACTAGAATTGAGAAAGGTATGCTTCGGTGGTTCGGGCATGTTGAAAGGATGAATGAAGAGAGAGTAACGAAACAGATTTATGTTGCAAAAGTGAGTAGCAGCGTTGGCAGGGGACGCCCAAGGAGAACTTATATCGACTAGATTAGTGATATACTAACGAAGGGCGATATAAGCAGTACCCATAACCGACGAGCATGTAAGCGTAGATGTATGGATTTAGAAGAAGCGACAGAGGTATACCAGTATCGCGCTAAATGGAAATCCATTATCTCTGCCTACCATCTGGGTTACGGGCGTGAGTGCATATTTTATGTGTGAATGTTGCTGTCACTGTCTTTGGAACACCTGATCGGTGATTTTGTATGCGTATCTATAGTATAAAATATCATTGCCTTGTAGTAAGTTTGTCTGATATGTACATAAAAATGATTCTCTGAACTCTTTTCTAATGAAAAGGGGAAAAATATAACGAATCGAGCAGCCTTCGGGCGGAGTCATCAATCATCGTTTGTCAAGTTGTGTACGCCTTGTTCAGAGATGCGATCCCGTTTTTAGAAACACGGCTTCTTTATGTAGCGTTAAAGAGAACAATGCAAGAACAACAACGAAAACGTTAATGACATCTTTACTCTATTTTTTTTCTATCACCATAGCGATATACGTAAGCAGAGTGAAATACAGAGTTTTAAAACATTGCAATCGCTACTTTGATATTTAAGATTCCGTAGGAGTGTGACCCATTACAAAAGCAGTGGCTTTTGATAAACTTAAAAACCGGCCAAGTGCGAGTCGGTGAAGGGTTACGCCGTACCCTTATCTATAAAAACAAAACATCTGGTTGGTTCTGTATGGGAGCCCCCTTAACATATTTATTTTATTCTGTCCTGTTCCTTAATATTTGTTGTTATAGTGGCAACAGAAATACATCATCTGTGAAAATATCAACTGTCCTACTATCACGGCTCATGTGATACAGCGTGGTGACAGACGGACAGACAGACAAGCAGACATCAGAGGCTTAGTAACACGGTTTCCCTTTGAGTACGGTAGTCTTAAAACGATTCACACGAGACACGTACATAAGAGACACTACACAATACTGAAGTGAGTCAAGTCATCAGTAATGAACACACATATCTGCATTGCTACTGCTTCCAAATAGTCTTCCATAAATGTTGTATACTAACTGTTGCCCGCGACTTCGCACGCATTTGTTTATTATTTATTTCCCACGCTGAATATTTGACTTCAAATTATAAATGTACCATCATTGAAAATTATATTTACCAAAATAAAAAGTAGTCTATGAGCATACAGGGATAATATACCTTTCTAACAGTGAAAGAATTTTAATAGGATAATATCGGAAAAGTTGTGTATTAATATAATACAGCGACGTTACGAATTGGCTCCAAGTAATCGAAAACTGTACAAGTTAACATTTATTATTTTATTAATAACTCTAGTTCTTATTAACTTAGTTTTATAGCTAAAACTAAAAAAGAAAGCACTCACACATAATATTGTAGTGAGAAAATAATATTCTAAAAGTTTTTAGCATTAGTCGAGACAATAATACACTGAAACTCGAAGTTCTTATTCAATTTATAGTTGGGAAATCCCAACACTTCAAGTTCAAAACAAATTTTGTATTAGATATAATTCTGAGCCAATGTTAACGTCAACATATTTATAAAATATATTTTGCTTATTAACCGATTAGACGTTCAAATTATTTCGAATTGTTTAAGCCTAGACGGACAAAAAAGGGGGCTACTGAACTGAAGTGGCGAAATAAAAAGAGAGTGTCCCACTTACAAAAGAGTTCTAGAGTCAGTTTGAAGCCTAGGCGGCGACACTAATGATTACAGTCTTGTGTGCAAGTCACATTTTTTTAAAACCTAACAATAAAGAAATCCTTACCAAGATAAAAATATAGTTATAGAAACCCAACCATCTGCTACTCTGTTTCATATAATAACTGAGATAATTTTGAGTTACAAATAATCGTAGGAAATCCTTCCAAAAATTTTCCCCCTAGATAATTAAAATGAACGTATATATAGGAGCTATTTTTAATAAAGTTCTTAAAACCAGTTATAGCTTAAGAAGAACTTTTTAAAGGCAAGCTTTTATTATGTTTTTCTTAATTAAAAGAGATAAAAATTAAAACAAAGACATCGTCAAGACGGTGAGCCCAAACTCGATGAGGTTGTGTCATTTCATTGCGAAGTTCCTTTGGTTACCTTCCAGCACCGTGTCATCATAATATTGCATTATCACGCAATTTACACATGTGTGCAAAATTTACTTACTATATGCAAAATTACTATTTTTTATTTATTTAGGCAACGGGAAAGTGGATCATATTTAATTGCAAGATTTGACGACAAACACCGGACAGGTGAAACTAAATAAAAGCTTGTAATAAATAATAGTGACATCGATTTCACTTATTCTCAAACAGTAAAGCATTCGCAGTGAAATTACAATATACAAGAAAACGCAGAATATGCCCGACGCTGGTGAGTTGTTGAAGCGAAGAGACATGCGCAGAGGACGGTGAGCCACGGCTGAAAACGCCCCCGCGTTTTCCCGCAGGCGCTTGAGTTAGTACTGAACATAAATAGTAGTCCTAAGTCAAATAAATAGTTGAAGTATACTTAATTGAAAACATTTTTTTAATATTTAATAACAGTCAAATACATTTTACTTCACTAGCTATTTTAAGGTTACTAACCTTAGTTTTAATTTCACCAACTAAGCGGAAGCTTGCTTGAGGATATTGCTCTCGATAATAACTTAAATTTACTGTCTGTAAATCGAAACCCGCACCCTAAATATAAAGCTATTCCGGTTTCAACAAGAATATAATCTATTAGCACGCTGAGCCCAGCGGTTTCATCCGCTTTTCACTTTAATTTAACCGACGATGTCCAGCCTAAGTTGAAGCGTATTTAATATGATTGATCAAAAAGGTATGAACACAAACTTTCAAGCTTTAAGCCTTTCGGATATAAACTTAGAAAAATCTTTTTTTAGTGCTCACCTACGTAATAACAGAAATCTCTGTGCAAAATTTCAGGTCTCTAGGCCCAATACTTTGGGCTGTGTGTTGGTATTTCAGTCAGTCTTAGCGTCTTATCCTTGGCGGCAGGTCTGCTTTTCTTCGCGTGATCCATCAGAATGCGCGGATGCTACAACCGATGTGGTGCGTCAGGCTATGGAGTATTTTATCCCTTTTGCCGACGTACCCACTGGTGGCAAAGCTCGGCCATGGTTTAACGCTGAATGCGCTAAGGCTGAAAAGCGCAAACATTCGGCATATCTCTCATGGGCTGCTGCTCAACAACGCAATTCACCGGATTTGAGTTCCAGGAAGAAAGCCTTTAACCAAGCTGCCAAGTCGTATAAAAGGGAATTACGGAAGGCTCGTCTCAATCATATTAATCGTATTGGCACAAAGCTCTCTAGCAGGCCCTGTAGCAGGTAGAGCTTTTTGGTCTCTTGCCAAGGCGGTTGAAGCGAACTTCTGTAGGCCAACACTGCCACCGCTGGTAAAACCCGATGGTACACTGGCTCCTAAAGCCAAAGAGAAGGCAGTCTTATTTGCATCTCTTTTTGCCAATAACTCACGTCTAGACACTGGCAATGCTCTACCACCTCAAATTCCTCGCTGCGAGACGTCAATGACGGAGTCCGCATCAAACAAAAAGAGGTCTTGAAAGCCTTGCGTAGTCTTGACGTGAATAAAGCAAGAGGACCGGACGGAATACCGGCTGTTGTTCTTAAAACGTGTGCGGCCGAGTTGTCTCCTGTTCTGACACGTTTGTATCGTCTCTCGTTTAGTTCTGGAAAAGTGCCTAAATCCTGGAAGTTAGCTAACGTACAGTCCGTACCTAAAAAAGGCAGTCGTGCCGACCCTGCAAATTACCGTCCCATCGCAATAACCTCTATACTCTGTAAGATTATAGAGCGTATATTGAACTCCCGCCTCATTGCCTGCCTAGAACAAAATGATCTCCTCAGCGACCGACAATACGGATTTCGCCGAAATCGGTCGACAGGAGACCTTCTAGTGTATGCTACTCTAGAAGGTCTTGATGTCTTGATTGACTTGCCTTAGAGAAGAACGGGGAGGCAATTGCTGTCTCCCTCGATGTCTCGAAGGCATTTGACAGGGTCTGGCACTCTAGCTTAATTAGTAAACTTCCAGCCTATGGCATATCCCCTGGTCTGATTGAGTGGATAAAGGACTTTCTGAGTGAGCGATCGCTCCGTGTCGTCATCGACGGGTCTTCATCTGTTCCTATGACGACCAATGCCGGTGTTCCTCAGGGTTCCGTTCTCTCTGCCACTCTCTTCTTGCTGCACATTAATGACCTGCTCATTCCCGGTATCTATGGGTATACAGATGACAGCACAGTTGTAGAGAGATATCTAACGAATGGTCGGACCAGTAGTACTCAAGTACAATCTGAACGAGAGGCCATGGTAGAGCGTCTTAATCACACACTCGAGGCAGTCTCCTGTTGGGGCAATCTTGTGAGATTCAATGCCACCAAAACACAGACGTGTTTATTCACTGCTAAACGGAGTCAGTTCACCTTAGCTCCGACTTTTCAGAATGTATCTCTGGAATTACCGACTGTCTGCAGTTACTGGGAGTCGAGATCTCGGCGAACCTTAACTTCGAACGGTTCATCGAATCTAAGGCGAAGGTAGCTGCTAGGAAGCTTGGAATCCTTTCTAAGGTACGGCGGTACTTCACACCAGGACAGCTTTTCACTTTATATAAAGCACAGATCCGACCGTGTATGGAGTACTGCTGCCATATCTGGGCAGGTGCAGCCAAATATCAACTCGCGGCACTAGATTCGGTGGAGAGGCGGGCCAAGAGGCTGATCGGTGACCAAGACCTTAACTTGACCAGTATTGAGCACAGACGTAAAGTGGCTAGCCTCTCGGTGTTTTACAGATTGCATTTTGGGGAGTGTGCGCAGGAATTACACGATTTAATTCCCCCATCTCCATTCTACCATCGGACATTTAGACATACGGCAGATCTCCATCCTTTCATAGTAGAGATACCGCGCGTTCGAACGAAGCGATTCGAATCATCGTTCATTGTGCGTACGGCAAAGGACAGGAATAAGTTGCCAGCGTCAGTATTTCCGTCCGATTACGACGTGGGTACCTTCAAGAGAAGAGTGAATAGGCTGTTTCTAAACTAGTGCGTTTCCATCTTTAGACCACATCACCACTTAACTCTAGGTGGGATTGCTGTCAAGCGCTAGTTTATACGTAATAAAAAAAAATCAGTTTCTTTTTTTATATACATAGATAACCAGGAACATTGGTTAATTGTAATACACATAAATATATCACGAAATTTAAACTTGTAAAGTAGTACGCATCGAAGTCCTTATGTAATATTTTCGATATAAAATATCTAACGAGTTCATTTTCTTACAAACGAGGCTCGCCTTCAGCCGAGTGATTAATGACCTCACCCTATTGATACGAACGAAGAGTTCGTTCGCTCCACATAAAACATGGTAAAATATTAAACGCTGCAAA
Source organism: Papilio elwesi (assembly GCA_029849275.1). Lineage (NCBI taxonomy): Eukaryota > Metazoa > Arthropoda > Insecta > Lepidoptera > Papilionidae > Papilio > Papilio elwesi. Next base: position 3,252,194 of record CM056707.1, on the reverse strand, counting down.
TGACGATGTATTTTTTCTCTTTAACTATCTTGTTGATAGAATATTCCTTTTAAATTATATTGCAATAACAAGAAGGAATAACATGGTGTCCGTCGCTTCATTTGGAAGAAGATATGCATAAGTATAACTTCTACTTCACCTCTGTATTCTGTGAGGTTCCTGTATACTTCGCGTTTTTTTATTTTGGGTGTCCCTGTAGCGTAGTTGTTCCATTGTTGCCTGTGAATTGAGCACAGTTAAACAATTTGCTAAAGAAAGGACAGAAAGATTTTAATCCTATCTTTTTACAGCTCTTTGTTCTACTTATATGGTATTCTTTTTTCTCGTTCCAACCACTGAGCTGTCCTTTTTTTGTCACAATATTTTGGCGTATTTATAAAACGAGCTATTACGCGGCGATTTCGCTTTTGTTGCCGTCGAATAGTTATCAAAGACCATCGTATCAAATCGTGACTACGCCCGAAAACATTTACATGAAACATATTGTAATCTCAACTTTTTTAGAGAATAAGAGACAGCCGATCAGCATCTTTTTCTTTTTTACAAAAAAGAAAAAGATGCTCTTCCTGAAAAAGTGTGTGTAAAATTTAATAATTATCGGATCAATCGTTAAGGTGTGAAAGAAAGAGTATGAAACAAATAAATTTACATTCGCACAAGAACTTTAAATTTCATGTTGTATGTAATATGATTACAATAATAAAAAAATTGTTTGACAGCACCATTACAACGGTTAGCGTTCCGTCTATTAGGATGGATAATTGTGACGTCACAATTTCCGACGTCACCTTTCCGTACTCGACCCTGAAGGGTGCACGATATTATCTGAACAGTGCTACTAACGAACGTCGTGCTTCGTTTGTTTAGGACCAAGGAGGATGCCACCTACGCTGCTTTACTCTTTGCTTACCCTTACATAAATAAACTAGTATTATGTTTTATTACATCAAAAGAGCCGCTTTAGCCAATATCTTTAATTTATTACGTTGTCTTCGTTTCTGTTAGTTTTTTTAAATACAAACAACAGGCTATTGCTTTACTAAAAGCTGCTTTCTTTTAATGTTCGACCCAGTGTTTGCGTCCGAGTGACTTCTGATATTACAAATGATGTACTTCCTTATATAAAACATAGTCCAAAATAGAGAAATTTCTACTGAAAATAAACGTGTTTGAGACGTTGGCTCGTAAAAATAATGTTATCAAAAATAACTCAAATTGGAAACACTTCAAGTCCTTAAGTTTTTTCCATAAATCGATGGAACGAGTACGTGGTTACCTTGACGATAAATACGTAATGGTATATGCGAATTGAAACGAAGCGTAATTTTTTACAAATCTGTAACGAAACCCCTCAAACGAAATTGGGGAAATTTCCACGTGTATTTAAGGCTAAAGTAAGTGAGGTTTTGGTTGTAGCCATTTACAAGGCTTCACAGTAGAAGAAGTACATTTGTTATTTGCAAAAAAAAACGTTGGTGCAGACTTTCCAAAAGAGGAACGTAACTGATCTGATTCTGATCTATTAAGAAACCACCTGACCCCTGGGTCCTAAACTAAAGTTCCTAAGCTTTCAGAATTTTTCTTAGTTTTTTACAATGAAGAAAACATAATTTTGTGTAAAATTTCACGTTTCACGTTTTATGGTGAATTGAAAGTTAACCACTACGGCAGTAAAATGGGTTAAATATTAGTCAATATTGTTAAAAAGTGGACGAATGCGTAGGGAAAAGTTATTTACTTATAAAAGTGAACACTATGGAATACACACATTGTTTTTTACAGGCATATCTACGGATATAAAAGGTCGATGTTCCCTATAGATTCCGAAACGGCTACTCGGGTGAAGGATCACTAACACCATAAAGATGGCAAGGAATATTTAAATTGTTGTAAAGTAAGAAAGAAATAAACTTTAAGTAAAGAATAAAATTACGATAACAATATAAAAAGTGTGATATTCGTTACCTTTATTACCAGATGCTGAAATTCACTAAGGCATAAGTTCGTTTTAAAGGCTACTTAAAGATGTAAACACAATGTAATTTCAAATCATTTATTACGCCAGAATTGCTCATTATATCACAAAAAACGAGTTAAACCATTTGTAAAATGATAACATTCAGCAAACGTTTCATTTCACATCGCAAAAAAGACCCCACTTATCTTTTCGAACTCTGAAGACTGGAATACTGTGAAAAGGATAAAACGTTTTATTTTCTGCTGTTCTCTAAGCTAATTTTTCTGTGGGTCATGTTTAATAAACTTTTCAAAAAATGTAGACCAATCTTTTTTTTATTGAAGTAAACGTTAGATACTTGGGAAAGTCTTATAGGTTCGCGTGAACAACATGCTCAAAATGCTTATTTGTTTTTTTTTCAATAATATCCTCGATAACATGGGTCTATATTGAATAACCGAAATAAAAAAGTTTGACAAAAATACTTTAGCTTATTTCCTAAAGACCTAATATAATCCAGGTGCTAACATAAACTAAAATAACAGATGAGGGTATAAATTCTTTAATGTCGGATCTTGTACTAACAGCTCGTACGACTATAATAACGCATACAATATTCACCGTCACATCTGTGATAAAATTACATTTCCTTCCAATATTAGTTCAATGATATTCAGAGTACGGGGACGCTCGACTTGTTCACGAGAAAATTAAATTTTCTTACATAGCCCGGCACACTCTTGAGCTCTGATTGCGTAGTCGACGATATTCACTTTTACGTTAACAATGGTGCACTGTATGCGCTCTCACGGATTTTATTACTATGTAAGTCACCGACCTTGTGAAGTTTGTCAGCTTATAATCTAACGAGGCATATTATAAGCTGTCAGCAAATTGTGAGCTTGAGAAAATATCCAGCGTGGAAAATGACCAATGAATGAGAAGCCGCGGGGAAAACCTAGTTTTTTTTTATACAACTATCGTTAAAGATGAAGATGTTACATACCTCCAGATGCAGCATCCTGGTCCTTCGTAAAATTCAGCTCAGTCATTCGTTTTCCGCCAAACGAGTCCAAGGTTATATTAACCCTAAAAATACAACGAAACATAAAATACGTTAGATTAAAAAGCGTTTTTAAAATATGTTATCTAATTTAATTTAAATTTGATTAACATTTCTATTTACAAATGTATACTGTACAAATGTACGTTGGGGAACATTCGCAGCTAAATTTGAGCTTCACTTTTGAATGTTGAATTTGTATGGAACGCGATATACAGCTACCCCCCGACGATAAACAAAATTATCGAATCTTCGTCTATCGTCAGCTTACTATACTAATGGCATGCTAAATGGTCAGGTAAAATGGGTACGGTGTGGGCGATTCTTTCACGACAGACGTCATATACTACAGACGTCATATATACATAACCTAGACTTAAAAATTTCAAAACCGAGGCATGCGTGGTTCCACAGGTACCTCCGAACTAGGGCCACTCGACACGTGGGTTTGAATAGGTGGATCTGAAGTCAGGATAGGTCGGTGCATGAAGTACCACGGCTTTACCATTGACAGTCGCCTAGTCCCCCCGAATGGAAAGAGCAGCCGGTGCATTGCACTAATTGTTACTCAATTTCGGAGGACCAAGAAAAGAAGTTCGCCGCCTCTATGCGGGTATTGTGCGATCCGTAGCACCATATGTGGTGCCTTTTGGAATAAGAGACTGACTGTCCGCCTCTGTAGGGCCAAGATTTACAGCGTCCGTCCAAGCTATAGTACCATATGACTAGGTCAATGGCAGGAACGCCTATTCACATTGTCGACGTGGGGGGCTCGCTGAAGAGCGATATGCGCAAAAACGCGTCGTTCAAGCAGTCCTGCCAGTTTTGAAGCGTAGATGCTGCGACGAGAAGGCTGTCTCACCTACAGACTAACAAAGATAACGACAGGGCATGGAAGCTTCGGGGATTATTTGTGTAAGAACGCGAAGCAACGGCAAGGTGTTGTCATTGAGGCGGAAACTAGGATTCTGCTTCTCATACGCTTGCGCAGTGCCCGGCGTAGGAACTGTAATAAATGATCTTGACACAGCGGATTGGACGGGAACTATCCTTACCAGCAGTCGTTTCGGCAATGCTGAGGGGGATTTCAGAGTGAAGGGGCGTAACCTCATTTTGTGAAGTCGTGGTAGTTACAGAGGAGGCTGCTGATTGGACTTGAGGGAGGTCAGATCTTGCTCAGAGATGTCGCTGCCATGGATCTGGTGCGCGTCGTTATAACCGATCACCAAACAGTGCTAACAGATGGGAAAAATTTTGCAAAGCGTATGAGAGGCCACGGTCAGGCACAAATGGAGATCCGTTGGCCTTTTGTCATCGCTGTTGGCGATCGCCGTAGGGTTTTGGTCGATGCTCAATGCTCAACAAACGCTCAACATAACTCGTTTCAATTACCACCTGCACCATTCGGTAGAGTATACGTAAGGCATTTCCCCACGATAAAAAAAGGATCGCCTGCGGGTGTTTCCCCTGGCCTGCACACTACATATACTACGTAGGTATGTATGTGATTCGTGTTGTATGTAGGGTAAAACAAGCGTGGGGGACACAACTTAAAAGAATCTCAACTACCCCCCCCCCCCGGGCCAAAAGCTGCGTACGTCCCTGCAAATATCCCATCTTATTGTGAAATAAGAATAATAAATGAATATGAAAGATTTCAATAAATCTACCAGTTCTCTCGTATGGTCACAGTTCGTTGCTTTTAGCAGCACTCTACGTGCAGCGCGCGTTGCTTTGAATTTACGTTTAGTTCAATATAGGTTCTCTCTATCCTCTATGCCTGTCATATTGCTTTGTGTTCAATTGTTTTTTTATCATCTGTGTCAATGCACTCAGATAGACTTAACACGACACTTTACAGAAATTTGAATTTATTTAAATTTTTATGAACGTTAGTGTTACGAGTTGCATTTGCACTCAAAACTCTAGCGAATTTTTGGAATACATTTAAAATTGATTTATATTTTTATAGTAACCATATTTTATCATAGTCACATTTAACAGTGGTAGAGCCCGCAACAACAACATCTGTTGCACGAATGGGCCAGCTCGACCGGTGAAATACCACGACCTCACAGAAAGCAGGCGTGAAGTAGGATGTAGTCTTCGTCTCGTCTTCTGAGTGAGGTGCCGAAGGCCTAATTTAGTCGTCTTCCCCTTCCCGCTCTTTCCTCATCAGGATAGGATGGGAAAGGGAAGGGGATTGGACGGGGAAAAGGAAATATCCTTCTTCCTGTCCATGCCCTTCTTTGTCCATTAAAGATAGGCACCGCATCTCTAACACATTTGCTGGTTGCGGATGTCTATGGGCAGCGCTCACTTAAGATCAGGTGATGCGCTTGCTCGTTTGCCACATTCTCACATAAAAAGTACCGTACTTATATTGCTTTGGTTTGGCAATATTATAAAACTTGTGACAACTTTAGGTCAATACTGATTCTCAGAACTGTACTTAAGAAAAAGCTCCATGTTTTGACTTTTCTTATTATTTTACAAGCGTTATAGAAAACACTGAGAGGAAAGGCTTGTTTGGTAGTAATGTTACTTGTTATAATATTTGTAATCAGATAGTAGCGATCGATCGAGCCCAGGCTGGGCCCTTTCGGGCACCCTCGAATTGGAATGCTAAACGCGTAATGAGTGACAGCCCAAGCCCCTGAGGGCCTATCTCGGGGGCTCTTGAGCCGAGTCACTCGATGGAACATCCGCCGAAGCGACCTAAGAGCTCGGCGACCTCCGAATCCGGTTACAATAATAAAATAACAGTCTGAGTCGGGGCTCCCTTTACGGGGGGAGCCCTCGAGCTAAGTTACTCTTAAAGAGGCTTAGGCTAGGGGCCCTCTGCGCCCTGCCGCCTTGAGCCCGGTGCAACTGTAAATGCCTCTTCTAGGCAAACGGTGATCAGTCAGTTACAAAAAAAGAACTCCGTTCTAATAAAAACAGCGAACTGGGTGTTTGCTACTAGTTTTAATATAAATTATTTTATACCATGAATAACATATATGCGACGTTTTCCATACAAAATAACAACCATAGTAAGATTTATACGGTGGCGCGCACGTTGCCAAAAACTGTATATTCCGGGTAATGCATGGTTGCGTGGCTGCCTTTGAGTACTGAAAGAATGGCTGCATTTTGTTGTTTTTTTTGTTAGCTATTTTAACGCTTGGTGTAATATAAGTTACGCTTATTAACCGACTTCAAAAACTGAGGATCTTAATTAAGGGAATTAAATTTGTCTTGCTTTTTTATGTTTGTTATCTCAGAACTTCGACATCTATGAATAGATTTTGAAAATTATTTTTGCAATCTTTGTTTCCGGATAGTTCAGATTGAAATGTATTTAACATGCATCCTGATCCGATAAGTGGTTTTAGCGTTTCTCAGAATTTTCGAGAATCGAAGTCGGATTTTTGAACTTTCACTGCGCAATTACAAAAAGAAATCAAGGTATATTTTTGTTCGGTTTTAAAAAGGTGCAGTCAAATTTAGTCACAATAACATAAGATACTAAGGACGAGGGTTTTATTCTTAGCCTTAAATAATATTCTTAGTGTAGTATAACTCTGTTTTAGTATTCTTAACATATTTTTTGAGACAAAATTTCATGTTTCAAGATGGTGAAGATATTTTTTTTCAACGCTTTTTATCATTCTGTTATTCAAAGTCACGCTTAGCATGCTTCTTAAGAACCACATCTCATTATTTTTTTGTATTTTTTTCCATAAATAATAACACTAAGTTTCTTTTTCAAGTAACATTAGAAATCTCCAAGCTCAATCGAACTTGATCTTAAATTAACTTTTTATTATTACGTTCTCTATTATGCATCTTAAGCTAAGTTAAAAGAGCAAATGATTCTTAGCATTATTAGTCCTCTACGCACGCTTCGTTGGCTTTTGCTTTGTACAATTATAAATAACGGGTTGAAAAAATATTATTCAAAAGTATGTATCGAATTTTTTTTCAACCCTTTACATTCCTAAAATTATCCATATGCCACCACCATAGTGACACATGAGGACGTTGAGGCTGTAACCACGCACAATAACAATTGCTCTGTGATGTGTAAGTGAAATATATAATAGATAAATATAGATATATAAAAAAATCCTTTCTGTTGAAAGACTTGTTCCAATTCGAGTGAAGTATACAATCACTTTGAAAGTGTCGGGAGTATAAATGTGTACAAAATCGTTGAGTGTCTTTCTTTAAGTCGCACCTGCTCCCCAGGGTTTTGTTTGTATTATATAGTTTCGTCCTACAACTAAGACTACAACTACATTTTAAGATGCCTTCACATAGTTATGTAATATCTAATCCATTATTCCTATCAGACTTTCCCTCTCAGTGTTTTCATTAACGCTTGTAAAATAATAATAAAACTTAAAATATTGACCATTTCCTTAAGTATAGTTGTCAGAATCCAGTATTGGACTAAGGTTGTCACAAATTTTATAATATTACAAAACCAAAGCAATATAACTACGGGACTCAATGGGAAATATCAATATAGACCTGAGCTGAAATACATTCGATAGATTCCCCGTCTGAATGTTACCTTTGAAAGCCATGTTAAAGCTGAAATGTTATGATTTATTCAGTAGTTTCAATAATAGTGTATAGGAATCTAAAGTATGCGCATATTTACTGCTACGAACTGCGCTAGAGAATATAGCTAATACTTAGTCTAACGATAACCAGATATATTTTATTTCTAAATAAATATGCGCTCGTACCCGTAACTGAAGGGGTAGGCGGAATTCGTGGAAGCTTCTATTTTATCTAAGCCACAAGTGGAAATAAAAAAAATAGTTGTAGCTAGAGGTGTTGGCAAAATTTTAATTTAAAAACTCTTATACATGATAAATGTGCTTGTGTAGGACTAAATTTTATTTCATATTTTATCTGAGGAAAATTCATTGTGTAGAACATCTGTCTGGGAATTTTTTCATGTAAATTACTCATAATGGCATTTTACGACTATATACGTTTTTAGTTCAAATTTAAACGTTTCTGTGTCAATATGGAACGTTCCGATTACATTTGAAAAAGGGTTGAATTTGAAGTGCGTGAAGTTTGATATGCAAAATTTATAAAAGTCCGAATTTAAAGTGAAAACATATGTATATATAATTCAATAAATATTTTAATACTATGTACTTTATAACTTCCAACATTAACATATACATGTAAACATTACATATATAAAAATATGATATATTTTAATAAAAAAGGAATTCGAACTGTAGAGATATATTAAAATCTATGACTATTGTTCAAGTGATCATTGTCAAAATACAATAATCCGAATTGCTTTCAGCAACGTATGAGACTGGGAGATATATGAGAGAGGAACGCGTCGTCTCCTGATAATGAAAATGGATTCGATTTTTCCCTTGTGTATTTGTTCGATTGAGCGAGTAATATCAGACCAATAAATTTACGCTATTCCATTATGATGACTGGAAGAAGAAATATTGTGACTACCGCCCACATCGTATGTTCATGTTTTCAAGCAATTTATACCTCAATGTGAAAATATGTATATACTAGCTATTACCCGCGGCTTCGCACATATTCGTTTTTCATTTTTCACGCTGGAAATTTTTGTAAGGTGGATGATTCCATATGCTATAACTTCGAATTATAATAAAGTAATAAGAATTATATAGAATTTTATATTTAGAAAATGCATTTCCAACGTTGGATAGATAATTAAAATTTGATAAATCAATAGCTCTCTTAATTAACAATTTGTTTCACAGTTCAATTAGAGCACTTTTCGAAATTGTTTTAGCTCTGTTTTACAATGAAACTCACAATGCAATGCGGGCTTTGTTTTGAAAGAGATTGCTGATTCGGGTGCATACAATATAAACTATGCACAGCATACATTCTGAATTACAAGGTTATTCTCAAACTGTGATTGTAAATTGTTAAGCTTACTCCTTTTTAAATTCTTACTCTTAGTTCTATGATAGAAGAAAGATTTCAATCAGACAGTAAAAGGAAGGCCTGAATGGCCGACTGACAGAAAATTCCCCTGTATCTATGTGAAGAAATTAGCACTTGTATTAGGTACCGACGACAATTCAATAATTCAGTTCGACAGACAGACGACAATTCATCAATTCAAAATTCGAATTTTCTAAAAGAATAATAAGATTTATTTGCTAGATTATTTCATAATATTATAATTAATTTAAGGTTTATATAGGTCGCAAAAGGAGCAAGCAAATTAGTTTACTGATATTCGGATCGACGGAAACGTTGCGGTTTGCCTTGTACTTACTGTGCTCACATGCGTACCCTACTCATGTATAATGTACCGATAACGACAAAACTAATTGGTTTTCCCCTTTTGGTTCAACGTTCTATTATAAACATTCATTTTACTTATTGTTTTTATTTTTTATTTAGAGAGGCAGATCTATATAGTAAGTTCAGCAGCTGATGAAGTTGTTTAGCGAACATTTTTGGTAAAAGGGTAAACCTGACTTGGCAAAATAGTTATTAAATGTTGCTAGCTCTTTGGAAGAGGGAAGTAGATAAGGTAAGAGAGCGGGGATGGTTGGTTGTGACTTGTTACATATCACTTATTATACGAAACGTAAAAGTCTGTATTTTACGACAAATTTCTTAAAACTTGTGGTAATCCCTCTGTCCAGGCGGCTCCCTTGCTTAGCTCAACTATTGTCTAAACTTTATAACATGACCATGGCAACAGATATAGGAAATTATGCTTCTTTATCATTCCTATCCCTCAGGAATAGTTAATTTAAATTACCAATTGTTAAATCACGTTGTCTTGGTATTTACCAATTCTCACTAAGGTCTGCGAAGCCATTTTAAGTTATAACGGGACATACAAACAGACAGAAAAATATTTTATACGGCCTATTATTTACGCAATCACGTGTTCTCGCTTGAAATCAATGTTCATTAAGCGAGGTATAGACATTTTTAATAATTGATGTCAGTGAGTCATAAAATGACTATTAATCACCAAATTTGACTGACTACATATTTCTATATACCTTGTTTTATTGTAAGGTATGATTGTTGTAAATAAACAACCGTCATTTACCATACATGGCGGCTAGTAAATTTTTTATACTTTTATCGGAAGTTTTTGTGGAAATCGTAAGTGAGCTGAGGTGAAATTGTGTAATATGAAATAGTGTTTTTTGAGAATTCCGAATTTAAAGATACCTTGCTGTGGAACAAGGTATAGTAGTATACATTATCACAATTTTATGATGAAATGGTTAATAATTTAAATATTTAATACAACTTTTACATTTCGTCCGGTTAGGATAATGGCCAGAGGCCTAACTTACAACTCATGTTATCAGACCCTCCTCCTCTTTTTACAAATAAAAAATTTTTCAAATTGGTTGGTGCAACAACAATAAGATTTTTAGGTTATGATTCCCCTCGTGGATTTACCATTTTATTAAAAAAGTAAACGTAACCTTACTTCCATTTTACGCCATGTGAATTACCTAAAGTACTTTAAAATGGTCCATGCTACAATCTACAATCCTTAATAAAAAAAACAGTGTGCAGAATATCTCAACTTCCCATTGATTTATTACATCGGTCTATGATCATTATTTGATAGGTAAACGTTGGCACTCTTCTTTCCCCGCTTCAAAATATTAAATTTTGGTCCTAAGTTGCAGTCACTTGCTTAGCATTAATGTGTATGAAAGTCAGTAACAGGTTGTCGGGTTGTGGCCGAAAAATTATCGCTCCGCAACTAAAAGTCAAACATATTTTATAATGCAAAGCCGCGGTGAGACGTGATTTAAGATGGCGTTGCAATCTAGCGCCCCGGCGCTGTCGGATCGGATAACCGATGACTGTTTAGCATAGTCATCAATCTCGTGCTAAATCGTTGCAGATTCTTTTTTTTATTTTAACAGTTCTCAAGCGCTTTCTTACGTTTTGCACGATTCCATTTGTCACTTGTCAAAACGTGTAAGCTTATTATATTTATAATTTTTCGAGATTAATGTATATAATCCTGTTTGTACTTTCTTTTTGATTTTTTTATCATCCTTCTTTTCCATCTTATGAAAAACCTTAAGAAAATAAAAAAAAATATTCCAGTTTACCTATTTTTTATATCTCATATACTAGTAAATAAGTGGATTTCTACTGCGTATATACTGGCTATTCGTGCAAAAATGTTTGCTTATAGTTCTGCTACACGCAAAGCCGAGGCGAATTGCTAGTATAAAGATATATAAGAAAATTAAGTTAAGGATATCCGCCGCTCGGTAAGAAAATTAAATTTTTACGATCGAGATACATTAAAATGGAGCTTTGAGAAAAGCATTAAAATAAAGAGATCGTTTGCAAATCAACATCGCGCATTCACAATTTTACTTCGAACATAAATGTGTTAAGTGTACAAAGATACATTGCTTTTAACTTGGCGAACTTGGAATTCGTCATGAAATAATTTTCTTGTTGCAAAAGTACCTGTTTTGAATAACGAGTTAATCTACAAGCGATTTTGTAGATTCTTGTTGACAATACCTTTCTTTATGTCGGCGTCATTTTCGAGATCACTTTTAATGAAATGCACCATATTGTACTCCCTTTTCTAAGGCGCACAAAGTGAAATATCAGTTAGTTCATTATGACTGTTTCTAACCTATTTTAATATAATAATGATTTAGGTATTATTAAATTGGACCATTATCCTTTCCACTGCGGTTCAAATGGTTACGCCCACCCCTTGATCATTTGTATTCAAATTATTACGTCAAATATCATGAAATTTATGAGCTTTAAGAGACAAAGGATAAATTATTACCTAGCGTTATCCTTATATCGGCTGTGGACGGTTCAGCATTTGCTTATTTCGCAATTATTTTTATTAATAAATCTTTGATGGCTGTGTAACTATCATTATTAAGTGATTAAAATATGACATTTAATAATAATAAAAATATGCTAATAATAGTTATATGCATAACATATTAGAATATCATTACAAAATATTGATATTTAAATTAAAATATATAGTTACATTATTTGGTGTAATGAAGATATAAATCGTGATTAAAGGAACTTAAAGACCTATAAAACACTTATAAGTAATATAAATACATATTAATATTGATATCGAATCAATACATTAAGGAAAATAGGGGCATAAGAATTACGTGTGTTCTCGTATTGATTTTTCGTGAAAATCATACAAAGTCTACAGAGTGAGTTCGTGCATTGAATTTTTTTATTGAATTTAAATCCAAAAACAGGGTAATAGGTATTGTATACACTTATAATGAACGTTTATAATAATTGAATTGAAATAATTTATTTATTTTGATGGTAGATATATTTGAGGGGAAATATATAAAATGAATAATGCCGATTACTATGTGGTGGTTGTTTTGGAATACGGATCGTATACAAGCGGTATAGGGGTATAGGGGTATAGGGTCCAATTTCCGTAAAATGTTGCGTTGTGAAATTATGCTGGAAATCGCATAGACATGTTCTCACGATGAATAAATGTCTATAAACCTATACCGGCTAAGGTGTAGTTGGTGAGTTATTCACCAATTATGCTTTGGTTTGGGAAGAGTGTGTTTTGCACTTCGGTGTATTAAACGTGCTCAGAACCATGTCTTAGAGCTTCGGCTTTTTGATAATGGGTACTTGGCGTCTTATAGGCTTGCTTCTATGATACGTCGAATTTATATGAATTGCCAACTAACTTTTGTACCGAAATTGATTGTGTTTATACGGATGAAAAAAGAGGTAGCGGATACTTGTTGCCTAAGCTTGATTTCTTGTTGGTTCGCAAGCATGTCTCGCAAGCGCGATTATACATGCTCGTTACAATAACATTACACGGGTGTTTATTGTGTTCATAATGCGACATTGATGGTTGCGGGGTGTTGATAGCAAATTTCTGCTCTGTAGCGGCTACGCCTAGAGTATTATCTCTATCGCCTGTCGTGGAGTGTGTAGAGTTGCAATTCGAAATTACTGCACCTGATATGCTGCTTATGTTTGGTCTTTGGTACATCTTTTGATGGATCGTTGATGGGATCAACGAGTCTTCCTGTGACGGGTATATAAGTGGTTCGTGGCTAATATGCTCATTTGTATTATTCGGATAGATTGAGGATAAGATATTGTCGTTTGCTATGGTACTCTGTATTGTAGTATGACGCTTGTCTTAATTAGATTTGCCCAAGTCGGGTCCCTCTATACGGGATTGCAGACTGTTTGCCCTCCATGATTTACAAATCAATTAAGTGGCCTGTAAAATACCCATGTTTATAAACGAAGGCGAATTATTGGTGGGTGATGCAAATTTGATCGAGACTCACATTATGCGAAAAGTTGGTGTATAACACAATTATATGATGTTCGAGAATTATACTAAAAGTTATTAATGTGGCCGAAACTGCCCTGGCATTAGTTGGTGGAGCCTGTGCATTTGTCTCTTGCGAAGATGGTAGCTGGAGGGAGCTATGCTCTCAAGGCTCGCGCTGACACCGCACAACGAGGGAATTAGCCATCCCCTGAGGCGAGTTTTATACTCTTAATGCGCTCCGTAGGTCGATACCTATGCTGATAATGTCTTGGTGGCGACGCCTTATTATACACTTGACGTGTAACGCATTGATATGCGAGAAACGACTGAATGGTGTTTATTCACCAATAATGAGCTAAAAACTCTCTTACTGGCTTACCAGTATTTTTCTGCGATATACGGTGGCCGATCTGTTGTCCCTTGAAGTCGAGGGGAGTGCAACCGGTGGACGGCACTCACCGTACACAGCGGGGATTTCCGCTGGAGCTGTGTACCTCCATATATTTTTAAAGACAAAAATATATAATATATATACGATAATTAGTTAACTTTAAAATATGATAAAGCAGGCAATGTCATAGTTGATCACGTATATTGGAAATTTGAGAATGAGATTAAATAATCTTAAGCAAAACATTTTGACGATGACGTAATGATGTTAAAAACTTCATCAAAGCATGGGAATGAGGATCATCAACATCGAATGATAAAAAGACATTCGCCAATTTAACTTTATCAGAAGAAAACAAATTATTAATATTCGGTTTTATTTTTAATATCTATACAATTATTATATACTTAACCCCTTATCTTAATAATAATAGTAATTCCGTAGTTAATAATCAATTAAATTCACTACTACAATTAAAATTATTTTGCTAGCTGTACTTTTTTACGGATGACGTCAGGTAAATATAAATTAGACAAGGTCATTACTAACCTCCGGGGGTAATAACTGTGTGTCTAGAAATAGGCTCAGTAGATTTATTGTTGTTATTTTTTTCCCAGCACATTAGAACAACATGGTCGCCAAAGCATGTCACTAAGCGGAATTGTTAGAAAAATATTCAATTAGTTTAAAACAAGTGAATTTCTTTCTACAAATTTCTAATATCTGTTTACCAAGACGATGTTAATTTATTAGGCACCAATAAAGGACAGCTTACATTGCCTTCGGATCTTACAATCAAGTACAATTGTTACAAATTGGAGGAGAAGTCAATAGAAAGGTCGTCGGTCCGAATTTATTTTGAAGTGTCGACCTTTCTTCATTGGTTCGTATATAAAAAAAAAACGTTTAATAAAATTTGAGAAATGTAGCCACATAAAAAAAGAAATGTGAAGTATAAAGGTAGGTGTTTTCCAATATTTATTCTTAGATAGAGCTGGATTTCTTCCATTAATTCCCACACGGAGTGAACGCGCTTGATAAGAGCTGTGTGGTAAAAGCATGTTTAAAAAAATAAATTACATAAGGTTCTTGTTAATCAACTTGTGTCTTCCAATGGTAATATTATGTGAGAGGGCTAACCTTGGCTCGATCAGTACCTGTTATAGGGTCATAAGAAATAGCGATACATGTTATATTTTTAAGTTATTACACGAGGACACAAATAAGATATACTATGACGGGAAGTGGTTCCCTTTATCTATATGGTGCTAGTAGGGTTGTGGATGTCTGGTCTCGCGTCTGAAAGATGAAATATCTCATTAATTCAGAATGTTCCTTTTGAAATATAAAAATGGTACGTCTAATTGTTATTATAGTTTATTAAGCCGTGGTAATTATCACATAGATCACGTTTACAAACGTTTAAGTTGTCCCGTTTTGAAAATCGGTTTTCTAGACCCACAAACAGTATCGATTACAAAACCTCCAACATTCCGCGCAATTACACCGTGAACGTGACTGACTGCGTACCTTGCGCGAACCATTCTAATTGAATTTACTTTCTATTTATAGATTTACAAATGTTATTGACAATGTTAATTGTTTAGTCGGTAAGCGATCGTTCGATTTTCAAATCTTATTAATAAGTTTCCGTTTTTACTCTACTTACCCAGAAGGAGTATGTAGTTACACATATTTATGTATGTATAACATACTACTACAGACTATATAAATCTAGTGTATTGATGTTTGTCCGGGATAAATTGCAATTACTGAACAGATCATTATGAAATTTGGTGGTAACATTGTGTGTACTTTCGTCCATCTTAAAAGATAGGATTTTACCTAGACCTAGATTTTCTTCATTTTCGTGCTACCTGAGCGAAGCCAGGACGGATCGCTATTAAATAATAGTCAAAATCGGGCTTAAGGTTTTTTCAATTATCTACGCAACTGTAAGGAGAAAGGGATGCGTTGCCCTATTTTAGAGGGAGTAGATTTTTATTTACTCGCTCTAAAAAAGGAGGGGAGGAAGTCATTACTTCGTCATTACAACAGAGGGGTCTTACTATAAAAGTTTAAAATCACAAGTATGATTTTTACATTGTGTTTTGTTACTGTGTCTATGTTCTGTTTGACCCCAGTTTTTTTTTATTTAGTGAGAGAGTATTGTGTGATGTAAATCATGAATTAGGTAGGAAATTGCAGTTGTTATAGCTTGTACAGACACAAGGCAACAAATTAAACGACAGCGCCAGTGTGCATTTAATTTAAGCTAGCTCCGAGCAGAGATTACAAGCTCGTGTCTCAAAGCTATCAAGCTCTTAGTTTGTAGTCGCTTTGGCACTAACGTGCGCCGTGTATTTCTACGCTTATCTAATTAAACGGCAAATACCTTCACTACAATAATCCTTTCATGCTGTTCTACAATGTGCTTAATCCGTGATTCATGTATGAAAATAATCTTTTATATCACTAGCGATCTACCGCTTCGCATAGGTAACGGAACATTTACGCAATTTCAGCAGTCATCAACATCTTACCGACAACATAAAGAAACATTTATAAAATACTTATTATATTGTTGTAAGCCGTATGAAAATCCGTTCAATAGTGCAATCGTTTTGAGAAAAATTCGGATGTTTAGCTACTAAATTATTATTAACAATATAATAATTGTTTGTTGAAGAAAATACTAGATAATTTTAGCTGTCTCCATTATAAAATTTCACTCTCAATGCTTGAGAGGAGTTTATTCCAAAAATTATGACAATTACCGACATGAGCGTCTGAATATAAGCGTGCGCGTTGTTATATTTTAATGTCTGTCTGTTCTTGATTTGATGGAATGTTAGACTCGAGTTCCATTTGACGTTCACATTGACTTGACCCCTAGAATCGAATGTCGAGATGCGTAAGAGTTCAACCTAATCTGGTTTTTACGATTTAAAAGCGTTTTGCCCATTTCCGATGAATCAATATAAATATTATTTAACATATAATCTTAGTCCTGATCAAATAATATATGAGTGTATAAATTTCGTAAGCCGTACACGAATAGTTTTATTACGTATTATGTTCGTAATAATAATATGTTTCTTGCGCGCGCGTGTGTGTGTGTGTTCAAAATAGTGTGACACATGAAAGTGATCGAATATTTAATTAGGTAAAGCGTAGAATATCTAATATAAATTATTTTTATGTAACTTACAGACAAATTATATATTCAAAGTAACATGGTAGTTAAGTATCAGTAAGTTCAGCTTAATACTTTGTCGAAAGCAAGTTGAACCGCGCCGCAGCAGTAATTACATGCGGTCACCATCAGGTCCGCTTTACTTAACGAACTAGTGCGGAGTAACGTAAGTTTACACGAAATTAGTACTCAGTTTTCAGACAATCAGTTGAATAAAAATTTACAAATATTTTTGTAGAAAGAAAAACGAAAAAAAAGTGAAAAAAGTGTAGCGAGAAAAAGACAAATCACAAGTGGGTTACAAAGATAAATCTGGGGCCAACACCGTTTAACGGTAAAAACCAAGTTAGGTTGAACCCTTGCGCAACTTGCTGTAGGCCATTCTAGGGGACTAGCTTTAGGTTACGTTGACATACAACGGAATGTTAGACTCGTATTTGATTTAATTTATTTTTGATTTATCAATAAAATATCAATATATTATTTAAAATACAGTCTAGGTCAAATAACGGATGAGAGAACACATTTCTTTTTATTTTTATCTTATGCTGTGCTATTGTATAACGATGGAAAGTTTGTCTAGACTGATTGAGAAAGATTCTAGTTTTGTTACTCAAATCACTAATTGAAAAAGTTTTCACGCTTCTACAAGTTTTATTTCAACTTTGCTTTGTTTCAATTTCAATTTATTAATATGATGTGAAATTTCTACTTTCATTTCGAAAGTAGAAAGGTTTTTAGCTTTTGTTTATAATTTATTTTATTAATCTAAGCAAAGAGATGTTTTAAATTTTTATGTTTACAATCTCTAAATAACAAATTTGTATCCTCTATTCTGAAGTCTGTTGTAATGTAATGTTCTTCTTCTTCTAGCTCTACAGCCTTTTGTGGCCTTGGCTTGGTCAAGCAATTTTTTCCACGTCCTGTGCGTGGCTACAGATCTCCAGTTTGCTAGCCCAACTTTATTGGCGTCTCGATTCACGCCGTTCAACCAAATATATGTACCAACCAAATAAATGATGTTATCATTGAATTTTGCACATACATTATTAGGGGTACGGAAAAAGATATGACTTTTATCCCAAAAATAACGCTGTTCGCCAGATACATAATACCTTCATTGATAATATCGGTTGCCATGGTAATTTTTCATGTTTTCGTAATAACAACTTTTTGTTACTTATAATTCGAAATTATTATGCGCGTAATCATCTTTCGAAAAATTTCTAGAGTGGCAAAATAAGAAACGAATGCGTGCGCAGCCGCGGACAACAAATAATGATTACATTATAAAACTAAGTCCCCTCGCGTAGGGCTGCGTGAAATCTAAAACACAATGAGTAGTATTTACCTACGGTCTTAATAAACAGACGGAGTGATTCATGAAGAAGGTAGAAAGGTTTAGGTACATGTATCATAAAGGGAATAACGATATTTGTTGAAGAAGAGCTAATATACTGCAACCATTGTTAAACGTGCGGAGCTCGCTTACGTATGAATAATACGAGGGTACGTACGCCTTGCCCTAAATGTTGACCAATAATTCGATATATGTTTCGCCATTCGTAAACAAGGTTTGCCGAGAAACTGGATATTTGGGTCGTAGATTATAAGAAAAATTATTTGCTTCAAAAACTGATTTGTTAGTAATGCAACGAAATTTCCATGTCATTAATTAACATAAATTATTTCAGATAAATTTACATTTAATTCAATACATGTGCGCAATAAATAAAAAAACGGACGGGCCGGTTGGCGTAATTAGTAAGATACTTGATTTTCATGCTGCAGGTCGTGGGTTCGATTCCCACCTAGATAGAGATTTGTGTGCATGAACATGTCAGTTTGTCCTGAGTCTGGGTGTAATTATTTATTTAAGTATGTATTTACAAGAAGAAAAGTAGTACATGTAGTTTATCAGTTATCTGGTTCCATAGCACAAGCTCTGCTTAGTTTGGGATCGGATGGCCGTGTGTGAATAATGTCCCAGGATATTATTATTTAATCATTTATGTATAGGCGTCACTACGTGTCTATAACGACACTCTTGCCAATACGAAATGCTTACAGTATTGTCCATTTTAATGAATAGAATTGGAAGCTGGGTGTGATAGAAGAGGCACAGCATTTGAGATGGACATAATTTAGGAATTATGCTATGCGTGGCCTCCGAAAGAAATAATTACTCGTAATTACCACATTGTAAGCGAAACTGTTTGAAGAACGACGTTGTGACCAAAATTGAGAAATGTATAAATGAGTGGTTCAAGTATGTTGAAATGCATTATGTTGCAAAAGTAAATGGCAGTGTGGGTATGGGTCACATTAAATGACCTTACATCGACCAGATCGGTGACATACCAAAGATATCACTAGTTGTTTAAAACACTAACATTTATTGTTATTACTGCACAATATAAAACATAAAAAATCAGTATAATAATTATATTATCACAAACAATTTAATTTTGTTTATCTGTATATGTATATATTTAAAGTTAAAAAATGGTAAAGTAAAAAAATTAACAATAACAAAAAAGAAAGCACCAAAAAATAAGTATTAAGATTTTTCTATAGATATTTTGACTGTTATAATATTTCTTATATTATATTGTACACACTGTTCGAAATGATTTTTTAGGAGGCCAGGACTATGCGAAAGGGAGATACATCATTTTGTTTGCTTCACTTTCTTTTTTCTTTTTCGCCTTCGAGAAAACCACAAAATTGGACGTTATTCCATATGTCCACGCCGAAATATTGATGTCAAGCTGTAAATGTTTGAGAATATTAATGTCTTGCTTGGAAATCAATTTAGGGAACAACAATTAATATACAGCGAAGACATTATATTATCACGTAAGCTTGAGGCATAAAACTTTTTCATTAGATTAACGGTATTGTCCTTACATCGGTCACAATGGGCGGTCTGTCATTGAGGCTAAAATACAGATAGCATTACTGGATACCCCGAAATAATGGCGCGGAAATCTTATCTCTGAGTATCCTTTCTTTTTGCTTCAGCATTTCTCTTTTTTCGGGTTAGTTGATTGGATTGTATAGCACTATCTTAAGTTTGGACTGTTATTTTTTCGTTCATAGACAGATATTTCTAGACCACGCAAATTAAATACATTAAAGACCATGCCTACAATATGAAAATTGACATATTGTTCGTCATAGTAAAATGTAAACATAGTTATTGTATGACAACTTTAAACTTTCGTGGTTTTTACAATCCTTACAGTTAGTTATTTTATGTTACTAGCGATATCATAAGCTGACGGAAAATTGTGGACTGAACTAACCATTCAACATTTGACATATAGTATATATTTTAATCTTTGATAAACCGTCGGCTTAAGATATTATTTTCATGCATTACAATCATGCCCAAAATATTAATTACAGGTAAGATTGGACCTGTAATTTATTTCCATTCTAACTCTTCGCTAAAGCTAAAAAACAGTTCACAATTGGCGACGGTAGATTATAAACTAGAAAAATACGTTAACTTGTAAATAAGTCATTAAGTTCACAACTTTTCGCCATTTTATTATATCCATAGTCTACTAAATATTCACACTTACGGTGACATATACAAGATGCGCACACTAACACACACATAAATAGGTGTACGTATAAACGTAATGATAATAATATCAATAAATTCGTTAGTCTAATTACCCTTGATGAGGTTACCATGCCTCCACTAATGAAATTAGCTTAACTTAATGGCCTTAACGAACAAATAAATTTATGTTGTACATAACATAACATTCATTCATTCAAGATATTTTTTCAACTAGCTCTTAACATTAGTTCAGCTTTTTAAAGTGATTTTAAGGCTTATTGAAACTAAAAAGCCTTCCCATTTCCTCTATAAAACTAATTTATGTTCTGTAACAATATGTTCAGAGAGCATAAGATTTCCGAAGTCTTCCTACGACACCAATATTGGATTTCATTACATTTAGCTGAAAGCAGACTTCATTTTACAAAATCCGAGCAATTTGCGGATTAAGCATTCAGTTCTCATCTTACTGCAGCATTCTTCTAAATTAAATTTAGATTAAGTGTCCAGTTTCAGTGTTGAAAGTGTTTATTTTATTTAAAAGCGCAAAATTAATTATTCTAGTTTTAACATCGTTTTTCGAAACACGTTTCTGTTAAGATGTCTCAAGTGTTGGATCTCACAGCCCTCACTAATAATGCCATTAAATTAAGTCTATTGCTTTGCTTGACTATTAATATATTATGTACTAGTGATAGGTCTAGATAGATAGGTGACTATAGGTCTATAGGGAACATACATACTTTGTGCATAAAGTTACCTTTATTTATTCCGATTTTATTAAGAAATCGAACACAAATTCAAAACATGTAGTAAGCTGATTATAACAATAAAACGCCTAATCAATAAAACATTTTACTAAGACGTGGTTGAAAGAGTCGACTTACATCTAAATAAATGGCTATTATTCAGTCATATTATATAAATTAGGTATCAAATTTGTTTTAAGTTATTGATGTATTTCTCGTTTTTTAAATACAATACTTTATACTTGTTGCAGGTAAGAATGTGACGGACTTCACTTTGGTATCACAGTATCGGATTGTGGTGAGAATAATTCAAAACGCTAACCGCTTGTTGGGTTGCTTTTATGGAAGACTACTTTAGCCGCGTTAGATGATATTTAATAGGGGGAAGTGTTACAGGTTCGCGGGGAACGACATGATCAACAGAGCCAGCAACAAAATTATTTTTATTTGGAACAGTTTATGGCGCAGCTTAATAATTTTTTTTCTATTCTTCCAATTTGAATTTCATTGCTAAGATACATTGTTTTATCTTCGTTGATTATTTATTTATTTTATTTTTGAACTATTGTCGTGTCTACTCGCCTGTTTAGAGTTTTCTTCTGTCGGTAGTCTTTATGACTGCCTGTGGATTTTTCTCTTGTTTTTTAATGATTTTATATAAATTAATAAACCAAAATGAATACCCCAAGAATCCTAAGTATAATAAGTGAAATAGACGATGCAGTATTTGGAGCAAAGCCAATGCTGCTCCATCTGGATCGTTTGATTGATGAGTCTGAGTTGCTTTGTCATAGCTTTTTGTGTTGAAGATATATTAATTAGTTCAAACATTTCCTTACCTACCTAATCTTATGCTTTCTATTTGCATGTATAAAGCTAAGCTCTGTTATTTCATCTACTGGAGTATTGGCGGGTCACATCAAATGCCGTGTATTGTCTATAAGCTTGAGCTCCCTTTGTATGATTAAAAAGATTAAAACGTATTTAAGTTATCTATTTAAGCAATTTGATTATTCAGATATATAAAAATCTAATTCACGTTTGATCAAGTCGGTACTAACATTCGTTTTGTTGACCATATCCATGCACAAAAATAATGTAACGTAACCCAGTTCAGGTACACTAAGATACAAAAGCTTGGGACTATTACTGTTACTCGAGTCGTTTTCGTTTTTTAAACGCAAAAGAAAATCAACCACAAATTCCAAAACAACTTCCTACCTCCTTAAGTCGTACCAACTGACTGAACTATAAAAACAATGGGAAGTATTCATCTAACAACCGAACTTATTAATTTTTTCCGAATTATGAAAAGAAAATTAAAAAGCCAACGCCGCCGGGCGGGGCGCGCTTCGCTGGAATTTTTGCAGTAATTAACACAGCTAAGAATTCACGGTCTGTAGTAATTTGTTAATACATAAGAAAAATAAATTGACACATATTCAAAGCCCGTAAATTAAGCACTCATGTTTTTATGCTTCTCACAAGTTCTTCAGACCCTAAACATACTTAAATGTTGTAACGACAAACTTTCTTTCGATGGGTTTGGTATCCATGAATAAATACAAAAGTTATTCGATGCATTCTCATCACGGGTCACCAATCTTTGGAATAATTCTATGTTTAGGTGCATAAATAATTAAGTTTTTGTTTAAATTTGTTGAAATATGATGATGTCAAGGAAGAAATAACGAGCTCGAGTCATAACATGATTGAAAAAAGAAAACACAGCCAGTCATAAGCACTGCCGACAGAAGTGAACGCTTAATACAGGTAGGGAAGGCGCGACAATAGTGTAGTGGACTACGGTCACAGTTTAAACAATCATATCTGATTGTTAAACTGTGCTACGGCCATACTGTAACGACACACTAAAAGGGCAATGGGAATGATGATGATCGGGTTACGGTATTAAGTTGGTTATATTATACTGCGAGGCACAGCTAGTAATTAATAAAATTAAGTCATTAAGTGTCGTCCACACTGATACTAACTAAAAGAATGCAGCTATAGTTACTGAAGTTATTAAGCCACTGGGAAAAGAATTGTAATTCGGAAACTTCATTAATTACTAAACTTTTAAACAAAACTTTAACGATGCCTGCTGTCTTAGTTGATCATTAAAAACTTGAAACGCCAATCCTAGAAAATTTTATTGCTATTGTTCTCTATATACTAATTAATGATAATTATATATAATATCCTAGGACATATTCACACACGGCCATCTGATCCCAAACTAAGCAGAGCTTGTGCTATGGAAACCAGATAGCTAAATAAATAAATAAGTAAATATGCGCTCACGCCCGTAACCCAGAGGGGTATGCAGAGATCATGGATTTCCATTTGGCGCGATCCTGGCACACCTCTCTCGCTTCTTCCACATCTACGCATACATGTTCGTCGGTTATGGGTGCTCCTTATATCGCCCTTTTTTAGTAAGTCATTAAGCTGATCGATATAAGTTCTCCTAGGGCGTCCTCTACCAACGCTGCCACTCACTTTTACAACATAAATTTGTTATGTTATTCTATCTTCATTCATCCTTTCAACATGTCCGAACCACCGAAGCATACCTTTCTCAATTCTAGTCTCAACGTCCACTTTTAAGCCACACTTTTCCCTTATAGATAGCTGAAATATTACATATACTACTTTTCTTTTGTAAATACATAATTTTTTAAATAATTACACCCAGAATTAGGACAAACAGACATGTTTATGTACACAAATGTCTGTCTTGAGTGGGAATCGAACCCACGACCTGCGGCGTGAAAAGCAAGTACACAAACCACGCCAACCGGCCCATCAAATTGATTCCAATTCTAGTAGCCGGGCAGCCGCTGATGGTAAACTATTACTTCCTGGAGCTGGAGTTTTTCTTTTCTTCTTTTAGCGGTGACGGAAGGATCTATATAATCCTTCCATCTCTCTCTATCTTAATCTGACGCGCTCGACTATGTCCGATGATCGATTTGCTTAAAAATTTAATGGGCTACTGAAGAAGATCTGTGTTGTAGTTACACCTTACACCACAAATCCGTCTTATAAAGTAAGTCCGGACAGTAAAAAACAAAATGGTTCCAAATAAATAGACCTCAAAAATACTGAAAAAGTTTAGTGGTGTTATTTCCACGTATTGCTTAAGGATATTACAATGCGAAGGAAGTATAAAGAAAAGTTTCTTCATAAAACAACAACTAAGTGATACCAGTAGTATCTCGGGTAAACTCCGAGCAAATTGAAATATTATCTCTTTGCTTGTGAATTCGACTCAAAGACGATTTCAATACAAATTGCAGGTAAACAAAAGCTTGTTGTTTTTCAACTTGCTGTTTGTATTCAACAGTACCACTCAATTGAAGATACTGTAAGGTAAACTGAATGGAGACATTTTATCAGTTAGTAACATAAAATAAGTTATTGCAAGTATATTCAAACCATTTTGTAAAAAAAATAAGCTATTTGTTGTAAACCATGTTGTGTTTGTGTTTACGTTACAATTTAACGGGAACGCCACCGCACACATCCGCGGCCCCCCAAATATGCGTTACGCCAGTAACCCAGACGGGTAGGTAGAGATTAAGAGATTAAGCATTTCCATTTAGTCCGATCCTGGCACGCCTCTCCTGCTTCTTCTATACCCATACATGCTCGTCGGTTACGGGTACTCCTAGTATCGCTTTTCTTTAGAATGTCACTAATCTGATCTAATGAACATCGGCACATCGCTAAGTTCTACTGGGCGGCGTCCTAGTATAATAATAAATATTGCAACAGTGCCACTCGCTTTTGCAACAGAACCTAGTCTTGTGACTCCCACTTCATTCATTCATTTTTAAATTATATGTTATAACTAACGACCCGACCTGGCTTCGCACTGTTAGTTTCTCTTTACAAACTTTGGTCCCCTACTTAGGAGGATGATTTGGGAAAAATCTGTTATAGTTCTCGCCTTCGTTATAACAGAAACCTCTGGGCGAACTTTCAAGTCACTAGGCTCAGTAGTTTGGGTTATTTGTTGATATATCAGTCAGACAGTTTATTCTTTTATATTTATAGGAGATTAATTGAATTACAATAAATTATTTCAATAAATATGAATTATTTCATTTGTAAGTTAAAAATGCATTTTAAATATTTAGTTTTCTTTTAAAAGTGACATAAATCCGCCATTTTACCAGCACTTGCGGTCTAAATCTCCACCGTCCGTTTGCAGACAACTGATTGATGTCTCTATCCGTAAGCCCGGATTTTGTTCTAAAGCCGAACAGTCCGCTCGCTTTGTAGTGCCGTATGTATTGCGATGAGTACAATACAGATACATTAAAGTAACTCACTCATAAGTTACAAGGGATAAAAAGATATAATCAAAAAATTAAAATATAAAGCCCAATATGATGAGATCGAAATTCTAGTGTTTCCAGATTTGACTCTACAGATTTTTACAGGATTTTATTTATTTACTATGTGGCAAATGAGCAAAGTGACCACTACCCATGGACAACCGCAACAAGCAAATGAGTTGCAGATGCGTTGCCTTACTTTAAGGGAGACAGGACATAGGAGGAGATGATGATGATGATGATGATGATGATGAGATGAGAAGAAAGAATGTTTCCTATAGAGCATTGAAATTGCCAAATTTCTTCAGCACCTCACTCATCGGACGACACGCAGAAGCATACTTCTACTTCAAGCTTGTTTTGTGTGAAGTCGAGGTATTTCATCGGTCGAGCTGGCTCATTCGTGCAACAGATTTTTTTGCGGACAATTTTTTTTTCATGTATTTCGTTAAATTCTGGCTACCTTTGTCACCGACGGGTTAACAGACGTTAGAGCTTTTAACTGAGCTTTAAATTATGTTGACGAAATATTTCGATTTGTGACATTTGGAAAGGTCAAAGCGAAGAAAACCTTTTAGAAACACAATATCATGTAATTGTAGCGCTCAGGTATTGGATATCGTTAAAATCAGTTCGGATAAATAGACCGCAAGTGTACAGCCCCTTAAACCCTTTCAAAGATTGTTAGCTTACGACCTATAAATTCGATACCATTAAATTATACAGGGATGTGTGAAAACAACCTATACAACAATGATTTTCCCGAAATAATTTAAAGTTTGAGATGTTGGTGTTAAAGTTGCCTCAATACCGGACACGCCGTGTATGCATATGAAACATAAAGCGATCATTTACGACAACATGTATGAATTCAACTCAAAGGGAAATGTGTGGCTTAAAAGTGGATGCTGTGACTAGAATTTAGAATTGTATGCTTCGGTGGGGATGGATGAAGAGAGACTGAAAAAACAAATTTATGATGCAAAAGTGATTTGTCACATCTTCAAATGCATCAACGAACTTATATCGTATTTACTTACTACTTCAATTATGGATTATTTTTTTTTATGTCCGGGAAATAGAATTGTAAGTTTCTTGTTTTACTTATAGCGGAAAAGCGCGGTAGTATGTATGTGAAATGGGCGAGTGTATGTGGAATTTGTGTGTGTGACAGAAATGTCCAAAACGTTAATGTTAAAATACAGGCAGCAATAATAATTAATCGAGACGGATAGATTACGTCACCAACAACAGAAATATGTTTAGTGTTCAGGACTTAATGAAGAATAAGTCCATCGTCCAAAGCTTAAAGCTTTAGTCTGATTCAACATAATATAAAGTGAAAATTGAAGATCAAAAACTTCGCACTGGAATACATCACCTATATGTTAAGTACGTCTCGGTAGCTTCATGAAATATTCAGTAACTTAGATTACGCATGAACGACTGAAAAAATAACTTGAGCGCTACCTCATTGCTTGCAAAGAGTAAACAAATTCTATAAAATTAAATCAAAACCTATTATATTACAAATTATATAAATATTTATTTATATTTCTTATTACCTATTTTTATTGTATGACATTTGAACTAAAAGAAGGGCCTTTTTGATCTTAATTTTGTTTTTCCTCAGTGAAATAATCTGTAGGAAACATTATTGTTATTAGTATTGATTTTTTACTAAATGACCCGGCGAACTTTGTACCGCCTTTGATTAAAACTCTTCTGTAGCGATTATCAATCCTATTCATCCTTCCAACTATTATTAATTGAAATGGTTAATTAACAGTGGTCGAGCCCGCAACAACAATATCTGATGCACGAATGGGCCGACTCAACCGGTGAAATACCACGACCTCACAGAAAACAGGCGTGAAGTAGACGTGTTCTGCATTTCGTCTGATGAGTGAGCTGCCGCTTGTTCCCACCCTTTTACTCATATGGATAGGATAGGAACGGGAAGAGGAATGGAATGCGAGGGGGTTGGCCGGGAAAAGGAAATATCCTTTTTCCTATATATCCATTCCTACCTCTGTCCATTAAGGTAGGCAACGCATCTGCAACACATTTGCTTGTTGCGGATGTCTATGGGTATTGGTCACTTAAAATCAAGTGATCTTCTTGCTCGTTTCCTACTACCATAAAAAAAAAGAAAAAATAAGGATTGATAATATGGCATGCATTGTGTTCGGCTTGGGTTTAGTTTGTTAACAAATGACTTAAGATTTCATGGTTTCATGTCAAACAACAACTAACTAAACCAAAATACGTCTGTAAAGCGGATCTTGCATCCGCTATTTAACGGAATACATCATTCAACGCACTTGCCCATTCACATTGTGATTTGTGAAGAAATCCGTCGAGGTTTTATTCAGCCCGATTGAACATTTTCTTTAACAACTATGGCAGTGAAGTCATGTCTATCCATTGGAGTGATTTCGTGCCTCTGAGGAATACATACGAATGTAAGCATAGGTCTTATTTATACTGTCTAACGTACGACATCGCATTTAACGCGCTCGCATTTCGCGTGGGTTTCTCATGTAAAGTAACGGCCGAAGCTGTCAATCTTCCGCGTTGTTTCCATCGCTGTCGAAATCGCACCACAGAGATTATTGTACTTTTCAGATTGGACTTGCTTTTGAAATAAACGTAAGTGGTGGGGCAGATCGCGGTGATTACGTATTTTCAACCGCACAATACAATTCAAAATTTTGATCGCTGAATTTCAACAACTCACGATACGGAAAAACAACTGCGATTTCCAACCTTACCTGATCGTGCCATAATCGATTTCGCGATTTCAATGTAAATGTTATTCAATTCGGTTAAACTAAATGAATTACAAAATCCTTCCCTTCCTTACAAAAAATATCTAAATGTAAACAATTAATTACACTTTTCTGCCGATAAACACAGTAAATAGCAAATGGATAATTACTATTATCTAATCACTCTTTGATAGAGCTACATAGTTACAGTTTATTTATTATATCAAGAAGAATGTTTTACGTTTTAAGTCGAGACAACGTTCATTAGTCTTGACAGGACTTCAGACGGGCTTTAGTTTTTCTTTTAGAGATGACACATTTTACGCAGAAGGTGGAAAACTTTGTTTTCATCCTGTTCATATTGTGGAAAATGTTTTACTAGATTTTTACCTTAATAGATTAGATAATCTTATTGAAAATATCATAAAAAATGTAAACCTAACATATAAATTCATTAAATGGCAACAACTACAAGGTTTGTGGTGCCCAACAAACTCTGGAACCTTTTCACAACGATGTACATATGTTCTAAGAGGTATTGCCGAGAGAGTCCTCCCAAGAACCTTAATCAACGATATCGTGAGAGTACTGGATGATATCTTTCGACGACGAAGATTATTTCTATCAGTATTTATGAATTCCTCTAACAGGACACTTGTTTGACGATAGTGATAATAGAATAATTAAGTTCTAATACTCCCTTGGGAATTTGACTTGAACTTTCGTTTAAGTTACATGCATTTATATTTACTACATATAGCTGATCTGTACAATGAATATAGCACAAAAATATGTAGCGTTCGAGAAAACATACAACTACAACAATCAGCCTTCTCAGCATTGTGGGAAAACTGTATGCTAAAGTACTGATTGAAAGAGTCATGAACGAAACAGAAGAAAGAATGTGGGATGTGCAAGCTGGTTTTAGGAAAGGAATGGGTTGCATGGATAAGGTCTTTTCTTTACGTATGATCATAGAAAAGTTTTTGGCTCTAAACCAAAAAGTTTTCTGCGCCTTCGTAGATTTAGAAAAGGCATATGATAAAGTTAAAAGAGATGATTTTCGGTCAACCTTGGTTGAGTTTGGATTGAACAGTGATGTTGTGACTAGAATTGAGAAAGGTATGCTTCGGTGGTTCGGGCATGTTGAAAGGATGAATGAAGAGAGAGTAACAAAACAAATTTGTGTTTTAAAAGTGAGTGGCAGTGTTGGTAGGGGACGCCCTTGGAGAACTTATATCGATCAGATTAATGACTTACTAAAAAAAGGCGATATAAGGAGCACCCATAACCGACTAGCATGCATGCGTAGATGTATGAATGTGGAAGAAGCGAGAGAGGTGTGCCAGGATCGCGCCAAATGGAAATCCATGATCTCTGCCTACCCCTCTGGGTTACGGGCGTGAGCGGATATTTATTTATTTATTTACAACTATATATGTATATAATATATTTTAATCACAAGTAAATAAAATATCTTAAAATTATTCTGTATTTGATCAGCGGACTAAGGAAATTAGATTATTATTATAATATCAACTTTTAAAATATAAATATCATATTTAGATTGAGTTTCAATTTACAAGTACAAAGTACGTACTAAGTACAAGAATAATTTTCTATACTCATTTTTTATCGTTCATGTATAAATCAATCGTGGTTAATTAATTGCGGCACAGAAGAAAGCCGCGCTATGTGAAGAAAGTTTAATTTTCTTCTGAACAAGTCAAGCGACCTACTTCCTTTGAATATCATCGAACTACGTTTAAAGAAATGCAATCATATCGCAGTAACGTTTGTAATATTGCGTGCCGTGAGAAAGCTACGCTGTTTTTACACGTGACTCTACCAGAACAAACAATGAAATAATTTCTCTTGTTAGTATTAGTAAACATAGTTTTTATTGAATCAATGATGACGGTGTTGGGTATCATGTCAATCAATCTTCAGTCAAAAGTCCTTCACAGCGCAATCCTGCCTCATCTAGTGGATTCCCGACCTTGACCAGATCGTCGGTTCGTTAGACTATCTTGTTTAAGGTTCACGTTAGATATTCTGCCCTTCAGAATCAAAGTGTTACAATTGTCTAG
Source organism: Papilio elwesi (assembly GCA_029849275.1). NCBI lineage: Eukaryota > Metazoa > Arthropoda > Insecta > Lepidoptera > Papilionidae > Papilio > Papilio elwesi. The sequence continues at coordinate 3,221,709 of CM056707.1, read as the reverse complement.
GATATGTAGTATCTGTTATCTTTGCACTTCAATCATATTTTATTCGACCGCACGCACATAAAACGGCGTGCGTCGGGTGCAAAACCTATCATGCAAAAGCAAAAGCTAATGTACTGAGTAAAGTTCTCTTTAACTTATACGACATGAAAACGACCATCAATTGCCAGCTCATGTACGTTAGTACGGTTTCCGTCACCGTCGCTCAGCTGGTGACCTTCTTGCGTACCTCACGCATCGCTGGTCGGAGGCGATCGAGATTAAGGGGGAAGCCCTGGCGGTTACTTTGGACGTGGCCAAAGCCTTTGATCGGGTGTGGCACAAAGCGCTTCTTTCGAAGTTGCCTTCCTACGGGCTGTCCGAGAAACTATGTGCCTGGAATTCCAGGAGGGTCTGAGCATCAAGGTCGTTCTCGACGGTGCATGCTCTATCCCGCCATGGGCGTCGTTGATCATCTCGGTGTTCCCACCGCTCGTTTGCCCCTTTCTCATGTAAAAAAAATACAAGATCCGTACATACTGTTCGATTGAAAATAATCTCTTTGCAATCTGTACTGCCTTTAGGAATCTCCATATTAACTACAATGATTTAATTATTATAAAATATTATTCTGACCTGAAATATTTGCTACAACAGATGACAGATGAGACCATACGTAGCATGAAATGTGTCCACTGCGCGGTTCCTAGCGTCCAATTATCAATTAATTAATTGAAATTACAACGTCAACTTTAGTGCATACCTCACTTGCAACACAAAGCATATTTTAAATTTATTAAAGCTCGCACAGTGTTCGGTAACTGATAAATTGATTTTTCGTTGAGTTCATTTTACACAATTTGCGGAATGTTCTTTTTTATTTCATGGTATTTTAAACGTCTCTAGAGAGCTTTATTGTTTTATGGAGTTTAAAAAAAAAGTTTTTTTTCTTAAGCCTTAATCACTCTACCGGTCAAAAGGACATTAATAATAATAAATCGGCCTTTTTTACACATTTATTTTAAGAGAGTAGTCAGAACAATATATTGTCAAAGAAGAACGCTTGAGCAAAATAAAAGTGAAAAGTTTATTTCCTCTGCACTGGTTAACTTTGCTACGAGTCTAGACAATGTAATATTCTCCCAGGGAAGCTTGAGTTCCATTGAGTGTTTGGGATTTGTCAGTTGCTATTCGTATGAAACGAAAGTGATTTTAAAACCTACGCCATGTTTCATTCCGTCTATTGGTGAAAAAAACTTTGATTCAGAAGTATGTCGGGCTTATCGTGGTCCGACGTGATGGACGCGGCGAAGTGATGTTGTTGGACGTCATGCGTGTGTCGTAGACTGCTTGTGATCTTCGTCAGCTTATAATAATACTAGCATATCATAAGCTGTTGGCAAATTATGATCGACTGATATATAATAACTGACGGGATTATTCATAACGCAGGAAACCTATTTTTTTTAATTATCTTGTTAAAATATTATATTTATTTGTAACCTATAATATTGTAAATCTTACTTAAAATATAACTATAAAAATATCAGTTCGTAATTTGCTGGAAGTTTATTATTATTAAATTAATTTATTTCCGAAATGTTTATCCATATTTTAAATATTTAATAATATATTACAATCGATCTGTGACATATATACCATTGCAGGATCAGGTTTACAACAATCATTGTTGTAAACAAACATACGTCATACAAGACGGCCTTTACAATTTCATACTTTCATAGGAAATGTTGTACTTTTGTGGAAATCCTGAAATAAAGTGTAGTGAATATGGTTCGTGTAATATGGGTAGCTAATGTCATAAGGTAATATGAGGAACAGTTGTTTTTCGAAAATATTTTGGAATTCATGAATTTTAACGTAAAAACCTTCGTTTACAAAAATCTTATCTTGCCGCATAACAAGATAAGTAAGCTACATATTTGTAAACGAACGATCCATACTCATGCTTATATTATTTTATTAGTAGAATTATGCGTCAATGCTTATGAATAAAAATACAATGGGGTAATATTATATATCTAATCTTTATGTTATAGCCACTTTAGTATCGGATGGATCGTATTAAACGCTATATATTGGAGCGATGTTCGCCTGCTGTGAAATTGGTCGGACCGATTTGTACAAGAGATTCTTTCGTGCTTACATCTTGTTAGCAGTTACTTTTTGTTTATTGATTGCGTGGATTTAAATTCACGCAAATAAATTAAAACATTTCGATATATAATAATGTAAATCGTTCTGATATTCATGGAGGATTCGGATGTGTAACCGTACGTTATTTTTACAGTTGTATGAACGTAGAAGAAATGAAAGGGTTGTGCCATGACTAACAAAAATCCGTAATATCGAGTGGCATTCTAACTGCGCTGTAGCCTCAGTACTTGTATTCGTCTGGTGTCTATGTACTAGACAACATGTTATATTATTCCAGTGAACGAGGGGTTCGAAAATGTTCTGGCTTGTTTTCCATAGGTAAATACAGCTGTAAATAATAGTGAATAAATATTGCAACTGGCTTGTTTCCCCGCCACGTTGCATCGAACGAGATACGAGTTCTGCGGCTTCTTTTGTTTATATAAACTCATATATCTTTTGTTATCTTTCCATCAATTCTAGACGGTTGTGATAAATTACTTATGCTTTAGTTTGCGCATTCAATTCTAAAGTAATCGTTCTTTTCGTTCGTTTAGTTACCAAGTAGGACTTGACAGCTAGATATCTATTTAGAACTAGTTTATATCAAGAATTTACATTCGCTTTTCAAGATTCATTTACATACATTAAGATTAAACAATTACAGAGTCCGCACAACATCTGTTGAACTAAAAGGCCAGCTCGATCGGTAAAATACCAAAAAAATAGGCGTTAAATTTTCAATAAAAAAATCTATTAATTATAATGTAAACCTGTGGTCATGCAGTAGGGATAAGTAGGAATAGATTATTCCATGTCTCAGTATAAGCCAACGATAAGAAATTATCGCATTCGTAGGTCATCGGATAGCGATACCCAGTCGTTGACAACGGTGCATACGGTACTAACTATAACATTATGACGTGCATTCTGCATAAATTGGCTGCGCTGACGGCAACTGGCCGTCCATAGTGTTGTTTATAGAAACTCAAATTACCACTCTCCTCATATAGCGTTATAATTTAATCATATCATATTTGAACCTTGATCATAGAGCCGACTTAACGTTTTCACGACTGATAAGTGAGGTGCCGGTTCAATTCTAGTCCTCTTCCCCTTACAATCTTTTTATCATAAGGATGGGGTGTGAGGTGGAAACGATATGACGGGAAGGGGCATGAATAGGAAGAGGATATGTTTTCTTTTCTCTTTGTCCCCTGAGTTAACTCCCACCATTAAGGGTAGGCAACGCATCTGCAAATCGTCGCTGACTTAAAATGCTGAACTGCGTTCTCGTTTGCTACCTTCTTCCATGAAAATAAAACGATGTTACCAGAATATCAATTCCCATTACACTTGGTATGTCCTTATCAGTTTGAAATCGGTTTTTTTTTATATTACAAAGTGGCAAACGAGCAAGCGGCCCCTGGAAATAAGTACCGCTACCCATAGGCATCCGCAACAAGCTAATGAGTTGCAGATGCGTTGCCTACCTTCATGGACGAAGGAGGGGACAAACAGAAAAAAGGATAATTCCATTCCCTGTCCATCCCCTCCTCATCCGTCAAATCCTCTTCCTCTTCCCATCCTTTCCTTATTAGAAAAGGGTAGGAGGGGGAAGAGGACTACAATTAGGCCTCCGGCACGTCACTTTACAGACGAAACGCAGAATACTTCTACTTCACGCCTGTCTTCTGTGACGTCGTGGTATTTCACCGGTCGAGCCGGCCCATTCGTGCAAAAGATGTTGTTATTGCGGGCTCTACCACTGTTAAAGTTTAACATTTTAAAGATAACACAGTCGGATAGTGAAAACTTTACTATAAAATACGATAAAGGCGGCGATTTTTTAAACGAGTGCTTGAAACCTTGGCAGTTAACACTTCCGAGCATAACATCCATTTAACCGGGTCGTTACTGTCGATACCGGCCGGATCGGCTATTTGAGCGGGGCTGTAAACGACCCGGTTGATGGATGTGTTCTGCACTTGTAATTTGTAATTGAGAACTTGAATTTTATGTTTAAATTATTTAATAAGAAAATAGAATGAACAGAATGTAATAAAATACTTTTTTACATTATGAATAATATATTAAAGAACAAAAAAATGTTTGTTTATGCTCGGCATGGCGTACCTTGAGTTTACAGTATTGATTTTGAAAACTCTTTTGCTTATTAGAAAAGCATAGCTTCCGGAGCAAATTCCCTATACCGCTCAATTATTATGTAAGAGCAGTGGTGGCTCAGCGGTTTAGGCCCCGACTTACGTACTGTAGGTCGCGGGTTCGAACCCAGGCAGGCGCTTTACTTTGTGTAATTTGTTTCATCACCACTGCTCAAAAAGGTGAAGGAAAACATCGTGAGGAAACCGGCATGTCCTAGAACCACCCATTCGAAGACATGTGACATCCGCCAAACCCGCATTGGGCCAGCGTGGTGGATTATGGCTCATTCTCTCTCTGAGAGGCGGCCTGTGTCCCTACAGTGGGAACATTCTAAAAATGGCCGATTTATTATTTTATTATTATTAATGAAACCAAAGACAATGATTATTAGAATTTTTGCCTGTATGTCTGTTTGTATGTGCGTTTGTTGCAGCTGATCTTAACTTTACTAATGCATTTTAGTGAGCTTTATCTCAATCGGTTCATAAATAAAAAAGTTATATCAATTTAAAGAAAGAACCATGTCAAATATTTGTTTGATGAAAATGCTATAAAATAATTGTTCAGTTGAGTAGGTGATTGAACTTTTAGTTAATATGTTAGTAGTTATATTATGATCTTTAAAATGATAAAGGTTGAAAGTTTATATAAAGTTTAAAACAAGACAGTTTCGAAGATTTTTCGAAGACGCTGCCTGGTAGTGGTAACAGCTATATTTGGTAACGCAGTATTTACACGTATACAGGCGATTTTAGAAACGATGTATTTATTGTTATGTAATATATCTTGTAAGGTTAGGTTATCACCTTATTATTCCCGAGAGAGTTGGCATTAGGCAGGCGGCCTGCCGTAAAAACTGTAGTGAGAACCATCCTGTATTGACTACGTAGACTACTGTACACTACCTACGCGGGAAAAGGGCAGGGAGATGATAATGAGGTTATGGTAGTGTTAAGTTGGTTATATAATTTCGTTTAAGTAATTGCAGGACGGGTGAAACCGCGGGACACAGTTAGTATTCAATAAGTTCTTTGTAGCGACGCCGGGTACGAACGAAGTCTTTAATAAGTAGATGCACTGAGCGATTGTGTTGAGTTTAGTTCAGTTCGCAGCGTTTCTATTCCAGGTAAGAGGATTGAAGGAACTAAATGGAGCGAGACGTAAGAATTTCATCTCAACTAAAGTGAATACCCTAAGAGGTATTACATCGGATTACACTTATCAGGTATTCATTGCACGTGCGGTTCCGCGGAGTACATATTGAATGATCAGAATGATACATGTTCTATATAAATTCATAACATCTTCATAAATAGAAAAAAGCAACGTGTTGTAGTCTTGATTATTTATTAGTTAGGATTTATAACATCGTCCTTAGTCTGGAAATAACTAGTTTGAACCAGACCGCTAGATCGTAATCCAGACAGAGTAACATACAAAAGTATATGAATGTGAGAAAGTCGTCCTAGAGCCGCGATAAGTTAAAATTGTTAAAGGTGACCTATGCCGTATTATTCTCGTTACATTTATACATTACATAAGCTTTTTGTACACTATTAATGAACGCCTCGTAGACGTCATCAGACACAGGCGTCATGTTTGCTTTCCGGAGTATGATGATAGGATCGTCTACTCCACTAGATTTAACGGATATTAGATTTTTGAATCGAAAACTTTTTGGTATGGATTCACGTCAACGAGTCTATAATGTGGACAAAAGGTGACGCTAGTAGTCGTACGACACTTGAACACACAGTAAATTGTTTAATATAAATTAAAATAGTTTTCTTAAAATGATAATGAAGGCTTAGCTTCAAAGTTGTATTCCAATACTACACTTGATTTAAATATGAAACAACATGTTATTTCTTCCTGTCTTGTGCACACAAGCGCTGACGGTGCGTTTCGACTACAATTTATTTGGAATTTAAAACTCGGTTATTCAAATGGTTTAAGTTTTCACTTCTGCTGACAGCCACCGTGACTCTATTTAAGAAATTTCAATGCCATATTAAGAAAGAGCTAGGAATAGAATTTTAAAATGAGTGTAATTATTAGAAAAGCAAAAATAAATACCAATTTATTAGCCTTAAGTCAAGTCATTAAAAAAGCAAGGCTATTTCCCCAGTCGGTGGGCGGCGCGCCTGCACAAACTGATCTTCCCACAACCTCCTACACGAATTCGCTGAAAGTGAATCGGTTGCTTGTATTGTGTACAATAATCAATTAAAGCGTCTGAAGAGATATGAATAAGTGAAAGGTGAATAAACCTTTAGTGACGACATTATTACCGACTAGCTTTTGGTCGCTACTTCGTCCGTATCAAATAATTCCTTCAATTCATTTCTTATTTTATTATCATTGGAAAACTTACAGTTAACCTAACTATTAATATTATAAATGCGACTGTCAGTTTGTTAAGCTTGCTTGCTTCTTGCTCCTTAACGACCCATCTGATCATCATGAAATTTTGCACACACATTGTCAGGGTTACAAAAAATGACATGTACCTTTTATCCTGAAAGTTCCCGAGGGATAGGAAAATACATAGAACCTTAATTTACAATTTGAGTTGCCATGGTAATATTACGTGTTTTGGCAGCAACAACTTTTTGAAACATGTTACCTATAACTCGAAGTTATTATAGGTGGAAAGCTCTTACAATTTTTTTAAAAAAGAAACGAATTCGTGCAAAGCCGCGGGCAATAGTTATTGACAGGTATTATGTAATAATTCTCCGAATCAATTTTAATACCAGTGTAAAAAATATTCTAATTCAGAATTTTTGTATTCTTTAAATAGTACTTACTATACGGATACACTTGCCGGCGCGTAACTTGGCAAGAAAGGTTAGATGATGTAATACGCCAACTTATACGCGGAAACCTTGCCAAGTTACATGCCATACATACCAAGTAAAAAGCATATCAAATAAGATAATATTCTAAGTGATGTGAGAATGCTTATCACAGATACAGGACCTATTTAAGAAGTCTAATACTTGCAGAGACACTGATATACTTTACGGAATATACAACATTAAATAAAATACGTTTAGTTTAAGCACCACAATAAAAAACATTGAAAAACGTATTGACAAAACAAACGGCAGGCGTAAAATTTAGCGACGACCGCGGGCGATGCGCAATTGTGTCCACAATTCCGTATACAACCTCATTGTGTATTCTTTTGTCACGTCCAGCAACAATGGTTCTGGAAAAGATTGGGATAAAACAAATTTGTACAGAGCTTAAGATGAAGTAAGTTTTTATAGCTGCAATACTAAGTTTACTAAATGTTCTTTACTCTGACAAGGTGATAAGTTGTTCAAAAATTAATAAATTATAAATAGATAAGCAGCAAAAACAAACCCTAGTGTCCTTACAATAAAATTCAAAATGAAATAAAAGAAAAATAAGTTAAAGCTGTGATAAAGTTAGTCGAAACTTTTTATGAAACGGCTTTACTCACGTTCGCGTTTTTCTCGCTGTTTTGTACCGACAAGTTTCGGACCTGTCGGAGGTCCTTCTTCAGGGTGAGCGGTATTAGTGCGAGGCGGGCCGCGACCGCGAATTAATACCGCTCACCCTGAAGAAGGACCTCCGACAGGTCCGAAACTTGTCGGTACAAAACACCGAGAAAAACGCGAAAGTGAGTAAAGCCGTTTCATAAAAAGTTTATTGATAATGTCTCACGATAGTTTTAATAATTTTATTAGTCGAAACTGTTCAAATCCAAGCAAGCTTGGTCAACATGCGTCAACATGAGCAATATGCTTATTTGAATTTGGAACCGTTTTGACGATTTTTTTTCCTTTTTTTTTCTCGTACTTAATTTAGAATTACATAAATGTTAAGAAAATTTGTTTGTCAGTTCGTAAACATAAACTCTTGTATATCTTTGTTGATTATTAATTAAACTATTGTCGCGCCTTCTCACCTACTTTGAGAACTGCAAATTCTTGCAGTTCCGTGGTAGTTTATTTAGTCAGACTAAAGAAAACTTCACTCAACTCGCTCGAAGTAATAAAAGTCCTATTGCTGTAAGTAATCGGGAAGTGTTTCAACGCAGTAAACGGCTGCCGGCGGTTTTGTTCAGATTTATACATCCGACACTTTAGAAGCGATCGCATCCTTTTAGCAGATCAACGACGCGGCTCCACGCGTCTCTGACCTTTATGAAAGCTAAACTATACAGTTATATAACTACTATAATCTTATTTACCTTCTAGCATAAAATATTTATAACCTAGGCTTATAAACTTTGGACTCATTCGTTTTTCATCTTCCTCTTAATTAATTTCGCATAAAATAACTTGGAATTATAGGTCTTAAACTTCATAACGTTACTGTCCTGCCATGCCATAGGTTGAAATAGTAATAACATTACAACCTACTTTAGGTTTTATTTCCTATTCCTAGGGAAAATTTATTCGGGATAAAAGACGTGATTTTCTGTACCCCCGAGAACGTGATCGCGTAATTTCGTAATAATTGGTTGAGTTGTTAAGAATTTAAAGCGTAATATTGAAACTCATATTCGCATTATTGTTTAAAGTTTGTTAGTAAGTTAAGATCTCTAACAGCGGCAAAGCAGTAGCTGTTGCGTTAATGAACCGAGATGCCATATACCATGTACACCATTCTGATGGCATTCTGTCTTTCAATATAGCATTAATTTTCCATAACACCTTTTTTATAAGGTAGGCAACTCATTTGTAGCGGTAACTTAATATCAGGTGAACCGCTTGCTAGTTTGACACCATCTTCTTTAAAAATAGTTAAAAATAATTCAGTTGTCCTATCGTTAAAAAATTAAGATTTCAGTACAAATTATAATTCTAGATTTGCTTTAGCGTATAAGTATGTTACTCCTCTTTATGTAACATATGTTACGAATACCTAATAATTATATTTTGTATATATACGAGGGATTAGACCGTCCCAAAATGATTTATGATTGAATTTCCTTTGGAAATGCTCACAAGAAATTTCTTATTACATTTACGAGCGAAAAAATGTCACATTTCTAAGTGATTATTACGATCCCCGCACGTCTATTGTTATGTTTTGACCTCTGCTTTAATAACGAAAACATAGTTTACTTGTTTAATATTTTTTTATGTACATTTTTCGTTGGATACTAAGAAAGTATTACTACTTAGCAATTATAAAACTTTAATCAATTTTGTCGACTCGCTAACTTCATATGAAAACAAATCAGTTCTATGATTACCGGATATCACTATATTCGTTGAAGGAAATGTCCTCTTTGTGTCATTGCTTAAGCATTAAATTAAAGGCGACCGAAAATAATTTTAATCACTCACACCCCTACTCTATGGTCACATATGCCACATGGCATTTGTCTAAAGGAGGGAAACGGGCGTCTTGTCCTCTTTTATCCATTAATGATGCAACGCATATAAACAGTAAAATAGAAATAAATTATTCATCCTATTCTTTCCTCTCTAGAAAAGGACGGGAAGGGAAAGAGGACTCTAATTGGGCCTCCGGTACCTCACTTATCTAACGCAACACATAATACGCCTGTCTTGAGTTTTTTGTCATTTTTCCACCTGTTTTGAGTTTTTACATCTGTCGACAGTCCTTATGACCTGTATAAAAAACTATAATATTGTAATATTAATCATAGCGAGTCTTAATATTTCTGTGGCGAGGCCTGATTACACAATAGGCTGTAAAAGCCTTCCGGTGACAATTAGAAATTTGTCCCCGTAGAGTTATCTCAATCAGGCAGGCTTTCGGCTTGCTTACTTAGTTTGCCTAAAGGTTACTTAATTAATCCTTTTAGACGGTTCACGTTTTAATTTCTTTTATATTAATTTCTAGCATTAATAATATTCTATTCACCCATGCTGACCCCCTTCTCATCCTATCCATAATAGGAAAGGATGGTAAAGAGAGGGGGACTAAAATCGGAGCTACGGACCCTCACTCGTCAGACGAAACGCACAAAAACATACTTCTGCGTTACGCCTGTCTTTTGTGAGATCGTGGTATTTCACAGGTCGAGCGAATCCATTCGCGCAATAGATGTTGTATAGACTCTACCACTGTTAACAACAGTAGTTGTAACAGTGTTGATACTAGTAACCCGCCCGACTTCGTATAAGTAGCAGAGCGGAAATGCCAAAAACAGTTATCTAGTATTTGCATAGAAGTATTAGTATAATAATACTTAGCAATCTTACAAAATACAAAAAGTTTAATGTTATATAAATTATTTGACACCAGGTTTTCGCTATTGTTTTGCGCTTCCGCAAAGGCTTGCTAAAGCTTGTCACTCTCTCCGGTGATAGGTATCCCCCGCCTAGTAATACCAGCTATTATTCTTATTTAATCCTAATTAAAGAAGAATAACTATTAGTATAGTTGAACACTAATATAGTAAAGGCAAACACTCTCAGGATATTTTATCTTATTCCTGTTTACTCCATAAAACTTTAATCGTCTACTTTAGACCATTAGGGGATGGAATTAGAGAGTTTATTTTTACTGGTCGCCTGCGTAATATCAGATGACTCTGTGCAAATAAAGATAGTAGCTAGCTATATCTTCTGTTGTCCCTCACATTTCCGGCTTATCGGCACTAACTACATTGAAGATGCATCGCTGACTTCAGACAACAGAGTATATTTATGCTCTTGTCAAAGGAAGGCGACTCAAATAGTTTACAGGAGCTGATATCAACTGTCGCGATAACACCTCTTGAGGCCTAAAGCTCAAGTGATTGTTATAAAAAATCTTAAAAGTGTGTACAGTTTGTTGTGCAGCGAGAAAATTAGGTTACAACCAGTGGGAGACATTACTTCTGTATATTTTATGTTATGAAAAGAAACGTATTACTTAGTATAATATATAAGGAGAAAGATATTAGGATTCTGGAAAATAAGTATGATATCATTATTAATTTCGCATATTTCACTTCTACGAATTCATTTTAAGTGCCGCCCAAAGTTGGAAGCTTAAGGCTGCTAATAACAGGTTGCCATGGCTTCCAGTCTTTTGGAGAGAATATATATACTAATTGAATGGTCTTTCTTAGAATAGTATTGGTAAAATGAGTGCCTGCGTTGCTAGTGGATATCCAAGACGAACGGTGTCATACTAAAGAAAGGCGGTTTTAAGAGAATAAATATCTGGTGAGTACGTATGCGAAGGTTTATAAGTGTAGAAGAAATGGGAGAAGTGTACCGGGACTGTGCCAAAATGGACAATCCACGGTATGGGAAATATCTGCCCACCCCTTAGGGTTACGGCCGCCTGTTCTTTTCTTATTATACATATGTATATGTACATGTATAATTTGAAATGTAATTATTTATAGTAAGAAATTTCAATAGAAATAATGCCACTATTGGAGAAAATGCAAACTGTATTTATTCAATACAATTCTTATTGCTGGCACAAGCAACTGAGGCTTGTGATGAGCATTGAATACATGACCTAATTCAAGTAATTTGACGTCTAACATTACTAATTTGAACTAATTAAATACATAAACAAGCTAACGTCGTGCGCCATTTTTTGTATTTAAACATTCTGGGCAACGATATTTTACACTTTAGATATGTTATCCTCTATACTATGCTATAAAAGAGTTCCAAAGAAGTGACAGCAACGTATAAAACGGACGGCTCCCCCACGGAACCGCTCCCAATCTCGCCGTCGTGTCCCGCCGGCAAAACCCGCCGTACGGCCGGAATTCGTCCCGGCCCCAATACCGGCAAAGTCGGCCTGGAGCAAGCCCCTCGCCTCTTTCGCCCAGCCACCCGCGACACAGACTCCCGTCCACACCGGACCCACGGTCAATACCACCACCTCGGCCCCTGAGCCCACGCAGGGCGCAGCACGACCCAAATCGTCGATAGCGGCAGAGATATCGCAGCTCTGCAGCTATCTAAAAAATATAAACATCCCCGACATCCTCGCCCTCTCCCGCGAGCTCCGCGCTGCTAAGTCAGGAGAAGAACGCCTAGACGTTATTCTCCAGCACATCGACACCGTCAATGCTCTGTGGACCAATAACTTGGTCAACTAAAACACTAAACTAACATGGCTAGCACACACAAGGGTCGTATCAAGCCACGCGCATTGACCGTCGCGTACTTCAACGCCGACGGTCTCCTTAAGCAAAAGGAAGAAATAGGCTTCCATCTTAGACAACACAACATCGACGTAATGCTAGTGCAAGAAACCTTTTTGAAACCCTGCAATCGCGATCCCAAAATCGCCAATTACAACATCATTAGGAACGATAGGCTTACCTCCCGAAAAGGAGGTACGCTTATCTACTACAAAAGGAACTTGCACTGTATTCCGATAGACACACCCACACTCACCAACATTGAAGCGTCAGTGTGCAAGATCGCCCTCACAGGTCACTCACCTATCACACTAGCCTCGGTGTACCTACCACCGAAAAAACAAATGCTAGACACAGATCTCAGATCCCTGCTTAACTTGGACACTTCAGTTATACTAGCAGGCGATCTAAACAGCAAACACGACAGTTGGCACTCACGAACAACCAACACAAACGGCAAGGAGCTATATCGTCTATCGGGCCTACGGAACATAGATGTCATAGCTCCCACCTCGCCCACACACTACCACAAAAACAACAGACTTAGACCCGACGTCCTAGATGTCGCGGTTCTAAAGAACATAACACTCGACGTGACCTCTCTAGAAGCGCATGACGAGCTTAACTCGGACCACCGCCCAGTTATCTTGAAACTGGGTAGAACCTTACACAGAACTCCCGCGTCTAAACCCATAGTAGATTGGCACTCAGTCGGGGTCAAACTCGAATCTACTGAGTCCGATCATCTAAAGGATATCCCAGACCATATAGAATCCCCCGACACGGCCGTCAGGGCGATAAAGTCACTTACATCCCACCTCCAATCAGTCGTCGAAAACTCCACAAGGATGGTCGCCGATACTAATAAGTGTTTCGACGATCTTCCCGCGGATATTCGACGGCTGATAAGAACCAAGAACGCCGCTCTCAGGCGTTACGATAAGATCCGTACGGAAACGAACAGATCAATTTTGCGCAATCTCCAAAGAGAGGTCAAGGCACAAATCACACAATTTAAAAACGACAAATGGGATAACCTGCTCTCAGATCTCGAGCCTTCGAAAACAGCCTACTGGAGGCTGGCTCGAGCACTAAAAGCAGAACCTAGGGCATCAATGCCACCCCTGACCAACCCCGTCGACAACTCAGTCGCATTCGATGATCTAGAAAAAGCCGAGTGTCTGGCCGGCTGTCTAGAGAGTCAATGCACACCCTCCACTTCACTCACAGACACAACATTCATACAAAACATCGACCAGGAAGTGGAACGTAGGGCATCCCTCCTTCCCGAGGGCGACCCTCTCGAACCAATCACCATCGAAGAAATCGCGCTCATTATTAAAAAGGTTAAGCCTAAATCATCACCCGGTCCCGACGGTATTAGCAACCGCCTCCTAAAGGCCCTCCCCGCCCATCTTATGATGCTACTAGCCAGCATCTTTAATGTTCTCCTTACGAACTGCTCATTCCCAGACGTTTGGAAAGAAGCCACAGTCATTGGCATTCTTAAACCCAAAAAGCCACCTAACACGCCATCCAGCTATCGCCCTATCAGCCTACTGTCCACCCTAGGCAAAATTTACGAGAACATTATACTCAGTCGACTCAAAACTTTCACCTGTAAACTCAACCTCCTTCCCGATGAACAATTCGGCTTTCGGCCGCATCACTCGTGCGTCCAGCAAGTCCACAGACTCACTGAATACGTCCACTCAGGCCTCAGTGAGAAAAAACCAATAGGCACATGCGCCCTATTCTTCGACGTCGCAAAGGCCTTTGACAAAGTCTGGCATAACGGGCTTATCTACAAGCTTTACATACTCAAAGTGCCAGATAGGCTTGTACACATCATACACGCTTTCTTGTCAAATCGCTCCTTCCGATATCGGGTTGAGGGCACATTATCGTCCGCTCATCCCATAAAAGCCGGAGTCCCGCAAGGCTCTGTCCTATCCCCGCTGCTATTTTCACTCTTCACAAGTGACATTCCGAAAGACCCGCAAGTCAATCTAGCTCTTTTTGCAGATGACACAGCCCTCTACTACTCCAATCGACACCTAGGTAGAGTCACTATTCGTCTCCAGGCCGCAGCCACCCGGCTAGCCGAGTGGTTTGCCAAATGGAGAATAGAAATTAATCCCGAAAAAAGTGTAGCTATACACTTTAGCCGGCGCTGCCCCAACGGACGCATTACGACTGCGGGCAGACTGAAATTAGGTCAAATCTCCCTGTTCGGGCAACCTATTCCGTGGCAAAAAACCGCGAAGTACCTAGGAGTCACACTAGACAGAAAATTAAATTTTTCCGCCCACCTCAAAGAAATCCGACGTAAAGCTTGCTTAGTAAACGCGAAACTCCACCCACTCACATGCTCTTCCAGCAAACTGCCCCTCCGTTACAAACTGCTGCTTTACAAGTCATGCATTCGGCCCATAATATCTTACGCGAGCGTAGTTTTCGCTCATGTACAATCTTCCAAGATAAAAACACTCCAAACCATACAAAATCGCTTCCTTCGTAAAGCCACTGGGGCTCAATGGTACCAGCGCAACGAAGACATCCACAACGATCTCAAAATAGACACAATCCAGGAACATTTCCTTGAAATCTCCAAGCGCTACTTTGAAAGCGCACCTACACACCCCAACCCCCTCATAGTACAGGCCGCCGACTACGTTCCAAATCCTGATGCTACAGCCGCAAAACGCAGACCCAAACACGTCCTCACGATCAAACACGATCGCAAAGACGCACGAACACAAGCTCCGAAAAGACAACCCACGTCAACCTCTCACCGTCCTCGCCTTCGAGTACGACGACAAAGGATACGCATCGCGGACACTAATCACACCCGCGGTAAAGGGCGGTTCTCACCGCCCCCAGCTACTCGATAATCACACAGTTGGCGATCGTCGGGGGATAGGTACGCTCCTCCCCTCGACGATCAAGTAGACAACATCCAGTCCAGTCATTATTATCTTCGACGATAAACGAATCGACCGAAGAAAGCATAAAAGTCAACAACAAAGGTCTCACTAAGGGACCTAAAATTTTTTAATTTTTCCAGCTCACGATCACCCGGATCGTGAGCCCTGTATCAGATGAAGCTGTAAGAACCGTCAATAAGGTTAGCAGCAACGACATCTTCGAAAACATACTACTACAGCAACGTTCACAAATGTCAAATGTTGTAAGGGCTGGAGTCATTAAAATAATAGGAAAGAAGAGGACAGCTAGCGTTTGGCACTAAGGCGTACATGGAGACAAGTAACGTAAGCTAAATAAAAAGCGTCGTCAGATGCTTTCGAGTCTTCACTTCCCGACCGCTATTGACTTATCTGCTACTTTTTGTATGACAATATCAGTGATCCTGGGTAAATTTTCTTACTGGAAAGTTGTATGTTTAAATATATGCTACGTATTGCTTTGTAAAAATGTTGTGGGAGTAGTAGAAGTTCTAATGGTTGTGATAATGCCACGTGCGTGTAAATCTTTACATTTAGTATTATCGAATGCTTGGAAAGTGCTATGGTTACACAGACTCCTGCAAACGTCGCTTACTTAAAACCTTGTTTTTAAAATAACTTTTATGTATCACCGTCAGATTGCATCTCACCGGCCATATTATGTACACGGGATATTGTGAAGTGAACAAATACTTCACGCGTCATTTCTCGTCGGTATTAAAACCGTCAAAATCTAATCGTGAAATTTTTAACTGATAATATTGCTTGCGTTGTTACGTTAAAGTTTAAATTAGAATGGAAGAAAAGTAAGGTTTGCTATGTTGGACATTATAGTTATATGTAAAAGTTATATCTTGAAGATTTTTATCAAAGAAAAAGCTTGTAACGATTGAAAAGATACGTCTAATTGTAACTAGTTCGTTCAGCGTACAATTATTCATCAGTAATATTACTAGTGAGATAATAAACTACCCATTTTTATAATTTAACGGTGGCATATGTTGTCACTCATATTTCTGGTTTTCCGGAAATCTATGAGTACGGTACTGAAACGTGAAGTTGCGTAGCTGACTTTAGACAGCAAGAGTCTTTATAAGTTCTTGTCAAAGGAAGGAGACTCAGTTTTGTACTCCCGTCAACTGTCGTGACAACACCGCTTGAAGCCCGAGCCTTCACTGATTGTTATAAGTAGTCGTATATAGTGTGCATAGTATATTATGTAGTGAGAATATTAGGCTACAACCTGTGCGGAACATCACATACTTCTGTGTTTCGTCTAAAGAGGTGCCGCGGGCCTCAAACCTTCTTTTATGATTTTTTCCTGTACTTTATCTGAGATAAATACATACACTGTGCACATATCGGTGATTTAAACAACACATTTTTCAAAGATATTTCACTCTAATGTTTTCGACAAAACTTTAATGAAATTGTAAAATATAGAAATCTAAAGTAACGGGCTCCTTTTTTACTTTTTCTTTATTTCCTGCATACAGTGTGAAGCTATTGAAGTTAGGTAGTAATATATACATTCAAATTCATATGTGGAAGAGACTGTTACTCCGTAATGAGCACTTTTAAGCAGCTTCTGAGAGACAACGGAGATCTTGTTATCTTCCTACAAGTTAGTTATGAAGTCATTTACATATACTTAGTAAGTAAAGTTGCAGGCAAAAAGTCCTTAACTTGGGACATTGCTTTACATGATAATTATCACACGTTAGCTTTTTGTATGGTATATAATTTTCGGAGTTTCGACGTTACAGTTTAGTTTCAGTTTTCAAATAACTCAATGAATCCTTCACCTTCTTAATTTAATTCACCATTCCTTTCTCATTTTCTATTTCATATCTACTCAACTCTATATACTACAACAAGTAATAGGTAATTTATAAAAAAAACAACTGACTAATGACTATGGTGTATGATATTCCGGGTGATAATACAAATCTAATCACGTCTCCCTCCTTATGGGTCAATCGGGCAAAGAGGCTGGCAACACAACATCTGTTCTTTTAATTATTGCAAATGCTGGTGTGAGAGTGACCTATCCTAACATCGGAGACGTTTGCTCAATTGCCTTTTAAAAACACACACAGGCCGAATAAACCCTTTACATCTTTGGAATAAAATTCAAAGTTAAATAAATGAAAGAAAGTTCTGCCGAAACTGCACCAAATTCAAATAAGCATGTTGCAGGTTGTATTTCACGCGAACCTATAAGATTTCCCATATCAAATATCGCGGTTTCTTTAACTTTAAGCAATCACTTAAAAAAACTATGTAAATTTCATTCACCTGCGTATGTGCGTCAATTGCTGAACATACGTAAATCAAAGTCTTCAAGCTGCTGTACAATTTAAGTATTAATTTGTTGTTGTAAAAGTTTGGTTACTCTGAAATAACTGAAGGTCATTCGGCAAGGTCACTCGGAGGTCAGCTGACGACAGTTATTGATGGAGAGGGTTTATGAGATTAAATTTATCGATCAAGGTTTTTTCATCGGCTGGCCCTGGGGATATCAATGTAGGGAGTGATCGATTCGGTTCCGGCTATGTCAAGGACAGCTGTGTGAAAGCCGTATAAGGTTTTCCGCAGAATAATTTCCATATAAAGACACCATGATCGATCTCTCTTGACTTTTTTCGGGCATTCATTGCATTATCTCTTTTTTCGTAATAAGAATTCAAAATTTATCGAATTTCTTAATTAGATTCATTTTGATAGAAAGAAAAAATAATTGGACATTTTACTTATTTGTTTCTTTTTTTGTAATGTAACTTTCTTCATGTTATTAAAATCAGCCAGATATAAATAGTACAACCAAAGAGATTTTATTACGATACTTCGATAGCTTCACCATTGTAAACGATTACTCTAGCTTCCCCTTAATAATAGTATAAGCTTCCAACATATCCATGGTCAATATAGCAACACAATTAGTTTCCCCTTCACAGTAAGCTAGTACTATAAAACCTCAACGGTAAATGGTTACGTAAACGTATCCTTTTTAAGATTGTAAGGACAATATAAGTGTATCAAAGCAAATCAAGAATCTTATTTTAATATCATATAATAAAAGCAGCAACCAATACTTTGTAAGCGTTTGTAACATACATATAGGATTTGTTTAACGTCGGTAAATCATTTTAGGTTATAGTTAATGCTGGTCTAAGGTTAACCCTTGTTCTGCAAACAACCATAATCCGTTATTAAGTATTAATGCTAGTCTGTGAAAAATATAAAATGCAAAGGTAAAAAAAAGCTCTTACTGGGTAATACGTATTCTTTGCACAGCATACCACAGAAATAGCAAAGTGCTGGTTATACTGAAACAAGTCATTCTGCAACTTTGTGTGTGTTATTTTACGATTATGTTCAGTACGCTAAGGTTAAAAGAGTAAGGTTATATTTTTTATGTATAAAGTGAATATTGCTCGTTTCCCAGCAAGATGTGATTTCTGTAAACAAAGATTTTTACGTTATAATTCGTAAATATCAAAATATTTTCTAGCTATCTACATACATATATTGCACAATTTCATTTCACGATTGCCACAATTATTACATTTCCGATGAAAGTATAAAAAGTGTAATGGCCGCCGTGTATGGTAAATGGCATTTGTTTGTTTACAACAATCATATCTTGCAATGAAACAAGGTATAGTGTATTTTTTGTTCAGGGGAAAGCTATAAAACTACTCTGCCATAAAATATGAAGATGGGATTATCACATTCAAAGTTGTTGTTGATTATTGTACCAATAACTACTGACTTGTGTTATGTATCATTGTCGGCCAAAAGTCATAACGGCATAAAAGTTGGTCCTATGTTGGCCTTATCCAGTAGTCAGTTTGTCCATTGGACCCGTATTGGAGGTCCATTTAATTAGCTGTTTCTTTTTCCACGTCACCGACATTCCAAAACACTTCTTCTGCCTTCAGGCTTTAAAATGAAGTAATTTCAAGACCGTAAAATTATCTCATTAAGCGAAATTAAGGAGTTCTATTTTAACATTATCTTAATTAAACGGTCCAGTAAACATTGAAATAAATTCCATTTAAATTGTATCACCAGCAACTTACCTGAAAATAACACGAAGTCGTTTACTGAATCCGACGCTATTAAGAAGGTAATTAAGTGTATTAAACCTCTCAAAATCATCTGATTTATGAGAGCTAATGAAATAGATGTAATTATTTTAATAAATGGTATTTTTATTTAATTGTAAATGGATTATTAATTTTTCAAAAGAAAAGCGTATCTCTGAAGTTCAATACTACATTTTGAAGTCGTAAGAAGATCATAAGCGGGTAAACGAGCACCGGGTCGCCTATTAAATGATGACCGACACCCATGAACATCCGCAACAACAGAGGAACTGCAGACGCGTTGCCGGTTCTTTAAGGAAGATAGGTCTTTCAAGAAGCGAACGTACTTCACGTTCGCTTCTTGAAGGACCTTAAGTAGTATTGGTTTGGAAATACCGCTGGCGACAAATCATTCCAAAACGCGGTTGTGAGAGGTAGAAAATTGAGCGAAAATCGCTCTGTAGTGGAACGCCAATCATCAAAATGGTTCTGAGCACACTTGCATTAAATAAAGTTACATAGTACCACGCACATTGCTCTTTTCTGGCTTTCCTTAAAATCTTGTACAGTAAGCTTTGTGCCCAAGTGAACAAAAAGCATTATTCGAGGATACGAAGTAGTAAAGTTTTATAGGAACTGGATTGGTTGTATGTATGTTACGGGACTTCTAAGGAATCACGAGAATAGATGTAGAGCTATAATACGCCTCATATATGTTTTTAATATGATGAAAACACTATGCTATAAATAATTAAATAAATAAGCTCTAACGGCCGTAACCTAGAGGGTTCGGCAGAGTTTATGTGTGGTAAAGCCCGCTAAAACAGCATCTGTGGCACGAATGCCTATAAGAGTCACTTATTATTAAGTGAACTCTTCACTCATTTACCACCTTCTTCTATAATAAAGTGAGATGCTGTTATATTATCGTCTATAGGTTCAAACCCTAGCGGTATTCGCGGTTTCTATGTCAAGTTGAGCAACTGGTCTTCGGGGAATGTCGACATATAGAGATAAGCAGTTCATTCCTTTGTTAGCAACAAGAAAATTAATTTAAAAGAAATATCAAAAGTATGTTTTAGTATAGTAGAATACTATTACTGCAATCAACATTATCCAACAACTGCGTTTTTAAATGACAAACAATACGGACTTTTATTCAACTGCCAACATAGTAGTGAAATACTTCGTAACATAAAGGGGACATAGTAATGAATTTTACATTACACGAGACAGCCAATTTAGAAGCGACGGGAGAGACGATTGAATGCTCATCGAATTAAAACTTCCCTCGGTAGAAAATCGACACATTTCTTTAACTTCCAGAATCGTCGTCCGTAATCGTACGGCAGGAAAAAGGACAAATTTTGAACAACAGAAAATATTTAATGGAAGAAGGCGGCAAACGAGCAAGCAGTCTTACTTTAAGTGATACCTACCCATAGGCATCTGTAACAACCTGCATTGCAGATGCGTTATGCGTACCTTTATTAGATAGAGGAGGTGATAGATAAGAAAAGGTTTTACTATTTCACCCCTTCCCCGTCCATCCAGAAATGGGGCCTCCGGCACCTTACATCACTACCACTTCAAAGGTAGGCAATACATCTGCTACTCATTAACTTGTTGCCGATGCCTATTTGTAGCGGTCAGTTAATGTAAGGTCATCCGCTTGCTAATTTGGCACCTACTTCCATTAAAAGTACATTTAACTCAGACTATACACCTACAATAGTTACGCTGCTTTGTTTTTTGCAAAAATAAAACAAGCTGTTCATCTTACCAGCATGTATCAATCTGCTGCTAAATATATGTATTCTCCGATACATTGTAACATTTGCTGTCTACCACTTTTATCCAAACATAACCGCAAGATTATATTTATGATAACCTGGCATCTCTACTTCTTCTCCTGACTTTGTTTCTCCATCTATCATCTCTAAGTCAACAGATTAGTTTACTAATATAAGGAGATTTGTCATCTACTTCTGGGATTCCCTCCTAGCTATCTCATTTAAATCTTAAGTATACTTCTGTCCTCGCTTTGCTACTAAGTGTTTACTAATAAACCATCCCATATCAATTTCTTCATTATGTTGATCATGCGATGGAAGGATTCGACCGATTACATTATAATTGACTGACTGAATGTTTGTCTTTGGTAAATAACCATAAAGGAGCCTTTGCTACTGTTTATTTGGCTGTCATTTTTACAGCTCATCTTTCGTACATTTTATGCCCGTTGAATGTAAGCCCCAAAACCGTTAAAACTTTTATGAATAATATATTTTGGTAGCGTTTGTGAAGTAAAAATGTAAGATCGAGTTTTATGAGTAATGAACCTTTTTTCCTCTCATCTTTAAAATCATATGTTTATCCAAAACAATGTATTTGGATCTTGGAGCTAATTTCATTTATAAAACGCTCAATCTATAAGATCATGTATACAGATAAATAAAATTGAATGTCTGTATGTAATATCAAAATAAAATATCCATACTTAATACACAGGTATATCATTTTTTTTAAATTATATGTCTGTCCGGTTATTGCGGGTAATCTCCGAACGACTGATTTGGATGGGACTTTTACTGGAAGATAGGTAATATTGTAAGGATTCGAATAGGATAATTTAATTTGTCTCAAAGGTAAATATTATATGAGTCAAAATATCAATTTATTTGATTACTTTCGAGGTCGTTAACAGCCGTTTTTATTATTATTGTTAATTGCCTTGAACACGTGCGTTATTACTTTACCATTTTTTAACTTTTAAATTGAATAGCAACAACACCGGGTGAAATATATATAAAATTAAATTGTTTGTAATACCAAAATATAATTTAAGTTTTGTTACTATTGTATGGTAAAAAACAATTCATGTAAAAAATATGATTATAAACTTTTATTCTGCGAAGTGGGTAATATTTTTTATTTAATTCCATGCGGACGAAGTCGCGGGAAAAAGCTTTTTCGCATTAAAAAGTAACCTATCTCCTTCCTCAGGCTCTAGACTATCCCTCTACCGTTATAGACAGACAGAGTTACTTCCGCATTTATAATATTATTATATAATTTATATTACATATAATAGGGACTTGTCATCCGTATTATATATACGTTTTGGTTAACACAAGAAGACAATATTGATCAAATCGTATCATTAACAAGCAATAAAATGTATAGTAAACTTTCTATGAAACGGCTTTACTCACGTTCGCGTTTTTCTCGGTGTATTTTGTACCGACAAGTTTCGGACCTGTCGGAGGTCCTTCTTCAGGGTGAGCGGTATTAATTCGCGGTCGCGGCCCGCCTCGCACTGCGCGCCTGTGCTCGCAACGCGCGACTTGACAGGGCGGGGGGTTCGGGGGGCGCCACCGATGACGACGAGCTCGACACTGATGGGTTATAGGATGTGATGTTCGGGGCACAAAATGCACTAACAACGTCGACCACATAATCTTCGGCATTGTCGCTGTTTTCCCGCTTCGCGTTCGACAGTACGGGTTCCCATGTAGGCGGCAGGGACCATCCCTTATCTCTATTAAAATTAGGACGACGGCCGATTTCTATCGCTTCAAGAAACTTGCGAGACACAAAGTTCTTTTCGCGGGCCAATACTTTCACCTTGTCGAACCTAATATAATGTGAGGCGTCGGAGTTAAGGGCATGCTCTGCTACCGCCGAGGTGTTACTGTCTAATTTGCGCATACTGCGGATGTGCTCAGAGAGTCTCGTACTGATATTGCGCCCCGTTTCTCCGATGTAGCTTTTGCCGCAATCGCAAGGAATTTCATAGACACCAGGGCTATTGAGAGGGTCCCGATCCTTCGGCGAGCGTAAAAGTTGTCTTACTTGTGTCATGGGCCGGAAAATTGTCCTGATGCTATATCTGCGGCGTAACAGGTATCCAATTCGATCCGTGACCCCTCGCATGTATGGTAAATATGCCGGGACTCGCTCCACAATCTGAGGCCGTTGTTTACTGGTCGTATTCGCCAGCCGGTAACTTTGTCGCCAGTTGTACCCATTGCCCTCTAATACCTGCCGCACATGTGTCAATTCAGAACCTAAGAATTGAGAGTCACATAAGCGCAGAGCACGATTAATGAGAGTGCGTGGCACCGAGGACAGGTGGGACGGATGATGATGGGAATCCGCTCTTAGGTACCGATCAGTGTGTGTCGGCTTACGGTATACCGTATGCATCAGGCTTCCAGTGGGTTCCCGCTTCACTAATACATCCAAAAAAGGGAGACATCCGTCTTTTTCCTCCTCCGTCGTAAAGCGTATCTTTGGATGTATTTTGTTCAAGTGGCCCAACAGTTGCTTTACGCCTTGCCTGGGAACTATGGCAAACACATCGTCTACATATCTCAACCAGTGACTTGGTTTTAACGGCGCACTCTTTAACGCTTCCTCCTCGAAATGCTCCATAAATATGTTGGCCACAACTGGTGCTATTGGGGAGCCCATAGCCACTCCATCGATTTGCAGATAGAAATCCCCCCGCCAGAGGAAATAGCCACTCGTAAGGCAAAAATCTATCAGTCCGAGGTACTCAGTAGGTAGCTTGTTAACGATTAGAAGTTGTTTTATGATGTTAATAGTTTCTTCTACTGGTACGTTAGTGAATAGAGACGCCACATCGAAACTGACCATTATCTCATCGTCTTGGATTTTGACGTCTGCCAACAGTTGGATGAAATGTGTTGAGTCTCTTACAAAGCTCGTAGTTTTTCCAGTCAATGCTTGTAATATCTTTGCCAAATGACGTGAGCTTTTGTATGTCGGCGAGTCAATTTGACTCACTATGGGACGTAAAGGCCAGTTTGGTTTGTGTATTTTTGGCAGACCATATATTTTTGGAGGTGTCGGGTTCTTTTTATGTTGCATATGGAATTGTCTCGAGTTTTGGACTTGGATGTATGGCAGCGTCTAGATGCGATGACTTTTAGTAGAGCTGAAACTATACGGTTGGCAACGGTGAGTACTCATGAGTTGAAACTTAAGCGCCTGATAAAAAATGAAGGCAAAATAGTTAGTACTCAACTTGTCTCTAATACAACGGAGAGGAGTGTGCTTAATTTATCGTCACACGAAGTTTCAGCTGAGGCCCAAAAAGCTCTAACACGGGGCTTAAACTTTGCTATTACTCCAAGCAAAGTGCCGGTGGAGTCAGTAATATCCAGCATCGAGAACTGCCTTATGCGCAACAAAGTGCCCGGGCCGGAAGCCGAATGCCTCAGACAGGATATATCTGCTATCATACGCAGACACAAGAGTCCGAAAGCGAACATCACAAGGCAGGAGGTCCAGGCATTGTGGGCTCTACGTAATAATCCGGATATCCTCGTATTACCGGCAGACAAGGGTAACGCAACCGTCATATTAGATACAGCGGAGTATGAACGGAAAGTCACACAACTAGTTAGTGATACCGAGACTTATAAAAAGGTGAATTACAACCCGACAGCTCGCGTGACTTCCAAGTTACACAAAATCGTATCCTCGCTGTCGGATGTTGAAAAGAAATTGTTGCGTCCCTTGAACCCGACACCTCCAAAAATATATGGTCTGCCAAAAATACACAAACCAAACTGGCCTTTACGTCCCATAGTGAGTCAAATTGACTCGCCGACATACAAAAGCTCACGTCATTTGGCAAAGATATTACAAGCATTGACTGGAAAAACTACGAGCTTTGTAAGAGACTCAACACATTTCATCCAACTGTTGGCAGACGTCAAAATCCAAGACGATGAGATAATGGTCAGTTTCGATGTGGCGTCTCTATTCACTAACGTACCAGTAGAAGAAACTATTAACATCATAAAACAACTTCTAATCGTTAACAAGCTACCTACTGAGTACCTCGGACTGATAGATTTTTGCCTTACGAGTGGCTATTTCCTCTGGCGGGGGGATTTCTATCTGCAAATCGATGGAGTGGCTATGGGCTCCCCAATAGCACCAGTTGTGGCCAACATATTTATGGAGCATTTCGAGGAGGAAGCGTTAAAGAGTGCGCCGTTAAAACCAAGTCACTGGTTGAGATATGTAGACGATGTGTTTGCCATAGTTCCCAGGCAAGGCGTAAAGCAACTGTTGGGCCACTTGAACAAAATACATCCAAAGATACGCTTTACGACGGAGGAGGAAAAAGACGGATGTCTCCCTTTTTTGGATGTATTAGTGAAGCGGGAACCCACTGGAAGCCTGATGCATACGGTATACCGTAAGCCGACACACACTGATCGGTACCTAAGAGCGGATTCCCATCATCATCCGTCCCACCTGTCCTCGGTGCCACGCACTCTCATTAATCGTGCTCTGCGCTTATGTGACTCTCAATTCTTAGGTTCTGAATTGACACATGTGCGGCAGGTATTAGAGGGCAATGGGTACAACTGGCGACAAAGTTACCGGCTGGCGAATACGACCAGTAAACAACGGCCTCAGATTGTGGAGCGAGTCCCGGCATATTTACCATACATGCGAGGGGTCACGGATCGAATTGGATACCTGTTACGCCGCAGATATAGCATCAGGACAATTTTCCGGCCCATGACACAAGTAAGACAACTTTTACGCTCGCCGAAGGATCGGGACCCTCTCAATAGCCCTGGTGTCTATGAAATTCCTTGCGATTGCGGCAAAAGCTACATCGGAGAAACGGGGCGCAATATCAGTACGAGACTCTCTGAGCACATCCGCAGTATGCGCAAATTAGACAGTAACACCTCGGCGGTAGCAGAGCATGCCCTTAACTCCGACGCCTCACATTATATTAGGTTCGACAAGGTGAAAGTATTGGCCCGCGAAAAGAACTTTGTGTCTCGCAAGTTTCTTGAAGCGATAGAAATCGGCCGTCGTCCTAATTTTAATAGAGATAAGGGATGGTCCCTGCCGCCTACATGGGAACCCGTACTGTCGAACGCGAAGCGGGAAAACAGCGACAATGCCGAAGATTATGTGGTCGACGTTGTTAGTGCATTTTGTGCCCCGAACATCACATCCTATAACCCATCAGTGTCGAGCTCGTCGTCATCGGTGGCGCCCCCCGAACCCCCCGCCCTGTCAAGTCGCGCGTTGCGAGCACAGGCGCGCAGTGCGAGGCGGGCCGCGACCGCGAATTAATACCGCTCACCCTGAAGAAGGACCTCCGACAGGTCCGAAACTTGTCGGTACAAAATACACCGAGAAAAACGCGAACGTGAGTAAAGCCGTTTCATAGAAAGTTTATTGATAATGTCTCACGATACTTTTAATAATTTTAAATGTATAGTAATATTGCTTCAATATAAATGGGTTATTTGTAAAGATCGTACAACATAAATACATGTACCGATGAAAGGAAAGTCATGTTCAATGCAAAGGTGCCTAAGTTATGAAACAGATGACACTCGGTACGGCAAACTTCGACGTATAAACTTCAACAAAGGATCAATCGGAGATGGAAATAGCTGACTGGGAAATGTGGAATAGCGAATTTATTGCATTACCAAATCAAGGTATTCATTACAATATAATGTAATAACAAATCTATTAGTGTAGTTACCGTCATTTTGCTGTCGAGTGAACGTTTATATTACGTTGTTTGTAGTTAAATTTACTCCGAAACGTGATTAAAATAGTGTTTACAATTGCGAAATAGCAATTTGTCCCGTTTACATTTCATATTCCACTTTTGCATTGTTCATTCAATTTTGACGTCGAATTTTAAACGTAAAACCCAATAAAAATTGATCTTTCAATTGTTATTAACTACGTGTTCTTAAACCGCTTTTCCGAGTTTATCGAGTATGAAACGTAACAATGAGCATTTCGCCATACAGTTGACACCATTTTTTAATAGTAAAGCTAAGCCAATTCAGACTTATTCAGGTTTTAAGAATATGTCTATTAAAAATCACGTCAACAGCTTATATATTGAATATCAACGTGAATTCTAAATTAAATTTAAAACGCATGCAATATACGAGTAAATGGGAACGTTGGGTTAAATATGAGTGTATTCATTCTTTCGTATCTGTCACCGTGTCTTGTACGAGTTGACAAACAAATATATTGCTCTAGTTCCTTTCTACACACGTAAAGCGAGATTTGCTGTCACATACACTCGTAGCTACGGAACCGCCTTTCGCTTGAAACATTTATTTTTAAAATTACATATGCTTACCAAACATTGTTAGCTTTCCTTGAATTATAAATATTTACCACGATTCAGTTAAAAGCTTCTAAGATTAAAATGTTGTTTTCAGTCAATAGGTATCTCGCGGAGCATAAATATCCAGCATCGTCCAACCGTAGACAGCCGATTAGGGTAGGTAGGTAGAGTTAAAGTTACTATGAACTGCTGAACTTAAAGGCAGTGATGGTCTGCAAGGCTAAAGCGATCTGAGTCCCCGAAATCGAGGAGGAGTCGCGGAAGCAGAGAGTTCTCATGAGTCAGCAACATGCTTATTTAAATTTAGATCGGTTTCTACGAATTTTGTTTGCATTTATTTTACCTGCATTCAATTTAAATTGTACGGTTAAGCTTTTTAATTATATATTTATTTTTGAACTATTTTCGCACCTTCTCACGTATTTTGTGTTTTCACTTCTGTCGCCTATATATTTTTTAATATAATTGAAAAAGTCAAACGACTAAGTGGTCCACCCTATTTAAAGCGACCACCACCTATAGATATCTTCAACAAGCTAATGAGTTAAAAATGCGTTTTCAACCCTTAATAGACAGAGGACAAATTAAAAAAGATACATTCTTTTTTCTATCTATCCCCTCCCCAGTCAAATCTAAATCTGTATTAATAACAAAAAACTCTAATACCGTAAATAAGAATTATTTTCCATATGAAATTAATTTAAATAAGAATCGCGAGAAATGCCTCCCATTTATTTCCTTCTCTAGAGACTCAAAGAGATTCATTCAAACGGATTATGTAAAATAGGAACAAGTTTACGTATTCCCAAACGGACGAGCATATAATCAGGGCTTACATTTTTACAAAGTAATGTAATTTTCAGACGTTCCATGACTGAATATTAATGTTGTTTTAATAGAGCACCGGTAATCTGGATTAATTTATAAGACCGGATATATCCGACTAATATTATAAATGCAAAAGTAGGTATGTATGGATGTATAGATATTTGTTACTCTTTCACGCAGTAACTACTGAATGGATTTCAATGAAACTTTACAATAATATAGCATATACATCAGAATAAAAAATAGGCTTTAACTTACAAAGATATTGTGTGAATTGTACAAAATATCGCTATAAGCGAGCTATGCTGGAGTGCGATGCAAAAAGTCTTAGAGTTACACTATTTAATGTTTAATGAAAATGTTTACCTTAAATAGTGCTAATAAAAAGCTCCCTTTTATGTGTAAACCATTATCGGTAAAATAGTAAACCATCTATTAATTATAGGGCGGAGCGAACGGCGCCGGGCCAGCTAGTCTGAACTATAGGGCGTATATGTATATATGTTCAAAACAAACGTCCTGTCAGCCGGTTGTGAGCGAACGTTACGCAGTTTTAATTCATGTTCAACTTTTCAACGTTAATAAGCCGACTCTTTTGTTTACACCAGTTAAGCATGGTAAACCCCCTTTTTCACCCTTTTCTTATACGGATAGAATGGGAACAGGAACAGGATTGGACGGGGAAGGGTTTTAACGGGAAAAACGAAATATCCTTTTTTCTGTATATCATCCTCTGTTTGAAGGTAGGCAGCGCATCTGCAACACATTTACTTGTTGCGGATGTCTATGGGTAGCGCTCACTTAGCATCAGGTGATCCACTTGCTCGTTTGCCACCTTCTTCCATAAAAAAAGCAAGAGCGTATCGCGAGCGTGGTGTGAAATAAATGCAGTTTAATTTCATACTGGGTCTAACTGTGAGCCTGCTCACAGTCTTCGGCTGGCAATCTGTTTGCTGTGAACATGGTCTAAGCATTACTTGTTAGGTAACCTCTTTCGAAATTACAATAACTCTTGGAGTGAAATGTCACCGAATGGCGAATAAACCTTGGTTAAATACTTAGATAATGTCCACTGTAATGACAATTGATGAAATATAGTCTTCAATTTTGAATTGATAACACGGGGATAAAAATATGCAAAATTATTAATTAAAATGGCGCCCTTTTGTCAATGACTTTCGGAATAGTACCTAAATTGTTTAAATAAACGTATTCTTTAAATGTGGTAAAGGCACCGATTGGAAATTGAATATAAATGTATGTATATATATGTATATATATATATACATATGTCACCGACCGATTGTTAGGGCACGCACTTTATATTCGGGCTAGACAAATGCTAAGCGGTCGGCACATTGTCAGTTTAACGAATTATTGAAAATGAACCGTTTCTTTTCTAGGCATTTAACAAACAGGTGACGTAAGGCAAGCGCATATTTATCGAATGTAATGTATTTGTCTACAAAGCGAACTTTGAGCGATGATTTGATTTATCAACTGGATATAGACGCAACAAACAATATTACACAGGTTTACTGAACATTAAAAATTATTTAAGCTAAAAATATATTGTTGAATCCACTAAAAATTATTTTTCCCTGTCTTGAATTCCCAGTCCTGTCACAATAAATAACAGGTTTAATTTTAGTAAACGTAAATGTAATTTATAATTTTAGTTGCTAATAGTACGAAAATTATTGGAAATAAGATCACAACGACATTTTTGTTTTGTTTACATTTAGCAACAGCTTGCGAACAAAAGATGCCTTATTTTATAGAATAAAATGGCAACCTAACCATAAGTACCGCTACTCGTAGGCCTCTGCATCAAACTAATGAGTTGCAGATGCGTTGCCTACCTTTAATGGACAAAGGAGAGGACAAACAGAAAGAGATATTTCCTTTCCCTATCCATCCCCTCCTCAGCTGTCAAATACATACTTCGGCCAACGACTCCGCCCTATTAGAAAGTGACTGGAAATGAAACGTCATATTGTTAATGATGAAACTTTACAATTTGCCTAGCCCAATTATAAAATGGCTGCTCTGACACTCGGCTGGTGACATATAGATTAATATAGTTTCAGAAACGGTTCGGAGGAATTGGGCCAAACTTAGATCAAATATTAAACACCTGACTCCCACGTCAACAACTTCCTCCTGTTTAATAAGTTGGCTACCGCTGAGCATAGCTTAATAGTTGCGCGTGCATTTAATACACATAATTACGGTAAATAAATAACGTACATGTAATGAAATGTTTCTGCTTCAAATTTACAATAGCTCTCATATCCATTAACTGCTAATGAACTATGACTTCTAAGGGTATTGTTTGTTTGTAAACCTTATTATAATATTATTTAAAATTTACGTCTAGTACATAAACTTTAACAGGTATTGGATCTATCTAAACGTCATTTGCATTCGATACTCGATCGACGACAAGATAAATAAATTTCGGCTACGGCTGTCAGTGGGATCGTCTCTAGGTCCTCTCTCGACAATGTGGCGCCCCTCAGAAAAATGATAAGCACTAGTGATGTCCATTCCAATACCAACAAAATCGACGTAAATGGCGTCATATAAGTGAAAAATAAATTAAGTGATGACCTACTGCCAACTCATCAGCAAAAGATTGTTAATCAACGTTGTTTGAATTTATTTCGTCATTGAAGGTTGTTCAGACTTTGTTGTGATCGCCCAATGGTTTCTTATCGAGATTCGACAATAATTTACTGAAAAATAAATAAATAAATATGCGCTCACGCCCGTAACCCAGAGATTTCCATTTGGCGAAATCCTGGCACACCTCTCTCGCTTCTTCCACATTCATACATCTGCGTAGATGCGTATGCATGCTTGTTGGTTATGGGTGCTCCTTATATCGCCCTTTTTTAGTAAATCACTAATCTGATCGATATAAGTTTTCCTAGGGCGTCCCTTACCAACACTGCCATTCACTTTTGCAACATACATTTGTTTTCTTATTCTCTCTTCTTTCATCCTGTCAACGTGCCCAAATTTATTGAGATAGACTTTATTATCTTCTTTTAACGTAAAATATGAATATTTAATTCGGTGTTTTTGTAACAAATATTATAAAATAATAAGCTTTCTTTGCTTCTGGGTAAAAAAAATAATTGTGCCAAATATTTAGCATTTCTTTTTTAAGTTGAGAAATGAATAGAAAGCCAACAACGTAATATGTCGATATTCAATGGATCTCCCTAGTTAAGGAAAAA
Organism: Papilio elwesi; assembly: GCA_029849275.1. Classification (NCBI taxonomy): domain Eukaryota; kingdom Metazoa; phylum Arthropoda; class Insecta; order Lepidoptera; family Papilionidae; genus Papilio; species Papilio elwesi. The sequence goes on along the minus strand of CM056707.1, from coordinate 3,190,000 downwards.
GTTAAAATACTTTACATTACGTTACGATTCGGTATTTATTTTGAGGGAAAGCCTAAAAGGATAGGCGTGTCCAATTCCATCGGCCTATTTGAATTGCGCCTTTGAGAAATGTTCTCTCTTAAACTCCACGTGTTTGTAGAAGTCAACGTAAGAAGAACAAATAATTTTTTCGGTTTAGCTACAGTTTTAGAGATATTGTTTTTCTTGTATTTCAGGCAAGTAGTTCCAATACATATACAATTTTAATCAATCTTTTTCAATTTGAAATCAATACACGCAGGCCCATCATTGGCTTGGAGTTTAAAATTGGGCAAACATTAAAAATACGTGAATATTTTATTTAAATATATATATCACCAACCGAATGTCAATGTCAGTGAGTAAGGTAGGCATATTGTGAATATGATAAAAATGTCATTCGACAAAACGAAACGTCCGCGCTGATTGGTCGAAATTCGTATCTGCGTCACTTCTTTTTTTCTTGCTGGCAAGCTGTTGCTAAACGTAAACAAACAAAATGTAATTTTCTATTATTTTCGTACCATTATTAGTAACAAAAATTATAAATTACATTTACATACTGAAATAAATTAAACCTGTTATTGATTTTACAGTAAAAAATAATTATTTGTGAATTCAACGACATGATTTTTGTTTAAGTAATTTTTAATGTTTAAGAAACCTGTGTAATATTGTTTGTGCCGTCTATATCCAGTTGACAAAGGTGAAAATCATTTGGTTATTTTTCACTGTCCATACCCTACTGGAAAATAAATAACTTGAGAAATTTTAGTTTTGCAACAATTTAATGTTGTCTATATTTTAGGTCCTACTGATACGAAAATAGTTGAAATTAAAATCACATTTATTTGTTTACGTTTACGGCACTTTCTCAATACTTCGTTAAGCTGCCTAGCCCGGTTTTAAAGTGCGCGGCATATTTAAAGGTAAAGTGTTCATTGCATTATATGTTATTCTGTTTGTTGCAAAACAAATTAGAAGTTTAATTAGTTACAAGTACCTCGAATTGAATTTTGTATATTTGTCAATGTTAGAATAATTATGTTTACTGTGCTTTTTACTTCACTGTTACTAATGTTGCTTACATGTTGCAATTATTTGAAAACGGGTTCTTAGACGATAATTTTCCTTGCCCGTTAACATCCCCAACATGGAAATAATCTTTTTTTCTTGAGGAATTTATAATTTGGTTTGGAAACATCGCTCGAGGCAAGTCATTCCACTAGACAGTTGCGTGATGCACGAAGTTGCAGGTAAACGATATGGGTCTGGTGTATTCTGTAGGAGCCTCTTTGTCATCACTGATGAGTATAATTAAAAAATTCCTATTTAGACAGCTATAAATGTATGTATCCACGTCGTAATTATTTGGCTATGGTAGGGATGTCATATTATGTCCGGAACAGGATCAGCAGGAAAATAGTAGCGAATTTGTGCGAAATACTTGTATCGGTTCTGGGTACCGGTCAACTTTTTGTTTGTTCACAGTTCACAGTTGTTGTGCCCCTGTTTGTGGCAAACAAATTAGCATGTCTCATTTAACTTGCGCATATTGCAAAAGTTTGCGGTTCCGATCAAGCCAACTTTAAAACTACATTTATAACAATGTTACAATCAAATTTAATTGTTGGACTATTTGACATGATTATGAATGAATGGAGAATGAAAGTTAATCTTGCTATAAGAGTTTTTTCTGAAGTAAAACCTTATATTTCTATATTTTACAATTTCATTAAAGTTTTGTCAAAAAGTCTTAGAGTGAATCTTATAACCTTTGAAAAATTTGTTGTTTAAATTACCGATTTAACATATTAACATAATATACTGTACACACTATATACGACTACTTATAACAATCAGTGAAGGCTCGGGCCTCAAGCGGTGTTGTCAATCAGTGCAAGACTAAGTCTCCTTTCTTTGACAAGTGCTTACTCTTGCTGTCTATAGTTAGCTACGCAACTTCACGTATCAGTACCGTACTCATACATTTCCGGCAAACCGGAAATGTGAGCGACAACATATGAATATTTTAAATGGAAGAAGGCAAACGAGCATGCGGTTCATCCTGATGTTTAGTGACAGCTACCCATAGGCGACCGCCACAAGCAAATGAGGTGTAGATGCGTTGCCTACCTTTACTGAACAGATGCACAGGTAGACGGAATAAAGGATAAACCAATCCTTCCGTCCCACAACTATTGCTGTATTGTAGAGATACAGGTAATCTGAAAATTAGGACTTATCATCCTTTTTAATTGTTAAATAATCTGTCTTTATGCATACAACAGTTTTTATTAAACCTGTAATTATTTTGCCTTTGCTTATCAACTTTATAAATTAGTGTGCAATTTTTTTGAATGAGTTAAATGATTTATTATTATTATTAAGAAACTAACCCTCTGATATATTAACGGACAACCTTGGGCTTAGAGACTGGGCCTAGAGACTTGAAATTATCCACAGATATTTCTGTTATTACGTAGCTGAGCACTAAGGAATATTTTTTTCAAAATTTGTTATATTTGCAAATGTAAGTTGACCTCAGAACTATCTGATCATAAATAGGCTCTCAATCGTCGGTTAAAAAAGGCGGGTGAAACCGCGGGGCTTAGCTAGTTTGTAAAAATTTGAAACATAATAAAATTTTGTTTGTTTCAGATGAAGGGTGCTGACAGAAGAGAAATATTTTGTGGTGTTTTGTGGCTTCTTTAATGTGAAATATATTAATTAATATGAAAAAAACATATTTTATTTACAATAGTACATTTAAGGATTATTAAAATGTAGATCTTATTAAAAATATTAAAGGTGTATTGTGAAATTAAGAAACAATATAAAACATGAAACTGAGCGTGAGTGCATATCGTGCGCACGCGTCTGCGCACAAGAAGATCCTGACGTCATCATACCAGCAGCACTACGGCAGCACGGCCGCCCCGCCGCCCTGCAACCCACCACAGCCGCCCAACTTCACACCACAGGTCAGTTAACACAGAAATATGTCACTCGCTGATAGAAGAGCTCTCTATCAGTGAAAGAATTTTAGAAATTGGTCCAGTAGTTTTTGAGTTTATTCGTCACAAACATACAAGAATGAAAATCTTTTCTCTTCGTAATTTTATATCAGCGTACGAGACTTGACCTATTTATCTAGGTCGAATCACTTCTTTATAAAATGTTGCCCGCGGCTTCGCACATATTCGTTTCTCCTTTTCATTGCTAGATATGTTTGTACTCGATCGTTTGCCATGGTAGTGTGAAAAAATGACAGTGGCAAAAGGTTTAAAGTTGTTGTTGTCATTTCATACATAAACACATGGAACAAGGTGCAAAACGATCAAGCTGGTCACCTGATATAAAGAGACCGCTACCCATAGGCATCGGTAACTAGCAAATGAATCGCAGATGCGTTTCCTTCGTTTTTTTCCCACCCCTTCCCAACTTATCCTCATTAGAAAAGGATGGGAAAAGGAAGGGAACAGAAATTAGGCCTCGGGTACCTCACTCATCAGCTTAATGCAGAAACATAGTTCTACTTCACGCCTGCCTTCTGTGAAATCATGGTATTTCACAGGTCGGCCGGTTGGTTCATTCGTACAACATTATTGTTGCTAGCTCTGCCACTATGAATACATATAATATGTACTCGCTCTTCAATTAAAATTAAAAAAAAGTTCAACGTTTTTTTTAATTTAAATTGAAAAGTGTACAAGTATTATAATTTAATACACGATCACTTCAACAATTCCAGACTTTTTTCATTGCATCTTAGATGTCGTCCAATGAACCATGTTTCTTTATAAAACTTGAATAACGCGGGAAAAGTTTTACGTCCGAGTTGTTGTCAAGAAACTGAGCCTTCCGATATTGAATTTCTTTCTTCTTTGAAGAGAGAACTACTTATAAAGTAGGCTGTTTGGAGAAGGTGCAAATATTCAATGTAAAGTGGGAAAAAATTTACTAATTTCATAAAGTATTATTTTAAATTACCCATTTCATTTAGCTCGCAGTTATTTGTAGATGTATTAAAATAAGGACAAAATAAGTGCCTTACATTCCCAGTTAACGCGATAATCGTAACCCGGTATATTAATTGCTTTTTACACCGCCTTTTAATTACTATCGTTTTCTATTTTAAACAAAAAAACGCTTCTTCCCTATTTCCAAAATCCTTTCTCTGCGTGTCTTCATGAGGACTCAGAATGTTGTGTCTATAATTAATTGTAATTGATGTCGTAATTACATAAATGCTGAACTTCTTTTTAGAGTTGTTGTACCCAAAGGATAAAACGGTACCCTATTACTCGGATGCCGCTGTCTGTCCGTTTGACACCAGGCTCTATCTCATGAACAGTGACAGTTATATAGACAGTTGAAAGTTTCACAGATGCTGTATTTCTGTTGCCACAAAAATATTTAAGCGGGGCTCCCATACAAGATATGTTTTTTGTAAATAATGTTACGGAACCATTCGCGCGCGAGGCCAACTCGCACTTTGTATGTTTTTTTAATTGCAATTGCAACTGACCTAAATAAATCGATGTTATGACCCTAATGATCCAAATGCTGATCGGTCGACTAGTTCGACTTTTAGACTTCTTTGGTCGCTTGACTGGTCGTCGGTCGCCAGAGTGGTCGACTGGATACATTGTTTTCTCCTATTTAGTAAGTATAGTAAGTTGTCACAATATGTAGTAAAACTTTTAGTAGCTTTTAGTGCAACGTCGTCGTGAGGAGCGTGATATCGTTATCACGAAATAACAATAAATTCATTAGGTATAATGTATTGATAAAGAAGCAATGAAGCGTTTAATTGAATATTTCCCGCTTCAGTTAAACGACGCACGGCTATCCAAGAAGAATTATATTATTACGTAAGAGGGATATCCTTTGTACCTTTACACGGCCCGTGGATTATCTGAAATTATTATTACGTATTATGATTTGATAGTGTATTGATTCACATACGATTTAACATATTGATGAATTTATCCAATACAGCAATCACCATTCCTAATTCATTTAACCACTCGCGTCATTTGAACCCAAACGAGGTATATTTTTGTTTCATACAAGCTTAGCCGTGCAATTTAATTTAACCAACGATCCCAGCATAACCTGAACCCTATTTAATGTAATACTACTAATATTATAAATGCGAAATTTTGTAAGTATGGATGAAAGGATGTGTTGATGTATCGATGTTTGTTATTCTTTCACACAAAAATGGCAAAACGGATCTGGATGAAATTTAGCGCAGAGATAGATTACAGTCTGGAATAGTTAGCATATAGGTTAATTTTTATCCTGGAAATATGGACGGTTCCCATAGGATATTTTTTTTTGGTTTTTAGTCTACATGAATAATAGGCAATGTTCCCTATGAATTTCGAAACGGCTACCCGGGCGAAGTCGGGCGGATCACTAGTTGATCATATAGTTCTGAGATTAACTTATCTACAACGTATTAACTATTTTTCCGTGCATACATTCATCCCCTACTTAAGACCTTTATGGGATAAATTTAGAAAAATCCCTTCTTAGTGCTCATCTGCGTAATAACAAAAATCTTTGTGCAAAATTTCTAGGCTCAGTTGTTTGGGCTGTGCGTTGTTATATCAGTCACTCAGTTAGTCGAATCTGATATTTATAATTTTTTACCCTGTTTTACGCACTGCTTTATACATAAAATTTTAGTTTGTGCGTAGGACTCACTGTGTAACTTACTTGATACTCCGATCACATAGGCTATGCGGTCGCTTATAAGTACTTACTAATCTTGCGAAACAATTTGACACTCGAATCCGATTACGTTGCAATGGCGACCTTTTGCAGTCCATGAATTAATTCAAAGACACAACACCAGATTATAATAGCACTTGCCGCTTGGTATTCAAATAAGGGCAAACGTCGTTAATTGTGACGACTGCTGGTCTCATGTTTTTGTGCACAAGCTATATTTTTAATGCTATTATATCTTTCATAAACTCATATATCATGCAATATAAGTTGATATACGATTGTCCCAAGAAGAAAATGATTTATGTTGACAGAAAGTTATTTTGATTGATTACCGACGTAACGAATGAGAATGGAGTGCGCAATTACAGAATACATAAATAAATATAATCACGCCTGTAACCCAGGGGATAGGCAAAGACTATGAACTTACATTTGGCACGATCCTGGCACAACTCTCTCGCTTTTTTACATCTTACAAGCATACAGAATAATTTCATATTTTATTAGTACCATAAAGAGAGCATGATTCAACCTCTCTATTTTATGAACTATTGAAAATAGCGAGAAGACTTTTACCGTTTAAGTTTAATCAATTTGATGCGAACAAAAAAGTGGTACGCACTAGCTTACCATATGCCTATTCACTCTTTACTTAAAGAAACCAGCTTCATGATTCGACGAAAATACTGACGCCGTTAATTTGTTCTAATTCTTTACCAAAACAGGGATTTAGGAAAGTACAGTAGACACGGTGAAGTTGGAAGGGTCCTTAATTTTGTAATACGCTTGCTCGCTTACCCCTTGTCTCATAAAAATATAGTTATGCTAAGCCTAAGAGACGGTAAAACTGCGCATACAAATTAAATAGGGATTCTGAAAATTAAGGACGCTAATAAAAATTAAGCAGCACCTGAGCACTTACACTTACATTAAATCTGATATATTTATATAATTATGGAAAGTGTCGAATTATTCAAATATTTAGTGCTAAAATTTGTATTTTTTCTTGTTATACATACTAGTAAGGTTTTTACCTGATGGTAACTATTTGCTACCTATACAAAGCGCTACAAACAGATGTGTTGAATATGTAAAGTCCAGATTGTAAGGGTGCTGCGATACAGATATAGTGAGAAAAGATTTTCTTTCGTAATTATTCGGAAAAAATCGTATTTATCGTGCTCTCTTAAATAGATTCAGTACCCATCTATTGACATTAGACACTAAACAATAAAGTTCCATATTAATGGATATGAAAATGTCACTCATTTAATACGATCATTCATTGACAGTTCGGGTGTCATCGTGTGCCGATAAAGATACGAGTTGTCCCGAAGGAAAATAATTTCTCACTACATCTGTACTCTCACTTTGAAGGACCTTTGCCAACCGGTGAAGTCCATATCTCTATTTGCAGCTGGTGTTCTGTGAGGTTGGTACACTTATCACCCTTCAGTCGGATAACTTACCAGGTACTTATCAAGTAGAGGCTGGGTTGACAAAAGCTCGTGTTACTATTGGGACTATAAATCATAGTTATGATTTGTCTTTGCCTCTTTAACCCAATTTTACAAAGTGAAAAAAAAATATAATACCCCGAAATCAGAAAAGACATTTTACTGATTTAAAAATTATGCCGTCGGCGGCGACAGCACAAAACAAGTTATGGCCCCATTTTCAAATAAGTGTTGTGCGAGACACTGATGTATGAAGATACCCGCAGTACGCCTCCTTACGTCATGAGGAAATAGAGCAGGGAACGCGGCACGGACAGTTTTGTAAATAGCACTTAGCTTTATTACGTGGCAGTGAATTGTGTTCAATTAACATGTTTCCTAATAGATTCCTTTCTCTGACACATTTAACTGCTTTATCTATTGTGGGTAGCGTACGTAGCGCGCGTAGCCTTATATAGTACAACTTGAGTAGCGTTATGGAGTACCACGTGCGAAGCGTTATATAGTACACCGTGCGTAGCATTATATAGTACAACTTGAGTAGAGTTATATTGTACAACTTGCGTAGCCTTATATAGTACAACTTGAGTAGCGTTATACAATATGCGTACTGTTATATAGTACAACGTGGGTAGAGTTATGCAGTACCACGAGCGAAGCGTTATATAGCAAAACGTGCGTATCGTTATATAGTACAACGTGCGTAGCGTTATATATTACAAAGTGTGTAGCGTTACACAAAGTGCGTATCGTTACATAGTACAACGTGCGTATCGTTATATAGTACCCTTTGTACTATATAACGATGTAGCGTTATATAGTATAAGGTGTGTAGCGTTACACAACGTGCGTAGCGTTATATAGTACAAAGTGTATAGCGTTACACAACGTGCGTATCGTTATATGGTACGACGTGCGTATCGTTATATAGTACAACGTGCGTATAGTTATACAGTACAACGTGCGTAGCGTTATATAGTACAAAGTATATAGCGTTACACAACGTGCGTATCGTTATATAGTACAACGTGCGTAGCGTTATATAGTACAAGGTGTGTAGCGTTACACAACGTGCGTATCGTTATATAGTACAACGTTCGTAGCGCTATATGAGGAATTATTAAAGGACCTTAAGTCATACTAGTTTGCAAATACTCCTAATGACAGGTCATTCCACAAAGTTGAGCCATCAAGTTTGGAACGGTCCGGAAATAAGCGGCGTGAAAAATAGACCGACCATATGTTAAATCAATTGCAAGTTTGTGCTTCACAATTTTTTTTACAAAAGTATTTGCAGTATAGAATATGTTATCTACTCATAGTTTTTTTCTTAGAATTTTCCCCACTGCAGTGGCACAGGTTTCCTCTCCGAGAGAGCGAAAGGGCCGTAATCCACCACGCTGGCTCTGTGTGGGTTGGCGGATGTCACATGTCATCGAATCTAGTGGTTCTAAGACATGCATTGCATGCATCTTACATTTTTATATTTATTCTTGCTGGCATTCAAGAAGTTAAGCAATTAAATGTTTAAAGTTTTAGAAGCAATAGATGTTTAAAGGATTTTTAAGAAAATTTTTTTTAGAAGACAGAAGAACTGTTTCCAAGAAGAGAAGATGATGACTTGCAGCCAATGGCGGTGGTGCTCTGCTCCTTAGGCCATGCAGGCGAAGGAATATGTGCATTCCACCCTGTACTCTCTCGCCTCCATGACCTGAGGAATTGAGCTAAAGCAACAGTTGAAGACTCCAGTGGAGGCGACGCATTCATCGAATTTGCCCTCAAATATGTAAAATAATACTTTACACTATGTTCTCAATATTATACAAAATCACCGATCAACAGTATTCCCAAGACAGTGAAGGCAACATGCACAGATTCACGCGGGTCGAATAGTGTAATTAAATCGTTTATTATCTAAGCGTAAATATAAAAAATGACGTGGATTAAAAGAAAGACGCCTCAATTGGGACGTTATTGTGTCTTCACTTTTCGCCCGCTAATTTGTCATATTTGCATAACTTGTCTAATAGTAGGTTATTTATTGATTGTAGGTAGGTAGATTTATTGTAGTGATTTATTAAAGTGTGTTAAGAACTGAATTAAGAAGTCATTAATAAGAACATGTAAACTAAGCCAAGAAGCAGTGAGCAGAGTATTGTACACGAAATAAATAATAAATAAATAAATATGCGCTCACGCCCGTAACCCAGAGGGGTAGGCAGAGATCATGGATTTCCATTTGGCGCGATTCTGGCACACCTCTCTCGCTTCTTCCACATTCATACATCTACGCATGCATACTCGTCGGTTATGGGAATAAATAATACGATATCTCTATTTGATATTTTTTTATTAAATGAAATTATAGTGATATGTAATCACTGAGCTCTCAGCTCAGAGGTGTAGGGAGTCGTTACGGAAACAGTTCTGAAATACATATATACATACATATAATAATACAACGTTTTTTTCTTCTTTTACATTCATACATCTACGTATACAAGCTCTTCAGTTACAGGCTAACGAGAGGCTTTATGAAGGCCACACTAAAGAAGTGTGTGTTAGTATATCACAGATTTCAACTTTCGAGATAATGTTTACATAAATATTTTTGCAAGTTATGTTGACCTCGGCCCCTTTAAAAATGATAAATCTTATTTAAATTGTAGTTCTCTTATTTAAATGGTTTCCTAAATTAAATTCAATATTAGACATATTATTTTTATACAGTTTCAATATATTTCATTCATGAGAATTGTTTTCAATAAATACATTTAATATCATCTTGTGACATAGGTTAAGATCGTAAAAAGGTTGACTCGCGAGTTGTGCTGTCGTAAAGTTCCCCTGTCGTTATTGGACCGACCGGCGAGAGAAGCGATAATAAAGTGACATTCTAAAACTTGTTTACTGTGACAAACTTTCTACGACATTTTGTGTTGAAGATAAACCCAACTAGTCTGCTTCATAAGATACGGAAGTATAATGACAACAAAACAAACAATAGTAAAAGGTTTTTTTATTATGTACAAACGATCCGCCTCGACTTCGCAATGGCCAATCAAAAAAACCTAATGAATTATGTAGGTTCCAAAATTTTCCTCATGAAGCAATCCCTCCTTTGCTGAAACCAGTTTCATTGGGAGACCTTAAATATCTAACGCTACTTACCCTCAAATGTTTAAAATTTTCAATTGTTTGAAAAAAATCAAAAATATAGTATACTACTAGTAATAGTAGTATACACTAGTATAGTTCTATAGTATAGTACTAGCTACTCTTATTTTTCAATCTTACTATTCTTTGAAATTACTAAAAATTATAAAATTAAAAACGTTTTTATCTATAAACTTAATAATTTTTAATTTTTTTTAACATACCGTCATTACATTTAGTTGACATAACCTAGATGCCTCTTCCGCTTGCTTATTATGATAGAATTAAATAATTACAATAAGTAACATATAACACATTTTATAGTACTGTAAAATATCCCATTCTTAAATGCACAGTGATATTGTATGAACCAAGTTAGTGTTTTTAGTGTTAATAGTGAAGATAACGCCAGACATGAGGTTTGCTTGTAAATTATGCGGCAGGTACGTTTCATTTCTATTACACGAGTCACGTCTTGTATTTGCATGTCACGCCTTAATACGATATGTGAGGTGTGCCCAATATTTAATACTAAATTTATTCAATTGAAAACTTCATTATATTGGGAATCATAAATTTCTAAAAGATGTCTGCTACTTATTATGGGCAAAGTTCAGTCACGTATGCAAAAAACAGGGATGCATTAGAACTATTGTGTTCTTTTGCGCTTCGTCCGATTGATGAAATATCCTTCCTTCCTAGTATCCTCGCGGGGGTAAGAGCGAATCATGTGGGCCTCGCATCCACTAGAACCTCACGACGTTCACATAATCCGGTCGTCACGCTCTCGCAAACTTACCCGCCTGCGGCAGCTCCGTCCCTTGAAAGGGCAAGCCTTCCCACTTCTACTCCAAGCAGGTACACCGTAATGCCAGGCGCACCTCATAAACGACCCTTACTCATGGATGACGTATTTCGCCGAAAGTATTTTGGACCCAGGGGGTATGTTTTACTTGAATGTTTCTGCCCATTGTATGTTATGCTTAACAATTTTATAATTTAGAAAATTTACTTTAAACACTAATTGTTTAACTCACATTTTGTTTACTTGTTTAACAGTGGTTGTATCCGCAACAACGACATCTGTTTGCATGAATGGGCCGCTCGACCGGAGAAATACCACGACCTCACAGAAGACAGGGGTGAAGTAGAAGTACTCTGCATTTTGTATGACCAGTGAGGTGCCTTAGGCCTTATTTGAGTCTTCTGCCCCTTCCCAGCCTTTCCTTATTAGGATAGAATGGGAACGGGAAGAGGATCGAACGGGGAAGGGGGTTAACGGGGAAGAGGGAATATCCTCTTTCCTGTCTATCTGACTATCCTCCTCTGTCAATTAAAGGTAGACAACGCATCTGCAACACATTTGCTTGTTGCGGATGTCTACGGGTAGCGTTCTCTTAACATCAGGTGATCCGCTTACTCGTTTGCCACCTTATAACATAACATAAAAAAAACTTATTTACTTTTTTAAATTTTATTTTGAGGTTATTATAAGACCACTACTCTGCTGTATCCAACCAATTACAACAAACTGCATTGTTCAAATTGGTTGGATACGGTAAAGTGGTGCTCAACAGATTGTTCAAGCTCGATCGGCCGGCCGTCAAAGAGAATATCCGCATCGCTTTGTGAGACAATGTGATATGTCAGATTCGATAATTGAAGAGGGAGGCAATATTTCTAGGTACGCTGGTTCTCGCTTTAAGAATTATTTTACTTCGGTTTAAATTTAATAACAATAAAATAACATGTTTTATAGTAAAATGCAAGGGTAATGGTAATGGTAAGTTAATATTCGTAACAATCAATCACAAGGGTACTATGCGCGGCTGATGCGTTCGTAGACTTTAGGTCAGGGGAGAACTAATTAAGAGAGTTGTCTCCTCTCGCAAGGTATAATGAGGAGATGGGAATAAGACACACTTGAGGCATTTCACTAATCAGACGAAACATAGAACCTTAAATAATTCAAGATAGTATTTTTGTAAACAACGGTTACACAGGTTATGGAATTCAACCATGAATCCACTTTTTGTAAACAACGGTTACACAGGTTATGGAATTCAACCATGAATCCACTTTTTGTAAACAACGGTTACACAGGTTATGGAATTCAACCATGAATCCACTTTTTGTAAACAACGGTTACACAGGTTATGGAATTCAACCATGAATCCACTTTTTGTCGCACGTAACAATTTGGTTCAAAATTCTTTTATTTCTGTGCCTGTTGAGCAGCGCGAGTCGGGTCTCATTTACATTGCGCTGGCGATCGTTAAAATCTTGGCGCACCCATCTATTAAGCTTATATACCTTGCTTATTCGTCGCAAATGGACCAATATTGGTTTGATGTTAACATCAAGCCGCAGCTAGCTCGACGGCAGATTGAGTATCATCAGCTTCCACAATCGCCTTTAATTCATCATTGTTGACCAAATTGTCCGGACGACCACCACCACCACCACCACCACGACGAGGTTCATTTTTCAAATCAACATTTTCAGAACGGACCCGGGCGAACCAGTGACGGGTTGTGCGTTCGTTTGTAGAGTTCTCTCCGTAAGCATTGTTAATATTACGTGCCGTTTGTGTCGCGTGGATGCAACGACGGAACTCATATTCTATAATTACACCAATTTTTAAAAGAATTCATTATGACGTAAAATATTCGAACGTAATGACAATAAAAAGCTAAGCAAAAGACTGACTTTGTAAAAAAGGTCAAGTTTTTAAAAGAATTCACAGCAAAGGTATAGACCTAATATTGGTCCTGGTCCAGTGGGTGCTCGAATCAACATAACAATTAGTGCGTACCCGTACCGTGGATATGTAGTTTACTATATTTTTCTAGGATACGTAAAAAATCATTCTACATTTTTTTTATATAACTGAATTATGTATTTTGAAATAGCTCTAGAGTTACAGCCTTGTAAAGAACAAAGGTAGAAAATTTGTGTTATAAATTGGCACAAAGAATTGGCTAAGTTAGGCGTGACCGTGCAGACGGTAACTCGCTTAACTTTAATGCCGGCTCAGTGACAATAACTTTGTAAAAGTCTGACAAATCTCATAAATCCCTGAAGCCTCTCTGTTCCATAAATTTATTATAAATCTTCCATCAGAAAAAGACAGTAAGGTTTCTTCTCGTAATATAATGATTATCAACATTTTAAGCTAATATTAAACTTAGCAATAAATATAATATAATATAGGGAAGGTAATTAATAAATCAGCCAGTATCCAAAAATAATGAAGATATAATAAATGATAAAGTTAATTAAAAATACATAAAAATTTCACTATCAATTTCTCTAGAGACTATTCACAAGTAATCTAAAATGTTTATTCTCTAGCTGTGAACATTTCTATATAATCGAATATAAAAGGCTTTGAGTCTATGTATTGTGTTGTACGCGTTATTTGGCTTTTTGCGGAAGCCTCGTTTACCACCTTCTCCCATGACAGAAATTGCAGGAAATGTTCAGATTGACCTAGCGGTTGTTCCTGTGAAGTTAACACGATGTTAACGTTATGTTATCAATGTTATATATGTTACGAGTCACTAGTTTTGTTATATTTTTTGTGCGTGTGTGTGTGGCTCGATCGATTTGGTAGACTTTTTTGTGTGCACATATTTATTATTTTGAGAGTCAGAGAGAATTCCTTCGGCGAGATAGTCAAACGTCGCGGGGACTGTTATTGATCGGGTCATTAGTTCGTCATTAGCTGATCGACATTCATCTATTCTGTGATAATAATCCCGCGCTAATTTCCATCCCTGTAGAACCAGCGCCCTCTTCCTTCTTTATGGAATTCCACATCCAGGATGCAGTATCTCATCTATGTCGTGAACCTTCCCGAAAAGGATCGAATTCGGGATGAAGATGAAGTGAACAATTCACATGCGTGCACTGGTCGAAGCCTTCTGGGTCACTGGTGACAAGTTTATATTTTTTCTTAGATATTTGTTTGATATTAGGTTTCTAGGAGACGGGATTCTTACCACGATTAGCCTTTTGAGCTCCCGATATTTCGGCACAGGTGCATGCGCCATGGTGACGGGCTGACTGGAGTTATGCGGTAGTACGAAAAAATGTTATAAGTAGCCGTATCGTACCGTACCTTCTTTCTAATTCTGCAACCACTACTACTGTTCGATTTCTCACTGCACGATAAATCCACACTGAGAAAGTGAACGGTGAAATACCTCAGAATTTCGAAATTTGTGAATAGATTTTGAGAAAAAATATCTTCGCAATCTGTAGTTTTTGCTTTCAGATTAGTGCCATTTAAGTTTTATCTTGGGCCGAAAAGTGGTTTCAGAGTTATTCAGGATTTTCATGAATTGAAGTCGGCTTTAGTTTTACTGCATTGTAATAATTTGATCTCTTTGTCGTGTTGTTGAGGCGCTTTCAATTGTTTTCAGCCTCGTCCTGTGTTGTTCCTTCCCTTTTAATTTGCTGCTCGATTTAACACCGCCAAAGCTATCAAAGACGTTGGTCTATTTACTTCGCTTGTAGAAAACTTAATATGCTGTGAACGTCGGCGATTAATTTCGCCGCAGGGCTCAATTGTAACGGCTTGGTTGGCGTACGACTTGCCCGATAATTGAACTCAAGGTAATATACCTTACTTAAACTTTTGTTTATTTAAAATAAACAATTTTTTTTGTTTTGTTTTGCACTTTGTACAAGGTAGAGTAGATTAATTTGATATTCTTTAAGCATTACTTCTCAATTTATATGACGTCGACCGATTGTTTACTATCAAGTTATCTTTATCAGTTTCTCTCTCTTAAGACCATATTTGTCCACTGCTAGATGTAGGGCTACATCATTATACACCACAAAGATCGCTCCCCTGCCAGCCTTATCCAGGTCATCCACCTGCGACCTAACTTCATAGAATCACCCGCTAGGCCAATCTAATTCTTTTCTAAAAAAATACAGACGAATTGATAACCTCCTTCTTTTTGAAGTCGGTTAAAAATAATCGAATTCGATCCAGCCGTTTTGGAAAAATGTACATACTGGATGATGAAGGAACATACATATGCACATCGGCTTTTATATTTAACTATATTTAGATTATAATGTTGTACATCTGTACATGTCGTACAGTCCTCCAACTGATTCAATTTGGAAATATTCAACCAAATATTGGTGGAAAATTAATATGCGGTAAATTCGCTTTGGTTCCCGCTTGAACTCTACGATAGTTAAAAGTTTAATTACCATGTGGCTTTCGTGTAAAATTTGAGTAAAATTTATCTGTAGGAAATAATCATCCGTGAGTATATTCAATGCGGAAATATTGTGGCTAAGTGGTCTACGTCTAATCCCTCGGAAAAACCTGAAATTAAAACGATGGTACTTCCAGCTTCATCAAAACAAACTAAATTAAAACTTGATTCTGCTAAACCGTTGTCTTAGGCCCTTAGGTGAACGACAACGCAGCAATGCGACGCGACGCGAAAAGACCTAAAGAAAAATGTAATGCATCTTGTCTAAACAAAACTGACTCATATATATTATTGCTCAGCTCAAACTACTGGGCCTAGATATTTGAAATTCTGCACAGAGGTTTCTATTATTACGAAGAAGAACGAACTAATATTTTTTTACAAGGCTAGTTATTTATAAACGTGTACTTTTTATTTCTAATACATTTTTTTTATTTTCAGGTGAGTCGAATTAAATTGGGATAATGTAAGTACATTTCAACGACACTACTAACTAAACTACAAGCTAAATAAAATAAAAATCTATTCAGATATCGGGCGTTGGTTTTCAAAAAATTACCTGCTTTCCATTGAATAGCTAAGTGCGTACTACACTCATTTCAATAGTAAAACCAATTCGTCGTTAATTGTCATTTAACTAACAAATTTGAATGAACGGTTCTAAAGTTATCATGACGGGATTTTTTTAGCAGCATGCTGCATTAAAACGCTGCAATAAACACATACTGATCATATGATGGAGCCAAGGGTTTTTGCTCTAGAAAACAAATATGAACTCTCCTACTGTAATCTCATCTATCAAACGATTAGTTAACAAGCTATTAGCGATTTATTAAAATTAGACAAACATTAGATGCACTTTATCTTATTGAACGAACGCGTTCCTGTGTAGTATTAAATTTTATTAAGACTAGCTACGTCCTACGTCTTTGTCTTGTGTCCGTCTTTCTAGAACTACCAGGCCGAAATCTTTTTGCAGTGATTTCTGAGGCACTTTCCGATCACTTGAGAAACTAAAACTTTTTTCAATCGAATCAGCTTGCCATCAATTTGGAGATTTGAATACCTACCGTATTTATTGAATTTATACTCCTTTAAGCGCGTTATGAAAAAATTATGAGTGAAATTTTATTGAAAATAAACTAGGTTAACAGTTTGCCCTTTAGTAGAAAGTAAGTATTAGCCTACATGTCTATAGAGGAAATCGGTCAAAGTAAAAAGCTGTTTCTGAGCAATTTCCCTAACCTTAAACGCAATTAAGTGCCAGATGTGGCGTAAATTCGCAATCTGCTATATTAAATTTGCATCCAGTTAACCATGATTGGTATCTTCATTAGTGTTAATTAAATCTATCGGATTACTTGTTCGTAGTATGCTGAATCGAACTGAGAGCTATCAAATTATGTCGTGCTAAACTATTTACAGTTTAACATTGTATTGTCATAGATAAATAAAATAAAATTTTGGAAAGAACCATGAGGAGAATAAATTAAAAGTATCTTAATGATGATTTGATGACCCATTTAATTTTTATCCCATGGATCCTAGTTTTATTATTTAAAAATATTTTTCTGTAATAATTTTTAATCTAATGTATCTAATTTGCTTCTGCCGTCGATGTGATCAGATAGTGTCGATTTAGGCCTTATATTCTTACCGCACATCTATACTGAACGTAAATATTTTATCAGATGTACTTGTATTCACTTTATAGTTCATCGCAATCCTTTACGTTTAAAAGAAATCAAAACTTTGGCTATAATTAATTACTGTCATACTTTTAGACAAGTGAAATAATAACACTAGCGCCACCTCGATTTTAAATAGGTCACTCTAGAAAATGACGTGAAAATGCGATGGGAGTGACATAGATGGCGCTGTTGCATTACTCAATCTCTGACAGCTGTAGAGACGCCACTAACCGATTTTGAATTTCGTCATCGGACTAAGCATATTATAATGCCCGTGAAAAAAATAGTTAACTACAAAAAACAATCAAATTTCTAATACAAAAAACACGACTAAATTTTGTCTAAGCAGTGGCGAATACAGAATTGACATTTGGGGCGATTGACCCTCCTGATATCCTGGGTTGATGATGCATCTAATGATTCAGTTCACAATTTGCCTTAGGTTATAATAAGGCTCGTGAATTTATAAACGGACATTGATTACAATCTGACAGTGACATCTATAACACGTACTGTCCACGTGTTTTGCTTTAACACTAAAGAATACTGCGTAAATTTATTATAAAACTTGCATATTTCACTATTACCGAGATAAGTACAGCTTTAAACTGATTAATGACTCACAATAAAACCATTAAAGTAAAACTCCTAACTTAATTAAATTTTCAAACGGCCCCTATCCGTCGGCCTTAAAGAAGGGATGAATTGGGTAATAAAAACTGAGACACTTGACGTTTTTCAACATTTATTAGAACTCCTAGTCACAATCTACTTTTCTCATAGATATATTATCGAAATGATTTAAAAAATAAACATAAACTCAGTTCGTTCTTCGCCTGAGCGTCTCTACTACATATTTTTTTAGTTTTTACCTTGTTAAAGCCTCTACCCTAGTTTTAACATAGTAAAAACTGAAAAAATCCACACTCATTTTATATAGTTTAACGCAAAATACTGCCGACGTAGGCCTCCATTATCTCCACCAGATATCACGAAAAATTGATGTTTTATAGAGCCCCTTAGCGCACACCCCCACCCTAGAATCCGCCAGGGCTAATACAATCCGCATTTCCTCATTGAGACATTTCATTGAATGCAAATATTAAATGTGTCGTATGATAACTTCGCCCGTAACAGTTTTAAGAAAAGCAATCGGTCCACGTTTGCTATTTCAAAATGACGAATAACACATTTCCACCAGTAATACCCTGCACAAGGTGAAATATTCAACTGTTAATCTCTTTAATATCCGATTGACCTACATATAAACGAGTAAGTAACTAGCGATTGGGTTCTGTGAGTTTTACATTTATTAATATATGCTAGAGTTACTTAAAGTAAAGACTTTTTGCTATAATATTTAATTTCACTATTTATTATTTTATTATTTTTATTTTTGTTTGCCTCATAATGCTTGATACCTGTTTATTATAATCGTTTTTTGAACTAATATTTTAAACGTGAAAGGATTTGATCATATAGGCAGTAAATAAATTTTCGTCGTTGTAGAAGTTGGTTTAACATATCTGATATTAGAGAGCCGGAGGGATGATTCAATTCCTCTTCCCCTTCCCATCCATTCCTAATGAGGAAAGGTTCTGTCCATTAAAGGTAGGCATCGCATATGCAACTCATTAGTTTGTTGCAGATGTCTATAAAGTCGTGTGACACCGTATAGTTAGAAAAGCTGTGTTAGCGTACGTTGTTCGAATCAATTTTCTTAATTAGAAATATTCGAAGATGAGGTGCCATGAAATTGTTCTCTGTAAACAGTTTTAATAATAAATATTAGTTAATTAAAAAAAAAAAGACTGACCGTATGATTATTGGCAATTAATACACATTCATTGTATGGTTTTTGTGCTGAGGTAATATATTACCTCTGCCATTCCGTGGAACAGTAATCTAATGTCACCTCACTCTACGAAATCGGATAGGCGGATAAGTCAAAGGAGGTCACAATGTAATGGACAATATAAATACACGCTAAAAACATTATCCTCCTGCTGGGTTAATCGGGTAAAAAATAATCGATACCTGCCTTGCCTATTATGGGGATCATAATGCTCTTACTAAATTATAAACATAACTACATTAACAGTTTATTAAAAACCGCAAATAAAGAGGTCCACATACAACAAAAATGATTGAAGTGAAGGAAGTTGGTTGAACCTCAATTACCATATATTCATATATTTAATATTTCTCCTCAAAATGTTGCGATATAGTTGGCCTCTTTACCGCATATACTTTTATCTCCGGGACAATAACAATGAATGCTAATTTTCATCAAAGGTAAGAATCAGTGTTGCTTCAGTAAGATGTCTCCTCGTGGAATATCGGCAATTCTTTGGCATATTATTTCCTACGTAAGCGCTATTACAAGAGAGCATTTTAATACTAATAAAAAGTCTATAAATAATTCTTCGATGTAGGTCAAAATACCATATCAGGGGCGAGTATTAAAAAAGTTATAGAATCTCCGATATTTATTCGAGTATCTACGCGTTTATAAAGTTTTATTGGATTTCTTGACTCACGTGATAGAATTTTATGTATTGCGTAGAGTGGAAATAACCTAAGGGCGTTTCATAATGTTGTCTTTTTATATAGTTTATTTATTAAATGAGTTTCGAAGAGAAAGTCAGTATGTACAGGTATGAAAAGCGGTAACGCATTGCACTATCGTTCGATTATAGTGTGAAACTGATAACCAATGTAGTTATCGGTTTTAATAACGGGGAAAAATTAATAAAAACTATAGGCACAGTAGGAGGAGAGTGAGGTATACAGAATGTGTCTATGAAGTCAATTCTGACAATTACCAGTCAAAGGGAAGTCTTTCAATTAATGAATAGAAGTGAGAAGTAAGAGAGAGAGGGAGAGGTTTGACAGGAAAAGCATCTTAGTAGATTCAATGCTGTTGAGATGCGATCCTTGTGAATTATACTAGGCGTGACTCAGAATGATAGAATTGAAAATAGCGTTGGAATAGAAAAGTGTGGCTTTAAAGAGAACGATGCGGATGAATGAAGTGAGAGTGACAAGACGTTATGTTGCAAAAGTGAGTGACAGTGTTGGTAGGGGACGTCCTTAACAAACTTATACTTATTAGCGACATACTGAGGATAGGCGATATAAAGAGCACCCGTAACTGTCGAACATGTAGGATCGACTATCGAGACGATGCAATAACCATCGCTCAGGCTAGGATGAAACAACATCGCAAACAAATCACACACCGTCTTCGCCGGCGAGGACGGCTTTTACCTTCTCGATACGGCCACATAGCCGGCAGATTCTTCTCCCCTACTCATGATAGAAGCGTTGCTGGAGTTTCTTCCGCCACTTCTTCTCCCAGCGCTAACGCTTTCCGAAGTGGTAGTAATGTTAGTTGTAATAATACTTGTAATCAGATAATGGCTACCGATCGAGCCGAGGCTCGGCCCTCTCGGGCACCCTCGAATCGGAATGCTAAACGCGTAATGAGTGACAGCCCAAGCCGAGGTCCCCTCTCGGGGGCCCTTGAGCCGAGTCACTCCATGGAGCGTCCACCGAAGCGACCTAAGAGCTCGGTGGCCTCCCAATCCGGTAATAATATTAAAGTAACGGCCCGAGCCGAGGCTCCCTCTACGGAGGGAGCCCTCGAGCTTAGTTACTCTTAAAGAGGCTTAGGCTAGGCGCCCTCTGCGCCCTGCCGCCTCGAGCCCGGTGTAGCTGTAAATGCCTCCTCAAGGCAAACAGTGACCCATCAGTCACAAAAAAAAAAAAAAAAAAATCGAACATGTAGATGTATGGATGCAGAAGAAGCGAGAGATGTGTCAGGATCACACCAAATGGAAATCTGTAATCTCGTGCCTACCCTGATTGCGAGCATATGCTAAACCTTTTAGTATTACGCTTAGTATGTTTTTTAATGACTGTCTTTTTATTAAGGAGGCAAAATTATTATTTATTAATTATTTTACCAATCGCAACTACCACAGGTTACGGCTCCGTAACTAACTTTTTTTTGGGTGGGTGGGGGTGTTTAGTTATTAAGAGAATGTTGCGGTTAGGATCAGACGATACCCAGAACCATAAGTTCGACTTTACGCCTGCTTTCTATGACGTATTTAAGTCCTCTGCCATTTTTTAAATATATATCTATACTGAACTAGCATGCCGCCTATTTTATTTAAAATATAGGCTATACTACTTGTTAAATGAAGAGCTTTCTATTGTTGGAACTATTTAAAATCAGTTTAGTAGTTCTTGAGTTTATCTAGAACAAACAAACGATCAAATCGATTCTATTTATTGTATTTATATAAACGATTTTTCCTCAGTTCATATTTATACTTTGTTTAAAATAAAATTCTGAAATACCGAACCCGTTGAGTAACTCTAGTCGAGTTGAGAAAACTATGTCCGTTTCATGTTCACCCGTATGTGTTTCAAATTTCAAAGACAGGAAGCAGATATTTATAAAGCGTATACAACTTGAAACGACAAAACTGTACGAGCAAAATATGGAAGCTCCGTTCCGTTTTAATTCAGCCGTGAAGGGAGTTGTGCTGAAAATTCTGTAACAAATAGAAAATATATTTATTAAAAACTTGTCACATCCGTCTGTCTGAACTCAAAAACTAGTGAACAAATTTTCACAGTGTTTTCAGTAATAGATGGAGGGCTTTACGAAGGTTCAGGAATATTATTCATTAAGGTTTTGAGTAATTCGCTGAAATATGAGAATGATTTTTTGTAGGAGGGATTACAGGAATAAAAATATTAGATATGCTCTGCGACCGTTATTTAAATATATTTGCAAGTTTGAATTTAGGTCCACCGAACAGACGTGTTTTTTCACCGCTGAAAGGAATCAGTTTACATTACCTCTGACTTTTCAGAATGTATGTGTGGAGCTAAACGACTGTCTGCAGATGCTGGGAGTCGAGATCTCGGTGAATCTTAACTTCAGACTGTTTATCGAATCTAAGGCGAAGTTGCTAGGTAGCTTGGAGTCCTTTCAAAGGTAAGGCGATACTTCTCACCGGGACACTTCTTACTTTATATAAAGCACAGATCCGACCGTGTACGGAGTACTGCTGCTATGTCTGGGCAGGCGTAGCCAAATACTAACTCGCGGCATTACATTCGGTGGACAGGCGGGCCAGGAGGCTGATCAGTAAACAAGACCTTAACACGCAAAGTGGCTAGTTCTCTCGTTTTTTACAGTTTGCATTTTGTACACTCCCTGTGCACAGGAATTACAGAATTTAATTCCCCCATCCCCATTCTACCATCAGACGCTTAGACATACGCCAGGTCTCCATCATTTCATAGTAGAGATACCGCGCGTTCGAACACCTTCAATCGAAAGGATTGGAATCTGCGACTCATAAACTTGTTACATGCCTATGGGTTGAAGTCACTTAACATCAGGTGACCACCTTCTTCTATAAAAAAGAATTTGTGATTTCTGCTTACCCATCTGTTTTTCAGACATAAAGCCTTATTAATTCATTTCTACGTTTAATCTTAAAAGTTGAAATGACGCAAAAGTTTATAAAATCTAATCAAAGTTGAAATACGCCCGTATTAATGTTAAGTATCGATTTCAAAACTTTGATTTGGCAAATTGAGAATTTTCTTATTTAGATCTGAGGAAATTTAGAGCTTTTGAAGTTAAATCTTAATATTAAGTTAATGTAAATGTATTGGTATCGGACCAGTATTGAAACCTTATCAATGCGGTGAAGTTTAACAATTTATAAACGGCAAAGTATGGAGTGACTTGATTGCAATCTTTTATTAACTAGATACCATAAAAAAGCCACTATACATTTGAAAAGCTAATAAGATATTCGAATTCTTTTTATTTCACACAATCAACATTGCAGAATGGCAATTTAAAATAAAACAAACCGAATACAATCAAAAAGAGTTTTAGTAAAAGCAGATTTGAACAAAGTTTAATGATCTGTAAGAATGGGGCGGTTCTTAAATTTTGTAAATAGAGACGTAATGTCTAGACGACTGGGCTTTAGACTATATTTATACAGGATGTTAACCTCCGACAGACACGTTCTTTGAATCCCTATTGTTGTTATTTTCAGAAACGTATTATTTTTCACTTAATTATCTTTTATATATTGAATTTTAAAGAATATGTGCTATTTATTTTACATCATTATATATACATCAATGATATTGTGTCCTATAAATATGTCACTCTTATAGCGGTCGCAAAGTGAAGGTTCAAAAGCGTATTAGTACTCTTTTTTCATAGCTTACCTCATGTGTTTACATTTACCCTTAAGTGACTGTCATCTTTTTTATTACTTTAATAATAAATAATCAACAGAAAACCCTGGTATTTAAACAATAAAATTCAAAATTGAATAGAAAAAACCTAAGAAAAGGTTGTCGAAACTGTTCACACAACTTCCAGTCGCCTCAAACAACTTGCCCGATCATATTTTTCTTGACTATCAGAGATAGTAATCTCGTCGCGCATTCGCCTTACTTCCCAACTCAAGCGTGCCTAAAGGTGTTTTAACTTAAAAACATACTTATCGTTTGTAAGCGTCATTACGTTAAAATTTAAAGCTTAACTAATTTTACCCCGGCTCTCGGTGTAATCAACGAATATCCAGTTTCACATTAACCCAATTGGATTTGCTTAAATCACGAAATGAAAATCTCTCGCGTTTTCACAACTTTCAAAACTCGTTTAACTTCAATTACAGAAGTAGCTGCGAGGCTGCACTTCAGTGTGTCTTTACAGTAGGCAGTTAAAACTTTAATTTCTCTTATAATTTCCAACATTATTGCTCAAATAGTTTTAAATGTTAAAGGAAAATGTGACATAATTATTGCTTGTATTTTATTGACTTCTTGGGCTACCAGGCCACATATTAGGTTCGAATTCGAAACTTTTGTTAACTACTAGTTGCCCGCGTCTCTGCACGCATTTGTTTCTTGTTTTCCTTTTTGAATATTGCTGTAGCTTGATTTCGTGTATAATAACTTGGTATTATATGTGAATTTTAAAAAGGTTTTAGCGGTCGCCATGGTAATGTATGACAAGACATTGTCATGTAACACTGACTTATTATGGCTATCGATAGTAGGTTACATTTTTATTTCCATGGGAAGGTTTTTTTTTCGGGATAAAAGGTACCACTTGACAGCGTAAACGCATTTATAATAACAAGCGGACTGCCACTGTAGCACGGACCTTCGGGTAGTTTATCGATACAAACGTTCATCCCCATACTTATGGTAATCGCGCCAACTTCTCCAGACAATAATCAACACAAAAAAAAAGAATTGGCGGAATCGGTCCAGCCGTTCACGCGTGATGTTGTGATCAGGGAAATAGGTATTCATTTAGGATAGGATTAATTGTTGCCTTTTCCATGCGTACATCACATTCAAACATCATATCTTTAGATACTTTACTTTCTAACACAGATTTACAAATTATCGTGTTTTTTTAAGATATTTCGTATTCTAATAACGACATCTAGCGTGATGTTATAGAAACATTATAGGTACTGGTAAGGCTTTACATTGTTGTCAGACGACTTACTGTTCAAATATAGTGATGGCTAAGAGATGGCGCTGTAAAGATTAGTTAAAGTTAAAGATTAGGGTTTTTTTGAGGAAATTCGCGTTTTTATGAATAAAACACCTGTGCGAATAATGAGAGACCGATTATGTATCTCTAGGATCAGGGGCCTTACATTTGACGAGGAGGTTTGAACATGTTCAAAGAGCGGTTTGTGTGTATTTTTAAAAAATAAAGGAATAACGTTACTTTCTAATACAGAAATCCAAAAACACAGATTTATTATATTTATTGGGAGCACTTCCTACCAAAACTGCTCAACGACCTGAACAGTGCCGTCCTTGAAAATATTATAGAACACCCAAACAAATGTAAAAGGATTTTAAGATCGGCCTTCTTGTCTGAGGAAATTTAAACAATAGGTTTGTTTTGAGTTTTCTCAGAGAAGACTATCCCCTTAATTTTTAATAAGTTTAAAAAATAAGTAGTATATATATCAACTGAGCGACTAGCAGTGATATAAAAAACCCTGCAGGTTTACACCACTGCTCTAATGTAACTATGTAATTATTTTTTTTGTTATAAATAAAGAGAAAAAAAATTAGTTCCTATGACTTCGTCCGTGTGGAGTTCGAGTACTTCAATTTGACTTATCTGTCTGTCTATACAAATGCAGAATAAAAAAAGAACAACTTTAAAAAATCACAATATCTAAATTTTAAGGGAATTCTACTGCACATACTACGTTTTGACCTAACCCACCCTTATAGCTTCAAACAATTCACTGTTATCAACGTTTACAGCTGTTAAAAACTTTTATAGAGTAAGTTACATCAGATTAAAAGAGATATATTTTAGCTAAGGTTGGCTCCTAACAGTATATCAAAAGGTTTAGTGATACCGATGAGAACTCTAAGAGACGAAATTAAAATAGAAGAAAATATCTCAAAATTATTAAGCATTACTCAGTGGGTTTTTTTTATTTAAATTTTCATTTGTTTCAAATAAACACTAGTAAATTGCATTCGCGCGGTGCAAATAAATTGACAGAATTTAATTGGATAGCTACGGCAGCGGGTAAAATAAGATCAAACATTCATTTTTATATTTACAAGAATTAAGTTATCGTAGGTCTGTTACAATTCATGCTGACTAGCAGAATTGAGGGTTTTACTGAAAAGCTAGAACGGTTTGACGTTCAAAGGGATGATATACTTTGAAATGATCTTCGAAGTCTTTAACAACCACTTGACCCGGTCACTTCGCAATTCATATATAAGGTACAGTCAATTAATTGTATTACAATCTAATTCTAAAAGTATGACTTTCAAAATTAGATTGTAATACAATTACAAAAACTAAGAAAGGTAAGCCTCGGTAATTCAGACATGTTGAATGAATAAGTTACAGCGGTAGTTTAAGTTGCAAATTGATTGTGTAGGGGAACTAGATTATAGAGCTAATAAACTGGTCCTTCGTCCTAAATAAAGATCAGAACTTATATCTGTCAGATTCTCAGTTTTAAGCGTCCGACTTAGCAGTGACATTTAAAATTAGAAACGCGTGTTCCGGACTCTAGTTATTTTTCCTGAACGAAGTCCGTATTCCTTTTGTTCCTTTATCTGAACCAATTAGGAGCAGAGTTTAAAAGAATATATATACAATTATTTTCACCCCATAATGAATAAATAAGAAAAATATCTATACTACCTACTTTAACTGTATTTTACTGCTTTTAATAAGATGTCAGGTGCAATTTGTAAGCTCCTGAATAATTGATGAGGAAGACTTGGCCGACAGACGTTTACGAAATGCTTCATTTGAATATAGAATAAATTAAACCAAAGTGTTTCAGTACATTTCAAACCTTGAAACTAGACATTCAAATCCGGTACAAATATATATAAATGTAACCGAACGATTGTGGACTTCAATCATAAACAAATACAAGACAACACAGAGTTAAGATTACAAATGCTTAGGGTTAACACTGAATACGCCAAAATGTAAAGCTTATACATTTATGGTCCGCTCATTGAGATGGGCTCGGAGAGTAGAGTAGATTGATCTCAATTAAAATAGAATGTAAGATCATTGAAATAATGTTGATTTTTACATTTCACTTCTTTTGTTATTGAGTATCCGCAGCTGTCCCGCTCCGATTGCGAAAGAAGAGCGCTGTCCCCAAAATTCTTGAATGGCAGCCACGTACAGGTCGGCGCGGCGACCGTGTTCACACTGCCGAAAACTTTCACATAAAACATATTGTTATTTCTCTTTTTCTCTATGAAAAACTGAGACGACAATATGTTTTATGTAAATATTTTTGGTAGTCGGAACTCATGGTATGTAGGTCTACCACAACTGGGTGATTGATTCGATGAAATTATTTAAAAAATTGTATGTGCGTAAAAATTAACTTAAAATCAATTAAAGTACTGCTAAACATTATAAGAGTGTAAAGTAAGTATAAATAAAAATGTGAGTGCAACACTGCACATGTTCAAAGTTCACCTATCGGCGGTTTCTAGCATCACGTTGGAGAATAGACAATCACGTAATAATATAGAAGCTTTTGTACAGATGGCGCTTCCATTTATAACAGGTCGGTATATGTAAATAATAAGCGGTAGACAACGGATAGGTACGTCACGTTAATTAAATTCATTTATTAATAGTCGTCTAGGTATTTAAAATTTACTTACAACTAATAATAACAAACTTATGCCAGTCAACTATGTTGCTGCGAATAACGAACTAATTGTTGGCATATATATATATATATATATATATATAGTTCTATGTACTTCTTGTTTTAATTACACAGCGGTGAATTGTTGAAGTACATTTTACCGCTCAGTGACAGCAGCGCTGTAATCAATTATCAAAGCTTGCCGCTAAACAATCAAACTCTAATTAATGCAAGTTTCTTAATTTGCGGGTAAGTTTAAGTTAGTAAATTAAAATTGTTTTACTTTAAAATTGTGAGATTAATTATTTTACTCAACAGAGTAAAAGGTAATAACGGTTGATATTACGTTACGGCGAAGGGTCGTTCAAGATAAGAGTGTACTCCTAAAGCTTCGTAGTGTACTGTAAAGATTGCTTCTTCGAATTGTAAACTAATTTGTAAACAGTACTTTGTAATCGACAACCGCAATCAGGGAAGCATATTATATCTAAAATATGAAAGAAGTCACATGTTTGTGATATACAGGTGATATGTTTGTGAGTACAGTGCTTGTCTTAGTCTATATATACATAAAATTCTCCTGTCACAGTGTTAGTTGCCATACGCCTCCGAAACGGCTTAACCGATTTCAATGAAATCTGGCATATACATTCGGTAGGTCCGAGAATAGGTTTTTACCTATCTATCTATTTATAATATTATAAATGTGAATGTAAGTTTGTTTGTTATGCACGCGAAAACTACTCAACCGATCATCATGAAACGTTGTACACATATTCTTGAAGGTATTAGAAGTAACATAGGATACCTTTTATACTCTGCATTCGGCCAGTCCCCGACATATATATAAAAGAAGAAACTGACTGACTCATATATCTACGCTCACAGCTCAAATTTCACAAAAATTTCTGTTACTACCCAGACGAGCACTAAGAAAGGATTTTTTTTAAATTCATCGCCTAAAGGTCTAAGTATAAGGTGAAGAATAATGTAAGTACCAATGTTAGTTGACCTAAGATCTATATCATTAATTATGTTAATATAGGTTCAGCCTGGGCTGGAAAACTTCCTGGTAAATTAATGGCACGGCGTGTGAAGCGGGACGCGCGTGCCGGATTAGACAAGATAATAATTACTGAATTTAATTGTCCCTTATACAAGAAGAAATTGAAGCATATGAGATTATTATGTAATCCTAATTAATCTCCACTTTGAAAATATTATTGCTAATCCTGTCGTTTTCTTTTGATCCGCGTCGCATTGACCCTCGAAGTTTACGTTAACAGAATTAATGTTCATAAAGTAAGTATTTTAAAGATAATTTATTGAAATTATTATTAAAATCAATTCAGTAGACTTAAGTGAATTTATCATTATATTTATAACAGTGGTAAAGCCCGCAACAACATCTTGTGCATGAATGGGCTGACCCGACCGGTGAAATACCACGAACTCACAAAAGATAGGGGTGATTACGTGTAATTAACATTAAACATTTCTCTAGGTGTAGTGAACATGTTTCCTAAGCAGTTACGTCTTTGCGCAATATTGTACCACAAAGATAAGAGACGTCGAGAGAAAATAAAGTACACATCGATCAAATGAAAAGGTCACGTTGAAGGCCGGGGGACGGATTTAACCTCGTCGTCCGGTTCGGGATTAAATAAGCCGCCGCGGCGATATCAACTGACGGGGAGAGAGCCCAAAAGTGCTTCCTGAATTATGTGTCAATCTATGCAATCTCTCAGTAAGGACATCTCCTCTCCTTTTTGAATGTATCCAATCCGATCATAATTTTCTACATTACATTTTTACTTTAATTTACAGTGTCCGTCGCCGGCTCTTAAATTAATCAAATTGAGTAGCGTTAGATGCTGAAACGAAGTCTTACAGTGTTTTTGATGTGAAACATCTACTGGCGCACCTTGGCACTAAATACTACCAGTAGTCCGTGCCGTCAAATGAGACTTATACTTCACTCACCCTTGTGTGCGCGCCTGTACTAATTTCTAATTATAAATAAGTATATTCTACAAATATTATTTATTATAATTAAATAAATATTTTTTACAATTTCGATTACGAAATTCTATTTACTTCCATTATTTTAGGATATTTTTTTTATAAGAAATTCGATTCCGTGACGGCCATCTTTTTTTATAAAAGCGGCGCAAGAGAAAGATGCGAGCAAGTTTCTCACTCGATATTAAGTAACTACGACCACCCGTCAATATAATACTCAGCGACGTGTGTCCACCCTTTTTAGAAAGAAAGATAAGATGACTACATAAGACTAGGAAATAATGGGTAGTAAATAATATCTGTAGGTGCCACAGCCATTTAGACAACTGTTGTGCTGCTGGCTCTACCACTATTAAATAGGAGTCTAGTATCTCCTTTCTTCAAGGACTACAGATTACTTCTTGAAGACAGCTGTGAGAGGTACAATAACAGCTTGTAACTTATTCAACTATCTATGAGAGTATCAATATAAACGGGTTCAGGCAACAATGTATGTACATAAATTAAGGTGAAAACCTTACGAAATGATTTAATGTCACCGAACCTACACAACGCAGCACTCCGTCTCACATCAGTGCCATCTGTGCCACTACGCAGAATTTGATTAATTGTTAAGTAATTTTTAGATACGGAAGAAAATATATTTGTTATTTTTAACAATAAATCTACTGAAACAATTTCAATATGAAATAGAGAGTACATTATGCAGAAATAAAACTGTCTATATTTTTAATGTGTCAGTAATTATCATGTCTACCGTATCATATAAAACCGTGTTAGAATAGTTTAATGAAAAGAATAAGCAAATATTTAAAAGTGAATAAATTTTAGATTCTTAAATCTTTGAAAAAATCTCACGAGAATAAATGCAATTAAATTCACTGAGGGAAAGTTTACATTTAATTACGACAAGACCACAAGGAAATGGAATCTTCTATAAGTAATTAGCTATTTTCGTCTTGCATAAATGAAACCGCTCCGACATTCTCTTTAATTAACTGGGCTGCGATTTCTACATTACATCATTATATATTGACGTGTGAATTTATATATTACGGAGCCAATTCAATCGCACACAGTTTCATTATTTAATTATAACATAGTAGTAGTAGTAACTCAAAACAGGCGCGACAATAGTTTAAAAGTAAATAAATAATCAACAAAAATAAGCCCTTGTGTTAAAAATAAAATTCAAATTTGAATACAAGAGAAATAAATGAAACAAAACGTCGTTGAAACTGTTCCGAATTCAAATATCTATAAGGTTTCCCTCACAAATATCTAACTCAGCTAACAAGCTTTCACTCCAATAAAAATAATCTTCTGGAAACCGATGGCATTGCCATCAACCGGGTATTTTTTTTCTCAGAAGAAAGTGGCATAGGAATCCGCTAGCGAGATAATACATTCACTACCTGTTAATTACAGAGAAAGGAGTACACAGAAAAGGATATTTTCCAATCCATCCGTCTCCTCCTGCGTCCTTTTTTTATTTGCTTCTCATTCTTTTTTGATTAGAAAACGGTTGGCAGTAAAATATAATGTATTAAAATTCAATTGTTTCTCTCAGTAAAGAACATAAATCAGTTCAGAACATAATCAGTCATTGGTTTTGAAGTACATCAAAATGAGATTGGGAGTTACTGAATTTCGACTCAACGCATTAACAGACATGTGCACAAAAGTTTTTGTAATATTTTTTTTTATTTTTATATTGTTTTATAATTTACAAACAAATTTATTCTATTTCCATGTTAAGATAAAATTAAGTAAATAAATTCTAAATAGAAGATGAAATAAAAAGAAAAATTTAATGTAATTTACATTGAATCTAAGTTTATGAATCTCTTTAAATGAATTTTACAAGTTCAACTAGCCTTCTTACACTTGAAAATCTAAAATAAATGGGAAAGATAAGCTGAATTCAAAAAAATATATAACCAGCTACGAACGATTCTGCGTGGATTACTCATAGCCTTACACCGACACTTTCAGTAGATTTTACATGATTGACGGACAAAAAATATAGATATAAGAGTAAGGTGATTTAATAACAATTAAACACATTGCTTTCGGTTTATTTTCTTTCCCACTTTCAATTTCATGTCGCTTGTTGTGTCTGTTACTAAATAATGAATTTTGTTATAAAAATATTTCCCTGTATACGCGACCTGGTATCGCCGGGCAATACAGTATGTAATAAATATTGACTATAGATTATTATCCGCCAGAAGGTCTTTTTCATGCGTGTCATAAGCTTCTTACAAATGGCGCGTAAGATATTCTTCCTCACGGTCATAAAGGAGCGCGATCATTTCAACGCGTTTATTAGCGAACATTTTTACGTCAACAATTATTTATGTACGTCAAAAAGGTTACGGATGCCTCGTTTAGGACACTCATATAGATTTTGGCTTGCAAAGGTTATCCTTTTCTACCAGAGTAATGTTTCTATACTACAAAGAGAAATAATTTATTTATTTGTTTGTTACGGATACATTGAAACATTTTACGATTCTTCAAATTCTTTAACAAACAGAAAGCTTTTCTATTAGTGAATCACTTACACTATTTTTTATTATTCTACCTGTCAATTGGAGGATTGCTAGTATATGATATTTATGGAAGCGTACTAGGAACTTACCCATTGTGACCTTCCGTGGCTCCCGGCTTGAGAGATTTTGGTGAGATGTTATTAGATTTGTTTTCTTTCCCGGAGTTTCATAGCTAATATGGAGATAATGGCAAAAAAAATACAAACAAGATTAATTGTTGTTTGTGTTTTATTGAATAAATTAAACATTAATTTGCTAATACATACATATGTGTCCAATGTGTTTAAGGTTTATTATGTCAGGTAAAAGCGATTGGAAATTGCAATTCCTACTCTAAAATGATCCGAAAGCATGTATATATTTAATTATTGATGTAGACTTTGTAGGTTTTCGCGATTTTGTTTAATAATTATAAGTGTTGTTAATAGCAGACGACAGGGCAAAGTCACATCTGTGAATAGTGGCTGCCCTGAGACTTATTATCCTTTGTTTTAGCTATCGTTCCTGCTATTCGACGGAACAAATTGATATAG
Organism: Papilio elwesi; assembly: GCA_029849275.1. Taxonomy (NCBI): domain Eukaryota; kingdom Metazoa; phylum Arthropoda; class Insecta; order Lepidoptera; family Papilionidae; genus Papilio; species Papilio elwesi. The sequence continues at coordinate 3,157,333 of CM056707.1, read as the reverse complement.
CTATTAATTGTACGTATTAAATATATATTTATATATATATAACAGCAAGACGTGACTGTACGTTAAAATTCATAAGTTGAAGTTGAAAAAATGAACAACTTTTCTCATATTACCTCATAACATTATCTATGTATATTTTACAATTTCGCTTCACTTTGTCTCACGATTTCCACAAAACTACAACATTTCCGATGAAAGTATAAAAAGTGTAATGGCCATATGGAAAATGACGTTTGTTTACAAAAATCATATCTTGCAATGAAACAACCTTGTTCCTTAATTTTTACTCTTAAATGACGATATTTTGTAGCATAAATTTGTTTCGTTACTCTCTCTTCATTCATCCTTTTAACATGCCCTAACCAGCGAAGCATACCTTCCAAATCCATTATACCTACCCCTCTGGGTTACGGGCGTGAGTCCATGTCTATTTATATATTTATTTCATATTGTCTTGACTATGAATCGGAGTTAGAACCAAAATATTACGGACTTGAATGGGTTTTCTGGGTAAGTACTTAAGGGGTAGTATATTTCTTTTAAGGCTCTCGTCCACGCATAACTATTGAAGAGATAAATAGTTGGAATAGTTCAATAGAAAACGCATCATAAATATTTTATAACCCGATACGTTATTCACGACAGTTACTTTGAGCAATATTTTATTTTAAAAGTATCGGGAGGATTTTACTTACCGATTTTATTTTTGACAAGTTGTAAATACTTTACGCGTTATAACATCCAAACATAAAGAAAATAATCACACATCCACAGCTTCTAATACGTTTTATAAGTTTGCAATTCACTTATGGGTAAGACTATGTAACGTCTTTGTGCTATTTGTGAATCGAAATTTAAAGATTTGTATACTTAGTAACGATTGCTGAGAAAACAACTTAATCATAATTTTATTTCAATGTCCTCCACACGAGGATCAGGATAAAAATAATATCAATTTAAGATTGAGAATAACGCCATCTAGTTGAAAAGTTGATGTTGCCACGGCGAAGAAATCTGATCGATCACTATTTATTTGATATTGACTCTATATAGAAAAACCATTAGTACTGCTTACTAGTACTTAGTTATATGGAGTTTAATTAATTAAAACAATATGGAGTAATATACCAAAATTAAAATCTATCAATAAACGATTTGATATACCCTATTTGAAAAAGTATTCGGTATATGAAATCACAAGTAGGCTGCCGAATTAAATCTGAGGCCAACACTAAAAATTAAAACCAAATTAATTTATGTACACTTCAAATCGAACTCGAGTCTAACATTCTGTTGTTAGTCAACATCTAATTCATTTCATTACAACCATGGGTTAATTGATAAAGAGTTTTTCTTGATTTATTGCACATGCACAGTATTGGATTACGAAACATACATCCCAAAAAAGCTGAAAATGAGAAAGAAATACACGTACGCGGTTAGTTAAATAAAATGATCTATCAATTTATCGGATATATTGCATTGCATATACTTGGCACCATTGTTTCATGTTTTGTATAATACCAAAATTATGTTAAACTAGATACAAACAATATAATACAGGAGTTTAATATTTAAATCATAATAAATGTAGAAAAGATTAAGATATTATAATAACAGTTTTATATAAGAAATATCCAATATCGACAAACCTACATACATAATTATCAACCTTGAGAAATATATTTCTAGGCAAGACCTTTTTAAGCGAAATACCTAATAGGTCTTAAGTTTTAAGTTCTTCGGTGAAATTGTACTTGAAATTTCCTCCAAATTAGTGGTGAGCCATAGAAAGGAGGCAATATTTTATAAAGACTTGACTTCAGACAGTCGGACTTAACTCTAAATAGCTTTCATACAGCGTTCTTAGAAGACTTGACGAAGAAATGAAGGACGGCCTTTCAAGTGGACGGATCGTGATGAAGGCGGGGAATGGTTGGATGCAAATAATGACCGACCGTACGACCGAACAAACGAGGCCTAAGGCCATAGAAGCGGACTAGTTTACGTTTAAACGTTAAAATAGATTAGAATGACAAATAATATCAACATGCAGAATATAAATGTACAAGCGGAACCCTATTTTGATTCAAATACTACGGCAGAGCAATATCTACGTCTGTACAAGGTTGCTACTCGGCGAACCGTTTCCTTATTCGATGGAACTAATCGGTATAATCGAAGGAAGGCTGAGACGCAATATACGGATCGTCTCCCACATTGAAATTACTTCAGAGAAGCTTACTATTCTTATTTATTAACATATATTTCAAATAACTGTAGAAAATACGATTTCCTCCTTCGTAATCACAGCTACTATGTTTTCTTTACCTACTTTCATATTTATTGTTAAACAAGTATTAGTTAAGAATCTAAAAACCTCAAGTACGTGTGATTATCATAATTCACCTCATCATTATATTACCTATGACACTCCAGGTAACAATACAAATCTAATGGAAACTCACTGTTCAACATCGGTCAGCCGTTTAGGCTGCTGTGGAACGCTATATAATATACCATATATAGTTTCAAAGATATTTATCATCGTTCTCTAACTTAACACGATTGTGTCTCGTTTTTTATCTATGTTTCTTCTGTAAATTTATAGTCTGTAAAACACTTAGCGAAAGATACCCGACCAGATTTTTTTTGTCTTTTGTATGAAAAACTGTTCGTTACTTTTACTTCACTACAGATTTTACGAACGGAATTTTATCTATACACAGCAGGATATTGTTTTTGTGTATCGTTTGCAGTAAGTATATTATATACTAGTATATATGGGTATTTCAAAATATTTTCATGGATATGGCTAAGTGTGAAACTGAGTTTGGCAGGCATGTTAGTAGGGTTAATTCCGGTTAGATTATTAATAAGTATGTTACGTGCGTTGAATGACTAAAAAAGCATTATTAGGGAAAAATATGATTTAAAATTGGATGTTGTGACTTTAATTCATAAAGCTGTCATTAGGTTATGTTGAATAAACAGAGAATAACGAAACAAATTTATGTTGCAACATTGAGCGGTAGATGGCGGTATTGGCAGGTGATGGCCTAGACGAACTTATATCGATCAGGTACTAATATATCTAATCTTAATAATAAAAGTGGTAATAAAGGAGTACCCGTAACCACGAGCATGCATATATGTGTAGATGTATGGATGTAGAAGAAGAGAGATGTAGTTGCCAGGATCGTGCCAAATGAAAATCCATGACTTAGTCCTTTGAGGCAGATAAATAATCTGGAGACCATTGGAATAAATACATTTTCAGATAATAATAATAATAATAATAATAATAAATCATTTAATCCATTCAAGAGAAAAAAAATTGCACACTAATTTATAAAATTGATAAACAAAGATAAAGTAATTACATCTTAAAACAATTGAAAAAAAAAAAAACGAACAAAATGACAAAAGGCAAAAAAAAAAAAAACAAAATACAAATAAACAAAATTAAAAGAAAGAACAAACACGTGTTACAAAGTGTTGCAATGTTGAATGGATAAGGCCTTTGCTCAGCTATGTGCTTATTACCTGTGGAGGAAATAAGCGCTGGTATTCTGCAAAAGCCTGTGCGTCAGTGCGTCAGTTGCAGCAGTAATAAATAAATAAACAAACAATTGTCGTACATATACAAGTTGAGTGGAAAAATACTTAGATATATCTATAATTCTAAACTAAAAAGAATAATAAAAAGACAAATAAATAATAATATTTATTGTTATACAAAAAAAAAATATAAAGAGCGATTTTAGTTAAAAAGCTACCTCGAAGTAAAATAATATAATATATTAACAACAAAAATGTTCCGATGGATGTTCAACACAAGTGATGTTATCTAACTAACTAAGTGATGTTATCTAACTAAGTGATGTTATCTAACTAGCCAGATACAAGTAGCTATGTATGGTATATTTAAAATCTAAATGTATGGGACTTAAAAGAAAGAGCATACGTGATAAATGTATCGAAGAACAAGGACAAAGCTCCTACGTTGTGAAAGCTTTTTTCATTTCTCTGTACAATAGAAGTAAGTGACTCTTGGCATTGCGCTGATATAATAGCTTTAGCTTTTTCTCCCATCGGAATACCCACGGTGGAAACAATGATAGCAATTACGTTGAAATGGGACGATTCCGACGATCGCACATGCCTTATTACATTTTACTGCACTCTGAAATACTATACATAAGCAATTATCTATCTGAATTTGTTTGTGTATTCAATAAGTGATGAGATAGAAATGACTCAATTTCATATTAGGATAATAGTTAAGCAAACTAATTGACTTAAAGATGCCTGGTTAGCTTAAAAAGTAATAAGAGGAATGGGAAAAAGTGGGAATTTATCCGACAGATTCAAGTTTTCATATGACTGTTTAAAATTATAAGGGAATTAAAAACAGAATTTGTTGCCAAAATTGAAACAATGATAATAGCACTAATGGACGCTGGTTGCCCTTTGTTAAAACTTTAATGCACATATAGTTAATTAATTGATATCGGTCACCGTGAGCATCGATAGCTACCTATTGTTCATATCATTTGTTTACATGGTACAATGAAGTGTAATTGCACTATATAATGTACACTATGTATTATGTGTATATGTATATATATGCACACCAATACTTAACAAAGAAAAGAATATTTACTAAATAATTTACAACCGACAAGTTTCGGACTTGGTGCGAGTCGGGGCATGACCGCGAACTAATCACACGCACCCTGAAGAATGGAAAGGACCCTCCACAGGGCCAAGACTTGTCAGTACCAACTGTCATGTACGCAAAGATGAGTAAGGCGTTTAATTTAATTAATTATTAAGTTAATAATGAAACTTACGAAAGCTGTAATAATTTTGAGATATTAGGAGAACCAGTAACTGACCAGCACGTACATGTACGGATGTAGAAGAAACGAGAGAAACACGTAAGAAGATGAAGCGAAGAGCTACGGTCATCATCTCTATCCGCTGTCTTCGTTACTGATTATGCAATATTTTTTGATTTATTTTGTCTATTATTATTAATCGCTAGTTATGAATAATTTTTATTTAAATCATACAAGCTACAAATTTTAGTTCATAACACGTTTATTATTTATTTAACTAACTCTTGAAATCGCGTGTGTTGTGAGTTTTTTCCATAAAAAATCAATTTACAGTTGGCCACAAATCGAACAACCCAATTTGTTGAAACAAACACGATCTCTGTTGATAGATAGGAATTAACCAGTGACAGTGAAAGGGATTAAGTAGGCTGCTGTTGGCCAAACATCAATTTACGTCAAGCGATATGTTTAGAGTCTGGACAGTGTTAGGTAATTCCTGAGTGATAGATTTTACGATGGAACATTGCATAGTTAATAACAACGAGATCAGTGACCATAGAAAATAAAAGAAGCCAAGGCAGACCGCATCTAAGGTGCGATGACATAACGAAGATAGCCGGGAGATGCTGGACAAAAGACGACTGATGGAAAAATATGAGGTACTTTGGAGAAATCTTTCACCGCTCTAAGAACAACATGAGTAATAATACTAACAAAATTTTGCATGCATTAACATTAGATTAATGAAACCAACATAATTTGTAATAAATTATACATATTTTTAAATCGTTATAATAATAGGAAGTACATATAGCCATATCTTGAAATTGTTAAAATAGGTATTATTCTCAAACCATTTCTATGTGTTGTACTACATACATGTGTCGTCTCTTAACTACATATATATGTTACTGTTTAGTCTAATTACCATCAGCTTTTTACAAAGTTTATTAAATGTTGAGTTTTGCGAGGAGAACCTACGCTGAATCGTACTATACATGGCCGCTACTTAGAATATTTTGCACCATCCACTGTCCGTAGTCACGTCATATACGCTTATACGTTTTGCAATTTGCCGGAACAAGCCGGATTTTCGGTACAAGCGTATTCTTTAAATGAAATTACGATAGATAAATAAATATATGTACTTTCCCGTGGTAATTTGCTTAAAGACAAAAAAAGAAACTTAATCAAATCTACACCTAAACAAACAATGGCCACACAAACAACTAACCGAAAAGCTAGTGAATAAATATGAGAATTACATCGCGCGAAAATGGTATAATTTTCACGTAGCCTCCACAAACAAGCTCAAGCGTTAGCAAATAGAAAATAATTTTACGTCATTTTATATCTAATAAAAAAATACATTTGTATTCCAGTGCTCGATAGCATCTTTGTGGAAGGAATTTTTAAAATAATAGATCCCTGCACGAATAGACAGACTCTACATGCATCTACAATAATATACTCTCTACTCACAATACCATCGTGTAGTAAAGTGATTTAAACTTTCTATATTTCTTTTTACTATGACAGAGGAGGCAAACGAGTTGTTATGTCTACCAGGAGATAGCGGTAGGCTGTTGTAGCACAACCGCCCAATTACTCGCGCAATAACGACAATATGGTAAGATGCCTGGGGTACTTAACTTGTCAGAAGTAAGAAATGGTTACTGTTTGATGTATTTTACTTAAAAATTCGGCCAATTATACAATAAAATACTTTCAAGGCCCTCGTTTTGATAACCATCTAAATGGTTATCAATTAAGACATTGTTTTACAACTTGATACAATGATAACTATTATGTACTTACATTATATCGATTAGAAAAAAACATTGAGAAATAATTTTTAAAATTACAATAATTTAGATAATTCAAATGTTGTCTTATAATCATGAGGTTATCAAGAAAAATTTCAACTAATTCATTAAGAAATGAGAAAAGTGCCATCTAGGTAAACTAAGACACTGCTATTACTACTGTTAAATTGATTTTAGAGTGTTATTTGTACTATTATTTTCTACGCTAAGGGCTCAACAAAACATAGATAATATAGGTCACGTCTCTTCGAACGCAATAAAGTTCTCCATTAAATCCCACAAGGGTATGAAGAGCTTGGGTTCCTAACACTAGTATACGAGACGGAACGTTTCTCGAAAGTATAAATAACAACACCGGTTTGCAAATCTTCATGACGCCATCTTTTTTTGTCATTCTAAATTTAGAAGGGCTGCGGGTCCGGGATTTATCGCCCGGTCCCGCGTGCGCATAAATTAACTTAACGCGGGTTACGAGAAGTTGATAAATATCATCCCGATTTCTCTTTTGGCTTATAATGTAAACTGATATTCAATAGTCTTTGTTTTTTAAATTTACACAGACTTTGAGTTAGCTGGTACGACGACTTCTGGCGTGTTTGTCATCTTTGTCTTAACTAGACTTAGATCACTAACAATAATCGCGAGAAGCAAGTTAGTCCTACTACTACTAGTTATATAGTCCTAACGGGCGTCCTACAACATCTCTCGTTTTTTTATCTTGATCATTATCTTTTTTTAGAACTGCAATTTTGGTTGGCGCATTTCATTGTAAAAACTCAAAGAATGGAATGCATGCATGCAATAAATGGTACCTCATTACGAAGTTTCTGTTCAAATTTCCACTGTAATAGAGTCGTGACAAAATAATTGTCGCGTCAGTGCATCTATTCGTATATATTTTCATATGTAACTACAATATCGGAAATCAAATTATTCAAACATAACTGGAAATCGATGCAAAATTTAACGACTTAGTCTTTGCTTTGATTATTTTCAGGGTATTTTTACTCTAGTTTAGGGATAATGTCCTACAACCTACCTACAAAGTTGTAAAAATTAATTTGTTATTTTGACTGACTAATTTATATGTTATAACCATTAGTATAATTTACCATACCCATTACCATATATAACCATTACCTTAATATAAAGAATTAAATGTATTACCTTAAAATGTATACCCTGCTAAATACATTTTTTGTAAAATATCTTGCCAAGACTAATAGGCCATAATACCTTTACTATTAACAAGTTATGAGATCGAGGAGAGCCAATCTCTTAGCTGATATCCGATTTGTGCTAAAACCTACGGATTGACAGTTTCGTGATCCTCGCGTAAACTATTTCGACGGGCGCACAGCTGTTCCCCCTTCAGAGAATTGGAAGACTCGAAAAATATAAGAGTGGAAAAGTATCGTTTACAGTTGTTTTAGTAAAAATATATGTAAAAAAACTAACTTAGATTTTCAAATGTAAGTTAGTTTTAGTCTTCAGACTATAAATTGATTTTACCAAGTGTCACTTTTGATTTTTTTTGTGACTGGCTTGTCACTGTTAGCCTGGAGGAGGCTTTTACAGATTCACCGGGCTTGAGGCGGCAGAGCGCAGACGACGCCTAGCCTAAGCCTCTTTAAGAATAACTAAGCTCGAGGGCTCCCTCCGTAGAAGGGGCTACGGCTCGGGCCCTTACTTTATTATTATAACCGGAATGGGAGGCCGCCGAGCTCTTAGGTCGCTTCGGCGGACGCTCCATGCATCCAACTTTGCTTCAGGGGCCCCTAGAGAGGACCTCGCTTGGGCTGTCACTACGCGTTTAGCATTCCGATTCGAGGGTGCCCGAGATGGTCGAGCCTCGGCTCGATCGGTAGCCATTATCTGATTACAAGTATTATTACAACTAACATTACTACCACTTCGGAAAGCGTTAGCGCTGGGAGAAGAAGTGGCGGAAGAAACTCCAGCAACGCTTCTATTATGAGTAGCGGAGAAAACTCTGCCGGCTATGTGGCTGTATCGGGAAGGTAATAGCCGTCCTCGCCGGCGATGACGGTGTGTGATTTGTTTGCGATGTTGTTTCATCCTAGCCTGAGCGATGGTTATTGCATCGTCTCGATAGTCGAGGACGTGCCTAGGACGTCTATAGTCGTGGCGGAACGTACCGAGTGCGATGGGTTTGTAGGTGGCGGCACCTACAACTAGAGAATTGGGGTGAACGGCGGCGGAGTCGAAATAGCGGCGCGACGCCAACTTCAGGGGTTGAGCTATGGTGGGCAGCTCTAAATCCACGTATAAATCGATTTTACGCACGAACCACGGCGAGCCAGTGGCCCTGCGCAAGAATCTGTTTTCGATCACCTGAAGTCAGTGTATTTGTTTTGGGGAAATGTGCGCGAATACAGGACTAGCATAAGTCATGATAGGCCGTACGAGAGCTTTATAGAGTGTCACCCTGTTCCGGAGCGTCATTTTACTCTTAACGTTAACTAATGGGAATAGGCGGTACGAAGGCCTAGTACGAAGGCCGCCCGATTCCTGACCCGGTCACGTGAGCGGCGAAGTTAAGTTAACGGCCGATGATGACACCTAAGTATTTTACATTGTCCTCCCATGGAATTGGGCTGTCCATGAGTTTAATGGATGGGAGATGTGGGAGATACGCTTTCTTATGTCGCGAAAAGAAAAGGGTCGCGCTTTTTGTTGGATTTATTTCGATTCTCCATTTCCGGTACCATTCACCGAGAGTGTTGGCTGCGGTCTGAAGGCGTCGATATATAGCGTCAGACTGAAGGCCCGACGTGAATATGCAGGTGTCATCGGCAAATAGGGCAAGCTCTACACCGCGTACGCGCGGTATATCATTAGTGTATAGTGAAAAGAGGACTGGGCCTAACACCGAGCCTTGAGGCACCCCGGCTCGAACAGGGTGCGCTTGAGAGCACAATCTCTCGACACGGTAGCGGAACTTTCACACTTTTGAAAACAAGCTTATTTAACATGAACTGCTCGTACTTGTCGCTCGGGGTAATGTCTCGCTACCTGTCACTTAAATTTGAGTTTTCCAATGAAGAGTTATTGAAAGCAATTTAGTCGTTTCAGAGTGTACTGCTGATAAAACAACTGACATTTCTTGTCTTCACTATTATAATTAAGATAAAAGATTTGATTGTTTGTTTCTTCTGGATATACCATATACTCAAAAGCGCCAGAACCAATTTCAAAATTCTTTCAGCCATAGAGAGTCGTCTACCAGCGAGTATAAAGGGTTTTTGCAAATCTATCTATCCGAACGAAGCCGTCGCGGTTTGCTACTTAGTTCCTACTTATTCTATAGCATAGATCATTTTCGTGACAATTCTATATCAAACCACTTGTTATTAATTTAATTTAACTATGTTATCTTTAACACATTTCTCTTATTTAGATTCAAAAGTGAAAAACATAATCCCCTGGGCTTATCTATATAAATTATCTTAATGGATGAATCTTTAGAACTGAGCCCTTTTCAGAGATTTATGAATATTAAAACGTCGTTTGAGTAAGTTGTCGCAGCCCGTTTATTAAATAATAGTTAGTGTTGATGTTTTTATACAATCATCTGATAACTTTGCTAGTTCAAATGAATTTAAATTATTTCTATAGCTATGAAACTGTTGACCTTGTAGATACTCAATTTAATATTTAAAATCATATTGTATTGTTTGGTAAGTGATTAGAAATGTCACATATTTTCGATAGTGTATCAGAATTAAACTAATTATTCTTTTTTTAATTCAGTATTCAGTTATATCAATATCAGGCTGAAATCGATATTCTCAAATAGGAATTAAATTAAAAGCACTCATGACCTTAGTCCATAGGGAAAGACGGAGTTCCCCCTCTGTCTATTAAAGGTGAGTAACGCATGTGCAACTCGTTAAGTTGTTGCAGATGCTTTTGGGTGGTGGTCGCTTGAAGTAGGAGGAACCACTTGCTCATTTACTACCTTCTACTATAAAAAAATGTAGGTTTGTACGTCCGTTCCATTGTAACCTCCTGTAGAATAAACGGATTAACGGATATTTTAGGGTGACATTAGTTTCGTATTATTTATAGTCATTCGGTCTCATTGTTTTTTTCACATTACCTTTTACTTTCGTATGCTGTAAAGTAATAAAGTGTTGGGGAATGTAAGTAATTTAAATGAAACGAAACGGGATTAGCTTGCTTGTATATCTCAACTAAATATCACCGCAGTGAGTGTAATATCAACATTACTTAACACGCCTGTACGTTCAAGTAGAAAATTAGTTTCACGGATTTCTCCGCGTGCCATCTTAACCTTGACCCATAAAAATATTACTACTGCCTTCATGATATACTCTTATTAGCAATATTTTTCATACTGGTGTCGTTAATACCATTCTTATTTTTTAAATTTTTTTTACGACTTATTTTTTTACAATATACTAATATCCTTAAGACATAAAACTACAAATTTATTATGCAAAAATAGATTTCCACCGAATGCGCGAGCAGGTGCGAGCAGACTCCACCATACCTTACCAGATACTAGACATGCGGGACAGTGATATAGACCAACATTACCCGACTTTCAGATCTGTCTATTATTATTGCCAATAGAACCGACATATTATATATACGAGTATACTATTCTTATAATTGTTACATAAAGAAGGGCGATATAAGGAGTTCCCGTAACCGACGAGCATGTACATGCGTAGATGTATGGATGTAGAAGAATCGAGAGCGGTGTGCCAGGATCGCGCTAAATGAATATCTATAATCTGCCTACCCCTTTAGGTTACGGGCGAAAGCGGATTGTTATTTATATATTGGTGACACAAACCAGACGCATCTTTATAAACGATGTATCTTTAGAAAGGTGGTGGCTTTAGAAAGACAGATATTTGAGGAGCTTTACTAGTATTGGGCTAAGATATAGCATAAGAAATTTATACCAGATAACAGATGGGTATTTAATCAGAACATAATTGATCCATGGAATCGCCAACAGCGATTTACACAAGGGGTTCAACCTAATTTTACTTTTACGATTAACAGTACAGAAACAGAGTAGGTCGTGATCAAATAGAAGATCAGTGTATAGATTTCTTATGCCTCATCTTATACTAAATGTATATTTTTATAAATCGTGTTAATCGTATTTTAAGGTCAGAGGATAATTTTTATTACATAATTTCTTGTGTTATGTTATTAAGAGAAAAATCAGTCAGGTATGAGAGAACTCAACTCAATCCAGAAAATTAAACTATTTTTTCTTATTAACGGATCTATGAATAAGTATACAAATACATTCGGTGAATTACGCCATCCCTGCCAAAAAAATAGTATAAATTGAACTTAAACGTTAGAGATAGCGCTGGGGGAGGTACGTCCATAACTTTATTGAAGAAAATTAAATAAAAATAAACACAGGCAGGGTGGAAACTCAGAACAAGAAGACGCGACAATTGTTCAAAAATAAATAAAAAATCAAGCTCTTGTATCGTATCAATAACAAAGAATACAAGAAAAATAAATGAAATAAAGCCAGTCGAAACTGTTCCAAATTTAAATGAGCATCTTGTTGACACATGTTGTTCACGCAAACATATAAGATTATCACCACTTTCACTTACATTTACACATTTAAACATTACAAAAATAAATAAATATAACATAATTTTAAATGTCGTACAAACAACTAGTTTTACGACCTTATTGAAAATGAATTTTGTTTAGTTGTAGAGGCCGCTACGCTTGTAGGTCGCTACGCGCTACACGTCAGTGCTACACCGGCAGCGGGCGAGCGCGCAATCTTCCGCGAAACTCGAGCCGCCTTACGCGCCTTACGCGACGAACGAATCACGCCCGTGAACAAAATCATCAAAATTTTTAAGAAATGCTAAAATTAATTATTGTTTATTAATTTTGTGCCAGTGTCTGATTTAATGTATTACGATTTTTAATTTTTTTTAATATTAATGGCAACCAAAAAAAAAGTAATAAGATTGCCTTCAGTGGTAAGAATTGAATGTAATGTGCTCGATTGGCGTTGAATGAATTTTGTGGCATGTGTAAAAAAGTTTTGGAATGTTCCTGCACGGCATGTTTGAAATGTCTTTAAATAAATTTTGCACATTTTAATATTGCATGGCATCCCTTTTAATGCTTTGACAACAGTTTTTCATTAGATTAATGGTAAAACTTGTTATAAACTTATAATATATCTTAGCACAACTCTATGCATATTTTTTTTAATATGAGTGAAAGTGCTAGTTAATATACTGCTAAATATACTATGTTCTTAATAATAATACAATTGAAATATTTTTTATAACAAATAAATAAGACTCGAATTTAAAAAGTGTTAACGTTTAAACTTAGCGAGTTTTAGACTAACAAAAGCAACTATTGTTCTTAATAATATTTAAAAAATAGTACGTTCTCGTGCCTTCGTAACTCAATGGGGATAGGCAGAGATAGCTGTACATACGCTCACTCACCTCATTTATCGTAAGGTACTTCAAATAAAACTTGATACGAAATTTAACCTTTCGCGTAAAATACGGACTAAATACATGGTTTTGATACAAGGTACATTTGCGCCTCCGGTCTCCAATTATTAGTCAGACATTCTTTTCCACCATTGTTTTAATAAAAACTGTACACAATAAAAAACAAGTTTATAAATATTAGAATACCATAAATACACATTGTGCGTCAATAAAATAAAATTTTGTCTATTTCTCAGGGTTTTGAGGACAGGGACATGAGTTCATTTTCCTTATAATATAAGTTCTTTTTATATGAAAATAACATATTTGTAATGCATATTACACAAAATAACTGGCCAAGTGCGAGTCGGACTCGCGCACGAAGGGTTCTGGAATATTATCTATAAAAATCACATTTGTTGTATGTTGGGGCCCTTTTATTTTTTTTGTTATAGCGGCATCGAAATACATCATCTGTGAAAATTTCTTCTGTCTAACTATCACGGTTCATGAGATAGAGCCTGGTGACAGACGGATGGACAGATAAACAGACAGACGGACAGCAAAGTGTAATAGGGTCCCGTTTTACCCAAAAAAATGTCTTTCCTTGCATCTCGTCTACAGACACTTATGTGCGCTCTATATTTTTGAAATGCTCCCGAAGTTTTCACTTCACGTTCAAAGTAATAATGTGTAATAGGAGAACGGGACGCGGCGTCTTTTGTTCCCAGACGTCGAACTCGAACACGATTCTCGCTTTTAGTCACCTTGGGACCCGTACAGGTTTTGCAGTACTGCTTATAACTTTGAAATACCAGGACATTATAAATAGAATTTCATTATTAGATGACGTTGACGCAGATTTAGTGCTTTTTCCATCCCAAAAGTGCTCATCGCGCCTAAAAGTTCTCATTCAAGAACGTTCGTTGATTTTTCGATAATATTTAAATGATAAAGATAGCTTGGTTTCCTTGTAATAATTATTTAATACCTTTTTATAGATTTTTGCTTAAGATATAATTATCAAAGCTAATAAGGCAATGAAAATCTAAGATCCCTACGAATATTATAAATGTGAATGTTTGTTTGTTACGCTTTCACGCGAAAACTACTCAACCGAAAATCATAAAACTTTGTACACATATTCTTGGAGGTATAGAAGTAACATAAGATACTTTTTATGAATTTTTTTTTACAAAAAATACAAAAAATGTTTGTCAAAAAATCTAAAAATCTAGCTACTTCAACGCTATAATATTATAAATGCGAATTTTTATATGTGTGGATGTATGGATGCTTGTTACTCTTTCACTCAAAAACGGCTGAACGGATCTGGATGAAATTTGGTACAGGGATAGATTATAATCTGGAATAGCACGTAGGGATATATTTTATCCTGGATAAATGTACGGTTTTACGTGTGCATCTACATATATAAAAAGACGATGTTCCGTATAGATTCCGAAACGGCTACCCGGGCGAAGCCGGATCACTAGTATTAAATATAGCTTTCCTCAGCTGTGTCAACTAACTTTAAACATTTATCTTTCCCTTATAAAAAATATTGCAAAATTTATTGCAGTTATCCAAACACTTTTAGTTGTGAAGCGAACCTGACTGATTAAAAATAAATTATATGCGACCTAAATCCAAACCGATCTTCGTCTTCGTAATCAAATCGATACTTTTTAACACGCTTATTAATACGCTTTTATTAGCTTGTTGTGTATGTTTGTTTGTATGTAACGGAACCCTTAAGCGTTATTTTGAAACCCTTTAAAACGTCGGATTATTTTGATACGCATATTTATCAAGGAACGATGAAAATGCAATAATTTAAATATTTTGTCCCATTATTCTTACCGGTACCGCCATCTAGGTGTTAAAATTTTAATAACAACGAACCAACAAATTTAAAATTTATTTAACAACAACAATACCATGTGTAATGGAACTTTGGAAGCATGTTTTGTTTTTAATTTTAAAAACTATTTAAAACTGACTAAAATAAAAAGTGTGGATTTTTTATTATTGCAACCAATGAGTCGTGCAACTCAGTAGAAAAGTTTGAATTATTTCAATGGAAAAACTCTACTCGAACTTTTAGTATAACGACTTAAATAGTTCATATTATTTTCGACTACAAAGCATATTAGGTTTGTCTAAACGCTGATTGCCTAGATTTTGCGAGCGCTGCCCTTTCTTCTCACATTATTTATGTCTCGTAGTTAACTGGACTTAGAACGTATTCATCATAAATGAAAACACGACTATTATATCTTTATATCTAAACCTATCTGTAGAAAAATATCATTATTTAACTTTAAATACAGCCTTAGTATTTTAGAATGGTTTTTTTTATGGAAACGTATTAAAAAGATAATACAGCACATTTCGAAATACAAACGACGACTTAAGCAGTATCATTTATTTTATTGTACAGAAAATAAAAATATAGACATTGTTATCGTATTCGCGTGTAATTTTTGAAGAGTACTCCATACAGTCAGCTACGCAGTGCAGTATACGTTAGTGAAGTTAAGTTGTGCTTATATTTTTTGGTCTGTAAACTGCGAGGCATTGGATTCAAATGGTTTCAGAGTTTGTTGGAGTGAATACAACCAGAACAGACTCAAGAGAAGACATATTATTGGACCCATCAACATCCGTGACATTAATAGAGGCTGCGGCGGTAAATGCAAACCACGAAGGGAATGCCAATACTGCAAATCGGTATTAAGATTACTATCCATGTCGACTCTACTCATTCATGTAACAACTTCTGTTGTTGTTTTTTACTTTACACTTTACATTGTACTGTTACTAGTTTTACATCATATACGAATCCAACCACGGTAGACTTTTCTCGGGGGTTGGTTTTTGGGAGAAGGGGAGGTGAGATTGAAATACCTCCGTATTCCCGCTTTTTCCAACACCAATCAAATTGAAGGAAAATACACTGTTCCTGAGAAAATTAAATATAAAATTTTGGAAAAAATCGCCTTTATTTTGAAAGATTGAGAGTTGCTTTTGGTACTCGCCAGCCTCTTCTGCGACCCGCTCGCTTGGCTCGCTCGGCTAGCACGTGTGGTCTATGTTCCAACTAACAAGTAACTAACCTAACCTAATGTGAGCGAGTCGGCTTCGCATAGCAAAAACGGAAAAGAAAGTTAGAAAAATCGCAACTTAAAATTCCCGCCCCCGAACACAAACACTTGTAACAAAACTTAAATACTTATTATAACAATATACAGTAAAAGTTTTTGCTAAGTGACAAAAAGAAATGGAATAAGCATCTGCATTAGGGTCTGAAATATTGATGGGATATGATCACTTAAAGTGACATTTATTCTCACATGGCCGCGCGAATTGCCAAATTTACTTCGGCAAAGTGAACATGATGCGAAACTTTATTGACGGTGAATCCCCTTCGTGGATTAGGAAAAAGGAAACTATAGCGTAGCGTGTGTGTTACACAAAAATACGAGCAAAACTAAATCCTTTAGTTGATTTTTAAATATTATTAATGTAGTTTTGAAAGTATAATGCCCATCGGCAAGTTATAAGGGTTCAAAATTATTTGGTTTTTACGATACGATTTCAGTGTTAGCCCCAGAATTAACTCGGCAGCTCACTTGTGATTTATCAATGTGCATATTATGTAACATATAAACTAAGTCGTGATCAAATAACAGATGTGTGTATACATTTCTCACGCAGTATCTTAAACCATAAGATTTTTTTGTAATTCCTAATATAACCAATAATTATTCCTAATAAAAACCAATTGAGTACACAAATAATTGTTCGATTTCGTGGAGTTGAACAAATACCTAGACAGATTTGTTACCTTTATCGCTGGAAATTTACAATGGCGCAGGTTTCTTAAAACAGCCTTCGGACAATATATGACTAGAATATCTGACGAGAAAGTAACACAAAAGATAATTTCTACTTGTTAACTTTACTCCGCCGTGAGAGGTCGTTACTATAGCAATTAAAATGTTGTCTCCTTGGTGTGTGAGTTGGTTCGGAGAAGTCGTTCCTAATAAATAGAATCAAAATCTATTTTATGCTACCCATTCTATTCTATGCATATAAATCTAAATGCTTCTTCGAATTTTTCATCTTTTCCAATTCAGCATTTTGATACAGACATAAATGCAGTAATAAATAAAGAAGTCCAAGTGCGAGTTGGACTTCCGCACGAATGGTACGGAAACCTACCATTATCTATAAAACGGCAAAAACATCATGTCTGTTGTATGGGAGCCCTCAAATATTTATTTTGTTCTATTTTTAGTACTTGCTGTTATAAGTTATGTGTGAAAAGTTCAACTGTCTATCTATCACGGTGCATGAGATACAGCCTGGTGATAGACGGACAGACAGACAGACGCACGGACGGAGGAGTTTCAGTAATAGGGTCCCGTTTTACCCTTTAGGTACGGGAACCCTTTAATTCTTCGTTTATAAAAACTGTTTGTTCTCAACGGCGGCCAAGTAAGTTTATATAAATAGTTAGTATTTATACTAGTTATTATAAGACATCAAAACTAATCTTTCCCCCATATTAAAACTCATTATTTGACGTTCTATGACTGTTATATAGGTATTTTTGCGTAAATATTTTATGCTAGCGACCTCATTCAGCTTTCTAATCTTATTCTTTGCCGTAATGCCGGACCAGCTCGAGCCGGCTTGTTACACAATTATTCTTATATTTCAGATAATTAACAAATAACTAATGAACGACATCATGACTACTCCGTTCTCGCTAAATTATTCACCTATTGGTGACTACACTTATGGTGTTTTTTATTGCTTCAGACGGACAGATAGACGCGGTAACTTTATTAACACGTTTATATTAGCTTGGCATGGATCTACGTATCTATGTAACGGATCCTAACGATGTAATTTTCATGAAGTTAAAAAGATTCGATCGACTTGAAGTCCTATAACAATAACTTTTTAAATTCTGTTTAAAAAACATTTTTAAATTGAGAATAACGAAATAATAGTAAAAAATGAAATAACAATACGCACATTACGTAACGGGAACTTTGCGCGTTTTGCTTGCTTTTTTTAAAGCAATAATGGTTATGGCATTTATTTCCTTTACAAGCGCTCTGCTTTTGATGAATTAATGAAAATCACTCAATATTTTAGTACAAATGTAGTCAAACGGTATACATTTCCAACGACAAAACATTTAAAATTTAACGAATCACACGACTATATCTAGGGGAATTTTATTGAACTTATATTATAGATGTCATATTTTGGGTTTTGTTATATCGATAACGTTACGCTAATGACACAGAGAAGTAGGTATTTTTAACATCACGTTATTGAAAACCATGCAAATCAACAAATAACGACACGTACATATATGCCTTGACATGAATGTTTGTCAATAAATAGGCATGAAGCACATATGAATGTAATCATAAAGTAGTTATCTTTTAACAAAGAAAACCCACGAGTTTTAATCCAATATTAATATATGTTGAGATACTAAACAGTATAAATTTACCCGAGTAGTCTTATGTCTCTATTGTCAAAGTGGTTAACTGAATAACCCTATTCGGAAGAACAAAACTTGCCAGGCTATTTTTTGCTTTTACTTTAGAAAAGACACATTTTTTGTCAACAGTACCTACATTCATTTAAAGGATTAAGTTTTAATGCGAAGTAATGGAGTGCGCAGTCCGCTCTCTGATTTCGTCGTACTAATTGCAATAAGGATTGGTACACATTGCAGCCAAGAAAAAATCAGCTCTATTTTCTACTAGCTGGTGCGAGCTACAGTGCACGCATGCGTATCTAATTTTTAAGGGTAAAACTTGTTGTAGGATGATACCGCGTAGCCGTTAACATGTGCCAAAAAGTTATCATCGTCAAAACATGAAACATTACAATGGAACAGATTTATTTTTGGGAGAAAATGTAGCCTCAGGCCTTCTCCAAGGTCTGGTCAATGACCTGATGATCTTTAAAGTACCTCTTCAGCGGGTTCTGCCCAATGGATACGGGTTGTAGTCCCCGAGACCACACCACTCGCCGTCCCTTCTATTCGCTTAAGCATCTCTACCTACTCCTATAGTCACCAAACCGCATGCCTAGCGTAGCGACTTCAGGGCGAAATGATAGGACCAAGCCATTAAGTAAATTCAAAATATTCACCTATCCATCTTACATGAAGGTACCAAAATTTTAAAGTAGTAATCTTTAATAGAACCATGATTTCATTCGCCAATTTTTGACTCCCTGGTACTTCTACACTTAGGGTAGAAACAAAATAGTTTAATTCGTTGGCTCCTAGTTAGCTGTAAAAATTAGTAGAACTCTAAATAGCCTTCTTGTAAGCAAAGTATTTTTTACGTTAGAAAATGTGGACACATATCTACTGAGGCAACGACGGACTATTTATTTATTTAATTAATAAATAAATAAAACTAAGTAAATTGTTGATTGTATTCTACAAGAACGCATTATAAAAATATAATACATTCTATTATTAGAACTATCGTGAGACATTATTAATAAACTTCTTATAAAACGGCTTTACTCATGTTCGCGTTTTTCCTCGGTGTTTTGAAACCACAAGTTTCGGACATTTCGGAGGTCCTTCTTCAGGGTGAGTGGTATTTAAAAAAAAGAATTAAAAAGTTTACATTCTATTAAAATAAAAATAACATATTAGTTACACGAGTCGACATTTCCAAATATATTATACAAGCATCTCAGTTGCTGGAAATTTTTGTAACTTTATTTCGCGTATAACTTGGTATTATAAAAGTTGTTATTGGTTGCCATTGTATTTGTCATCTTAAGTAAAAACCTATATTTTATTTTCCGTTTCCTCAGGAAGTTTGTCGTGGCATTTTCTGTACCCCTGAAAAATTTTAAGGTTTGGTCGGAGAGTCAAGGATTAAAAGCGTAACAAATAAACAAACCCACTTACGTATTTATAATATTATTTAGGTATACAAACATTTGTAAATGCTACTTTAATTTAATCATTAAAACTTTACTAGACTGTTATTGCAGAAGACCGCGCCTATTTAAGTATTTTGCCATTAAAATTGTGATTTGTTTTAAATGACGTCGTAAATATCATTGGCAAAAATACTGAACTAACGATATCGTCGTCAATTGGCTTGGGGCCTTTGAAACATAAGTCTTTTTTACTAGATGTCTATAAAACAATTTTATGAATACATAAAATCACTTACAAAGCAAACTACCAGAAAGTATATTTTATTATATTGTCTCTAGACATAATTTCATTGTTTTCCAATCGTATCAGTTGCGATGTGGTTTCGAAACCATAAGAACTGTATAATTGGATCACACGCGTTCGACGGTCAGCAACAACGAGTGACGTCCGCAGTCAATATAGTGTCGTGCTGACCTTACCTACCTTCACATAGATATAAGACAATGAGGTTTTTTGTGGGGGAATAAGGCAAGGAAGCAATTTCATATAAGGACTTTATTGACCACAAATATCCGATAATACTAGAACTACCGGTAGCTCTTCTTTTTTCAAATAAAAGATATTTTAAATTCAGCTGACCCATTCTAAGCCTTCGTATTTCTAAGCTATCAAACGGTAATCCATAGACAGATTGAACAGCCACGGGCTTGCTACACAGCCGTATCCTACAACTTTATTGATGCTAAACCAGTCTGAGTTACTCTTTATAAAGAGACTTTAACACTTGTGTTATACACTATACTTTTAACATTGGAAGAGCCCGCAGCAAATCTGTTGTCTGTCTGTCTGTGTAATGTCCTGGCCCTACCGATTAAATGCCACTAGCTCACAGAGCACAGCCGTCAGAATTACCTGAACTAACTCACCTATTTCGCTCCCCCTAGTCTTTTTGCCGTCAACGTGTTGGTAATAGAAGTTTATCTATACGAAGCCTCAACAACCAAATCAAAATAAATAGAAAATTCAATTCATTCAATTCCTTCGGGTTAGAAAAGCTGAACTTAGATTTTATAAGCTTTCAAAGAAATCCTACAAATATTTGATTTGAAATATGAGAGCTGGTAACTCGTTATTTGACTACAAAAATAACTATTTCGTAACAATTTTAAGGTTTATTTCGCTTATATAGTCGTATTTCGATACACAACACGCCATTAGGGGCACGTGGGCTTTGTCGTGTGTCATAAGTCTTGCTCCGAAAGATAGGGGAACCGTCTTTAACACTTGTGTTGTCAATATAATGACGTATCATTTGTCATTTCATGGGTTAACGACATAGATGTGTTTACATAGATAGGCTGGTACAAACATTATAGTATGTAGTAGCTTACTTAATAAGAATGCGAATTTACTTACGACAAACAAGCAACATAGTCCTACTATAAGATATTTAGGCGTATGAGTTTGTGAGGGTTGAGGTGCATATGGTTGTTGAACCTTATCTTAAAATAATTTTATAAAATAAATATAAGAAGTAAACCCTTATGCTGCTTAATAAACTACTCTTTTTTAAACTACCTAACCTAATCTATTTATACATAAAATATATAACTTGTTTTTCCATTAAAAAAAACGTAAAATGACTATAGCCTATCAGGATACCACAGGTTATAAATAAAAAAAAATATTATTTTAAGCATACCATGTAATTTTAAAAATTCCGGGCATAGATTAATCCTACGCGTAGGGAGGGGTTTGATAATTGTTCGTGAACTGTTCGTTAGCTTACTATGGCTGTTTATCTTTGACGAGGTCTCTTATTTTTTTAACTGTTACAAACTACTTCTTTTCGTGATGATATTAAACAGTATAATGTGTTTTAGTAAAGTTAAAAAGCGCTTTATAAATACTTTTATAAAGCGCTTATTTACTTTATATATTTAACATTTAACGTAGTTCGAACAATTCATTCAATTTTATTTATAAGGCTAATTTGGATTGAATTTATCCATTATATCCTACCGTTGCAGATGCGTAGCTGTCATCCATTGATATTCAGCCATGTGTACATAGGCTATATTCCAATAAATGATCCTATATACAGCCAAGGAGCGTAAATTTACAATTGATTTAGAATCAAGCGCTTTTGTAAGCCGTTCGTTGATCAGCGTATCTAATTGAATACACAGAATTTATTAATTCTTCAAATAAAAACTCCTGAAGACATTTCAGTCATATTTGTTGAGGGGCAGGCGCTCCGTTTTTGAGATCGAGCGATGTATTTAATTTCAATAAGACTACCAATTGCTTGGCAGCATAAGTACAAAAACATTTAAACTTTCTCATCTCGCCGTTGTTTAACATTTATAGTAATTATTAAAAATACATCCAATTGTATCTGATTTCTACCACTATTTTTCAAAAATCCACCCCCGGATTGATTAAACTAATAAACATTTTATTTTGGCTTAAGGTCGAACTCTAAATTGTAGTTAAGACAAGGGTCTTAAGGAATAAGGATTCCTTATTGATTTTTCTCATAATAATTAAATTGTTCGTACATATCGATCGAGAATAGAAAATATATATAAAAGTAGACGATGTTAAGAACTGTCCGTCGTACGACCTCACGTCGAGTGGGCCAAACGTGACTGTAGCCATCTACCCAACCCCTTCCGCAAAAACTTCGACTCCCACTCGACACTGCGAATCAAACAAGGCTATTTATATCCACCACTCTTAATTCTATCCACTGATATTCTTATATTCTTTTGAAATGCACAATTTTACAAGATCTCACAAGAATATATAGCCGTGAAATAAGTAAATGTTTATTGTACACTTTTTACATATAGCTGGTACATTATGGCGTTGGCTCATTTACTAGTATTAACGGAGCCGATGACTTCCCTTACAACTTCAAATTCTATGTGAAGCATACATCTGGTCCTAATCCATACTGATAAATAAAATTGAAGTGTCTGAATGTAATATCAAAATAAAATGTCCATACGCAATACACATGATGTAAATGGTACGGTACTAATAACAAAAATACAATTATTAAATTTTTTGTCTGTCTGTCTGTCTGGTTATTCCGGATAATCTCCGAAACGACTAAAACGACTTGAATGGGACTTTTACTGGGAGATAGGTAATATTACAAGAATTCAAATGGGCTAATTTAAGGCTGAGTTTGCCGGGTCAGCTAGTTTAATATATAAAAGAAGAAACTAACCGACTGATCAACGCACAGCACAAATTACTGAGCCTCGAGACTTGAAATGTTGCACAGCGACTTCTATTATTGCGTAAGCGAGTAGTACTAAGAAAGGATTTTTCTAAATCCATTCCTTTAAAGGTCTGGTTTAAAGGTCTGGGGTGAAAGTTTGTATGAAGAAACAATTTCAATCCAATGTAAGTTGACCACAATTTTTATGATGATTAAATAGGGTGCAGCTTAGGCTGGACAAATGTCGCTCAAATTAAATTGCACGGCAGGTGAAACCGCGAAGCTCAGCTTGTGTTATACACAAGCTGAGCACAATCAAAAATATTACATAAGTTATGAAGACGAGAGTAATGGAATAAAAGGATGATGATTTATTATGGTATTCACTGAACATGATTCAATCGTACTTTGATGTCCATCGAAAGTAATGCGTTCGAAAAACCCAATCGAACAAATCAAAGTGGTCGTGGTAATTCATTCTAATTATGGGTGCAGAGGGCGCTGCGGGATTATCTTTTGAAATATAAACGTTTGAATAATTTTGAATAATATTTTTTCTTCCTATCACTACCATTTCTTTCGTTAATCGTATAATTTTATCTGAAATTAAATGACAAAGCTAAATAAATAATAACATCGTTTCATGTTACAATTTATTTGGTACTCAAGATTTCTAAACATGTGATAGCCCAAGAAATCAATAAACAAACTCGCTTAGAATTCAATATACATACTGTAATATATTTACGATTTAATGTTGTAATAAACAAATTTATGTTCCAAAAGTGAGTGGCAGTGTCGGCATGGGACGCACGAAGAGGTCTTATATCCTTCAGATTAGTGGCTTACTAAAAAAGAGCGATATAGGGAGTATACGTAACCGACGAATATGTATGCCTAGATGTATGAATGTATAAAAAGCGAGAGAGGTGTGCCAGGATTGCGCCAAATGGAAATCCAAGGTCTCTGCCTACCCCTCTGGGTACGGGCGTGAACGCATATTATTATGTTTTAATATCATTTGAACAACGTTTTCAATACAAACATTTAAAATATTGTACTCAAAAAATTTAAATAAAACAGAATATGAAAAATTACTCTGATGGAAACTACGAAGAAAGGATTCCTTTAATAGTGATACAGCAGGTAAGCCAATCGAGAAACGTGTTCATTTTGTTGACGAACAAGCTGCATTAAAGATTTATCGTTTAAAAAGTTCATACAATTAAACTTACGATTTTAAAATATATGATTAAAATGTATTCACATAGATATATTTGATTATAGATACACTTTTATTATACATATATACACTTTTATTATACATAGATACACTTTTATTACACATATATACTCTCGATTTGACTCAATGAAATTAAATGGTATTTATATAATTTAGTAAATGAGTTATTAGCAATGTTATACTGCATATATATGCATGAAAAAGTTCTATGGCAAATTATACTAAAATAGTACATGTCTCCTTATCAACACGCTTTTATTAGCTTGGTGTGTATGTATGTGCGTTTGTTTGGATATCAGAATCTTTGATCGTGATTTTGAACCCGTTTAAATCGTCGCATTAACTTAAAAAAATTGACACTTATCAGGGATCGATGACAATGCAATAATTTAAATAGTTTATCCCATTATCGTTACTAGGATCTTCAGGATTTGCGATATTTTTAAAGATTGAGAACAACCCCATCTAGCTGCAAGCTTAAATCACAATATATACTTTACTTAGTCATACTTTTCTAGTTTTAAAATTATTATTTTTTCTCTTATACATTCAATTTATCAATAATAAAATTGTTAATATTTGTTGATGTTACACTGAAAGAATATATAATTTTAACTGATCACCGATAACTTATGTTCCCTCGTCGCTGTCAACTAAACCACTAACGAGCTCGGAACCGGATCGAAACAAATATAATATTTATCGCAAACAAGTTCCGAGTACATTTTGGTTTTCAACGAATAATTTATATTATTTCAAAATGTTGCCAACTCTCTAGTTGTTTAACTTAAAAATTACCAAGTTCTATAAAAATGAAGTAAATTTATCTAAAACAAACAAGGACTAACAACAAACAACTCCGAAGTATCCACCTATCAATTTCAAGAGTAAACCCGTGAAGAATTTGTCGAGGAGCATGAAGCGGCAAAGGTTTCGGGCCAACAAAAACTTACCTCTATTCTATGTTTGAATGATCTCTACGACATTCCCTTCTGGCCCCAAGGCGGCTCTATTTATCTCTGCTACTAACCCATACTACACGTGTATAAAAGCAATTAAGCATCTCAAGATTTAAATTGATATAGTTGAATTACATTGCCAAATGGGCTTCCTCCACCAGGGAAAATACAAATATCTCACGGGTGTGAGTCTACATTTTGTTGCTACCGGTCCTTTTTTGTTTTGACTCCCCAGGGTAATTTGTAAAAATATCGGGTCCTCTGTAGTAAAAACAGGATTATGCGCGATTTTACCAACTACCTTCGGTGGATACCATCTGGTGCAAGAGGAGGGGTTCCGGGTTCTCCAACGAAATGTACCGATGCAGAGATCCGTTCCCACCCATCCGTTGCTTCTCTCATTTTTGGGCGACAAATCATCCTTAAAACTTCTGTATGTACCGGATTGTGGATATTGTGTGTCAGATTGTTAATGTTGTGTGTGTCGGATTGCAGATGTTGTATGTGTCGCACATAAAATCTAGTGAGGTAGCACTTCAATGTACTATTAAAAACGTCATCTTATGTTTCAACTATCATTATCTGACGTAACCACTATATCGCATTATATATAGTGTTCTTGCTTAGGAATTTGAGCTTAAAGTTTATATTTTTAGATATATTTTAGTAAAGTAAAAGTATTTACGTGGAAAGATGTACCTTATATGCGTCCTTTTTCTTGTTCCTTTGTTAAAAGAAAAAACATTTTATTGGTCTTGGTAAAACATTTTCCGAAAAAAGATTTGTCGTAAGTTTGTTTTAATTTAGAAATCATTTCTTTTCCCCAGGCCGAAGAGGGCACGAATCGAACTTCAGAAGGCGAAGATAACGAGATCAGTGAAACACAAGCCTGTTCCTCGAGAGCACTCTCGGCGGCCACATCCAGGGAAGAAGATGACGACTCCAGTAAAGATGCGAGTAGCGAAAGCAAAAGTCCCGGACAACGGTAAGCATACAGTTTACTTAGACGAAGATTAACACAATCTTACCAGGTTCTTAACATTTTTAAATATTTACCCACGCATAATAAGAGAGTGGTGTGGCAGAGACCGCAACGGCATCGAATGGGCCGGTTCAACGTTTTTTTATTGAATTATAACGTAACTAAAACTTGGGACTATTAAGAGCTAGGGGAAAAATGTTACATAAATAAATAGTAGATCTTTGCAGATGTCTAAAGGTACTTATTTCGGTTAGTAAATAACATGGTTAATAATGTTATATAATTTAATGGAATAAAAGTAGCTATCGACCATAACTTCGTTTTTATATTATTGTGTAAATGGCATTAATTTCACAGTGGTAATGAGGTGAAACATAAAATATATTATTAAAGATAGTAAGGATTGATGGTTTATATGAATCAAGTTCTTCAAAGTAGACATGATGAGAAACTAATATTACTATAGGAAATCATTATAATTAATTATAGCTTGAAACTAAAAAATAGTCAAAGATCTAAGTTAAGCAAATTAACATAAGGTTTAACACCGACAACTAGGTCTGCATCTTAAATTAATTTAATATTGTTCTATTTCACTTCCGGTCAGGGGTTGAGGAAAGTTATGATGAATGAAACGTCATCGTTCCTCAACGGGTGGGCGAGTTTTGATGCTTATTATATTTAATTGAAGAGCCATACTCTCTACTAAATAATAATATGCGCTTACGCCCGTAACCCGGAGGGGTAGGCTGAGATCATGGATTTCCATTAGTCGCAATCCTGGCAAATCACCCTCGTTTCTTCTACATTCATATCTACGCATACATAGTCGTCGGTTATGGGTTCTTAGTTATATCGCTATTTTTAGTAAGTCATTAATCCGCATAAGTCGATATAATTTCTTCTAGGGTATCCCATGCCGATACTACCACTCACTTATTGTTTATCTATTATTACTTAATAATATTATAAATACTATATCTAGTTCCTTACACAAACATAAATATATTATGTAACGTATTCATATTAATATTATAAGTAGAAGTATATCCATGAAGTTGACATTGACACGTCCAGTAATTACACTTCTGTGGCTTCACAACATTCACAGTCAAGCGTTTAGAAATAACGTCAGTGATTTAGCGTATATAAAGCTATATGTAACTATATTTAATTTAAACGTACTAAATAAATTGATGTAAGTCGGTGATGACGAGTTACAGACTAGCTGTGGAATTAATTTTGAGTATATGTTTTAAAAAAAGTTTACAATTCAACTTTGAACCTAATATTTGTTTTCTAAAAATACTTTCTAAATTAAGTAATTTTGAATCTTTACTTTTTTACTACAAGTTATTTAACAAATAACTCAACAAATCAATCGAGTCTTAACCTAGCCTCAACATTATTCCAACAAAGACTTATGCTAGGCGAGAATTTGAAGTATTCAGAAATAAATTAATAATCAGCAAAAATAAACATTTGTGTGTATTGCTTAGTAATAAAATTAAAAATGTAGTACAAGAAAAGTAAATGAAGAAAATTCGTCGAAACTGTCCTCAATTCAAATAAGCGTATTGGTAACACATGTTGAACACGCGTTACAAAGATGCCAAAACGAACCAAATATCGTCTAACGCGGCTACAGAAGATTTTCTCTTTAAAAATAAGAGGTTGATAATGTGTCTAGCATCTGAAATGAAATTTGATCTAACATTGACAGCCAGCTAGGTCATTTGTTCAGTTTATCGGCCTTTCAGGAACCGTGCATTAATAAAACACATACATATTACGTTGCTAATCTAAATTAAAATCATATTAGTATTGCATTATGACATTATTTGCCTAATATTATGACGTAATATTAGGCAAAGAAGCATTAAGATTATTTATTTCCTTCCTTCTATTTAATTCAATTAATACAAAACAATTATATAAACTAGACTATATTAAATATTCTCCTCAATTTCAGTAGTTTCTCAACAAAAACTTCTCAACAAAACACATCATTTGATAAACTCCGCGGGCGTTTGGTCTTCCAAGTGTATCGATCGTTTTATTCTTGGATTGTAGGACACTTCGTGGCATTGAAGTCATCCAGACATAAAGGTCGTCAATATAAATTATTCGTACGCCCTCGATGTCTTGCATATATCATTAATTTGCACTGTCCGCGTACGGACTTAAATAAACATTCAAATTGAAAAGAACTAGCAGTAGCAAAATTACAAGAAAACAATATCTATCCTGATGAACGATCTATCATTGATCGTCAGAGCAGCAATTGTATTAATTATTTGTCTCGAGCCGGGAAACAACAATACTTCACAAAGCAGCGCCATGTACAATAAGCATTTACTACAATATGTATTTCATTGAGGTATCCAATGACTTTTCGACGTTCGATCGACGATTTGGGTTAGCAATAGAACTGCACATCTGATGGCCTATGCAAATCATTATATATGGCATCGGCCCCTTAGCAAATAACGCGTTTGCTTCACTTTTTGGAAAATACAAATAAAATAGATTAAGTAAATAAAATCATATTCCCACAAAGACACAAATACACGATTAGTCTCAATGGAGTAGGGAAATATCACGAACACTTGATTAAGGTGACCCATAGTCGAGGAAAGGAAAGGGGTTCCTTTCCTGAGAGACAAGATATAAGGAGCAATCAATCACGAAATTAATAACTGTGCATCTTTATCTTAGAACAAATAGATTTTTCCCCTTTCTTCCATACAATTCAAGCAACCCCTCGGTAGCTTTTCTTATGGTATCGTTTAGTAGCCGTGATCAAAAATGTAGCGTCGTTCATTCCTTTGCCTCCTTTTGGAGATTAAAAAAAAATGTCAAGCAAATTACTGATATTCATATCGCTCAATCAGTAGAGGTGTTTCAGGTGGTGATATTTTAGTTACAAAGAATACTTAACTGATAAAGGTGTGTATACTGACGGAAGTTTATGCACTTTAAAAACTATACACGTGTTGTACATAGAACACAATATTACCCATCACCACATTCGCACATACATGATTTTCACCAGTAACTTAGATCATTTGGTTAGGATGAAAGAGCATGCCCAGGTGAACTAATTCTTATTTAAAATTACTTTTCAGTCAAACAATTCTGATTATTTTTTGCTTCGAGACAATCACGACGTTCATTTCTATTAATTAGTAGTACTAGTAATAAGTACACTAACAATTCAACTGGTGTCATCTTTATCATTAAAGTACCGGCGTCCACTGCTGAATATAGAACTCTCAAGGATCGCCATACAGGATGGTGATGGGTGATCACTTGCCATGGGCTATAAGTTGCATGTTTTCCATCCAAGCAACGTATCCTGCCCATGAACAATTTAGTGATACGATGGCAATGTAATTGTAATCAGAATTCGAAAGCTATCGCTTACACACTCTGAGACATAATATACGTACATGCGGTTATTGTGATAACTTCACTTGTATACGGCGATTCGCAAACACGATCTTTGTTCTTCGTATCTACTGCTTAGTAAGACTATTGATAGCTTGCTCATACAACTAAACCTGCACTTACAAGCAGATAGCATTCTACCATTCCAAATTATTTCAATATTAGAGGTGTTAAATAACAAACTTAAATTAACAATGGTTAACATATACACAATATGAACAAATAAAATAATATCTTTGTACCTTTTTTTAACAAAGCAATTTAATTTCACCAGATTAAATAATAAGATGCAATGTTTTATTATTACAAAACACACGATTTAGGTCCACTCATAACTTCACTAAATTATATGTTTTTAATAGAGTTGTTACCAGCGACAATATGATACGAAATCGTTTTTAGTATAATAAAGATATTATATTTGAATAGTTCTCTATTCTCACTAAATTTGCAAACGGACAATATCTTATCTAGCGAAGCTGTCTGCTCCAAGCAATCAAGAACCCTCAGGCTTTTACTTAGTAAATTTCAAATGATGTCTTATAAGAGAAATGTCAGTTACGTTATTAGATTATATACCCTTTAAGGCAACCTTTCTGTCCATTTTGCATGGTGTTCATAACACGTAGCGAGAACGTTTCTAACTAAATCGATAGATACTATAAGAAGTGACGTTTTAGTTTTATTATTATAATCAGGAACGTAATTAAGCCAACATTTTCCAAATCCAAATAGGTTGATGAGCAAGTTGTCATCATTCACACCTAACGCTCGACCAGACGATATGTAAGTGGCTTAACATTGGCACGCATTGCTTCGGACAAGCTTAGCTGCGACCCTGCCGATGAGTGACCCTGAAAGACGATATGCTAATAAATATATGCAAAAATCACTGCTTAATATGGTTACCGCATTCACACAAGATTTACTTAGAGCAATTTGTTGGATTCTGACATGCAAACCATATCAAAACAATTAGTAAAAATAATACAGAATCTGAATCTGTAATAGTTGATAATTTAGCTGCAAATATATATTTAATTGTAATATTTAGTTTCCCGTAATTCTGCACAGCTGAAGGAATGGACATTACTAAAATGCCTAAAACGAACACAATGCACCGTCCGCGAACGAATTTAGTGAACACAATAAAGCATGTTTTTTATTTTTGTGAAGTGTAATAAATTAACATTGGGAGTTTGAAGAATGAAACTTTGCTCAATAAAATAACTACAGAAAAACTGGAATAGTAAAAATACAAATTCTTAAATTTTAATGAATTCGCATGTTTTCGCAATTTGTTAGACAAATTGATACAAAATGCGTAACAACTAAACTTTCATTTGATGGGTTTTTTACATTTCTTTGCTCATTTTTAACATTTTAGCCATTCTATCCGTTTCTTTTTCTTAAAAATAATATAACTCTCTAAATTGAATCTCATGTTTGTACATTTTTTTTTATTTATTTAGCAAAGTGTAGTTTTAACCTCACAAAACCCCAGTTGACACCTGTACACTGTACACTTCATGCTTCGAGTAACATCGTACATCACTTTATAGGCGACCTATCATTGCATCGAGCTCGTCAAGCTCACGCAAGTCCGTCCAGGACCCTGAGAGGCCCGGATCAGACTCAGACAAACGAGGCCATAAATGGAGACACGTCCAAGCTGTTATGGCATACTACCAGGCACTCAGGAAAATAAAAAGGTTCGATCAACCCGAGACAACGGTAAAGCCGCATCGTTGTCGAATGTTGTTTGATAATTTATACGTGTATATTGTATGTTTGTGATTTCCCACTAATGTGCTATTCGTATCCTCGTCTATGTATAGGACTTCGAGAATGGTAACTGACTGTGTGTTATTTTTGTGAATATTGTGTCTGTACTAGTTTATCTTGGAGTGACCTTACTTTTCTTCTTTACTTGGAATATCGAATCTCCTATTCAATTATTTTTCAATATTTTTAATTGTTTTATTGCATTTGGACGTATTTCGATAGTTTTAAACTTAGTGTTTACTCTCCTGAATACTTTAGATTCAGTTTAGTACATTTAGTTTTTAGCTACGTGATTTTTAGAAGTCTCACCAATCTTACTCTACAATAATATACTTTTCATATACTATTTATGAATGGAATTATATTTTGTTTATATTGAATGAATAATGGGTTGGCGCATGACAAGTTAGTTTTTATTTATTTTGCACGTACAAGTGAAATTCAAGCCTCATTTAATGTGTCGGAAGTTAAGCCTGCGAAATCTACAAGATATTCTATTTTTTTTAAATCTAAAATCTTCTGTGATTTGCAAAGTAATCTGAATTCAAAATTACTCTATAATTGAAATCTACTTGTTGCTTAATTCTTTCCAAATAAATTTTAAATTGCCATTTAATTCAAATATCACTTCTTGCGCACAAATCGTATACAGTCTTCTGGGCGCATGTAAAGTTTTGCTTAAGGCCTTTTTCTCAATCAATTAACTTCAGTAAATATTTCTAAAAAAATAATGGTATTTGTTTTAATTACTTATTCTGCTGCAGAACAAAGTCTAATCAGAGATGGATGAAACTGCGAACAACTGTGCAGCTAAGCTCTGCAATACACAAGAAGCCAACTTTAAAGAGAGAAGATTCTTTCCTCAAGAGATTTTCCACTCGACAAATACCAGAGACTCAAGAAACAGTAAGTATCCATTATGACTATCAACCCTTTCCCTGTAAAGGTAGCAATAGGTAAAGTAAACGTAGTAAAGTAGGTAAAGTAAAAGTATCAGATTTCTAACATGACAAGAAATAACATATTGTCGTACCGAAACAAGGTAGGCAGAGTACGAGTTTCCATTAAACACGTTCGGGAAACTGTACTTGTGTGTACTTATCCACTATGAATACTGCCACTTCAATTGTAAAAACATCTTTATCAATTTTAGTCGTACAATCTGTTAAACTTTGCCTCGCTATTTCTAATTTGTCATTCAGAGTCACGCCCAGCACATTTGACAAGGGCTGTTAGTTTTAAAACATTATTTTTGGGAACAAAAATATTTTTATCTTTCTTACGCTCTACAGGTAGAAGACACAGGCTCGGAAGGTGCGGCTGGTGAACATAGAAGTACTCACCGACAGAGACGACGCAAAGTGCGCGTACCTCCAACTGTCGTCAATCCAGACGAGAATTTTTACTTTTACTGGCTTTGGGTTATAACGCTCTGCGTCCTCTACAACTTGTGGACACTTATCGTCAGGCAGAGCTTTCCTGAACTCCAAGTACGGTCATTTAGTTCTTTTGTTAGAGCAACTATTTAGATAGGTACAACGCAACAGTGATCTGTGCAGTGTTCCCAAAGGTAGTATAAGAGCGTGCAAGCCGTTAACAACATACAAACCGACATTTACGTAAGCCAACAGAGACTGCGCATTTTATATTCGAATATTCTTTTGACGACATCTCTCTTTATTTCCCACGACGCCTTATAGAAGGAAAAATAAGGCGAAATTCAAAAAATTAAAACACGATTTTTTTTAACAAAACACTGACAGTACAGTAAATAGCATTATTTATTGCGAAACAAGCAAGCAACAAGCAATACAGTACAACACTTGTCATTGAAATTAAAGATTAGTTGAAGTTAGTAATTAATAATATTCCTTTAATATATAGTTTAACATTTACCGTTATTATTTCAAGATCTTATACATTTGCCACGGTTGTTAAATATGATATTACCTTACAAGATTGACCATAAAATAGTCTCTAAGCTAGTCAATAATTATTCAAATAAAAGACTTATATTTTCAAAACAGATCTTGTGTCACCACTTCTGGCTCACTTGCGACGGCATCGGAGACATCGTCTTTGCTCTGGACCTCATTGTTCAGCTGCGGACCGGTTATTTGGAACAGGGGCTTATGGTATTTGACTAGTTTTAGACTTCTAACTACTAGAACCACCCGATTGAAATTCATACTTCTTTCATATAACATTACGAGTACTAATAAGGTAGCACCTGGAATTTCAACTACAAAATCTTAAATAGACTTTGCGGTAGAGCTAATCATACCAAAAAACTTTGTGCGTGCAGCAAAAGATTTAAACAGGTTGCCAGCGTCATCTTTCCTGTCATATTGTGATGTACTTCCGACAGAACAGTGAATAGGTTAATTCTATAGAACGTACGATCTTTTGGTCACATTAAATTGCAGTCAAGCACTAGTTTATTTATATTCTAGAAAAGAGGCACAATACGACTTAGGGTCCATCAAGAAGAGAGCGCAATCCTTCCTTAAACGGCAACGCACTTGCAGTTCATCTGTTGCGGATGTACATGGTCATCGGTGCATAGTTAATATTAGGCTATTCGCAACTCGTTTGCCCCGTTACTCCGTCATTATTCAAAACGGAAGCCAGTAAGACTAGTAATATATTAGAAACGCGATTACCTACATCTAGACGACCTCTAACTTTACTTTATTAAATGATAAGCCAACACAGGTTTGCGAAAGTAAATCTCAATAAGACAGACACTATCAGTCTCTTTATCCATAAAGTCAAGTGCAGCCTTAATTACTTAAAAAGTTTTTACATGTCATAAATTTATTTAAAACTTCTAGTCGCCTTAAGTCACGTGTACTGACCGGTGTACGTGCCTACTAGTTTCGAGCCCGTCGTCCTTCTTCAGGGTGAGTGGGACTGGGATTAGTTCGCGGTTGCTGCCCCTCTCTGCACTATTTATTACATGTCAACAATTCTAATCCTAGTTACTAATACTTATTTTCAATTTCACGTTTGAATTAATTGAGATTGCTCCTTTCGAATTCGGTAAACGTGAAACTTTATCGTGCTATTAATTTTCAGGTATACGACTCAAAGAAGCTCGCGAAACATTATCTCACATCCAGGTCCTTTTTGCTGGATATTGCCGCACTCACTCCGCTGGATCTACTTCAATTGAAAATCGGAACGAATCCCATTATACGCTTTCCCAGATTCTTGAAGGTGAGATGATATCGTCGAACTGTTTTAGGTTCACAAAAAGTACTCGTTGTATATTTTAGGCCCATAAATAAAGGTTATGACGATATTAAAATTAATTATGAGATAAACACGAAAGTGATTGAAGTAGATATAGCAATCAGAAGTTGAGGTTGAGCTAGTGGAAGAATTGTGAAAATATTTCACACAAAAATATTTAAATTAGATTATGGAAATAAATGTCGCGAGTATAACTATATCAAAACTATTGTGCAAACCTAATTTTATTGTAATAGTAATTCGGTAGTATGAAATATCTAAATTTTAAAAAAATATCTAAATTTTAAGAAAATTCTAAAAAAAAAACAGCATTATTGTGCGCCGCACGTCTAAGAAATAAAAATGTTGTACGTGTTAGCAAAACGAATGTGAATTGCAATTAACCATGAAATTGTTAAACTTGAATGTTTTTATTTCAAAGGTGTACCGAGCTGTCAGTTGCTATTATATGGTGGAATCTCGGACGGTGTATCCGAACTTCTGGCGAGTCATAAATTTGATACATATCTTATTGATCCTCGCACATTGGTTTGGTTGCTTCTATTTCTTGCTATCGGAAGCCGAAGGATTTCAGGTCAGTGTTCAATTTTCCAATATTCTTTATTATTTTAAAAACTCACGTCTGCAAGATATTTGTTATCCTCCTTATGGTGAATCTGACCCTTCTGTCTCAATTGAGAGTGGAAGGCAAGTGTTTCATTTGATATTAAATGACTGCCACCACCCATATACATTATAAGTGGCTATTAGTTGTGAGAAAACGGAAAAGTTGCACATAACGGGTACATAAGTTAAGCATACAATATAAAGATCGAAAGGTGATGATATCACTAAATTATTTCACTCTACTTCAACAGTCAATCTTACATTAGATGTAAAGAGTGAACCGTTCAGGACTCTTGAAATTGAAATGTACAGGAAACATCGATTTATATTACGAAAACTAGACTAATATAGACCACTGGGGAACCTAAATTGTCTATTAAGACAACGCTACAAGATGGCTATCAATAAATTGGACGCCACCACTTCGAGCAGACTGAATCGCTTTGCTGGAATTAAAATGTTAAATCTTAACTGCCAACAGTTCGTAGATAAATATAATTCTCTTTTAAAACTATTTATTATCCAAATATGACAAGGGTTCAATGTCTACAGGACACAGATGATAGAAAATTTCTTTACGTTGAAAAATTCGTAACAAAACTTAAAATTTAAATTTAAAACACGATATTTATCATGTTTTAAGTTAATTGTAGTACAGATACATAATATTGGCGATCCACTCACAATCGAAAATCAACTTATTTATATTTTCTAGCTTATATAAACCAACAAATGTTAATGCAATAATAACTCAAAACAAATTGTAGGTTATTTATCGCCTTTCTTACATACAACTGTTCTTTGGTTACACTTGTAAAACAATATGCAATATGAATAACAAATGTTGCTTCAAAAATGTTCGTGCAGTTTTCTTGAAGAAATATAACTTGCGGTTAAACCAGTAAATTTTATGTTCGCCTTTTTGTTATATTTCGCACGTAGCGTTGTAAAAAAATATCAAACGAGCGAATAGCTCCTACACATTTGCGTATGACACTACCGCCCCGCGTACGCAGATTATTTAGTACGTACTAAATTATATTATACATTTACATATGAAAAGGGACGTATAATATTATTGCCGTAACTGCCAACTCATCTGCAGTAGCTCTGGTGTTGCCGATGTCCATGGGCGTCGGTGACATATTAGGCGACTACTCGTTTGTCCCATATAATAAAAAAATAAACTTTAACATAATTTCACAGTTTAGTCTTGAATTGCATACTGTAGCTGTTATTATAAAGCGGAAAGAGTTGAAACTACTGAACGAATTTGAAAAACTATTTCACTGTAGGAAAGTTACACTATCCCCGATTTATTATGATATATTACCCCGAGGCTTTATTATATTTAAATAAATAGGGAAACTTACCTCCTAACTAAAAGAATTACCTAAAATATTATTTACTTTAAAATTTGGTTACTATTTGTAATTCTGTCCAACTTAAAAGATAGGATAGTTTTTTTCTTTTTCTTAATACTACCCGTGCGAAGCAGGGGGAAACGCTAGAAATAAGCAAGGTGTTACAAAATATTTATTGCATAACAGTAGGAAACTTCAGAACTTACGTACGCTCTATTTATTGTCTTGATATTTACATTGCTACCAAACGTACATACCGTGCAGGTGTTATTTATTGAAGTGAAAAGTTGTTTAGCAGCGTTTGAAGATATTTAGTAGGGGAAAATCTTATAGGTTCACGTTAACAACATGCGACAGCAACATGCTTATTTGAATTCGGAACAGTTTCGACGAACTTTTTTTTATTTATTTATCTTGTATTAAATTTCAAATTTTATTGTTAAATTATTTATTTTTTTAACTATTTCCGCGCTTTCCCACCTGTTTTGAGTTTTCACTTCTGTTGGCAGCCCTTATAAATCACGACTACGGGAACTGACCACTAGACCAAAACGAGAATTAAACAAAAATCAAAAAATTAAAAGAGATCTAAGCCCAGACTTTTAATACAGTTGTAATTCGACACCAAGGCAATATGTGAATATTTGATTTAATAATTACTGTTAGCGTAACTTATGGAGTTTCCGCAGGGCGATTGGGTGTACCCTCATCGGCCGGGCGACTATGCTACATTAACAAGAAAATACCTCGGCTCACTTTATTGGTCTACCCTCACTTTAACCACGATAGGTGACCTACCCACGCCTGAAACCAACGCAGAGTAAGTATTGATTGTGCTCAACACTTTATATAGATGTTATATTTATTGTGTAGAGTGAATTAATGAATGTATAAAAATATTAAGACGACTTTTAATTTTATCCCACTTATAACAACATTTATGTAACGAGAGAAACAAAACATAATGAATCGGGCATAATTATACTCAATAATTACAAATGATTACAAATAGCTTTCTAAACGAAATTAAGAGAGCAAGACGGGGAAGAATTAATTACTTTAAATTCCAAACGAAAGATCATTAAGCTCCTTGCGGCATCCCGATTAAATTGCCTTTTTTAGATAGACAGTTAATATGATAGCGGGTAACGGGTTGGGTTTTATTTTCGCAAATGACTTGAACTGACCTCAGTTTGATAAGTAAAGGCGTTGTCACTCGATAGAGCCAAAGGTGAAGGTTATTCTACACACAATCAAATAAATAAGCAGTTCTGGATTAAAATGTAATCACATATCGAGTTTCATTTCTTAAAATGTCAAACATATTAATAAATCGATAATATAAGGAAATTATTTGTTATATTATGTAATTTTGATGTACATTATTATATTTTTTTTGTATTATTTGTTAGATAAATGTATTCAAAGATTTTTCTACTTCTATTTTTACAAATTCATTTGAATGGAAGAAAGTAATAATAAATAGTCTTTGTTTGTAAATTAATATGTCAGGCGTATAGAATAAGAACTAATGGTGTCCATCGATTTTAGAAGAGATCTCTTTATAATGGTTTCTCGGCTCGGTAGTTCCTAAACTATTTACACTTAGGAACTACATAAGAAATACATCTTCAAAAATTGACGGACTAAGTAAGTTTTGTTTGACCCTTGATCTGATGCGAGCTTAAGGTTTGGCCATAAAGCGGGCGGGGCGGGGCGGCAACGCGACGCCAGCGCATTTGTGATGTATGTGTGTACATTGTTTCACTACAAGATAGAATTTTTGTAAACAAACAAACGTTTTTTATACTCCCATCTCAGATATTGTAATTTTGTGTAAAACGTGAGATAAAGTGAAGTGAAACATGGATAGCTAAAGTTATAAGGTAATAGAAGAATGCAAGAAAAGTTGCTTTCCGAAAATATTTTGTAATTTACTAATTATGTCATAAAAACCTTTGCTTACAAAAAATCCATCTTGCTGTGAAACAATGTATATTTACTTCCACTAGACACTAGTTAGCAAAGCCGTCGCGCTCGGCGTCTCGCGTGAACTCGACATAAATGACATCTTCTAACTCAACTCTTACTTACAGTAACTCATACATTAGAACTACGCTTGCGTCGCGTCGCCGCCCAATGTGTGGAGAAACCCTTAAAACATTATTGAACTACTTTAATAGTATTTTAATGCAAAGGTTGTATGTACTAGCGTGCACGGAGGTCCCAAATTTCTGCCGCGCCGCGGACTCAAGTCCCGCTTGTTGCAGTTCCGTTCGAACCGAGGGTACGTCTTTAAACAGCGGATGATTGGTCAAATCCTATTCCAAGTCAGTTTTCAACTTTATTATTTTAACAGTAACAATACCTTACAAGTACAGTGTAGTTATCACACTAACAGCAACTAAATTATGATAATGAATTACGATGAGAAGCTTCAGGGCCTAGGCCTAAACTCATAATGGTTAGACACAAGGAAAACGACCAAAATGTGAGACCAATCTACATCGGTACTAATAATAATATTATAAAGACGATAAATTTGTATTGTAGTATGTTTGTCATGAATGAACACAAAAACTAATGGTCCGATTTCAAGAATTCTTTCACCATTAAAATGCACGGATAATCTACCGTGAATATATTCTTTATAAAACTATGCTATTGTTTCTCCAGATTAGATTAGCCTTTAACAATCCGAATAAGCTGAAACAGACACCCTAATGCAATTGTAAAAATATTTAAAATCAGCCCTAAGTCACATCGACCGCATCGGTGACATACTACGGAATATTTAAGATTTGCACGACATTGACGCTAACATTTCTAATACAATACGGGGTATTTGTGATAGAAAGTAAGAAGGGAGTGTCATAGGACCGCAGAAGAGTTTTAATAGGTAGAGTCGCATAAACACACTGAAAGCACCTCAGTTGTAAGAATAGAGTAGACGGTGTATTTGTCCGCAATAATATCACCCAGTAAAGACTTCTTCTCGGTAAACTTTTATCACGTATGTAGTTCGCACTTTCCTTTCACATTTTACCTGATCCGCTCCAACACTTGGCTTTAGGAGGTAGGCACATGTAATCAATTTTCTTTAACCCCATTTATTTTTAAGTTTCTTAACACAGTAAAGTAAGCTTTATCAATTGCATTTAAAAGACGACATTGAGTGATTGTATTACTTTAGACATGGCGTCTAAAAGCTCTAATCCAACCTGACCTCTTTTTCAATTGAAACGCCTATACCATACTCGAATCCAAAGACACAAGTTATATCGGGATTAAACCCCACGGTTTCCCCAAACAACGCTGACAAGGCGCTTTTGAAACCCTGTTCAAAGCGGCTTCTAAATCGCTACAGATGTTAGGTTAGAAGCTAGCATCGGTAAATGGATGTACAGAATATGCGTAAAATTTCTATAAAGTTGTTGTGTGTTGAAATTGTCATGTTTGTATATTTACTCAATGACGTCTTTTATACGACACTCAACAGATTATAATGAATAATTTACTTTACTCCGAATGGATTATAAGCTCTCAATTTGATTGAATAGACATACTAATCAGGGGTGGATCCAGGATTGTAATTTAGAGCCTGACCCCATTTTGGGTGAAAGCTTACACACATTGTTTTAATATAGTTTAAATCAGAATAAACTATAATTCTGGCTTAAAGAAACTACTAATAATTATCAAGTACACTTTGTAAACATTTAAAAAGTAAATATTTGTCACGAAATAATTATAATGATTGTCGGGGAATGGGGGCGGATCATGTCTCAGGCAAAGTAGACAACGTGCCTAGGGGCGTCAGATATTAAAGGTCGCGCGGCACGAAAATTTATAACGCCAAAATTCCATCAACGAACATTGGGTGGTAAGTGTTTTAAATGCGACTTATATATAGGCTCGGTGACTTTGTTTTTTTTTGTCGTCAGTGGCGCCAAGAACACCTTTGCTTACAGGTGCCTCTTTATTTAATCCTATACTAATTGAAATATTAACAATTAAGATTTGTAGTTTTGTTGCATATTTTTGGTGTACGATATTCGAGATAAATATTTTTATATACATTTCTATCAGCTGAAAAAAAAATTCACGCATTTTTTTGGATGAATGAAAACATGATTTTTATTACGTACTATATACTTTTGTAAATACGATATCTAATGTAAAAGAATAGATTTAATCAAACTATAAATGCTATTGGAATTCTAGGGATTGAAGGTAAACCACAGTTAAAATATAGACTAAAAAGCATCCGAAAATTGCCAACTGACGTATAGACGAAAACAATCGAAACTGTTATAACAAGTATCCATAGATAAAATATTTTTATTTTATTATTTAAGAATAATTATGTGTTTACTTGTTTCTTAAAAACTTTAATAAGAAAAACAACATTAAATAAAGGCAAGCGTGATAGATGTATACGTGATGACGTATCACTATAGTTCTCGTAAACTCAAATAGACTCGTTGTAGTAAGGCATTTCTTGCAAACATTACTGACTCGCACTAGAGCCACCAGTATGGTGTGTAGAAATTATACATATATTCTTACATTAAGTGTGTTGTTTCTGTTAAAAGAACTTGTAAGGTTTTTTTTTAATTAACACGACTTGGTATGATCAATCGTACGCAGTTTCCGTGTTTGTAAGGTTTTCCACATTACATTTATTTAAATTTAAAAATAACTCACCGGCTGTTTATACAGAAGACACAAATTTGATAGTTCACAGGTTATACATAAAAAAACATTTCGAAAAGTATTATTTTAATTATTATATACGTATTTTGTATAAATACACTTTATACCTTTCTCTAAAAATTATAATTGTCTATGAGCGGTCGTTCGCGGGAAACAGCCGGAGTGGAGTTAGTTTAATTAAAATGGCGGCGGCAGAAATTTGGAGGCTGTTCGCATTGCAGCGAAATTCGGGTAACGACAATTGATGTGACTAAAATAGTTCTATTGTCATGAAACTTTTTTTTTGTTTCGTTTTTTTAAAATCTCTCACCGACATCGGTCGACGGGGAGTTTTTTTAAAGTTTTCGAACAGCCTTCACTGATTGAAACCGCCATTTTGTAATTATCGCTTGTTATACGTTCATTAATTTTGGAGTGTTTTGTACTTTTTGCAACTGTTCGAAAACTTTGCACCCTTTTTGTTTTTACGTTAATGTAGATGCTTAATATTATATGAAGTAATGTTCTTTTTTATTTTGGGTTAAATATTATTGATATTTATTAGTTTTTTATTTACAACATTTTTAATCTTATTTTTACTTACACTCTCTCCGTAAAAATTCCAAATACGTATGATTTTATCCGTATGTTAACTAATGAATAAGTATGTAGTCATTTTGTCGTATTCGAACAGGGAACTTGATAAATGTAGGTACAAATATAAATGTATATATATGTATATCATTTTAACCTCTGTGTAAATATTAATTTTATTTGAGAAATATTATTGAATATTCTGAATCTTAATTTCATTTCTTCATTTAATACTTCTTACAAAATCTTTACTATCCCGTATTCTGGAGCCAATGTCATACATTATGATTTATAAAAAAAAGTGTTTTACAATAAGAAGACATTGATTGATTGAAGTTAAAAAAAGTAAACTTATTCGTACGTAACTATAGTAAAACACAGTCTTTAAAAAGCACTCGCATGCTTCATTCCAAAACATGACCTAAAGTTTTACTTTACGCAGAAAATTCTAAAAGCAGTAGGTATACTTGACGACTACCTTACTGAATAGAATATTAGTTTAATACAAATGTTTTTCCTCAGATATATTTTTACTATCGTCAGCTATTTGATCGGGGTGTTCATTTTCGCCACCATAGTGGGCCAAGTGGGAAATGTTATAACCAACCGTAACGCCAATAGATTGGAATTTGAGAGATTGCTTGATGGAGCTAAAACCTACATGAGACATCATAAGGTAAATATTATATATTTCATTTCACTGTTTGTATTTTGCGCTGCGTTTTGTTCATTTAGAGCAACTTTTCTCAAGAACTTAACCGACGAGCATATATGCGTAGATGTATGAATGTAGAAACGAGAGAGGTGTACCATGATCGCGCCAAGCGGAAATCCATGATCTCTACTTACCCCTCTGGCGGGCGTGAGCGCAGTTATTTATTTATGTATTTTAACTTAGCCGGTTCGGCCGGTAAAGTGCTACTACAATACCTTGCAGTAAAGTTTTTTTTTTATTTCTAGTGGAACAACGTTTCGCTAAATAGAGAAATCAGACGACTCGATTTAAGGAATAGGCAATGTGAGGCGGCCTATTCGTAAAACAGCTGGCTGGATCTGCCACTGTTTGAATTTATTTGAAAATTCCTTATTGTTTTAGGTACCAGGCGGTATGAAGCGCC
Source organism: Papilio elwesi (assembly GCA_029849275.1). NCBI lineage: Eukaryota > Metazoa > Arthropoda > Insecta > Lepidoptera > Papilionidae > Papilio > Papilio elwesi. The sequence goes on along the minus strand of CM056707.1, from coordinate 3,113,937 downwards.
GCGTGTTGCGGTGGTACGACTACTCTTGGTCCCGAGGTCGTATCCAGGGCGGCGGGGACATCAACACTGCCTTAGGCCTGCTGCCCGATAAATTGAAAACAGAACTCGCATTGCATGTAAATCTGAGCGTTCTCAAAAAGGTAAATTTATGTATATCGAATGGTGAATCTGAAGTTGTCAGATAATAGGAGAAAAGTAAAGTCTTAATATTTAATTGACGTATTATAGAATTAATTGGTAAAGTTTAATTTTTATTATGTTCAACGAGCTTTTCGTGCGTTAACAATAAATTCACTTTATAGGTATGCTTTATACCTCACTGATAGCCCTCATAACATTACTTCACTAACTAGCATTAACAAATTCTTAGGTCACGATATTTCAAGAATGTCAGCCAGAATTTCTGCACGATCTCGTCCTGAAGATGAAAGCATACATTTTCACACCGGGCGATTCGATATGTCGAAAAGGTAATAGATTATGTACACCACACACACACAAGTAATAGGCTATTTCAAGCAAAGATATATGTATGGAACGATTTCGATGAAATTTACAGGGATTGTCCAGATTGGCACATTCCTGTGTTTGGTAGCGATCGGATCAACATAATTAGTGGTACCCGGGCGAAGCCGGGGCGGGTTGCTAGTTGTTAATAAAGACAGTCGGTTTCAATTATTTAACTTGGTAACAGAATACATTGTTTTGGGTAATGTATCTTACTATTTTGTGGTACACTTAATAATTTCCTCCAAAGATACTGGAGAAGAATACCGATAGAAAACAACAGGCAATGCGTACACCTTGTTTCACAGCACGATGTGGTGTTTGTAAACAAAGGTTATTACGTTAAAATTTGTATATTTCCAAGAGCTAATTGATTTAGAGGAGATTTTTTTAGACTCTTTTCAAATCTGATGGATGAAGAATTGTAGTGTATATATGTTGTCCGCAGGCGAAGTGGCTCGAGAAATGTTCATCATAGCAGATGGTATTTTGGAAGTTATATCAGAAACAGGTCATGTTTTAACAACTATGAAAGCTGGGGATTTCTTCGGAGAAATCGGTATTTTGAATCTTGACGGGCTAAACAAGTAAGTCAAAGTTAGACTGAATTTAGATCGTAAATTATTATCGAAATAATAATAGGAACATTTAAAAATATCTCCCTAAGCAAACCAAACAACCCTCCCCGCTGTAATTTGAGAAACTTAACAGCGCAAAGAACATTCCAAACAGACCCTTTATTTATGTAATGGATGCTTAATAAAAAAAAATATACAACGTAACGTACAATCGTTTATGACACAGCTCAAACTAATCGCCACCGCAAAAAGGAATAGTTTATTGGCCATAAATCATTCACACCAAGTCCACACTAAATTACGCTCTCTCTTTAGTTTTTAGGTTTTACTCTTCTCAATAAATTATATTATTTAAAAATATGTTACTTTCAATAATTTTAAAATAACATGTATTAATATAATGTTCAAATAACAAAGAACCAAATTTGCGTATTGTTTTAGTGTTTAAATCTTAAAATCCCAGGTCAAGAGAGATGAGATCAAATTCTTATAGAATCTCATTGAACAATCTTGAGAATACAAATCACTACTTTCTAATTATCTTACTTTGACGATCCTACATTACGATAACTATAAGGCCATTAGAGCGTTTTTTTTTAATAAAAATATTTTGTTGCTCCACCACTTAACCAAATACTTATAGGAGCATATTTGTATTCGCAGACGAACTGCAGACGTTCGTTCCGTGGGATATTCTGAATTGTTCTCCTTGTCACGGGAAGATGTCTTAGCTGCTATGAAGGATTACCCAGAGGCCCAAGATATACTCCAAACTCTCGGGAGAAAACGTTTACAGGAAGCAAAGAATATGTCTCGACAAAAAGGAAAAGGTGAACTCCTCTTGACAATCAAACAAAACCTCTCATCGACGCCATTTAACTACTAACTTAAACTAATAAAAAAATGAATGTACTTGAAGCCTCAAAATATAATTATACCCATGTTTCCTTTACTAAATATCAAAATATAATTATTTACGCGAATAGCGTGACTGTTAGTAAAAACTATTTATTTAAATAACAAAAATGCAACAGAACAAAACAGAAGCCAAACGTAGAAATAGTGAAATTATAGATGCTCACGTTTTTATTCATTCTAGGTGAAACTAGTCCTGAGAAAATGGGTGACGACAGTACGTCAAAACGCATAGTGCATAAATTGAAAACCGATGTTAAGGTACGCTAAGATCTTTACTACTTAAAAAATTAAAATACAGATAATAAATACCGGATAAAGATTCGTCACTCATAACTGAAAATCTGATTAGAAAATAAGATACCTAAAGCCATTATAATAACATCAATCAGATTGAAGCGTGAACCCGTCAACACATTACATTAGTTAATTTATTACAGGGTATACGGAACGCAATTAGAAGTAGATCGCGGGCAGGTCGTCGATCAGGAGAGTCGATGGAGCTCCAGTCGTTATCGAGCTCAGAGCGGACGACCGACGCCAAGGTACTGAGGAGGATGCCTCGAGTTGAGAGTGATGACTCACAGGCACATAATCAGGAGGTTTGTCCAAAAACTGCGCATAACCCTTTATAAAATTCCTTCCTAATCGCAGTTTTACTTCCAATATATGTCCTTAAGTACGGTGTGTCTGAAGTTGTACTATTAAACTCTTTATATTCCTCAGAAATTGTATTATAAAAATTATTTATTTATGTTTGACAGGATAATAACGGTGAAATATCATGTAGTAAAAACGTCGAAAAAAGCATATCACCAATTGGAGCCGGATTGCCCTTATTGTCACGATTAAAATTATTAAAAGAAAAACAAGTAAGCATGACATTCTACGACAATATTTAAACACGAATATAATTTGATAACGCTTAAATTAAAACCATACATCAACTTATTATCTTTTCCTAGGACCGCGAAGAAAAAGTCGCTAAGCAAAGAAATTCGACATCGTCGGTATCATCAATATCTACACCACAGCCAACTCCATCAACCAGCTGTGTTCCTGATGGAGAACCTGAAGTTATTGGCGCAGGGCTTCCTCTTCTGCAACGTCTGCTATTATTGAAAGCTAAAGAAGAAAAAGAAAAAAATCAATTGACACCAACCAATAGTAACCAACAATCAAGCTCAGAAACAATTAGTCCCAGTTCTGTTAAGAGTCCTTTAAGTCCTACTGTTAAAACCTTAAGTCCTATTAGAAAAGGTTCAGAATCCAGTTCACCGGGTAGACTGTATAGTCCTACAGCAAAAATGTCAAGAAAAAATTCTTCAGGCTCGAGTGACGGTACCTCACGTCCGAAAGTAAGCTTCAGAGACAAAATTCTTCAGGTACAAAGTGATGGCACAGCCGTTTCTCAACCTTTAGTAAAAGATTTAATAGAAAAACCGGCTGCAGTAGTGGAACCAACACCTAAAACTGAAAGTAACCTTATTTCTATACCCTACTCAGTTGTAAGCAAAATTAAGTCACCAGCTAAAGCGGTAAGCTCCACATTTCGTGATAGATTGAAGATACTTCAAGGTAATTCTAAAGAAAGTGATTCAAGCTCAATAGATAAAAACAAACAATCTGAAAAAACTGCCGCTGAAGTGTCACCTGTCCGAACTACAGAAATTAAGGAGCAAACCAAAAAGGAGACCAAGAAGCCTTGGACAAAACTTAAAAAAGCTGCTATATTAGGAGACTCTAAAAGTCAAAGTAGATGTAGTATAGAAGAAAAGAAGCTGGATTTCGATTTATCGAAAGACGTAATTACGGGAAATGCCGAAAGCAGTAATCTAGAAACATCTATGAATATCAGAGTACCCAATGTATCTACAGTAGATCTTGTTAAGGTTGACAATAATAATATTAAAATTGGTACCGATAATTTTAAACACGATAAACCTAAGATTTGCTTAACAGGCCCTTTAGATCCCGTCCAAGAAAAAAAAGTAGAAGTATTGTCAACATCTCCGAAAAAAAACATTACAAAAGCAAGTGATATAAATAGACCAACGATCACAGCAGGGACAATGTTGTTACAGAAAGCCAAAAAATATAAGTCCATTGATGATCTATCACCTGAATACGGTGGGCTTCCTTTCGTGAAAAAATTAAAAATTTTGAATGAAAGACAAAAACTTGCAGAACTTGAAAAGGTTGTAAAGTTTAGAAGTTCAAGTTTAGATTGTGCTAGCTCTACAGAAGATTTACTGTGTGATACACTGACGAGAAGTCACTCCGAAGGAAGTACGATGTACAAAAGAAAATTTAAAAGAAAATCGATAGATATATCAGGAAGTCATGAATCAAATGAGACATTAGAAAGAAGAACTCTTAAATCAATTTTGAAAAAATTATCAGAAGACGCTACACCAGTACAAAGCCCTGAAAGAAGCAATGAACTCAGAAAGCTAATTCGTGCACCAACTATAGAGGGATATGCAGCACGACATTCAAAATTTGCAAAAAGCGTTACTTTTCATCGCCATACTTTGCCATCGCCTCCTGCAAGTGCACCGTCAGACATTGATGATGATGTATTTCATATCCCGGATATTAAAAATGGCTCTGTTCCTAGAATATCTTCACCTCCCGCTATTGAACCTGACATAGCAGAACCACAAAATCAGTTAGTTAGGCCCAACAACAACATTGCATCTAATCAAGACATTGACCTTAATATACGAACAGGAAATGAATACAATTTGAATGAAGATATTACGCCAGTATATGAGTTGAAGTCATTGAGGCCCGAAGAAATTAAAGTACCGCCAGAAAAGCCTAAGCTTACACTTATTTCTGCCGTCGCCAATCAAAGGAAATTATTGCGAGGTACATGTGTCAATTATCATCGATGAAAGTTATTTCAATCACATTACCATTGGATAGTTCTAAGAAAATAAATACAAAATCATACGCAACCTTTCTTACAAAAAACAAGAGTAAATGAACAATTTATTCCATCTTTTGAATATAAAAATAATCATAGATTTATTTATGTATTTACACTTCATTATAAATAATTCTATGGTCTATGCAAAAAATATTTTTTAAACGGTGTCATCGTTGCTATTACAAGCTAACAGTGAAGGCCCAATTTGCACGTAATTCACTGAGAGTGGTCTGTCTCCGCTGGAATTTTAAACACTAGCGTTTGACAGATCACAGACTTCATAATCAAAACACTGAAGTCGAAGTACTATAAGAAAGTTGATGAGCAATTTTATACACTTTTGCTACTTGATATCTTTCAAAGCTATCGTGATCCAAATTTCGTACTCAGGGTACATCATTTTTATCTGTATTAGTACACACTGCATGCAAAGGTGAGTATACATTAGAGTTGTGACATTTGTTTTTAAAAGGCTGTAACAAAATAGTCAAACAAGTGCGGTATGATAAAATTCTAAAACGGCGAAACTTAGTTAATGTACTTTGATTTTTAATAAATTAACTTATTTCTTACAAATTGACTTTCTGTGTAGGATCATTAGAAGACCAGGAATATTTTGGAGAAGTCCTTTTAGGAATAAAGCAAGTAATTCAAAGTCATTTGCACGACGTTCAGGGTAAATTTCAAGAGAGGTATGGAGTACTACGGTTTATTTGGTCAAATTACTTACATGTTATTGAAAATTAATAATTTTTCCAGATTTACTAATTTAGAAAACGAAGTCCGAAAACGTGATGAAATCATTAGCCAATTACAAAAACGAATACAGGAGTTAGAGAATATAGGTCTAGGAGCGAGTCAAGCAACTGAAGTATTGTCGGCACAATGTCATAATGCAAACCCACCATGTCCTAAAAATGGTAGTTCCGGCAGTGATGAAGCTTCTGGGGCTGAAGAAGGATTTATGGTAAAATATACTCGTATGTTAGACGAAAGATATACTAAACAACTATTTCCACTAATAGTTAGTTTAATCCATGAACTAGTTTATCAATAAGTTATATATTTTGTAACAGAAAATGACAAATAGGTAATCGACCCACCTGATGTTAGATGTCAGCTATAAAACTGAATCAGTTAGCTCCTTGAATCTACTTGACACAAGAAGATATGTCACGAGGATGACGAGATGAAAAAACAAATAAGAAGAGCAGAATTAGATATCTTCTAGTACCTCAACGACTAGAATAACCACAAAGGCACTACACCTGCTACTTTGCTACATGTACATTATTTACTTATGTTTTATGTTTATTTCGCAGAGAGGTGATTCTTTAGATACTGTATTCGCATCATCCCCTCCAAATGTAAGCGCTGAAGAATGTGATAAACAACAGATTGTAGAATCCGAATCAAAAGTTGATGTAACAAGAAAAACACTTTCAAGTGACGATTTAACAGATGAAAAACTTACAGAAATGACTGGTGGTATTGAATTAACAAAATTGTCTTATTCAGAATTACAAAGCCTTGCAGAATCATTAACAAGTAAAACTGATAAAACGTCATCTAGTAAAGATGAATGGTCTTTAAATAAATCCAAGAGATTGGATTTAAACTTAGATGGAAAAGCAGGCACTTATTCGAGAAAACGTGCAGCGAAATTAAAACAACGTAAATCATGGGAGGACCAAAGTGACCAGGAAAACATGGAAATGCAAGATCTTACTAGGTTAGAATTTATTATTGTTGTTAATAACATCATAATGTTCGAAATTATATAAGGTTACAGCTTCACTTTAATACTTTGTTGTTTAATTGTTTTAAATTGTTAATATGTATTGTGCAGACCCATATCTCCACAATTGACATCAGAGGATCGTTCCTTGCTTAGTCCCGAACAGTCCAGTCTTCGTACTTCGAGGCGTGGCATTCATCCTTTTCACTTTTTTGGTACCCATCTGGACAACACTAAAACTAAAATCAAAAAAACTCTGTCGGTTGATACGGGAATGCATCACACGGGCAGAAGAGATAGAAGTGAGTTTTGCAATATTTACAATTATTCTTCTTACTGCAAGAATTCCCATTTATATTATTGTCATAGTGTCATTTGTTTTACCTGACGATCCACATAAGTTTCACTCTCAGATAATAGGCCGATGAACTAGTGATTGACGCGGGATACCCTCGTCTATGAGGAACTTTTGAATTTTCGTACGTCTGAAGCTAACTCCGGAATTATTGCTTGCATTTCACACGAAGTATGTGAGACTAACGCATACAATAAACCCAGAGAAGCGATAAAGTCATACGTAAACAAACGACTCATGCATCATATTATATTTGAGCTGAGGTATACATGGCGACTATTCCAACTTCAGACTCACAAACTTTCTTGACCAGTATTGTAAAGATTGTTGTTAAATTTAATGTTGATACCAGAACGCAGCCAAGAGAGACAGCAACGCAAGTTCAGCCTGGGTTCCTTCTTTGGCTACAACCGTGGCGTCCATTCGGCTGCCAAGCAGGACAATAGATGCAATGAAGTTGTCCTCGACATGGGCAGCGATTACAGTTGGAGTGACACGTAAATATATTATATTTAACATATTATTACATAGAGATACTTAACGACCCGTACGGTTAGCAGAGTATATACACCAGTATTTCTTTTTGGTGTTGTAATTTACCAACCTGTTACGTCTTCTTTAACAATGTCCGTCACAAAATCTTAATACGCACAATTATTCACAAAAAAGTAACGAATTATATAGCTCTCTAATCTCCATCTATTACTAAAAATTGTTTGAAAATCCGTTTAGTAGTTTTTGAGTTTGCCACATACAGACAAGAATCATCGCATTGATGGTACTTTGTTTTATAGTCCGAGACTAGCTGTTTTTAGCGCAACTGGCTCACATAGTGCAATCAGAGAGTGGCAAGTAACAAGGTAAAGGTTCTTTAAACCAAAGTTAAATATTATCTTTATCACCCAACTCTTTTTAAGGAATTCAACGACATCAAGTAGCGATTCGGAATCAATACCAAAAACACCAGTTTTTGAAGAATTCGTAGAGAACAACAGCCGACGGGTACGAGCGGGGAGCTCAAGGCATGGGAGTATGTCACCCATAAGAGGTAAGCGAGTTGTATATTGAAAATAATTAATAAAAAATATGTTATTCGCATTTAAATCCTTATTAAATTTTAATTAAGAAAAAAGTTTTTCAGATATTTGTGTAAAAAAAAAACTCATTTGCTTAATTTTATAGTGATGGTCTGTCACATTTACGTACGACTTAAACTCGCTGAATAATATATAACGACTGTTTGATTTAAAAATAAATTTTATCGTCTTATTTCAGTAATCTGCTTAAATATTTATTCATTCAATAAAGTTACTTAAAAGCCTCTTCACACAAAACTTTGTTTCTCAAAAATGCAAAACATTTTAATAATTTTAATAATCTAATACTTATATCAAAACAAGAAATATTCCTTAATAAAGAAGTTAGAACATCCTGTATAAAATTTAAATATTAATTGGAAGTTGTTTCAGGAGGTGGAAGTGACTGGGAAGTCATGATGCTAGCAAACGAGTTAGAAAAAAGAGAGCGTGAGAAAGAAAGAGAAGAATCAAGAAGACACCATTATCCGACTACTCTTAGGGATTTGGAGGAGGCAAGACTTTACTTTTTACTACTGCATCAACAATGTCCGTTGCACGAATGAGCCGGCTCGAGACGTGAAATACCAGGACCACCAGGACAGAAGACAGACGTGAAGTAAAAGTACTCTGCGTTTCGTCTGTTGAGTGCGGTGCCGGAGGCCTAATCCCTGTCCTGTCCTTCTGATCTTTTTCTAATAAAAAAAAATCTAATAATGGGATAAGGAAGAGGATTTTACAGGGAAAGGGATAGATATATTGAGAAAATTTCGTATTTCTGTTTCTTCATTGTCTCTATCCATTAAAGGCAAACAACGCATCTGCAACTTATAAGCTTCCAGATCTATAGGCGGCGGTCACCTCATACCTGGTGAAATCGATATATTTAGTGTTAACAACAGAACAATCAATGATAACGTTTTTAGTTTAGGCCGGTTAGTAAAAAATAATTATTACTAACCGGCCTAGCCATCTAAGCATTTAAAACTGCAACATGAAAATGGCACTAAAAAGCGTAATATTGTTAGGCCGGTTACTGAACATCATTTACCTCATTTACACACGCTTATTGGATTGTAATTTATTATGTACTTGACTAAAATCTTTATTTGTCCCACAAAAACGTGCTTCAGTAAAACGACCAATGCGGTCGTAAAACCTCATTCATTATTCTAGTAGTAGCATAATTAATTAGGGCTCTATAGTTTTGAGGTTTCACTACGTTCCTTAAAGATTGTGAGGTTCATTTCCTAGTTGTAAAACATGAAATTTATGTTTTCAAATATTACAAATGTTTGATGTACTAGCCTGTAACTAAATACGTCTATCCCAGGGGCTTTAAATTAAGTGGAAATTGATTACAATATTAAATCCCGGTACAAATATTATTGTTCTGGTACGTACACGTACGAACATACTTCTTCCTTAAAGGCCGGCAGCGCATCTACAGTTTCTGTGATAGTATGGATGTTCATAGCCGGTGGGGATCACTTAACTGTACTACCCGCTAGTCGCTTGTACACTCCGCTCTTATAAAAAAAATGATATAGCAATAGTAACACTCTATGATATAAAATTTAAAATTGATATTTAAATGTTTCAAATTAATGGTATTAATAAATTTATGCATATATACAAATATCAGGAGTCGGACACGCCACAGAGAGACGACAGTCCGGATGAATATTCAAACATCGACGACTCCAATTCTTCGTCCACGACACAACTTCTATCTCAATCCATAAGCGAAATGTCGCAGAGATCTCTAGAAACGTCTTTCACGGAGAGGAGCTTGCACCCCGCGCGCGAGCCGAGACAACGCCGCGTTGGCTCCCTAGGAGAACAGGTGAGAAGCAAATTATTAAGGACAATAGATTAATAATTGTATGGAAAAATCTTTCACGTATACAAGACGATGCGTTGGAATAACGGACGGGCACTTACAGGTCCAAGCGGCGTAGGTAGATCTTCCATAAGATAGATAGACCGACAATGTGATCAAGGTTGCTAGATTCCACTGAGTGAGGGCAGCAAGGAACTTATCTATATAGATAAGTTCCTTTCATATGAAAAAGACACCAAAAATAACGCATGATGTTTTCAGTTTAGTTTATGAAGTCGAATCTCTCAAGAATTCGACGACGACACATTTTAAAACTTGGAACTTGAAAATGTTTTTCTTATTGTAGCCAACGCGGGACATATCTACGCAGCAGTCAAGAGGTTTAATACTTCGGGCGGCGAGCCTGGATCGAGAGACGACACCGGCGTGCTCGCATACTAGACGTTTTGGTTCCTTAAAGAGTTCCCGTACAGATTCGCACAAAAGACTCTGATCCGGTACATTCCACGGGTCAATGTTTCGGTCCGAGAGAACGAAGGAAAATGCGACGATATCTAGTAAAATTAATATAATATTGAAAGAATATTGTGACCACAAAAAACAATACGTAAATTTTATGAGATCCAATCGATCTACAGATAATTTAATGGAATCTAGATTTAATAATCAAACTATAATTGAACATCAATTATTAATTATCATGATTTTATTATTGGAGAATTTAGATTCCTTAATTATATTCAATATGGTATAACAATTTCTTTTAAAGAATTTGATGTTATTTAAGTGTGAAGTTTAATGTGTAATTTAGATAATAGCTTAGCCCTTTTAAGTATAACAGACGAGCACAAACAACTGTTAGATTACAATCAAAAGTAACAAATGACCTGTCGCTCAATTTCAAACCTTAATGTTTTTCTTAGTTTTATTTATTTCATTATTACTCGATTAGCACTAAAACCCATTATTAATTTTTTGTTGATAATATTGTTAGTAATAATTTGATAATTAATAATACAATCCTTATAATTTTTAAAGAATATTAACTTTTAAAATGTATATTTAAATTGATATATTATTGGATCTTTTTCATGGCAATCGATCCTTTGTATGGTAGTGTCTTATCTAAAAAAAAACTTAGCTAGATTTTACAAAATAAATTATATACAATACAGATGACAAATATAAAAGATAGTGCCAAAACAAATAATATAAATGATAAAATAATTCGTAGAAATTAAAAAATTGTATTAACAAAAACAAACGTATGTATTGTATATAATATTTATGAATTATAGTTAAAATTACTGATTCATTATAACTAACATAAATACTAGATTAAATAAATCTAATTACAGAAAAATCTAAGCGTTATAAAGTTTATAAAACATAATTTATCTAACAAAATTTATCTATTTATGAATGTTTTTATCAGGAGTGCATCCGATAGCTACAGCGATACATCTGCATCCGCGAAATTTATTTTTATTGATAGCTGATACATCGATTCTTTTCAACTTTACCGCTTTACAAAGTAACGCCAGCGCGCGTTTATTTCGTCTATTTTATTACAAAGTACGACGAACAATACGCGTCACGAACTACGCTAGTAACTTAAGCCTACTCGTCTTTACGTCTATTTGACGGCGAATGAGGCACGACGATGGTCAGGAAACGCTGCGCTTTATTTAGCATGCGTCGTTTCGCTTTTGTTTTATTTATTACCTTAATTTTAAATTCACTAAGTATTGGTATCGGCATAATCGTTATTTTTATAAGAGTATCGGCAAAAAGGTGTATCGAATGCATGCTTAGTTCTAATTTTTACTTTGTTAATATGAATTATGCATTGGATCGAGTAGATCTTGTTCCACGGCGTCTATCCGGCGAAGTCTCTGTCTTTGCCGAAGAAAAACAGCTTGAAAAAAACGTCCTAAATAAATAATCTTGTGCGCCATATTTTACGTTAAAAATATTTTTCTTTTTTTATATTTATAATGAAACCTAAGCACAATCTTGTTTTTAAATTATAAAATAGTTTTAAATTATACGATAGATATAATGTGTAATATTTAACATAAATATCATATGAAATTGTAATTAAGTTGCACGTACTTAGTGAGATAGTATGACAATGACAAAATATTTTCAAATCTGATCATAGTATAGGAATAATATCGTCATTACAGATTAATAAAAATGACTACATGACAAATATCTTTGATTTTTTTCTGCCCGTCACGCACAAAGCGTATACAAAATGTTTCATGACGAAATCTTTTTGTGCACTATACAAACAATTCCGACCTTGTGTCTTATCGTACTCAGATCACATTAATGGTGGGAGAACGCAACCGCATCTGTTGCACGTATGTGTCGGGTACCTTTCAAAAGACAAGCGTGAAGTAGAAGTATTCTGCATTTCGTCTAATGAGTTTTTCCCTCTTCCTATCCTTTTCTAATATGGAAAGAATGAGAAAGGGAAGAGGATTTGACAGGGAAGGGATAGGAAAAAGAATTAACGCTTTTTTTGTTTGTTCTAATTCTGCTATTCATTAACTTGTACCGCCAGCCCGTTTGGTACGCTATAAAAAACTGATATCATATGATTATCCGCAAGTAATATATTTTAAAATTCAAGTTGTTAAAGGCATTACAGCCCTTAAAGCTCTTATCTGGCTGTATCTCTAAGGTTATATATTAAATATAAACAGTAAGTAGTATGCTAATGTTATTGGATTTCTTTGCATACTGCTACAGTTTTTACAGCCGGCCGCCTCCTTGAAGCCAACCCTCGGGAATTTCCATTAATGTATTCTTTTCCTTTTTCTCATTTCCAGACCAATCCCCAAAGACTTTCTCTTCCATTCCATTGCAAATACGTAGTTGGACTATTGCTAACATACAGGACGACATAATCGAATCAAGTCACATCGCGCGATAGCCACGTATTTCACTCACGTCGCCCCTTTCGATTGGATCGCCTGTAATTTATGGTGGCAGTCTTTCTAATCAGTATGAGACACTTACCTCGTTCGATTCTATTAAAAATAGTATATATATACATGTTAAAATAAAATATGGAACTTTTTTTATAGAATGAGGTGATGCAAAGATCGTTTAGATTTAAATGATTACCGCCGCCAATATTGGTATTGCAGGTGCGCTGATAACCTTTGAGAAGTGTTGAAGATCAAGTTGGTTTGGAAATGCTGAACAAGTCTGAAGACTGAAGTTACATCATTCCACGATACAGTTGTATGAGGGAGGACGTTGTGAGAAAACTGCGCAGGACAGGAACGCTAATCATCAAGATGGTGTGGATCCAATTTTGAGCTCTGTCATGTTAAATTATACTCTAACGCAGCGACTGGAATTATTCCAAACAATTCTTCTAAACACTCTTTGTGTACGACAGCGAATTATAAACTTTGCATCTCTACGCAAAAATGAATCTACGTATACATTTTACAGTTATATATTATATAGAGTATTAAGATAGTACCCGTCTCGAGATATACAGATTTACTAGAATTTCACGCTTAACATTTAAAATTAAGTGAAATATTGACTTGTTAAATATTCATTGTACAGAATTCGACGGAGCGTTAAAAATTAAATTAACCCGCTATTGAATTATTCTGGCTTACCACTTAAAGTACGTTGATTAAGTCTTGTTTTGTTATTCAACATTAATAAAATAATGTATTTATGGGTTTTAAGATGATCGATAGATAGTAGCTCAATAATATTATAAATAAATAAATAATAAATAAAAATAAAAAAAAAAACTTAGAAAAAAAAATATGCTTCAGCTAGTTCTAATGCTTTTTAAGTAAACCACTATCAACACCACTACTATCACCAGCACCTAGACCGCCATCAATGTCACCACCACCACCATACCATCACCACCTCCATCGAGACCACCAACAATATAACAGAATAACATATAAATAAGTATGTTTATAAATATTTAAGTAAATATGTGTTTATGTGAATATGTGAGAATGTAAGTATCTGAATAAGCGAGTTGTGAGTATGCGACGATATGTATAAGTAAGAATATGTAAGTGACGTTGTTTGTTTGTTACACCTTAATGCCTCATCCAGTCATCATGAAATTTTGTAGATACATTTTCATTACAGAAATGACATGGAGTGCTTACTTTTTATCCCGAAAATAAAACTGTTTCAGAGGTACATAAATACATGATTTACAATGTCGGTTGCCATGGTAATGTTTCATGTTTTAGTAATAACAGCTTTTTGACAAATGACACAACTAAATGAAACAATAATTCGGAGTTATTATACGCGGTAGAATCATGTTACAAAAACTTAAAGTGGAAAATGGCAAACGAATGCGTGCGAAGCCGCGGACATCGGCTAGTAAGATATAAAGTTATACCGACATTATAAAGTTCAAACTTGAATACGACACAACTTTGTCAAGATATTTATCTCATATGCTCCACAAGATGTACAACAATTAATCAAGTTATTTATTCCTAAGAAGTTCTAAGGATAATTATTTAATTAATGTAACTTTTACAACTTTAATTAATTAGAAAATGTCTTAAGTCGCAAGCTGTAAATTTTTAATTCGTTTCAACTACCTTGATGGTTTTGCTACTTATAATTTAATAAACTTATTCGTTTCCATTGATCTGTTTGAAGCCCTAATATATCACGCAGTATCCATGACTCGCTCTTGAAATTGGTATTGAAAAACAAATTCGGATAAGCAATCTTGTTTTTAGTACTATAGAAGATTAGAAGGTTTCTTCAGAATAATAAAGCTGAAGAATAGGAGACTTCTCAAGCCTCCTTCGGCTTACTTAAATCGAGTTGGATTTCGCTACTGTATTTGCTTCGCAAAAATTTTTACGCCAATTTATTTACTCGCACGCTCTTAGAACACATTCTTTTATATATTCAAAGCATATTTGAAGAAATCTTTTAAGGATGCTTCTTGTTAGGCCTACGACGATAACATCAGTCAATTGTGACATAGCAATTGCCTGTGTGTCGGGACCAGACCCGATCAAATAATCTTGTATTTGTACAAAATCTTTCCTCGACATTACTCCGAATCGAATCCAGGTCCTACATCAGAGCATCCAGATACTAAACATGTTGTTTTAATTTTATTACGAGTAAATTCTTGATTTGCTGAATGGTTTTTGGATATTAAGGTCAACGTTACAGTAAAAATTGAGTCTATTCGTGATCTATCGGTCAGTTAAATAATTCGGACAGTTTCGTTCTAATTTACGTTCCATTTATGTTATCGATCTGTTCTGTTTCAGTTAATCTAGGTCTTCTAGTTAAATTGTTGTTTCAAAATGATCTTTGGAGAGTTTGGCTCATAACCAATCTGGTCGGTTTCATTTTTCACTCGGTCTAGTCTCAATGAGAACAAATTCCAGACAGTTTGTTCATTAAAACAAATATGTGTAATAGATATTCGGTTTCTCGGGTACGGAAATTCTTTACTAAAATGTGAGCATTATCACTAAAACCAGCAGTTGTGCAGCTGGTCAGTGCTACGCTCAATCGCTCTACTGAATTCCAATGGCGAATGTCTTTTGTGTGCTTTTTGCAGTTATTGGAAATTTTCATTCACATGCGGAACCAAAATATTTCCTATCAAAAGACATAGATTTGAAACTGAGAAAGCCTAAAGTTAATTGAAACTGCATATGAATGGAATTTGCTGTCACACATATTTAATTCATCCTTTGGACACGACAGGAGCAAAACGGAAAAAGCAAAACCTTGTTTATTATAATGGTATACTTTTGGCATAATTAAAAATCGATACTTTATATTTTATAGAATAAATGATTAATAAAAATATTAATAAATAATAACAGTAGAATCTACCAGGGATAAAAAATATTCCGATACTGAATAAATTATTTCTAAGTTTTTTAAAGCTTTTACGTTTACGAAACTACATTACTGTAATAGAAATGTAGCACACATAAATAAAAATCCTTCACGAATAAACAACATTGCAGTTGTTCAAACCAAACACTCTCGAAACCTAATTACTCTATGACAGCTGTGCTAACACGTTTGACATTTGAGAGAGGCGGGAGATGACGAAGAGGTAACTTACATTTTTAACAACGCATTTCGCTTCGGGCTTCACTATTTTTCCATTTATAATTTACAAGATATTGTTCACGGCTCTGTGGGCATTTCTGTCTTATTTACCTCGGTGAAACTTGTTGTAACTTAATTTTTTATTATGGTACAAGGTGGCAAACGAGCAAGTACGTTCACCCGATGTCAAGTGATCGCTACCCATAGACATCTGCAACTAACTAATGAGCTGCAAATGCGTTGCCCATCTTTAATGGATGGAGGACAAACAGAAAATGGTTATTTCCAATACCTATACATCCCCTCCACCGTCAAGTTCTCTTCCCCTTTCTATACTTTCCTTATACGACGAAACGCAGAATACTCTACTTCACGCCTGTCTTCCGTGAGGTCGTGGTATTTCACCGGTGGAGCCGGCCCATTCGTGCAACAGATGTTGTTGCGGCTCTACTACTGTTAAAATTTCAATTTGAAATTCATCATCAACTGTTAATTTTAGGAATTAAAGGTAAATAAATAAATAAGATAAAAATTGTTATCTGTAAAAATTACTTCGCTCGTGAAGTACTCTCTTCTAAACAAAGCAGCAAAACGCTAGCAAAGTTGCAAGTAACTATAATGCCATTTTTTCTTAGGACAAAATCTAACAGAACATCTTTGCTACGGAGCGACGTCCACTTACTGGCAAGTTTTTTGCGACCTATTTTCCAATACCTCTTCAGATAACATGCTTATGGCCCTTGACTTAAAATACCTAGGTATCGTTTCACACTATCTTTACTTTCAGTTCATTAGGGAAGCTTCAAATGAAATATGTTTAACAGCAGTTTTTTAATGAAAGCAGCTAGATCTTTAGGTCAATGTTAGGGTTCATTTTATTTTAACTATACATCACATCTATGGTTCATTAGCAATCAAAAAAATTTTAGGTATCTTAGGTAATTTTTAAGACAAATAGTTGAGGTAAAAGCGAAGAAAGACAGAAGTAACGGACAGTCTTACTCATTAGTAACAAAAGTCTATTCATTAATAGACAGACATTTTCTTGTACTAAAAACTAAAATTTCAATTGATTTATACCTCAATTTGTTCTAACTGTGTGTAACTTAGTGAGGTAAATAAAGCGTCAACTAGCAGTTTTGAATGGCCGTGCCGTTCGTCTAATTGCTCGGATTCCCCGTTATCCGGACAATGTTTACAAAACTGATTAAATGTCGTTAGTTTAGAGCATCATATCTATAAACAAATTACAAATTGGATTTCACAATCGTCGTTAAACTTGCATGTAATATTTAACTATATAAGCTTGTGTACATACATACATATGTACAACTTATACATAATAACGTAGCCTTCACCTCCGCTCTGCATAGTTTTACTTGGCGACTACAGCTACTACTGCGTTCTTACTAATATTAATTATACAACATCATTATTATTAATATTATATAATTAGGAAACAATTAATTAGAGCGTTTTATCTACTAAAATATAATCCAACTAATTTAAATTGCTTGCCATTTTCTTATTGCTCTTAGGCGCTACTTACTATTCAATAATCAACTTCAATTGATATACCCATATCTTTGTTTGCTTTTCTTATAATATAGATGCTATACATCTCATAATTTAGTATATGACGCCATAAAATTTTACAAGCTCAATGTGGTTGTGAGAATTTTTTTATTATATTTCTTGTGAACTCGTAGTTATAAGCAAAAGTAATTTAAACTAATATTGGGAGGTATCTATAAATTAAAGCCACTTTCAAACGATGAACTTCGTGGGATGTCTCCGTTCGGAATACAAATGAGAGGGATTCAGCCGAGATGGCTATCATTTTCTCAGATAATATGGAGTATAAACTTTTTATTTGATTAAGAACACACATATTATTATTTTATCTGTCAGTATTTTGTCTTTCACTGAATATTCTGGGACACTTCGGATCAATATTGTGCAGTACAGTCATCACATTGGCCTATGTCTATATGTATTCCTTAGCTCATCAAATCATATTTATTTATTGTTTTTTGTTTGATTACTCGTTCGATTCACTTAACATCACGACTTTACAGTGGAGTAAGGCAACTCAGTGACTAACTGGGTCACTGGATTTACAGCAAACACTTCGCTTTATGTTGCTCTCAATTTTTCAAGTGCCTATTTTTGTAGTGTTAGTTCGAATCAGCGTTTAAGGGATGGACACGGTACCGCTCTTAAGTGTGTCAAGTCGTCACTAACATAATAATAACAATTGGCTCGTTTGTTCGGGATTTATTTATATGAAAGTAAAAATTGTTCGAGTTTGTTCTTATTTCGTTTCACAGTATGAATAATAATATGATAATGTTGACTTTTTTGTTATTTAATTACAGCACTTTTAATCAATTTTGTGATAGCATCCAAACTGGGCCTAGTCTGTATCTTAGATGCTAGCGAGAATAAATAATAGTACAAAAAATACTACAGAGATAGTAACGATATCAAATAAAGTAACAATAGATCTTTAGTAAATAAAAAGTATTTGGAAATAGAAATAAGTTTTCCGTGTCTGTATAATTTTGAGATAAATTTTTTCGACAACCTACTAATATTTCAAACATATGCCCGAGGAGATTTGGCGTCTGTTGACATGTGACAACATGCATTTTTTAGCACCACGCCATGCTCTCATACAGTAAGGCTAGCTGGCTCAGCAAACTTCGTTCCGCATAATAATTAAGCGGGCGGAATTTCCTAAAAACGGTTCTTAAATAACCTCTACTCGGCGAAAGGAATATTCCTTCCAAATTTTAAATCTAAGGTAAGCATTCAACAATAACAAATGCCTATTATAGTTGACATGATAGTATATTGATAGTTATAGGAATTAATCATAAGGAACATGTAACTGTCAGACAGACAAGGCAATTTTCTATTGAAAAAATTAGTGGCAGAGTTGGCAGGGGTCGTCCTAAATAAACTTTATTCAACCCTATCAATAAAATAGTTAAGGACAAGCAGTATTAAAGCATCCATAACAAACGAGGATTTTTGTGTAGAAATAAGGATGTAGTATAAATTAAATATAAAACAATTATAACTCTATCCCAATTTTCCGCTCAATATTTCGAAAAAATTAAAATATTTCATATCATATGATACGTGGTAAGATTGCAACTGAGTATGCAATGCTTTTACGACACCAAACAAAGGAGTGCGCAACATCTATTTAGGTCTACGACATATGTCTACGTCGTAGCATGATCTCATACACCTGAAACTAAAACGAAAGTATCACAGCACGTACGTGTTTTCCTAGTATTCGGCAGACAAGATTCTGATTAAATCACGAAGCACCTCGCAATAAAAGTGCACTTCCAGTTTATATCTCGGTCCATTGTGACCTCTGTAATCTTATTATATTTTATGAAAGAACAACGCAACGGATTCCTTCTCTTACATACAAATAACTAACTGAGGTGGGTCTCTGACTTTCCGCGGTAACACAACATATAACATTTATTTTTTTCGTAATACCAGCTAAAACCTTAACGAATTATTATTATTATTATATATTACAACAATATCTTTATTTAATTAATTCTAAATTAATTTCTATATCCGTTTTGTTATTCCGCTAGGAGAATAAAAAATAAACATAAGAACAAAAAAATAAAAATCTGTAACCGATGGCAGTGCCACCTACAGGGTCGATTGCGTACTAAACTATCCTGGAGCCACCACTATTTTTTTTGTGTTTCACACACAATCATTATCCTATTAGCCTGTACCTATTCACTGCTACACATACGCCACTTCCCTGTCACACCAATATTTCCCATTTTGCGCCAATCGAATCCAAGTCTTCCCCTGCACCCTAACGATGATGATAATCTTATTCCGGTGTACGTTTGTATACCTGAATGAAATATATTCATAAATCACGACAAAAAATATTGCATGATGAACTGCATTTGTAGCAGAAGCAAAAAAATTTAAACCACGTTATGAAATGCGAAACACAAGTGAACACTTAATTTTCATGTAGGCCTCTCTCCTCTCTAATTTTTAATGATTGTATATTCAAATATGAAACACGAGCAATGTGAAACACCAGCAATGTGAAACACCAGCAATGTGAAACACCAGCAATATGCAATTCGCCGGAGTTTTCCAGGGATAGAAGAGCTTTATACTCGTAAAGAAAATTTAAATAATTGAAGCAATGACAAAAGTTTTAGAATAAACGTAAAATAACAAACACTTGATGTCTCTCATGTTAAGGTTCATCCGTACCATCGGTAGAACCCAGAAGAGCTTATTTAAAAAGATAAAGTGATGTTAGCCTCCGGGCGGCCTCTTTAAATGCTGGAGTAAAAATATCCATCCATCAATTTGTTTTTTTTTAGGTGGTGGTCGCAATCTATCGAATTGAACCAATCTCACAGTTGCGAGGTAGAAGAGTACAATTTTTCTGACTGCGTTTTGTCAGGTAGCAGGTGTGACGTAGGAAAAAGCATTTCATATTATTATTGACATGATACTTGTGAATAATTCCATGCCTAGTCAAGATACTGGACAGGCTATTAGAATGACTACACACATATAACAAATATAGACATAACATGTGACTATAGTGGACAGAACATAAAAACGTATGTAGTTTTAATTATATGAACATAGAATTTAAAAAAAACTATATTTTATTCTACAAGTACGCCTTACCACGCCTACGCAATATGTTTAAGAGATTTTAACTAACTAAAAGTTCAAACACATTTGCTGGCCTATAAATTATTTAACTTTATCAGTATTCTTGAGCGAACGTTTGCCTTTACTTCCCTCGGCGACGTAAAAGTAAACACAATGAACGAGAGAACTTAAGTATCACTCACACCGCAAAGTTAAACAACTTACATCTGATTACGAAACAGCTTAGTACCTAATAGAATTGCGTATGTATGCCAACAACAAGGAAGGAGGGGGATATAAATGGATGAATGAAATGAATCACTCGCGATACAAATAAACCAGTTCTAGCGACTCACTCACTTGTGAGGTCTGAGAAGACGCTTAATCTAGGCTGAGCCAACCTAAGCCAACTTCGAGACCATATTAGAAGAAACTGAAATTACAATAAAAGATTCTGCCGCATTCTGAGTACGTTTTGTTGTGTGCAGTGCTTAAATGAAAAAAAAAGGTAGACAGCAGAAGCCCAATAGATATTCATCTCATTATACGAGTATTCTATCTGGTAGACGGAACACACAACACACAACAACAACACATTTCTCTTGTTTCTATTAACAAATAACCAGTATGTTTCACATACGATGAAGTAAACGTGGGGCGGATGAAGAGACTCAAATTTACTGTGTTAAATTCTCCCAACGCAATGTGTATAAGAAATAGGGCAAATAGCGCTCGAAGGCGACCCTGCTCATGCTGGGAAATACTGTTGTTAATAACGGGTCTCGTGCCGTGAGGAGAGTTGAACTAATCATCTGTTTAAAAGTCATCCTTAATTTTATTTTCTGTTCGCCCTTAATTGTAGAGAGTAAATTCTTAAAGCTTGTTTCATTGCAAGATATGATTGTTGTAAACAATCAAACGTCATTGTGTGTCATGTGGCATAGTATTGCGCTTTGTCGCATCGCGTTACATAGCTCAGGATAACCAACAGGTTGATGTATTGAGACTTTGATTTTTTTTGTAAATGATTCTGATATAGTTTTAAAGGGCGTCGACGAAAATAAAACCCCACTTTTATATATAAAATACGTTCTCATATACAATTATATCGCTCAATGGACCGCAGAAATCATATATTATTTTCTTTATTTTGTTTCCTTATTTTTATTATTGAAATTAACTTCCTCGCAAACATTCATATCACTCAATCGACCGCGGAAATCGCTGTTTTCCATTTTTACAGAATTCTGAAAAATAAATTATACAACCTTTATGTACGTAATTAATTGGTTCATTCAATTGATTTCGAAACGCTAAAATAAGCCATCTGACTATCATAAAAGCCACAATTCCGAGAATCAGAGAACACAACTAGTTTCGATTATATATCCCTGTATGATAGTATCGGAAGTAGTGAGAAAAAATACTTAACTATGACAAGAAGTCCAACTAAAGACCCACTCGATAATATTAGTGCTAATAAGAGAAAGAAGATAAAATACGAATTCTGAAATAATCGAGTTTTAATATTCCTCCGTTGAGTAGTAACATTTTCTCCATTAGCTCAGCAATTATCTTGTTGAATAGAAGCTTACGTGACTAGAGTATAACCGAGAGATGAAGGCGCCGAGAGAAGACTGACCGCAAGTGATTTTTTAAAACAAACATCTGAGAGACTTGAAATACTTGGATATGAGTACCGACTACTAAAAATTAGAACAGTAGATGAATAACAATTTTTTTGTGCACAACTCTGGGAATTTATCGTAAAACAATAGCAGGTATTCGAACATGTACACACGTTATGTATATATATTTATTTACCAGCAACTTGATTCACCTTCGCTCGAGTCAGTAAAGACATGCAAATAAGCAAATTAAATGAAGCCTAGGTTACTTGCTCATAAAACGCTTTCAACTGGTAAAAGAAATTGGTTTTTGAGTTTATCCCGAACAAAGGAACAATCAAAGTTTTTCTCTTATAATATTAGTACAGATAAATTACAAATACTGAAAGATGAATTTCTTGCAGCTCATCAGAACATCCAAATGTCTTATATTTATTGACGTGCGTTCAGCCGGTATTTATTAGGAGATAATCTTATAAATCCACGTGAACAACATGCGTCACCGATATGGTTATCTGAATGTGTAACAGTTTCGACGAACTTGTTTTATTTATATTTCTAATATTCCATTTTGAATTATATTATTAAGGTTTATTTTTGTTGATTATTTCTTATTTATTTATATTTTATCTATTGTTTTATGTTTTCACTTCTGTCGGCCCTGCCTGTGTTTTTTTTTCATTATCCCTACTAATATTATAAATGTGAATGTAAGTTTGTTTGTTACGGGTCACTAGTATGTAATATATTATTTGACAATACGTACACGTGAAGTAACGTTCGCAACAATGCATGGAATACAGATTCGATGGCTACGAATCCTTTTGCAGGCAGGAGATAGACAAGGAAATGAAAAGCTTACCTGTTCAAAGGATTGAAAGGTAATTAGGCTTGACTCACCTAAGTCGCCTCATTCATCGAGAAAACTACAGCAGTAAATTTCTACTTTGCGTCAGTCTTTTGTAAAGTGACTTATACTTTTTATCGGCTTTACCAACATTAATATCGATCGAAGTCGCCAATAGAAATTTTAATTCCAAAATGCTTAGTAGTATAGTCCAACGTGTCGTGTTAAGGACCGCTTGAATGCTAATGTTTCATGCATTACATTACTTGTAAGAACCTCATAACATTCTTAGTAATCATTTTATGAGCCATCTAAGCACGGAACAAAATCCTTACAAATTGTTTTGTCACCCAATAATGTACTCTATTACCTAACTGATAACGTCTATTCTTACATATCACATGTCCGTATTATATAATAAGGTTGTCACTTATCGGTTGTAATAAACTGGCCATGTCATTAGCTGAATAATTTAGGACGTAACGAATAGATAACGATCGATTTTTGTGACACATTATTAGAAGGCAAAGTTGTCACGTCATGGCACACTATACTACAAAAATTAAATGGGCCAGACTGACAAAAACCTAAACTGATAACGATAAAAAACTTATGATGGATTATTAAACATACTTTTATATATATACTCTATAGATTCCAAACGGTTATATTGATTTTGATAAATTTTACAGGATAAGTTCAGGCCGAGCGGCTGTTCCTGTAAAGTTAAGTAATTATCGGTCAAAACAATTAGTGATACCCGGGCGAAGCCGGGACCTTGTAGAACATGAAAGGGACGTCATTGGCTCCTACAATGAAGTTGATATTAAGCAGTGTTCATTAAAATTATTCGTATAAGAATTTTGAATTATAGGTAACATGTGTACATTTTATGTATTTACCTTGGGAAATAGTTTATTTTTTCAAGATAAAAGGTACCCTAAATATTTTATGTACCCTTGACAATGTATGTCCTAACTTTCATGATGACCGGTTACACCCAATCCGGTTATAATAATAAAGTAACGGCTCGAGCCGAGGTTACCATTACGTAGGGAGCCCTTGAGCTAAGTCACTCTTAGAGCGGCTAGGCACCCTCTGCGCCCTGCCGCCTCGAGCCCGGTGTAATGCTTTCTCTAGGCAAACAGAGACATTTCAGTCACAAAAAAATGTCCGGTTATGATGTTAAGGAGTTAACAAGAGAGAGCTTAACAATAAACGAAAGTCACATTCGCCTTTTTCACATTACGATTATTACGCAAAACTAACGCATATATATTTATCTTTATGACATATCACTTCAGACATGTTTATCATAAGATTAGTAGATTAATGCTAACAGATATGAATGTCTTGTCTTAGTCAAAATAAATTGTGTGTATTTTGTAATATTATTGTCATCAAGCTCGAAATATAAAAAAAAATATGTACTCACGCCCGCTACCCAGAGGGGTAGGCAAAGATTACCTACTGAATTTCTCAAGAATAATTCACCGTAACGGACGCACGGTAACCATAAAAATTAACCTTTTTGACATACAAACGAAATCAAATATTTTGGAACGACTAACGAAATAAATAGACAATAAAATAAAAAAACATTTTTGAAAATTCACGACTTAAAGTAAATGGTGACTAACTTTAGTCATTCTTTCTGATTATATCTGATAAGAAGTAAGAATTTGGTCCACTGGCTCTGTCACTACACGGCGGCAGAAATTCTCTACAGATTTATATAGCAGTAACATAAATGATTAATAATATATTGGTTAATAAGTACATAGCACTTATTGATTATACGAACTGATTATTTACAACTGACTCGGATACACCACGATATAATGACAATGATAACGCATATATAAGACACGTTTGTAATTCTTACACTATACCATACGAGTTAATGTGCTAGAGACAACTAGTCTACTACGTAGAGTTACCGAAATGAGTTTTTCAGATAAAGTCATATTCATCAGTGGTGCGAGTTCAGGTATTGGACCAGCTACTGCTGTCGAATTTACCAGACAAGGCGCTAATGTTATCATCAACGGAAGAGACGAAAACAAATTGAAAACCGTTTCTGAACAATGTGAAGCATTTGGTAAGAAGCCGTTAATTATCAAGGCCGATATATCAAAAGATGAAGAGGCAAGGGCAGCTATTAACGAAACGATCAAAATGTTCGGGAAACTAAATGTTTTGGTGAACAATGCTGGGTTGTCCAAATCCGGAAGCATACTTGATGGGGATTTAATGGCAAGTTATGATGCAATAATGGGTACAAATTTACGAGGGGCAATGCATCTAACAGCTCTCGCAGCTCCCCACCTCATTAAAACAAAAGGAAATATCATCAATATATCTAGCGTAGTTGGTTCTTCTGTATCGCCTATACCACAGATAATGACCTTTTGTGTCTCCAAAGCAGCACTTGATCACTTCACACGTTGTGCAGCATTGGAACTGTCTAAGCACGGAGTGCGTGTTAACGCCGTGAGTCGTGGAGCTTTAACAACTGATGTTTTCACAAATGCCGATGCTATGGCCGATACTAATATTCCTATGGCTTTAAATCGGGTGTCTGAACCGATTGAGATAGCCGACTTGATTTTGTTTTTAGCAAGTGACAAAGCAAAAGGCATCACTGGATCTAAGTATGTGTGTGACAACGGCTTTCTTTTATGCAACTAATCAGATTAATGACAAATGTAAGGTATTGTGTGATTTTTTCAATGTTGTATAAAGAATATGTTTATGAGAAATATATAAATATATATTTTTCTTATGTCTATTTCCTTAAAATCATATTAATTACACCAGAAATTATTTGGAATAACCAAAACTGCATACTAAATTGTTCAACCCCAAAACAATAGATATTTTGTACATTTATCAAGAATTCACCTTAAGGATAAGATAGTACTCGGCCCTCCAAAGTATTCTGATACTATATTAGCTAATGTTACTGCCCTTACTAGATCAGATTGATTAGTCTCTGAATTGCCAGGTTGTTAGTTTTAGTTAGGATTTTCAACTTTGTATAAATCCGAGTCGTTTATGACATTGAGTATATGTTAAATTGTTGTCCTTGTATTATATAACTAGTAACTTAAGGGTTAAGACTACCAACATTCAGTAATAAAAAGGTTAATGATAACATGTCCTTTATTCCTTTATTCGTGGTAAGAGGTAAACAAAAATTCGTTTATTTATGAAATTTAATACGTGTCGGCTCTTCCGCTTTTCAATACGTGAGCTGTCATTTTATACAAATGTCAATGTAATTTTATTATCTCACAAGTAACATCAATTACACATATAAATTATGAACAAGCTTGCTAAAGTGACGCCACATCCTATCAAATTAAGAAGTCGTTTAACTTCCTAGATTAACGAGTGACCAATGAATATTGTCGAACAGTGACTACCTCAATGCTCTAGATTGAAAGAGTTGACCATTATTATGGATGTTACGATTTTGTGAACCTTTTGAAATTGCATACTTTTCCGCTACATATTCCACGACTGTCCGTCATATAAATCCAAAAGGAACTTAAAAAATTCGCAATCATGTTGCTTTTCTATTTAAAATTAAATCGAAAGTTTAACAATAATTACTTCTTTTCGTTCTATCTCGTTCGCACATACTACATTGGCACATCAGCTCAAGTCTTTGTGATAAAGATATCGTAATTGAAGCATTGTAAATAAGCCTTTCCCAGCGTCCGTAACCTCTCGATATCCCTTTTAGCGCGATTATTTAACCGCATAGTAATTTAATGTTATTGACAACTACTGAACTCACAAAAGAACGTAACTAACGTTAAACTAACTAACCGAAATCAACTTTGGTCGTATAATATTAACATTCAGTAACATGACTATGGCAAACGAGCGGTTCACCCGTTGTCAAATAATCGCTACCCATAGAAATCTGCAACTAACTAATGAGTTGTAGATGCGTTGCCCACCTTTAATGGACAGCGGAGGGCAAAAAATGGTTGTTTCCATTTCCTATACATCCCCTCCACCGCCAAGTTTTCTTCCCCTTCCCAACCTTTCCTTATAAGAAAAGGGCCCACCCTTTTCTTGAGGGGGAGGTCACTGGGATTAGGTCTCCGTCAGCTCACTCATCAGACGACACGCAGAATTCTCTACTTCACGCCTGTCTTCTGTGAGGTCGTGGTATTTCACCGGTTGAGCCGGCCCATTCGTGCAACAGATGTTGTTGTTGCGGGCTCTACCACTGTTAACTTGATGTTCTTCTTCCGCACAATTCGATAAAAGCTATCCGTTTTTAGAGCAGTGGTGATGAAATAAATTACGCAAAATAAAGCGCCTGCGTGGGTTCGAGCCTGCAACCTAATTTAAATATTTTTTTTATAAAATCTCACCCATTCTTATTGTCGGGTGAGATGCAGGCAGGTAAGGTAGGTATGAATATCTAAGGAGTTATCGTAAAAAAACTAACGGGCGCGAAAATAAATTTAAGCGCGGGTCTCACACCGATGAGCAACCTCGCTTGATGGTTTCACCCCTTCTCCCATCGTGATCAATGTACTTTAATGAAGGTGCTTTTCAAGGTCCCCGCAAGGCAAGGTTATTAGGTAAACAATGATCAAAATTGTATATAGGAATATCCCCATCCAAACTTTAAAGTAGTGTACGAGAGTAGTATAATAAGTACGAAGAAAATTACGAGCCGATGGTCAGGTTCATTGAAGTTCAGTGTCAAACAGCCGACACGAATTGAAAGCTTATAGATAAAGATAGATATTAATGGTCTAATGTAAAAACGGCATTATGTAAAACATTGACTGTCTCAATGACGCAGACTATGTCACTATCGGTGATCACGATACTAATTATGATTCACCACCTAATCATCATAATTACACTGAATGAATCATTGTAATTACGATAATTATCCGGAAACAAACTTATTATAAAGTATATTGTATATAAGTAATCATCTATTCTGATAAATAAAATTAGTGCCTTATATAATATCATAATTAAATTTCCATACTGAATACACATGACGGATAAAAGAGGTACAATCTATAAAAATTTTGTCCCTCTATCTGTTTCTTTCGGATAATCTCCGAAACGGCTGGACCGATTGATATGATTAAGTTATATTTAGTTAATTTTAAGCGAAATAACTAGTTCCTCGTAAAAAGGTAAAAACACCTGAGCCGTGAATAAAATTACGCGTCGCCGTAATCAAAAGCACCACCCACATATCTAGTGCCACAAAGGTTGGGCCCAGTAAAATTTCAAAAACCTTTTACTTGCGTAGCCTTTTTACGATGGGTTCACACAATTTAATTGATAATTAGGAATCAATGTTTTATTTTACATTATTTTTTTTACGTTAGGATTAACGGAGCCTACTCAGACTGGTTTAGCATCAATAAAGGTGTAAGACAGGCCTGTGTGGCATCCCCGTGGCTGTTCAATCTCTTCATGGATGATTGTTTGAAAGCATTGAAAGACGAAGAGTGTGAATTAAGAATTAATTGATATAAATGTTAACGGCAAAGAGGTTGAACAGGTGGAAGACATTGTGTAAGTAGAATGTATGTTTAGTAGAGATGGTAGACACGTTAGACTTGGAGTTCCATTAATTTGTTAAAATACAAAAACAATAAAAATGTTAAAATTAAACTAAATCGACAACTATAATTAATTACAAAAGATAATTTGTAATTTTGTAAAGGATCATGTGTATTATGTGTTGAAAGCTTACAACACCAGTCCGCTTACAATACTCCACTATGTTGAACAATTTAGGGCTCTAGGGCATAGATCAGAGTCAAAAAAACAATCCTGGGTCAAAGGGTAACCTGAGTAACCTGACCGATTGACTGATGATAAAAATTTCACGGAGATAATTCTGTATTAGTATGATATGGTAATTTGAATGATAAATTTGCGTCTCGCTGCTTCAATATAATTCTCCATTAGGATAACCGTGTCATCTATTTTTTAAACAATATCCTATAACATGCAAAATTGTCCTCAATATTATATAACCACTCTTAAAATGTATGGATTGTCTCAACTCTAACAGAAGTTCCGAGACTGTGGGTCATTACGTGCTATATAAAATTCATCAAATTACAAATATCATATGATATACAATTCATAAGCATTTCTTTTGATTCACTTTCGTCTTTTTCGAACATATATGTATGTATGCCTGAATTTGTATTTCCCTCTTCCTTGATTTGACGGTTTTTCTTTTCGTTAATACCTTAAAAAAACCAACCTATTTTATCATTAAAAGATTTATTACAAAAAACATGTCTCAGTCATTATGTTTAATATATCTTAACCGTCATATATCTGATATTGTTATGTAAATAAATTCTTATCTAGAATTCGATTTATTACGTTCCTTTATCTTCTACAAAAATTCGATAGTAGACCGAACAGCCAGATAATTTGCCTTCCAGAAACTACAATACCAACAAAATATCTCAATCAATTCAGCTACATTAATTACTAATAAAGATAACAAAAGGTGGCAGGCTCAGCGTGTACCCACGTGGGTAAGCCACGTGGTGCTAGTTTTGAGCCCAACCCACTAGCAGCCCTGCGCCTCTTCAAAGGAGCCTTTTACTTATAAATAAACAATATTTTAAAATACGTAAAAGATAAAACGCACTCATTAAAATAAAGAAAAAACGAAAGTAAAAAAAAAGTAAACAACAAATTAAAAAAAAATGAAATAAAAAAAATTAGCAAGAATATGACAGTTTAGTTTTAGTATATGCAATAATAATATGGAATTTTGCTGTTTAACCTCTTACTAATTGTTTCTTAAATGATTTATTAAAAAAATGGACAGATACCGGAGCAATGGTACTAATATAGATTAATAGCACATTAATTCATAAGTACCTAGAGTTATTGATTATACAAACTGATTATTTAAAACTGACTCGGATCCACGAAGATATTGTGACAATGATAACGCATATATAATACGAGTTTGTAAACCGCACAATATACCATACGTGTTAATGTGCTAGAGACGTCTGGTTTAATAAGTAATCGCAATGAGTTTTTCAGATAAAGTAATATTTATCAGTGGCGCGAGTTCAGGTATTGGACCAGCTACAGCTATCGAATTTACCAAACAAGGCGCTAATGTTATCATCAACGGAAGAGACGAGACGAAGTTGAAGAACGTTTACAAACATTGTGAAGTATTTGGCAGGAAGCCGTTAATTATCAAGGCCGACATATCAAAAGACGAAGAGGCAAGGGCAGCTATTAATGAAACGATCAAAACATTTGGGAAACTAGACGTTTTGGTGAATAATGCTGAGTTGTCCAGTCCTGGAAGCATACTTGATGGTAATCTCATAGCAAGTTATGATGAAATTATGGCTACAAATTTACGAGGCGCAATGCATCTAACAGCGCTCGCAGCACCCCACCTCATTAAAACAAAAGGAAATATCATCAATATATCTAGCGTAGTGGGTTCTGCTGTATCGGCTATACCACAGATAACCTCCTTTTGTGTTTCCAAGGCAGCACTTGATCACTTCACACGTTGTGCAGCATTGGAACTGTCTAAACATGGAGTACGTGTTAACACCGTGAGTCGTGGCCCGGTAACAACTGACATTTACACAAATGCTGATGTTACGGCCGATCGTACTATTCCTCTGGCTTTGAATCGGGTGTCGGAACCAATTGAGGTAGCCGACTTGATTTTGAATTTAGCAAGTGATGAAGCAAAAGGCGTCACCGGATGTAAGTTTGTGTCTGACAACGGCTTTCTCTTATGCAACTAACTAGATTAAAATGTAAGTTATTGTGTGATTGTTTTCTACTTGCGCGAATAAAATGGTCAATAGTTGATTACTGTTACTGTTCGTTACATTGTCAGATATAAAATTTTCGAATATCTATTTAGTCTTATTATTTAATGTCATAGTAATTACACCAGAATTTATTCGGCATCACCAAGACTGCCTATTAAATTCTTTACAACAAAGCAATGGATATTGTATCATCAATATATCAATTAGGTAGAATTCGCCTTAGATTTAAATATTGATAAGACTTGTAAATACTAGATAGATTATGCAGCTGTTCTTACTGGGTCAGAGATAGTCAATGATCTTTGATGTTTTTTTATTGAGGAAGGTGGCAAACGAGCAAGCGGATCACCTGATACCCATAGACATCCGCAATAAGCAAGTGTGTTGCAGGTGCGCGGCCTACCTTTTATGGACAGAAGAGGGAATACTCTGGAAAAAGGATATTTCCTTTTCCCTCCCGCCAATCCCTTACCCGCCCGATCCTCGTCCTTTTCCCATCCTATCCGTATGAGGAAAGAGTGTGAAGGGGAACAACACTTAAATTTACAGTGGTAGAGCCCGCAACAACAACATCTGTTGCCGAATGGGCCGGCTCGACCGGTGAAATACCACGACCTCACAGAAAACAGGCGTGAAGTAGAAATACTCTGCGTTTCGTCTGATGAGTGAGGTCCCGGCGGCCTAATTTGAGTCCTCCTCCCTTTCCCACCCTTTTCTTGTAAGGATGGGATGGGAACAGGAAGAGGATTGGACAGGGAGGGGGTTGACGGGAAAAGGGAAATATCCTTTTTTCTGCCTATACCCTCCTCGGTCCATTAAAGGTAGGCAACGCATCTGCAACATAATTTCTTGTTGCGGATGTCTATGGGTAGCGTACACTTATGTGATCCGCTTGCTCGTTTGCCACCTTATTCCATAAAAAAAAAAAAATAAAAAAAAAAAATTAGGCGTCCGGCATCTCACTTATCAGACGAAACGCAGAGTACTTCTACTTCACGTCTGTTTTCTGTGTATTATTACACTTCACGGTATTTCTCAGTGTAGAATGACAGCGTGATAATCATTTGCTGATGATGTCATTACCTATAACTGATTGATATCTGTGTGTTACCATGACGGAGCATAATTAATAACAAAAAACGAAACCAAACTTATCACATACAACATAATCAATATAAAATAAAAGAATTAAGTTACATTATAACTGTTATCTCGTAATGATGTCAGCATTATCCTTACATAAGAGAACGGTGCACATAAAATACTGTTTCTCCCGCTTGTTCATCCAGGACTTGATGCCAAAGAAAATTTTAGGTTACATCCGGCGAATCTAATTGGAGGTTTTGGGGGCATGAATTGGCGTCGTATGCATCAGCTGGAATTACTTGAAATATTATAATGAAGAACTTAGAAATTGTAAATTTTATGTTTTTTTTATTTATGTTTTTTTTTACTTTTGCAATACGCTTGACCACAATCCCACCTGATTTAAGTGGTGGTAGTCGAACGATGGTACGCAGTAGTTTAGCAACAGCTCATTCTCTCTTCTCTTCATGGTGGCCACGTCATAATAGGGCTGAAACACGCTGGACAGAAATTCCAAACATTTTCGATATGCATGATGACCGAAGATTCCAATCGCATGGAGACCTGCCATCTGTCTAATCGTCCGATGGAAGAATGCAGATGAGGGAATTAATTCATATTATCTCTGTGCACACTAGACCAAAATGAAACCTGTACATCAACGATAGGCTACCAAGGTCTTGGCCACCGATGAACATCTTGGCCTCTAATACTACTAGCATTTGGCTGCGCCTGTGTATGACAGCAGTACTACTTAATTTTATTTAATTTAGTGTCATCGTATCACGTAGAGAAAAACACCCATCAATGCGTCAATTTCTTAGACCCACCCCACATTTTTCGATTTAAGTATTTAATGTACGTACTGATTAGGATAAATATATATGGCGTAACTATTACGTATAGTTATTTATTTATTTATCTTATTCAGTATATATATATATATATATATATATATATATATATCTTTTATGCATATTTTTTTATTAGATTATAAGACCTAGATAGTACAGTATCTTATTCAATAAATCACTTTTAGACGTACATACATATATGTCAATCATTACATTAGATAGATTTATTTATTCCTAGCTGTGCCCCGCCGTTTCACCCGCTTTGCAATTTTACTTATACTTTTAACTGAACTGCTACTTTAAAGCATTTTTGTCGGACAAATGTTTGACATGGTTCTTTAAATTGATATAATTTTTTTATTTATCAACCGATTGAGATAAAAATACACATACTAAATGTTAAGTGAAGCTTACCTCAATACATTAGTGAAAACAACACTCAAATTGGTTAAGCCGTTTATGAGATAAGCGGTAACAAACGCACAGACAAACAGACAAAAATTTTAATAACCATGGTTTTGGGATTTATTGCGCTTACGAAGGCCCCCAATAATAGTTTTTCTCAAAATCTTTCATGTACAGACAGCGATCAGTTACAGTATGTATTTTGTAATATTTTTTACATTAAAGTGGAAGTATATATAAAAAAGCCCGTTAGCCACAAGGGTAGGCAGAGATTATTTATTTCCTTTTGACGCAATCCTGGCGAAATGCTGGAGAACCTTCTCAAAAAGGCTTATTTATTTATTTATTAAACAAATTATAGTTTTTATTTACTAAGGCAAATGCAAGCCACATAGTACAAAAACAAAAATCGGCGCTGTAAAATATCTAGTAAAAACAATTAAACATTTCTTAAATAACCAAAAGTAAATAAACACGACGTACACGGCTACAGTCGATGGTTTTACGTCACATCACCTTTGACTTTTTTGTCAACATATATAAATCTACGTAGTACTATTATGTATTCTGTGTCTACGGTGCCATTCTTTACATACGTCTTGTTTGTTTTCAACACTCATTAAACGTTCAGAAATAACGCATTTTTTAAATCACATATGTACTTATAGCAGAAACGTACCAGCGATACCTAAAAATGGATTCCTCACTGCCATGCTTAACATGTTTAAAAAGGATACTTTCAAGTGTTTAAGAATTATATTAATTTGTAGGACTATTCAAACACCATATATAAAAGCTAAAATATAATTTTATAATGTACTTGAAAACACTTAAAACATTATAGCGTCGTACACGGTACGAGGTAATTCTCTTATTCTCTATAAATAAAAATTAGATACTCAAAAGTTACAGTTTATTATTTACAGCAGTTATCTATTTATTCAACGAATCAAAAAAAATGTATAGACATTCTCTACAGTTGTATATAAAATTCACATGGATAATACATTCATTATGTACTTAACGTAGCACTTATTGATTATACGAACTGATAATTCACAACTGACTCGGATACACCACGATATAATGACAATGATAACGCATATATAAGACACGTTTGTAATTCTTACACTATACCATACGAGTTAATGTGCTAGAGACAACTAGTCTACTACGTAGAGTTACCGAAATGAGTTTTTCAGATAAAGTCATATTCATCAGTGGCGCGAGTTCAGGAATCGGAGCAGCTACAGCTATCGAATTTACAAAACAAGGCGCTAATGTCGTCATTAACGGAAGAGACGAAACCAAATTGAAAACTGTTTCTGAACAATGTGAATCATTTGGTAAGAAGCCGTTAGTTATCAAGGCCGATATATCAAATGACGAAGAGGCAAGGGCAGCTATTGACGAAACGATCAAAACGTTCGGGAAACTAGATGTTTTGGTGAACAATGCTGGGTTGTCCAAGTCGGGAAGCGTGCTTGATGGGAATCTGATGGCATGTTATGATGAAATAATGGGTACAAATTTACGAGGGGCAATGCATCTAACAGCTCTCGCAGCACCCCACCTCATTAAAACAAAAGGAAATATCATCAATATATCTAGCATAGTTGGTTCAGCTGTACCGCCTATACCACAGACAATTGCCTCTAGTGTTTCCAAAGCAGCACTTGACCACTTCACACGTTGTGCAGCATTGGAACTGTCTAAACATGGAGTACGTGTTAACACCGTGAGTCGTGGACCAGTAACAACTGATACTTACGGACATATTGAAATCACTGATGTTCCGGCCGATAGTGCTATTCCTACGCCTTTGAGTAGGGTGTCGGAACCGATTGAGCTAGCCGAATTGATTTTGTTTTTAGCAAGTGATAAAGCAAAAGGCATTACCGGTTCTAAATTCGTGTCTGACAACGGCATTCTTTTATGCAACTACACGGATTAAAATGTTAGGTATAATATACATAATAATGTATTTCTACTTCTACGAAAAAGTTACGATAGTGATTACCTATACTGTGCTCATGTTAAATTTACAAATAAATATTTTTGAAATATCTATTTTGTCTTATTATTTAATCTCATATTAATTACAACAGCATTAATTTGTTCGCTGTTGCCCGCATTCTTCGTATCTTTTTTATCGTATTTTTTACATTAATTGTTTCTAACGTCTAAAATAAAACATGCGACTTTTAAGCTGCGACACCAAAAAACTTAAGTATCAAGAATTTCCAACTGATGTTTTTAGTGTTATATATATGTATACAACATTTATTATATTGTATTGTACATTATAATATATAATAATTAAAATATATTATTTTCTAATAAATTTTTATAATGCGCATTTTTAATCAAGAACAACGACACCGTGACCACCACAACTTCGAGAACCACCACCATCACCAGCAGCACCACCACCACCATCTCATGATCACCAAAGGCACCACCATTACAGGGCTAAGTATCTCGGCACGCCGGGATCGCTTCCGGGGTTCATAGGCAATAGGGGTTTCTGTGGTTCTTCGGGGAGCTGGGCTATCACTCCAGGCATGTCCCACCCACACGCAAAATACGCGCCAGTCGTGGAATTGCATTAAAGTAACCCCTTACTACTACTACTATTAAAGAAAAAATAATAACTAAGACTCAACATTAGACATGGGCAAAATAAAAATTTACGAGGTAGGTCTTTTGATAAAAGATGTACTCGCGTTACGCCATTATTGCCAGGGCGTATAGCAACATCTACCCAGCAACTATCCTGAGTGAGGCAAATCTACTCCCTTAACCAATACTAAATCACCAATACTTGGTTCCAGAGATTTCAAAGCCCACTTAAATCGATGCAAGAATGCGGTGAAATATTCTTGCGACCACTGTCAACAATTTTTTTTGAGTCAACTGCCATCTACGAAGAATAGTCATATTTTGGGAGTCAAAGTTACTATCTGGGACTGTTAGCAAAGGTTCACCAACGATGAAGTGACCCGGAGTGAGAACATTAAAACCCTCCGATTTAGTGTCAATACGCGAGATTGGTCTAGAATTAAGGAATAGAGGCTCTATTTGAGTGAGTACCATCGTCGCAAATGAAACTTAACCGCCTTTACACCTGCTTCCATAATTCTTCTCACGTTCCCTTTCATTCACTCTGTGTTTTTTCGCCACGATAACACACGCCTCATGGATGCCATGACTGACAATCTTTGTTAATGAGAAAGATTTACCCCAAATATCGCCCTTCATATAAGTCACCAAATTTATCTTTATTTTTTCTAGATCTGTTTCTACATCTTTCAATCTGTTGTATTTGATATTTTTGCCAATAGAAACTGTGGACCATCAACTATACTTAATATCCACTAATTCTGAAGATTGAAGAGCACTTGATGCGCAGTCAAAGTTCGGTTCAATTTTCATTGGACATGAGACCACTGGCAAGGCTTAATTGAAGGTATTATTTCAGATACCTGATTTTCAACGAAGGTCTTCCATCGATTTGGACGACTATTAAGCTAAGAAAGTACTACTGAGTAATCAGACCAAGCGTGAATATTTTCTTCATCAATGTTCATAGCATCTGCCATTTCTACTAGGAGCCTTGTCAGCAGCCCAGCACCGCACAACTCCATACACGGTATTGAAATTTGTTTTATTGGTGCCACCTTTGTTTAGTTTGTGATAAGTCTTTCAGCTATTCTTCCGCAGATCCACGCTGCACAATACGATGAAACTCTACGTAATTGTTGCGTACTTTTCCCTGTCTATACATATTAACGATGTTTCTCATTTGGACATGAATGCAAACTCGGGTTCTTGAATATATGTTGCATTTAACTATAATTAGACTTAGACTAATTGAGAATTGTTGTACAAATTAGGTGAGTGTGCCCTTTCTTCACGGCACTGTATAAGCAATATCATGCATGAGAGGTCCCGAATCTTTTATGCATAATTGCGGTGGAGGTTTGTGCAGGCGCCGTCATCTTCACATTTCATTTCCTCCTCAGTGTAGTGTTGCTTGGGATCTGTCAAAAAATTATCGGCTCCAAGCTCCAAAATTTTTTTGAGTAACTCATCCTCGTCAATGCGCGAGTAAAAGGTATATTATTTAAAGATCTGACAGAATCAATATTTATACATCACGATAGTGTGTCTCCTGAGAGCTGTGGACTGAGGTATTGTTAAGCCATTAGGATCCCTTTTTATTCCTTCCCGTAACACTTGGGAGTAGGACTTGGGATTTAGGGAGTGCGAACCCACGTTAAGGCCCGTAGCCAACGAGCATGTAAGCGAGAGAGCCAACTTTCATTTTTACGTACGTATTTACACTTAAAAAATCTTCTGTGAAGAAGTAACATAAAATACGATTGTAAGCCCATAGAAGGGTGGGTCATTGTGAGCTCACTACCCACCCAGATTACGATCCCCCACACGTTTAAATGAAAACTAAAAATTATTTAAATATCGTTAAAGGCGCTCTAAGCGCAGCTAATCATATTTTTAGTACCTACAATTTTTCTCGAAAGCTTATTCTAGACAAGAAATGTGTAGTGAGCGGCGATGATCTACACTCGGGGGTAAATTTTTGTTAAAAACGATACTTCTGCTTACTTAGCAAATTTTTCTGTTTATAAGGCTTCCAGAAACATTACGTGAGCGTTAGACTCTAAACTACTAAAGCGATTTCGATGATATTTTTATAACTTCAAAGGAAATTAAATTAAACACTAGATAGAAGATATGTGACAACTAAGCACTTCGCTGCCTTCCTAATTACATACGATTTGTAGTTTTATTTTGATTTTATTAATGCATTGGGTACAATATCATTAGCCATCGATCTAAATAGTGAAAGTGTGACGTCACTAGTCTATTTAAGATTGTGAGCATGAGAGAGCCATATGGATACCCATGATCTCTGCCTACCCTTTTGGGATACAGGCGTTAACAGTTATATATTTATTTATTTCGCTAGTTATACTGATGTGTTAATTTTACATTCGATCACATCCCTAATCTTTATAGTGATGTGAGTGAGTGAGTGAGTTTACAGCAAAAACTTCGCTTCTATAAATTCCAAATAAGTGCAACCCCCGTTAGATAAAGGCAGAAAAACAATTATTTATAAAATTACCGACCAATTGCATAAAATTTACACAATCGAACCGCTACGCCGTTGTTACAAGAAAAATAAATAAATAATTTGCTATGACATTACCTTCAACAGATTTATGAGTAACTAATCATAATTAAAATCATTAAAGCAAAAACGAACTTAAGTATGATATATTAAGGAGAATTGTATTGAAAACAGCAATGAATTACCATACTGACAATTATCTCATTGTCTGTGGCAGTATTACGCGTATTATAGAAAAGA
Organism: Papilio elwesi; assembly: GCA_029849275.1. Taxonomy (NCBI): domain Eukaryota; kingdom Metazoa; phylum Arthropoda; class Insecta; order Lepidoptera; family Papilionidae; genus Papilio; species Papilio elwesi. The sequence continues at coordinate 3,075,137 of CM056707.1, read as the reverse complement.
TATACGTAAAAAATATAGGAATTGATGCTAAAATCAATTTTAGGTTCAATAAATGATATTTTATATTAAAGATACGTTACATTCATACAAAATAACTGGTCAAATGTGTTCCAAAGACATTCACGCATGTCAAATGGTGTATTTAAAATAATAAGAAAAAAGAGGACAGCTAACGGTTGTCATTTAAGAGTAAATGTAAACAAATGACGTAAGCTATACAAAAAGCGGCCCAATTGGGACACTTTCCGAGTTATTGCGGTTAATCTATATCTCTGATAATTGATTATATACTTTTCATTTGTGATGTTCGTGCACACTTTTGTTTCCCTGAGGCTAACTTCACTCGATTTCACAGCATAAACTACACTAGTCAGTAGACTTAAGTATCGAGACTGGTGGCTTCCCTTTTGAAGCCATATTACGTTGATATATTAAATGGACATAAATTATTATACTCACCTTTAGTGACATTTTAGTTTCACAATAATGACTAACTGAATATTTAAAATTTAATTTATTTATTTGAATCATCGTCACGGCCTCCCACACATAGCCCCCCCCCCCCATTTTCTCCACGCCGGACACGGGATTAATATATATATATATATATATATATATATATATATATATATATATATATATATATATATATATATAGAAATTGAGAAATGTATGCATCGGTGGTTCGAGCATGATGAAAGGATGAATGAAGAGAAGAGAACAAAGAAACAAATTTATGTTGTAAAAGTGAGTGGAAGTGTTGGTAGTGTATTCCCTAGGAGACCTTATATAAATTAGATTAGTGGCTTACTAAAAAGGGCGATATAAGGAGCACTCATAACCGATGAGCATGTATGCGTAGATGATTGTAGAAGAAGCGACAGAGGTGTGCCAGGGTCGCGCCAAATGGAAATCCATGATCTCTGCCTACCGCTCTGGGTTAAGAGCGTGAGCCCATATTTTTAAAGTTATTTATAATATGTATACATTTAACACGGTTATCTATACATATAATAAAAATGTAACTGATCGCTGTCTGTACATGGAAGATATTTCAGAAAAACTATTTAGGTTAGGTTAGGTTAGTTAGTAGCTTATTATTCCCGAGGAGGGTTGGAGTTAGTCAGGAGGCCAGTAGTAAAAACTGTAGTCTGAACTTATATAGTATGGACTAAGGTCACAGTATGAACAATCATACGTGATTGTTAAGCTTCGTTACGGTCATGTCGATGTCCCCACATAAGCGGAAAAAGAGCAGGGTGATGATAAGTTTAGGGTAGTATTTAAGTAGGTAATATCATTTAGTTTAAGTAAAATTGCAGGGCGGGCTAAACTGCAGGGCACAGCTAGTTAAATGATAATAATTGTGAAGTTTATATCCTAACTCTTCCGCAATTACACAGCATCTATTAAACTATTATAATTATTAATGCATTAATTAATAAGAAGCTCTTATTGATTACACAAACTGATTATTTATACATGTTGTGGCAATACCAACTCATATATAAGACACGTTCGTAATCCACAGAATATACATACCATTAGTGTTTGTGCTATAGATAACTAGTCTACTACGTAGAGTTGCCGCAATGAGTTTCTCAAATAAAGTTATATTCATCAGTGGTGCAAGTTCAGGAATTGGAGCAGCTACAGCTATAGAATTCACAAAACAAGGCGCTAATGTGGTCATTAATGGAAGAAACGAAACCAAATTAAAAAATGTTTACAAACAATGTGAAGCATTTGGTAAGAAACCGTTAATTATCAAGGCCGATATATCAAAAGACGAAGAGGCAAGGGCAGCTATTAATGAAACGATCAAAACGTTCGGGAAACTAGATGTTTTGGTGAACAATGCTGGGTTCTGCAGATCAGGCAGCATTCTTGATGGGAATCTCATGGCAACTTATGATGAAATTATGGCTACAAATTTACGAGGCGCAATGCATCTAACAGCGCTCGCAGCACCCCACCTCATTAAAACAAAAGGAAATATCATCAATATATCTAGCGTAGCGGCTTCTGCTGTACCGCTTTTACCACAGTTCAACTTATATTGCGTCTCCAAAGCAGCACTTGATCACTTCACACGTTGTTCAGCATTGGAATTGTCTAAGCATGGAGTACGTGTTAACGCCGTAAGTCCTGGACCGGTAACAACTGATTTTTACAAAAATGCTGGAATGACTGATATCATGGCCGATGGTTCTATTCCTACAGCCTTGAATCGTGTGTCGGAACCGATTGAGATAGCCGACTTGATTTTGTTTTTAGCGAGTGATACAGCAAAAGGCATCACCGGATCCAACTATGTTTCTGACAACGGCTACCTTTTACGCGGCTAAACTTTTGAATAAAATGTGAGCATTCATTACCTTTATATATGATAAATTTAAAGGTATCATCTATCTTTTCAGTTTCTTTAAGCTCATATTAATAACACTAGAATTTATTTGAAACCACCATCAACACTAAAAACAGTAGGTATTCGGTACATTATACATCAATTGGGAAGAATTCGCCTTAAGGTTGAGATTAAAAAGGTTTTTAAGGTATTTTGATACAGCTATTCTTACTAGGTCAGATTGTTTAGCCTCTGAGCTGCAAGTTTGTTAGTTTTTGTAACATCCGTGGTGTTAAAAGAATAAAATTTATGTATATGTTGTTTAAAATTTTTATTTAATTAAATTGTAATTGTAAAAAATTGGTTGATTTGATAGGTGAATTAATTAATGAATTAGAACAAATTGCTATTATAAGGATTTTTGCTTTCAACTATGACGTGGATTCCTTTAAGTAAACAGAGATTAGATTAGAAATTATATAAACAATAAAACTTTTTGCTACAATATTTTAACAGGAGTAAAACTTGACAGCGGTAAAAGCTTACGTCAATTATGGGTATATAGCCAGGTGAATCATCTGCTCGTTTGTCGCCTAATTCTACTTCAAATACAATGAACACTGTCTCACTGTCTTAAATTTTTCATATATATGTACTTATTTTTATTCTTAAAATAATAATATAAAGCCACAGTGAATATCAATGATGGAATAAATAAATATAATATACTCACGTCCGTAACCCAGAACCCAACGTCGTCAACACCCGACCCTATCTTAATATGACATATATCGTCCTCCTCTTTAAGTGGGTGTTCGTACTACGTATGATACTAATGATAAAAAATTGATATAAATACGTGTTTTAAAATTAAACCAATATCATAGTGTTTCGCTAGTTAAAGGAATGAGTTTCAAAGACCGAGTCGTATTTGCATGTCGTTCAAGTTGGAAGATCGGAGCAGTGACGGCAATAGAATTTACCAAAGCCAGTCGTCATTAATGGCGCAAATTAAACTAATTTGAACAACGTTTACCGACAATGATATATCAAAAGATGACGAGGCAAAGACAGCTATTGAAAAAACAATTAAACAGTGTGGCTAAGGCCGGACGTTCTGATGGACAATGCAGGATTTTCAAAATATGGAAGCATACTTGATGGGAATCCAATATCAAGCTACGATGAAGTAATGGCTACAAATTTAAGAGCACCTATGCATTTAACTGCATTGAATGCAACATATGAGATTGAAACTCAAGGAAATATAGTAAATATATCCGGTGTAGGTGGTATATAACCGGAACAGAAGATTATACCACAAATGACAAAAAAATATATTGTGTATCTAAAGCGGCTCTAGATCATTTTATACGCTGCTCAGAATCGAAGCTTTCTAAATTTGGAGTGCGTGTAAAAGTCCTTTTAACAGATTCTCGTAAAAACTCTGGTCTCATGGATTCAAGCCTGAGCGCAAAATTCATCCCGCCTTGGGAAGGGTGTCAGAATCAATGGTAGGAAAGCCGACTAGATATTGTTTTTAAATCCAACCTTGTGGTCAATAACTTTTGAAAAAATTAATATTTATATCTATCGTAAGCACGGTGTCATTAAAAATTACTACAGTCGCCACCCTACAATCTATAAATGCATGCCTTTTATCTAATCACGGAAGGCAAGATGAGTATAAATGGTTTTGTCTAACTCGAAATACTTGCATCTCTATAATACCTACGCAGTACACATATGAATGATCTAGGAAAGATCAAATCATGTATTCACACATCAAGGAATCACTACTTTATTACTACAAAAGGTAACTAAGCAAGGATTACTGTAAGATATTCTTATCTTCGGAGAACTGGGGAGATCCAAGTCCCCGCCTAGATGCAAAATACGAACTAGACGTGGAGTTGCGGAAAAGTAGCCCCCCTAACTAATAGGAAGAAATTCTTATAATATATGCACGAGCGGTGTTGGCATAAGGCAGAAAAACTACACAGTATGAAAGAGTAGGAAAAGGGCTAGGAGATAATGATTCTTAAAATATATCATTTGGGTGTCCTCTATACATCTTTTATGTATTACGAAATTATTGCTGAAATACTTGTAAGGAATGATACAACGATTAAACGGTGAACATCAAAATAGTAATTATCGCGATAATGTTTAAAAAAGCCTGTAATGGTTTTAGAAAATGTAGCTTTTTAATAATTAAGGAATTATTGAAATCAATTACGTACAAGCAAAACGTTTTTCTTTATATCATTAGTATTGTGTTCCCTACATTTTTAAGTTTAATCATTTACATAATCTTTGTTTCTTGGTTACATACTCTATGAAAAAGTTAGTCAGCAATAAAGTTTTAAACAGTAAACAACTTTTTTTACGCTTTGAGAAACAACCCAAACTGACTCTTATATTTAAGAGAATAAAGTACAATTAATATAAATAATAGACGTAAGTATATGTGGTACTTGTCATTTATGATAGATAAAATACGTACATATGTCATGCTAATCTCACTACTCAAGATAGTGCAAGTAGCAACAGATAAATTGTGATTGTAATTTCAACGCAATTGAATGCATAAGTTATTGCGAACCCAATCTCTGTAACTAAAGTCAAGCGATTACAATGAGTTTCACTGACAAAGTCGTATTCATCAGTGGTGCAAGTTCAGGAATAGGTGCGGCAACGGCTATTGAATTTGCAAAAGAAGGCGCAAGTGTCGTCATTAATGGTCGAAACGAAACCAAATTGAAAAACGTGTATCAACAATGTGAAGCACATGGGACAAAGGTATTAATGATCAAAGCTGACATATCAAAAGATGAGGAGGCAAAGCTAGCTATTGAAGACACAATTAAACAGTTTGGAAGACTGGACGTTCTGGTGAACAATGCAGGATTCACGAAATCTGGAACTATACTTGATGGAAACATGTTATCAAGTTACGATGAAGTAATGGCTACAAACGTAAGAGCAGTAATACATTTAACTGCATTAGCTGCACCATACCTGATTAAGACAAAAGGAAACATAGTAAATGTCTCTAGCGTTTCTGGTTGTTCAATGCCATTGAAACCACAATTAATTTCCTACTGTGTTTCTAAAGCAGCTCTAGATCATTTCACGCGTTGTTCAGCATTAGAACTTTCTGAATATTGTGTACGTGTGAATGCTGTTAGTCCTGGTCCAGTAGTAACAGATTTTCGAAAAAATGCTGGCATGGGAGAAGATATAACTGAGCGTGAAAATCTTACGGCCTTGAAGAGAGTGTCAGAGTCAATTGAAATAGCTGACTTGATTTTGTTTTTAGCAAGTGATAAAGCGAAAGGTATTACCGGGTCTAACTATGTATCCGACAATGGCTTTCTGATAAAATAAAAGTAAGATTTTGCATAATATACTTTAAAATTATGATTGTTTTACCCAGAACAATAAACTTTCAAACATTTATCACGATTTTTCTTTTCCCACTGAGAGGTTCGTATCGTACTATTGCAATATTTTAAAATAAATACTTTATACCAACGAAAAAGCAGACAATTATTGACCTTTCAAATGTCTCGTCGATAATAGGTACTTTTAGTAAATTATACCATAATCTTACGGCCCACGGTACTTCGTAAAGCTTAAAATAATTTGAATTGCACACAGTTAAAATATAAGAAAAAAATATTTTATATTTATGTTAAATACTAACTATCGCCCCGGATACGCTCGTGTAGATAGACAGAAAAATAGCCTATGTTATTGGCTGATAAAAGAGCTTTTTATAATTGAATGAATTTTGAGTTTTCCCCAAACAAGCCTTATCTTTGGTCGACGTTTACCATGCGTTTCCATTGCCCAAAAAAACATATAAAACATATTGTCATCTCAGTTTTTTCAAAGAGAAAGATAGAGAGAAACATTGTATCGCGACATGATTTTACGCCAGTTTTCGCTAGCGGTAATAATATTAAGTATAGATTATATAAATAATGCACTCTTGCAGCGTTTTATCGAGTTAATACTACTACTTAAGATAGGAATGATAATAGATATGTAGGGATATCGTTATCAATGCAATGTAAAACGCAATTTATAATACATCGGAGAACTGCTGACTAAAAAGTAATCGCTAAAATGGTTTTCACAGACAAGGTTGTATTCATTAGTGGGGCGAGTTCGGGAATAGGGGCAGCAACGGCTATTGAATTCGCAAAACAAGGTGGAAATGTTGTTATTTATGGTCGAAACGAAACCAAATTGAAAAACATTTATCATCAATGTGAAGCACGTGGGACAAAGGTATTAATGATTAAAGCTGACATATCAAAAGATGAGGCAAAGCAAGCTATTGAAGACACAATTAAACAGTTTGGAAGACTGGACGTTCTGGTAAACAATGCAGGATTCTCCAAATCTGGAACCATACTTGACGGAAATCTGATATCAAGTTACGATGAAGTGATGGCTACAAATATAAGAGCAGCATTGCATTTAACCGCATTAGCTACACCATATCTAATTCAGACAAAAGGAAATATAGTAAATGTATCAAGTGTGTGTGGCACTTCTGTTCCAGTAATACCAAGCTTGATTTCGTATTGTGTTTCTAAAGCTGCATTAGATCATTTTACGCGCTGCGCAGCATTAGAGCTGTCTAAGTTTGGAGTACGAGTAAATGTGATCAGCCCTGGGCCCGTAGTAACAGACTTTCACGAAAACTCTGGTATTGTGGGTGACGTAGCGGAACAGAAAGTTTTTACGCCCTTGCAAAGGGTTTCGGAATCAAAAGAAATAGCTGACTTGATTATATTTTTAGCAAGTGATAAAGCAAAAGGTATTACCGGATCCAATTACGTAACCGACAATGGATTTCTATTAAAGTAAAGTAATAAATCTGATCTATGTCTTTAAGTTTCTCGTACTTCAAATAATGAAATTTTAATAAGTTTGTGATGCTCGCTCTTATTTCAATAAGCGCAATTGATATGATTATATCATTCAAAATGCAGCCAAAAAATTTTCATTAACTTTATTAATTATTAGATTCATATTACTCTTTGAAGCAAGAAGATATTGTAAAACAGAGCCCAACTGTTATGTAAATACAACAGGCTTACGTATCGCTCTCACAAACAACCTATTTAACAGCTATTGAGTGTCATTAAAAACTAAAGATGTTATTGACCTTGTCGCAGAGTGGTACGCAACTGACCTTGGTATCCACTCTTTAGGACGCTTCCGGTGTTGTGTTTAATCAGTAATATGACAAGAAAAGTACCATATAGAAATGGAACTGTAGATGTTTTTGGAGTCAAAATTCTTGACGATATTTGGTTGGGGAATATCTTATGGGCTTAACAACATGCTCGACATGCAACATACGTCAGCATATTGCTATCTAAATTTGGAACAGTTTGGAGATTCGACGAACTTTATTCATAATCGAATCATCTACCAACCCGCACTGGGCCAGCGTGGTGGATTACGGCTCATTCCGTCTCTCGGAGAGGAGGCCTGTGCCCCTGCAGTGGGAAACATTCTAAAAATATCGTTTATTTCTAGAATGTTTCCCACTGCAGGGACTCTATTATATTATAGAATTGTATTATATATTATAATTATTCTTAAAATTTTCTAATATTAATTTTTTTATAACGGCCTGCTTTGAGTTTTCACTCCTGTCAGCAGTCCTTATGACTACCTGTGTTTTTCGCTATTACCAGTATGCTATATTAAATTGCAACATTTATTTCCCGTCTTTCAGGCCGCTCTCTAGAAACTTAAAGTTACCAAACCCTCCAATGAACATAGTTACCATAAATACAAATGTACACTCGATTGAGTGATTGTATTATTTGCTCGGTTGTAAGTAGAATCACCTCACCGAATTATATAGCTGTTCTGGGATAGAGCGATACTTAACATCCCGCACAGCCTATAGTTACTTACGCGTTGTTTAGTGGAACAAAAACAAAAGGTTTGTTCAATAGCGCTACAGATTTTATATTTCTGTTTAAGACAATGCATAAAGTTTGGGTTCATCATTTTAACGCAAAATAAACATCACATAATTAATCACTTCAATAAAATAGGTTCAAAAACTATTGATTTTTTTAATGCATAAATCTTAAAATTTAAATATTTCTCTAGCCAAATTTTTGTGATTGAGAGTATACTATAGTTTGAAAGGATAAATGAAGGTAGTTAGAACAATAAAGACAACGAAAGAAATAAGTAAATACATAAAAATACAATAGACGATGGAAAACAAATTCACTTTTTCAAACCAATTCATTTTTGTAGTCGCAACATAGCAGATTGTTTAAAAACGTAGTATTAAATGATCCCTTCTTCTCGTCAACTTCTACATAGTATTCAAAGTAGTATTTCGAATTCATAGTAGTCAAAAAAAATTGAAAAATGTATACGGAGGTATATAAATATGCATTGAACTGCCATCTGAGTCGACAAAAATGTGTCACGGCCTAACAGAATTTTTATATGACAAGAAGGAAAAGCGAGCAACTTACTAAACATCAGTTGATTGTTTCCATCCTTGAAGTTCCACACCTCCACACCATCACAATTAGTCAACAGAATTTCAGAACACTCGATATTTTTGTCACTTATACTAACAAAATCCAAAAAAAACTGTTTGTTTGACATTTAAAACAAAAATTAATGTTTCTTATAGTTTTAAGAAACAATTTAAAAAAAACTTAAATTGTACACAGTAATCGGGTCTACGTTCTTAGATGGGTAACTAACAGGTATAAGTAATATGTACTGTTATAACGTATGCACCCTTCATAGATATAGGTATAGTGTTTCGGCCATACCGTTGCTCTATTAGTTAAACCTATTAAGGGAACTTACTTATATTTACGTACAAAGAATTACGAAGATGCAAAACGTATAAAAATACAGACAACATGTTGTACTTACTGTAGGTTTACACTGTCGAAAATATTCACATAAAACATATTGTCATCTCAGCTTTTAAAGAGAGAAACCATGTATCGTGACACGATTTTACACCAGTGGAATACCACGGTTAATGAATTTCGGTGTGTCCAGTCGATTGGTCTTGTAGTATTTAATCTAATTAAAAGTTGATAAAGCAAGATGTATTGAGCAAAACTTAGTGAAAAATTGCTTATTAGAATACTATTTTGATAATATTGTTTTTAATATGACACATTCGTTGTATTTGTAAAATTCATTTTCCTTTTAGCTGGTATTAATATAAGCTTCTTGAAAAATGTGCAACATAACAGCACGGAGGGAATGAAAGTGTACTACTTTTATATACTCTTTGCTTTACACTTAGCATGGCAACAATAAATTATGTGTCACTCATTATCATCAAATTAAATTAATGTCAACTCTAGGATAGGAAAGGCCAATAGCAATAAAAAATGGTCTTAGTTTTTTTTTAATTATTGTTGCATGTTGTGAAATGTAAACTTATTGTTGTAGTTATCATATTTGTCCCTTTAATTAAAATACCTCGTAATTTTTATAAAGAAACTAAAATGTCGCCTCGAAAACAGCCCAATAGCTTATTCAAAATCAGCGTTAAGACTTGTATTAGTTTAATTCATTCTGCTTGTTATGTTATTGAAAAAAGTTATCCCGAAAATAAATTTGGAGATTGCGAAAGGGAGGCGTATACTTTAAAGTGTCATTTGATGTCTATGCTACCTGCAAGGTATGTATATATGAAATTTGGTAAATTAATATAACCTGAACATCCTAGAAACTGGGCAACGTTGTACATGGCCATATTTCTGACAGTTACATATATATATATCTAAGCTTCATTGACTCTGAGTTATAAAAAATACAAATTAATGAAACAATAAAACATAGCATCTGATGCTTATATAAATAACGACACGCCTCATATTCGCATGGGTACTTTCTCCATAAAAACTTCATCTCCTGCTTTAGACATTTTGGGGGTGAATTTAAAATCCTTTTTAGTGTTTGCCTACGTAACAACAGAAATCTCTGGAATATACATCCCCCAGTTTTTTCTTTTATATATAGATACTCATTGCATGCAGTCTGAACACTGCTCTTCTTTCTTCTTCTTTTCAGCCTAAAGTCGTCCACTGCTGGACTTAGGCCTCCCCCATTGATTGCCACAAAGATTGGTCGCTTGCCGCCCTCATCCAGTTGACTCCCGTAATTTTGACCAGATCATCGGTCCATCTTGTGGGAGGACTGCTCACTTAGCAATAAATGCACAGGTTATTAGAAAGAAACCCAATTGCGATTAGTTCTATTAATATTTATTCTCATTTTCGACTTGCTAATAATGTTTGATGTTGTTTATCTTCAATTGAATCTCATTTCTAGAATAAACCAAAGACTTGCATTATCCCATCCTGTTTACTTTGCCTAGCTTGATATCAGTAATAACTTTAGCTATAATACTTTCTTCTAATCACAAATTCACATATTTTATTCCATTAAAACCATTCCAATAGTATTTATAGCAGTGTGCATATGATACTGTTAGGTTATTTTAAATGAATGCTGCACATTTTCATGTGGAGTACACATTTACATGTTTTTTCTTGTCACCCATTCTTAAATCTAGTCTTCAATTCAATCTTCAATAGTAAAAAGAACATATGTAAAAAAAAACAAAATTGAGCTATATATACTGCCGGAATGAGGAAAAAAGATGAATGTGCTGATTTTTTATTTTTTTGTTTCTAATTTATTTTCAAGTTACCACAGTGAAGAATATTGTCATTTATACTTTATTTTTCCATCCTTTTCTACCTGATATCCTTGGATAATGTTTTTCAAACATATACTAGCCTTAAAAGCTTTTGAGGTGTGGGGTGTCATTAGATTCATATTGGTCCCCAGAGTATCTCAGAGTAATATGATCATGCAATGAATGATGATCATACATTCGGTCATTTAATTATTATTTGTCCCTTGAAGTAACAGTAGTTATAGAGCTTCTGAACTGATGTCACTGCTTAAACTACTTTTAATACCATATATTTTAATTAATTTAGGAATCTTTTTTGTCTTTACTAGATCTGTTAATAAGATGTCAATATCAAACCTATTTATTTTCTGTACTAATAGCTTCTTCTTAATTCGATTTTAAATATCAATCTATCATCCATCATTTCAGTCACCACTCCCTAATCATGTCACCTTTTACACTTTTCTTTTAAGTTTTTGCCTACCCATATCAAAATATCCACTTATGTTTAAATCTAAAACTCTCCTTATCCAATGTTATTTCACTCATAACATGCCCATGCCTTTCTACTGATGCTACTTTCAGGCTTCCCCTAATATACTTGTTTTATACCTTATCCATTCATTTTACTCATCCATATTAACATTTGCATTTAATAATTAATTCATTATGAGCAATTCTGCTGAAATCAAGTAGTTTTTACTTTTTGCTTCTTATCAAGTCTACTTAAAGAATGAACTAGTATAGTTGTATAGCCTAATTCAGCAGTAATAATTTTGGGCCAGAATTAAAACAACCATAAGTGTAGAATATTTTGATTACTTTTTTAGTAGGGAGTGATCAAATAAACTGACCAGATGATACTAGATATTGATATTGTTCTTTCTTCTTGGTGATAATCATGTAAGACGAACTTTTCAGTCTACTCTAAACTTCTTCTTGACAATTTTCTAGTATACGTAATATTTATTAAGCATACACAGTGACATTTCTTCTTGTGACATTATGATGATTGATAGCTAGCTGATTGTAGCCGCTACATCACATATGTTAAATGTTTGCATTCTCTGTAACATAGATTTATAAATTACATTTATCCTGTAGTTTCCAGAATATAGTAGTAAAAAAAATACATTACATTCATTTATAATCTTAAACATACATGCAATGCAAGCAATCTTATTGGTAAAATACAATAGCTGCCATATGCAATAAATTTAATATAAATCAAGTTATTCAAATATGTAAATTTAACACCTTATCTTGCATTTTCAGGTTGTTCGATGTCCTCTGTTTAGCAAGAACCTGTTGCCAGTATCGTGGCGACCCTCGAATTCAACTTCATGTTTTGACGCACCCCAAAATGACAGTCTTCCGCAAATGCGACCTAGACAATGGTATACCACAGCATTTTTGGATACAAAACCTCCCCAATTTCACGCGCTTAGTCATTCTGGACCTTAAGTTTGTTTGCACAGACGAAATCCTGGAAATTGTGGGTTCAAATTGCTTACTACTTGAAGAGATTAATATAGTTTCCAAGGTTGATATTTGCAAATCCCCTATCAACGCTTCCGTTTTAATAAGAAATGTTTCAGATGCAGGTCTATATTCAATAGTGAATCTGAAACAATTACGCATACTCGCAACGGATCCACCTCGTAATGAGCGAGCTAATAGGGTAGGTCGCTGCGTTTCACAAGCTGGTATCATTATGTTGGTCAGCGAACTCCCATACTTAGAAGAGTTGAGGATTGAATCTTGCGACGTTGGCGCCACATTAATTACAACTGTCGTGGACATTGGTCCTTTAAGTCTAAGAAAAATCAACTGTCACTTCGCTTCGGGGGAGGGTATAAAGAAATTAATTAAAATCTGTCCCTATTTGAAGGAACTGTCAGTCACTCATCTATCCGCTCATAACAAAGATGCTATTTTAGAACAACTTGCTTTAAGCGATATAAGATTAACGCGTTTAGATCTATCGTTCTTTTTCTACTCAGACTCCATGCAACGCCTTTTAGCTGTCAAAGGAAGTTACTTAACCCACTTCTCTCTATGCGAGATCGAACATACTCTGACTTTAGAAGCGATCGTTTCGATCGGTGTAAATTGTCCTAATCTAATCACCCTATGTCTTATGACACAATCAAAATGTTTGGTCACACCCCGATACTTTAGAAGACCGGACAAAATCTTTTGTCATCTCAGAAATTTGACAATAGGTAACGAAAATTACAACATCCATAATATTTTGACATTTTTCCTTGATTGTACAGATAATTTACAGAAATTAGTATTAAAATACCAAACAAAAATGAATATCGACGACACTCTGTTACAGTTAATACAAAAAGGTAAATTAAAAAAATTAAATTTTCTATGGTTGGACTGTACTTTGGAAGTATCAAAGGCGGTAGTTAAACAGGTGATACAGCATTGTGAGCAGCTACAAACGTTCACTGTGGATTTCAATGAGGACACGAGCGACGTGCAGAAGTACATTTGCGAGAACAACTTTGATATCAAGCTGGGTGGTTACTAGCACAAATTGCGTATTTTTTTGTGTTTTACTTACAGATGAATATAAGTTTATTTTAAACAATCGGTCTTTTATTTCTTGTTGTTTTAGCTCATTCATATGCACAGTAATAATCGACGAATATTAGTTTAAAAGTGTTGTCTGTCTAAATACATTCATCTAACATAACAATATATCCATGTGCATTAACACATTTTAACAGTGATACCAACCGCAACATCTGCTGCATGAATGGGCCAGCTCGCTGAAGTAGTAGTATTCTACGATTCGTCTGGTGAGTGCGGTGCCGGAGGAGAAGAAAAGGAAACTTCCTTTTTCTTATCTATCCTGTACTTTGTCCGTTAAAGGTAGACAACGCATCTGCGATTTGCTTGTGAATGGGTAAGGGTCACTTAATATCACGTGACTCGTATGTCATAAAAAATATTTAGACCAAGATACATATATCCATCTATTCAGTAACTTTCTCCAAATCAGAACGATACTTCAAAAGGTCGATTGAACGTCATGTCACGTCACGTCAATTGATTGAATGTCATGCAAGTGTCCCTCTCTGTGTACCTCTAATTACAATGTACAATGTTGCTATTTTCAAAATTAAAGGGTTTATTAAGCACTACATTCATCACCAGCCATGACATGTGTTTAAACGTAAAAAATCAATAGGATGGTACGTTTTTTCGCCTCTTGAATCGTGTGTGATTGTGCTCAAGGACTGCTGTAGTCCTTCAAAAAATGACTATTTGTCACCTAACGAAAGAGATCAGCCTTTAGCTTGTACTATGTTCTTAAGTTATCTGTGACTGTAGAGTGGCATAACCTCATTGTCTCATGTTTGTGTATGATCTATAGATAGTAATTAAAATACAATCTGTATAAAATAAATTTAATGCAAATTATCGTTATATACACATAAAAACCATAAAGTAAATTAGTAGTTATTTATACATCGATCATATAAAATAAATTAAAACCAGTAGAGAAGATTGTAGGTGACTTAGTTAAGAAAATAATACCATAAAATCGTCTCCCCGCCCTTTTTCCAGTTCTCGACCGGGTCGACACAGTATGTCCATGCTATATAGGTTTCGGTTAGTTTTTACAGTCGGCGCCTGCCTGACGCCAACCATACACCGTACGTGCATACAAATTAAAAGCATAGCTCTTACAAACTTAGCTATATTTTAATTTGATAGTGAATATTTCACTATCAATTCTTATGATGCTTGCGTGATGTTCACAGTACTTAAGAATTGCATTAGCCCATTTCACAATTATGTGGGCACAGTACTATCGTTGCCCGTAGTGTTTTACAGTTTTCATGGCCGCCTGTCTGACGCCAACCCTTCTCGGCAAAATATAGTTTTCTATTAGAAAATATAATATTTAAATGTTAAACGTGAAAATCGTGTCGCGATACAAGTTTTCTCTCTATTTATCTCTTTAAAAAAAACTGAGATTTTTGGAGAGTTTTATGGATATGTTTTCGGCAGTAGAAACCCACTGTAAGAAAATGTTAAAGATTATGTACAAACTACCAATATAACGAATTGTCGACGTTTTTGAGATTGCTATAACGTCTCTTATTTAATATTGAGAAGCAAAGTTTGTATATCCTAAGGCTTTAGAGTTTTATAAATTACAATTTATTGTTATCTTAATGTACAATTTCCATATACAAGTTCCAGAAATGTCATTGTTCTTATAAAAACAGAACCATTTTATTTAGTACTTTCAAATAGACGTTGTACAAACAAATGTCACTTTCATTCTTAACGACGTGACTTGGATAAATGTGTCGAATAAAATAATAGGTGGTAAAAATTTATTAACCACATAAAAAAATTGGTAAAACAAATTAAAAAAATCATCATGTGGCCATAAATTAAATAGTGGTAGAGTCAACGACATCTGTCGCACGAATTTGAGGGCTCGACCGGTGAAATACTCGTAGTATTTCACTCACAGAAGACAGACGTGAAGTAGAAGTATTTTACGTTTCGTCTGATGAGGTAGCGGAGGCCAAAGATTATTTTTTCCCATGAAATGATTAGAGGGGAAGAAACTGATATCAGAAAGAAATATCCTTTTGTGTTTATCCTCTCCTCTGTACATTACACCCTGCGTGCAAAGCATCTACAACAGTTTGGCTTGTTGCAGATGACTATAGGTAACACTGTCAGTTTTATTTTGACATATGATTAATTAAAATAATGGCGTCAGTAGCATTATAGTACAATAAATGACCAATAACAATCAAAGGAAGCTAATGTATGTATCACCGACCGACTGTTTATAATCAGCCTGGGCATAACAAAACCGAACGAATCACTGACAATTTGACGTGTCATTTCGACCGTAAACTGTATAGGTCAAATTGTCTACTGATTTTTTGCTTGCGTTATTACGTTAATGTTTAGGTTACAATGGAAGATAATTATAGGTTAGCTTGTACATAATAGTTATAACATAAGAAATCTTATAAATACGTACATCTAATAAAAAAGGATTTGTCCCAATTGTGATTTTTCCGATGCTTTTTCACTTTCCGACCGGTAATGGCATATCTGCTACTTTTTGTAGTATAATTTCTTCTGCACAAGAAAGAATACCAGTCTTTGTCTACCCCTTTGCGTAACACTGGCATACCTGATTGCGTATTTTCTAGCAATTTCTACATTACATCTAACACTAACCTTATACATTTTATCTCTCAAAATGATTATCTATGACATATGATGTTCAATGACATTTGACACCTGTCAAGATATACGTTTACAATTCTTATATAAATATCTTCTATTGCATTTCCTTATTGTAAATTTTAACTTCTATCCTACATCCTGAATTATATAAAGTACTTATCTAATTATTAAATTTGTACAAGTTTGAGAACGATTTGACGGATCCACGATTTACTTTCAACTATGTTTATGTAACACCTATATGATAAATGTTAAAACTTAATTTAATATAGCATGTAGCATACAAAAATATTGTATTATATTATATTATATTACTGGCAGTAAGCTATAATCAATTATCTAGATCAGTGGTTCCCCCGTAAGTTGACTGGGCTCCGACCCATCTAGTTAGTAATTGGGTACTACTTTTTCGCATCTCCACTCCATAAGGAGCGATGTCATCGTAAACCAAAATGTCCTAACGTTAACTCTGCCGTTCGAGCATTGGGTTGGTTGTTCGTCTACTACATTTTAAAGCCCACTTAATATTATTTAGTTTCTGATCTAGACGGTTCGTGAATAATTTAAAGAAATTTATTTACAACGAATCGCAATATGTTTATTGCAGTATTTCTATCATTAATACAAATACAAAGTTAGTCAAAAAAGAAAAGTGTATAATTAAATTAAAAGTTACGTAACATTATTTCTTACATTTATAAGTAAAAATGGATGAATTGGATTAATACCTCACTTGTTAAAATCAATAAAAAATATACTTAATAAAAAAAATTAAAATGAAGAGTTAAATATTAATTTTTAACATAATTAAGCCAGACATCATTACATTGATGATGTAAATAGAAAAAGAAACAAAATATGTACATAAATGAGAAATGTTAAAAAATAATAATAACTGCCACATTTTAACATATTAAAAAAACATCTTCGCCTATTTTCATAGATAAATTATTTAAAAGATAAACTATTTATAAAACTTATTTCTTTTTTACAACTAATTGGTGATAGCTGAATGACTTCAAATGCAGGAATGGCCAGTCTATATTATTAAAAGAATAGTCAAAGAAAAGTCAGTCATTATGCTATCACCGCCACTAGAGGTTACATAAACAAGTTTCTGTACCTCTTGTAACCCTTCCGGTGTCAAATGACCAGGGGATCAGTCAAATCGGCCGTATGCTATGGTTCCTTCTTCTCTACCACAGTTTCCTTCTCATTATCTTTATCGTCCTCGTAGAACTCGTTCTTAGGTTCCACCAATTTATCTAATTCTTCTTGACTCATCTTCACATCTGGATCTGGCTCATCTTTGATTTTATAATCTTCTGGAAAGAAATCGCCTGAAAATACCGAAGATCAATATAAGCACAAATATGAGATTTTTGGCGCTATTTAAAAAGTTACAAATCACGTAGGTCATACAATCATAGAAGATGTATAAACACACGTCGATTGTACATTTTAAGATGGTTTTTACCGTAAGAATTCATTTCTTAATCTTAAGGGTGGTAATCCACATCTAGGGGATGCAACGCGCAGCTCGCGTGCCGCGCACGCACTAAGGGCTTTGCATAAGTTGATCTAAAGAGGTGCACTGAACAATTGTAGCACGTGAACGCGTGCACCGCAAGCGTAGTTCGCGATCGGCTCGCGAGCTGCACATCAGCGGCGCATTCGCCAGATGTAGACGTATTCTAAGGTTATTACGAGCACCTCCTTTTTACTGCAACAATTAGTTATTCAACATCAATTCCGCCACAGGAGTTTATTTTGAGGACGTGGAATG
Source organism: Papilio elwesi (assembly GCA_029849275.1). Taxonomy (NCBI): domain Eukaryota; kingdom Metazoa; phylum Arthropoda; class Insecta; order Lepidoptera; family Papilionidae; genus Papilio; species Papilio elwesi. The sequence continues at coordinate 3,057,023 of CM056707.1, read as the reverse complement.
TTTGCATACTATTGGCCTATGGAGAGTGACAAAATAGCACTTCATCAGGTGATCCGCTAGCTCGTTTGCCACCTTCTTAGATAAAAAAAATGTTTAGAATAATTCTATCAATTAAACAATTTTACTGAATTTAATTAATAATGGAGTTATTGGTAGTTTGTTCCACTTCAAGCTAGAATTTTTATAAACAAGCAAACGTCATAACTTGAGGTAAATTGATATACATCGTGAGGTAAAGTGATGTGAAATTGTATAATATAGCTAAATGTAATTATCCTTTTTCCTGTTTATCTCCTCCTCCTCTGTACATTAAATGTAGGCGACACATCTGCAGCTAATTAAGTTGTTGCAGATGAACATAAAAAGTTGTTTTTCGAGAATGGAATTTACAAATTTGAACATAAAAGGTAAGATGTAACCATTGTTTACAAAAATTCTATCTTGACGTGGAATAAGCCATACTATTTTATGTGTCCACACACCTGGTATATGAGACATCTGCACGGCGGGCGAATGCTGGCACATCTTGAGGTTGTCGTAAACATACTTAGTTATAGCTTCTAGGTATTGTTTGCTGTTTGCATTTGTCGTATTATCTGGCCTGAAACATGCATGAAGGGGGTTTTAGTCTCTTATAACTATCTCTTTTCTCAGAAGCAATCTTTATTTTAGATCCCGCCTGGAACCCAAAAAAAAAGATAATTGGTATAAATGGCGACTACACCAAGACACAAGGACAGAAACATTTGAATATTGTCTGATCGATTGCATCAAATTCTTTATTAACAATACAGAACACGTAAATTTATTGCTATTTATACCTTATACTATGTTCAATTCATCCCTCAAAGATATATGCGTGTGTTAGGACATATGTCCTATATCTCTCCTCCTCTTACCTGCTGATTTCAGGATGCAACTGAAAGTCGGGTGCAAAGAACTCCAAATACTCTGTATATGGTAGTTCATTAGAAATATTTTCATCCACTAACAATGACGTTTCGTAAGTCCAACACCTCGCTACATTTCTCAAAGTATAGCTGTAACAAGATCACACTTATTAGAAAATGTTTGTCTGTACATCATAGAAATTTTCTTAGAAGCCTTTTAAAATGATCATTCATTTATTCAAGCCTTTCGTACACACATATGTACATACACTGTTGGATACATACCATAGTACCAAAGTGAAAAAAAGTTATAGTAACAAACTTTTTAAATCAAATGCAAATACAACTCTACTCCTGAAACTAGTATTTCCAATAGATTCAATTTAAAAAATAACAGGTTTGACGTACCCTCCACCGCCTACAACTAATGTAGGTACATTAAGATTCTTGACAAACTTGACACATTCGCCGTGTCCTCGGGTGGACAATGAGAAACATCCAAGACGGTCCCCCGCTAGGGAATCGGCCCCACATTGTAACACGATAGCAGTGGGACGATAGAACTCCATCACATTTGATATCACAGGTTTGAATACCTTAAAAATTCAAAGATGTTAACCCCAGAGCAGCAATAAAAAACACGTACAGTATGTAACATTACGAGGCTGTACACAAAAAAAAATCTGCTAAATCTCTTCAACAGTTTAGTTTCATGTATGCGTAGATGTATGGATGTAGAAGAAGCGAGAGAGGTGTGCCAGGATCGCGAAAAATGGAAATCCATAAACTCTGCCTTCCCCTCTTTTTTATCCTACTGGGTGGCAAACGAGCAAGCGATTCAGCCGATGTCAAGTGATCGCTACCCATAGACATCTGCAACTAGCTAATGAGTTGCCATCCTTTAATAGACAGAGGAGGGGACAAACAGAAATGGTTATTTCCAATTCCTAGACATCCCCTCCACCGTTAAGCTCTCTTCCCCTTCCCATCCTTTCCTTATAAGAAAAGGGTGGGAAGGGGAAGAACCAGAATTAGGCCTCCAGCACCTCACTCATCATACGAAACGCAGAATATTGCCCGTCTTCTGTGAGGTAGTGGTATTTCACCGGTCGAGCCGGCCCATTCGAGCAACAGATGTTATTGCGGGCTCTACCACTGTTAAACGTAACCCTCTGGGTTACGGGCGTGAGCGTATGTTTGTTTATTCAATTTAGGTACAGAACCATTTTTAATTTTACGTATGTTGCAATACCCTACATGTCACGTCAAAAGATCATAGAAAATATATCAAGAGGCCATTGACCGACGAAGATTTTCCCCGTTGCTGTCCCGGGCTCACGTCACGGTCAAGGTCATGCGTGTGGCCATATGATGCGCACGCGTGAGCTAGTCTATTACAGGTGACGGAGTAGGTCATTGAACTCGTCCTAGCAATGGTGTTGCAGTACATAATGTTTCATATATTTATATAATCACTTATGTCATAGTTTTTTTGCATTTTACGGCATTAGTAGAAGTTGTGTTTTCGTTTATCGTCATTAACACTCTGTAAGGCATTCATTACAGGCTCATGAAACCATCAGTCTTGAATTACAATGACTCATGGGCTGATTGAATGATACACTACAATTAAATTCTCATTAAAAAACAAATCAGAAAAGTATCTCAATTTTCATCCGTTTCCATTCCGGTTGCAATAGTTTATGTAGTTTTATTTCAATTGACATTTTTGTGTTAACATCTTGCATTGAAGACAAGAGTTAAAAAAGAATCATTCTTATTTTTTTATAGCATGAGAGGCAAATGAACTACTGAGAGTTATTACCACAGCCCATGAATATAGAATAGTGGAGCTGCACCTCCATTGCTCCAATTAAGGAATGTATAGTGTACATATACCTTAATTTTGCCTTTTTTAAATCATATTCGTTTCGAAATACTGCACTGAGTTTTGCTTATTTACTTAAATTACTTCCCTATCACTGCCACTATGTATGTATATGTAATATAATATGACATTTAGCAACAATATAATTCTTAATACATATAAGACAGGATGAAAGCGCAATGGCTCTTACTCAACCTATGCATCTCTTTAACACAAGTGATTTTACCTTATAAAGGTAACTGTAGTATTATTTTGGCCACTTACCTGAACATAACTCTGATCGTCAATACCCTCCTTAAGTGGAACATTCACCGAGAAGTATCTGCCACTTTCCGCTCCAATTTCATACATGTCTCCAGTACCAGGGAAGAAGTAGTTTCCATACTTGTGGAAACTCACTGTCATCACTCTATCAGTGAGATAGAATGCTTCTTGTACTCCATCACCATGGTGGACATCAATATCAATGTATAACACACGAGGATGGTGCTTTAATAACTCTAATATTGCTATTACTATATCATTTACATAGCAGAAACCTGTAATATGAAATCATTAAAATCAAGCTTTGGAATATAGTATCAAGGAGAAACTTGTTACTTTAACTGAGGGATTTTCTTCTTACAAGTATGATGAATTAAGCAATAGTTATTAGAAAAAACTAATAAACTCAACTGAGGGTACCTTTAAGTCATACATACATACATACCCATGAAAAACTCTCTTCTACTGAGAAGAAAGTGGAAATTAGTTGCATATGCTTTGCTAGCCCATATGCAGTACAGTCAGGAGAAGAGGTCCTTCTCACCTATTCCTAATCTGCCTATGGTTTAAACCAGTTTTCTCTGCATTAGAATGGAAAAGGGCACACACACCTACATACCTCTACTGATCACAATCTTTTTAAATTCATATCATCATAAATAATGATATTGTTATCACATAAGCTGATTTCATAATGTTCTGATATTTTTTTAAATTAATTATTCACAAGGCAGTCTTAATAATGATATTCCTTAAAGTAGTTATGCCATTTCTTACCAGAAGGTTCAAATTTCTTTGCATGATGTAATCCACCAGACCAATTAATGGCTATGTCGCATACATTATTGTTTAATTTCATTGCACCTTCCAATGATGCACCTGTGTACATGGAGCAGAAGTCAAATAGACCTTCAAATACTGGACAATCATCACCCACATTATAGTGCAGCAAGTCTTTTGAATAGGCTGAAAATTAAAGGTTAAGAAATTTAAAGATAATGTTATGAAACTTATTTGGGGAAAATATGAATGTTTTGTCAGAACAATAGCAGGCAGAGCTGAGGGTAGGGAGCGGGTGGGTAACTCAGCACTTTGAGGTACAGAATCCAGCATTTAAAAAAAACGAACATTTGGATATATTTCATAATAATAACACCATTATGTCAAGCACATTAGTCACGTTTAGCACTCGCCAGCCACGCCTCTACATCTATCAGATAATTAACAGACTAAAGAAGGGCCCATAACTGACAAGCTTGTTTGCCTAGATGTATGATGAAGCAAGAGATGTGCCAGGATCACAACAAATGGAAATTCATAATCTCTGCCTGCCTACCCCCCGGGTTGCAGGCGTGTATTTTATTTTATGTTAAATTCGAAAACTATATATTTCCATATAACGAGACTTCACTTTCACTTCAATGAAACTATACCAAGATCTTTTCCAAGGTATATAAAAATATATAACCATCTAATTCAATGGGCAATGATGTACATATTATGGTTGGTTGGTTTATGTTCAGCAATATCAAGAACTTAAGTTAACAATACGAAAATGTAAAGTCAATACTTACTTTGAATATTCTGTGGAGTGACATTCTGCAAAAACTCTATGTAATCTTCACTGTGAAACCGGCACATGTCGTGTGCGTTTGCCTGATAAGGTTTGTATATCTGCATTTTCTTATGAAGATTATAATGCAACACAAGACTGTGAGTCACTGCAAGCCTATGAGGCTTCATCGGATGACCAGGACCATAATGGAAATTTCCTACATCAGCATTGTAAAAATATGCAACCCGCGACTGACTCATATTGAAAAATCGAATACGTACTCTTTTAAAATTAAAATAACCCCAAGAGCCAAAACAATAACTATTAAACGCTTAGTTAATTGAATATCACCTAACATGATCTAATCTTCATTTTTTCTTCCACTTATTTAATAACGAATGCCTTTGATACATGGACATGATAATTTATTTATTTTATAAGATATCTAGTAATATTTGAATAAGAAAATAAAATTTTGGAGTAAAACCACGTTTGACTTTGACAGTGACAGTCAAATAGTCATAGATTGCTTTATATATACGGGTAAATAGTAGTTTTATATTCAAGACATATAAAAAAGACGCCAACGCAAACAAACGTAACACCTAAGTAGAAATTCATTCAAAATTATAAATATCACATATTCGGTGTTTAATATCCAATAGACAACAATCACAATACAACAACAATAATAATATTACGTAATCCTGTGCTTACAGTTTTAAAATTATAATGCCTGTATTTTATTTTATTTTTTCATGTAAATTACGACAAATAATATTCAATTAAATGAAGTAAAGATGTGTGCTCTTCGATTTTACAGTTGATGGAGATCATTCTGTAACTGTGTTTTAACTTAACCTCACACACATTCCGTTTTTTGTAAGCTCTTTGGTTTGGCCACATACTCATTGGAAGGGTAACTAATCTGTGCCGGGCTGTTTCTGTTCTAATTTTCTATCAATTTATAGTTTTTAATCTTATCAACTTTTATTTTATCAATATTGTTGTGATACTTTAGCTCTTGTCTAGTTTCTACATTGTAGTATAATTTTAAGGTAAGATTTTTTACTAAAAGTTTAATTGAAAAGATATTAATTGAGGCATTTTTCCGAATTTGTTAGGTTGCGGGAATTAAATCTTATTGCAATGGGTTGCAATGTAAGTTGCAAATTTATATTATGTAATAGATGTGAAATTACATTTTGCTATAAAAATATGTAACCTGAACTGTTAACTTTTTATATTTTATACCCACATACACATAAAGCAGTAGTATCGTCAGAAATGTCAGAATACCGGCATTTTGGTAATCAGTATTTGGCTCATTGCCATCGTACAATGCCAATCCTTCCAGATCCTGTTATATACGATGCGATATATTGTGCAGTTACCGTGGGTATACACTGCCAAAAGCATACACACAGACATATTGTCGTCTCAGTTATTCCAGAGGGAAAGATAGGAAGAAACCTTGTATCGCGACAAGTTTATACGTCAGTGGAAACCCACGGTAACATTTCACAAGTTACGTACTTAAATGGATTCCTTTGAACACTTGATAGCAGGAATAAAATACAAATGACCTTCAATAAACAATATTCATCTCATCAAACTATTTGTAGGTTAAAAGACTGGTAGACTTTTATATCTCTGCAGTTGGTGTTTGGGTGTGTGGTATTTGTGCTACCTCCCAACACAACTCCCATTTAAAAGAAATGCACTGTTCCTGAGTAAATTAAATAAGAAATTTCTTCAAACATATTAGCAACAACATAGTTGCTTTTGGCATGCATGTGTGGTGTGTGCTCTGACTAAACTAACATGCCTAATGTGAGCGTGTCGGTTTTGCATACAGTGAAGAAAATTAAAAAAACATTAAATTCAAGCTCCCAAATTGTAAAATTGGGCGTGCCCAAAAGACTTTTCAAAAGTCCACCTGCATTGCATTAAATTTGAGTTTATTTATTCATATTCATTGGGTAACTTTCATCATCATCTGTTATTAAGTGACCTACCAAGAAAATCTGCATCTGTGAAAAAGATGGGACATTACTTAATAGACAATGCAGATATATAAGATGGTGGTTTAGACTTACCATAATGATTTTTTTTTAATTGATTTACTAGCCTACGGCCTCTGCAAAGTGCCTACATAGTAATATTTTAGAATCGGTGGTAAATACACATTTCTCAAAAGTATTTTTTTTAATATTTCAGTCACCAAGATTGGTAAGTGTTATAATAAGAGTTTGAAATGAGATAGTTATATAGGAAAAAAAGTGGGAAACAATCGTTTTTATGTTTATGCAAAAATTTAAATTATAGACTCAGATCCATAATAAAATATAAAATTACTTCAAAATATAGGTACCATGAGATCATTAGGAATGTGCAACACAGTAGGGACTCAATTGTTTAGTCCTCAATTATATTTATTCTGGATTGCCAACTACCAAATGACAATTATCGAATTAAACCAAATATCACATTACTTCAAGATATTCAAAAGAAAATTTCCAAATATTTTAAGCATGTATGTTTGTACATACATATTTTGTTTCATGCTTAAAGTTGACATATTCATCTTCATTAATTCCGTGATCTGGATGCCTAACAACAATAATTAACCTGGTAAATTGAGTTTCTGTGGTATATTCATTACATTTTTCACCGGTATGAACCTTAATGTTGATTATCCTCATGAAGGGCCTAAGTGTTACAATAAGTTATCAGAACTGGTTATTCTGCCTACTGTGATAAAATCAGCTGCATTATTAAATGACGTTAAATATTGTCTGCCACTCATCAGGTCAGGTAGACTTCATAATTTTTGGTATAAATGAATTTGTGTTAATCCAAAGCTGTGCTTAGCTTTGTCTAAATAGTAGTATAGTATAACAAAGTGTAAAAGAGGTAAGCTGTAATAACAATTTCTAGTCTTGTTATTTTAAAATACATATAAAAATTATATGCACTCTCGCCCGTAACCCAGAGGGATTGTTGCCACACTAGTCATATTGCCGCCTTCCCCATTGTCTATGTTTGACCTCGCTCATCAGAAACCCGACTGGGATAAAATTCATTGACTCTCATACCACATCTTGACGTGCCCACTTCCCCTAGCCTGTTCATGTCAGACTTAGTCAAGTTGAATCTACAGCGACCAGTATCAGCACATCTTATCTCGCAGGGCAGCTTTGTGGTTTTATTTTATCTATTATATTGCGACGTGATACTTCTCGCAATATTGATATCTGTTCTGCCACATTGTGAGGGTTAGTTTAAATGAACTATATGCATATATATTCATTCCAATGCGATCATAAGCTTGAAAACAAGTGCGGATACTTCGACTCCGATAACAATGGTATTGACATAATATGACCATCGACTATTACATTCCGATCACAGAACGGGAAACTATTCGCATAAAACGTTACACATAGATTATACGATGATTTTCTTTAAAGGAAATCGGATACGTTTTACAATTCGGGAGCAGTAATTTTACTTTGACTTACATGACTGTATTACGTGTATTTAGTCGTATTTACGTGTCTATGCAAAAGAGGGAATACGACCCCAGTCCCTCTGCTCCGCCCATAAACCAGCTCCTGAGATATAAAGCTATCCTAATACGTAATTAACATAGGACCTGTTGGTCCGCGGTAAAGATGACAACGTGAGGGACGTACATTTTTATTACCGAATGGGCGTTTATAGAATTTAAGTTTTTGCTATTAACTTTAAAGCCTAAAATCCCAAGACCTATCAATGTTTGGCGACATTGTTGTTTCTTTGCTGGCGAATATTGGCCAAACGTTTGTCTTGAAATTACTGTTGTTAAAATTTTAGGCATTTTTAGCGCACCAGTAGGACAATACTAAATTCAAAGAAGCCTGATCTAATTTCACTAGCCGTTTTTAAGCCCGTTACTTGTTAATCTAGTGTATTATTGATGGAAGGCATTTACAGTATTTTCTTTGAATCAACTCATCCTTTAGGTTCAGTTCACACAGACCGGCTCGGAGAGCATCCGAGGGCGCTCTTCTTTACACACAGATCGGCGGATTAGGCGCTTGGAACTGATTCGACCTGGTTCCTCTTATTATTTCACACACATTAGGCTGACTTTCGAGAATTTTCAATAACAAAAGAAATGAAATGTTAAAATAAGCCTCGTTTCAATCATCCAAAACTCTATATTATTGCGTTCAAAATCTGCGCTTCTCTCCCAGCTGGTCTGTGTGAACAGACTGACGCGCGTATTTATAAACCAACAAAAAAAATTGTTTAAATTTTGCACACATTCATGGCATAATTTTTGTTTATCAAACAAGTGCCTGTGCACGGTAATAAAAATCTTTATCATTAATCTACGGAACCATATTTTCGTTAGCTTCTAGCATCACTGTATTTGCTACTTTCACTGCATTACATTGACGTAGGATTTTATCATGTTTGATCTGTCAATAAAACCTAATGTACCACCAACATAAACATAACCAGATCGTTTTAACATTATCGAGATATTTGAAAAAATAATCCTTCGTATCTCTACCCTTCAAGAACATCACGTCAATAAATGTCGCCGACATATTGTAGAATTCGCTGCAGTGCAAAAAGTCTACACTATATTCTGTTGTCTCTTTAGAGTATTAACAAAACCTAAAGTCTTTGTAAGACAGTGGCCCTAAAATGTCGTTGTAACATCATCAAACTGGTGGTGGTCAAGGTGTTTTTCCTATGGCGAGTCAAATAACAAAGCTATCGAGATATTAAATATATATTTTCGAAAATACGCCCAAATTATAGTGGCTTTAATTTATTTTATTAATACTCATTTTATATCTATTTGATTAATTAATTTATAAATGGACATTTGTCGCATTAAACAGTCACATCGCCACCTTACATCAGGTGGGATCATAGTCACGTGTTAGTTTATTCAATTTAAAAAAATCTATAAAGTGACTGCGACATAGGTATCAGGTATCTGCTAACGAATAAAGTGCTATTTATAGAGATGGTTGGCGCTTGAATTCTCGCCGCATTACTGCTTCAACTTTCGTCTAGAACAGTCGTGTGCATTTCTGTATCTGTCGCCATTTTGTAACAAGAATGGGGCAAATGTTGAGATGTGTGATTGTTTTGTTACTAGCCGTCGGCATGGTCAATTTTAGGGTGCTAGCCAGAGGGATGTCGACGATCGCTAAATCTTTCGCCGAGCACGCTGTGGTGCCTGATGTCGTTCCTGTCGCCCCAACCGCGCTTGTTAAGGTGAGTTTTGTTTTTTATTTTATTTTAAGCCATAGATCAAAAATAAACAACGTATAAATTTTTTAACATCACAGTGAACAACATCAATCAGTGGCATGCATGTTGCCATGAAACAGGCAACGGTCACACACGAAAAAATATTTTCTAATTGCCGAAAAGTTACGTGAAAATTGCACCACTTAGGTACCATTATTAGGAAACATTTTTTGGCTCTCTGGAGGAACAGCTCGTTTATTAGATCGTCCATAAATAAGTTTTGATTATTTTTTATAATAAGAACAAGCCAGGAGATAACTCATATGTAATTCAGCTTTCCCTGGCTCGTTGGAATGAACAAAATGGGCAAAGACTTCTCTCCCTGACAGGATTATAATACGCTCGGTGTAAGTGTAAACCCTACGTACCCTGTTTGGCTTCAAAGGTGTGAAAGATAATTGCGATTTGTTAAAAATAAAACTGCATTGTAATTTTATAAGAATTGTTATTACATTTTCCTTGACACCGTGACCGAGATAAAATAAGCGAATCAAGTTCTTATAATAATTGTGCATGGAATAACTTACACACAGAAGGTTTTTTTGTGTTTTATTCAAAACGATCCTATATGATTAGGGTAGGTAGTAACAGTTAGTGACGTCGTGGTTTTTGGTTTCCATTTTCCAAAAAATATTTATGCGGAATAGGATCAAACAGCTTCAACTCAGGCGGTTAAGTTGCCAAAAGCCTCGTTAGTTAACATGTTACGTTACGTAAAGAACCACCTACGTATATCTATCCATCTTTGTACAATTAAGAGATTCCTTTATTTTTTTATTCGCAAAAATTTTGAAAATATCAATTTATGCATTTAAGGTATCGAAACTAGTTTTATAATTAATTTGATGCTTGTCCTAATTTCGTTTTATCGTTTTTGTATAAACATGCTTGGGTCGGAACTTGTGGATGCGCCTGCTTTCACATTCAATACGTTATGTAAGAAACGATTGACATCGTCAAACGTTATCCAACCATATCAATTAGCACGTATAAAATCTCAAAATTTACTAGACTCCAGCCATTTGAGATGTCACTAATTTTCTATTTTTTTTCCACTAGACATAATGAGATGTGATAGCAATAAACCTGAATACCTAATGATAGTTAGTAACCGGTTTTTACGGGTGACATTTTGAGTGTTTGAGGGAATTCAATGATTTAATACCTATACTATACCTCTTTTATTGTAACAAGTACATTTTAAAAGTAAAAAAAAACTCATGGCAATGAAAACGCATATAAAACGTTAAAGAAATGACTTAAACGCTTAAGATATGTCATTGTTTTATTTATTTTTCGTCATAATAGTCTGGACCGGGTACAAAATCTGATGACCGACTTTTTGGTTTGCATTTTTTTTTAATATTTGTAAATTTTTATATTAATTTACTAAAATTTCTTTTAACCATTCCAACTGACCTGAAAAAGTTTGTGCTAGGATATAGTGCACGACAATATTCGCATGGCGGATTCGAACCCACGACCCTACGATCGACACTCCGTACCATTAACCATTAGGTTATTGGCGCATTGGTGATTAATTTATGGAAATGGCTGTCTAAATTAGTTATTTCGTAAGAACTGAAACTATATTTATGTAACCTGGTTGTATGTTAAGATTGAAAAGCAGCAATCCTTTATACACCTTACATAAAACCGTACAATTGCCAAATCAAACAGAACATGCATTTTGTATTTCGTATCTTATTTGTGTTAATAAAATCATATATTACCACAATATTATTTTCTTTTAACAATTAGTTATCAGCAAGCTGTTGAGTCTATCATCCTGATGGCAACTTGATTGCTATGCCTATATCACAATGTCACTATACTTAATTGGTGACTAGTGAATAACTAGTTACACCTGTCCGTATTATGTCATTATAATTTACACGTCATTAATCCTTGCAGTAAATGTGGTATATTCCGGTATTCTATATAATTTGGGCGGTAATAGGGGGGAATTCTATGAGAGTAAAGAGCATGTAATTTAAACGTATTGTGGTAAACCAAATATGTCTGGACATACTCGGCACAACGATTGTAAAGACTCATGGAAGATTTCAATTAGGTACAAATGTTTATAAAACTTCACAAGTTTTCTTCAACCTTCCTCGTGGATCACTCTGTCTATTGGTTAAAACGAAAATCCGTTCAGTACTTTATGAGTGAATTTGAGAGTGAAAAACGACGCGAAGGTACTGTTTTATAATATGCAGCGGTGTCAGTGTACTTGTTATCTTTGCGGCGGATGTTAACAAGAACCGGCTGTAACCGTGTCACCTGACGACGGAACAAACCTGTTGTTTCTAGATGCATCGGGATGGCACAGTTTCCTTTCAAAGAGGAAAGTGACGCCACTATGGACACTTGCACTAGATTGAAAGATGACCTAATTACGTATTTTACTTGCTAATGCTGAGAAGCCCTCTCTTCATGTTCTTATTCTTCTTCTGTCAGCTTAACAATCGGATCGAGAGAGGTCAAGCCTTGCATTAAAATAAGTTAATATATAACTGCCCGTAACGTAACACGTTTTCTTCAACAATATTTTTTTATATTTCAAAACAATTTAAACGATATTTTATATTATTGTAATGTAATCATACAAAATCACAGATCAAAAGTGTTCCAAAGACTGTGACAGGAATCACACAAGTCGAATGGCGTAAAAAGAGGAACTTAATTAAAATAACATGAAAAAATAGGACAGCTACTGTTTATCATTTAGCGTAAATGTGTACATGATGATATAAATAAAAGCGTCACATCTGGAACGCTTTCGAGTCTTCACTTTTCGACCTGTAATGGCATATCTGCTACTTTTATAAAATCGTTGATGATTAAAAAATAGACGATATTTAAAAATATTATCTTATATCCGTACATTTTAACACAAAATTGTCAATGGACTTGAATTAAAATGTTACAACCTTAAACCGATGTAGCTGTACCGTTGCAGTGAATAACATTGCTTCAACTGTCGTTTCATATCAAAACTTTTTGGTAATCTATATGACGATATTATAATGCGGTCTTCAGGTGAACTACCCTAGCGGTGTGGAAGCGAACGAGGGCAATGAGCTGACCCCGACGCAGGTGAAGGATCAGCCAACGCTGCAGTTTGACGCCGACCAGGACGCCTTCTATACAGTGGCCATGACTGGTAAGGTTTAGAGGCATGTTTCTTTTATTTCTATACAAGCTTTTACCCGCGGCCGAGCAATGCGTTCACACACACATTTTAATCAGACCTAATCAGAAGTAAGCAGATTATTAATTATTATATTGGGTTTTATCTTTAAATTTTTTATTTACATATTAATAATGCAATCTAATTCCATTCCAATAGGAAAAAAGGTTCTATTATGATTAATAAATTAAATTAATTATTTCGAATTATTTTGTTAATCATTTTTAGTTAGGGATGACGTCCCGTGGACGGAAAGATAAGATCCCAGCGCATTATTAACTAGCGAGGGTATATTCGTAATTTTCCTCATTCCAGACCCCGACGCACCATCGCGTAAGGAGCCGAAATTCCGCGAGTGGCACCACTGGCTGGTCGGCAACGTGCCAGGCAACAACGTCTCTGCGGGCGAGGTGCTCTCCGCGTACGTCGGCTCCGGGCCCCCGCCGGACACTGGCCTGCACAGATACGTCTTCCTGGTGTACAAGCAGCCTGGGAAACTGACCTTCGATGAGCCACGATTGCCCAACACGTGAGTAACACTGCTTCAGCAAGGGAGTGGTTAGGCTGAGAACAGTCATCGCACCTTGTGGGAGCGTCCTCAGTACGATGACATGTGAGAGTGCGCTTAAGTGCAATTACCAAACCGCGCGCGTCCTCCCGCGATTCGGCCCGTATGAAGTGAGGGTCGGTAAGTCCATAGGTCCATGGGTGGTGGGTCAGATTTTCAGTTAGACCGTTTAGTTTGTCTTACAAATGAGGTGCGGTAGTCCCTCTTCTTGTGACCTAAGTAAAAGATTGCAAAACATCTGGTGGCCAAGACAAAGTAATGTCCCATTGGCGACGTCGTTATTAGTGTAGTGTAAAGCTGGACAATATACATATATAATTATTCTATTCCATCAAACGGGTCGATATTTTAGCGACTGTTAGTGCATACAAATGCGTTGACAAGTGGCACATTCCGGCTAGCTATGTCGCTAACTAGCGATAGCGAAGTTCGTTTTAGCATCGCTTTTCGGTGGTTTGTATCATTGGTTTTGTACCTGGTGTTGGTGTGATGTAGGAATTATTATTACTTTCCATGAAAATGTTTCTAGGGACCTTATAACACGGTGGTCCACGGTTAGCTGATCCTTGATTGAGGTCAGGCTGTGGCAACTTGGCGCCTCATTCACTACTAAAATTATTAGTTAATCAAAGGACAATCCTCGGTCTCCCCTGACCAAGTTGAAAATCATGTGAAGTCACATATCTGTAAAATGTAATATATGTAAAATTATCTAATTTCAGTTCGGGCGAAGGGCGTGCTAAGTTCTCCATTACCAAATTCGCCACTAAATACAACCTTGGCATTCCAGTCGCTGGCAATTTCTACAGGGCGAAGTACGACGATTACGTACCATTGTTATACAAACAACTCGGCAACTAGATATGAACACTTGCACACCTTAGACTACACCGCCAGAGACTGAATTAATTGGCTTCCGAAATACACTTTCAAACAGATGGAGTTGCAACTAAAATGTTTTATCATGCCTTTTTGAGTCCTTCGAACTTTGATACTTCATTGGACGGTACTTCCCCGTATTTTTATACCTCGGCGGAATCAAAAAGACTTAAAAAACCATAGGAATGCATAATCAAAGATTGAATTTCCTCTAGTGTGTGTTTAAGGTCGCCATGTAAAAGACCGTTGCATTTATCAATTGATACAATCAGTTGGTTTTGGATTCCCTTTGTGTTTATTTGCCTTAGATTGTAAGTGAAGTTGTTTTGCTTTCCAAATATAATATTATATCTAATTCTTGAGTTTTATTTTATACTGTAATTCCTGCCCATTAGTAATCGACCCTGTTGCAAATGAAATCCAAAATAAATATGCTACCGATACGCTAAAATTCGTAAATTCTAAAATATTTTCGGTAACTAACTTTTTGTCAATTTAACTTATAACATTAGATGTCCATATTAAATAATTTTACTTTATCTCACGATTTCCACAGAATTACTCCACTTCCGATACAAGTGTAATGGCCGCCATGTAACTGACGTTTGTTTGCTTATAAATTTTAAGTCTTCATTTGGAACTGTTATTGTTATATAAATAGACCGTACGGCCTCCACAAGGTAGACTATGATGTCACATTTGCAGAAGTCGCGATTTGGGCGCCATGGGGCCGATCTACGTTTACGTCCAACATTAAGCCTTAGCTCATGATAATAATATGTTGAAATATACTTTGAACAGAGAGGTACTTTCCTTAAAGGCCGGCAACCGTTTCCTCTAGTGATGCAATGTTCATGAGAGCGTCGGACGTCACGTCACGGAGCGTTGCCGCTGCCCATTTACCCCTTAGGCTTCGAAAAACCTTCGGTTGTATGTAGTAAAATATATTAATTTAATACGTTTCGACATCACTTTCATACTTCGTCGTCGTATAAACTAAGGTCTGGGGATATTTATAAAAATACCAATTATTTTGTAAGTAATTTATTTGCTTAAATTATTAGAAAACCATACATTAAAGTTATAACATGTATACAATTGGGAATTTTTGTACCGTTGTCTAGAATTTATTTCTAGATTTTAACAAATAAGCATTGTTATCTTGAGTCTGAATGTAGATCTGTATACTTTCGATATTTCAAAACTTCAAATAAGACAAAATAAAATGTTCATTTTATTTAACATGAAAACAAGTGATCTTTAAAATTCGGAAGAAAGGCAAATATTTAGTGGAACAATTAAACACCCAAGCTCTTGTACAACAGAGGTACGTAGTCATCGAACTGCGCGCGGTAAAAGTTGCCGGCCACGGGCGCGCCCAACTTGTACTTCTCCGCGAACTTCTTGGTCGAGAAGGCAGCGCGGCCGTCGATAGACCTGTTCCAAAGCAATACGTGTTATTTTTTATTGCATTATTCATTGAACGTTGTTAAATTCTATTCAATGTGAGTTTCCTACATAAGTGAGTAAAAAACAATGTATGGAAAATAAAAATGATCGTTCATCGTTTTGATTGCAATAGAAGGGAATAAAACAAAGTCCGAATTCTTATACGAATAATAATTTTATAAACTGAATAAACACGCTAAGTTCCATTTAAATAAACTATTTATTATTATTTAGATCTCCAGCTAGATGGCTTTGTTCTCTCTATGTATTCTGAATGGTATGTACTAAAACAAATATTTCTTGATACAATGCAAATTATTAAGTCAAGCGGACACATAAGTTATTGAAAATTATGGCGAAGGATTAAAAGCGATAGCGCAGATGCTATTTATGTGATTATATTTCAAATACTTTATGAAAAAGGAGGTGAAACAATTATTTGTTGCAAAGTCGCAATAGAGCAGCATTGTACTAACTTGTTAGTCAATCTGGTCTCATAGAAGTTCAGTATGCCAGGCTGCTTGTACAATATGTACACGTATCTGTGTATGCCGGTGCCCTCTGGTGGTCCAGAGCCGATGTACCCGGACAGGACTTCGCCCTGAGCTACGTTGTTGCCGGGAATGTTGCCGACCAGCCAGTGGTGCCACTCGCGGTACACCGGCTCGGGACCGTCATAGTTGTCCGGGTCTGGAATTTGACTATATCTTAATATGTACGTGAAATGAAAACTTTGAGAATTTTTTTTTGCATTTTACGAACGTGGAAATGTGGAAAAAGATGTAATGTTGGTATATGTTTTAAATAATCACAAAATTAATTGAAATATAAAAACTGGAACAAAAAAGTAAATGAGACGCAGACGACTTTGGGGGCAGAGAGGAATATACTGAAGCAGATTAAATGGCACCCTTTTGCGGTATCAAGAGAAAAAACGAAATCCCTGATAAAGCCCTTGATATTGAAAATTCGGAACAAAGAAAAAAAACAAGTCACCGAACGAAGGAAGGCATTTGGCACCTCTAATTCCGCACATTTCCCCCTTTCAATATCTCACGCCTCTAGGCATTGCGGGGAGTATTTTTTGTTTATAAATCGCAAGAGCTTACCGGTGAAAACGAGAGTGTAGTACGCGTTAGGTTCGGCGTCGTAAGTGACAGTGGGCTGGTCCTTCACTACAGTCGGGGCCAGTTCATTGCCCAGGTTGGCTACAACGCCACTTGGGTAGTTCAGCTGGAACACAAAACAAATAACTTAATACCTATACCGCAATTCAGACGTTAGTGGGTTTACTAGTTAGCTATAACTTAACTTTATTGACAAAAATCCATAGAGGTTTATACGCACCACCGAATGGATTAAATCCTGAACTAAGTAATGGAAGAGTACAGTCTTTACAATATAGGACGAATTTATGTCTTCCCTAAGGGTATTAAACTTGGTGTAAGTGTTGATTACAATTGTTATTGATTCTTCAATCGATGATAATGAATAATAATAATGTAATTTATTATTATATTTATGTTTATAGGTTACGGCGCCAAAATGCTTGTTACAAATTTTAAAACGACAAAAATAACTAAAACGGTTACATAATGACAATAATAATAATTGATTGACCTTGACAGATTATCTTTTTGTTTTCCCGCGCTTACCACCGTTTTAGATTACGTACGATGATGCTTAGAATATTATATTATTACAAGTTGAACTTATACTTTATAAATTCATAATTATATTCAGTTATATCATTTTACGTCACGTAACACATACTATACTTATTGAGTGAATATTTTAAAAATAGGTCTAGGTTAGATTAAATTGCTTAATCTAGAGGCACGTGATGGAATTTTATCATTAATTAATTATTTAATTGAAATTTTAATCCGTACGATAAATATTTATTTATAAACTTATAACAAGATTTTATCAGAGATTGCTAACATGTCGAGACGAAGTTTATACATCGTTATTGAATAAATAATAAAACCTGAATTACAATAATCAATAGAATAACATTTAAGAGATTACGTTGCTGATAAAAGTGTAAGTGACGTGACAATATGTTTCGCTTTGGACGAGACAGTCCTGTTCCTGACTGTCTGTTCTGGTGACTGTCTGTTTCGAAAATAGTTCGAACATTATATTAACTTAGGTAATATTGTGGCAAACGCAATTCGTGACGGAAGCTCCATTAACTATTTTACACTAAAATTATTATAAGGACTAGTGTACTTGTAACACTTGTCTACATTATATAAGACTTTACAGTCAAATTATTTTTTGAAGTGAAACTTCTATATAGACGGGAATTCTATAGATTATGATTTTTCTGTCACGTAGTTAATTCGTCGCTCCGCGGTAGGACAGTATGAAGTAGTTTTTGAAATATGAAGTTTTTGAGTATAAATAGGACAATTGTGCTTTGTACCCCTTTAAAAATGCTAAATAAAAGTCAACGATGACATACATATGTATACCTATCTATCTTCTATGGTTGACTCACAATAACCATTTTTTTCTTACGAAACATTAAGAATTAAAGTACACCACTTACTACGCTGTTATTCATGTTCGGTATGAATCCTTATCCACTTTAATGTGTAAATGATTAAGAGAATTTCATGTAGATTATAATTGCTGTTAGAACTATATCATTCCTACCAGAAGCTTAGAAGATATCAAAGTATTAAAAATACGCGCAACTGAAAAATGCAATAACACGTAACTGTGTCCCAGCACACATTTCGATTTTTGTTCTATTAGACATACATATACATATCGTGGTAAAGAATTAGTTACTTAATAAATAAGGCATGTGCAAATTCACAGACACAAACAATAAAATATATTTTACCAATTTATATATTCGTCTGTTACATCAATTTACGAATACGTTCTAATTGGATCCCGGTTAGTGATAGTATTATGACCACAGAGCTTAGAGTTTTTTTTTTCGAGAAAATTACAATGATACGATTCGAATAATATCGATGTTTTGATGATCGAATAATTGTTTCATAACAATGTCATGAGCCCCGTGCTGTGTCAGCTAAGCAAGCAAGTAGATATGTTTAAAAAATAAAAATTTTCCGTGCATTTTTAATTTTATGGTGTAAACTTATATTTAATTTTATAAAGGAAAAATTAATAAGCGTGTTTAGGAAGCTTTGAGTTGGAAAACTATAGAAATTTCGATGGCTTTTCATTAGGTAAATTTTCTAGTTTTTTTTAAATAGTTCATAAACTCAGTACATGTGAAGAGTTAAAAAAATAGGGTTAATTGTATTTGTCAAACAATACAAATATCTTACCCCTATCAGGGCCGCGGGTGCTGTAGGGATAACATCAGGAACAATCTTGCTCGTTTCAAATGCGTTCTTCACAGACATTTTGCTGTACATCAAAAAATACCAAAATATTATTATTTCTATGATTTTCTCTAAACTGGCATGTTGCAACACAATTATTATTTCACATAACTGGTTTGGTAATTAAACTTCAATAATTTTTATCGGTGATTGTTTTCTACATATAAACAGAAATATTCCTACGGACTTCTACAATAGATCTTTTCTTTCTGCTGTTTCCATCAGGTCATTATTTGTTCCTTTGAAGTATTATTAAGAGAATAACATATATTATACAATTTGTATTGATTCGATGTTAACACCTATAAAGCAATCTACTAATATATCGTTAAAGATGATTTCAGTTCAATTTAAGGTAGCAAAATGATTTATAACATGTACTAATTAAATGTGTATGTAAATTTAATTAATATATTAAAAATATAAATATCCAAGGTGTAATACAGCTTTTATACTATTGTATAAATGATTTAAACAGAACAGAAATTTACAATGAACTGTACAGTACAATTTCTTTTTTTATATTTCTTTGCCATCAAAAGCAAAAGGGAACGGCTTACTAAATATAATGCGGTAGATATTAATCTATTAGACGTACATAAACTATCACAGGATCATTGTTATTTTTTATTTAATTCGATAGCCAAAAAAATGCTTACCTTAGGGACGTTTGACTCTCACGGCCTCCAAGAAGAAACTGAGCTATTACTAATTCGTCAACTATCACAAACCTACGCGAAAATAATTTTATTGCAATGCTACATGTTTGTTCGGGCTATCGCTAAGGTTATTTATCTTAAAACAGCATTTGACGAAGCGTGTAAGATATTGGACAACGTTTTTGGTACTTTTTTCCTTAATTAGGTGGAATCCATATTACAATAAATACATTGTAATCCAATCCATATTATATAAATACAAAACCATGGAATCAGTACAGAAAAAATATCTCCGCTGCTCGATGTCGCACTAATGCCGGTAAACGTTCTTATAATTGTAACTTTTATCAATTGGACATTTTATACACTTCAAAAACTAATTTCAAAAAATATATTGTTAAATTATTAGCTGTATTATTGTTACGAACAAAAAATAAAATCTGTGGTAAACAGTGCTGATAGTAATTTATTTTAAGTTTTTGTTCATGTTGTAATGTATTGTTAGTTTATCCAAATAAAGAATAAAACAAAATATTTTAGGATGCAAGGAAGAAGAAAGATTTCTGTGTTTTTTATTTGTAACTAACGGACAGTCCCGGCTTCGCACGGAAAGTATATTTGGGGGCATGTAGCTCTGGGCTGCAGCCCAAAAAGCCATAATAGATCTGCCACTAGCATAACGTCTTCTATCCGCTAACCCCAATACGATTGAAACAAAAACGTGAGAAGTTAAATTGATGGTATATAATCGGTATTGTCCGATTGGCTTATTTTATCTCACAGCGTACTTCCAGAGATAATATTCGATTGTTCGGGATCAGTTCGGGTTAACTACTACATACTGGTCCCTACTTATTTTTTAAGAATTCTAATTTTCGCGTATACCACTCATATATTATAAATATAAAATGTCACAAAAATCTTATAACTTAAAAATGTAATTTAGAGAAAAGGGATATTTAAATAAACAATCAACAGTCGTTCATGACAGATATTATGTAGAAAACGCCTGATTTTAATTATACGTATATCAAATACAAACTTAACTAATCCCAAAATATTTTGCTACGTGACATATCAGGTCAATACAGGTCCACCAACTTCAACCATTTAACATAAAATATGTACAAAATATGATTTTTTATAATTATGATAACATGTAGTGAAATATAATAAAGCTAGCCTATTATTGTATATATGCACCCAACCATTGCGATTATAAAAAAATGTTGCCTGATGACATTATATCTACTTATGTTTTTTTTAGTGGAAGAAGGAGGCAAACGTCCGAATGTCAATAGTCATCCAGATGAGTTGCAAATGCGTTGCCAGCCTTTTCGGGAAGAGCAGGGATGGAACTAAGGGAGACGAAGAATTACTGTGGTCGGGAGCCCCTCGTTCGTTCTTTATAAATGTACATAATACATTTATTTTTAAATAATTAGGAACGATAATTACAAAAACAGGTCGTAGCCCAATTATCAAAAATCGATAATTTGGGAAATTTGATAATCAATCTGTAGATGTTGGAAATATTTGTTTGTTTGTAATGTAAAACGACATCTGCTGTTTTGATACTATTGGCGTAGCGACGTATTAGTAGCAATAACATATAATAATATGTTGTATTGTCCTAACAATAGCCAGGAGTACGTAAATGATACAAATGTATAAGATACTGGTGTAAAAACGTAATGAGTTAATCGTGATAAATATTTGCCTACAGCTATTTTCAAATAATTATAAAATAATTAAAATAACGTATAGGTTAACAAACAATTTTATTAATTTTCAAACATATTTAAATCATGAATAAACAGTTAACAACGCAATAAATCATTACAATATTTAAACCATAATTAGGCTATATTTAGTTACAAACGATATTTTATTAATTTTTATTCTAATAATCAAGTTTGCTATGATCTAAGATACAATGACAATAATTATGACTTTTCCTTAGGATAGGTTTCAAATATACATTATTTTACTATTTTAAGGCTACATAATAATACCTACATAATTATTTTTAGATTATTATATAATAATATAAATTAAATAAACTAAACGTGATACAAACAATGGAAACAGGACGGATAACATATTGCCGCCATAAAATTTTGACATTTACCTTTCTATAGGTTATCTATGGCAAATGTTATTCGCAAATGTCGAAGTGTAAGACATTAAAATTATAAATGAAGAATTTGTGAGAGATAAGAAATATATAATAAAAATTAATATTTAAAATAAAGAAAACGAGATATGGTCACATCTTAAGTAGGAATTAAATTTTAATTTTATATATCTAGATAGTAGGGCGACTAGAAATAACATGAAATAAAATATATATAAATTAAAAACAAATTATAATTTAAGTAAATAATCATGAAAAAGACGGCAAACAGCTAATTATCATTGCGTGAAGTACGGAGATATGGAGAGACAGTTTGATCAGAGATTTTTATTCTTCAAAAAATGTGACGATTTCTGTGACAAACGAAAGATTTTATACTGAAGATCTTGTCCAAGCGTCCGTAATTTTTTTATTACACTTGAATAGAAATATTTAAAACGTTTCTGATGTATTGATTATTGATTATCCCACTGCACGAGCAAACAGGAAATGAAGATCAAAAACCAAATCTCTCTTTCAGAACAAACTCTATTCCACAGGTAATGCTTAAAAATAATTAGTGTGTAGTACAATATCAAGCTTTAAAATAATTAGTGTGTAGTACAATATCAAGCTTTAAAATAATTAGTGTGTAGTACAATATCAAGCTTTAAAATAATTAGTGTGTAGTACAATATCAAGCTTTAAAATAAATATTTGCTCAAATAGCAAATATACTGCATAAACTTTCATATACATGTTATAAGAATGGTATTAAACAAAACATTATATATATTTTATCTTTCGTTTTGTTATTGTTTATGATAAATATTCATATAGAATAAATAAACAACAATAAATAAATTCCTATTTAATTTCCGTCATCACCTGAAACTGACCGACAGCAATCTCTCAAAGATTGGTGGCATTTCGTTACATTGGTTGTATGACATCGCAAGCGTTGGATACCCTTTGCACGGCAAGCGGAAAGTCGCAACCGTCAGATCAGATTCAAAATAACAGAAATTTTAAATGCGGAATCTCTGGAGCGGCCTGTTGTCTTCTCGATCTAATCGATTAAATCGAATCGATTTGCTTCTTAATTTAAAATATTCTCAATGATGCGTCATCATGTTTATAACATTCAATGATTTTGAAATATAGGTTTTAAATTCCAAAATCGGACGTTTTCATGACAATTTCATAAGTAAGTGTCCGAATTTGATTTTTCAGGGTCATTTTGATATGTAAAAGTCCGAATTTGAATTTAAAGACCTATATAAAAAGGACGTGGCTTAAATCCTAAATATTAGTTGTAAATGTATTTTACTTACTATATCTATAATTTTATAAACTGAAATATTTACTAGACAAAATTTTAAATCCACTTTAATGTTCCCTGGCCTTTATGTTATAATAAAAAAAAACTACAAAACGTAAACCGATCAGACAAATGAATCGCTCCGTTTAAAATATTACATTTAAAGTAAAAAAATAATTTAGTGCTTGCAGAAAAATGCTAAAAGTGATGTCTTACAGTGCGTGCAGAAATTAAAAAGAGACTTCTCCAATATAATAACATTATTTGGTAAGTCGTTGCGGAAAATATTGTTCGTGCAAAATAATACAAAACAGTCTTAATACGTCAAGAAAAAAAATAATGCATAGGTATAAATTTTAACACTATTAAAATTAATTCAAAAACATGCTTATGATTAACAATTCGAAATACAAGAGGTTTTTATAACAGTAGCAATAGTAAAACGTTATTATTTACACAGGAATTCCGGCCCATGTTCAATTTTACACATTAATAAAATATTTTGAGGTTACCGTCAAAACTATATATTATTTTGAAATGAATACACAATACGACCGACGCTATCACTCCAGGAAAGGAAAGGCGAATTAAATATTAATCAAAAATAGTCTAATTTATGAGGTGCCGTTGGAATTTACACGACTTGGACGGTTGCAAAGGCGCTAAACGTAACTTTCTTTGGTGGTTCAGCGCTGCATGTCCTGACGACTGAACGTTTGGGTCCGTCTTGAGCGTTGCTCTTTAATACTGGTTTGAGATTTGTCACATCCCCATGGGACTGAGTCTTGAATCTCCCGATCGTGTTGCTCGCCGCTCCCAAATCCCTGAGTTTATTTGTGAGTCCCGTTATCCTGTGAGATAGATTTGAATAATTCATCTTCTTCGGATCGCTTTTCTTAGGTTCGCTTAACTTCTTCGGCAATTCTAAGCTCTGTAGTGAAGCGTATTTCCTATGATCTGTGCTCAAATTTCTCTTTATTTCTGCATTCGGTCGGGGCAGCCTAGGCGGTCGTTGCAAGAAATTATTCGGTCGGAACGGCAGTGGGGTTAGTTTTGGCTTCGGCTCGCTGGATAGGCGATAATACTGTGGCGTTGGATCCAGCCTCTGCGGCTTCCGTAGAGTTAAGGCCATCGCCATTTTCGTGGGACGCGCGAGACTGTCGAAAGCGGTAGTTGAGAACTGGGAGCGGCTGCTTCTCCATTCCTCCCGATCTGATTCGTAGCCGGTGCTTACTGAAATTAGAAAAAAATATATAAAAACACATAATTTTATTACTACATACATATTAAATGGTTACAAAAATTTCACATGATTGGAATTAGATCACCGCTAATAAAAAGGAAAGTCGCAGATGAGTTCATCTTATATATCTCGTATATTTAATTACTAATTAATTAAATATATAATATATGGCAATTTGTAAATCGTTATAAAGGGTTAGAGGAAAAGAAGAAAAGGAAGAGATGGGAAGAAAATGAGTAGTAGCAATAGTTCCTTACTAAACATCAAACTAAC
Organism: Papilio elwesi; assembly: GCA_029849275.1. Lineage (NCBI taxonomy): Eukaryota > Metazoa > Arthropoda > Insecta > Lepidoptera > Papilionidae > Papilio > Papilio elwesi. Next base: position 3,032,032 of record CM056707.1, on the reverse strand, counting down.
TCAAATTAGTGACCTCATTGTCCGATCCGTTGTCCAATCTTTTATACAAATTGTGTGCATTAACATAAGTAATATGCCAAATAATAGTTTGTTCTTAAACCTGTTCCGGATTTACTTTCAACTGATGCCAAAAACTGCCTCTTAGCTCTACTACTATAAATAAATGCCATAAATATATTTATATTAAGACAGATGCCTATGCAGGTGAGTTACATCAGACGTAATTTTAAAACTATGACAATTCTAAGCACGTAGGTAAACACTTCCGCGACGCCTCGCATTCTAATTGTGTTGTCAAACGAAGCCTGTCTGACCTAGAAGCTTTTATAACAAGGATATATACACTGAGAGGAAAACGCTGGGACCTTCTTCACGGGTCATATATATTCTTACGTGACTTTTATCATATATCGCTTAGTAATCTAATTATCTGTTTCGTTTTTTTCATTTTGGTCGCTTGATGTTTTATATCTCTTATTATAGTTGACTTACTTATATTATAGTATATTAAAAATATAAAATAACAATTACACCGCAGACAAACATTTCCATGGAATATTATTTGGCATCGTTCTGACAGATTTCTTTCGTTGGAATAAAAGTAATTTTACGGACTTTATCGCGTTTATTTTAAAGATTTTATTTCCAACGTTTCGAGTACTTTACAGTTCATGGTCACGGGAGGGGGGGGGGGGGCACTGAGGTGTCTGATGTCCTAATGTCACGGAGGGACTAAATACCCTCTTATTTTTGTTCCGATTGTTATGCAGAATGAAGTCACAGTATCTTGTATCTTGCAGTTGTATGCTTGGTTTGGGTTTAATTTGATTACGGATTACGGAATCCCGAATAAATTAATTGAAATATATTTTTTTATTATTTCAATCGTCTCGAGTTTTATTCTTGGTAGGAAGCGGTGTTCTTTTGCGTGGATTTCTGGTTTATCAAATCTTACATAATGCAGACTGCAGACTTCCTAGAGCGTAGCTCGAAACACCAAGTTAACTAGCTGTTCTTTTACTCGAATTTTGATGGGTATCTTTGTTTGTCCTAAAGGACTCTCTTCTATAAAAGAGAGTCCACATTCACATTAAGTTTTTCTTACACTTTCTCATAGATCGCTCAACCGAATGGACACGGACACTATTGTCATATATTTACCTTTTCTAGTCAGTTGGACTCAGATAGTCACTATATGAAACAAGGACTGTATTTCTTACCTCTGTCTCTCTTGATTGGTTAAAAAATATTCTCTTCATGTTCACATTTACAAGTACGATACACGATTTTAATTCAGTACGCGAAACAGAATAGAGTAAACATTTGTTAGTATCGACCATGTTTGATAAAGGTTTTTAAAATTATCCAACATGGCTTATGTAGCAAGCGACGTAATTTCCCAAGGGTCACCTTCGCGACCTATACTACATATATTACTTTAGCCTCGAGCTGCATCTTGTTACCTACATGCCTCATATAATTGTCTTCTTTCACAAGCCGACCTTTAACCTATGTGTTGTTAATGGTGACCTTAACTTTTGATAAAAACATACATAATGCCAGCGATTGTTTATGGGTTTACGCGGGTTATCGCTCTTTATTATTTTTAAGCAGGTTCATGTTAATATATCGGTAGTTTTGTTATATAAATTCTTACATTTAGATGATATTCAAAATATTTATAATAGGCTTGGCTCGGATGCCCTCGAATCGGAATGCTTAACGCGTATTGAGTGTCAGAACTAGCTGAGGTCCCCTCTCGGGGTCCCTTGAGCCTAGTCACTCCCTGGAGCGTCTAACAAAGCGACCTAAGAGCTCGGCGGCCTCCCAATCCAGTAACAACCTATAAGTAACGGCCCAAGCCGATACTCCTGAGGAAGTCCTCGAGTTACTGTAGAGAGGATAGGATTATTGGTTAGAAGCCTATCTGCTTATTATTACTAAGCGCCCTCTGCGCTCTGCCGCCTCTCATCCGAGAATCTGTTAAAGCCTCTTCTAGGCTAACAGTGAACAGTCAGTCGGAAAAACACCACAAGACAACTGTTCTTCGCAACAATCGCGACTTTTGTTCTCCCAAGAAAGATAATCATATCAAATTCAGTCCGTTTCCTAATAGAGATGGGATGGAAGAGGAAAGAGGATTGAACGTAGAGGGATGAATGGGAAAATATCCTTTTTTCTGGTAGGCAACGCATCTGCGACTTATTTGCTTGTTGCCGATGCCTATGAGCAGTAGTCACATAAAATCAGGTCAACTGTTTACTGGTTGCACAAAAATAAAATTAAGTTAAAACAAAGTGGTAGAGCCTGCAACAACAACATCTGGTGTAGGAATGGGCCGGCTCGACCGGTGAAATACCACGACCTGACAGAAGACAGGTGTGAAGCAGAAGTTTTGCGTTTCGTCGGATGAGTGAGGCGCCGGAATCCTCATTTCAGTCCTCTTTCCCTCTTTTCTTAATAATTCTTCTAATTCAAAAAAGATGGCGTCTTTGCTGTGCTATACCTTCATATTATACAATTACATCTTTCAGTCACGTAAACATAAGGTCGTTGTATTTCCTGCCGCCAGATTTATCAATACGGTGTTCCTCAGAATAGCAATATGTGTAAGTAATCGAATACGAATGCGATACGATCCGAGCGTGAAGGGCAGGTTCGTTTCTCGCGCGTTTCGTTTTACCGATCGCTTCCTCTTACATGTTCAAGAAGGCAAGTGTCTGGTGTACTTGGTGTGTTTATATAACAGATATAAATTACATATACAATATAACTTCTTTAAACATAATACTTATTAAAGATCTGTATCAGAATGTCTAGCTATGTAACATAAAGGAAGTTTGCGAAGAGATTTTGATGGGCAATGGGCAGAAATCGCGAGTGCTGCCGAGCTGTTGCACCTGACGAAGAATAAGTAATATACAAAGCTGACTGTTAACCGAAAGAATTTTGAATGACGCCAGTATCGTATCGTATCGGGTAATAAGTCTATGTAACTAAACATAAATAAGATCAGTACAATAAAGATTAACTGGCTTGACTTGACCGGCCGATCGGCGTGGTTAGTAATATAATTTGCTTTTCACGCCATAGGTCGTGGGTTCTACCCAGGACAGACATTTATGTGAGTATGTCTGTTTCTTCTGAGTCTGGATGTAATATATATTTAACTATGTATTTATAAAAAGAAAAGTAGTATATGTAGGACATCAGTTATCTGGTTTCCATAGCATAAGCTCTACTTAGTTTGTGCTCAAATGGCCGTGTGTGAATAATAAAAAAAAGACCAACTCATAAAAATGATTACGTTATCAACAAAAATTTGTTATCTCTCAATTATGTAAGTTGATTTAACATTCGTGTAAATTTTTTCAACTTCGCAATCATTCACAGCTACTTTGAATGAGTTAAATATCGATATTTACTTAAATCCTTTACAGGCTAATATTTATTAATATCTAAAATTACTTAAACATGGCCGTCACTGTTTGTTAGCCGGAATATTTCCGTAATTGGTACCGTGAGCTTAGGTAAGACAAATTAAACCGGCATCCATTCATTAAAACACTTTCGGAACACAAAACTGCAGGTTTTCCTAAAATGGATGTTCAGTCAAAATCTGAACTCTGACTCAAGCGCGGTGATTAACTTCTGTGTAAAATGTCTATAGTATAGTCAAAGTTTTGTTTTATAAATGAACCTAGCGTAGTTCTCCTTTGTAAATACAATTATTCGTTTACGGCGACTGGCTAGCCCGATCAGGTTTTTAATTACTTCGGTGATTACAGTGAATGGTATAATTCTGTTTTTTTTCTTTATTTTTATTTTTTTAGTATAGTAGAAGCAGGCAAACGAACAAGTGGTTCACCTGATGTCAAATGACCGCTACACATACGCACCTCCCCAACAAGTTATACATACGCATCCCCCCAAACAAGAGGTGGAGGTGATAGACAGGAAAATGATATTTCCTCTTCCTATTTATCCCCTCCCCGTCTAATATTTCCCTTCCCATCCTATCCTTATTAAGAAAGAAAGGAAGGGCAAGAGGATTGAAATTAATACGATACCTCACTCATCAGACAAAACGCAGGATACGTATATACTTCTTAACGCATTCTAGTCTTCTGTGGTATTTTGTATAATAGATCATGTTGTTGCTTTGCCACAGTTAAGGTACTTTCTGTGTTAACTTTAAGAATTGTCGGTCATACAAATGGTGCTACTTATAAAATAAAGGCTGCTAAGCTTTGCTATATATTCTTTTTTGCTATATATATATATATTCCCTCTCTCGGAGAGGAGGTCTGCGTCCCTGCAGTGGGGAACATTCTAGAAAAAGGCTGATTTATTATTATTATTATAAACTTTGCTATTTCGGGTCGCTAAAACCACAAATTACATATTGGTTTACAAATTTCGCAATACGTCGTGGCGACTCGTTTTGCCAAATTAAGATTTAACTGCGTGTTATTTTCATTTTCGTCTTAAGAGGTAATTGTGTATGCAAATCTTAATCGACTTCGGTTAATTGTAACCTGTTTTTTTTGTAACTATCATTCTCTTCTTGTAACATGTACTTCGGGAAGTGATACGATGGATTTTTGTCTTCGACTTATATATGAATAACAAAGTTTAGTTGCTTAAATTCTGAATTATTCAGAAAAAGCTAAATAACAATGACCAGATCACTAGACAAGTTCAGAAAATATGACATCCAAATCTTCATAAGCAATTACCATTTATATACATTACGAGCGAGATAAATGTATACATGTATGTCACCGATCGATTCAAAACTTCGTTAGTTTACAAACACACTAGGCAGAAATCAGATATCAGAAAATTTTAGCAAATTGTGAACTGAAGCAATCATTTACAATTTGACGCTTTATGTCAAACGTAACAAACCAATTTTTATGAACATCTTATTAAGATATTTATGTATGTAAAAATGTATCGGTATTTCCCTTGGCCACGACGTCACGTGTGAGGCTGGACCGATTTTGCTAAATCTTTTATGTGTGTTTGTTTTTGTCTGGAGATGATTCTTATGAAGGAAAGTTTCGCGCAAAATTATAATACTTAAGAAAACTTGACAACTATATTAACTTTTTTAATGTAGGTAACCTTAAGTAGTCAACGTTTGTATGGAGAAAGTTCCAGTGCAAAACCGGGGCGGGTCGCTAGTAATTCTTATATAAATAACTAACATGTCCAATCGAACAAACCTAACCTATAAGTAACTTCCATACTAACTTTGTAACTTTAATTTAATAACTCGAGCAAAATATCTACAATTTTCCGATTGTTTATGGCAATAAAGCCATAGACTAGGCAGTCTAGATAATAAAAAACTAACGACTAATAAAAAAATGTAAAAATCAATAAACAAGCTATCGTCCCATAATGAGTATAGATGGCGTACTAATCAAACAGACACATAATACGCGTATATTGAACAAACAAAATTTGGGGTGCGAGGGTCGGAAACCTCCACGATGGGTCGCCTCTTGGATTGCTCTGGGACAAGTCCCGGGGGAATGGAAGCGGTTGACCTGGTGCACCCTGGACGGCGGCAGATGGGTTCGTTTTCTCTGCGGGGGACGGGAAGTCATCTGTCGCTGACCAATATCCGGCCAGTTGGCCCATGTGAGGGGTCGTGGGATGGCGGACCTTCAAGGTCCGCGGCGTGGTGCTCTTTGAGTGCCCCGCGAGCTGCCGCTTCTGCCTAGTACCCGGTCGGGCTCTGTTAGCCCACCGGTGAACTGATGCAGACCGGCGTCGTCGCCGACTCAGTCGGCTTGGGAGATTTCTCCCGCGTGTCGGTCCTGTTGGACAGCGGTCTTCGGACGTAGTTTTGGCGGGAGTATTCCGCGGCGCGGCGGTTCCCTTGGGTGCGCTAACCCGCACTCAGGGGGATGTCCTCCGGGACAACGTCGGGCAACCTGTCTCGGCCGTAGCGTGTCGTTGTCACGTCTAGCGGCGTAGCGACCGGGACAGGGGGCTTGCCTTAATTGGCCGGCCCAAGACAAGGATCAGTCACTAAAAACCCGACAGCGAAGTCGTTAAAACCCGTGGAAACTGGCGGACCTCCACGGCAATACGCCGAGGTCGGTACAGGGGGCTCTGCCGGCCGGGAACACCCTTTTCCCCCATACTCGTGGGATTCACATATGGATTTACCTATTGAAACCAAAAAACAAAACCCAACCACAACAACGATGACTGGCAACGAACAAAGGAGGGATCTGCACATTGATGTGGCTGAAGAAGGGAACCGGGCCTCGGGTGTGGCTAGCCAGGAGTTGCGAGTCTCGCTCTCTCGGCGCGACTCGCCCCTGGTACGAGAGAGGCAGCTGTCCGAGTCAGAGAGCGGCAGCTGCATCTCCTTGGAGACTGTCGGGGAAGAGTCCTCGAGCAGATTCTGGCGGAAGCGCTCACGGACGCCAGAAAAGGGAGTGGCCGGCGCCAGTATATCGGCGCCGCGCAAAAGGGGACGCGGACGCCCCATCACGACCGGAGAGTACGCCGGGCTTGCTAGGGCTAAGGCGGACCTCAACGCCCAGCGCGAAAGAGAGCTGGAGCTGCAAGTGGAGGCGGAGTTGGCGGCGGAAGTCGCGGAGAGGAGACGTGTGCTGCGCACCCGGGCCCTGGCAGCGATGCCCGAGGGCCCCAAGGAGGCGACGCCCGGCGAGCCCTCCGCCGAGGACCTCGCTGGCACGGTCGAGGCGGCGCTGGACGTGATTGCAAGCGTCGCGAAAAAATCGGCAAAGATGAAATGCCAGCACGTGGCCAGCGTCCGCGAGGCGATGGCCAAGATAGGCGACGCGGTGCGAGCGCTACGAGCCCGCACGGAGTCGCAGGAGGTCGCCCACTTGCAGGCCGAGCTGGCCGCGATGAGGACCGAGCTAGAAGCAGTGAAACAGCAGGCGGCGGCCCCCCCGCAGATGACCCGGGAGCAGATCCTATTTATGGTCGACTCCCGGATTGCGGGTATTGGAGACCGCCTGTTGCCCAAGGCGACCCTGCGCCCTCCGCTGGCGGCGGACGTGCGCAATGCCGCCCGCGCCACAAGAGCGGCCGGCGCCAGGCCCGAGGTGGAGCGCGCTGCACCCGCCCCGGTCGTAGAGCCGGTGCCCAAGCCGACCCCTGTCCCCGCTGCGACATACGCCGCGGCGGCGAAAAAGGGGAAGGGAAAGGGCAAGAAGAGCCTGGCGGCCCGTGAGGCCGAGTCCGCCCACCAGTCACAGCCGGAGCCTCCCGCCCCACAACCCGATGAGGGCTGGAGCGTAGTGGCGCGGAGGGCAAAGGCACCGAAACCGACGGCCCTGTCCCCCGCCACCTCCAAAAAGAAAAGGAAGAGGGCCCCCCGACGGCGGCTGCGCGCCCCTAAATCGGCCGCAGTCGTCGTAACAATCCCAAAGGGGTCCACGACGACCTATGAGGCCGTCATGGACAGGGCCGAGAAGTCTATTGACCTCTCGGTCCTGGGCATCGAGGGGCTACGGTTCCGCACGGCTCGAACCGGCGGCCGAGTCTTGGAGGTGGCTGGCGCTGACAAGGGCCACAAGGCCGACGAACTGGCGGCCAAGCTGCGGGCGACCATCGGGGATGTCGCCCGCATTTCCCGGCCGGAGCTCTGCGCAGAGATGCGCATCTCCGGTCTGGGAGATGCGGCCACCAGCCAGGCGGTGGCAGCGCAAGTGGCGAAGGTGGGGGGCTGCCCTCCGGAAAGCGTAAAGGTGGGCGTTATAAATCGCCCACCTGGCCGCCAAGGTACCGTGTGGGTGAAGTGCCCGGTGCTGGCGGCCAAGAAGATCGTCGCCGCCGGCCGGTTCACGGTCGGTTGGTCGACGGTGAGGGCAACCCTCCTCGAGGCGCGGCCGCAGCGGTGCTACCGCTGCTTGCTCCCGGGCCATCTGGGGGCACAGTGCGACTGTGGCATCGACCGCAGCGCGCTGTGCTTCCGGTGCGGCCTGCCGGGACATAAGGCCGCGACATGCGAGGTGGAGCCCTCATGTGCAATCTGCGCGTCGGAGGGCGTGGAGGCCGGTCATCGTCTGGGACACAAGCAGTGCCCGGCGATGAACCGGCCTTCTAATAGAGGCGGCAAGAAAAAGACAGGCGGGGGCAATCCTGGACCCCCCGCCTCGTCGTCTACGGCAGCTGCCGAGGTGGAGGCAATGGACACCGACCATAAGTAATGGCCATCGCTGTCTCGATCCTGCAAGCGAACGTCAACCACTGTGTCGCGGCTCAAGATCTGCTGATTCAGACCGCGGCGCAGTGGAAGATCGACGTGGCCATAGTCGCCGAGCCGTACTACGTTCGTGCCCGCGACGATTGGGCGGGCGATCGCGACGACTCGGTGGCTATCGTCGCCTGGCGGCGCACGGGCCTCGCACCGTTCGGCAGTGTAACGAGGGGCCGCGGTTGGGTCCTAGCGTCGCTAGGCGGCGTCGCAGTGATCGGGGTGTACTTCGCGCCGAGCAAGAGTTTTGCCGACTTCGAGCGGATGCTCGCTGAAGTCGGCGCTCTTGTCGCCGACTTGCACCCGACCCCTGTGGTGGTCGCCGGAGACTTCAACGCCAAATCGAGTGCGTGGGGTTCTCCGGTGACCGACCTCAGGGGGGAGACTTTAGCGGATTGGTCGGTGTCCACAGGGCTCGTCCTTCTAAACAGGGGGACGGCCCAGACGTGCGTTCGGAGTCGGGGCGGGTCTATCGTGGATCTGTCATTCGCGAGCCCCGCCCTGGCCCGACGCGCGAGAAGGTGGAGGGTGGAGGAGGGAGTGGAGACCCTGTCGGATCACCGGTATATCCGGTTCGACGTGGTCTCCACTCCCGCGGAGGCTCTGGCCGCGCCAGACCGTCCCTTGCCGGGAGAGGGTCCACGGTGGAAGGTGTCCACTCTGGACCCGGGGCTGGCCAAGGAGGCGGCCATCGTGGAGAGATGGGTCGCCAACGGCACATTGAACGGCACTGATGCGGACGCGAGGTGCGAGTGGCTCACAGGAGCGCTTACTCGCGTCTGCGACGCGGCGATGCGGCGCGCAGGTCCGGTCCTCCCGAGGACCCGGGTGTACTGGTGGAGACCCCATCTGGCCGGGCTTCGTACGGCTTGCCAGTTGGCTCGCCGCAGGTACACCCGCAGCCGCAGAAGAAGTGGGAGGGACCTCGACCATGAGGAGGTGCTGGTCGCCGCGTATCGTGCCGCTCGTGCGGCGCTCACCTCGGCCATAAAGGCCGCCAAGGAGGAGGCGTGGAAGGAGTGGCTCGATAGCCTAAACACGGACCCGTGGGGCCGCCCGTACAAGGCCGTGAGCCAAAAGCTCCGACCATGGGCGCCCCCGCTAACCAGGTCCCTCGAGCCGCTCCTTACGGCGCAGGTGGTCGGCTCCCTGTTCCCGGCGATTGAGGAGTGGGTGCCGCCGAAGATGGCAGCACCGGATCCCGAAGGATCGGCCACTGCGGACGAGGAAGTCCCGCCCGTGTCCGACGCCGAACTGGAGGCTGCGGTTCTAAAGCTAAAACTGAAGAACCGCGCCCCGGGCCCGGACGGTGTCCCTGGGCGGGTTCTCGCCCAAGTCGTGCCGATCCTCAAAGAGGAGACGTTGGCCCTGCTGTCGGAGTGTTTGGCGTCCGGGCGGGTCCCGCGGCGGTGGAAGACGGGCAAGCTCGTGCTCCTCAGGAAGCAGGGGCGCCCGGCCGACTCGCCGTCGGCCTACCGTCCCATCGTGTTGCTCGACGAGGCGAGCAAGCTGTTCGAGCGAGTGCTCGCTGTGCGCCTCGTCGCACACTTTGAGGCGGTTGGGCCCGACCTGAGCAGCGGCCAGTTTGGCTTCCGTCGTAGGCGGTCCACCGTTGACGCCATCACCCGACTCAGGAACAGGGTCGAGGAGGTTGTCGGCAAGGGGGGAGTGTTGTTGGCTGTGTCGCTCGACATCGCGAACGCCTTCAACACGATCCCCTGGACGACAATCGCGGAGGCGTTGAGGTACCACCGCGTCCCGTGGTACCTCAGGCGAGTCCTCGCGGACTACTTCGTCGACCGGGCCATCTTTTATCCGGCCCGGGACCGGGTAGTCCGCCGGGACATGACGTGTGGTGTTCCACAGGGGTCGGTCCTCGGGCCGCTCCTGTGGAACATCGGATACGATTGGGTCCTACGCGGTGCCAATCTCCGGGGCGTCGGCGTGCTTTGCTATGCCGACGACACCCTAGTCACCGCGTCGGCCCCAACGTTCCGGGACGCGGGCGTGCTTGCAACTGCGGGCACGGCCCACGTGGTGCGCCGCATCAGGGCTCTGGGTCTAAGTGTGGCCCTCGAGAAGTCCGAGGCCATGTTCTTCCATGGGCCTCGGACTAAGGTCCCCCGCGGTTATTCCATCGCGGTGAGCGGCACCCCCATTGCTGTCGGCGGAACAATGAGATATCTCGGTCTCGTCCTCGACAGCCGATGGGGGTTCGGTGAGCATTTTCGGATGCTGGCACCAAAGCTGGTGAAATATGCGGGAATGCTCACCAGGCTGCTCCCCAACTGCGGGGGGGCAAGCGGTGCGTGCCGCCGCCTGTACGACGGTGTGGTGCGCTCTAAGGCGCTCTACGGAGCGCCCATATGGGTGACGAGGCCCCTGAGCAGGGAGAACATGGTCCTGCTGCGACGTGCGCAGCGGACCATGGCTCAGAGGGCCTCCAGGGCATACCGCACCGTGTCGTACGAGGCGGCGTGCCTTATCTCCGGAAGCCTCCCCTGGGACCTCGAAGCCGGGGTTCTAGCGGAAGTTTACCGGAGAAGAGCCCTGATGCGGCAGAGAGGCGATGAACCCCTCCCTGAAGAGATCGTACGCTGGAGGAAAGAAGGTCGCGACGATCTTTTCCGGCGATGGGAGGAAAGATTGGCGGACGCCTCGGTAAGCAAACGGCTTGTCGAGGCTGTCCGCCCCGTCCTGCGCCAGTGGGTGGAGGCTAGGCACCGGGAGCCGACTTACTTCCTGACGCAGCTTCTCACAGGGCACGGTTGTTTCGGCCGTTACCTGTGCGTGGTTGTGGGAATTGAGTCGGAACCCGGATGCCACCATTGTGCGACCGGCGACGTGGACACGGCCGAGCACACGCTCGCCGTGTGCACGGGCTGGGACGCCCAACGTACCACGCTCACTGGCGCGATTGGGCGAGATTTGTCGCTGCCGGCCGTCATACGATCGATGGTCGGCAGCGAACGGAGCTGGGCCGCCGTTGCCTCGTTTGCACACGAGGTGATGGCGGCCAAAAGAGAGGCCCTGCGGGAACGCGAACGCGCAAGCGAAACCTTGCCTCCCCGCAGGGCCCCAACGAGGGGCCGCAGGCGTGCGAGATACGCCGCGGCCCTACAGCCGTAGCGTGACAGGTCGGGTGATCTGTCGCGCTGAACGTGGCGGATGGCCCCCTTCGTGTGTTCCGAGGGGGGCAGCATCATAGGGTGATGGGAGGGGCTTAACATCTGACCCCTCCCTACACGAGTCGAGCCCCTACCAAGGGGCCCCCCCTAGCCGGGTCGTGGATAAACTTACGTAGATGCCACGGCCCGGTCGGGCGAAGGAGAACACCGCGGGGTTTAGTGGGTAGTCTGGCCCAAATTTAAGGCCGGGAGTCCCACACGAAGCCGTCCTTGTTGCCCCCGCAGCACGGACGGCGAAGTGCGTAAATGCATTCCCCGCGTAAACAAAAAAAAAAAAAAAAAACAAACAAAATTTAATATCATCGGCACTGAACGACCTCGTACAAACAAGTTGACCGGGCGATGTGTAAATAAAAATATTGCTTAATTGCGTACGCGTCTAACTTGAGCTATTTAGGACATGTAGTAAGACTAATTATTTAAATAATTAAGTTGGGACAAAATGATCAACTTACAGTTCAAAACCGTTTCACTCTTAAGTCACTTCGCAAGCACTAGCTTGATTTTAGAATAAAATCTTTCAACATACATAAATGAGGAAAACAGCACAGAAAAGAAAAGACGAAGCGATGTGCGTTTTCGAAACGTCAGTAACTTTAATAACTGACAGGTGGTAACATCTTTTAATCTATGCAGGTTATGACCTGTATTAAAAGATAGTAAGAAATAGTCCAACGGCAGAATTTTTGTGGTAGAATTGAGGCCCTACATTAAATTTATTAATCTTGAGACGTAGCCTTGGTTATCATTTCGAGTGGTCACTCTAATGGCAAATGGCACTCTAATGACAGAGCAAAACGGAGCGTTTTGGTGAAGTTGTCTTGGGAATATAAGAATCATTATAGATATTTTGATTGATCAATTTGCAGCGATTAATAAAATATTAGAAAGAAAATGGCGTGGTTCATATTGTATATTTTTATATTATAAAAATACCTGGCACTTGGAAATAAGTACCGCTACCCATAGGCATCCGCAACAAGCTAATGAGTTGCAGATGCGTTGCCTACCTTTATGGACACAGGAGGGAACAAACAGAAAAAAGGATATTTCCATACATATTTCCCTGTCCATCCCCTCCTAATCCGTCAAATTCTCTTCCCTTTCCCATCCTTTCCTAATTAGAAAAGGGTAGGGGGGGGGAAGAGGACTACAATTAGGCCTCTGGCACGTCACTCATCAGACGGAACGCAGAATACTTCTACTTCACGCCTGTCTTCTGTGACGTCATGGTATTTCACCGGTCGAGCTGGCCCATTCGTGCAAAAGATGTTGTTATTGCGGACTCTACCACTGTTAAGTTATATACATTTTATGGAGCAAGATCTGCAATTGCTTTGAAATGTGATGTGTCTGGTGTCTGTTGTCGTATCATACTTCTTCGCAATTTGAAACAAAACTGATATGGCTTAAGAAAATTTTCCAACTTCAACTTTCTGTAACGTTACCTTCCGTAAAATTCTTACTCAAAATTACGTATTTAGTAATCGCGATATTTTTTTTATCGATTTATCTATCTTAGCAATTAGCATTATCTTAGAGGAAAAAGCTATCTGTACGTATTGAGTTAGCTGTGATACTACTGAAACAATTTTTATAATTCTTTTACCATTATTACAGCTACTTCATCCAAAAGTAATGTAATCTGTATTTTCATTAGTATCATGCCACATTGAAACACAGCAAGTCGCGAATATGTAAATAAAGTATCTGATGCAAATTACTCTGTGCACATCACGCCTGTCGTCAAACATTTCGTCATTTCGAGGATGTGTGTTGAGGCGCAATACCTATTGCAGACAGGAGTCCATTGCGCCTGAGGCCTGACAACGCAACATCGAGACGTGTTGGCCTCTGTGTTGCTATGCGTTGTGTCTTTATATTGCTGCTCGTGGTAAATGCAATACTACGTGCGCAACCTATAGCCGTACGGAAAGTTCACTGAACTTTGTATTTCAATAATTATTTTCAGGTCTGTATTAACGAGGACTTACTTACATTTTTTTCTTTGTTTGTGTGATATCTACGTCCTCAAGTCTCTTTTGCTGAATACTGTCCTAATGGCGCACTGCTGACTGCTGAGTCATTACGAGATAATTATTTAGTATAATAACAAATTAATAACTGTGCAGCTATTAAGATATCATTGTAGGTGACTAATTAATATTTTTAATAGATTAGTTGCCGGTTTGTTCATTTTTAATGTTGGATTCTACTAAATGGATAAACTATTAGACAACGGTCGGGCTTTAACGACTCTACGATTTTCATTATTAAATAATGTGACAAATCTCTACTGTTACATTTACGAAATAAATGGTACAGTAAAATGAACTTCAAGTGGCCAAAGTACGATTATATCATTACAAAGTCGTGACTGTGCAGTCTTCTGCAAGGATATGAAATAAAAAACAAAATAAATATCATGTTTACTGTTTATAAAGTTAAGAATACTTTTATCGGTAGCTCATACCAAAACATATGACACCATTCGGTGCTTGCGTGTTCCGTTTAAATAAACAATGGTATATAACAAACCATTAAGCAATGTGCAGCGTGTCGCTTTCAATAACAGGATAAAACCATTTTATTATAAGGGCAAACTTTAAAAAGGTACTACTGAAATAGTTTTCTGTTTCCCTTTTTATAACATATTTTAGTGTTGATACAATTGAATTAAGAATATTATATCATCCTTGGTAGGAAACGGTGTTCTTTTGCACGGGCTTGTAGTTTATCAAGTCAATGGCGTATACGTACTAGATAGATTTAAAACCGTGGGATAGGGAGAGGAAAGCGAATTAAATTTATAATAACTCTCGCACGAAGCGAACCAAAGACCAACCAATTTGAGTATGAAAATAATCCAGCCGTGAAATTTGCGAGAGTTTGTTGACTCCTAAAACATGTTTACGTACTCTTACTTCCTTTCTAATTGGATAATGTATTGCAAACAAGATTATATTTTCACTTTTTGTTTATACTTACGTATAACTGTTTTATAGTTAATCCAAAAGGTATCGTGCTCGGCGTTGCCCGGGTGAATTTAAAATAGTATGCTAATTGCTTGATTTAATTTCTTACTAAACAGATATAAAAACCGGTCCAGTAGTTGCAGAATTAACTGTCTAAAAAAACAAATCTCCCCCTTTTATAATTATAATAAAACTAGTGACCCGCCCTGGCTTCGCCAGGGTACCACTACAACCGGGTACAATCGATCCGATCGCTATCAAACACAGGAATGTGCCAATCTGGACAATCCCTGTAAATTTCATCGAAATCGGTCCAGCCGTTTTGGAATCTATAGATCTATACATATATACATACATACTTCGCTTTTTATATACTTTTTTTTAAATAAAAGTATCCTATGTTACTTCTAATACCTCCAAGAATATGTGTACAATGTTTCATGATGATCAGTTGAGTACTTTTTGCGTGAAAGCGTAACAAACAAACTTACATTCACATTTATAACATCAGTAGGGATGATGTCTACGTATTGTGACAATTTAGTTACGACTTATATTAAATATAACAAACATAAAATAAATAATATCTTTAACGGTATATTGTTTTGTGTTTTGGGTTATTTCAGAGTACGCATATCCTCAGAGACATACACACAAGATATAGGATAAGGAACAAAAAGATACTGTCTCATTGTGTTCTAATATTTTTACAGTATAATATTATTAGTTTTGTAACTTAGTATGTAATTAATCTTATAGATTTAAGTTCTGGGATGACCCCTGCCAACACGCCACTCACTTTTGCAACATTTACTATGTCTACATTCATCCTTTCAACATACCCGAACTACCGAACCATACCTTTCTCAATTCTAGTCACAACATCCACTTTTCCTTTATAACTCTATTTTAATCCTATCATTCAAAGTCACGGCTAACTCATTTCTTAAGTATCGCGCCTTTGCTTGAATACGTTTTATAAAAACTTCCAATGTTAAGCTGTGAACAGTTCTGGTGTATTTGGGATTACCAAAGAAAATGTTATGGGAATGAAGGCCAATATTTCACATTTGTAGTTAAACATCCGTGTCAATATTTATGCTATATAGATCTTTAAATTCAATATTCGAAATGTCAATATCTCGAACTTTCGACGTGGGTGTTTGGTTCCCTTGACGGCAATACGAGACACTCATGTATATGTCACCGTATAATTTAAAACGTCTTTAGTTTCAAATCTAACTAGCCATATTCTAAGCTGTCGTAAAACTGTTAACAGAACCAATCATCTAAAACGTTTATTTTCTTAAGTATATTTTCTTTAAGTAGTTATTTTTTTGCCAAAAATTATATCCGTCTGCACGTGCCTTGTTGCCCACAAGGATAATCCGCCACTGTTTATAAGAATATAATTAGTTAGGCTGTACTATCACCGATGAGTGTGTCTACCACGCCTACACCGATTAAAATCATTAAAATGCATAGTATAGAGATATATAGTCTACATGTAGTAAACGTAAATATATAGGTGTTATGACTTAGGTTCATAATCTGTTCATAAATATTCTTCCCAAAGTTTGCACTAAAGTCTTTGACGTGTAATCAATTATGATCAATATTAAAACGGAAATAAATGTCGAAAATCCGACTGTTTTACCGACATGGATGCGATAATTTCGGAAGCGAGTGAATAACCGGCGTTGCGCAAGCGCAGGCGCGGCCACTTCATCCACGACCTTGGCTTTGTTGCATTTTAAGTGGACACTTGTAAGCCGATGCTTAAATACAAGTATTTATAGAACGAAATGAAATTATCGTGTTTGCACCAATTATACCAAGTAAAATATCTATTCCCGCCTCATAATTACCTCAATGTCTTCAAAATAAACTATTTGACAAGTTTGGACTCCCGATATGACCTGCGGCACTGAGACTTGAACTTGGCAGTGGCAGGGGCTGACCCATATGGGTCACGCAGCGAGCACTGGAGAAAGCCATGCTCGATATTTCTTTAAGGGATAGAATCCGTACCGAAGAAATTTTACGGAGAACAAAAGTAGTCGAGTTGTTAAAGTCTCATTACTGTTATTGTATGGCTCTGGGCCAGTCACCCTCGTGAGAACGGCGGAAAATTTATCGTAAGCGGTAGTATGGTATTTAGAATATGTAATAATCCATACATTTACAGACGAAAGACGACAAGCACTTACAAATGTATAGACTAATTTAATATAATATAACTCTTTATCCAACATACCTTTGTTTTCGAAGTATAAAGGGTAGCATTTAGGACAGTATAGAGGAGACAAAAGAAAATATGCAAATTAATGTTAAACTGTTTATCACGCACACACGTCACGTGTGTATATAGAAAAGCAACTGATCAAATAGCGCCCAAGCCGTCATAATACACGCTAATGAACTGCGAAATCAATTGTCACGTCCATTTTAGCATGAAGAAGCGAAATTTACCTCAGTAGTTCTTCATTTTAGTATTTTGTCTTACTCTTTTCAGGAATTTAGATACTAGGTATGCTAGAAAAAGTCTACGCCTGTTATTCATATCGATAATCAGAGTTACAAAATCGTTTTTCATTTGGCTTCCGGTGGCCAATCACAGCATCACAAAACATCACAGAGCAATTGTGGTATGGATGATTGTAGGCGTGTACAAGATACGGGGGTGGAAAAGGTATTTGTCGATGATATTTTTCCAACGATTGTAGCATTTGCAGCTAGGTATATATATAAAAGAATCTTTAATATGACGATAATTGTTGTAAATATAAGTAAAATATAGCCTAACACTACATTACGACTGAATGAAAAGTTGTAATGTATGTTCTGCAACACGTGCGAAGGCGGGGCGGGCTGCTCGAATAATATAGTTATAACACATGTACCTACATTATTTACATCTGTATTAATTCCAGCAGAAGTATTTAACTTATTGATATTAAAACAAGAATTCATGTTATGGTTTGTTTACACTAAATCGAATGCAAACCGACCAGTTTGTAACAAAACCATTTTAAACCTGTCCACGACAACCTTCGACTATGACAAGGACATCGTGTGTACTTGTAAATGGAATTCGCTTAAATCCTAATGCAAATCGTATCAATGCTACTGAGTTATATTTGAAATATTTACAACAAAATAATTTTCGTATTAATACACTAAGCAAATGAGGTCATAATAGTAACAAGATATATCTGTAAAGTTGAATAACTTGAACTGAATCGGTACTTAACAGGTCCGATATCTGCTTTGTTGGTTTCAGACAAATTCTTATTAAATAGACTTATAGACAGTCTGTATAAATTCAGTCAGTATTTATAATGATTTACAGCCACAAAGTTGGGGCAGAAAAAATATGTTTAACATGTGTAAAGTTACCAAAAGTATATTTAAAAGTAAAAGAACTAGATTTAAAGTCCAACCATTTATTCCCGAGAGGGTTGGCGTCAGGCAGGCGGCCGCCCGTAAAAGCTGTAACTAAAACGAATAATACACTATGGTCATAGTGTGGCGACCGTAGGAGGGAAACGGGCAGGCAGATGAGGAATATTACTTTGAAAATGTCTACAGATAGATTGCAACACTTAAAGGTATAAAGTTTGATGGTGTACAAGCTAATGCGATTGTAAAAATAACTCAAGATCGATGGAACTTAGAGCTAAGCGCTACGGGCGACAGAAAACTAAATGTTATACTCACATTTATTGCTCGCTGTCCACAGAGAACTGGTCGGGCTTGTTCTTTTAGTTTTCGTATCTCTGAACATTAGAATATCGGGTATCTTATTTTGTTTGTTATCTTTTGGTATAACATCTGGCACTCTTTCTACGTTCACTCTGACGAATTCACCCTTTAATACTTTGGCTGTATCTTTACTGGGAAGTAGAGGTGGAGAGGGAGCTTTGGGTTTTTTGTGAAAAAACCTTTTCCGTTCCGGCTTCGTCGGTATGTCTATATCTGTGTATA
This sequence comes from Papilio elwesi, assembly GCA_029849275.1. Taxonomy (NCBI): domain Eukaryota; kingdom Metazoa; phylum Arthropoda; class Insecta; order Lepidoptera; family Papilionidae; genus Papilio; species Papilio elwesi. Next base: position 3,013,628 of record CM056707.1, on the reverse strand, counting down.
TAATGCTGTCTATTTCACCAGTATCACCGACGTCACCTTTAAAACCAATCAGACTTAAAGGTTGATCGAATCTACTGGTGCCCTTCTGCTGTACAGAGATGTGAGTGACTCCATCACTATCTGTTTGCAGCAAATCGAATTCCGATCGAGTTTTATCGTAACTATAGTCATCGATGCTGTTCTTTCTAGTCTTAATCAAGTCAGTCGTTCTCTTTTTAGAGAATAAGTTATCACTACTAGAGTAATTGTTTGTGTTCATTGTCAGTCGGTTGCGCATTTTAAAATATTTATAAGTGAAATATATCCTTTTAAAATCCTGTTCATTTTCGAATCTTAAAGCGATTGCTTCCGTGTGAATGTTCTTATTCACATAGAAGACTAGTGTTCTCTCGCAATTGGGATAGTTTTCAATGTTCACGCAATTCGCTATATCGTCTATTGCAATGTTTTCGTATTTATTGTTTATGAATTCATTGTAGTCCTTATGTTTTTTTTCGTCGTCTTTTGTGTCATCTTTAGTTAGGAGTTGCAGTTGGTCCTTTTCATTGAAGCCAACGATGATGTTGTAGGTTGGAAGTGATAATGATTTGGCGATGGGCATCATGTCGAACTGCTGGTTGGCGTTGTGCAGTTTCTGCCTTGAGACGATGACGGCGTACCCGCCGCACCGGGCCGCCCTCTTCACCGTCATTGTGAACCTGTTAACCAAAACAAAATATTGTTGTAAGTAAAATAATTACATTTATTTTATTGCTAGTTACATTTACTGCATAAAGATTTAAAATAATAAGCGACTTCAAAAAAACAACATGGTTAAGTATTAATGTAGAATGTATCATTATTTTAATACGTAGGTTTTCCAATCCAAAAATATTATGTTGAATATTTTGTTGAGCCAATATTATCATCAATGGAGTTTGAGACTCGGGGTTAACTTTAAGTCCACATAAACTTGATCCATAGAATCGCCAGCGGCGAGTTACGCAAGGGTTCAACCTAATGTGGTTTTAACGATTAAACGGTGTTGAGCCCTAGTGACCCGCCCCGGCTTCGCCCGGGTACCACTAGTTATGTCGATCCGATCGCTACCACCAAACACAGGAACACCCACTGTGCCAATCCGGACAATCCCTGTAAATTTCACCTAAATCGGTCCAGCCGTTTCAGAGTCTATAGGGAACATACATATTTCGCTTTTTATATATATTTTTTTTCATAAAAAGTATCCTATGTTACTTCTAATACCTCCAAGAATATGTGTACAAAGTTTCATGATGATCGGCTGTGTAGTTTTCGCGTGAAAGCGTAATAAACAAACTTACATTCACATTTATAATATTAGTACGGATGTGTAAAACATTCTAAAGGATCCATCTTAATTCTATAACACATATATATTACATTTGGTTTAAAGTCTGTTCTACTTTCACTCACTTTCTTCTGAAGCTTTCCAAGTTTGACGACTGTAATAATAGTCGTCGCGGTATTTTTTAACAAAATAATTTATTTATTTTTTATTGATTTTATAATTTGGAAAGTATTATAAACAACATTACTAATTTATCTCGAAATGTCATCTTGTAAAAACATATTATAGCATTTTTATTGACCGCGTTTTTCACCAGCATTTGCAACTTTACTACTGATCGTCCACGCCAAGAGCCTAATGGTTAAGGGTACAGACTGCGAAGCATGCACATCAAAGTCGTGGGTTCGAATCCGTCATTCGACTGTTGTCGTGAACCATTTCCAACCAAGTTTAATCTTAGTTGGAAATGGTTAAAAATAAATATTAGTAAATTATTTCGATATAGCCTATAGCCAAAACTTACTATATTATGGACTATGGTCGTACTGTGCCGACCCCACATAAAAAGTGGGAAAAGGGCAAGCAGAAGAAGAAAAAGTTAGTTTATCCAGTAATAGATGCATTTGTCAGAAATGAATGCTTATAAATTACTGACTTTTTTGTCTAGTTATGTATAGAATAACTTCATAATTCGCTGCGCCCTTCATTCACTTATCAACTAACACAAAAAAAACGGCCAAGTGCGAGTTGGATTCGCGCAAGAAGGGTTCTTTGCCATTATCTATAAAAAATCACGTTTGTTGTATGGGACTTAAATTTTGTGTGTTGTATTAAATTTACAGTTAAAAAATTATATCACTTTAGTTTCATTAGATATATATTTCCAAATGCAAAATAAGTGTTGAGGAACAGACGCCTCCTACTACTACTAGATGTATATATATACACAATAGTTTGTTAAACATATATACTTTATTAATAACTAATTACCCAAATTTTTGATTTCATACAGAGCTTGCATTTTAAATGATTCATTACTTCAGTCAGGGGCGTTAAAGCTAAGGCCCAAACATAAATTTATTACGGCTTAATGATGTTATTACCTTTTTTATATTACAAAGTGGCAAACGAGCAAGCGGCCCCTGGAAATAAGTACCGCTACCCATAGGCATCCGCCACAAGCTAATGAGTTGCAGATGCGTTGCCTACCTTCATGGACGAAGGAGGGGACAAACAGAAAAAGGATAATTCCATTCCCTGTCCATCCCCTCCCCATCCGTTAAATCCTCTTCCTCTTCCCGTCCTTTCCTTATTAGAAAAGGGTAGGAGGGGGAAGAGGACTACAATTAGGCCTCCGGCACGTCACTCATCAGACGAAACGCAGAATACTTCTACTTCACGCCTGTCTTCTGTGACGTCGTGGTATTTCACCGGTCGAGCCGGCCCATTCGTGCAAAAGATGTTGATATTGCGGGCTCTACCACTGTTACCTGGTAATTTACTTCCCTGACGTCTACCATGATTCATATAATACTCATAGATATGGTATGATGATTCGATGGTACAATGGTAAAATGACAATATCTTCCTACTATAAGACAGGGTGTCTTCCGCTATATATATAATTATGGTATGTATAAATAGATATGCACAAATATTAAAAGAAAATAATTATTATAAATCTATATATAAAACATTTTCTACATTATACTACGGCCTTACGCTTTCCAACAATATAGTCTTTGAGTTTATTTTTAAAAACGTATGTGTATAGAACCGCTTTTATTGGGGTTGTATAATTACTAGACGTCACACCAAAAAAAACTTACAATATAATAAGACTGGAGCGTTTTGACATCAATAATTATTTCTGTAATTGGTATAATATTAGAATCAGTGGGCCACTGAGAGATCGAGTGTGGTGACCCCTGGCTTGAATGAAAGCTTGCAGCCTCCGCATATAATGTATACATAAGAAGTTTTATTAAGACAATAGATTTGTCGTAATCATGCGACGGCCGCGATAAGAAACGCTCGCTTCCTGGTGACGTTGTTATGGTTTGCGGTGTAATTAACAAGAGATGCAGGTTTATACAATATATTAAATATGGCCATTAATATTTAATGACCTTACGTAGTTCTGATAAGTTTGATATAAATGCGCTATTCGCACTGATTTAGATATAATTCTAAGTACTTAGTAATGAGAAGGGCACAAGGACATCATTTGTAGAACAGATGGCTACGGCCATATTTTTTTTATATAGTACTAGGTGACAAACGAGCAAGCGGTTCACCCGATGTCGAGTGATGGCTACCCATAGACATCTGCAACTAACTAATGAGTTGCAGATGCGTTGCCCACCTTTCAGAGGAGGGGACGAACAGAAAATGGTTATTTCCAATACATCCCCTCCACCGTCAAGTTCTCTTCCCCTTCCCATCCTTTCCTTCTACGAAAAGGATGGGAAGGGGAAGAGGACTAGAATTGGTCTCCGGCACCGGACGAAACGCAGAATACTCTACTTTACCCCTGTTTTCTGTGAGGTCATGGTGTTTGCGATAGGATGAGCCTGGCAACGTATCTTTGTGATTTTTCGAGTCTTCTTTTAGCTGGTTGTTGCTGGAGTTAGTCATCGGCAAAGTTTCGCTTACTTGTGACTCTAATTTTTATTAAGACAAAATTCGCTTTCTCTGATATCTTGCACTACACATACACACGGTGTAAAACAATCGATGGGATACAATTTACATAATATCTGGCGCACTTCCGACCCCTCACGCCTCCGTGATGTAAACTGGGTGAACTTTGTAATGCGAACAAGTGTAACATGAAGCTTATGTTGCGAACTTTTTGAAAGACATTGCGTTTTGATTAGGCAAAAAATGTTACGTATAAATGGCGAAATGTGAAAACAGAATAACAAGTAAAGCGTTGGTAGTTCAGTTGCTGGATGACGTAATTACGATTTGGCTTTAGGGTTATAACCGTAAGAAGCTTATACTTACCAATGTATAGCTGTAAAACTTGATAAAACTTGCATCCGGAATGTGGCGATAGGTGCCATGCCTAGCGTATTACGTCGTATGATATGGATATACGAAACTAAATAGGAAGGAAGCTGGATAAGAGGTAAAATTTGCTAAAAGAGAAGGTTATCAACAAAAATATTTTTTGCCATGATAATGAGTTATGTCATCTAACAAAAATATATTAATGTCTTGTCATACATTACCACGGCAACTTATATTAGATTTTATTCTAATATCCTCGGGGAAATGTTTTTGTTTTCGGAATAAAATGTCATGTCCTTTACTGTACCCAGTATGTATGTAAAATTTAATGTTGATCGGTTTGGGAGTTAAGGAGTTAAACAGTGACAAACAAACAAACTCACAGTCGCATTTATAACAACAACATCTGTCGCACGAATTGGCCGGTGAAATACCACGGCCTCAGGCGACAGACGTGAAATAGAAGTATACTTCTGCGTTTCGTCTGATGAGTTAGGTTCCGGAGGCCCAATTTCAGTCCTCATCCCTTTTCCATCCTTTCCTAATAAGGGGAAAAGGACTGGATGGAGAGGGAAAAGGAAACATCCGTTTTTCATATCACTACCTTTGTCAATTAAAGGTAGGCAACGAATCTTTGACTCATTCGCTTGTTGCGGATGTCTATGGGCCACTTCCTATTATAAAAAATTACATTGCAATATGTATTATTTTATTTCAACATGTTTTAAGGTTAACTAATTTCCTGTTTATTATCCTTACCATGACAAATAAACTAATATCGTAATAATATAATATCAAAACGGCTGAACTAGACATAGGTGACTAGGCAGAAATAAACGCGGAAATAAGTTTAGCGGTCCCCGATCCGAGGGAAGATCGCGAAGATTTCTCAGAGACATTGTCGTTGCGTGTTCACTGGCGACAATGCTTATTCACAGAATTATACGCTCTGTTGTAAGTTTTAGAACAAATGGAAAGTGTACTAGAATCGACCTATGGCTTAATTGAATCGTTTCTATTCTTAAATTAATATTTTTGTTTAAGCCGCGACCCATTAGTAGAAAACACCTAAAAGCCACTCGTTTCTCTAAAATCACGTTCTAGTTACTTCGGGTACGTCTAAAACTACGACTAGAGAAATGATAGAGATTGCAGCAACTGTTCTAATGACCAAGAAAACAATTCTTCGGAACATCCCCATGACAAAGACCGTACCGACACTACCAAAACAGTATTTTGCTAAATGTTAAAGCAATAATGACGACACAGAGATGCGATGACCACAGATAAAAAACATGATCACCTCAACATGCCGCGTTCGGTTCGTAGACATGTGTATTGATTGAAGGTCAGTTTGACCTTTCGTTGCTTTTTCATACAAAACTTGACCCCCTACGATGACGGAGAAGTTGAAGGGAGTAATAAAAATATTAAAGCTTATTAAATGATTACTGCTTATTTCAAATTCCAATTCCAAATTTATGTTGCTAAAGTGAGTGGCTTTTTTATAGGGGAACGCCCTAGGAGAACTTTTATCAGTCATTTTAGTGGCTTAATAAAAAGGGCGATAAAGAGCACCAATGACAGATGAGCATGTATGCGTTGATGTATGAATCTAGAAGAAGTGTGCCAGGATCGCACCAAATAGAAATCCATGATCTCTGCTTACCCCTCCGGGCTACGGGCGAAAGCGCATATTTTATTTTAATTCAAGAAATATACCATACATCTCTCGGGATATAAAAAAAAAATTCTGATATTTAAGCCCTAGCTCTTGGTCATAGAGACACCTCCGAAAATTTATTTATAACTTGCTTATTTCTAGGTCAATGTAATAACGAAAGTGGAAGTGGCCGTCGTCCTTTATCGCCGTAAAAGTCTCTTCCGAGATAATAAAGCTTGCCATAAAAGACTATAATGAATGCGTCAAACGTCAACCTCGTGCGGGTCATTCTGCCCTTACACCGCTCATATATGTCTGAAAATCTACATAACATGGTCGAGTCACAGTGTATAAATATATTGTCTCAAGGGGCCATTGTATATACTTACCTTGGACCTAAACAGCCCGGGCTGAACTTATAGTTGGACTGTTATGAAGTTTGGTTTGTAAACCATCCAGAAAGCGAATCAAGGGCTGGGAAGAGCTTAATAATCAGCCTTTTTTTAATACGGTCCACTGCAGGGACAAATGCCTCCTCTCCAAGAGAGGGAGAGGCTGTAACCTGCCACGCTGGGCCAGGTCGGGTTGGTGGAAATCAAATTTGTTGGTTCAAAGACTTGCCGGTTTCCTCACGATGTTTTCCTTCAACGTTTTTGGAGCAGTGGTGATGAAATGTACCACACAAAGTAAAGCCCTGACTGGGTTCGAACCGTGACCTACAACATGCGAGTCGGGCCCTATACCACTGGGCCACCTTTCTGCGTTATTAATTCTTTGTCCATCTTTATCCAGTAGTAAAGTGTACTGGATACTCTACTGCCACAGTCACTTCAGCCGCAATGGGCTAGGTGTACATATAAATATTAATGCATTTATAATTATATACGACAAATAGCTTATGAGATCAAGCCGCCATCTATGGCAACGTAAAATATTATATGTCAGTGACGTCGAAGCGCCTAATGGTTTTACACACTACGAATTAACATGATCGACTTAGCTTTAATTTAGATAAAGCTTAATCTTACTATTACCACTAATATTATAAATGCGAAAGTTTGTATGTATGGATGTTTCTTACTCTTGCACGCAAAAACTACGGAATGAGTTTTAATTAAATTTTACAATTATATAGCTTATACATCAGAATAACATATAGGCTATCATTTATAAAGATACTGTGTGAATTGTCCAAAATAAATGAAGTTTGCCGGGGCATCTTCACAATTAATTAATACAAAGAAAAACTAATTATAACTTAATGGTAGCCCTAGACTGTTTATCATCTTGTTAACACAAATTAACAGTACTAATAAATTACACAACATGGGTAGGTATCACAAAGTGGCATGTATGTTTTTAAGTTAATTGCATGTAAGCCAACACATAATGGAAGTATCAGAATATGAAATCTTCTCTCCGCGACTTTCTCGGCTATCTCTGGATGCTGGAGATATCTCCGTGGGAACAGCAAACAATACCGCTATTGTGTAGCAAGAGAACTTAATAATGCGTACACTGAACAACGGTGTCAACTTCATTGAGTTTAGAAGATTAAAAACATGTGTAGAAATTATATATTCAAGTATTCGCAGGATAAATGTTGCATCTGGCAGCGAAGACGTTATTGTTTTGTATGATATAATATTAAAAGTACTAACTTTTGTTTTAGTAACAATATAATCTTATTATATAAAGCGAGCAATTCTGGTATGTATATTCAAGCTGGGCCCCGCGGTTTCATCCGCTGTGCAATTAGTTTAATCGACGGTTGTCCAGGCTTAGCTGACCCCTATTTAATATGATTAATCGTATAGATCTGAGGTTAACATAAAATTAGATTAAATCATTATTCACCAACATAATAATAACAAGTCTCTAGGCGCCGTAGTTTAGGTTATGCGTTGATATAAAACAAGTTCCGAATTTATCTATGTATATGTACCTTTCTCGTAGACACGTTTTCAACAGATAAGGTAATTTTAGAGCGCCATCTATTGGGCCATGATGGTTAATCTTTTTATAACAATGCAAAATCTAAAAGGAATCGTAAAGACCGGTTAGCAAATGATATAATCCTGCCACCCATATTGGATTAAAGAGGTGGACCTGGACGCGCTTCTCGACGTGGTGTTTAAATTCGAATTAAAAGCGTTGGATTAATTCAAGTATAACTTAATACACAACAGCGATAAAAATGCACAATAACGAAGTGAAAATCATATTAAGTAAAACAAAATCAGTGCTTAACGTCATTAAGAAATTTAGGTTAAGTTTTTGCGAGTCATTAAGATATATTTAATGAGTATACGTGTTCACTTTAGATTTCGAATTCACAATAGAATTTCAAAGATATAACTTTAATTAATGTATGAAAAGTTTATTTTGTATACTATTATATTATTTTTATGAATGTAAGAACGAAAGAGCACGCCTTCTTGTGCATTAAAGAATATCGTTCGAACGCGAGGTGTGTATAAACACTTAGGCATTTATAAGGACTGCCGACGGAAGTAAAAACTCAAAACAAGAAAAGAGGGGGCAACAATAGTTGAAAAATAAATAAAAATATCTTTAAAAAAAGAATAAAAGAAAAATAAACGACAAAGAATAGTCCACATTGTATTTCAAATAATATAATTCTAATATAACAATATCGATGCACATTGTTCACACGCGGCCATGTGATGCCAAACTTAGCAGAGCTTGTGCTCTTGTGCTATAGAAACCAGACAACTGATATATTAGATATACTATTTTTCTTTCGTAAGTACATACTTAAATAAATAATTACCCCGACAAACAAACATGTTAAAATAATGCACACATGCAAACGTACATGTCGCTGACGCATGTTGAGCATGTTGTTCAAGCAAACCTATATGATTTTATCGAACCAAATATCGTTTAACGCGGCCAAAGAAGTTTTTTTTCAAAACCCGCGTAAGTAGCATCGATATATGAAATTTGTATTATTCAAGTATTATTTTACCCATAATCCAGGACCTCCTAACAATATCGGTATTCCATAATTGACTATGAAAAAATAAATAGAAATTTGTAGAAAGTACCTTCTTTCCGCCGGCTCAGACGTTTCATAATAACTCAGATATAATGAGCAAAACTCATCTTAAGACGTTACACACAGTTGCGCAGTAGTCTGTCTTGTTAGCGCGAGCGTAAGCGATAGCTTACACACCGTAGCGTAATATATAATACAACGCGTATTTCAAAAACTCAACTCCTCTTTGTCACTTGTGGGATCACAGTACCACCGACTACGGACTACGACTACGGCCGCAAAAACTGTGTACATAACGGATATTTGGCGTCTGACACCTCTCCTTGGGAATAATTGGTTGTACTTTAAGGTGTACTGTTCCCAGATAGTCAAATGTCGTAAGGACCGTTATTGGTCAGGCGCATCCCTGCTCGTCAGGCTCGCCGTTACTGTACATTACGTATCGCTGACCGGCGTTCATCTCTTCTGCGTTAAGGCAAATTAAAGGCTAATTTAACATTTCTGTAGAACCAGCGCTCTCGTCCATCTAAATGGAATTCCAGTATCGCTCCTATGTCGAAAACTATAGGGTAATTTAATTCAATTAGTGTCATGTTTCGTGTGATTTTTGAGATTCATCAGAATCTTCTTATACCAAGCCTATTAATAGATTTTAAATATTTGATAAGGTTAACTCTATAGTTATGCTAATACACTCCATACGTAACCATAAGTTTATCTCCCAATTATTTAATCCAATTGGCATTTTATTATGAATGCATAGAATTAAACGTTTCGGTGTGACGCGCAGCCACAATGATCGGCCGGCGGGTTCTTCTACTTTTACTTCGTATCGCGCCGAGAAAGTAATAGTGTGTGATAAATGTCCGCGCATGTCCCGCACAAAACTCTCAGCGAATTCGCCTAGCAACTGCTGTAGTGTTCGATTTCTAAATTTACACATGTTTTAAAACTAACAAAGCTGTACATATTAATATTGTTATTGTAAATAAACAGCGTAATTGTAAATGAAACTCCGTGTCTCAAGAGATCTGTGAAACCATTTCTCGGTCTTCGCTCGTAATGTGTAATGTTAAAGTTAAAAACTTTACTTATTTGTACTAAATCTCTAATTAATTAATTTGTAATCGTTCGATATGATCTGCATAGGCGATATTGCGATCTTAAAAAATACAATATGACCTACCTACAACCTACAAATTTATTAAATTAGAGATTTAGTTATTAATTTCTTTGTATGACACATTTTCATATGACAAAAATCGATTCTATAATTTAGTTAATACAAACAAACAAAATTCTCCTATGTATATTAAATAAACAGATTGTATATTTTTTAAATTCCCTTCATAATTTCAAGCGTCTATATAAGAGCTTACGGCAACTTAATTGACTCAAAACTTAATAAATATCCCAGTACAATGGTACCAGTAGGAAGCGGGAGCGGCGTGGGGTCCAGACTCTCCCACGGGCTCCGATGACGATGCGGATTTACGACGAAACCCGAAGCCCCCAAGTTGTTTATTACGCTATTAACGCTTGGGAAATCGTTTTAATTATAGCTTTGGTGGTCTGTTTTATTTGATTTTAAGATAGTAACGTATAACAGGACTATATACAGGTATAAAAAAATAATCTCATATTACCTTTTATGAGGTACAGCAATCTTTATATACGTAAGTATACTTCAGTGTGTGTGTATGTGACTGAGCTCCTAAGCCGTTGAATAGATTTGGACATTTTACTATCTATTTACCTACTTTAATATTATCTTGAATTGATGTGGGCAAAGTTGACAATGTTGGCCATTTCCAGTAAAACTTTTTGAAGCCTAGGCTTTAATTGAAATGGTTTGAAAGAATCTTAAGTCAATATACCTCACAATACCAAGGTCAGGGCTAAAGGGTCAATAGCACTCTCACGCAATCTTGATCCTAATCCTGCCACGACTAATGTAAGGATCGAACAAGGACTTCGTGGTCTTGATACATATCCACTGATTGTCATACATTCGTCAACATAAGAATCGTGAGTTGTTAAGCATGGACAAACGAGTTTTTACCAGCTTTTGTTGACATCACACGAATGAATACAATATTCTTTGATACATTGACATGTCTGTAACAATAATAATTTTTCACTCTAGCACTGTTAATAACATAAGGCGTCGTCTTTTAATATTGATTCCTATAATGCTAGACGAATATCTTGCTATCAGCGACAATATCGATTGCGTTAGCAGTTTTACCGTGATGCCTTTTTTACTAAAATAAATTTATACATTGTTTTATTGCAAGATAGGATTGTTGTAAACAAACAAACGTCAATTACGATGCATGATGACCATTGCACTTTTTGTACTTTCGTCGGAAATGTTGTAATTTTGTGGATATCGTGAGTTAAAGTGAAGTGAAATTGTGTAATATGGATAGCTATAAGAAAAATTGTTTTTCGAAACTATTTTGGAGTTTTAACGTAAAAATCAGGTCTTACTGTGAAACAAGGTAGATATCAATGACCATTCCAATTGCGGTAGTAATATATATACCATATATGTATGTCCTGTTATATTAAAAATTATTAAGAAAAATATAAGTTCAAAAGTAACCATTGTTGCTAGTATATTAGGAACAATGGGACCGACATGTGTTATAAGACAGAAGTCCCTAAATAAATAGATAATAAATCAATTACTTCAGATTAAATTATAAAAGATACAATTCAATTATAATAAAATTAATCAAATGAAGAAAAAAATAGACATTTTTATCTCCAGAAATACCAGTAGCGGGTTGCACAAATTGCAGATAGGAAGTGTGAGGCAAATCGCGTGTGGTCCCACGATCGCAGCTTCTAATGCAGATATTACGTCGTTTTTGCGTGCAAATGCGCCTAGGATGTGCACAGGCGTTATGTAATATGCATTTGATAGTTACGGGAGACGCTTTCGCTTGACCCCGCGTCCATCTTGCGTCTCCATGAGAATGTAACGGCTTTATATTGCCCATTGCAAATTATTTCGGTATACTAAAGGGTTACTGTTGTGTTGCTTATGGTAACTTTATGATAGTCTTTTAATTATCAGGTGGACCGTTCGCTCATTTACCAACATGTTTCATAGAAAAGTTTAAACTATTATATATAGAACATAAATTTCGTAAATCATTTTTCCATAGTTTCGACATTGCACCGATTGTTTCTCGCGTTTCAAAACAAATGTGGCAATTTCTAAGCAAATTGATAATGATTGAATATAAAATGGAAAAAAAGAACGTAACTCAATCTTGTACAATTGCAGCTACTGATTAACGGTTAGTGTACGCAAAATGTCAAATGTCATGACAACATTTGAAACATTTTTACACAAGCCGTGCCTTAGTGTATTTTTATTCAAGTACTCACTGTAAATTGAAAGCTTAATATTAATAGGAATATTTCAATATATTAACGATGGTATTTGCAGAGACAGAGATTACGGATTTCCATTTGGCGTGATCCTGGCACATCTCACCTCCACGCTTCTTCTACATCCAAGCACACATACTCGTCAGTTACGGACATAATATATTATGATTGGTATATTCTGAACATATATGTTTGGGACGCTTGTTTTTTTGCTAAATTATTTTGTATAGAAAACTTATATGATACGATATATACTTAAGTTCATAGCACACGAATAACAAGCTTAAATAATCATACAGGCATTACAAAATAGTTTTAATCATTCCCAGCAGTCACTTTAAGGCAACATATAATTTATTCATTTCACATGCAATGTACATACATACATGTGTATGGCTTATGTGTATTGATATACCTACAAATCGAGGACGAAGGTCAATTTAAAAATTTCCAGAGTCATTTACCGCATTAATTGCTCCACTGACATAATTAACCAAATCACATAGACACCGTAATTAAACTAATTCGTATACCCGTTTGTTCCATTGCAACACTTCAATGTCGGGGTCCTTCTGACCCCTCACGTAACACGTTTTTTGTTAATTCGGTGTGCGTGACGAATTGACGTAATTACTGTGAACATTCCCGAGAGAGAAATTCCCGCGTCGATAGTAGCCGAACAAATATTAAAACTTTGTTTTTTTTGGTACAAGAATGACATAGAGTCGAGTTAACGACCGTCGTTGAAAGCCTTTGCCCGATCTTCTCCTATCTACAACGATATTCCGCTATTTCACATATGTCTAAAATATAACCATACATTTTACGTAAATGGCAATCCTTATCCAGGGGTAACGTTGTTGCAAAACTTATATGATATACTTTTATAATGGGCGTTGAGTCCAGCACGACCAATCCAATACAACTGGAATCACGGAGACGAACAATCCAGCCCCATCACAATACTGACAAGACAATTGTTCAAACAGAAAACAGGCGTGACGTAGAAGTACTCTGCGTTTCGCCTTATGAGTGAGATGCCGGAGGCCTAATTTCGGTCCTCTCCCCCTTCCCACTCTTTCCTCATAAAGATTGGATGGGAATGGGAAGATCATTGGAAGGGGAGGTGATTAACGAGGAAAAAGAAAGTATCCTTTTTCCTGTCTATCCCCCAGTTCAGTTCATTAAAGGTAAAGGAAACGCTTCTGCAACACATTTGCTTGTTGCGGATGTGTATGGGTAGCGCACACTTAACATTAGGTGATCCGCTTGCTCGTTAGCCACCTTAATCCATAAAAAAAAACTATTTTACAGCAATTAAATGACTGGAATCATGTAGCGTCCGGTCCATTCCAGTCAAGCGCTACTGGGTTACTTGTTTGGAAAACTGTAAATAGGGAATTATAAAGAAAATCTAACCTAACCACCACTCCTAGACTTTTTCGCCCTTATTATTGCTATTTCCTTCATCTTACGACCGCCGTACGAGTACAGTCGGACGCAAATTTAAGGTAGAATTATAACTGCGGATTTTCTCGGACTCGGATGACTCGGATTTTCTTAATTACACTTCGGATGGAATCCGTTCCTTTGCGGAACGCGGGAGCCGAATCGGAACATCTGTTTATAATGAGATGTCAAATGTGACAACACCTATTGTGTTCATAGAATATAAATGAATCGTATATACTTATATCCTTAACAGCAGCAGTGGCGTGTGCAGAGACAAGTCATCTAAGAATTGGACGTGCCGTATACAGGCTGAGTGAGCGAAGTAAGCAAGAAACAATGGAGTATTATCTATGGTAGTTGCTATAAAACAAAACGACACTGCATTGTGCACCGCACGTCAATCAAAACAACAGTCAAGGCCGTGACGCGTCCCGAACATTTGTTAGATCTTTCTTATTCATTCATCCAAGATTTGCGTACTTATTTGTCCTCATTACCAAACTAGCTCGTTGTCTTGTCCAAATTTATTTATGACAAATCATCGAAGACGGATTAGCTTAAGCATTAAGCTATTGTAACGTTTTGCTACAGACAGTTGTTGCCTAAATTAATCTCAACGAAATGAATTACTCAAAATAAACGCACGATTTAGAATTGCACAGTGTTGACTTGGACACGAAAGCACGAGAAATTTTGTAATATCTAACAATAATGGCGGGCAATGCGAATAGAAAAAGCAAACGTCAATAGAGACGTGCGCTCGGAAATACAAATCGATACAATAGTATCCGATTGTGATAATAATCGATTGAGACGTGACGATAGCGGGCGCAGGAGTCACGCATCGAGACGCTCTTATAATCAATAATCAAATAACGAAATGCTTTAAAATTAACGTAGTGGCGCTCTCATCATCCCAACTCTAAATATATAGTGTAATGTATTTTTCTACGTTGATGTTTTTACTATAAATAAAAGATTTGACAGTCCACTTGGCAAGCACTTTGCTAGAGGCATCTTGGAGATCATGAAGCCCTTATGAGGACTAATGAGGGCTCTATCTTGTCCCGAGTTTTACCTAAGAGACTGGTAAGACTCTCTTGATATAGTGAAAATTCATGTTAGTCTACTCCCTTAGTGAAATACACGCGGAGCCCCGGCTTGACGCGGGTAGTTTTTCAATACAAACTTTGACCTACTTTACCTTAAGAGGTTGAATTTAGAAATACCCTTTTTAATGCTGCTGCGTAATTATAATATCTGTAAAAAAATTTGAAATCTCTAGACCCAGTTGCTTGGGCTCTGGCATCAATCAGTTTAGATAACAACGATATTTTCCCTCAGTCAGAACTGGTTGGTACATTTACGTCGTCCTACATTACAGTGGTTGCACGAAATATTTCAAAAAACTAAAATAGATTTCATGTGAATTAGACACAGCTCTGATCTACTAAACAAAAGGAAACAAGTTGCTTTCAAACAGAATTTTATTTAGAAATAACTAACATTCTGGTTTTGTAAACTTGTTAAACTTTTGGTAAGTCCTTAAACTGCGAACGGATGGACTTCTTTCTTTCCCCTATTCTCCTCATCCTCTACATCTCTTCTTTGCCCTCGATACAGGTTGGCAAAGCATCTACAATCCAACTCATTGTTACGGATGTCTTTGAACCGCTTGCTTGTTTATCTCCCTCTTCCATAACAAATAATTATGGCGTTCAACAGCAAAACCTATTATACCTTTATCTACTCCTGGCACTATGTTTAATAATACTACACTTAAAGCGTGTTGCAAAAACGTTACAGCGCGGAGTGCACGCGGAAGACGTAGGGACATCAATCCGTCACCGAGCGTCCGTAACGAATTCAATAAAATATTGCGTCCGCCTTTGTAATACTATTCAGATCGATCGTTAAGAGAATTTCTGCTCGAGAGAGGACGTGTCGTAAGAGTGAACGCACATGGCGTATTTGATGCACGGAAACATGGAAATAATTAAAAAACCGTAGGCACATTCCATCTCAGACTCATAGAATAGAACAGGACTCACAAGAAAAGGATCCGATATCGTTCTGTAAATTGATGGACTTTAAGAACGTACAAATGAATAATCTATATGAATAAAAATCAATGTATGGTTATTTGTTTGTATGTTCTCTATGCGTTCCTAATCTGATCACCTGTTACAATCTGATCAATTGCTTATTGACACATACTTTACATTATAAACTTTGGTAGGGTGTTGTGAGGGAGGATCCCCAAAGGCTTGTAGCCCAAATAATATATAAATTAAAAAAATAGTTATTTTATTAAGAGGAGACCACCAACCAGCTAAAATAAATACAACTATGAAAATACTATCCTCACATGTGTTAAGTGCTTACGTACCTTTACCGACAAAATTGGCTACATCGGCAATCCTCGAGCATGCCATGCCATCAACGCTCCATAAAATAATGGAGAATAGAAGTCGAAATGGATGACATTAGACTTAAAAATGTTATTAATTTTAATGAAACTCTTTGCAGGGTGCTTTGGTAATTTTTTTACATATATTTATGACATAGTAAAGACTTCAATAAACAAAATATGCAATCGTACACTTTTTTACTTTACGTGGCTTTGCAAAGCATGCCGAGTGCAGCTAGACTATTTATATAAATAAAAAACCCAACTGACTGACCAATCACGCCATAGCCGAAACTACTAGACCTAGTAACATATAACATACAGATTAATTTTCTATTGTATGCGATAAAATACAGATAGGCTTCACGAAATTGGTGGAATTTAAGGAGAAACAAAGAGCGAGACTGTTTTATGGAAAATCAAGATACCTTTTATTGTTTTACAAAGCAGACGACTTCGCAAATAGATAGTATTTAAATAATCAACAATTCAACGTTTTCATAGAAGGAAGAATAAACATCTAAAATAAAATTCTAAAAAGGTCCTTGAACTTTTCGTCACCGGTTTTTATTTGAATGTCCAGTCGTCAGTCGAGACGGTCCCAAATCGTATATTTATATAACGACTTAATTATTGATAACTTTCACAGTAAACGCACAAGTGTCCGGTCCGGTTTGGAGGGGCCACGATGTTGGATTACGGAGGGAATGTACCTTTCTTTATTAAAAGGAATTTGTACTAAAAATGAATCAAGAAAGTCGTAAATATTTGTACCGCCACAAACTGTTATTCAAAGAGAGATGACAACAAAAATACTGGTGCATTTTTTAAAATGTAATTTGATAAGAATAAATAACATTCTTTTGCAGACATCGATTTCAACTGTTTTTATACCGTAGCGCTAATATTCACGTATATCATATTGTCATCTCCGGTTTCTCAGAGTAGGATAGAGATAAATCTTGTATCGCGACACAATTTTACGCCAGTGGAAACCCACGGTTGTATAGAACACAAGAAATATTGTTGCTAATGTACATCAGGAAGTTAGCAAATCAAAACTTATTACTAACAATGGCCAGTAACCATCACATTCTAACCACTGACAACAAAAAAAAACATTTTTTTTCTTGACTTACTTGGTAACCTTTAATTTCTTATATAACCTTACAACTTTTTTATTAAAGTAAATTACAACGTATTTAACGTAAACCTCTGGTAATAAACTAGATTTGAGACTGCCCAAGAGGACCGCTACGTTCCATAGGTAGTTTACTCTTAGACGACACGGCTACCTAGTTAAGATCTAATTTGCTATCTGTTCTTCACTCAACTTATACACAAAGAAATAGCTTTAGAACTACTCGCAAAAATATCCGTTACTTGAGAGACAAGAGAGACAACCTTACTTCCGACAGGTTTTAATATATTGTACCAGCAAGAAAACCTGGACGACCGTCGACCTACGCACACTGCACTGCACACTTATGCATGTAACGTACACACGCTCCCTTACCTGTACGTTGCTTCATGTTATAGTGGTATGAATGAATAAAGTAATGTTTTCATAAAGATAATTTGTAGCCTATTTAGTAAACACTATACCTTAGTAAGTATAGTTTCCTTGAATCCAAAGTCGTCTTTTATCTCGACAAGACATTTGAAACGCCGATAAGTAAAGGACATTACATTGATTTATTATTATACCTTGTTTCATTGCAAGACATGATTGTTGTAAACAAACAAACGTCATTTATCATACCTGGCGGCCATTACACCTTTTATACTTTCATCTGAAATGTTGTAATTTTGTGGAAATCGTAAGATAAAGAGAAGTCAAATCGTGTAATATGGATAGTAAGAGTTCCAATCCTTTCTATTAACTTTTGGTTACTTGGAATAGCTTTAAAAACCGTCGGACCGCTACGAAAAATACGCTTTTATTTAAAACAAGATGACAGCCATTCAAAGCCTCATTAACGTTACACAAGTGTCGCTTTAAAGGGTTTAACAATTTCCTATCCTTATTAATACTGAGACGAGTAATGAGGTTGAGTTAGCCACGTGCAGTTCCGTGTTGGACGGAAGGGATGCAATTTGCGGGCCCATACTCCCGGCTTTCATTTCTACGAATAGCCTCGAGCGATTGGCAAAAACTTGGGCAGCGAGCGACGGCACAAGCCGTAAGCGGTTGACGCGTGTCCAAGGAAAGATACGACACGATTTTTCAAATTCAAACAATTCGATTAATTGCAAAAATACAGATAAATTTGGTAAAAATAATCTATCGATGAAGCCAACAAAGATTTTTGGGTACATATAAATTAGGCAAATAACATTTGTCTGCATGCAAAATAAGTAACAATGACCCGCATCATTCAGGTACAATCTTGGTTTTAAATTTGAAGGCAAATATGCCTAAAACCTCAGTGATACAGCTCCTGTGCTAAATAATAATAATATCGGCCGTTTCTAGAATCTTTCCCACTGCAGGGGACACAGGCCTTCTCTCCGACAGAGGGAATGGGCCGTAGTCCACCACGCTAGCCCGGTGCGGGTTGGTGGATGTCACATGTCTTCGAATTTGTGGCTCTAAGACATGCCGGTTTCCTCACGATAAGTCGAGGCCTAAACCGCTGAGCCACCACTACTCCATAAACTGTGCTTTGCTCCTGTACTAAAATAACTAGAAAAAGTATTTAATTTTTTGCACCGAAACAGAAAAAACAACACTTTTATAGATTTTCTTTATACTAAATTCATAATTTTTTAATCACCACGAACAATTTTCAAGGTTTCACTTGAAAAGCTCTTAAATTTTTGACGGATGCAAACAACGTACCGTGGCCAGGTGAAAGTGAATGCTCTTTCGCGTCGCCAGATATCCGCGGGCCTTTGATCTCGCTGCCGGCGCGTGCGCACCGCTTCGTGAACTTGTGACGAATTCGAGCTTTTAGTGACAAGTCTGATGAGATTATACGTAATCGGTATTTGTATTCAATACTAGAATAATAAATAATTATCAATATTATTTACTATCGTTAAAATGTTGTTTGTATATATGTGTATCTATAGAAAGCATTTGTCTTCTTTTAAATTTCCCAAGATAACGAAACAAAAGACTAGATTACTAATTTAAATAACTAATTATCCTCTGTAGCCTAATATAAAGATATTGTATCTTTAGTGCAAATAAATAAAGATGTCGTTGATGGTCAATCAGAACTAATAACATAATAATTGTCTAGGTAATAATCGATCACCAGGTGTCGCTTTACAATTAATCATTAGCCTTAACATCATGATCAGCACGCACACATTGGCAAGCGCAACAAGTGGGTCGAATATCAACATCGCGTGTTGATTAGCCAATAAAATACATCGGCTATTGTTTCCTATACTTTGACCACTTCAGGAACTGTTCGGTTGTTATTAAAAAGAACACTTTACTGCTCTGTGCACGTTTTCGCTCACGTACTATAAGGAATAAAATTTCTAGCTCCCATGCTGTTACTGTCAGACAAAGGAAAGAAAGAAATGATCATCTCTGACATAAGCTTTCTACGGAAAGTGCGATAAATGAAAGAAATAGGTGGGCCCTTGTCCTGTGAACTTACAGTGGTGGAATTGTTGTACCATCTTGTTGCTTAGACTGTACAGTCGAGTACATTACTGTCATTCCAAAACCTTCAATGTGTACAATATAACAACAAACAAGTGATTTGCACGGGTTTCGATGTTCTTACCCAAATGAGCAATTGTAAAACATCGCTCACATATTGGATTAAAGAATCCAAACTTTTAATTGATTCCAATTACTTGCTTATTAATACTATATTGTATTTTAGTTTTGACACTTTTTTGAAGTGCAAACTTCTTTAGCCACGTTATACGATTTGATAGGGGAAAATCTTATAGGCTCGCGTGAATAACATGTGCAACATGCGTCAGTGACATGCGTATTGAAGTGCAAACTTCTTTAGCCACGTTATACGATTTGATAGGGGAAAATCTTATAGGCTCGCGTGAATAACATGTGCAACATGCGTCAGTGACATGCGTATTGAAGTGCAAACTTCTTTAGCCACGTTATACGATTTGATAGGGGAAAATCTTATAGGCTCGCGTGAATAACATGTGCAACATGCGTCAGTGACATGCGTATTGAAGTGCAAACTTCTTTAGCCACGTTATACGATATTTGATAGGGAAAATCTTATAAGTTCGCGTGAATAACATGTGCAACATGCGTCAGTGACATGCGTATTGAAGTGCAAACTTCTTTAGCCACGTTATACGATATTTGATAGGGGAAAATCTTATAGGCTCGCGTGAATAACATGTGCAACATGCAACATGCGTCAGTGACATGCGTATTGAAGTGCAAACTTCTTTAGCCGCATTATACGATATTTGATAGGAAAAAATCTTATAGGTTCGGGTGAACATCAAGCGCACTATGCAACACGCGTCAGTAACATGATAGGTGAGTGGACGTAGGGTTGATTGGGAGTTCAGAAGTGGGGTTGTGAAGTGGAGTGCAGGAGGAGTAGGGGGAGTGGTTGTCATTATCATAACGTCAGTTCCCAATGTTTTTTATTAGAAATTACTGTTATCAACGTATCGATATAGTAATATTTTTTTTAATGAATTGATGAACATCAGCTGCATTTAAAAAAAATGCATATTATAATGCAAACAAATTTATAAAAACATAACTTAATAAAATGAAATCAATTGGATTGTCGAGATTGCTTCCGTCAGTTTTATCTTTTGACGTGGAAAAAAAACTGTCAGTCGTAGAATCTTACCTATACTAGGCCCAGTTTTTTTGTTTTTACACATTAGTTTTATTATTGTATGGTGCGATGATCATATTCCTTAATTACATAACACTGTTTAAGAAACATTTTTACACATAGCTTTGAAGGCTTATCGACGAAAATAGCTCGCGTGTCAAGATTCAATAGCAGCAAAAACCATAATTTAGGCACACGTGTCGACCGGCGAACGATGTGCTTAAAAGCGACAATAATAGTGTTGTGATATGATAAATAAAAGTGACTTTAAATAAGTGAAAGTGAAAAATCATTATTAATTAAAGTCCCTAAGTCTTATGTCTGTATCAAAAACTACAGAACGGATTTTCATGCCGTGTTGGTTGTGGTATACAATTTATCAAAGTTTTGTGTGAATTGATTGAAATGTGAGGATCGTTATTGAAGATATAGCTGATATATTTATTTAATTATAGTGATTCTTGTTTAGTTATAACCGATATCCACTATAATTAAAAAAAACGTTAATATATATTGCCTTTTTTAGTGACGCAAAACCAAGTCCCTTAGATTATTATGCTTTCTTGTCTTCTGTTTACATTTACAGATAAGGCATCTGCTGATCGCTTTAAGCATTGTTTTATTTATAAGCCTGTTTTAGGTAATTAGATAGTTAAATGTAAAAATCAGTCACATCTTTCTTTTTATCTATTATTTAGTAATTTAGTAGTCACTTTATTTATTTGCCAATTAACCTATATTTCTATAGTTTCACAGTTAACTGTTATTAGCAAATAAATCCTTCCCATTTATAGTTATTATTGTAGCAATAAAGATCAACTATTATTGTGTAATAATGTAAAACAATACGAGGAAAATCAACATAAGCGCGTAAAACGTATAAATTTCGTAGCATCACTATTGTCACCTTGACTTTGGTATGTCGCGTGTTACGTAACACAGTTTGTTTACGTAATATCACTTTTAAAATCCAAACGTAATATTTTATGTGGCCAACATTTTTACACCTTAATGTAAACAATTCATTACTGGGGAGCTTAGTGAATCAAAATGGGAGTTATCTGTCAACACAACGCATTTATGTTGTGTAACAACTCTCTCACTAAGTGCATTTCTTTAAATAATTTGAAATTATGTCAAAAGTTATTTCTTTTATTTACGTAATACGAAACATCTTGCAATAAAACTAACTTTACGAATTGAATCAAGTTTACTTAAGGTTATGTTCCCGTTTAGAGTATTTAACAACGTTCATAGTCAGTCCCATTGTAAGGAATAGTTTTTCTATCGTGCATTAATCATTTGATTGCATTTTAATCTTTAAAAAAATATCAAAAGCGAGCAAACAAATGTAATAACAAGTTAGACACGTTGAATTAGTTTGCCTTTCACGTAGCCGGAAGTTTCAGGCGTGTGTTGCGCAACGCAATTTACTTGATCAAATGTAGTGTAGTGTCAGTTAGTAACGACCAAGATGTTTCTACTTTGATGTTAGGTTACGTAATTTGATACGATAAAGCTGTGCTCCAATTGTTTTGCTTCTTCATTTAAAATACGTATTTTCTTACGGTAGCAGATGGCACACCAGTAAATAGTCCCAGCCTTAATATAGGAATTAGGCAAGAAATGGGACGAGAATGGGCAAGAAAACGACGAGACTATTCTAGAAAAACGTGAGAAAAACATTCCATGGAAATTTTGAATGAATGTTTTTTTGTAAGAGTGAGGCACCTCACTCATCAGATGAAACATAGAAATATAAACACGACAGTTCTCTAAGGTCTTATGATACGTCTCAAGTTGTGCCGACCCAATCATTCAACAGCTAATGATACTGGCTCTATAATTATAAAAACTATTGCTTTTGTTTTGCACAGAATAAAATTAGATTTAGGATTGAAAGGTTTTGGATTGGCAGCCACGTACATCGACCAGTGTAGGTAGACCTCTCACGAGATGGACCTACAACATCTACTATCGCTCCACTGAATAAGGACAATAGACAATCTTTTAGCGATTCATGGGGGAGGCCTACGTCCATCAGCGAACTACAGTTGGTTGACAAAAAAACTTAGTTATGTATATATGTAATACCAAGAAACCGTATTTGAATGTACAAAACATAAACGAGCGAGGTCGACGTCCCCGGCTTAGCTTGGTATTTCGTTAGTCGTATATCGGATATGACCATAAGCGACGACGGACGCGTTCCAACGGAGCTTGCATTCACGTCACACTTGTAGCGAATATTGCAAAACACTTTTATCCTTACATGTATATGTATATTGACGCCATGACGTTTTATGTAAACAACAATGCACAAAAATAAATACTAAACATACATGCACAAATGAGTAATGTTACTTCTGACGCGGAGAGATGCTCGCAAATGATATTTTTGATATCCTGAGTGTCAATATTTTGGTATTAATACACAACATGTTGGATATAACTAACAATATTCTGTCTAATAATAACAAGATGAGCTGTTGTTGTAATGATTCGATTGTTATTATTGTAAAATATTATAACAGTGAGCCCGAGTAGACAACAACATCTGTTGTACAAATGGGTCGACTCGACCGGTGAAATATACCCCGCAGAAGACAGACAAGTAGAAGTGTTTCTGCGTTTGGTATAATTCTGCTTCTCTTCCCCTTTCCATACATTTATATTTATGAAAGAATGGGAAGAGGAGAAAGTTTTGACTGAGATGGGGAATAAAAAAGGAAATATTTTTTTTGCTGTTTGGCCTCCCCTCTGTGTTCTGAAGACAACGCATCTACAACTCATTAGTTTGTTGCGGATGCCTATGGGTCACTTTATATCGGGTGAATCGCTTCTTCTATATATCTGCTGTGTGACACACTTCTTGCTTTAAATTTCTTTAAACTCTTGAAAGTTAGTTCCTTCCTTACTTTCAAGTAAAATTATTTTAATAGATAATTCTTTATAGTATTACATTTTAAAATGATCCAACGCTTTTTACACATCGCCAATTAACAAATAGTTAGGAACATCAAATAATAATGCGTACAAGTCGCTTTCTCTCATTGTGTACCTTCTTGAGAGTATCTACAATGTGAGACTGCCACGAATACGCTCAAGTGTGTCACTGGGTTTATAAGCCTGGCGAAGGTTTAGTATACAGTATATTAACAATTGTCATTAACTCATCTATTAAGCCCTGTCTAGGAAAATATCGAGAAATTGTATTATTAAAATGGCTTAAAATAAATTAGTATTATCACGTACTACGTTTTCACTTCACTTAACATGGATGTATTGATTTTCATTCATAAATAACATTTCACAAATGTTTGTGTGAATATAAAACGAGAATAACTTCTCTGTCAACACGTGTTATCAGCCATTAATTTAACCACTACAATATTTTCGTTTGCATTGTTGGTCACATTTATATTAAATAACCCGGTCACTAGATGACTTAAGTTATTGTATTCCAGATTATTCTAATGATTTATAAAAGTTTTCAATTGTTTTGGTTTTTAAATACAATATGCCTAACATACATACTCGTAGACTTACAACTCGTACAAATGTATTGCATAGATGTCTTATAGGTTGACCACACGGCCTGATACACATCGGGACTTTTAACATAAATACATCCTAAATCCCAGATACTTATCAGACAAAATATCGCATCTACATTGCAACAAACTGTCATTTCTTTTAATTTTAATAAGGTTATTTTGAATTATACCTCCAAGGATCGCTACAAAGATTGTCTATTGCCGCCCTTTTCCAGTTGGTTCCGCAACATCTTGTGGAAGGATTCTTTATTCTCTACGTGGATGTCATTCTAGGACCATTCAATTTTATCAGCATTTCTTAGTTACAATTCCTAAAAACAAGTCTTTCGTGTTCCGTCTTATGAATGATGTTCTGCTGACCCTCCCTTATCCATAACTGATTGTTGCGAATGTCAATGGCTGGTGGTCGTATACGCCGTTTATTCGCTTCTTCTTTGACTATAAAAAGGTTTTATTTAAACGTTAAAAAATCAAAGGATCATTTGCTATACCATTTTTATCGTTTTCAATTAAACAAATGTCCCACAATAATCCGTGCAAATTATGGTTCCCCTAGTTAAATAGATAAAATAACAAAATCGATATATCAACATAAAAGATGTATTGAAATTGTGTATTGCTTTTACACATTGCGAAATGCTTATCGATGTTTCGATGTATTAACATTAATCAGTGTTTTGGCTAACAAGAGTTTTATCGTTTTTACGCAACCGTTGCGTAGATGACAAAAGCTATTTCAGTATATAGAGACGTGAGTCTCTAAAGAGGTCTCATTCAATGGAACAGTAATAAATTTATGTCCCACGTAAAAGCTAGTTTCATATAAGCCTGAATAGAACGGAGAGAAGTTTAAGCCTAAATTACACAAACTGAGTACCATTATGCAGTCAACAATGTCTTTATCTTATTTTAGTGTTATTAAAGTGGTTGCTAACGCACTCCTTAAAAGTTCTTCGATTAAATTGATTTTCTTTCGTTCTAAAAAATTAAACATTTATTTGCTTTATCAAAAAAAAATAGGTTAATTCATTGCAGCGATCATTTAAATGCAAATGGTATTTTAACTATCGGAGTTTTCCTAAATTGTTTCACTCATTAAAACGGATTACATGAAGAAGACAACTATGTCGATGTGCTTATATATGCGTGTTCGTATGAGCGTAGATGTATGGGTGAAGAAAAAAAGAGAGGTATGCCAGGATAATACCAAAAATAAACCCGTAATCTCGACCTTTCCCGAAGAGGGTTGGCGTCAGACAACCGGACGGCCGAAAAAGTCGTAAAGGCAGATCCTGAAGATTAATTGTAAGAAAAATCTGGAGTCTCCTTTCACTCTATGCGAGTGAAGAAATCTAAATTAATTTGTAGTGGTAAGTGTGGTGATAATATTTTTTTTCGTGCATTGCAACAAGTTGTAATTTAAAGTTTTTTAACCGACTTCAAAAAGGAGGAGGTTGGCAATTCGACTGTATGTTTTTTTATGTTAATTAAAACGCATACGCAACTTCCTACGAAATTATTAGTGTTCTGTATGATCCATTCCATTCATATCCATTTAAATGTGTTAATCATTAAAAGAATTTAATGTAAATTATAAATCCTAAACAATTGTTAAGGAGATATCAAAAGTTTAAACTACAAAGTAAATAAAAACTACGAGCAAGTGATTTCAAAAGCCGCGCAGTAGACGGCCGGGCTTAGCGATGTGTTTATTACTATGTACTTTGGTTGATTATCTTTCTTTGATTGAATGTTGGTTGTTATCACGTATTCCCAAATTTATTTGATTAATATCTAACCAGTTACTCTTAATAAAGCGTATTAAATTGACCTTGCATTGACGGTGTTCTCGTTTTGCTTTAAAACGACGTTGTATTAACCCAATACGGTGGGCACGTTGCTCCTCCGACTCGTTAGATAGACGATCCTATACCAAGTCAAGACCGTGATTACATTTTTTTTTAATTTTCTCTGTTCAGAACTTTTTTCATGTAAGCCCACATTTTCGAAATCCTGTTTTTGCGTTCTTCACTAATCTGTTTTGAAATGGCCCTGGAAGTAGATTTCCTGGAAGTAGATTTCCTTTAGATAGGCGTTCCGTCCTGTCTTCGTTAGACTCATTGAAAGGATGCTGTCTCATATAAGCAGCGCGTTTAGTAGCTTAACCCATATGGGTTTATTTGTCAGGATATCCTGACAACTAAAATGAGTTAACAAACGTAAGATTCACTAAAAATCACTAGTATAGTATAAGGTTCATTTGTAAAATAGTTTTCTTAATGTATCCTAGTAGATTGGTATTTCCTTAGCTGACGCCGACTGCAAAAATAAATATGATTGAGAATTGGGTCTATGTTTAGTTGAGTAAAATTATTTTATAATTTTTGGTGAATTGTTTGTTTTAGTAATATCGTTTTTTTTGAAGTCGGAAGATCGGTCGAGGGATCAGTCGAGCGATCAGTTGAGTGATGAGTCAAGCGATCGGTTGAGTGATCCGTCGAGCGATCGGTCGAGCGACCAGTCCGACGATCGGTCGAGCGATCAGTCGAGCGATCAGTTGAGTGATGAGTCGAGAGATCGGTTGAGTGATCAGTCGAGCGATCGGTCGAGCGACCAGTCCAACGATCGGTCGAGCGACCAGTCTAACGATCGGTCGAGCGATCAGTTGAGTGATGAGTCGAGAGATCGGTTGAGTGATCAGTCGAGCGATCGTTCGAGCGACCAGTCCAACGATCGGTCGAGCGATCAGTCGAGGGATCAATCGAACGATTAATCGAGTCAGTCGCTAACACCCAGTGAAACGACCAGTCGAATAAGTAATGTTTAAAGGCTCCACTCAGCGTTGTTTTCCAGACGTTACGTTGAATAATTACTTGAGATACGGATGGACGAAAAAAATATGCTAGTTCAATTCTAGTCAATAAAAATATACATTTACAAACCTGTGGCACTCGGGGACTGCCTAGCCTAGCCTAGCATTTATTTAATTTTTATTTATGCAGTAT
Source organism: Papilio elwesi (assembly GCA_029849275.1). NCBI lineage: Eukaryota > Metazoa > Arthropoda > Insecta > Lepidoptera > Papilionidae > Papilio > Papilio elwesi. The sequence continues at coordinate 2,985,991 of CM056707.1, read as the reverse complement.
TTTTTTTATATTAATTCAAGTTACATTTTTTGAGCGTGGTGACCGATAAGAAAACAATTTTTTTTCTTTTATTAAATAAATGAGAAGGTAATATCGTTTATAATATTTCTATGTAATAATAATATACTCTAGTTTTCTTTTTCGCAAAATTTTCTACGTTCTGTATTCACCCATTCTTCTCTCAACCGGAATCCATATAAAAATGTAAATTTTATGATGTTAATTAAAATCTACGTATATGTTGGCATTTCTATATTATTAAATCGTAAATGTCAATGTTGAGAATAATATAGCCTATAGAGAATAATAGACAAAAATATTTCCGGGTCTCTCCAAACACATTGCGTACCAGTTGGACATCGGATTTTATTTTGTTAAATCTTAAAATATCTTCGGGATATCTCTCTACAGTATATCTTTGGCTTTGTTATTAATTCAAGGTCGACTCCTTATTTTACAAACCCATAGATAGCACAATATGGTTAACTATAACCTTGATGTAAGATCGTATCGCGATACACTCTGTCTTTCTCTTTGGAAAGACTGAGATAATAATATGTTTTCTGACACCAATCATCGGACATCACACTTTTAATTGTAAACAATTTAAATAAAGCCACTATCTTTTTTAATAATATTTAAATTAACTATCATATTTTTACTGTTCATTACGTGACATATGTTATCCGTTACAATTACAAGAGAACGTAGAAAATAAAGAAATGCTACTATATCAGTTCCAGGCCTTAGTTTCAGATGTTTACAACGAAAGGTGATAATATTTGGGACCTTATAAGTAAGATGAATAGCCAATAACGATTATCTACATCTCTACCGATCCATTTACAGTTATAAGTCGCGAGAGCTAATTAGAAAATTAATGTCACAAACGAATATTGCGTGTACACTGAGCCCAACAATTCTATTTTCTGAGAACTCGTCTCAGACTTTCACCCTGTGAGAATCCCGCACAATGCATTGGAAATCTGCCTCCACGGGTACCACGCCTAAGGCGACAGGGACATAAAACATATTTGTTAATTGAAACACAACAGTTGATAAAATTGTTGATACATTGTTTAATATAGCCCGATAGAATCAGATCGCATCGCAATAATATGTTATTACAAAACTATGTAAAACGACTATTATAAAACTATAACGCGGGACATTTAGGGGTTGGCAGAAATCTGGAATATTTATTGAGCACTCATTATCCTGACTATGACAGATTATCAAACGTATACGTTTATTTACAATAAATTATTGACCATAGTATTTCGGTGCGAAGTATATTGGCCAACAATTGGGGTAACAACATAGGCGTAACTGTTGCTTTTTATTTTTTAACTTACGTATAAACAACCACATCAAAGAAGAAAGTAGGTAGGTACCCATACCTGCAATAAAAAGGAAACGTAATTAGGCATTACATAATTAAATGTATATAATATAATTAATATAAATTATAATTGTTTTATACATTTTTCATTATATATCCTCATATTTTAATATTTTGAGTCCAAAAAATTTACCAATAATAAAATTCTCAACAGTGGTATTGCCCGCAACATCTGATGCTCGATTGGCCGGCTGGACCGGTGAAATACCACGACCTCACAGAAAACAGGCATGAAGTAGAAGTAATCTGCACTTCCCCCTATGAGTGAGGTGCCGGAGGCATAATTTCAGTCCTCTTCCTCTTCCCACCCATTCCTCATACGGATAAGATGGCAACGGGAATAGAATTGGACGGGGAGTGGGTTAACGGGGAAAAGGAAATAACCTATTTCCTGTTTATGCTCCTGTCCAATGAAGGATATTTGCTTGTTGCGGATGTTTAAGCACTCATTTAACATCAGGAAATCCGCTTGCTTATTTGCTACCTTCTTCCATAAAAATTATGTTTTCTTCTCAAAACTGCCGGAATTCTATAATCAATGCCGGAACCTTTGAATTGAGCTAAATAGTTATAGTATTTAGCTCAACAATTATGTCTCCTTGCTTGAATAGGTTTAATTGTTGTATAGTACAATTGATACGAAGGTAATGGAAGGTAAGATGATATATAAATAGGGTATATTGTTCTTTAAACTGTATGAATACTAAAAACAAGAATGTGATATTTCCTTTTACATATTTAGATCTAACAAGGACGTGGAATAAGTTAATAACTAAAACGAAGGTTAGGTAACCTCAAATAATGTTAGTTTCTCGGTAGGTGTCGCAAAGTGTGGGGCAAAGGGAGCGCTCGGTGTATTGGCTAGGAATGCGGTCGACCGGAGCGGACCGCGAATTGCTTGGGCTTTGCCACAGGTTGTTTCACTCGATGCACTCACTCGATACTCGATCGATCACGTATCCATTACTTAACGAGTTGTTTTTTTAATTATATTACTGGTAGTTAATAATGATTAATTAAAAAGACAATCGATTTAAAAACAAACTATTTATGATACTTATCGGTTTATCGTATTTCAGTAAACGTATAACAGATGGTTTATAAAGATATATTTAAATTTGTTAATCAATTCGTTGCATATTTTTAGTTTCGTCGTGGTTTAATTACGTTCGTAACTAATTATTTATATGAAAAAAGACTTCACCCATATCGTTTAATGCTTAAAAAACAGATTGACAACATTTAATAGCTTTACATAAACAAAATTACAATCTTATCTATTGGCGATTACTATTTTTAACCTATCGACAAAGTTTATTTTGAATGATTGGTCAATTACGTATTTATAAGGAAAAAATACGTATAAATTTTACACACGTAACATGTCAAGATGTCTGCCTGAGTTATATCTATACTTATATTATAAAGACTAAAGATTTGATTGTTTGTTTGTTCCTAATAAACTCATAAAGAACTAAACCAATTTAAATAAGTATTTCGCCAAAAGAAAGGTCTGTGTAGGACGGGTGGGGTGCTAGTACACAGGCAAAGACGTACGTTCTCGGCGCCACTGACGTCTCACTCACCGGTCTTTTTGGTTAGAGTCACACTTATAATACTTACTACCCAATGCTAATTTTGGCGGCCTCGATTTTCGCGCCGCACACCCTTTATTATCTCGCGCTCCTAGGCACATGTTTATTTTGCCTTAGGGATAATCCGCCTCTGATCATCAAATAATATCATTCCAAAGAGGTATCCCTACTGCTTTTCCCTAAATGAGGTCCAGCTCTTTCCCTACAACGATGACAATAGTTTGCTATATAAAAATATAATATAGTATTTTATATTATATTTTTGGGACCCTACTCCTTGGGATCTAGTATTAATTAAAATACAATTTTCAAACAAACGCTAAGAAAATTAATAATTAATCTAAAGTGAATTCCTGATAGAGCCCCGTTAAACTGATTTATCATTGAAATAAAATTAAAAACTTTCCAGTCTCGAAATAAAATCGATTTTCTAGAAACTACCATTTCACCCACATTCCGCGTGGCGTGATCAGTGGTCATATGGATTGAGTTTGTCATTAGTGCAGAAGGAGTGATGAATAAACAATTATGTTAAATGAAAACAACGTGCCAACGCTGCAAACGTGTGTGACACTCAGCTGCGACAAGTCTCAAACGGTTAACCTCAAAATAATTACATGATTTATGTCAAGTTAAATTAATTATCTTTATATTATAATTTCTTATCTTTTAACTAGATGTTGTACAAATATCTAGGTATTTAAATATTTTTTTTGCTTAAAGGTCGAGGTCAGGAAATTAAAAAAAATAATGGGAAATGTTGCAGTTGTTAAAATTTACTTCGGAATATTCCTCGACATATAAATTAATTTTTGAATAGTTCCGAATTATTACATCAGGGCCCTGTTGATAAGAATGAAAATTGTGTTATATGCATAAAAAACATGTTTTATATCAACATGTTATTCGATGGAATTTCAAATATGACAATTGGTAACCAAACTATTCACCATGTCAACGACACCCAATGACACTTTTATTAATGTGTTTATTTCACTACTTCGAGCTAAAGAGTATTGCGTAACGAATACCAACTACATCGTTTTCTTAAGAACACAATAAAACCTCTTTGGCTCTTGACTCATTTCTTAATCATGAATTAACAGATTTCTTTATGGGAGAAAGGACCAAAAGAATGGAGGTCACCCAATGTTAAGCATAAATCCACCAGAGGTACTGCTGACGCCCAGCTGCCCTATAAACGAGAAGTACGTTGTCAGTTACATGCCAGCCTCTCCTAAATTATATTATATTTATTGTTTAAACATTAAACATTACCATGGCAACCGATATTGTTAATGAAGGTTTTATTTGCCGCGGGAACAGATTTACTTTTAGAATTAAAGGTCATGTTATTTTTTGTACCTCTGACAATGTGCAAAATTGATTGATGATCGGTTGAGTCGTTACGGAGCCAAAGCGTAACAAACAAACAACCTCACATTCGATTTTATAATATTAATAGATTCCTTCTATCACACTTGCTTGATATAACTATGACTAAGAATAACTTTCATTTCTCGCCGACATAGTTTAAGAGAAAAACATTACGAGATTCAAAGGAAGCTTGCGGCTTCAACCACAAATTTCGTAACATTAGGATATGACAGATCGATAAACAGAAAGTTAAGATGACTTTTTAGGGAACTGTATGACACATGACTTCAAAAAAGAGATATGTGTTCAATGGAGTTTGCCCGTCAACCAACCGAAAAGCACGCGGGCGAAATCAGCCAAAGCTGAGGGTGGCCGCGACCCTCGCGATTCTACTAGTAGCCCACCGGGTGAGGAGGGAGCTGTAAACATTCTTACACGTTGCGAGTTTAAAACGCGTAGTGAAAATTTATTAAATATTTTATACACATGTTTGCATTCTGTAGGCCGCGGGACCGCAATCATCGCGAGCACGGATTCAAATCGCTCTGTGAGTTCGTCGCCTTAGATTTTTACGTATGTGCACATTAGAGCTGTGTTACCTTGCGTTCCATGGGAATTTGCTGGTCCCTGTAAACGCCCTAGGTTTCTAAATGCACAAATTTTTACATATAGACATATTTATATGGGATAGATCATTCGATCGATCATCGACGTAGCAGAACAAAATATTTGTTATAAAATCCCCGCAAGAACCATATTTGGCAGCAATGTTATTAGTACAAATAAATGACGTTAATATAATATTTAAACAGTTGGCCGAACGTAAGACACGAAAGCTATTTGTCGAGCCGCAATTCGAACAAATACAATGTGTTAACACGCACGGTTGGCCAAAACGAATGGAATTAAATTTATGTTTCGGACATGTTTTTTTTGACATGTTAAAACGAACGGTGTTAACATCCACATGGTGTTTTTAAATATATTGTCATAAATTAAATGAATCAGAAGAATATTTTAAGATGAGAGATAAAACTAATGATAATTATAACTACCATAAAGATATAACAACTTTAACACTACCTAATCTTACAACAGTTGTGGAAGCAATTACAGAGCCCACCGCAGCCCATCGCGCCCATCGCAGCCCGTCGCACAAGCACGTCGAGTTTCCCGCGGCCGACTGACCTGATTTTCCTTTTTCTCAATATATCGATACTGGCTTTTCGATGTTAGAGGTATGAATGTACATCTCACGACTGTGTTCTAAAGTAAAGTGGACTCTTTAGACATATCAATTCACACATCATACAATTACACACAAAAATCATACAAATTTACACTATACTGGCTCGGCGAACTTCGCACAGCCCGCAACCCCCCTTGCGGGTGGGACCAGACCTCTACTCGGTGAAAGGAATATTCCTTACAAATTTCAAGTTTCTAGGCCGTATGGTTCCAGAGATATCGTGATGAGTCAATAGATATCTGGAAATTTGATATATATATATATATATATATATATATATATATATATATATATATATATATATATATACATAACTACTAGTTTAAAATTATACACAATAATATACTCAAGGAAATCGCTTGACGTTGACGACTTCTATAAGCACATTTCAAAATATCCTTCAAGTACTAAAATTACTCCGTCAACACAAAATAGCTCCCAACAACATACTAACGATGTTGGCAATCAAATTTCACTTTAGTATCAATCATTGCACAATTGAGACATAACATGTACACAATGGTTTCTTACGTCACAGTATCACAATAACTTGTTTACTTAAAACATGTTACGCCTTTTTTCGATTTACTATCAATAACACATGCAACATACCGTCACGGTGACATTAGTGACATTTTGACATTAATCATAAAGCGATAATAGAAAATAGGGTAGTTGATACTTTCTATTTTACACAGAATCAAATATTAGGACAATATCTTCACTCAAAACATCTAATGATAAATAATGTGATTGTCCATGATATATTAAACGTAAATGTAGCAGGTATATCATTAGCGGACGACAGCGTCTCCATTAGGACGCTTTATCTTTAGATTATGGCATGTTATACCATTCGGCAATGTGTGAATATTACTGTCACATTCTTTGAAACACTATTGACATTTCTTCGGTGGTTTAGTGATTATACTGTTAATGTCTACCGCTTATTATCAGGAAACCTTTTAAAAGAATCGATTATTCCAAGTCTACTCGTATAGTTCCATAGTAAATATATAGTACAAAAACTATCGTCCATCCATTGTACTGGGGCAATTCCATGAACAACCACAATCCTTTGGTGGTTGGTGAGGTCTTACCAAAATATCTTGGCTTGACATTATTCAGTCAGCTCACAAAAAGTTCAAACAAACCTTATATTTATTACAAATAAATGACACGTTGTACTCTACTTATCTTATGAGAGATTGCAAGCGTGATCATATAACAAATGACCGCTAACCGAGAAAACTAAACTGGTATTATAAATTCCGATCTCCTTTACTAAATCACTTCAAGTACCAGGCTATCAGGAATTCGCGGTAATGGAAAGTTATCGTCGAACAACTCGAACGTCTAATACAAGACGTGACTACTTTCAACCTTCGACTTATTAGGGCTGCTACACACGAGTAAAAGCTCCCCGATTTGTTTCGATTGGCAGCACAAATAAATTATCTACATTTATTTTGAGAACATTATTTTTTTTATATGTATTTCAAATACCAACTAATATACTAACCACAAATAGATCATATATAAATTGAAGGGCATATTAATTCAGATAAATAGTAGTAAAGTTGAATAAAAAACTTTTTAAATATAAATTTGATGTTTGCGCCTATTACTCTTTTCTTTAAACCTCTAATAAATCTAAATATTTATTTCGGAGAAAATGGTTTTACCAGAAGCAATTTAATTTCTTTCCCGATTTAATTGTGGCGTAAATACGATATTATTTTAAAAACTCAAAACGAAAGTATCAAGACTTATTAATCCATATCAAATTCGCATTCATCATATAGTACTTAGTACTGTGGTAATATATAAACTTGTCTCTAACAAATAGTCAAGACAGACGTCTGATAGCTCGGGAAAGGCGATTCACTGGGGAGAGTGGGTGAAATTGATCAATATGCACGCTTAATAATGCTTTGATAGCCACACGGTGTGATATCATAAGCTGAGAAACAAAAAACACTCATAAGTTTATTTTAATCTATAAGATGAAATATTTTTGTTACGATGGTACGATGGTTGGAGTAAGTAATTACCGAGCCAATTTTAATAATTATTTTTATAATTAGAATGGCAGTTAGTGATTTTATATAGTCACTAGCATTATGTCATTTACCTTTTAGCAAATCGCATTTGACATCGAAAAAATAAATATTCAAGAATGATATTAAATTAAGAAAATATAATTATTAAAAAAATCATACATAAATATGAAGATCAAAAGGTATAAGCTCACATCGAACATAACTAAAGCTCCAAGATGGTTTTGTCCGTCCATTCCAATTGTATTAAAGAACAATATTGTGAACATCACTCAAGAAGTTTGACGCGGTCATATCGTTAAGAGAAACATATTAATTCGAGTCGTTAAACATTGACCGAGTTCGTTAATGTTAAAATTTAATTGTTCTAACTCCATTCCCCGGTTTAGCTGAAATCGTATACAGAATGTAGGTAAGTATTATGCAGCGCGGATATAAAACACATCTATTTAATTGACTCGTCTCTCAACAACCGTAACTGTTAACGGCCATCTTGAAAATTGGCCTAGCACACTTATATAGCTTTCCAAACAGTATTCGTAGCATTATGAATAGAATGACCGTTGTTCGAAATTCAAATTTCGATAACTTTATTTTTCGTTTCCGATATTTTCATGAATAACGGACAGTATTTAAAGGTTAGCTGCAACGGTTAAATATTTGTTAGTTAATAAAAATACCCCATCATAATTTTTTTATAACACGCTTATATTAGTTTCACTGGTATGAACGTAAGGGACTCTTTTGACCCCACTTCCAAAAGTCAGTTCTAATTGATATTTTGAATAGCCGTCAAGGAGTGATGACAGCACATTTTTAATCTTACCTCTGACCAGGATCATCATATTCATCTTTTATTTTAAGATTTAGGACAACGCCATCTAGTTACAAATAACAATAAGTAACGAGAGCTTTGCGTGTTTTTTTTAACTTTATAACTATTGATAATATTCTGAATATTTTATGTATTATATCTCAATATATACCTCCTAAGGCAACAGAGTAAATTAATCATTTAATATTAAGCGATCATCGCTACCCACAAACATTCATAACATTAAGAAAAATGACAGAATTGTGATTCTTTCCGTAGAAAAGATAAGAAAGTAAATTAAAAAAATGGGAGAAGTAAGAGATAAGAAAGGAATGGAGCAAGGCAAACCACACTCGGTTGGGAGATCTACGAACGTCGATCATGGTTTGGTTAAAGAAGATGTCAACCCCGATTAGTAAGAATTGGTGTACTGATAAACACACAGTACAGTACAGTTTGTGAGATGGTGTTGGGGACACAGAGATGCCTATATAAACCTGTAGGACCAAACCAGCAATAGAGCAGTAAGTAATACTCTTATATCCAAACGCTTGTAAATAAGTGATGTTTGGTTGTTGGTGCGAAAACTACTGTAACAAATACGACTATGTAGGCCAACGAACGGCCATTTAATTGACCAATTATCCAACACAAGTATAATTTTAAAAAAATCACAACTTTAGAATTCTTGCGTTACGCAATTTACATACAAAGCTGTGATATTAATTGTTTTCTATGCCAGTGTGCAACTTCCTGATTCATATGCATAAAATTTAATCTAAAAAAGCCACATTTAATTTTATTCTGTCATTATCTCTGCTCTTAAAATTGGTGATAACCACATACAATAAAATTTTCGTCTCTTGAATTAAGGACAACAAATTTTCATTTACAAATCTTTTACGCACATATATTGCTCGCAGAACAGATAGCCAATGGGGCCGAAAAGTCTTTGAATACACGTTGACAGCGGTGGTACGCCTCTCACAAGATGGACTGATCTAGTGAAGGCTGCGAGAGAGGCGAGAGCACCAGGGGACAGATCATGGTAACAATCAATGGGGAACTTTTGTCTGAAAAAAGGAGAAATATTTTCCATATTTTCAAAACGATCTAGACTGTACTGTAGAATATAGCTGCGTGTTATCTAAACTTGATGAGACCATTGGTTCATCCTGAGACCTGACCTACGTACGCTGCGTCTCGATTGTGACCGCCATTGCATTTTGAACTCGTCGATACAAATTAAATCAAATAATATATTATTCACACTGAATACTTGGACACCGATCGTCATTCCTACTAATTAAAATTCCATCGTTTACTTTTTTCAATATTTAAAAATTAAAATTAGATCAACGATTACATGATAATATGTACATAACTAGCGGACTCCGGCTCCGCACGGGTAGCACTAAATATGAACTATGAAAATACGAACCTCTCGATCCCAAAAAAGAAACAAAGACGTACGAAATTTATATAGGAGTCAGGAATAATATACCTTTAAAACAGTGGAAGGATCATCAAAATCGGTACAGTAAATCCAGAGATTTCCCTCCTACAAACAAACTTCATCTCTTTATAATATTACAGATATACAAAAGGTATTTCCATATAAAAAATATTAATCATCAATTTTTGTAGTCGTACGTACATTTCTAGCCCATTTAGTTACGTAATAGCAAAAAAAACTGGCTGCATCTTCACCTCGCTGTAGCTTCTTGCCCCGTACTTTCGCCGGCCCTGTTGCGTCATTTGATAATTGCATAACCATTGTACCATGTGTGCGGACCAGCCGAATGGAACATCGGTTGCTCAAGGCGTGTAATAAATTTTGTTCGCAGACATATGACGATCAAACATTTGCCAAGTTTTAGGGTCGCAACGAATGTCTGTCGCAAAGCCCAATCATGCGTGATGCGCGTTGACCCTCCACAGCTTGTAATATAAAACGAATATACTTGTCACGATATAACAGGCCCATGTAGACAGATTGGCCAATAAATTCTCATGACACAAAAAAAAATGTCGAATTGATCAAATTTGAAATCCATCCCAGGTTATAATCCGGAAATCAGGATCTCGCTTTGTTTGCTCCAAACCATAATTATCTTGATATCACTGACGGTAATGAAAACCGTTATTAAGTGATGGCTTTAAAGATAATAAATCTGCATAATTAATTCTTGTTAATAAAACATTATGTACGTACGTTCTGTTGTATAATAAAATTTAGTACGTCTACCCTGTCTGTAGTCTTCCGTGGCTATAAGACTGAACCATATGCGTACCCAGAGAACTTTTAGTGGGTGGGTCGGACGGACCATGTTACAAAAACGATTGTCAGTAAAAAGGATTTTACCACGTACCAAGAATTATTAATATAGTTATAATTCGGGAAAGGAGGGACTTTAACACTCAATCTCCCCTCGGTACACCTATGGATTGGACTGTCTGTGTCTTTTAATTCAAAAGACGGCATACGAATGGTGAATAACAGCTAGGTTTTACTACTAGTTCTGTGAAACGAATTGTTGTAGTTACAGAAGGTTAAACTAAACGATATGACGTTTTGTATTACGGCATATTCCACAATTGGGCTACGACTGTAGTCTCGCATCACCCTATTTGCGATATTTCACAACAACATGTAAATGTCATAAAGATTCTCCTGCGTACCAAGTTATACAATTCAACGAATGGACAAATGTTTTCTGAGCAAATACGAATTGTGCGTTGCAATATATTATGTACATGCTTTCATATGCTCAAGTATTTATTGCATAGATATACCGCATACTATATGTAAATACGTGCGCATACGGGTCATATATGACTTAATTACGCACTCATAACATGTGACAATACTTCAAGTTGCCTTTCATACTTATTGTTTTGAAATATATCTAATAATAAAGCGTTATGAACCAACAATCTACGAAATGAATATGTGGCTAACGAAAACATTAAAAGACATACATATGTTTCATTTATATTATTTCATTTGACTTATATTGATCAGATTAGTGACTACTACAGAAAGATAACCCGTAACCAACGAACATTTAGATGTATGGCATAGAAGAAACGAGAGGTGTGCTATGCGTGTACAGACGTGAGCGTGAGCGATATTTATGTATTATGTATTTTTAGAGTTCCGTGCCCAAAGGGTAAAACGGGACCCTATTACTAAGAGTTTGATGTCTGTCTGTCGTCACCAGGCTGTATATCATGAACCGTAATAGTTACACAGTTGAAATTTTCATAGATGATGTTTTTCTGTTGCCGCTATAACAACAAATACTAAAAAACAGAATAAAACAAATATTTAAGTGGGGCTCCCATACAACAGATATGATTTTTTGTAGGTTGTATAGATAATCGTAAGGAACCCTTCGTGCGCGAGTCTGGATCGCACGTGGCCGGTTTTCTTATTATTAATTTTTATAAGTAAGCCATGCGTTTTATCTTATGTTGGGGCATCTTTATTAGTCAGTACAGTCTTACCATAATAAGTTTTTATTTTTCGGATACTTCGATGTAATATAAGATACTGATGGCATAAAATATGTATACTCTCATCTGTTATTTGACCACCACCTAGATAATTTGTTAGATAATATGTACATTGAAAATCACATGTGAGTTGACGAGCAATATCTGGGGCAAATACTCTTTAAACGTTAAAATTAAGTTGAACCCTTCCGTAATTCGTAGTTAGCTATTCTAGGGGTCAAGTTTATGTTTTCAAGTTTATTCAAGTTTATATATTAATAATGTGCATAGTATTTGATATATACTCCAGGCCCTGATCAAATAACAGATGTGGTTATAAATTTCTTATGGCGTATCTTAGACTAATAATTCAATCATAATGACATCATAACCCAATCTCTTTCCTTGCCTGCACACAACTCACACACTATTTTTCAAGCTATGCTCATTGATATGTATATATGGACATAGGTTAGAAATAGGTAAGGAGCGATAAACTTCCTGTGATTTTATGGTTAGTGGCGATCATAGTGTCTAAAGAGTTTTCACGTCTAAAGAAGATTTTTAGAGAAGAAGATTACGAAACAGAGTTTTATTTTTAAAACGTACGGAATGAATGATCAGTAAATTTCATCATCTGCACTAATTTATTAAAAAGAGGAAAGATTTTATTGTTTGTTTGCATTGCATGCAAATATTCTTTCACCATTAGAACTCTGCATTATTCCTGGGGAACATAGGCGATCGAATTTTTATTTATAATTTTTGAATTTTTTGTTAAATACCCGTGCGACGCCGGGGCTGGTCGCTAGTTTAACATACATGAACTGTCTGCATACATTCGAAAGAACAGTACTATGATAAAAAACGAATATACACGCACGTATTAAAGTTTACCTTCCTTATAGCATCTTAAAACAAACTCATGAGAACTCGGATCCTATTTTCTATTCATCACCCATTGTTATGTCCATCGTGTTTATTCACTCGTTAATGAATTATGGGTAAAATATTATTATTTGACGCAATCACTCGATACGTTCTCGATGTGTCGTCACGCGAGTCGTTTACGATGTAAGCGATGTTGTAATAGTATCTACATGTTTCATTTTTCAAACATTAATTACGTGCTTCGATAAATCGAACATTTTGTAGAGACCTTTAAATCTGCGGGTCCGTCAATATTCTATATTGTATAACCTCAAAACCTAAGTAAATAATTTATCAGCTTTATTTTTTAAATATATCAGAAAATTAAGTACACATATCTTTAATAAAAAAAGTAAGTCCCTGTGCTAAACATAACAAAACAGCTGACTTCTACATTGTCATTCATTGAACGGCCAACTGTCAAACGCGCGAAGCTAGCTAGCTAGTCGTTAGGTTTTCTTAAATGTTCTTATTTTCCACGCAACTTTTTTAAATTTCTTTCATAAGAACATTCTCCTGATAATTACAAACACAAAATAAATTGTATTAACGAAATCGGTCCAGCCGTTCACGCGTGATGTCGTGACCTAGGGAATTTATGTATAAAATTCATTTTATTTTTAATAATCACAGTGTACGGTGTAAGTAGTCTTTGTCTTATTTATATTTTTTTTCTAGTCTTTGTTTTGTCTTTTAGTTGAATATATAAAAATCGAAATAAGAAGGGAAATACAGTGGTAGAGCCCGCAATAACAACATCTTTTGCACGAATGGGCCGGCTCGACCGGTGAAATACCACGACGTCACAGAAGACAGGCGTGAAGTAGAAGTATTCTGCGTTTCGTCTGATGAGTGACGTGCCGGAGGCCCAATTGTAGTCCTCTTCCCCCTCCTACCCTTTTCTAATAAGGAAAGGATGGGAAGAGGAAGAGGATTTGACGGATGAGGAGGGGATGGACAGGGAATGGAATTATCCTTTTTTCTGTTTGTCCCCTCCATCGTCCATGAAGGTAGGCAACGCATCTGCAACTCATTGGCTTGTTGCGGATGCCTATGGGTAGCGGTACTTATTTCCAGGGGCCGCTTGCTCGTTTGCCACTTTGTAATATAAAAAAAAAAAAAAAAAAAAAAAAAAAAAAAATTATGTCAAGTATATAATGATCTTTATTGACTTTCCCCTTGTCTATTTCCTCTGACATTTACGCAACAAGTGACAGAAAAAAAGACGTGGCGCCGGACTAGAAAAGATTACGCTAAGTCCACAAAACTGAAATCTACGTGCTTGTGATCAATATGAAACGTTTTCTGTTCCTACGTTTCGATCGTGTTCAGTACTAACCATATCGGAATAAATATGCGTAGACGTAGTCTTTCTTTACAAAAACCTATGTCTATAGTAGGGATGTTATGGATATGAAATTTCGGATTCGGATTCGGATAATTTCGGATCTCGAGTTTCGGATATTTGATTAAAATTGAAATTAAGATTAAGATTTAAAAAGCTTGGTATAAAATCAGTCACGTAAATTAAAGCCACTCATTTTTCTCACGACACTCAGTGAAAATGCAAAAATTGCCGAAATTATCCAGAACATTCATTTCGGATTCGGATATTTTTTTTATTTCCGATATCCGATAATTTTCGGATACGGAGCTGCATAACATCCCTGCTTTACAGGCTCGTTAATCGATCCGATTCTATAAATTCAAGGGCGTGTCGCCTATTTCCCATGGATATTGCGTCATACAGATTCGGTCAAGTGGTGACTAGTTCCGGTCGTAAATTTCGAAGCGCCATTTTATTGACTAGCGCTCGAAACTTGTACTGTGGTAACGCTTTTGTTAACTTTGTCTATTCAAATAGACTAGCCCGTTTCTGTCAATTATCCTTTAAATAAGGTTTCGAAACACAAAATCCATGTTCAATCGCGCGCACGGTCAGGCCTTGATCTTTAGACGATAGTTGCACGTGATGCATTACGCATAATTTAAATGCTCATTTAATACCTTACAGACAAGCTATAAATTACTATATTTTGGGCGCGGACTAAAGCAGTTTAGCCGCGTTATCCTTCCCACCTGTTTTTCTCACTTCTGTCGGCATTGCTTATGGTTTTTTTTAAATCTATGTAATATTGTGTACAATTTTAACAAGTAACATAGCATTTGAAAACGCAACGTAACATTTGTTCTCAAAGCTATTTCATCATTAAGATAATTTAAAAACCATATTTAACCAATACAAACATAAAAATAATGTAATTAAAACATTGGTTCGATGATCACTTTTGTCATATTCTAAGCTATCCGTCATAATTATGTCAAACGGTTGTAAATGCCATTTTGTCAGTTAATGACATTGACACCTGTCATCGCTATTCAATCGTAGTGGCTAATTTATTAACCGCGCCTAACCGCACGCTAAGGTCAGCCACGTAGGCACAGATGATTAAAATTTGATCACGCTCATACACGATCAACGATCAAGACCATAGACAAATATAACTTTTTTCTCAGATAATATGTACAGCTACTTTGATATATAAGTATTATTTTATTGTTATAAAACGAAATCTAAGAATTATAAGGAGAATGCAAGGTTATATTGTGAATTCCCAAATGGTCGTATAACAGAGAATCATATTTTATGTGAAACATCTATTGGCGCGCCTTGGTAGTAAAATCGACCAGTATGCCGTGACGGCAAACTGAGTGACGCTCTAATGGCGTTACGCCCCTTCTACTTCAACTATAGACATTGATATTCTTTAAATTGCCATATAAATAAAATAAATAACATAATAATAAGTAGTTCTTATGACTTTTTGATCATGTTCATGATTGACACCTAATTCTCATCAAGCTATACATTTTTTATAGGCTAAGGATATTGTATATGATTTTTAGCGAAAATATTTGCCGTAATTTAAACTGCCAAACTTTATCGGGAAATCGAATATAAAAGTATGGAAAACATCCATTACGTTACGAGAAATAACTCTATTCATGCACGTACAATAAAATATCCAATTTAAAAATCAATTCTAGAGCGTCGTGGATACAATAACCTTAGTACGAGTAACATTACAATACATTCCAATATTTTATGTAATAAATCTGTTACGACCTTTGCTGTACCGTTTCCCGGAACTGAACTTAGATATTTCTTTCAAATACATACGTGAAGTGAAAACTTCTTTAGCGGCGTTTGACGTTACGTCAACAACAGCTGCATTTGAATTTAGAACAATTGCAACGAGCTTTTTTTGTATTCAATTTAGATTTGAGTTTATTTTTGGTGATTATTTATTTATTTTTGATTTATCGTCGCGACTTCCCACCTGTTTGGAATTTTCACTTCTGTTGGCAGTCCTTATGATTGCCTGTGTTTCTGACAAGCACGGGTCTCACACCGTTCCTGTCGCCCATGATGATCGGGTACTCGGGTATAACCAATACAAAATTATTATAGGTATTAAGGTAACACTATATTCTAGGGCAGAACGAAGCTTGCCGGATCAGCTAGTTTTATTATAAATAGTGATAATTTAGTTTAAGCTTCGACAGCAACAACAGACTTCTGCTTATTTCTCCATCGAAACAAATGCCAATTACATTACACTAAGATGTCAATGATTTTTTATTGTCATTATAAAAGTCGTACAATCATGGGTAAATAATTTTCCCGGTATTATGGGGTAAATAACTGTTGCGAACACTGCTATTTATTTAATGGTAAAAATCTAGATTTTCGCTCCAAATTTCACGGCCGCGATTGGACGATATTTATCGGAATCACGCCACTCTCGACTTTTCATCCAATGAATCGCTTAAAATCTGCCATGTTTTTTTATTGTGTGAGAGTTTTCACTTCTATGGCTGGACGCTATTTGATTGTTATCGGTGCCATAACAACATATTTTATTTATTTTTATCGATCAGGATATGGGGGAGAGACAGGTAAAACTGTGCGGTATGGAAAACTGTATATACCTACTGAACCACATACGTTAGCATTTTTGTTTATTTTTTCTATACAATATGACCTCAAGTTGTAATTACTGATACCTTACCAGGTTCGAGTAGAAACGCACTGACGTCTTGCGACTTAAAACCTAACTGTAACTAAGAAGTCGACCTATTTAAAGAACTACAAATACATATATAATGTACTACAATCCTTGGACGTCTAACGGAAGTGTCACTTTGCCTGTTTCTAATTAGTGACGTTCAAACAACATTTACTCGGAGTACAGTGTTGCTAGTTTTACACCAGGGCAAGTTAGTTAAATTATTCGCTTTATCTATACCCGCACCGGAAACGGAAGTTAATGGTAATAACCAGTGTTGGGCAGTTTAACCGATAATAACCGGTTTTATCTAACTAAAGTTGTCGTTAAGAAAATTATGAAGAGGACGTATTTGTGCGTGTGTGGTACAGAAGTACGTTATTCGACGCCTGCTTCATACAGAGTTCGGTCAAATCAGCTGTTATTTCACGATCTTAGTATTGGATATTTAGTGGGACGAAGCAAGGACACGAGGTTCGTGAGGAAGCCCTCGCTTCATTTCTAAGGCTGGTGTAACAGTAACAGTAAAGACACGTGTCACATGTCATTCACAATGAAATTTATGTATTTACATGTATGAAATGTATCTATGAATGCTAAGAGTGCTCTGTATAACCACGGGCACCAACTTTCCTACCAGAAACTTTCATCTCCATTGGTACGGACGTTTTTATAAATATGTAAACGATTTAAAGACACGAATCTGTTAATGTGTTGATTTTTTTAACAAGCGACCACTGTTATTTTTGCATTAATATCGAATAATCGAAAAGCGTGAAATATTTGGGTCAAAAGCGCGACTTGAAAATGTTAAACAAGGTTGGGCGGTTTGGTTTCACTTTCGATTCCATCGTTGAGGTAAATGGTCTTTACGTTGTTAGTGCACTGTGTAGTGCAACTCTTGAATTAGCTATTCACGGATGTAGCTCTATCTCAAATCTGAAGAGATTATTAAGCTTTCAAATTGATTAAACGTCTCATGTTCCAAGAAAGCCGTCTAAAAAGCTACACTACAACTGTGGCGCTAGTATGCTATTTATTAATATTATTTTTTTTATGGTAGAAGGTAGCAAACGAGCAAGCGGATCACCTGATGTTAAATGAGCGCTACCCATAGACATTCACAAATTTAATTTTTTTAAATTCACACGGCGGGTGAAACTCGTATAATAACCTTATGTTTCTCTGCACATAGTGCATTGGATTTCTGAAAATGTTAATTTTGCTTTTTAAACACCTCTATATAATAAGCTTTCGTGTTGTTAATCCAGAGAGCGTAGGTAGAGATTGAGTATGTTCTTCTGGCGCGGGCCATACACGTCCATACATTGCCTGCTGTTTACAGACACTTTTAATAAAAGTCCTTTAGTAATTCACTGGTGTTTAAAATACATATTAAATTAATAGGCAATCAATAGACTCGTAAGTTAAAAAGTAAAATAATGATGCAATTTTCATCGTACGTTTTAAGAAATAAACACTGTAATAAAGTCGTACAATTATTGGCTACGACATTATATTTGTATTGGCTAACAGACACAATCGAAGGTTACAGGTGTAATCTCAGTTAAATTAAGATCTTTTATTAATTCGGCACTAAAGGTAAGTAATGAAATGTATTTTTAACATAACCATGTAAAGTAAACAGTAATAAGTACCTACGTAAAAGTGGATATCGTAATTTTTTTTAAGTTTTTGACCTTACAGATTATAGTTGGTGGTGGTTGAAGTAGGCTTCGATTGTATGCTTTAAAAGTTAATACATGTTTTTCATAATTATTTTTTAATACGACTGAAAACGACGTACTGACCGACAAACTGAAACTTTTCCTTAAAGATAAGTATTTTTACTGTATTACAGAGCAACTACTTTTTAAACAGAATTTGTGTTTATTACTAAATGGAAAGGTATATACAGAAGCTGGTGTATATAATAAGGAATGTAGTACTGTAGCATAATGATTACTACCATTAGGCACTTAATGTATTATGACTTCCGTTTGCAATAAGTATACAAAGATAACACCGACGAAGCCGCTTCGAGGTAGCAGTTGTGTAAGATGAACTGCTAACAAAAAACAAAGCGCAAAAAACTCAGCTGTTTGCATATTACACACTAACTGTGCTCCGCAGTTTCACCCGCCGCGCCGATCAATTTAAACGAAATCTGATTATCTATTTCTAAAGAATTTGTATACTTCGGAATAACAGTGGCAGAGCCCGCAACAACATCATCTTTTGCACAATTGGGTGGCGCGACCGGTAAAATACCACGACCTCACAGAAAACAGGCGTGAAGTAGAAGTAATCTGCGTTTCGTCTTATGAGTGGAGCGCCGGAGGTATAGTACTCTTCCCCTTTCCAACCTTTTCTAATAAGGAAAGGATGGGAAGGGGAACAGGAGGAGGGGATGGAAATATCTTTGTTTCTGTTTGTCCCCTCCCTTGTGCATTAAAGATAGGCAACGCATCTGCAACACATTAGGTTGTTGCAGATGTTCATGGGTAGCGGTACTTGTTGTCGGGTGCCGCTTGCTCGTTTGCCACGTTATTCTATAAGACAATACATATTTTCATCATATTTTCTGCTGCGGTATTTGTACATAACGATTATCGTCACTAACATTTCAATACGCTGCGTGTTTCATCGCATCGCTATCCTTCTCGCTTGGCGTTGTTTTCCTTTCTGATTGGCTCCTACAGCTTTAGTGTGAAGTTAAATAACTTATAACCTTCTTTTATACGAAATCCGGAAAGAATTCTCAAAATATGATTAGTCCTAAAATTGGAAATCCAAACATACAAACTCTTCAGCTTTGTATTAATATAGATAAAAAACTACCCATATGGACGCAGAGTTAAATTAATCACTGTCAGTAGACTTGCTTGTAGACTATTAGCCAGTACCTGAACTATGCATTCACAATAACACGACATACCATGACTTTACATCGTATATGTGAGTAACAGTGTAACTTCGTTCCTCGCTATCGCCATGGAGCACGCGGGGAGGTGAGGCGTGAGTGGGACAGGTGCAAGGCAGGAATAAAAACAAGATATTTTGATCGTATAGCATTAACCGTGTTATGAAATGCAAGTATATAAAATGTTGGATGTATAATCATTATATGTTTAATTCAAATATTATTATATATTATACGTTCGTATTTCAGCAAGAAGTATATTAAAAAACAGTTATGCGAGTATTTGATAAAAAAATGAATTTCAAGATCTGCATAAGCATTTTACATGTCGCATAACTAAAAAAACTTTTTTATTATACCCATAAACAAAGTTTTGATGGCTCCACCTAACACTCACTTTTAAGTACCCCTAGTTTTACTGCGAAATCGTTTGCCGCACGAAACGAGGGGACTATTACGAATGAATTCGATATAATTTATTGTAAACTATTTTTTGAGTAAATAAAAAAATCGTTATTTATCTGTATTACCTTTGTGAAATGAGCGGTCTTGATGGTAAAAGAATGATGAAATTCGGTTCAATACGTTTCCCAGCTTGCCCAAAACAAAAAAATCCCCTAAAACCCATCTTCCTTAAATCTTACACCTTGTAACACTGCCAAAAATATTCACATAACAACATATCGTTACCTCTCTCTTTCTCTCTCTGAAAAAATTGAGAGGACACTATGTTTTAGCCGTTTCTATAATAAACAGAAACGTTACAGTTGTAAGTCAAATGTCGCATGCGATACCTGTCGTCTGATTCGCGAATAAGATACCCCACCCCCGTGCCACGCGACGTGAGACCATCAATTTATTTATTGAAAAGTGTGGCGCAAAACAACTTTTGCTATTATTTTTATAGCGTCATTAAATCCGCAGCAATAATGCTAAGTTTATGTCACTTCAAGTACAAATATGCTATTGGTATTTCCATTGAATTTAACTTAATGCGAAGTAAGGAATAAAAAGCGTATTTATTTACTAAATAGCGTGTGGCTGCGACACTGTTCGCATATTTCTTACAAATTGCTAAACCAATAAATTATGACAGGCAGTGACATAGATTTTAGATGAAAGAAAGGATAACAATTTATTATAACAGTTGTAATAAATCTTGGATAAACGTACTGTAAGATTTTCATCATAGCATCATAGCCAATTCCCACCGTCTTTACTATGTCATTCATCTATCAGGGGGTAACTTACAATCTGTTATGGAACGTGGTCTGACGTGTTAAATTGAAAGGTTTCATATAATTGATGATTCGTGTACAGCAATAATGACGTCACAAGCGCTACCCATGTTGATAACCACCATAAAACCATTTCACAGCTTCTATACAGAAAACCATAAAATTGAAGCGTTGAAACGGACCGAAGGGCACTATACGTAAATGACAAGTATAAAAATTTCTTTCGCCGTCAGTTGTATACAAGTGGTGAACAATTACTCGAAACGTTAAAGTTAGGCGATAGCCAGGAAGAAAAGCGACGTACACTTGTCCCTATTGTAAGATTGTGAGTAATATAACTAAACAAATAATTTTAACACTACTAACCTTTACGTGTATAATGTTATTCAACTGTGAATATGTTCTTTACCAACTCACATATACACGAGAGTTGTAAATCTACAATCAGGTAAACTTATGACCTAATGAAAACTGCGTATTGCCATTGAATTAAAAGGCTTGTAACCATCTATTAATGATAATTACGCAGCCAAATTCGCTGCCATTCGCTCGTTATATCCATACGTAAAATATTAACAACTTTTGTTGTCAAAGCCAGCTTATTAACTGAAGATTCACGCCCTACTCGGACATATTTAAATGTCAAGGTGAACACGAAACAGCGCTATAAAAACAAGATGGCTGCCCGCAAATTGAAATGCTAGACTAAGTTTCTCATCATTGATTTTATCTTATAAATAGAATAAATCGATCGATAGAATAGTCAAAATACCAATAATCGATACTATTGCCATTATGCCAATAGTATCGATTATAAATATTTTGATTAGTACATACAATCGATATCAGCATAATTTCGATACTATTGCGAATCACCTTATATTAAGAGAACCTGTAGACATACGCAACTAGAAAAATAATTATAACGCATTAAAACTACTGTTTCAAAAATAATATTCAAAATCGATTTATAAATGTTCTGAGCGAACAACCTTCTCCTCTTTTTGAAGTCGTTTAAAAAGACGAAAGGCGCCTTAATGCCATTAAGACAGAAGGGTGGGGTAGACTACAAAAAAGGGAATGACACGGAAAAAGCAATAGCTGCATATCTTTTTTTAATGTGAGCGCTGCATTTAACCACGTTATATTGCTATCTTTCGTTTAACTTCCAATGATCCTTTCAAATTCGAACACAGTTATTATTCCACACTTCCGCTTGGAGGAATTTATAACCAAGTTATTACCAAATTACAAACCAATTCCATCAACAGTAACAAAACTGTATAATTCTGCAAGCGTGCATTATAACAATAGTCCTATAATAAACTGAAGGTTATACGTCACAGTGAAAGTTTTACGGCGTGAAAATACATCAAAGCACCGATACGAGGGCGATAAGGGTTGCTATCTTATTCACGACGTCTGACGTAAGTCGTTAGCGTTCAGGAATATAAAATTAATGTGTACAATAATATGCAAATTTCTATATTTGTTAGCAAAGAATTTGCTTTTTTTGTATTTCAGCCTAGATTTTTCTAGAAAGACATGTAAATTAGAAGCCAATACAAATGCAGGAAGTGTGTTGTTGCCTCTACCACTGTAGTTTATCCCTCTCTCTCTTCAGCCAACATTGATTGATTGATTTTTTTGATTTGATTGATCACCTCAAAGATAGGGTCCCCTGCCGCGCTCATCCAGTGGCCATTACCACTAGTGATAATAAGAATTTCGATTCGATTTCTTTATATTTTAACAGGCACAGCAAAGCGCGTGTGCTTCTTCAGTTCGTCTGACCGCGACCTCCGCGCTATGATAATTACAATAACAAGCAAACCAAAAAAAACCTCGAATTTCCATTTTATATGCGATTCGGCTTACGCTGACGTCGACTCCAAACTCGGACTCGAATAAATACAACAAAGGCTTATTTTTGGTTATTATGTAAAAAAAAATCTATGTTTTATGTCTGTGTACCATATTGTAATACAGTTTTAGTTCAGCTTAATGTTTAGATATATTAACCTTACTGGGGTAAAAGGTAATGAGAATAACTATTAACTATATATGCCAAAGTTATTATATGTATGTTGCGTGCATAAACAAACATTCACACAAAACATATAGAAAGAAACCTTGTATCGCGACAAGTTTTTGAACAAGAGAACAAAAACTGTAGACCCACTGTAAGTGATTTATTTATTTATTTTATTTAGGTACACATAACAGTTTACAATCGTTTACATATTTCTAATTAGGAGACAATACTTAAAGCTAGATCATAAACCAAAGAGTGTGTACACAGCATGACAAAACGTGTGCAAATCCAATGACATTAAAGTGCACCTGCGTAACAATTTATTTACATTTACATTACAAAAGGTAACTTAGTATATTGATGACGGCTCTTCTAAAAACCGTATATTTAGGATTAAAGATGTCTAGATCATGTGATGAGCCATTGTAAAGACGTCGCATTCTAACAAAAGGGTTGTAATAGGAAGTATTATTTTTAAAAGTTCGAAGTGGAAAGGGTATTTGCGACCGCGTTAATTGTCTCGTGTTTATCTCAATGTCGGCTAGAAGAGAAGGTGTATCAGCAGAAGAATGAATAATTTTGTGAAGCCATAACAAGTCTTGACGTTTACGCCGTACATCTAAGGTTGTAACTTTGAATTTATTGCATCTTGCGGTATAAGAGGTCAAGGAACGTGAGCGCCCCATTCTAAAGCTTAAAATTTTAAGAAATTTCTTTTGTACAGCTTCTAATCGAGTTGAATGTGTGTTATATGATGGTGGCCAAATGATAGATCCGTACTCAAGAATTGTTCTAACTAACATATTGTATAAGCTTACGCAACTTTCTTGTTTTCTAAAGCCTTTTGTTGAACGTGCTATAAAACCTATTAATTGGTATTCTTTGTTAATAATATGGTCTAAATGTTCACGGAAAGTCAATTTATTATCAAAAATAACTCCAAGATCTCTCATTACAGTCTTGCGTTGAAGTGTATGACCGTCAAGCTCATAAATTGCATCTAACACCAAGTTTTTATCTATACACATACCATACTACCAAATTTTTGCGACTCCGTTTGCTTAAATCAATGTTTTCAAGGAAACCATAATCATACTTTGAAAATTGATGAGTTTCCCATACAAACTTTCAGTCCCTATATAACATCTTGAAGTTATTGAAACAAACAGTAGCCTATACAAGCAAGGTGGTAGAGCGCGCAATAACATCTAATGCACGAATGGTCCGGCTCGTCCGTAACAGCGTAAAGCGTAACAAACTCACATTCGCATTTATATTATAACCTGGAAAATACTATAAGTATACTGAGACACCTAGTATAAGCATATTTAGGTTTATTTGCAACCTGTCATCGTGTTTCGGACGCCGGTCGGAACAACACCGCAACTGACGTCTAACTCGAAGCCGGTTCGCTGAGGTCAACACTTTCACGAATTCATCAAGACCAGTTTTTTTTTCGTCTGCTCATATGTCATAGACGTAATATTAAGTTTCACATGAAGCGATTTGGAAAAGAGTACTGGCCGGTTTACCGGTTGTTGTAATAATTTACGAAAAAAAACAAAGGATCATTGCAAAAAACAAATACACATATTATGAGTATACATATACAAACTTAAATGATGTTTTATTCGTTTTTATTTTAACATTTAAGCATTGGCAATAAGCCTGGAAGTCATTGCCAATCCAAAATTCTAGGGTTTTTATATCGGTGCATTCACTTGTAGATTATTAGTCACAAAACGCCATTTGATCACACGGCAAATTTGGGATTCATATCATTCTCAGTGTAAAGCATATAGTTATAGATTTATATACCTACAGATACATACAGTGATCTATACACATTCAACGTTTAAAATCGATTTTCTAATTAAGTTCTGTAAAAATATTTCCGATAAACAATTATTTATCGGAAATATTTAGAAGAAAAGAAATGTGATGTTCGTGCACATTTATTTCCACGAGGCTAGTTTTAAAAGATTTCACTGCACAAACCGTTTTTTTAATAATGACAAAATAGGAGATCTCAAATTCGTACAACCGGAAACACCAGACCAGACAGACGGGATTTTACGATGTCGCCTATTGGCAACTTAAATATTAGCCATTTGGCAACATGTCTGTCACGATGGTTAGGTATCTGGAGGTATATAACGTTAACATGTAGCATTTACTATTCCTGTCTACCCGTATAAATTCAAATGACGCGAAATTTATTTACTTATTGAATAAAGTGTTACTAATCATTTACTCAATCTAAGATTGTTAAATAAATTAGTAACACAGATATTTACTAATTTATAATCAAAATAAAATAGAAAATAATTTTGCAACCACCCTAGAAACGACTAAAATAGTTGTAGTGAATTGACACAAATGATTATCGCAATCTTTCCTCGAACCTCATTATATTAAACTTGTTTACAAAAATTCATAGTAGCAGGCTCCTGTACTATTCATTAAATACCAATTATTTTCCAGTAATTAAACATTAATAATACCGTTAGAGTCTTGAAATCTAATACAAGAAAATATAACCATTACATTACTTCTATTACTTTTACTAGAAGCAGCAATTACTATTCGATATCATCAATAAAGACACGATTACCGAGTTATTGGGTGATTGATTACTGTATCGGCTATTGCCAATATTTATATGAGTACATACTGAGATGGCAAGGACAGGATCACCTAATAGTAGATCGTCGTAACAAGTAAACCCGGGCACATCATTGAGTTTAGATTCCATTTCGATTATAAGCCTAATTTAAAAATAAATAACTTTCGGTAACATAATCAGTTTGCATTTATTCATTTTTAATTAAAATGACACGAAAGCTAAACACGTTTTAGATTCACATCAGTTTCTAACAATTTTGTATAATTCGTTCATTAACGCTTTTAAACAAACAAGTTTTATTTATAAACGTGAAATATGTAAACGTCAATTTATACTAATTTGGAATCCGCATAGCAATAAAGTTTTTCCAGTAATATTAAACGAATGAAGACTCATGTGAAATTACTATTTTTTTAGGCTGGTTTGCTACGATTTTGGAATCGGTAGAATCTTATTTAACGGCTCTACAGCCGGGGTCTAGACCACGTATTCAAAAAGAAACCTATCATATGATATTTTAAAATTTATATCACACTATCCCCACACTATAAATCCAAAATATATCCTGGTTTCGATGCTGTTGCTGCGGATACCCAACTAATTTTCACGCAGCCCTTTGGCACCGCATTTTAAATTGTATTCGAAAATCAAGTTTGGCAGTCTGTCCTACCCTTCGATTACAATTTAAATATTCTTTGAGTAGGATATCGCTACCTCTATAAGAAGTGAATAAAGACAGACAATATTTCTTATTGAAAGAAAACATTGTTTTTCCAACGAACGAAAAACAATGTTTTCTTTCCAACGAAAATTAACTGACAAATGCTAATGATTTTCTTTCTTTAAATTAGACCTAGCAATGGTGAAATACTTAACAACTTATGTTATTATCATGCAGTTAAAAACAAATCCCATAGTATAATAGATAATATGAAATGGATGAAAAATATTTAACCCATTTACCCATAAGCTGACTTGCTTACCTTTTGCTGTAGCGCAAAGGGAGAGCCGACCCGTTCTTCCGGGTCTTCTCCAGTTTTCACATTCACTCCCACTCGATAATAAATTAAACTTCCACAATCAAATTCAAACGTTTTAAACGTCACAAACACAAATATTAACACAATAACTCGGTCATTACAAAATTATTAACACGTCAAAAATATTTCTAACGTTTAACGTCTTTAAAGCGTGCGTATGCGTTCATTAACTAGGTATAATTAAATATGATTGTCATAAGTTCGTTCAAAAACCGGCGCGTCTGTTTCCGAACGTACTCATCGCGATGCGGTCGGTTATCAACTGCAGGTGGCGCGAGGCGACAGGTAAATGCGCGCGAACGGAGCGAGAGGCTGTCTGTGTTTGGTTTGGGGCCGTGCGTATGTGTATACTCATGGCCGACATAAATGTGCGACTTTAGGTAATTTAAATCTTGAACGTACCTTAATTATAAATATAAATAATGCCATAAGCAAATGCACACACATTGCCACGGTTCTCTGTTTGGATAAATTACAAATTAAAATACCTAACTAACTTAATCAAACGCGTGCAATGGCATGATAATACCGAAATCTCTAAAGTTACGATCTTTAAGTGTTACATCGAGAATACGGGACTTGTACTTTTAAATTATTTTTCTATAGTTGGCAGGCTAAACATATAAAAACAAATAAAGGAAATACTCCTCTTTCCCTGGCTTCCTCTCGGCCATTTATTGTGGAGAGATGTAATGTACATACAGATGCATTTGTGTCCGAGGTTAACCAAAACGGGAGGCCTGATTCCAGTCCTCTTCCCTTTTCTAATAAGGAAAGGGTCGGAACGGAATAGGAAAAGAAAAATATATGTTTTCTGTCCGTCTCCTCATCTGTCCATTAAAATTATAAAATGCATCTGCGACGCATTTGCTTGTTCAGGGTGCCTAGCCGTCACTTATAACCAGTTGACTGTTTGGGACCGCTTGCTCGTTGCCATCTTCTGTTATAAAAAAAACTTTTTTCAAGATCTCCATCTTACAAACAAAAACTAGGTATAAGAACAGGGTAAAAGTATTATGTGTCCAAATATTTTATATTTTACATGCGTATACGGATACAACCATATATGTATGTAAATGTAAAGGAACATATCCAAGACACTGTTGTGAGATGTCGACAGTAATATATTGTAAATCAGCATAGACAATAAAATATACTAAAGCTGTATCAGCAAGTCGCACAGTGTGTATACGCCCTTATTATCGACACGAGCAAGCAGGGCTGTCGATAGTGGTAAGTAGTTAGTTCTCCGGACGACCCGGACTGCTACTCGGATACTGGTCTCAGGTGTGTCAGATGTGTATTAAGTTCTGTCTCCTCCGGGAGACACACATTTGTGTTACTTGTCGCTCTAGTTTACCACGTATATGGTTACTTCTACCTTTGATTGATATTATATAAAAATAGACGTTAATTTCTATATTAAATTAATAAAATGAGTCCATCGAAAATATTTAGGCTTGCTTACTTTAACATTAGATATTACCTACGATTCCGTCCGCTTTTTCTAACGTTTGCAATTTAATATATAACCTTCCATAATTTTTAATACCTAGGTCTACCTTATGTTGTTTGTCGCCTGATAGGTCAGTCAAGTTCCATATATAAAAGTATACAATTACTATATACAACTTTCTATATACAGATATTAAAAATCCAAGGGCGTCTTAGAAGGCTGACTGACTGAAAAAATAATTAAAATAGTTGCACTAGTTTCAATGTTCACTCTTTACAAGCAAACATACATACTTCTTGCTTAACATTAAGCCCCAATAGCCTAATAGTTAAGGTTTACGAAATATAAGATTTTGGCTTCGAATCCGGCACTTGACTACAATAATAGTACCGAGAGAATTGACTGACCATAGATTTTATTTTTACAGAACGCCCACCACAAAACCCCTTCGCTTTTTTTCATAGTGATTTATAAATTAAGTATAATATTTATATAACTATGAAATTAAATAAGAAATTATGAACTGTAGTTTCTTGAACTTTCGTCAAGCATTACAATTTTATACTTCAAGTAAAAAATAATCGATTGTGTGCGTAACACTAAATGTTAAGTGAAGCTTACGTCATTAGTAAAATCCGCAACCGAATCGGTTAAGCCTGTTCGCGATTAGCGGTAGCAAACGCAGACAAAAATCCTAATAATCTTTGTTTTTTTTTATATGTATAAATACACTACATTTTTATGTATAAATTTTCTTTCAAAAGTTTAATGTTAAAATATTATTAAAAGTCTTCACATTTTTTATTACGCCAAATAGTATTGAGAATTTTTTTATTGATTTATAAGCGCCATCTGGTTTCCAACTTTGGATAATTTCAAAGTTATGGAGATTGATTATCGTACTGGTTCGCGTTTTTTAGGGTTAGGGTTTTAGACGTAATAATGAAAAATATCAAATTTCGATTTTAATGTGTTGTTTCATATTAAAAGTAATTCTAAAATTAGTTATGTACTTTTATTATCTTTTGGTTTTCTAATTGCATATTGCCGCATTTCGTTTCTTAATTTGTACACAGCTAGTCGTAACGCCATCTAAATAACAATCTAATTTCTTTACTATGGGACAATAAACATACTTACTTATGATACTTTAATATGGGACCCCGTGATATAAATTCAATCATTTTAAATATCGTAATATAACTAATAAAATAAAACTTCAACCTATTCAACTGAACAGTTATTTTATAGCATTTTTATCGAACAAATGTTTGACATGGTTCTTTAAATTGATATAAATTTTTATTTATAAACCGATTGAGATAAAACAACAAGCTCTATCACTCGGTATACGCAGGGTTAACGTCAGCGCCCTTTTAATTTTACTGTTACTAGCCACTAAATCATTTATGTCACTGCGTTCATTTTCGGATCCAGGGGGCTGAAGTCTATTACTTTTGTTTCTAAAATCTACCCTCAGTAGGGCCAAGCCACCTCTCCCCCACAATCACAATCCAGGATCCGCCACTGAATGCGTGTCTATATGTCCATACATAACTACGCCATGCTTTCTGAAAGCTCTTATAGATCATACATAACTACTTTTCACGGCGACTGTACCATGGCCAGTGAAGGGGACACACAAGAATCTAACACAATTAATTTTATTTAACTTCAGATTATATATTTATAAATATATAAAGATTTTGGTGTGTTAATATCAACATCACAATGTTTTGGGAAAATAGCACAACTTTGTATTACAAACACGACCTTGTGGTTATATTGCTAACTGTGTATTCAAAGATTTTTTTCCCATGGATGAAGTTTAATGAACAATCGGGGCACCTGCTTGCCATAAATGTGATCTATGCTAACCCTAAGCAACTAAGAAGAGGGTCTGGGTCACTAAACTCCCCACTTACGAAGAAACAAAAAGTAAAACACCCTACTACTATAAAATACTTCATGTAGTTAGTTATTTCTATGACATTTTAGTAATTTTCAAATTGGCTAATGTACATTACCTTGGGATTCCACTGCCGTAACATCGTGTCTCTATACAAGGTTCCTCTATCATTCTTTTGAAATAAAACTGAGATGACATTTTTTTTATATGTGTGGCAGTGTGCAGCCACCCACAGTAATAGGAACTTTACATAAATATGTATATTTTTTACTTACAGCAATAATTTACTTAGAATATCTATTTCTACAGAGATTGGGATTTTATTTAAATTCTATTGTAACTAATTAAGCCGGATTTTCTTTTTTCTTTTTTCCGCCGACTATGCATGGGATATGATAAAATTACTGTAGTTTGGTTGATGCCTGCGATAGTTACAATAAATTATAAGTCTATAATAATAACTTTACATGTCTAATTTACTATAGGTTTGTTAATAATTGTGTTATAACCTAAATTTATAATCTAGTAATGACAATTCCGCAAGCGCTTGTACTGCTTACTCTATTATTGTGTTGTCGTTAGTTTTCCCCCTCGCGAGCCACACTTTGCACAATCAACTGGTGTCAATCGCTTGCATAGTTTGCATCAGAAATAGCGAGCATTAATTTTTCAATAAGTCCGCATGGGGTGCCAGCATTATATACTGACATTGATGTTCCAAAACAACCATCACTACTTAAAAAACAACAGATTCGAAAAAAAATACACATTCCATAGACAACACTTCAATATTTTAGAATTGTTTGAACTTGGTCAAAAGGTTTCATATCACTGTACACATCATACTTTGAAATATTAATCAATTCCCACTTATCAAATATTATTTCTATGACAGTCTTTATCTTTTACAGCTGTAACCACTGTACTTCCATAAACCCTATAACTGTGGCTTCACATCTTTATTAATGATTAATGCTGGATTCTGCATATCCAGTTGGCATTGTGCAATGTCACTAAGTGCTCCTTGAATTTTCTCCAGTAGTATTTCTCCTTGGCGCACAACCTGTAAAGTTATACAGTAAGGCATTTACTTTACAACAATAAATATTTTGTAGATTATGTACCATACATAGTACTGCTAAATTGCATTATTTATAGAGAAAGAACAATATTTTGCAACTACCAATATATAAAAACCCAATGCAATTCAAAATTGAAAGGATTAGAAACTGTATGATAGCCAAAAATATTTATAGGGTTGGAATAAACAACAGTACAACACATAAGAAATAAGGGTATTGCATATTTATTTTGAAAAATTGATTATTTCTACTTCACATTTTACTGTGTATGTATATTGATTTATTAGTATTTAACTTTGAATAGAAACATATTAAGAGGCTAATAAGGCATGAAACAAATCTAAAGACTTGTTAGACAGATACACGTGTATATCACAAAATGATACTAAAATTATCAATCTGGAATGGCACTATTGGTACTCAGTACAGAGTATTATGAGATTCATTTTGTACCATTAACTAATGTTAATTGAGGGCAAAATATGTTGGATGGTATAAAGTTGGCACTGAGACTCCATACCATACTATCCAATGGCAAGTTTTGGATATCAGATGAAGAAATTAGAATGACCCAATTGTCAGACATGTGGGGCTGATCCGCATGGTTAGGTTGGTTAAGATATTTGTTTTTCACCCCGCAGGTTGTGGGGTTGATTACCAACCAGGCCAAACATTTGTGTGCATGAACATGTCTGTTTGTTCTGAGTCTGGGTGTAATTATCTATTTCAATATGTATTTACAAAAGAAAAATATATCAGTTATCTGGTTTCTATAACACAAGCTCTGCTTAGTTTGGGATCAGATGGTTGTGCATGAATAATGTCTCAGGATAGTTAGTTGGGGGCTACATTACCACAACTAGCACATATTTTGCATGTGGGCAAGGACTTGCATAAAGAATTGTCAGACATGTAACAAAACAGAAGATATCCAACACTTGCTGTTGGAATGTGAGAGAAGCAAATGGGATGGTGAGCAGTAGTTCCTCAACATTTTGAAGCAAAGAAAATTGATGTAGGGACTATACAGTCCATTTTATATGACCCTTATTCTGACGCGGCAAAACGGCTCTGCTAGCTCATTTCCTGAATAATGATACTATTTGTATGTGACCAAATTTGAAAAAGTTACTATAAGGTTGATTGGATTAAAAACCCAAAAAAATAGATTAAGAAAATTAACCTCCTCCAACTGCTCTGCTGCTTCTTTATTTTCCGCTTCTAATCTCCTTAAGCTTTGCACTTGAAGTTCAGTCGAGCTCTCTTCACTAGGAAGCGACTCTATAAGCGTGTCGATGTCTTTTGCACAGCGAGAAATTAACGTGGCAAAAAGCATTGCATAGTCTTCTTGATTTTGTTGTTGCTGTGGTGTTTGAGATCCGCTTCGATCGAAACCA
Source organism: Papilio elwesi (assembly GCA_029849275.1). NCBI lineage: Eukaryota > Metazoa > Arthropoda > Insecta > Lepidoptera > Papilionidae > Papilio > Papilio elwesi. The sequence continues at coordinate 2,953,290 of CM056707.1, read as the reverse complement.
GGAAATTTACTAGGGGTTGAAAACTGCTGTAGTATACCGATGCTGTTGCAGAAATGTTCAGCTTGCTACAAAGAAGAATTTAAGTTGTTTCCAGAAATAATATTATACTTAAATTACTGTTGTGTTTACATTACTAATCACAGAATTACCTGATTTATGGTATCTTGTAATTGCGTGAGACGGTCTGCCATTATTTAAAGTTTATATTCTTTTCTATGAACCTATTTTATGAAAATAAAACTGCTAAGAGGGCTAAAGTCTTGTCTTCGAAACACAGATAAATTAACTGATTTATGTCATCGACATGACATATGAGTATGACCATAGTATAAAATGAACTAAAAAAGTGACATGAAATTTGACAGTTTGATATCTACCTGATGTCATATTAGTAGTAGACTGATGGTTTGGTATAAATGGTAATGGAATTATAAATAGTAACCTTTTATTTCATGATAAATACGTGCCAACCTGAAACTGATCTTTTAGCTATAAAATAGAATTTTTTGCGCCTACATACCTAACTTCCTAAGTAAATAAAATAAATATGAGCTCATGCTTGTAACACAAATGGGTTGGCAGAGATCATGGATACCCCTTTGGCGCGATCCTGGCACACCTCTCTTGCTTCTACATCCATACATCTACGCATCATGCTCATCGATTATAAGTACTGCTTATTCGGTCTTCTTTAGTATGTCGCTAATCTGATCGTTAGGTTATATTCTAATACTTCCTAATTATAACAAATATAAATAGAAATGCGAGTTTGTTACGCTTCCACGCATACTACTTAACCGATCAACATGAAATTTTTACAAGAGGAAGAAGTACACAGGACATAGGATACTTTTATTTAAAAAAAAAACAATATAGTAGTTGGGAATATTATTAGAATTCATCGCCAATGGCGTTCCATTTGAATGACATTTAACGCCATCTGGCGTTCGAATAAGCAAATAACGCCGGTCAGTTCAGTTCAATTTTTATATATATCGATATCGATCGAGCCGAGGCTCGGCCCTCTCAGGCACCCTCGAATCTCGGAATGCTAAACGCTTATTGAGTGACAGCCCAAGCCGAGGTCCCCTCTCGGGGGCCCTTGAGCCGTATCACTCCATGGAGCGTCCACCTAAGCGACCTAAGAGCTCGGCGGCCTCCCAATCCGGTAATAATAATAAAGTAACAGCCCTAGTTGCTGTTATTGCCTCCTCAAGGCAAACAGTAACCTTTCAGTCACAAAAAAAAATATAGTCCTTCTGTACGTGTTGACAGTGAACTCCTCCAAACGATTGAACCGATTTGAATTAATTTCTCTCTGTGTTCAAGTGGATTCAAGGATGTGTTAGATTTACAAATTAGTGGTACCCGGGCGAAGCCGGGGCGGGTCACTAGTATAATATAAAATATGGTACATTTTTAAAAAAATAATTGTTACCGTAGGTTTCCACTGGTGTAAAATCATGTCGCGATACAAGCTTTCTCTCTGTAAAAACTGAGATGACAATATGTTTTGTGTGAATATTTTCGGCAGTGCAAACCAATGGCTAATTAAAACTTTACCCTAGATAAAGGTTTTGATTGTTCTTGTAGATTTAATGAGGGATTAAAATGAATTATTAAATATTTTTTATTTTAATAAGCATTTTATTTACATGTTGATAACACTAAAAGTAAAAATATCACAATCAATTAAGTTTTACATTTCACACACCTTTTACGTACAGAGCATACAAACAGAACCGCGATATTTAATATGTATAATGTCAGCTAACAATAAATAATATGAACTCTTTGAAAATAGCTATTATTAAATAATAAGGAGCATTACATGATTTTTTTCTGCTTTATTTACAATTTCAATTTTTTTATCTATGTGGCTTCCTTCTACATTTAACATAAAGAAAACCTACTTGATTTTAATTAACAATCAATCTGGATATAATTTTTCATCAGGTTAACAAATATCACTATCAACTACATACATGTACAAACAGCATTCAATTGCATTATGACTAGATAAATTAAAAATGATTTAATGTAAAACATATACAAAGGTTTAACATATATAGCTTTACCTATAATAAAGTATTTTAATGGTATATAAAAACATTACAAAAATGGGGCACAACAATGCAAATAGCATATGCAAATAGTATAAAAAAATATTCCCTATGTGCTACTTGTATGTCCTTAAGATGTTTAATAGAAATTAAACATGAAATATATGATAAAGCAAGTAAATTTGTGCATATTTTGGGTACATTTTATAACATGAATGAAATTTTCAAATGTGAGACTATGGTGCTAATAAATACTTTTTAAAAATACTTAATATTCAAACCATGTGCCATAATGTATGTGATGAATGTATTAAAAAAAATTACTAGTCCATACATATCTCTGATGAGATGATTTGATATATAGTAATCTATCAAGGACACTACATAGCACAAAAGGGCTTAAAGTAAACCACTTTTGAGTGGTTAGGTTAGGTGGTTAGTTATAAAGGAAAACTATTGCGGAGTAGTTTGTTAGAAACTTTGTCCGGGGGCAAAACTTCAAACTTGTTTCCAATCACCGAATTGAAATGGATCACTTATTCTTAAATATATATTGTACTAATAATTTTAGCTTTTAAAGGAATAATGTGCTTTATTACACTAATAATTATAATTTAACTTTGTAAATCGATTAACATAACTAGAATTAAAGCCATTAGAAACAAGATATGCAAGCTTGTGATAAAGGCAAAATCACACAACTCAATGTCAGGAGTGGACCTAATTAACAGTCTTTTAGGGTGAAAGTATTATTACATAGGTACTAGAATAGTTATTGTATCTGTTACACTTAAATACCTAAATAAAATTGTAAATAACATATGTAGGTGTGAGTAAAAAATTCTCATATCATAAATTTGTAACAGGAAACAAAATTTAACCAAATTTTAATAAATGAAAATTAAGCCCTTAGGAGTAATGGCTTTTTTGGAAGTTATAATATAAAATGACAATTCATTCTTGTTTTTATTATACCAATAATGTACAATAAGATGTACCTTTGGACAATGACTAGAAATAAAATAATTGATGACTAGACTTCTACACGTAAGATTAACAATTTTTTTTAATCGGTATGGTTTGTATAAAAATGAAAGGTATTTTATACCCTATATAAATATTAGCGGTTAGTTGTGACATGTAATCAAATCTTATTGTGCTAACACACCTAGCTTTTTTCTCAGTTCGGAATCAGCTGGTAATCCCAGAGCCCATTTACGAAGACCTACCAGCATAACTGAACTTAATACAAGAATAGCCCCGAGTATTGAATATTTACTGGGAATCTCATTGAAGAACATAATCTGCCATAAGAATGCAAATACAATGTCTGCAGAGCGGGCTATAGCAACGGGACCAGCTTGTTCCATTTGTAAGGACATTGTCAGTAAAATTTGCCCCAAATAACTGAAAATAGCAAGGCAAACAACAAGAAACCTCTCTGTCCCACAATTTGGCATACACAAAATGCCAAAGATAATGGAATAAAATAGTGTTTGGCATATAGCATAAGCCCCAAAGTTAGTCATTATTACAGAGAAGTGCAATCCTTTAAGAACCCGCAAAAGAACATATGCATTAGCTCCAAATATTGTAGAAATGAATGCAGCCACTGCTCCAAATAGGCTACTGTAGTGTTCAGGTTTTTCACTGCCAAAGAATAATGGCGGCTGTGTTATCAGTATCACACCAATAAGTGTCAATATTATGGATATAGTATTCCACATACCACATGGCTCTTTCAAAAATACCCGAGCAAACAATGCCACAAAGACTGGCACTGAGAAGACAATCACTGATGCATCAGCGAGTGGCATATTGCGGAAAGCATAAAAACTTAACATGAGGCCAACTGTACCCACCACAGAACGTAAAGCTAGTAACAAGCGTTTACCTTCAGGAAATACTGGTTGTTCTGCATATATCACTATAGGAATTGTAGGTAGCAAGACACCTATGAAACGGAACAAAGCAAGTTGCATGGGATCTATGTTTACCAGGCTTTTGACTATAACGGAGCATAATGAGAAAAATAACGAGGATAATGTTGCGAGTATTAACCCAAGATAAGGAAACCTCTTGATTAGAGGTCGTTTGTTCTCCAAAAGGTTTGGTAGGGTTTCATCTCCGCTGCCTGCTGATATATCAACCAATTGTTGAAGTTCCAAATGCTCGGGCATATCGAGTATGATGCACCTGAAACCGCACTCAATAAATTTCCCGAAAAAGACATATCAACAATCTTTATTACTTAATATTTACCGTCGTTCAATGTTGTTCAATTCCTTGAAGTCAGCAGTATATTTTTTACATTAATGCTAAAAGAACATTAGGCCTTAAAATATCTTCTATTATTGTATAATCGTATAAGGCTTTACCGAAGAAAATTTTATTTTAGAATTTCCAATTTTCATAGGAAAATGACTAGCATGTTGTTTGCGACAAAGAATATAATTGAAATTGAATATAATATGTATGTACAGCGCCCGTATCTCATTTATCTGTGACCGTCTCCAGTGCTGCCAGACGATCGCCTTGAGTTCACCCCAATCCAAATCTATCCAGAATTTGCTTCCATATTTCTAAATTCTTTGAGCATCATTGCTTCACGTCGTTCAATTCATGATATCTTACTAGTCTTGTGTAGTGTTAATGGGTAACCTCAGATCATACATACTCTTTTGATATCAATCTGTTTGGATTATGTATTATGTTCGAATTACTTTAAATTTGGAATGTCGGTTTTATTTCTTTATATTGAATTGTGTCATATTTATTAATTCCGTGAAAATAGCTTGAAGAAGTAACATCTCTAGTTATCTGACAAAACTTTTGTATTTCATGTCAATTTTCATAATGATTATGTTTCATCAAAAATAAATTCAAAATGTTTAATTATAAATAACCCGTTTTCTAATCAGTTCTTAAGCGTCTTTTTGGTTTGAAAGTTTCAAGATGTAGTACATATACTATGAACTAAAAAAAAATTCTCGTACTCTCTCTCTCTCACTGTACTAAAACGATCTTCTCAGTAACGTTTCTGCTCTTCGGTCATTTAGTACATTAGACCCATTCGACCGAGAGCCAACGAAATGTATGATCCGATTGACATTTGCTCTGGCTGACCAATGGACAAAACTATACCTCTCCTTCGGACATTAGTTCGGGAGCAATTGAGAAGACAAAATAATTTTCATAAGAGTTGAACTAATTTGAGCTCTTTTGTAAGCACAATAGAGGTATTGTATGGCGCTATTATAACAATGTTTTTGAGAAATTTTAATAGTTCATGTTTTTTAACTTTAGTTTTAGTTAAAAGTCATGTTGTGAACTAAAAATTCCAAAATTAATATTTAGGTTGGTTTAATGTATTTTTCAGTCAGATAAATAAATGTAAGTAAACGATATTTAAAATTAACGGACACGTTATTTTCTTTAACTTTATCATTTTACTTAACTTACTTATAATATTTACACATTTATTTCTTCATAAGACTCTCATACGTCATACTCGATCTTTTTTTCTATCTTTCATTTTAAGTTTCATTTCTGCGCATTTGCTACCATTCCCACATAAATACGTCCGCCCTAAGACGCGTAATCCAGAGAGGTGGAAGGAAGTGAGAGCTGAGTTTGGCAGGAATAGTCAAATTTGAAGATGTCCCAATCCCTTTCAAACCCAGTTTACCTTCCAAATATCCCTTAAAATATTGAACTTTCAATTGGCCGCATAAACATAAAATACCCTCAAATTTAGGGAGATTTCCAGCAATCTGGCATCAGTGAATGACTCATCTGGTCATTAAGAACCATAGATTACCTTAAATTGGACAATGGACAACTATACAACTTATAATAAACTTCGACGTGTAATAATTTTGAGATTTAAGCCTTATGAAGAGAAAACCAACATTTAAAATATATAACATTCAGAAACTAAAACTGAACAACAAAGTATCAGCCAGTATCGGCTATAAGATAGTGGAACAACATCTATCTATCCTTATCTTGTTGGAAGCAATTTGGTAGGAAAGAAAGAGAAAGCTTTACTTTTCCTTAAAAATTCATGGAAATACGTCTATTCTTAAATGTATTAATATGTTTTTATTGAAATATATAAGTTATATTGAAAATACGAGCATATTTACGGCATGGTTCTGATATATAAATAAAGCTTATTTGATTATAGATTTAGGCAATGACACAAAATGTATGAAATTCTGATCGAGAAATCTGTGATATCTCTGTCTTTCCCATATCTGGAGCCGTGTTGAAAGAGGGAGAAAAATATATCTTTGCCACAAGCATTATTCAAAGTTGCATTACTTAACTGACCGTCTATTCTGTTAACTGGTAAAAATTTTAGCTATCACAAAATGTTTGAATCATAATCATCAGCAAGTAGATATTTTCATATATTAAAAAACATGGAGTAGCGAATGAGGAAATCGCATGCATTCTCCCCACCTATGTTACTCAACTCCACACTTACTCATATACCTGACCTAGATGGATAGATATGTCTATCTCACTTACTTGTACGGCCATCTATACGTTCGTGAGTTTCCTGGCATATTTTGCGTGATTATATCTTTTGTGTTTAATCGACAGTAATAAAGATAATACTGTATAAATCATGTTTTGAGATTGTGTGTGATATAGTGAAATATTTTGTTTCAATACTGATTTGTGATTCTAGACAAAATAAAATTGTTTAACAAGGACGAATACAACTACATAGTACTACCATACTACTCAAAATGGCTGCTGTAATTAAATCTAAGAATTTGAACCTAGAAAAAGTGTGTAGAGCTTGTTTGCAAATCAAAAAAGATATGAGACCTTTATTCGAACAACTTACCGCGACAATGTTGATGGGAATATCCAAAGTGCAGGTGAGATGACACATAAAATTTTGATCTTTTGGGAAAAATAATATTGTCCTTCTCGCACTCATGAGAGGCCATATCTCGTTTATCAACGACGGGCGTATTCCTATCGCACCATCTTTGTTTATTATTCATCAGCAGTAAATTTTAGGATTCTGGGGCATCGCGTATTGTCGTAATTTAATTGAGAAATATGTGGCTATCCTTTTCTGTTGAAATAACGTATATTGAAATAATTCGTATGAAAAAAATCTAATGCGAATTAATCTAGTGCAGTCCTCCAAAATAAATTTACGAATGTTTTATATGGGATATGTTCAAAATAATGTTTTATTTTAGCTTCCCTTCCTAGATATAGATTACATTTGTGGTGCACTTTACTTTAACATTTTTTTATTAATTGGCTTGGAAACACTTTCTCACGACCTTTTATTGCTTTAAAAAGATTAAGCATTAAATATTTTTCTTATTAACTGTTCTATTGTATGCTATATTTGTGAGCCACAATTAACCAGATGTTAAGCGGTCAGTTGCCTATATATGTTTATATATTAAATATATGTAATAATATATATTATTATTGTTATAACATATATATGTTATTATTTATAGTGTTATATAATTATCAATAACACTAGAAACAAAGTTATGTGTATACTTTAGGAAGGTGTATGGGTCATTTCACACTTATATACTAACAATATTTACCTTTTAATAAATTCGTCCAACCATGCAACCAGTTTCAATAATACTAACTTAACTTTCCACTTATGTGAACACAATATGTAAGTTTGGAGCAACAACCATTAAATATGTAATAGAGGTAGTGACATGGCACTGGAACACCTATCAGTTTTTAAGACTTCAGTTTTTATTGGTACAGAATATGGTAAAAAGGATGTTTAGTATCGTCACAAATCCATAGGTCAAGTCAATTTGTAAAAAACTGGTCTTTGGTGATTTAAGTCTAGAGATTATAATGCTTAATATACTCTCAAGCTTTGAATATACTATATGGAATACTCTCTAAATATGAATACAAAAAGGCAAACTGTATTCCATGAGGACAATGTATATCTCAGGAAACACCAAGATATTATTGTAGCACCTCAGTAAAACTTTACTTCAGAACAACTTACATCAATTATAAAACGGTGAAATAAGGAGTGCACATAACTGACGATCATGTATGGAGGCAGAATCAGACAAGTGTGCTAGGATTGCACCAAATAGAAATCCGTAATCTCTGCCTAGCCCTATTAGTTACGGGCGCATATTTTATGTTATTTTTTTTATTCATCATAATTACAGGTAGCAGTAGGTGATGGATTACCAGCGCAGCTGTGCCTTCAGTGTGTGCACCAGATTTCCAGATGTCATGCGTTCAAGGAGATGGTGGAGAGAAATGACGTCACAATACGTGAGCAGGCGAAGTGGGAAGCAGAGGCTCTCAAGAATAATGTGAGCAGTCTTTTGTTGTAAAACATAGAGTAGAAGGCAGCAAATGAATAGGTGGGTCATGTGATGTTACGTGACTGTTACCCACCTAGAACAATTCAAAGAAACAAATGGCATAGCCAGGCTTATTAGAATGTAAGGGAGGTGGAGAGGTATGGAAAAAGGGAGGAGAAAAAGATGAGATGAAAGTAGGGCCTTTTCACTATTTGATAAAAATGGGGACATCATTATGTTCTATGCTCACTTACTACTGATTCTAGAGTACAATACTAGTACAAGATATCATTAGCAACTCTAAGGGCCCTAAAAAAAACCATTACGACGTAAAGTAAAAGTAAATCATAGTTTTTATGTCCGATTTCTGTCTAGCACATTTTTACATTTCAAAGCTGTATTTTTTAAAGCTGAATTTACATTTTACTTATTAAATTAATTAATAGCTACATTTGTAATCTGAAGCATTTGTAAGATTTCGTATTGTATAACGTCTCTATGTTTTTTTTAGGAAAACAAAATCACCATATCATGTGCAGAGCAGTCCCCCTACATCCAGTACATAGAAGTACCAATTACGAACAACAGCAATCAGATGCTGGAGGGATTCTTCACCAATACACCGGACCAGAGTCAGACAACAAAAGAGATGCAGAAGGAGAACTTTGAAATTGAGAAGGTATATAAACGTGAAGAATGTTTATAAATATAAATAATGTCATATACAAAAATGTATGAGGAAACACTTTTTCTTGATATTGGTTATGTTGGTATGTGCCAATATAACTTTGATTATTAAACATATACATAGATCAATATTATTTATAGTTGCTGAATGTTTAGTTTGCTTGTTTAGTTACTGTGGAAAACAAATGAATATTGATGAACAAACATTATCAATTTAGCTTGCAAAATTATCCACATTAAGTGTCCACAGACGAAGCCATAAATTTACAATCTCTACTTAAATTACCTTCAGTTCAGGAGTGCCTAATTTCAGTCCTCTTCCCCTTCCCTTCATAAGGATAGGATGAGAATGGGAAGAGGATTAGACAGGGAGGGGTTAATGACGAAAAGGAAATATCCTTTTTCTTGTCTTTGCCCTCTATTCATTAAAGGTAGGCAATGCATCTGCAACACATTTGCTTGTTACGGATGTCTGGGCAGTGCTCATATAACATTAGGTGATCCGCTTGCTCGTTTGCCACCTTCTTACGTAAAGATAATACCTTCTCACTCATGATAATGGCATATTATACCCATAACTGATATATTTTAATTTTTTTGATATCTAACATGTGCAGACTGACAACAATCCACCAGCCAAAGACAATGAGGATGGCATAAACATAGATGAGGACAACTATATGCAGATGGTTGTGTTCCAAGTGACCTCCTCAGTATCTCCGGGCCGGCACGTCTGCAATCTCTGCCATAAAGAGTTCAAGCATGGCAGATGGCTGAAGATGCATATGCGGTCGCACTCGAATTGGATAAAGGCGAACTGCAAAAGGCCGCCTAGTTGTCCAGTGTGTAAGAAGACATTTAAGGTAAGATATGTATGTTTTTATCTATAGTTTGTCCAAATCGAAATGACAATTTCCAGATACATGGCGGCCATTACACTTTTTATACTTCCATCGGCTGTTGGCGGCGGTTGTACGAAAATATTTTAGAATTTATGCATTTTAATTACAGTTTGTTTGTGATATTTTGCTACCATGCTTACTTTCCAAAGTAATTATTAAGTAAGTAAGTAATTATAACTAAATTAAAATCTAGAAAACAGGTCAAGTTCTATTAAATAGGAATGTACATATATTATGCATTGTTATTTAAATGTCACATTTAAAAGTTTAACACCTATATGGCGTTATTTTCAATCTTATAAAATTCGCAAATCCTGAAGATCCTGCTATAGATAACGGGACTAAATATTTATATTATTGCATTGACATTGGTCCTTGAGTGTGCAATGCTTTACGAGATTCCATTACATACAAACAAATGTACATACACAATAAGCTAATAAAAGCGTATTAATAAAAGAATTTTATTAAAAGAAATAAATATATAAAATTTGTTTTTTTTTTCTTTTTACTGCCAATAGACTAATGGTTAAGGGTACGGATAACAAAACGTGAGGTCCTGGTTTCGATTCCGCCATTCGAATATTGTTGTGAATCATGTGTGCAAGGTTGGAATGGTTAAACGAAATATTAGTAAATTATGTCCATAATCAACAATTATTAAAGAAGTAGCGAATAGTTATCCAGTAAAGAAATCTCCAATGTATTTTTTAATTTCAGGGTCCGGGTATGCTACGCATGCATATGCGCACGCACGAAGAACGTCCACCAAAGAAACCAACATGTTCGGTCTGCCAAAGAATTTTCCCGACCAAGACATTGCTCTATCGCCATAGACAGACGCATTTCGAGCAGAAATTGCATAATTGTACCGTTTGTGAGAAACGCTTCTTTACCGGGTACGCGTTAAGGTCGCATTTGGCTCGGCACAGGGGGGAAAGGCCGTATCTCTGCTCGATTTGTTTGAAGAGCTTCTATAACCCCACTGATTTAAAGGTGAGTTATTTTATTGTCAGAAATATTTTACTGTTTTAACAGGGGTAGAGCGCGCGACAACTGTTGCACGAATGGGCCGGCTCGACCGGTGTAATACCACCTCACAGAAGGATTTGACGAGGGAGGGGATGAGTACGAAAAGGAAATATGCTCTTTTAGGGTTCCGTATCGAAAGGGTAAAAAAATAATTTAAAAAACGCATCTGCAACTACATATATATGTTGCAGATGCCTATGGGTGGCGGTCACCTAATATGTAATGAACCGTCGAACAGGTGATGCTGAACAGCGGAGGTCCTCCTTCGTGACTTTATTTATATAGTGTTTAAGTAATATTCGAATATCTAAAACCATTTGCGTTCAATAGACAAGCCAAGTATCAGACGACTACTTAATACTAATTTCATTGTAAAATAACTATTTTTAGGATTAATTAAAATATATTAAAAAGAGTACTATTTTTTACATATCAACAATTGATGCAATGCAATGAAATTAAGTAAATTTGTGTAAAAAAGACTAGTAGACAACAAAAAGTCATTTATATTAAAACAGTTAATTCCTAGAGGCAGTGAGGGCACCACATTCCATTTTCTCAAACTTCTCGTCGTCCTCCTCTTTAATTTTGAAAGCCTCCTCGAACGCCTTTTTACTTCTCTTCGACAAATAATCTGGGAACACGATTTGGAAGCGTATTATCAAGTTGCCCTTGGCTTTAGTGGGGCAAGCTGGTAGCGGGAGTCCCTCATCTTCTATAATCTTCTCGAACATCGGTGTGATTACATCAGTTATTTTGACGCGCAAAACGCGCGAATCCAGAGTCATTAGAGTGAATGAAACACCGCATAAAGCTTCTTGTAGTGATATCGTTCGAACTGTCAATAAATCGCTTAGACCTGACCTTATGTAGGTATCATGAGGACGGTCTTCTGTTAGAAAGACCACATCTGCTGGTATACGGGTAGGCCCTTGGTCACCTTCCTCTTTAAACTTGATCTCAGTATGAGGGTACATGCCCGGTTTAATCGGGATAGACAGGACCTTCTCTTTCAATTTGAGCTCCGAACACGTTTCATTCGTGAACACCAACCGTTGAATTTTCATCTTCTTTAAACCACCTTTATATATTTCTTCGAGGGATAGAGAGAGGGGTCGGACTATCGTCGGATCTTTTTCCTTGTATCCCTTACCAAGGGGCGACTCGAATATAGGTAGTGGTTTCTCATAGTAATCTAGAAGATCGGCGTAAGGGCTTGAGGTACCGAAGAATTCGTGGAAGGTTCTTAAAGGATCACCGTGGTATGAATAAGGATGAATGTATTCCGTCGGTCCGGGGACTCCTTTCTTTAAACCTTCCTCGCCATATTGATCGTAGACGGCTCGTCTTCTATGGTTCACCAGGACGTCATAAGCTTCAGCTATCAATGCAAATATCTTCTTCATGTTTTCGTCGTCGCAATATCTCTCCGGGTTGTACTTGAGCGCTAGGCGGCGATATGCCGTCTTGATTTCGTGTTGCTTACAAGAGCGCTTCACGCCCAGTATTCCATAGTAATCGAAACCCATTCTCAATATTTGTCAGTAAATACACACGAAAGTATTCAGATTGTAAATGTCATCGTGACCAATTGTCATTTGACAAGTGTCATTAAACTTCTTTCTCTAATTCAAATATAAATTAAATAATAGATTAAACTGCGCTTAAAGAACACAAAGTTACGTAAAGCTCCTATTGTTATTTTATTTTCTGCTACTACTACTAGGAGGCGATTTATATAAACATGTATACATACTAGAATTTGCAGTATGTGCTTATAGTGTTTATATATATTATGAAAAAAGACTGAACTGTCGTCGGTGCCCAAGATCTTAACATAGTATTATTTATACAATAAAGGGAACTGATTGCAAGGAGTACACTTGATTAAAATATTTTCTAGGTTCATTTTAGACTGCACACAGGCGAGAAACCACTAAAGTGCACAGAGTGCAACAAGACCTTCCGGAGACACTCCACCCTCTGCCAGCACATGAAGAAGCACCGTGGCATTCGGAACCACATCTGCTCAATCTGTAATAAGGGTTTCTATGAAGTATCCAAACTTACTGCGCACATGAGAGTACATACAGGTGAGAGTTTCAAGTAAAATAATTCAACAAACTAGTTACCCATTTAGGTTAATAAATACAATTTTGTTTTATATTCTATATCCAAATATAACGGCAACGGCTACTCTTTATATCTCCTCTCATCTCTTTAGTATGCCATTGATTTGATCGATATGTCCACCTGGGACAATCTTAATAGTGTTACTTAATATTCTTAATAGTGTAATATAAAGCAATGCGCGGACCATGCCAAAATATGCCTTGTTTAATCCCATGCTGTAATAAAGAATTTATACTGGCTTGGTATCCCTTTACTATCCGTGATCAACTGCGTTATTGAATGGTTTTTCATGTTTAAATAATATTTTAACTTGTACAACTGTGATCAAGAAACAAAGTTGAAAACTATTACAAGAACAGCAGCAAACAAGATAGTGCTGCTACGGCACTCAGTGGTACGAGGCGCCGTACAACGGTACCGGCGATGTGCCGTACAACAGGCAGCTAGGCGCGTTAGCAATGTGCGAGGGTAATCAGACTCGGGTACATTAATTACGCAATTTCGTTCGTTCGTATTTCTAAAGGCGAGAGGCCGTACGAGTGCCAGTTCTGTGACCGCAAGTTCGCGCAGCAGTCGGCGTTGATCTACCACCGGCGCACACACACCGGAGAAAAGCCGTACACCTGCAAGGTCTGCCCCGCGCGCTTCACCACCTCCTCCGCCCGCAATAACCACATGGTCACACACACCGGCAACAAGAAGTGAGTACACCTCACAGCCAAAGTCAACGAATTAATTACACTCACAAACAAAGTCAGAAATGCACTCACGGCTGTAGTCAAGTCGAAACAATAATTACACTCGCAACGAAAGTCGAAGTTAAAAAAGTCACACATATCGCCATTTGTCATAGCAAGCGACTCATCTTATGGTAGGACAAGATATCACACGAACTACAGATGGTGTTGCCAGCCTTTGTGTTCTACCCGAGAGAAGAGTAGAGTAGATATGAAAGACTTGGTGTTGTAAAAAAGAGACTTCTGGTTCGTGGTACTCTTAGTAGTCAATTTACCACGGATGTAAGGAAATTAAACTCATTTTTCCAGGTTCATCTGTCCGGTATGCTTCAAAGGCTGCACCTCTCGGACGGAGCTGCGCGTGCACTCCAGCAAGCATACTGGTGAGAAGCTGTTCGGCTGTGAGCTGTGCTCGCAGCGCTTCAGCTCGGCGTCCTATCTCGCGGTGCACAGGAGAATTCACACCGGTGAGAGGAAGTACCAGTGCAATGTGTGCGGAAAGGGTGAGACTATTTCTATAGCCTGTTATACACAGTGTTAATGAGATACGCAATAAATAATGCACTTTTTAAATTAAACCACTAGGACGTATTCCGAGTGTAATCGAAACTTGGATCACTGGAATATATGATAATATAAATAGTTACGAACTTAAACACCGTTGCTAGGAGGAGTTAAATGAACTATTCCGGTTAGCTGACGCGCGGGGGTGCGACCGGATCCCAGCACGGCAACGCATAAATCTTCGACGCGAAATAATAGTCTCTTGATTTTTGTGACACTGACATTACATACAGGTTGTTAAAATTTGCGTTAAAAAAAAAATGTCACTGTAGCTAAACTATTGCAGATATTTATAAGATACATTTTATGATTACCGAGTGTTTTTTACTGTCTATTTATAAAACTTGTGCATCTTTGACGGAATCAAAGTTAATATAGTTCACATTACATGGTGACGTCACTCCTATCACTCATAAATATAAATATAAAAATCTCGTGTCACAATGTTTGCCCAGGATACACTACGAAACTACTAAACTGATAAAATTTAGTTACTGTGTGTAATTTGATTAAACTTAAAAGATGTGATAGTTTTTTACCTCAATTGATTAACAAATGGCGGTGTAAGTTACATTATTGACACAACATATTTTGTTATTTAAACTGTCACACTACCCGTGCGAAGCGAAGTAGATATTCGCTATGTTTTATATAATATCAGAATAGTTCATTATATAAAACTCAATAAATTACCAAAATTTAATCCACAGCGTACATAGAGTCGAGTGCTTACAAGAAACATTTAAAAACGCACTTAGTTAAGGGAGATTCGGATTCCGGTAACACGGAAATCAATTCTGCGACACAAAACCCCGACAAGGAGGAAGAGGAAAAGGAAACGCAGCACTTAGGGACCATAAGTGAGGAGATAGCTGTTGACGCTCAGATCCAATCTCAACCACAAGAGCAGCCGGTACAGAGTCCGGAAAGTGCAGTCAGCCAAAAGAGATTCAAATGCGGACTCTGTGCTAAAAACTATATGTATCTACACAGTTTGAAGAAACATATGATGTCACATTTGGCGGTGAGCTTGTTATTTTTATAGTGCATTACATAGAAAAGTACAAAAATAAATTATAATTTATTAAATTAAAAGCTAGCTAACACTTACCACCTTCTTTACATTAAATAATTACTCATTGAAGTATTTATTTATTGTATTTAAAATATAAGTCACTTTTAGAGAATACAACCTCTGCATAATTAGGGTAACTAAGGGTACTCATTTTTATCCTTTATCTAATCCCGAACGAACAATGTCTTATAGGAACATCATCAACAGCAACGGCAGCAGCAGCAGCAGCAGCACCAACAACAACAACAACAACAACAACAACAACAACAACAGCAGCAGCAGCAGCAACAACAACAACAGCAGCAGCAACAACAACAGCAGCAACAACAACAACATCAGCAACACCATCATCACCAACACCCACAGCGTCAACCACAGCAGACTCAACAGCTACAACATTCGCCGCAGCTCCAGCAGTCGCAGCTGCAGCAGCAGGTGGTGCAGGTGAATGGCGTGCCGCAACTGGCGATGCCGCTACACGCTCAGCACGTCGCCCAGGGCATCACTGTCACCGGTGTACAGGTAACTATAGAAATATAGACTTTTTACCTTTTTTCGGGTGTGGTCAGTGGGGCTTTCCCACCGAGGTGGGTGTACCCACAAAAAACCACACGCGTTCCCTCATGACCATTGTGTGGGCGCCACCGGAGCATGATAAACACGTGACACCGCGACCCCCACTGGCCGCCCCAGGATGGGGCCCCGCTTTGCGCCCTTAAAAGGCGCTCCTAGCAGACGGCACCGTCTTGTTTTTTTATATAGGTTCATTCCTCCATCTTGAAAAAGACAGAAGCCCGCGATCCCAGCGTCGGCGCCGGGATTACGCGAAATGCAGCAGGGGAAGGGTTACCACCCTCTCGTAGCCCCATCAGCGGTGCGACCCCGCTGAGTTGCGGAGGGCAGGGCAAGTGGCACATCGCAATACCAACACTCCTCTCCCTCCGCGACTCACCGTCGCTGCAGAGGGGACGAGTCCCCGCAGTCCTCCAGCACGCTCGAAGGTGGACTGTAATGAGCCCACCCCGAGCGACCCTCTCTGACATCCGGACCGGCCTTAAGTTCCGGGTTACTGAGCCCCACCGCCACGACAAGGCGGTCCGGTCGGGGGATAGACTTCTTACCTAAAGTTGCCATTCCAAACCTATTATAAAGTATCTTTCCTAATGTGAAGTCGACTTTATGATTGTTTAGTTCGTTCTTATACTTTTACTAGTCGCTTAGGCCTACCGATTATTATTAAATTTGCACACTCATGCTAGGGACACAGAAAGGACTTATAAGGTGACATTTATCCCTTAAATCCTGTTCTCGAGGGATAGCAAAATTGGATATGCACGGTCATCGGCGGGTAAAGGTTGGTTGATACAATGACATAAAGCGTTTGAAGATAAAAAATAATAATATGTGTTACAAAAAAAGACTTTATTGTGATTTACAATATTCTACGAAAGAAACTAATTAATTTAGTAACTAAACGAACAATGACATTTCAGGCTGGACAGCACACGTATCCGGTGATATCTTCAGTGCAGTCCCTACAGCTGCAACAAACTCACCAGCAAGTCAATACGGTAATCAAATGTTTTATACATCTCATTTTATTTGCTCTGGTAAAGAAATCATTTACATATTAAATCGCGGATAAACTAATGGTCTAACATACGGCATAAAAAATGCATAACTTCATCTTTTATTTGATCAGGACCTAGATTACATGTTAGATAGTAAGTTAGACTCGAGTTTGACTTGGTGTCCACATAAATTTGGCCCAGTTATGCTTGAGCTTCCTTAGAAGTTGTTACTGTATTTATTATATTACGGATTGGGAGGTCGCCGCGCTCTTAGGTCGCTACGGCAGACGCTCCATGGAGTGACTGGGCTCAAGGTTCCCCGAGGGGGGACCTCGGCTTGGACCATCACTGGACTGTTCACCCGAGAGGGCCGAGCCTCACCTCGATCGGCGGCTATTATGATACCATTGTGGTATTAGTTCCGCGGTATTTGTCGACGTTCCACGTAGTGTAATGTCCCGCAGTGTAATGGTTCAGTAGAAAATATTTGTTGGAATATTTTCATAACAATGCCATAAGTTTGTGTAAATCGATATTTTATGAAAAGATAATTCCGCAGAATTCGTATTGTATGAAATTGAACAGGATAACATTTTAATAGTGGCCAGCCACAATAACATTTGTTGCACGAATGGTCTGTCTCGACCGGTGAAATAACACGACCTCAAGGAAGACAGGCGCCAATAGAAGTATTCTGGAACAGGTTTAGTCCTATGATGCAGGTGCCGGAGGCTTATTCTAGCCCTCTTCCCCTTCCTGTGCATTATTAATGACAAAAGGATGGGAAGGGTAAAATGATTTGACGAGGGAGGGGCTGGATAGGATATAGTTTACACTACATCTCGTAGCTTGCTGCAGTTGTCTACGAGAAGCAGTCAATATCAGGTAAACCGCTTGCTCGTTTACTTCTATACACAAGATACACAATTATATCCATAAATAGTACAACAAATAGTTTTCTATTTCGTCCGCAGCCTCAACCGCTGCAGGTGCAGACCATACAGATTCATCCGCAGCACCAGCCCATACAGATACATGTGAGTTAATACCTGTTGTAAACTTGTACTGGAGGTAATCGTCCCTTGCATGGCGGCCATTGCACTTTTTGTACTTTCATTGGAAATGTTGTGATTTTGTGGAAATCGTGAGATAAAGTGAAGTGAAATTGTATAATATGGATAGCTAATGGTATATAGCTTGAAATTGACAATTAACATAAAAGGGGTTATTTTGTTCAACAATATCAAGCCTAATTTACCAAGTACATATTAGTATGTGAGGTATTCTAAGGAGCGGTGATACAAGAGATATATCCGTCACCGACGAGTATGAGTATTCGTAGATGTATGGATGTAGAAGCGAAAGAGGTGTGCCAGGATCCCTTTCCCTTTTTGGGTAACTGACGTAAGTTGTTTATTTATATTAATTATTTAGTATAAAGTGGGTAAAATATTAGATTTTTACCAATAATTGCTTGAGCATTTGTATGGCAGCGTTTGTTATTGTTCTGTTCTGTTTTGCAGGCGGTGGGCGTGCAGCAAGTGCAGCAACAACAGCTGCACGTGGCGACGTCCGCCTGCCAGACCATGCTGCCCAATATTTTGCAAGTGAGAGCGTATTTTTATTAGGTTGTTGCAGTTGTCAATGGCCATCGGTCACCTAACATGGTGAAATGCTTGCTCGTTCGACGCCTTGTTCCGGAAATAAACTTGTACCAGGATCATGGCAAACAGGCGGTTACTATAAAACATAATTATGTATGTATTATAATACATACATATTAGGCTATGAGAGAGAGCATATACAAAAATGCAACAGACATATAATTTTATAAGCGAAAAGTGAAGACGCGAAAACGTGCCAATTGGGACGTTTTTCCATTTAAGATTAAGGTGACAGACACTAGCTGTCATTACTTTAAATACGCTCCCCTTTTTACATCACTTGACACGTGTGAATGTTGCCGTCATTGTGTATGGAAGACTTTTGACTAGTGATTGTATGTAATATCTATATGAAATTTATTGGTAAAAAAGGTAATTTGTTGTTGTAGCTACAGCCGGCGACTGTAGCGGTGTCTGGTCTGAGCCAGCAGGAGCTCAGCGGCGTCGCGCACCGCATCATTCTGCAGCAGCCGCCCACCCATCCAGCTCTATACTCCATACACCACTGAGGCTGGCGACACTAGCACAATATCCATGTTAGCTCCTCATAGAAGGATCAAGACAAGAAGATGGCTTTAAAGTGGATGTTGTGACTAGAACTGAAAAAGGTATGCTTCGGTTGTTCGGACAAATTGAAAGGATGTGAGTGGCAGTGTCGGTAGAAGTTATATCGATCAGATTAGTGATATACTAAAGAAGTCCAATATAAGGAGTTCCCGTAACCGACGAGCTGATACGTTTAGATGTATGAATGTAAAAGTAGCGAAAGAGGTGTGGCCAGCGTTGCGACAAATGGAAATCCATGGTCTCTGTCTATCCCTCTGGGTTACGGACGTGAGCGTGTATCCATTTTTAATTTTTAAAAGCAAGAACGTAAGGTGTTTAAGTTAAGGACCTTAAGGTTCGATAAGAAAGTTTTTGAGGGGACCTCTTAGACCCATAATTACATTTTCAAAAGCTAATTTATAAATATGTGGTTGCTATTGCTTTTCTGCCGTCCCCTTTTTATATGAACTGCCTATTTTTTTCTATTCTTGTTATCTTTTGTTACTTTTTTATTGGTTATTTAATGTTAGTTTTATTTTCCAACTTAACGATAGAGCTTTATTCTACATGTATGTATAAATAAAACAAAATTGAACATGAAATGAATGTCCTGTACTCTATGCATAATCGATTTATAATTTTGAAGATAAAACTTCAAAAAACACGTCCATTTGTAAATAACAGATTATTTTAGATTATATTTAAGTATGTATTTAATATTAAATGATTTGAGCGATCTTTTTAGAATATTGAACCCGATAGTTTAGCTTATATGTGAGTCCAAACAGTATGTATACTGACGCCTTAGTAATTTTAGTATCGAGTACAATACTACGCGGGTCTCCAAACTTAATGACTGAGGGGCTACACGTTGATTGCTTTAAAATTACTAGGTTAAAAAATATATCAGTTATTGTTTTTTTTAGTGTGCAATTTTTCCAGAAATTATTTTTTCTGTATGAACTTATCTTTATATTTCATTCGTTGTCTATGGTTGTTCACTGACAGGTGGCGATTTTTTAAAAATGTTATTGTTCTTTTATTTAATTAAAATATATCGTTTTCGATATTAACGTTTGAACTGTAGATTTATACGCATCCAGATACCGTGTTCAATACAAGGTCGACAATCAAAGATCTAGTTTCGTTCACTTTTATTTCCTCGAGGCTACCTAGACGCAGTATAAACTGTCATTTCTTAGAAATACTAACACGGTGACTTAATTCGTACTATGGGAAATGGAATGTGACCTTACGAAGCAGGCAATCGGCGACTTACATTGTTTCACTCTTGACACGCCGATTAGATATCTGGAGGTATCTGGACTGTTATCATGAATAAAGTGTAAGAAATTTGTGGTCTCTTTGTACACTAATTAGTTGTAAGCTGCACATTTGTGATAAATTTGAATAGCGTTAGATATATTTCACTGAACACTAGAGGTAGATAAGGTTACCGCGGAGAAATTATCAGTTAATTGAAGACTGGGAAGCAATAAAATTGTATTAAAGTATTTAAAAAATGCGTTTTATTTTAATTATTAAAAATAGACCTACTTAGTATGTTTTAATTATACGAACGAAATAATTCTAATTTATAATTAATTTCATTGAATTTTTTAATAAAAATTTTTTTCACCATAGAACGAAAATATGAACACAACATTCGCCATGGTCCAAGACAACAAGGTAATTTAAAAGCCTATATAGCCTAATGTAAACGGTGGCGGAGTGGGGGGAGATTCCGGCAATTGTGAATTATAGTCCTTTGTCGTGCTGGAACATAACTCGTGGCACTCCCACTTCCTTGTACTGTGCCGTGATAACGGCAACAATCGACAGCCAAGCCTACTCTTTAGACATCTCATATCGCATGTGAACTAGATCAGTTTCCTTTAAATCAATTTAACAAAATTCCCTATTATTGAAGGGAGTTCACCAAATGATTATAAACTTCTATTGTTTTATTTAGCCTAAAGTAATCAATCAATATGCATATCCAATTTCGTGAATCTTCCTACCACTTAGAAATTCCTGTAGATCGACTCTATTGGGTGTGTAGTCGAAGTACCTCAACCATTTGGAGGTCTTCGAAGTATGTTTAGGAAAATAAACATTTATGTTTTTAATCTAAACTCTGCAAGGAAGCTCATATGTTCCGTTCGGAGTTAATTGCAGCGATGATGCCATCTTTTATGTACAACAGATAAGGGATGTGGCAAAGGAATGACATTTAACACATTCGATAAAATTTTATACAGGTGTACTAAATTTTTTAAATTTATTTTCGATTAACATCTAATATTGTGGGGTTTTTACTTTATTATTGGAATGCAGAATGCACTGTGTGTATTTCTTAAGGCGAGTTTTAAATAAAAATGCTTTTAAATATAAAACAATTGCATATGAATCATTACAAGTATTTAATGTTCAAATGTTATTTATTTCTTTATTAGGATTAATCGACGCGCACTTCCTTTCTTACAAATGTCCTAAATAAAACTTAATTACAGCAAAATGTTTTACACAATAAACAAACACATTCATACAATTATTTTTTTAATGAAGTTTTTACCAAAGAGTTTAAATATCTTTGTTCTGTACTCATTACCGTAGTTGTTTTACACATATTAAGTAAAAATATGCAGATTAACACAAAGGCGAGAATTACTATCTTGGCAGTGATATTATTCTGGTATTCATATTGTGTGGCATAAATTGTAGACAGATGATTTATTTTGTCATCGGCGGAAATCCAACAAAACTTAATTTTATCAGCGAAGTTAACCTTTATTCGAAATTCAATACTCCAAATCTAGTATATAGAAGGCTAGCTATATGTGGAAAGCGGAAACCCCCTTATGTTTGAAAGGCATTGGGTATATGTCCTCTAAATTATCTTCCATGCATAAAGGATGCCTTCTTGCTTTTTTATTAAGTAATTTGAATGGAGAAATCACTTCAAATACAATAAAACTTGAAATAATTTCGCCGTAAGTCAGCCATAAGAAA
Source organism: Papilio elwesi (assembly GCA_029849275.1). Classification (NCBI taxonomy): domain Eukaryota; kingdom Metazoa; phylum Arthropoda; class Insecta; order Lepidoptera; family Papilionidae; genus Papilio; species Papilio elwesi. The sequence continues at coordinate 2,930,963 of CM056707.1, read as the reverse complement.
TTGCAACTCATGTAATTAAAATTGTCGTTATGTCAGCAAATCGTGACTTGCAAATGTAAAAATATAATTTATATACATATGAATAATGTACAACTATGATTTACGTCACTTAAAGTAAACTCCGAGGTATTTCCTCTCGCGAGAATTATTAAAGCTAACAGATCTTTAGTCGACCCGTAACCAACGAGCATATAAACGTAGCACGTAAATCTAGTTGTATATTATTAATATATTGATTTATGGTAGTTTTAAAAACATGAATAATTTAAAGTCGTTGGTTAAATACTAAGGCACCTATTTAATTTACTAGCTATAGATTATAAATAAGCGAACGTACCCATACAACCTCACAAGTTCAAGACCCTCCAGGTCTTCAAGATACCATGCTTGGTCAGGGCGGGGAGGGCTTAGGTTTTCGTCAATTTCTTTTAGGGAAATCTCGCGCTTATTCCAGATATATTTAAAAAAATGGGACACTGGGTATGTTCCCTTATCTATACCTATTCAATCAAATATCAAAAATACTACACATGCACAATCACAAGAGACCTGTATCCAATGACGTCACAGCATCGTTTCCCTATCTACCATAATTACAAATATGGAACTTAATTACTAGCTGGACAAGCAATGACGCTCACATAGAGAGGTGTAATGTGAGTCGTCCCACATATCACTTTATTGTGCACGCGTTATACGCTCTAAACATTCTTGATACTTTAACCAGGTTATGAGTCAGCACTGGAGAAAAATCACAAAAAACATGTTGTTATCTCTCTCTTTCTCTCTGAACAAACTAAGATGACAACATGTTTAATGTGAATGTTTTCGGCAGTGCCAACTCACGATAAAGCACGACCAACAATTGATCAAGTTATTAGACGTAAGTGCAGGTGTATTGTACGTTATACACTTTGCGCGTTGTCCGTGTCGTTGTATTCTGGGGAGTATCGTATGTAGGCCTTGTGCATGGTGAGTCCCGGGGGAATGACCACGTCCCTGAAGTAGCGATGTCGGCGCGCGTCCTTAGCGGAGATGCGACGCATCGGGTCGTATACCAACATCTTCTGTAGGAGGTCCATACCAGTTTCATCTAGATTCTGGACCTGGAATTAAAAGTTACTTTACCTTTTTTAAGGAAGGTAGCTAACAATCGCTTGCTTATTCCCTTAAACTTATGTCATCAATGCAAACCAAAGTAATTCACGACAATCAGATTAGTTGCAAATAACCCAGCTACAACCCACAACAACAATTGTCCGGCTCGATTGGTGAATGAAATGCTACAAACTTACAGAAGACAGGTGTGAAGTAGGAGTATTCTGCGTTTTGTCTGACGTGTCAGGTGTCGCAGGCCCAATTCCAATGATCTTCCCCTTACAATCATTTAATAAGAAATGGGTGAGAAGAGTAGTAGATGGCAGAGATGGACAGGAAAAGTGTCCTTTTCCTGTGTATTCTTTCCAAAATTAAGGCAACGCAACTCATTTACCTGTTGCGGATGCCTATGGCCAGCAAAGACTTACATCAGTAACAACTTAACATAGGGAGAATCCTTTGCTCCTTTGCCACCTTTTTCAAATGAAAAAATCCATTACCGGCTTTATACAACTAAAGTACGAGGACGAAGGGATGGGGTCCGGCACCACACTCATCAGACAAAACATAGAAACATGAAGAACACAAAGGCTATTGGCGCATCAATAACAGCTATAAATGTATACTTCAAATATGTGCACTGTGACAGTCTACCACTGTTATGGTCGCGTTTCAGAACATAACAAGTCCCAACAGTAAGGGTTCCACTTACATGATTGTGTAGGTTGAATGTGTTCCAATTAGGGAATGTGGGCTTGTAGTCGGGCATGGCGGTCACTCCTGGCCAGATTTCTTCTGTCGGCGTGCGAAGCATTCTGCTCATAAGTAAACATATTTCTTTAATATACATACGGAAATAAAATTACTACCATACTTATACTATAAAAGAAACTGACTGATTTATCAACGCACAGTGCTTATTACCAGGCCTAGAGACTTTAAATTCTACACAAAGATTTCTGTTATTAAATAGACAAGTACTAAAAAAGGATTTCTAATTTTCATTCCTTCAAGGTCTAATGGGATGAAAGCTTGTATGGTGCAATATTTGTAATCCAAAGTAAGTTGACAGACAGGTCTATATTAATCATATTAAATAGGGTACACATTATATCTTGACAGTTAAATTACACGGCAGGTGAATTATGGTCATAATGTTGTAACTGCCTATGAGCCATCTCCTTTAGGTATATCAATTTATACAGAACCTTAATTATAAATGTATACAACCTTGCTTATTTATCTTGTAACATCCCAAAAAAGTGCTTTATTTCTATTTCTAGTACCTGAAGATGCGGAACAGTTGGTCAATTTCCGAATCGCCCTGGAACAATGGCTTCTTGGACGACATCTCAGAGAAGATGCATCCCACTGCCCACATATCGATGGGACAGGAGTATCTGGAAAATACAAATAGATGTTATGAAAAATAAAAAAAACTTGCTGCTGAAAATATTAAAAAATAACCATGCCTTCCTAGATGTATGGATGTAAGTGAAGCAAGAGGTGTGTCAAATGGAAATCTATAGTCTCTGCCTAGACCTATGGCTTATGGGCACAAGTGCTTATATATAACAATGAATTTGTCCATTTAAGCCGCAGACACCCAAAATATGTTATTTATTTTAACTTTATGATATATATAAAGATTATTTATTGTATGCATACCTCTGACTACCGAGCAATACTTCCGGCGCTCTGTACCAAAGAGTGACGACTTCATGTGTGTACACTCTCACCGGCACACCAAACGCTCGGCCCAGACCAAAATCGGCTACCTAGAGATATTTATTTACAAATCATTATTAAAATGATATTCCTTAAAACAGGGTTCTACATATACTTTATTCATGAATTTCAAATTATAGAAATAAAGAAAGAAAAAGAAGTTAAGAGATGATGTTTATATTCTTCCCTGAGACATCATCCATTAGATAAAAGCAACATGAAAGACTGGTCCCTTGCCGCTCATATCTTGTGGTCTTCCAAGCAACCTTATGCAGTTTTTCTGTCCATCTTGTGAGAAACCAACAACAAACAAAATTGAATATTGCCATCTTATCATGGAGATGGCTATAGTTTATAGTAATAGAAGTATCAAGGTAAACTTAATGGATTTGCTGGGAATGGCAAGTTTCAATTCCAAGCATAAATATACAGTCCATCCAGTAATTATTGTAATTGATATTTATTATTTATAGTGATAGAATGATGACAAAATGCATTATTGTAATATTAACTCAAACCCACATTCTGTCAGCAAATTATTTGATTATATTAAAAAAAGTATTTATTTACTTATTTTAAAGGAGACAGATAAAAACAAAAGATAAAATAAATATGATAGTGTAAAATATATAATACTGATATTTCTCATGGATTTTCTCACTGAGAACAAGGTGAGGTTAAATTACACAATACATTAAAACAAGACCGCTCAACCTCTTTTAATAAGACAAATAGACTATTCAAATCTTTGGTGGGCTACAGGCATAACTATTTTGCAACTTTAATCCTCACACGGCACTGCAGTTGTGTGGCCTTGCACTAAAAGAAAGAAATTAAAACTTTGAAGAAGTAAAAAATATTAAGGTAAGATTGTAACACTTACCTTAATTATACCAGTCTTATCAATAAGCAAATTCTGAGGTTTGAGATCCCTGTGTAGAATGCGTCGCTGGTGGCAGTACAATATTGCATTGTTGATTTGAAACAAGTAGCTCTTTACAACCGCTGGGTCCATGAACTGGAATAATAAAAAGCCTCTATGTATCAAATATATCTTATAACAAATATAGTCACTAATCATATGTTAAAATGGGGATGTACTAGGACAGTGATAAGTGTGACAGGAGAAAAAAAGGTGTGGAGTAGAGCTATTTCGCTCTTCGCACTAACTTTTCCTCTTTCTCCCTTTAGTATCCTTTCCTAAGGAATAGAATGGGAATGGCAAAAAGATTAGACAGATAGGGGATGGATAGGAAAGGGAAACATCCTTTTTCCTATTTATCCCCTTCTCTTTTTTCATTAAAGGTAGGCAACACATTTCCTTGTTGTGGTGTGATAAGTTACGATAACTAAACATCTGGTGACCCGCTTGCTTCTTTGGGACTTTCTACCATAAAAAACTCACTTGCTTTTAATTGAAGATTTTCCAAATTGTAGAATGGCAGTGACTACAGAAAGTTACTAGGAACTTATAACTAATAAAAAAAGCAAATTCAGAAAAAAAAATGCCCAGAGATTACAGATTTATTTGCTTTCTTTAGTCAGTGTAGTAATTGGTTTCATTTTATGTTGCATTGTATAATATATATATTTATCATTAATGATCATGTGAAACCTCTGTTGAAATTACTATATTGATGTCAATAATGAAGGAAAATATTGTAAGAAGGAAACAATGAACAATAACCAAACTATGTTTCCATACATAATAAAATAGTTTAATTTCATACTACATACTTTCCCTGAGCCAATTGAATCCATGTATTTCTTCAAGTCCATAGCAAGAAACTCAAATATAAGATAGAGGCGTGATTCTTCCATAAGAACATCTTCTAATTTTACGATATTTGGGTGATTAAGCTCCTTCAATAAAGAAATTTCTCTAAAATATAAACAAAAACGTTGTAACATTTAAGGTTATGTCAAAGCACTGTGAGTTTAATGATACAAATATAAAAGTACTAAATAACTACTAAGAGAAATAGGGATATTAACTTATAGGTTACAAGCAAGTTTTTTTTTACCTGATAGCCGTAGAGGGAACTCCTTCATCATCAGACTCAAGTCGTATTTTTTTCATAGCCACGAACTGACCCGTAATCTTATTTTTTCCTTTATACACTACACCATAAGTACCTTCACCTATTTTTTCAATTTTTAGAAAATCATCCATCTTGTAATGTGCAATTTTGCTAGTTTTAAAAGATGCAGTAAGAAAAGCACTGTTGCACTAACGATTTGTTACTGCAACAAATTTTTAAAAGCTGTAATCAAAGAGAATGTAGCCACTACACTACAATCACTTTATTACACATAAATTTCATTAATAGGATGAAATTCATTAAATATAGTAAATATTTATTGCGAATAACGTTTATGCCACTATCACAGCTTATAACGACTTTCAAACGAAAAGTTTTCAAATTTTTCGAAGTATACGTTGCATCAAAACGTTGCCATAATATCAATAACATAATTGAAGTGTATTGTATCTGTCATGTGTAACAAAAATATCAAATAAGTTTTAGTTTTTCTCAAAAACAAATTACTAATATTATTAACATTTTAATAGAAAATCTTCAAAATCACTATTTATTTATATAATCTTTATTATCATTTAAGGATGATGAAGTAAAACAGTATAATTCTTATAATTTGATAATTCAGGATGTGTCTGCCTGGATGTGAGAGCCTGTTTTGAGCCAACCAATTACAGTTCGCGCGATGAATATATATAAGTTAATGAAATTAGTACGAATAATCTTTGCCAATATAACAGTGTACGTAACAGTTACGGTAAAACATTAGACCTTGTGTTATCCAATGGTGGTGTAGCCGTGTTTGACATCAGTGATGACCCGCTCGTACCGGTTGATCCTTTTCACGGAGCTTTAGCATTGGAAGTACAGTGTTTTGAGCCGCACGTACTTAAAACGTCTCAAATTACGCGGTTCCTATTCAGTAAAGGCGACTATTCGTCAATAAACAAAGAAATTGCTGAAGTTGATTGGCGACGATTATTTTCATCTAAATCTCTTAATGATTCCGTTGAATATTTCTATCAAATGTTTGAAAATTTAAGAGACAAATATATACCCTCTAAAATAGTTAAGCCCAACTCTTACCCTGTTTGGTATTCACAGCCATTGGAGCGTGCCATTAAAGAAAAGTATAAATATCTCCGTAAATTCAGGACTCATGGCAATAGATCTGATGAAGAATCTTATAAAATTTTGCGCAAACGTGTTAAGTATTTGGAAGGCGAGTGTCTTAAAAAATATATATCCATTGTTGAAAAGTCAATAGAAAAAAATCCTAAACATTTTTGGTCCTATGTTAAATGTAAATCTAAAACTCATTCAATCCCTATTAGCCTCACTCTCAGAAACGAAACCTTCAACGGCAGTGAATCTATCAGCAACGCATTTGCAACATACTTTTATTCAAATTTCTTGCTAACTGGTGCCCATTCTAGTCCGCCTACTATCCCTTACGAGGCTTCGGAATCAACTGCGAATATATCTAATATAGAAATTGATGGTAAGCGTGTTCGTCAGCTGTTGAAAGCTCTTGACAAATCTGCGGGACCTGATAATTTGCCAGCCTCTTTTCTCATTAACTGTGCAGATACAATCGCTTTACCTTTAAGTTTGCCTTTCATTAAATCACTAGCCGAGTGCTCAGTTCCGGATATTTGGAAACGGGCATATATACAAGACAGACATCTCCAACTATCGGCAGATATCCAAGCTATGCGTGGTCTCTAAAATATTGGAAAAAACAATATACGAACAGGTCTATCCGGTACTTAAGCACTCCTTTAGCCAAGCCCAGCATGGCTTCCTTAAAGACAGATCGGTCAACTCCAATCTAGTGCTTCTCAACTCGTATTTGACTCGTATTATAAGTCAATGGATAAAGGCTACCAAGTGGACGTGGTGTATACAGATTACAGCAAGGCTTTCGATCGTATTGAACATAATCTGTTACTTAATAAGCTTCGTCACAAAGGCACTTTGTGGGGACTTACTACGATGGTTCTCCTCTTATATTGATAATCGCGCCCAGGCTGTTGTTATCAATTATTATATCTCCAGCTGGGTTTCAATACCGAGCGGCGTACCACAGGGCTCTTTGTTAGGGCCGTTGCTTTTCGTTATTTTTGTTAATGACATTGATAAATGTTTCAAATCGTCTCGCCTGTTGTCCTTCGCCGATGACATGAAAATTTTTATTACCGTTAGGACACAGGCCGACGCTGAACTGTTGCAAGAAGATCTGTTAAGACTTGAGGAGTATTGCATATTAAACAAGCTCGATTTGAACCCGTCTAAATGCATCCTTATTACTTTTTCTCGGAAACGGAACTTAATTCTCAGCGATTATTACTTGTTGGGACATAAACTACAAAGAGTACCGGCTGTACGAGACTTAGGGGTTTTTCATGACTCTAAGCTAACATTTAATTATCATGTTGATAACATTGTAGCTAAAGCCTCGAAGGCTTTAGGATTCAACAAGCGTTTCGGTAAAGAATTTAGTAACATTAAAACTATTAAAATTTTGTATTGTACACATGTTCGTAGCATACTTGAATACGCTTCTCAAATCTGGAATCCTTTCTACAACACCTACGTATCTCGCATTGAAAACATTCAACTTAAGTTCATAAGATACTTGTGTTATCGCACCCATGTTAATTACCAGTCTGAAGACTACTTCTCGCTCAGCAAGCACCATCATTTACTACCGCTGAAACTGCGTCGTGAAATCTCAGACATTGTATTTTTGATTAAAATTTGTTCTGGCACCGTGGATTCCCCGGACCTATTGGCTGAAGTATTGTTTAAAGTGCCACTAATGAGCTTTAAACCTAAAGGGTTACTTTATACGCCAGCTTTACGTACTAACTACAGTAAAAACACATTCCTATGGCGGGCAGGTATTAGCTTCAACAAGCATCATGAACTTGACTTGTTTTACACCAGTATCATTTCGGCAAGGCAGGTGATAAGTCGGAAATTTTTTGTGTCATGATAATTGTTATGATATATTGTAGCCAATCATGGCATAGCACTGTTGTTTCTATTCTTTCTTGGCTTACTATTTTTTTATTATTGTTTGTATATTGTGTGTATTTTTTCCCTTTTACGATGTAAATTATTATGTTTTCTATTGGCGAGAACCTTTATATGGCTGAATTGTTGTGACCTTACTGTTAAGATTTTGTTTGATTTAAATGTAAAGCTGTTGGTTCTTCAAACCCAAAATCATCAATCAAAATAAATAAAATAAAATAAATAAATAATAAAATATATACCTTGGACTTCTATATCACTGTTGTTACAATAGACAGTAAATAAAATATAGCAGGTGCTGCGTATCCCTAAGGTCTCGTAATAGTATCACATCCCTAAACGAGCGGAAATGGCGTAATTTTAGAAAATGGAACCCAAACATTAATTTATTCCTGTCCTACTATTGTCCTGTCCTAGGTACTACTGACTTTGATGTTATGGCTCCTACACACTATGCCGGCGGCATTTTTGCCGCGCCGCAAATATATTCCGCAGAGCATCATTTCATTTATAACATACCCCGGCGGCCATGCGCCATATCCGGCGACTCAAATTCATCAATAGAATATATGCGATGCTGCGCAGAATTTCCTATTTTATTGTTATCAACCTACTTATTGCTTAGTAATAGATAATTAGATTCAGTGAAGATACGAAGATCTTTACAGCATTAATCTGTTATGAGATTAGGAAGATATCATTACAAATGTACATGGTTTATCTTATTGTTTAAATTTTCGTTTTAAATCACGTACTGTGTCAAACGGTCAATTTGTGCGTGCTTTCTTATACGATGTTATCTTACGTTATCTAATAGATATAAAGGGGGTTCAATTTATCTATATTTCTAAAATGTAATGAAGGTGTGAGTTGTTTGACGTGTGTCAATGAGACCTAACTAAGAATATGTGGCTGGAAATATTTGTTGTGTTACATTTTATCGTGCTTCCGAATAGTGTAAGTTATATTTTATTTGTTAAAAATGTATGTATCTTTTTTTACCCAACTTGGGATACATGAGAGGTTTTTCTTAAAAATAATGCACAATTTTACTAGGAATCGAGGAACAAGATTAAGAGGTAGCTGAGTTATGAGAGTAATAAATAAAAACAATAAAATATTTTGCTGACCTAAGCGAATATTTCGCATGGTATTGTAATTGCAAAATACGTATTATTATAAGAAATTGCATAGTGTTACAAGAATTTAATCTGTAGATGTAAATACGGATACACGAAAAGTTCTTTTTTTATTTTTAATCGAGGGAAAGATTTTTTTCCTGTGATTTTCATTATTCACACTAGGCTTACAGATCCCAAAACTAAGCAGAGCTTGTATTTATTAAGAATAGTATGCCATTAAAAAAAACAACTTTAAATGCTGATATAAATATAGGTGCAGAAATTTACTTTTTTTTCAGACATTTTATGTCTCATCCAGAATCTATTTTTTTTTATTTCAGATTTCTTGTCAGCCAGTAACAGACAGTAATATTATACGTGATACGAGACAGACGACTTTCGAAGAATGTTGCCCTTGTTCAAGGGACGAAGGGACTGATTTTAGGGAACAAGACATGTCACCGAGCTTCCCAATCGACTCGTTTGCTCGAGAATCAGATGATGGTTGTCCGTGTCGGTTGTCGAAGACTGACTCCCAAGGATCCTCGTCGATATTTCGTCCGTTTATATTAAGAGGTTCCCATCCATCAGAAAGGTTACTTTATTTTATATTATTGCACTGGAAAAAAAACTTAAATAATACAGACCATCAGTTCTTATAAGCCAAATAGGGTTATAAGACGTGATATATATTGTATTTCGTTAATGGTAGAAGGAGGTAGTTAATCAAAAAGGAAGAACCACGAATAGTTAGGTATAAATATTTTCGGTTTTTGAACTTAATGCGGATGAATGCAGTTATCTGTCAGATAGTGTATCATAAATTAAAATCGCATGTAAGTAGTATTTTCTTTCTAGTATATTATACTCTATTATTTATTTATTTCTAGCCACGGCCGTCGCACTGCAGGGCAAACCATACCTACCGTCCGTTCATTACTCTTGATCTCTTGGATTTTGCTGGCATTTCTCACAAAAGCAGTCCAGCTCGTCCCCCCATCTTCGACTAATATACTCTGTAATATATTATATTATTATATTCCAGGGATCAACAATCTAAACAGGCAATGAAGCCGCTTCTTCAACCTGAAGTAGGCCTCGCGTCTTCTGTATTGGAAACTATTCAAAAAGCCACAGACGAAGAATATCAAGCGGCTTTAGCAAGAGATGCTGCAAGAAATATTGTTGAAATAGAATCAGGTCTTCTTGATTCTGAGCCAGGAAATTCAAGGAATTCAGTTACGATCGTACTTAATCCAAGAGATGATTTATACGATGGAGATGATACTATGCCCGAAGCGTCGCATGTGCACGCTACCAGATGTGTTCATGGTCCACTAGGAAGAGCGAGCTTGCCAAGTAATTACATGGCACCACGCATGTCAAAACAAAATTTTATGCTAAGGCGTAAACCAGTTAGCTACTCACATAAATCATTATTTGATATGGATAATAGTGCAAGTAATATAAAAGAAAATTACGATGTAAAGAATATTAATGGTTTAAGCACTAAACTAAGGATGAATCCGTTGTTACTAAATAACTTACCAACAAAAAATGGCGACGAAAATGTCAATGAACTGATGTCAAGGGTTAATTCTAGATATGAACTAAGAACAATTACTCGTGAATACTGCGATGACTTGAAGAATAATGAATTAAATAATAGCCCGAAATCTAGATTAGCGGCACTAAGGAATAGATTACGGGAATTAGTTGACATGAGAAATATCAAACATTTAAACAATGATGTGCCTGCAACATTAAAGCAAAATAATTTAGATATTTTCAGCACTAAAGATTCTGCTGCGAAGTTAGCAACATTTGACGCTAATTCGCCAATGGATGCACTATTCGACAAGAAAAGTCAAGTCTTGAAAAATATTTTGAAATTAAAAGATGTCGATCTTATACCACCAAGAAAGACAATTAGTAAAGATTTGACGGAGGAAAAATATAAGCTTTCGGATCTAAAATTTGCTGGCTCAGAAAATGGCGTTATGTTGTCTAATATTAATAAAGATAAATCTGAGAAACTTAAAGAATGTGATGTAAGTACCTTGAACAATTCCGATGAGTATGTGTCAAAGCATCAGACAGCGAGTGAAGAAGAATCTATGGCAAGCGTGAAAGTTAAGAACTCTCCCGAAAGGCAAACAATCACAGATAATGAAATTAAACTTAAAAATTTAAAACACCCATCAAATGAAATTCCACAACTTTTAGATGAGTGTCTAAAATCAGCAACGAGTGTACAAGATGTTGTTGTTAATAAAAGCGCAGAGACAGATGTTGTAAATGATAGTTCTGAATATAATAGCAAAGAAGTTGATAATGAAAGTGATATGGAAGATTCAATTGGTGAAACGAATAATAATGTGAGGGAGCAGTTCTCTCAGGATGATAACGTTGATTCCACAAATTTACAACAAAGCGCTCTAGAAAACGATCGTGTGCGTGATTCATTATTGGAACAAGAAAATGATGGCCTCACAACATTCAAAAACGATATATTAAGAAAATTTAAAAACATTAAAGATAGCATAAAATCAAAAATGCAAGACACGGGTACAGAAGTAGTAAGGAAATCCATAGTAAATAAAGAAACTGCTACAAATCAGGATCTAAGTGACTCAGATATAAATAGAGAAGATAATCAAAATATAGCAGTTACGCTGAATCCTCAACCAACGAATGACAAAGAAATCTCTATTCAGGATTTACAAAACTTATCAGATTCCCTTTTAGAACAGGAAACCTCTTTAAAATCTTATACAATACCCTTACAAAAGAGCGAAGATAACATAAAACTCGATGAAAACAGTGAAAATCAAGATTGTGACATTCCTATTAACAGGACAAACGACAACAGAAGTGTATCTTCAGAATTTGACTACACAGATACAGAAATAGATGAAAATCAAGTATCAACCGAAGTCGGAAAAGACCCTATTTCAAACGAATCATTTTCTTGCGATAACCAAGAAAATACTAATTCAGAAAACTCGAAATATACATTTGATGCGATATCTAATGAAAATACTGAATTAAACACTGATAACACACTTCCAAAGGATTCAGCAATGAACGAAATGTCATTCCAAGCAAGTAATTCTAAATATAATGCTATAAGTCTTCCGTTAAATAATAATTTAGGTAGTCCTACATTGCAGGATACTTTTAGTTTATTTAAAACACCATTACAAATTCCTAGTCTTGAAGAAATAAGACAGGGTATAAGTGATATCATAGAAGCAGGTCAACAAGAGTCTGAACAGTTTCAAACAACTGAATTTGATCCATTGAATCAAAGCTCTAATCGTAATTCCGTATTATCAAATCCTTTACAATCAAATTTACCCTATTTAGGGAAACCTCTAACCGACAGATATACAAGACCATTTCAAAATGCCCGTTATAATATAGGGGGATACAAAAGTATATTAGAAACGGCAACATTCAAACCTTTAATAACAGAACCCCTTTCTAATCCATCGACATTGCGTAGTTATCCTTTATCTTTAGGTCCAGATAGAGCGAAATCTGCGGACAACAATAAATTAAGATCATCTTTAGATACGGCTGGCATTCCTTCACTGGAAGATATTAAACGTTTTTTAGATACTCAGAACCATTTAAAGCTGCCAAAAATTCAGCTGCCACGTACAGATATAATTGAAAGTCCGTCTTTTCCGAATGTTCACAAAATGTATTCGCTTGCAGATGATTTGCAAAATAGATTGGATAATTCACTGAAACCAGATTTCAATCAAGGTAATCAGTTATTAAGCAAGCCAAGATTAGAAACAAACGATTTCTTACAATCAATGTCAAGGAAACATGAAGACATGAAGGAAAAATTACAAGCTGTACACATAGATTTTAATGATAGGTTAGCATCGATTTACAAAAGACTTAATGATCAGAAAAAGATACAATCTGTTAACAATCGTATATTCAAGGAGAAAAGTAAAAGTCTAGTCTTACCAACAAACAAGTCTAAAAAGGAAAAGAAAGGCGAAAATGTAATCTCAGATAGGTTGGGCAGTTTGAAAAATAATTATTTGCCCCATATGTTACGCGAACCAACGCCAATGAACAAAAAAACTAAACCAAAGATTCATTCCATACCGCTACAAATTCCAATGAGAAATAATAATAACTTAAAGAAAATGAAAGAAAACATAGAAACATTAAAAGAAAGAGAAAACATCCAGGTTAATAAATATCCAAATCTATCCGACAAACGTAAATACATGAACAAGCAAAAAAGTTTTACGCCTATAAGTAAAGTAAGAATTTCGTTTACCACTACAACCAGTACGCCGATATTAGCCTCTGGTACAAAACTACCAAAAAGCCCAGATACTATAAAGGTCCCTTTAAGATTATTAGAGAAAGAAAAAAATGCTGATTTAAATTCAAATTTGAAAGATATTTCCAAAGCTTTACGTTCTAGATTTGAATCACTTGGCGATTCCAGTCATGCGCCAAGTGAATTGATTGAAACAAAGAAGTTAAATGAAGCTTCGGAAAATTCTCAGAATGAGCCAGTAATGGACACGAATAAACCAAGCATGAATTATAAACAAGCCGATTTGAACATTGATCCAAGTACAGAAACTGCGGATAATGCTGTCCATAAGAAGAAGGAAAGTACATTAATATTAAATTTAAGAGAAGCATTGCGAGCTAGATTAGAAAATGTTACTAAAACACATGCCGTTACCCCTAAAACAAAATATCCAGTTGAAGCAACAAACCTACAGGAGGCAGATGCCATAGTATCGCCATCAAATATAAAAACTAGTGCATATGATAACCCATTAATAGAAAATACTTCATACAAGTGTACTTTGGTGTGTTCAAAGGACCGATAAAGTATTCACTAGAAATTACAATAATAAGACTGTACATACATTTTAGTTATAGTTTTTATGTTAATTTAAAAATGTAATTCATAAAATAAAAACTTTGTAAGAGTTTCAGATGTAGTTTTTGTTGACAATTTCCAAATTAAATGCTAATAACCTAATGATCAAAGGGTAATGGACTGTTAAACATAAAGTTGTGGGGTGGAATCCACCATTCGGCTCTTGTGAACAAAAAAAAACTATAGCCAACACTTATTACATTATGGACTACGGTCGTACCATATGGAATGGTGCCGATTCCATATGGAAAGTGGGAAAAGGGTAGGGAGAAGATAGTTATATTTTATTGTATTAGTATTTAGCCTATAAAAATTAAATTCGCACGTTTACCTACCGAATTGGCATGGAAACGGCTGGATTGAAATTTTAAAATCTAAAGTTGATTTGTAAAAGTTAGAAATAAAAATATTCTTGTCTAAACATGACTAATGAGTAATAGCAATAGGTCTTAATTCAACTTGCCTCGTCTCATACGTTTACTTTTGGTATATCTTTTTCAATAAATTATTCCGTAATAAACATAGAACCTGTTTACAATCACTACCTGGTTTCAAAACTGTTCTATTCTTTTTGTAATTGTGATATTTTCCAAGAAAAACTTTTCATAGTATAATTATGATATAAGTCAACTAGTATAAAAGCGTTGCGTTATGACTTACACATGATTTCGATACATAAACTAGGAGCCATCAATAGTTTCATATTGTTGTGGAGCTCAATACCATTGCTTCATTATTAAATACTTGAGTAGTTTTTTGAAAAAATATTTCAAATTAATTATAGGTTTAGGTTATAATTTTTTTTAATGAACGTTCTAGTGTCTTTGTAGTTCAGTTAAATGTTTAATAATCGTTGTTGTTATAAATAGTTTTTAAAATTATATAGATTTAAATGTGAAAATGACCATTTTAAATATTTTTAACATAGTGAGTGTGGTGTTATTGCTTTATGTGGCTGACAAAATTACTTTAGGTGAGCTATTTTTATACTTCTGCTCAAACACAACGCCACATGATGTTAATTGGCGACGTGAACGAAAGATTACAAGCACTAGTTCCAAGCAAGCGGTTCACCCGATATCAAGTGGCTACGCATAGGCCACAGGCAACAAGCCGAGTTACAGACCTTCCATGGACAAGGGATAAGCAGAAGATGGTTATTTCCCTTTCCTATTCATACCTTCCACCGTCAAGTCCTTTTCCCCTTCCCATCCTACCTTATAAGCAAAGGATAGGAAGGGAACAGAACTAGAATTAGGCCTGCGGCACCTCACTCATCAGACGAAACGCAGAATACTCTACTTCACGCCTGTCTTCTGTGAGTTCGTAGTATTACGCATATCCGCCCTTGCAGAGACAAGTGCGTATTGTCCGACTAAAACCTCACAATATTCCTCTCGCGCATATCGGAGCGGCTACGGGAACGCTTTCGCCAAACTTTGCCCTACTCCAGTTCGCACAAGGAGCATTGCCCTATCCACCCACCCAGGGACGCGTCACGTCTCCGACGTGGAGTAAATACATATGTGAGTACCGAGACGAGTTAGGATTGTAAGTTTTCATTTATATTTTGTACAGGAAAGAGATCTTCAACGACACTCACAAAGGACAAGCAATGCGCGGCGCGGGCTGTCGACGGCAAATCGGTGGTTTGTGTGTGCAATGAAACATACTGTGATACTATCACTAGAGATGTGCCTGCTAAAGGGAGCTACGTCTCTTACACGTCCTCTCTGGTATGCAATACAAATCGATTTTGCTTTTATTTTTGCATTACGCTACTCGGCGTTTTCATTGACACTGCTGTTATTAATGCACCAACTTCTTCCGCTCCTTTGTGCCCTTTTTGTGTTATTATATGAACTATTCATATTAAGTATTTGTGTGCACTTCTCGGAGTGAAAACGATCATTATATTGACTAAAGGGACCATACACAAATAATGTATTAGCGAGGAGGGTTGGCGTCAGGCAGGCAAACTGTACGCATTACGGTCATTCTACCCACATAAGTGGAAAAAGGACCGGGAGATGATGATGACACAAGTACAGAATACTGGAAAAGTATCAGCCGAAGCTTAGTTTTCCTTAGGTTGTATTTTTTTACAAACTTAATAATATTTTTAAACACACAAATAATAATAACATAATTTTTACACAATGATATACACAGCTTATACTTATACTTTATTAACAGTGGTTAGAGCTCGCAACAACAACTGTTTCACGAATGGGCCGGCTCGACCGGTGAAATACCATGACCTCACAGAAAACAGGCGTGAAGTAGAAGTACTCTGCGTTTCGTGCGACGAGTGAGGTGCCGGAAGCCTAATTTGAGTCCTCTTCCGCTTCCCACCCTTTCCTCATAAGGATAGGATGGGAACGGGAAGAGTATTGGAAAAGGAATTATCCTTTTTCCTGTCTATGCTCTCCTCTGTCCATTAAAGGTAGGCAACGCATCTGCAACCAGTTGCTTGTTGCGGATGTCCATGGGTAGCACTTACTTGCATCAGGTGATCTGCTTGCTCGTTTGCCACCTTATAACATAAAAAAATATACTTACTGGTGTTACCTAAAGTTAGTGTTGGGCTTGGACACAAGAGAGTGGCAACGCTGCCTTTTTCGCACCATCCCCTGTGAGTCAATTACTTGTCATTTTCAATTTTCTAGCGGTATCTTTTAATCCTGTATAATTTTATCTATTCATGTTACGTTATAGAACGGTTCGAGATTTAAGAAAAAAACCGGCCGACTACATGAAAAGAGATCAAGTAAGTAACCGATATTTAAAAATGTATCATTTAACAGTCAATCCTTTCTTTTCCCCTTCCCATAATTTTCTAATAAGGAAAAGATGGAAAAGGGAAGAGAATATGACTGCGGAGGGGATGGATTGCAAAACGAAATCCTTTTAACCCCTCCTCTGTCCATTAAATGAAGGCAACGCATCTGCAACTCCTTAGCTTGTTGCAGATGCCTATGGGTAGAGGTCATTGTATAATTGGTGACACGATTGCTCGTTTGCCATTTTCTGCTGTAAAAAAAACATAACTTTCGTTAGATTATTTCACTGCTTACCCTGTACGCGATGTTATCTGTGACGTAATCACACTCATGATATTGGATTTGGAGTACAGTACCTACTTTAATAGTGGATTATCACTTGGTCTTGGCAGAAAAATCCAAGTACATTTATGAACCGGACACCGGTACGACGTACCAGACAATCGAGGGCTTTGGTACGGCGGTAACTGGCTCCGCCGGATACAACCTGGACAGCTTACCAGTTGCTGCGCAGGATAATTTGATCAGGTATTTTATTGTATTTGAAATTTAAGCATTCCGCTGTCGATCTTAAGTATAGGAGTACCTCGGCGACTGTCGTGTATTTCCGGAAAAAATATGTAATATTCGAATAATAGTGTACACCATATATAGCGTTGTCTAACAGAACTTTAAAATACCCAACAAGTTTGACAAAAAAAGATGGCGTTCTAATGATCAGTAGGTTATTTGGCGAAAGACTACAAGCTAAATTTTTTGTCGTTTTATATTAACGACAGTTTATATTTATGAATAGCGCTCCGCACGGTGTGTTTCTCCGTACAAACATTAATGAATGGTACCTACTTTAGGTAATCGCGCCAACTTCCAAAGCTTTCAGACTGACAGTTATGCCAAACGCGCTAAGGCGCGTACATTAAAAATTAATTTTCCGCGGGACTTTATTTATTTTTCCTTTTACAAGAACCTTCTCCAGACAATAAGAAACACGAAAAATATTAATAATAATACCCTGGGAATTTATTCACACATGGCCATCTGATCCCAAGCTAAGCAAAGTTTGTACTAAGGAAACCAGATAACGGATATACTACATATACCACTTTTCTTTCCCAAATATATACTTAAATAGATAATAAGGCTATCTAGTAAGTCATGTGTGTGAGATGTCTATAGGTAGTGGCAGAGCGCATTACTTGAGTTGTTTATGGAGGTGTGTCGTGTTTTTTTCAGCATAATTGCTTATGCCTCGTTTCAGGTCTTATTTCAGCGAACAAGGTTTAGAGTACAACATGCTCAGGGTACCAATCGGAGGGTGTGATTTCTCTTTAATTGAGAACGCCTACAACGAACTCCCTGTCGACGACTGCAGCTTAACCAACTACAGCCTCACCTGCGAAGATTTGAACTATAAGGTACATATTTTCCTTTTTGATACATGATATGTGACATATTAAGTAAAATCGATATGTAGAGAATCCCCAAAGAGTGTATGAACGAATCGTATGAACATCTACGATGTTGTGGGCTGGTGGACAACTTGATGAATGAAACCGCGTAACACAACTAGTCTTAAAATATACATTTCTTATTTTCTTTCACGTGGATCCTTTATAAATGTCAAGAAATACACAATAAGCCACCGAGTTATTCAGAAGAAGATAACGCACGTAATTCTTTATTGAGAAAATATTTTAAGCAAGCGTATACTAGCTACACTTTATATGGAATATATCAAAAAGAATCAAAATATTAAGCAGTTACCGGTCCCGGTTCTGTAAGAAAGAAGAAGGAGTTTCTCTCTTTTCTTTGAAGAAATGAAAAGGAGAACAAAAGAATGGGAAGTTAAAGAGAAGAAAACTTAAATAAGGTTTTCTGTATTTTACAAGAATCTATATTTTTTCTTGGTAGTGGGACCAAGGTTACTGACATTACTGTAAAAATTATTAAATTTAGTCATAACGGACCGGGCACATTGCTCGGAGAAGGGAGGCACAATGAGACAAAAAAGTTAAGCTATCTTTGTAGTATCATTGGGCATCCCTTTTGTCGATATACTAACTGGTCAAGGTTGCAGGAGTCTACTAGTGGGCAGGAAGACGATCTTTATGGTTATTCGCGTAGTAGAACGAATGTTGAATCTGTACTAAATATGGAATGATTCTTTTTTAGATACCAGCAATTAAAAAAATGATGGATGTCTCTAACTCGCCGATACACATAGTAGCCTCTACATGGTCGCCACCTAAATGGATGAAATATTACAACGAGCGCAGTCCACATTGCGGATTCCTTAAAACCGAATACTTTCAGACTTACGCCGACTACCATTTGAAGTAAGTTTTTGTGGTTACACATCACGGTGGGTAGTTAAAATAGGAAACTTTTTAAATGTCCAATTCAGCTTAGTTTGATAGAAATATCGATCAATTAAACGACTAGTTGAAAACCGAAAAATTACAGTTTACGTAACCAACATTTTTAGTAAACTTTTTATGAAACGGCTTTACTCACGTTCGCGTGAGGTGCGAGGCGGGCCGCGACCGCGAATTAATACCACTCACCCTGAAGAAGGACCTCCGACAGGTCCGAAACTTGTCGGTACAAAACACCGAGAAAAACGCGAACGTGAGTAAAGCCGTTTCATAAAAAGTTTATTGATAATGTCTCTCGATAGTTTTAATAATTTTACAACATTGTTAGGTCTAGTTTATCACCGACTTCAAAAATTAGGAGATTCTCAATTCGATTGGTATTTTTTACTGTATTAATTTGTTTTGTATGTAATTTATATAGTACAGATTACTTATTACCAATACTAATAATCATAATATTTAAGGCCCTATATTGTAATTCCGAGTCTAGTAGAGTCTTTATTTTTGCTTTAGAATTATAAATTTTGTTCTAAATACTTCTGTTTATTTGTTCTCGGATACCAGAGGTAAAGATTTTATAATTCTATGTATCGTTTTTTATGTAGATTTCTAGAAGAATATGCCTCGAAAGGTATACCAGTCTGGGCGATCACTACTACCAATGAGCCGTCAACTGCATCCGCTAACATTCCGATTACGACCTGCCTTGGATGGACTACCAATCAAATGGTACGTGCGATAACTAAAAATTAACAGAGTGACGATTTGTTTACGGTAGAAGGCGGCAAAAGGCTCACTAAATATCATGTAACCATCACAGAAACTCAGAAGAGCTGCTGTAGTTTTTTTTTATTGATTAGGGTAAGCAAATAGTGTTGCAAAAACAATAGTGTTGCCAGAATTATAATTGAAAAGAAGAAGGAAAGTTTTAGAGCGCACAGGGCCTGTGGCACGTAGTTTATCAAACGTAAAGCAGTCATTACCCGACTGACCCAGAAGGACGGTAATGTTTTTCGCGGGTATGTATGTTTGTATGTCCGTTCCTACGTAATCTCCTGTAGCTTGGATGGTTTGAGCGATTTTAAAATGTGAGATGTCATTAGTTTCGTATGCTTCCCCTGAGAGGATGCGATGAATGATGACAATTATAGTTAGTTGGGGTTGTCAAGAATATATTACTTGATTAATTTTATAATAGGGAACGGAAGAAATTAGCAAGCGGATTTCCAGATGTTATAGTATTTCCACTGCCCGTCAATATTCGTAGCAATCAGAAGAACGATGGATATGTTGTCAATCTTTTTACATCGCGTGAATCGCGATTTATATACGTAGATATGCACCTGTGAAAACAAAAATAAATTGTCTCCAGGATAAAAGTAGGCTATGTGCTATTTCAGACTATAATCTACCCAGATCCGTTCAGCGGTTCTTGCGTGTAAAAGTAACAAACATAAATACAAACTTTCACATTTATAATATTAAGTATAGATTTTTTCAATTATTTCAGGGTAAATGGATTGTTGAGAATTTGGGTCCGACTATCCGCAATTCGTGTCGCAAGGAGACGAAAATTCTTGCGCTCGACGACCATCGATTCTCGATCAGCACTGATTTCTATGATGTAAGTATTTCTACTTCTTTCTTTATTTCCCTACTTTTACCTGCTATAGGGGTTCCTATTCTTTTTAGTATTTACAGCGATTGCTTATACCCCATTGTCCATTTTTGTGCCCACGTCGCAAGAGTTTTTGTGTATTAGGTTATTCTATAGATACCGAATTATGAAGAGATCTTAAAACATTTTTAAAAAGTTAAAACAATGTATCGTTAAAGATAATGATTGAACTTAAGCATAACATCTCAAATCAGCTCTTTTACATTTATTTTAAATTATTTTTTATATTAATTCTACTCTTGATTTTGTTGCCATTCTATGAATGCTTTTTTGGCAAAAAAATAATTTTGCAAGTGGTAATAGAATCTGGAAAGCAATATTTATAATACATACACATATGTATATGTATATATATATATATATATATATATACATTCATAATACATTTCTTTCTTTACTTTCTTAACAAATAAACATTTTGATGTTGAACAAACTATAATATACACACATATCTATGCTTAAAACTAGTCGTTATTCACAGATGGTTAGAGATCATCCTAAAGTTCTGGACTACATCGATGGCTTAGCCCTCCACTGGTACTATGACACAAGCGTACCAGTCCAGACTCTTCAGCGGTTACAGCAGTCCTATCCCAACCTCTTTACTATATATACAGAGGCTTGTGAAGGTAATTCTTAAATCTTCATATGTATTCATGTGTCCTCCAAAAGCCTGGAAAGAGTAGTAGTAACCTACTTCCCAATAAAGATAAGAAACTCGTTGTATATCAGTGTTAAGAATTCTGTAGCACAAATTGGTCAGCTCGACCAGTGAAATACCATGAACTCACAGGAAACTGGCGTAGTCAACGCAGCTTCAACTCAATAGTTGCTTAGTTAGCGGTAACATCATATCGGGTGAACCGCCTGCTCGCTTGCCACCTTCTTTAATAAAAAAATATGGAACAAAACTGCTACACACAACGTATTCGTTTATTCGAAATCAGATACAAGATGGTTTATTTGATTATTTATATTGATTCCAGGATATCAGTCGTATGAAAAGAACAAAGTAGATCTAGGATCTTGGGAAAGAGCTGAAAATTACATTAAAGACATACTTCAGGTTTGCATATTATTATTTTTTTAAATATCAGTACTAAAGAAAAAAATATATATTACATTATTAAGCGTGCACGTAACTGACGAGCATTATGCATAGATGTATTTATGCGGAAGTAGCGAGTGTGCCACGTGGAAATCCGTAACTGCAAGTTCCTTTGGGTTACAGTTGTCTTGTACATAGAAACTCCGTTCCAATCGCATAAGATACGAGAGGTATCTTATTATGCCTAGCTTGAGTGTATACTGATTTTAGTTCTATCGCTTGCAGAATCTCAATAATAACGTCGTTGGATGGTTAGATTGGAACTTTTGCTTGGATATGAACGGCGGCCCGAATTGTATGAAGAATTTCGTCGATTCCCCGATCATAGTGAATGCAGAGAAAAGGGAGTTTGTGAAACAGCCAATGTTCTACGCAATGGGGCACTTCTCTAAGTTCATTCCGCGAGGGTCCCGAAGGATCGGAGTGAAGGCTAATTGTTCTCCGAAGTGCATCGACCACGCAGCTTTCCTAACGCCCCGGAATACTGTAGTATTCGTCGTTTATAACGAGTAATCATTATTTTCATATTTCTTCGGCGGTCCTCACCAAACCAGATTTCTTCCCTTAATAATTAAGAAAAGGCAGACAAAAAGTAATGCTATAATATAAAAAAATTATGACCTGTTTGTGAACTAATAGGTACATTTTCTGTAAATTAAAACCGAAATATTTTAACATCTCGTCATCATACACTTAATTCTAATTTGCTCTGGCCTCTAAATGTAACGCTTATATATTGGTTGAATATACACATCATTAATTTTTATGTTATTTGACCATTTTTCGTGAAAAATCGGGATATGGTTTAACACGACTGACATTCAATGTTAATAAAAATCGACTATGGTATACCGTTTTGAGGAATGATATTTTAAGAACGTTCTATAACGCTTTCTTGTTAAGAGCAAAAATTTCTTCTCTCCTAACTTGAGAATTAACGAATTTCCAATAACATTTACATTGAGTATTTCACACTTTTTGTAACACATGTTGTTTTGACAAGTGTGTTGACACTAAGTCACTTTACGTAAGATGGCAACGTTCGTTCTTTGTACCATAATTCACCTAAATTGGTTTAAGATACGAAACAACGAAAATTTTATCATTTTCTTTACTGTCATTACCATCTCACTGCCCTTTTCCCACTTATGTGGGGTCAGCACAGTGTGATCGTAGTCTATACTGTAAAGGTTTGTCTACAGTTATTACGGCTGGTCGCCTGCCTGACACGGTCCTTGGGAATTACCATTTTCTTCATATCGTTTGCTAAATCATAGTAATGTTACAGCAACGTCGAAGCCACTCGGGTGAGTATCAAGCTGGGCGACCGGGAGATACCTCTGAAGCTGGAAGCCAAATCGATTACTACAGTAGAGTTCAACAATGAAGACTTACAATGGTTAGTACTTTCATCATAACACAAAAAGCTTTTGCCTTCCTCTTCTAATGGACTCCCACAACCTTGTCAATCGGTCCATCTCGTGGGTGGATTATCTACGCTACGTCCTTGTGTACGTGGCCGTCATTTTAAGATATTTTGTCTCCGTTCTACGAACAATTTATCGTGCCTATTACCACTTGTGTTTAGTAATTCTAGAAGTAATTTACGATACTTAGGTCTGTTTGTGTAGAATTCATAAAAGATATTTTTTATTATTAGGGATTGGACGTAACGTGTACTGTTTGTTGTCAGATTCTCTCGCGGATTTCGTAATGGATGACTTATTAGAGACTCGTTTAGTCAGGTGACAGAGGGACGCAGAAGCTTGATCCTCTTGAAAAGCTTGAAATAGCCACCTTTTAGTTCTTGTTCACGGTTCGATAGTTGCGTTATATGCAACTTTTTAATGTTATGTTATTTTTTTTAATACTGGCTGATGACAGGCTGATGGCCTATGTAATAAAAAATGAAAAAAAAAATAGAAATCGCAAATTAACTCAGCAAATTAATGACTTTTATAGTAACAACAGACAGATGCCTTATTTATTTTTTTGTTATATTTTTTGTGTCTACGCACGGCTATTTTCTCCATACAAACTTACATCGCCTTCCTTTTGTCATCTTTACCATACCTTTATTGATGGATGGATGAATTAAAAGAAAAAACTTTCTTCGTGCTCGCCTACGTGATAACCGAAATCTCATAACTAACAGAAATTACGGAAATCTAAAAATATCTGTGCAAAATTTCAGTATGTCAGTCCGTCTGTTTCTTCTTTTACTTTATATATACATATATATATATATATAAACATATGTAAAATAATAAATATATTTTCAGCAAAACGAACTCATCAGCATCAGCAATCACTGTTCACGCGAGCTGCAAGCCCGTGGTGGTGAAGTTGAAAGCTGCGCGTATCTCTATCCAAATATGAATTACTAGTGACCTGCTCCGGCTTCGCCCGGGTAGTAGTAATTATGTCGATCCGATCACTACCAAACTTCCCAGGAACACCCACCGGATCAATTTGAACGTTCGATTTCGAGGAAATCGCTCTAGCCGTTTTGGAGTCTATAGATAATAGCCTTTTCTTTAATTGATTTATTAAATAATGTAGTTCCATATTTGTAGATTCTAATGTTTAGTTTGTGAAGTCACATTATATAAGCATATTCGTATTTGTTTTACTTCTTATTTAAATCAAAATTAATATTATAGTATAGTTTTAATTCTTCTCGTCTAATTACTCGTATTTAACCGAAACCTGGTGTTAAATCACTTGTGCGAAATAGGTCGAAATATAATATTGGATCCAGATATTTCCTACAACTATGGGAAAAAACACAATTTAACACACACAAACATATTTTGTATATTATTTTTTATTAGTGCTCCGTAACATCCGAATACTTTTTCCGAAAAACACAGTTGAAAAGACGCCGAGTCGATCGGTGTAAATCGGTACTAAGTAAAATGTTGACTTTTCGAGTCTTTAACTTGATAATTGTCTCCAGTTGTCTGTTTTTTATCTAACAGCGGTATTCTTTGCAACCTCGCAAACAAACTGTCATTGTCTGGTGACTAATTGTCATTGATAGAAATGACTTAAAAATTGGGTCAATGCTTTGGCCTTTCTAAGAAATGTTTAATGTTGGTATAGTTTTTTATTTATTTACAGAAGACGGAAAAACGCACAAGGGAAGGAAAAGGGATATTTCCTTCTCCTATTTATTCCCTCTTATTTCCATATTGTCCTTATTAAAAAACGATGGGAGAGAACTGGAATTAGGTCTGCGACAAATGACTCATCAGATGAAACCTAGAATACCTCTACATTACGCGTGTCTTCTGTGAGGCAGTTGTATTTCACCGGTCAGGCCGTCACATGCAACGGACGTTGTTGTTGAGGTCCATCACCGTATCACATCATTTATCACAGTCACACCTCATACATATTTTAATAGCGTGTGATTTATTTTTTACCTTCGACGCTAATAAAGTATTTGATTTATTTTATTGAAGATATTGTATTCAAATCGCAGAGTTTACACGGTAGGATGTATGTTAAGTATCCCGTCAAGCGATCTACAAGTTTGGCAAGGTCCCGAAGGAGCCGTCGAGGATAATGACCGCAGAGAAGCTTAGACTAAGACAAAAAACAAGGAAGTGATTGTTATATTAGTTTTCCTTTTGTTATCAAGTACTTTATGTGTCAATTTAACTTTAACGCTAATGTTATTTTGCTCTTTTTGGATAAAGCTGTTCGATCGATTTGATATGATGGCAATACATCATTTATTCTTATTATTACTATTATTAGACTTCAGGTGTCAAGTGTTCCGTAATCAAGAATACATATGGCTCCACAATTGTTTAAGGATGTACGTAGGCGTAGTTAATATTTAAATTGTTAATTCCATGGTGGTATGTTGTCTCAATACTCACATAACACCTCAGTCAATAATGAAATATCTGTCTTTTGTTGATAAATATTGTATTTGAAATGAATATCACTAGTGTTACCACCAGGATCTACTCGTCTTGATATTGTTACAACTTGAAGTATCCGTTAAAAGTTTACCTTATGATGGGCAGTGTCCTCAATGCCATGTAGTAACATGAAGTTGGAGTGGGAAGATTTGGCCTCACTAGTGACGGAGCTGCCCCTGCGGCTAGCGCAGGCACCGCCAACATCTGTGAGAGGAACACAGTCGGTACGAGGCCGACGTAATTCATTCTTGCCCCCGCAAGAACGACAATGTGTATGCATTACATATTTACACATATTGTATCAAATTGTTACTGGTTTGAGTCAGTCCGTCAGTTTGTAATGTACATTTATATTCAGTTTAGGTGTTCGAACAGACAGATGAATTTTGTATTTTATTAGTAGTATCAAACTGAAGGTAAAACAAACCGAATGATACATATATAAAACCACCTTTATCCATGTGTTGCTATTACCTTTGTGAGTTCACTCTAGTATTGATGGTAACTGATATTTTATAGTATTTGCTGCCTACATTAATTTCTTACAGCATAAATCAAAATGATTACATACAAGGCAAATAGTCTTGTCTTTTGGCTTCTGCTAACTTATGCATCAGAGGGAACTGCTGGTAAGTGAAACTGACCATCCTCATCTTTTTTTTTCATGGCAGAAGGTGGCAAACGGACAAGCGGATCAACTGATGTAAAGTGAGCGCTACCCATAGACATCCGTAACAAGCAAATGTGTTGCAGATGCGTTACCTACCTTTAATGGACAGAGGACAGGGCATAGACAGGGAAAGGATATTTCTTTTCTTTTCTTAAGTTGGAAAGAAAGAAAAAATAGGTTAAAATTGCTACAACACATTACAAATTAAAAGTTACGATCAAACGGATAGGACAGCGCTCAGCATAGGTTGTGTGGACTGATTTTCAGATCTGCTCTATTGGTAGTGTACGAATATTTTATTCCGTACTAAAAATGTAAAACAAGAACAATCACATATAAATACATAAACATTGGGCAGAGACACGACGAGTGAGCGGCAAGCAAGGCCATACCTATACTTCGGGTCAAGGCACGATCCCACTGGACGAAGGCGGCAGGGGACTAATCTTTGATCAATGAGGGAGGCCTCTGTCCAGGAGTGGACGAATATCGACTGAAACTATGACTACTTACGCATTATTATTACTATATCATCTCTGAATCCAGAAACAGATCTTAATGGATATTTTTGTGAGGCCTATGTTCTGCATCGGCTGTCAGCTGGCTTATAAAGATAATAACTTAATAATATTTATAAATTTAGAAAGTCAATGTTCTTCAACGGACAAGCCTTGTGCTGCGCGGCCGGTGGAAGGGCAGTCCGTAATATGCGTCTGTAATGCAACATACTGCGATGAGATCTCGAGGGAAATCCCCAAGAAAGGCCAGTACGTCGCTTATACTTCGTCAAAGGTACTACAGTTCAAATCGAGCTAGAGTTTCATATTCCGTTCTACGTCAATATAAAGCTGACCCCTAGAATCGCCAGCGGCGAGTTACACAAGAGTTCAACAAGTTCTCACGATGTCAGTGTTGGTCCCACATATAGATCACATATACAATCTTATCCAACATATGACCTAGATTCTGATCGAATAACAAATGTATGTAAATAAAAATAACAAACAATTAAAATCCTTATGTTGATATATTTATCCTTGACTATTAAGTATAGCTAAAAGAAACTTGTAACTTCAAATAAGTCAGTAACTTACGTAAATTTTCTAAAGACTATAATAATCCACGTTTTCCAGGCAGGATCAAGATTTAGGAAAAGCCACGGAGAATTCAAGAAGGATTTATATTCAGGTAAACAATTCTGTTGCGCATTTTAAAGACATTCATATTTTTATTTATAGCATCGTCATTAACCAGCTTTTCTGGTCTTCTCGGTGGAGCAATCTCCCGTCCTCCCTCTATTGTGCCTTCATCTCGACTTCCTGATACGATACGACGTCTGCTTTCTCATCTTCTTGGTCTGCCCTTTTTCCACTTCCCTTCCTTTTTTGCATTTTGTAATTGTGCTTATAAGAACGTATCAGGTGTCCCAACATTATTATTAATACACTTCCCTTTTAATACATACGACTAATATTTTAGCTAAAGAATGCATCGATGTTTTGGATGTATATCCAACAAAGAAGCACCAGAAGATCCAAGGGTTTGGTGGAGGCATTACCGATGCCGCGGGCATCAATTTTCACAGTCTGCCGGTCAAGATTCAGCAAGATTTCATCAAGTAAGTCTTGGCTCATTCAGAAGGATTTTTTTTATACTGTCGACTTTTTCTTTTACTGTATGTTTGTGCTAGATATATAAGTTTTTATTTGTTTTTTTTAAGCCATATATGTGACAATCAACATTACTAGTAACTAGATTAGAAGAAGCACTCAGTACTTCGGTTACCTAGTTATTGGGATTGAAATCTTCAATTTACTAACTTAACAAAAAAAATATTGAAAAAATATTTTATATTGTAATCAATGAAAAAAATTTATGGGTTTAGAAAGCTAAGAAGTTTTCACTTCTGACATGCAGTCCACATTTTTTATTTTTATTTTGTTTTTCGGATTTTGTCATGTATAGACATTTCCACATCCAGGGTCATATGTATCGTATCATATTTATCACTAATGTGTTATATATATATATATATATATATATATACATGTTATACTCCTAGGAAATCAGCGGTCAAAAGTGTTCACACATGTCAAGTGGTATAAAAGGGATAGCGTTATTAAAATAATAGGAAAAATGAGGACAGCTAGTGTTTGTCACTTAAGTGCACATGTAAACTACATCTTTAGTCCACTGTTGGACGTAAGCCTTCCCTATTTCAATCCCCAATACAGTACCAATACTTGTTAAATAATGAATTTAAAAAGAAAACGATGGTCATCTGTACTAGGTCCCCGATCTGAAGGTGTTTTAGAACTTAGGAGTAAAAGATAAAAAATATTATTTTCAGTTCATACTTTAGTGAATGTGGTATTGAGTACAATATGGGACGTGTACCAATTGGCGGATGCGACTTCTCCACACGCCCGTACTCTTACAACGAATACCCAACCAATGATCAGGACCTTGGCAACTTTACTCTCTCGTATGAAGATTATCAGTACAAGGTCAGTTGCTTCAGCTATTATTTGTTTTATTGCAGACAAGCTGAAACCCGCGGTTTCACTCGCCGTGTATTTTAATTTTACCAAAGATTGTCCAGCCTGAACGGAACTATTTAATATGATTGATCATGTAGATCTAAGGTCACTTATGTCTCCATACAAATGTTCATTCCCTACTTCAGACCTTTACAGAATTAATTTTTAAGAATCCTTCATTCGTGCTCGCCTACATAATAACAGAAATATCTGCAAAAGTACCTAGGCCCAGATAGTTTGATATATCAGTCAGTCAGTTTCTTTAATAAAATTTGTTGATGATGTTTTCTAGATACCATTGATCCATGCTATAATGAATGCGTCAACCGCGCCGCTGCAGCTGGTAGGGACCGTGTGGTCTCCACCGGAATGGATGAAGGACAGATACGGAGATTCAGGAGTCAGCCGTTTGAAAGACGAGTATATGGGGACATATGCACTCTATTTTTTGAAGTAATTTTTGATTATTACTTAAAATATAACGAATTTCAAATCTCTTACACGGCGTTTGGCACGGCAAGCCGTAAACACATGGAAGTATTAAAGACTGATGTAAAATTTTACTTGCCATGTTTTGCCTTAGCTTGTTCTGCAAGATAGATACATCAATGTGCCTATATGTGTACATCTGCCTATATGTGTATTTTTTTCTAAGGTTTAGAATTTTTCGATCTATATTTTATCGAGTTCAAGAGTCAATTAATTTGATTTGCAAACTTATTAAAGACAGGTGACAATACAATTCATAACTTTGTCTTTATGACTTGCCTGGATCGTCAAGTTAAAAAACAATCATTTAATTTAAGGATTAAGAATAACGCCATCTAGTAAAAATTTAAATCCCTTAGGTTATTCGACTAAAGCTATGTAGTTTTTTTAAGTAATTATACTATACTTGTATAGTCGAAATTAGATTATTTTAATTAAAATTTTCGCTTTCTCCGCTTTTCTTTCCTGGGAACTATAAGTACTTAAAATTTTACATATCTACGAGCACGCAATATTCATTGGAATTTTCGTTTCACGTTTCAATAAAAAAATGTTCCTTTGCAGATTTTTAGAATCATACGAGGAGAATAAAATACCATTTTGGGCGATAACGACCACTAATGAACCATTGAACGATGTTATACCATTATATATCCAAAGTCTCGGCTGGTCGGCGAAGAAA
Organism: Papilio elwesi; assembly: GCA_029849275.1. Taxonomy (NCBI): domain Eukaryota; kingdom Metazoa; phylum Arthropoda; class Insecta; order Lepidoptera; family Papilionidae; genus Papilio; species Papilio elwesi. The sequence continues at coordinate 2,900,745 of CM056707.1, read as the reverse complement.
ATGGTAACGTTATAAGACTTAGATGCTCAATTTAACTAATCCTTTATTTAACCGACTAAAAGATTTTTAAATATTTCATGAATTGGGGATCTTATAAAATGCATGTATGCAGCCGCTGTGTTTGCGGCTATTTTAATGTAAAATCGTTTATCTAAATCGAATTGAAAAAATAATTTGTCATATTTATGTCATATCACAACACTATCACATGTTATAGTGCCATCTAACGAAATTTTAAGATACCATTAGATTATCATTCATCGAAAACAATGCAAGTGCCACAAAAGATGGCGCTGTTGCGCTTCTGTACAAAAGTAACACTTTTAACTTAACTCTAAATTTGTATTTTTTTTTGTAATAAATGCCTAGGTTTTGATATATATAGGCGTTGTTTACCTATATTTAGTTTAGTTAGAGCCGTTTTCCAGATACATGTAATACATTTATATACCATACTACACAAGAATTGCTTAGTTAGATAATTAGGTATACAATTACAGAATTTAACAACGGCCTCGAAAATGTGTCAAAAATATACATACTCTCAGTATAACATTTTTACAGCAGAATGTGGCAACCCTTAAAACCCACAGGCATCTGTTAAGGCACAAGTTGCAGATGAGCTGCCTTCCTTCAATGGAAAGAAAAGGGGATGAATAAAAAAAGATATTTCCGTTACCTATCCAAACCCTAACATGTCAAACTCAAATCCCCTTCCCCATACTTTCCATATTAGGAAACGATAGGGGAAGGAGAAAAACTACGATTAGCCTTCCGACACCTCACTCATCAGACGCAATGCAGAATATTTCACTTCTACTTCACGCCTGTCAATGTAACCTTACAGAAGACAACCCGTCTCAAAGCTTCCACCGGTTGAGCCGGTGCATTCGTACAAAACGCAGAATTTGATTTTTTTACAGGGCGAATGGATTAAAAACGACTTAGGCCCAATGCTACGCAACTCTAGGTTTAAAGATGTTAAGATACTGGCCGTGGATGATCAGCGGTACTCAATACCATTGTGGTTTAACATTGTAAGTAATTTACTTTGTCTTATTTTCAGTAACAAATAACCGGCCTATAACTCAAAGCTCTCTAAGTAGAGGCAAATAGATATAAATATATAATATTGCAATGTTAATACTGCAATAAATATCCCCGGAGGACCCTAGTGGGCTACGTCTTGTATATGCACATTTTATATAGTTTAACGCGTAAAAGGTCAAATATATAATCGTCAAATTGTGAATTGATATTTTGCCTGAGTTGTTACTTTAGTAAGATTGGAAGACAATTATAAGTTAGGTTTGTTAGTTAGACATGACAGTTATACAGAGGGTGTCCGGAAATTACGTGTACAATTTGTTGTACACGTAACTTTTGACCACACATTTTTGTCCGAAAATATGATGATTTCACCTAACTTATATTCAAAGTTGTGGCTTCAAAGATGATCTGATTTTGATTTTTTTTTCAAATATCTCGAAAAATACTCATTATATTTTAATTATTTTTTAACCACGCATTTGTATCAATAAACGACATCACTTTGGAGGTGAACAAAAAGTAAAATGTCCATTTAAGAGAAAAAAATGGCAGTTACTATGAGGTTCACAAATGTATGCATGCTTACAATAGCGTTTTAGATCATTTTGTTTATTTGGCAAGTGTTCCTTTCACAAAACGATGAAGATTATTAGTTTAAAAATAAATAAATAATCAACAAAAATAAGCCCTTGACTCTCCAACAATAAAATTCAAAATTGAATACAAGAAAAATAAATACAAATAAGCGTTGTTGACGCGTGTAGTATACGCACTTGAGGTGAGTTTGTTGTTCACGCGAGCCCTGTCCCCTATAAAATATCTTCTAACGAAGACTAAAGAAGTTTTTTAGTTGTTGAATGATTTATTTAAAATATTATCATATTTAAAACCGACAAATTTCCCAATCTGACCGTATCATATAATAAGTTTGACGCAGGTTACCGTTGTATAATAGGGATGAGAAGTGAAAATGTATATTATATTGCAGTTGGTGCACTCAGTTCCCGAAGCTGAACAGTTTATAGACGGTATTGCGGTGCACTACTACCAGGACGATATCACTCCCGCTTCTATTCTGAAGGAAACAATAAACAATCACCCCAAGAAGTTCGTAATATCGACAGAAGCTTGCACAGGTTAATGTTGTGATCCTAAAATTGTTGTCCTAGTTTCAGTCGATATTTTTGAACCATTGATTCCACCGCTGAACGTAGCTCTGCCAGTGAACATCACAAAGATGGGTTCCCTGCCGTCCGCCCTCATCCAGTTAGCACCCGCAACTTTGATCATCCCTCCATTTCAACCGTCAGGAATCCATCTTTTATTTTTTGTACTCCTGTCCGCCTGCTCCTGTCTATAGGTTCCCAATATTTTAATTTTATTTTACTCTTTACATAATAAATACTCAAATTTTATATGTCTCTCTATTATCTATTAAGAATTACAAAAACAACGAGTTTCCCCTCCCTCACTAATCGTGCTCCTCCTAAACATAAATATCTATATAATAAAATAGTTATATATAGGGTGTTTTTCTATTCTACAGGATTGGTTGGACCAATAGATCAAAGGGTGGTGTTGGGGGCTTGGGACAGAGCGCAAATTTACATCATTGATATTCTTGAAGTATGTAAATTAAAATTACCTATTTTAAAGTGTTCTTTATTATTTCACTGCTAGTACAGGTTTAATCACCGACGTGTAGCCGGCCATACGGGCTTAAACCCAAAACATATTCAGTTTAGGTACTATGCCTGCATAACAACATAAGACTCGTGTGGAACACATTCACCCATGTCTCACTTGTTTTTAAGCCAAGTGACGAAGCTATAGTATTTTCTTTAGTCTTTCATTCGATTTGAGTTATATGACTAGTTGAGGACAATTTAATTACAATTTAATTGGTTCTCGAATTTGAATTTAATAATGTATGTATATTCCCTATAGACTCCGAAACGACTGGACCGATTCCGATGAATGAAATTCGTTCAATCAGGGAACGTTCATTGGCCTAACGCTTAAAGTTTCGTAGGGATCGGATCAATACAATTAGAACCAGCCGGGCGAAGCCGGGACGGATCACTAGTTTGTAATAAATGAGGAGGTTTCTACACATAAGTTGATATTCGTTTCCAACTTTCTTTTCCAGAACTTATTGAACAACGGTGTGGGGTGGATTGATTGGAACATATGTCTGAACATGGTAGGTGGACCGAACTGGGTTGAAAACAATGTGGACTCCCCAATCATAGTCAACGCCGAGAAGAAAGAGTTCTACAAACAGCCGATGTTTTACGCATTGGGTCAGGTCACCAAGTTCGTGAAGCGAGGCTCTTATAGGATAGAAATGACTAACAAAACTGTATGCCCCATTCCTGAGGATCATGATAATAAGGCGAGGTGAGCTATTAAACATTATAATGATTTATCAAGTCTTATTCGATTCTGCGAATCCAACACTGTGCAAGTTTTTTATAGAAGTGACCGCTACCCACAGGCATCTGCTACAAGCTAATGACTTGTAGTTGCGTTGCCTACCTGTAACGGACAGAGGAGGGTTGGTTGTCTGCTGTGAGGTGATGTCTCACCGGTCGAGCCGAACCATTGGTGCAACGGATTTGTTGCGGGCTCTATTATTGTTAATTTGTTGCTTTATTTCACGATTGCGTCTATCCTGTATGTTTAGTTGCAGTGCGAACGCGCACTGTACTTCAGACGGCAAAGATCCAGTGTACGACAGCGCCGCTTTCCTCACACCGGATAATACGATAGTCGTCGTCATACATAACAGGTAAGACATGTATACAATAAGTTCTGAACCTTACTAATATTATAAATGCCGAATGTAAGTTTTTGTTTGCTACGCAATAACGTCTAACCGACTAAGCCGATTATTATGAAATTATGTTGTCAGGGATACATAAAAGGTCATAGGATGACTTTTATCACGAAAAACTTCTCGAGGGTAAGAATTTTATGATTATGTTTCGACAAAAATACTTAAAGCTTACAGCGCCATCTATTACGATAAAATATTCTATTAACACTACTGGGCCTAGACTTAAAATTTTGTACATAGATTTCTGTTATTATGTGGGATACTAAGACAGGATTTTTCTAAATTCTTTCCCTAAAGGTCTAAAGTAGTGGATGAAAGCTTCTATGGAGAAATATTTGTAATCCGATGAAAGTTCATGTCACATCTATATGATTATACATATAAAATAGGATTTAGTTTAGGCTGGACAATGTCGATTAAATTAAATTGCACGGCGGGTAAACCTGCGGGACACAACATGTTAAATACAAATTTCGATCATTTTTCAGTGGACCTGTAAAGACAGTCGTTATTTCGTTTGGAAACAAGATGGCGCTAGTTGAACTGGAAGCGTCTTCTATAACGACGGTGGAATTCCAGAATGAAGATTGTTCGATGGAATAAATTGTGTGAAATTAAATTCTCAAAAGAACTTCTAATTTTATTGTTTTTTTTTATTTACAACGGATACCTAATTATAATACCTTTTTATGGAACGAGGTGGCAAACAATCAATCGGATTAGCTGATATTAAGAGACCGCTAATCATAGGCATACAACAAGCAAATGAGTCGCAGATGTGTTGCCTACTTTAATAAGGACAGAACACTGCAGGGACACAGGCCTCCTCTCCGAGAGAGGGAATGGGCCGTATTCCACCACGCTGGCCCGATGCGGGTTGGTGGTTATAGGACATGCTGGTTTCATCATGATGTTTTTCTTCACCGTTTTTTGAGCAGTGGTGATGAAATAAATTACACAAAGTAAAGTGCCTGTCTGGTTCGAACCCGCAAACTATAGTACGTAAGTCGGGGCCTAAACCGCTGAGCCCCCACTGCTCGCGGCTCATTAGGCGAGAAAATGATATTTTATTTTCCCCATCATCCCATCCCCGACCAATTTTCTTCCCTAATAAGGATAGCATGGGTAAGAGAATTGAAATTAAGCCAATATTTCACACAAATACTAAATATTTTATGATTGGTTTTTAAAAATCATATCAAGAACGGTTTTTTGCAAAGAAGCTTATACGACTATTTACCCATTTTTACCGACCTGCGCATACCCGCTTGCCAGGTACTCACAAACAGAAAGAAGAAGCCTATCTAGGCATACTCTTCATGCCAAAAATATTAGTCGAAACTTGAGTTCGGGTATCAAATGAGTTATTATTTATGAAATAAATTATTAAAATCCACTTAATTAAATAATAGCCATGAACACTTTCCGATTGGCAAGCTACCGTAGGCCTGTTTATAAATCAATAAATTTGAGACGAAAGAGGTCTGGTTCTGGTTAGCAGCTTATAATGTCATACAATTAGCGTTATATTTCTTTTATTAGTTGACAACCGTAGTACCAATTCCCGCTATATGAAACTCCACACCGGTAAACTTGATATATAAACAGTAGATTTACATGTAAGGATTTCTTCGATAACAGTCGTATATTCACTTCGTATGTGTAAAAAAGAGATAGAGAGATATTCTGACAGCTTTGGCCCTCTTCTGGGATACTGTCAATCAGTCAGTCTGGTCAGTCGAGTCTATGCATCCCGTGAAAACGCACATGTCTAGTTATTAAATTTAAATAAATCAAGTGCACAATGAAATTGCTTATTATAAGTTTTATTTTATTTATGTATTTTAATGTTATTGATTCCGGTAAGTGTATTACTAATTCATTGTGAATTATAGAAATGTTTTATTTATTTTTATATGGCATGGATAGTCCGCGCGTCACCTTGGTGATATCAGGAGCCCATGCAACGTTATTTATTTAATTAACGAGCAAATAATCCAGAACTGAAACTACCACGACAACAGAAAACAGGCGTCAATAAGGAGGAATTATGCGTTTCATCAGATGATCAGGTGTGAGGTGCCGGAGGTCCTTTTCTCCTGCTATCTAATAAGGGAAGAGAAGGGGAAGATGAGAAGCACTTGACGGGGAGGGATGGATAGGAAAATACTCTTTTTATTTCTCCCCTCCTTTGTCCATTAAAGGTATGCAACGCACCTTTAACTCATTAGCTTGCTTAGATGTTTATGGATGCCGGTCACTTAAGTGTGAACTGCTTGCTCGTTTATCACCTTCTATAAAAAAAACAAATGTACGGAACTCGCACGTGCTTAATATTTTTTCATAGTCTAACAGTTTATCCTTTAGAAAAATAGACAAAAGTATTTGAGTAAGATTAGAATCCGCTTAGAAGGCTTCATTCCAGCCGTCTTTGAAGGCTATATCTTTCCTTTTACCATTCTTGGGGATTAGACCAATTCTTTCCCCGAGTAATTCCGATCCTGCTCCTCCGAAGTCGCCACAACACAATTTTCAAAAATGCTTTTTGAAACACTAAATGAGTTCATTCCAATCATAGTTTTCGAGGCACCAACATACAATATTTTCAGAAGATATCGCTGACTGATTTTAATCCGTTACCTCCAGGTTCTAGTTCAAATATGTACCAGCACTCATATTCATCGCACAACCACGCCACAGTTATGGCGCACCTCACTCAATCCTTCTACATCCATAGTACTTTTGTTATTTAGTATGTCACCCATCTGGTCGATACAAGTTGGTTGGTTGACTGGCCGATTAGTTATTTTACAAATTGGCAGAATAATATAAACTTTTAATCTAAATATATTTTTATTATCAGTGTAAAAGTTCAATGTCTTGACTGCTACAATCAACATCGGACTAATGTCGAGATTTCTGTCACTGTCAGAGAGTTCTGTCAGATGAATAATTGGAAAACAGTTGGACTGCTATAGACGTCGCATTCGCGACCTAGACCGTAGACCGTAGACCTAGTGTTCATTTATTGCATTAAAAATTACAGATTACAACTTGGGGCAAATTTATGTTTTATAATTTTTTTTTGGAAGAAGGCGAAAAGCGGTTAATATTGTTTTTATTTTTAACACATTAACCGGGGATTCTGACGTGTTATCGTGAGTGTTTTTTCTTCACTTTAATGATAATTTCAGACAAACCGTGCGCTGCGCGTCATATCAAAGACCGCTCTGTCATATGCGTGTGCAATGCGACATACTGTGACGACTTCACGAGAGAGGTGCCTGCGAAAGGCAGCTACGTTACCTATACTACCTCCGAGGTAACATTCTTAAACTACATGATACATCATAATATCTCGCGCATTTTAACCCTACAAGGGTTTTACTGCGTCGGTATTTTCTTTGGGATCTCGGAACAGTCTTCCATCACACTCGTGGTTGACTATTGTGGTCTTAGTCAACGAAATCTTTAAAGAAAACTGTATATCCCTCAGAAGCTGGATATCCACAACAAAAAAGCCCTGCTACACTTAAACGGTTCCACAAGAGGGAGCGATAATGTAGTATAAAACAGCAGGGGAAGGGTAGGGGACCCATCTTTGTTGGGATTTATGGCCTATGACCAGCAGTGGACGACTATCGACTGAAAAGAAGAGGACATTTGAACGACGTGCCCTACTATGTACATTTGAACATTGTTTCACGAAATGGGTTGATTCAACTAGGTAAATACCACAACGTAAATACCACAAGGCATTCTTATGTTACGTTTGCTGAGTAGGGAGTCTTCCTTCTTTACTCCTTTCGTCCCAGTCTTGCCCTCGTTCCTCCAACAAGCCTATCACGTATACGTGATGTATATATGGCTTTTGTGACGTTAAAACGTAAAGCTGTTTTTATGTGCATTTTCTTTCTGTCTGTATTTCTTTGTGAATAAAACTCAATCATTTTTTTATTTAGTTGATTAAATTTATGTTATTTTTCTCATTGTTTAAATTCTAGGCGGGTTCCCGGTTCCTGAAAACATCGGGATTATTTCATAGTTTGGATTGGCGTCGTAAGTTTGTTTCAGATGAAATAACGTATCAATTTAACCGTTAATAATTTTGATCTCTTCTATAAATTATTATAAATAATTTTGTTTTAAGAAATCTTACCTTTTTTAATGCTTTTTTAACGATTTTATGAAAAAAATATTATGTACATTTCATGTTGAGAGTGAAAGTCAGGAGTGCTTATTTTATTTAAGAGATATTTTTCAGCGAAATGTTGCTCTGCATCCCTGGTGGTAAATCCAAAGGTCAAGTATCATCAAGTAGCGGAGGGCTTCGGGGGCGCGGTGACGGACGCCGCCGGCATCAACTGGAAGAGTTTGCCGGTAGTCTTGCAGCAATCTCTGATAGAGTAAGTTGTTGTATTTGTTTACTAAGAAAATACGATCTAATCTAAGTGGATGTTGTGTCTAGAATTGAGAAAGGTATGCTTGGTGGTTCGGGTATGTTCAAAGGATGCATGAAGAGAAAGCAACAGAATAAATCTATACTGCAGAAGTGAGGGACAGTATTGTCAGGGGACGTTCCAGGAGAATTTTACGGGTATTATATATTTTACGGTAAAAAAGAGATGACTTTGATGTCCATTTATATGTTGAAATTCTCAAAAAGCATTTAGTTTTGTATTTTACATTACAAAACATAAGCATTTCGAATACATGTTTTATCAGTCATTGTGATCCAATGTTTATTTTCCGGAGTGGGTACCTATTTCTACGCGTGCCGTATCATGGGTTTTAGTCTCTGTGTATCGGAAAATAAAAGTACAAAGTAATAAAACAAAAATTTTAAACTTCACCAGACACTGTTTAAGTCACGGGAGGGTTTTACAAAGTTGCCTAATATTTTTGAGATATATGAGTAATATTTTGGGTTGGAACGAAGTTGTTTTAGGAGTGAACTGGCAGAAATGATCACGTAATGAAAAAGAGTTGCAAAAACATCACAGAGAACTTTGATCCCGACGGGGGTCCCCCGATCGCACAAGTTTTAATTCTTTTTTCTGTTCTCAAGTTCATACTACAGCAGTAAAGGACTGGAATACAACATGATCCGCGTCCCAATCGGCGGCTGCGACTTTTCGACGCACGCGTACGCCTACAACGAGCTGCCAGAGGATGACGTCAACCTCTCGAATTTCACACTGGCTTACGAGGATTACGAGTATAAGGTAGGTAATATAACCTTTGTTTTGAGCTTTTTTTATATAAATGTTACAAGTTAAATCGCTTGGCTATATAAATGTCGTGAACAAACTATAATTTTCTCTTTTACTATCACAACATATCATGAAACAGGTATCTTGTCGCGTCTGTCTGTTTGAATGCGATAAATTCAAAAATAACTGAACGGATTTTCATATGGCTCATCAATAGGCGAATGATTTATGAGGGATATTTAAATATAATACTTATTTAAGGTTTTGTGTTAATTGGCTGAAACATGACAATAATTGTTCAAAAAGGTACAACATGAAAAAAATTGACTATGCTCCGCTACCCGTGCGAAGCTGACGCGGGTAGAATATGTCGTCGTATACGCATGAGTTAGCTTTCGATGTAAGCCTAATATCTTAAGCTTGTGTTTCCCGAGTACCATTTGTTGGTAAATGGGAGCAATGGGAATATGAACCTAAAAAGAATTTTATTATGTGTTTTCAGATTCCAATGATAAGAGCTATAAATCGTGTGGCCACCGCACCTGTGCACATCGTTGCGTCCACGTGGTCCCCGCCCGTTTGGATGAAGACCAACCACAACTTCTCCGGCTTCGGACGACTCAAAAAGGAGTACTTTCAAACTTACGCCTGGTATCACTACAAGTAGGCATTCTTCGGTATTTGTACAAAGTCACGTTACAATAGAGTATGCTTAGCATATGCGTGATTGTTCACGCACCTAAGCCAGTGGTGTAGACAGAGATTACGGATTTCAATTTCTCACGGTCTAGACACATCTCTCTCGCTTCTTCTATATTCATACATCTACGCATACATCGGTTACGGTTATTCTAAATATTTAGCGTCTAGCATTTTTATATTTTTCCCACTGCTTCCTTCCATCTTTTCCTTAGACAAGGTAAGGGGAAGATCCCCCCTTGTACTTACTTTTCCTTTCATAGACGTCCTTGCAATTTAAATATTCCCTTTTATTGCACAACATTTGAAAGTTAATGTTTGTAGCTTTTCCTTTTTGATCGAGCATTGGACCTTAAATCATTCCATGATCCATAATTAAATTAACGCTCACTGTTAGAACGATGTTTACATACCTGAATATGCTTTATGTAGACTAATACTTATATTAAAAATAAAAAATAAAATATGTACTTACGCCTATAAACTAGAGGAACAGGCAGAAATGGATTTTCATTTGCCGCGATCCTGGCACAACTCTCTCGCTCAATCTATATCCATACAACTGCGCATACACACTCGTCGGTTACAGATACTACTAGCATCACCTATAGTTTGCCAGTAATCTGATCGATGTAAGCTTTACTGGGACGTCTCCTGCCAACACTGCCAATCACTTTTGCAATATTCATTTGGTACTCTCTCCATTCTTCCTTTCAACATGCTCGAACCAGCGAAGTGTAACTTTCTAAGTGTATTTGTCACAATTCAAAAAAATTCACAAGGACTTTCAAGCCACATTCTTCCCTTACAACGCTATTTTTAACTACACCAACCAACGTGTCTATACCTTGTTTCACAGCTAGATGTGATTTTTGTATACAAAGGTTTTTAGGATTTCCACAAAATTAGAACATTTCCGAAGAAAGCATGAAAAGTTCAATGGCCGCCACGTCTCGCAATGAAACAAGGTATAATTTAATGGCCGCCACGTCTCGCAATGAAACAAGGTATAATTTAATGGCCGCCACGTCTCGCAATGAAACAAGGTATAATTTAATGGCCGCCACGTCTCGCAATGAAACAAGGTATAATTTAATGGCCGCCACGTCTCGCAATGAAACAAGGTATAATTTAATGGCCGCCACGTCTCGCAATGAAACAAGGTATAATTTAATGGCCGCCACGTCTCGCAATGAAACAAGGTATAATTTAATGGCCGCCACGTCTCGCAATGAAACAAGGTATAATTTAATGGCCGCCACGTCTCGCAATGACACAAGGTATAATTTAATGGCCGCCACGTCTCGCAATGACACAAGGTATAATTTAATGGCCGCCACGTCTCGCAATGAAACAAGGTATAATTTAATGGCCGCCACGTCTCGCAATGACACAAGGTATAATTTAATGGCCGCCACGTCTCGCAATGAAACAAGGTATAATTTAATGGCCGCCACGTCTCGCAATGAAACAAGGTATAATTTAATGGCCGCCACGTCTCGCAATGAAACAAGGTATAATTTAATGGCCGCCACGTCTCGCAATGAAACAGGGTATAATTCTTATACTACTTAATACTTATTTGTATATCTAATTTTGATAATCTATAGATTTCCTACAACGACAAAACTTGATACATTTTAAGTAAAATTTTTATTACGGTTATTGTCATTTTTTTTCATTTATAGATTTATAGAGCAGTATGCCTCTCAAGGTGTAAGCATATGGGCGATAACCACTACAAATGAGCCTATTGATGGTTTTTTTGGCCTGGCCAGATTCAATACACTAGGCTGGTCCATTGAGAATATGGTAAGAAGGTATTCTGAATGTTTATCAATATAATTATGCCGGTATAACCTAGAAACAAGCAATCTAAAATATAGGATAAACTCCGAAAATTAGTCCATTATTCTTTTTGCTGTAATTCGGTCCAACTGAAATTATAGTTTGTATCGCGATTGACTTCAAAATGTATTATTGCGAATGAAAGGTTTCAATTATATTAAGATTATTAATTTATAAGTAGTGTTCACCATAAAACCTCTTTTTTAACTTCTTAAACTTCAACATAAAAGACGTTGAAGTCGTCCAGGCTGTCTTTACATGTTACGCATGTCTATACCTATATATAATTGGAGCTGTGTGCGAAGCCGGGGCGGGTCAATAGTATATTACATATCTACTACTTGTAGGTTTAAATTTAAAAATAAACCTTAAAGAGCAGCAAACATCGGTAACAACTTGAAAATTTGATGTTTCTACGGTGGAGGTTAGTAAGGAAAAACAGATGAAAATCAAAGGTTCGGAAGCAAAAATGGACGAGAGTTTGATCTGCCAGACATCTTACTCAGTTTTGCTAAGTATGCAACAACTGCTTTCAATTTATATAAAGAAAAATGTAAACCCAATAAGACTATATTATTTCAGGCCGAATGGATAGTCAAGAATTTGGGGCCCACGATACGAAACTCAAAATTTAAAGACGTTAAAATACTAACATGTGACGATCAACGCTTTACCATTCCTTTTTGGTTTAATGTTGTAAGTATGTTTAAAGATATTTAATACCAAAAAATATATTTGTCATCGCTTTGTACCTTAGCGTTTAGAGTACTGACTTGTGTTACCTCCTCCACCTTCACCCAGTCATTGAACCCTCAACCTAAATACTTATTAGGTGAACCACTCATTCGCCGCGTACTACTATAAAAACAGTCATTTATCATTTTGTAGATACTGCGTACGAATCCCAAAGCTTTGGACTACATTGACGGCGTAGGCGTTCACTTCTACGCAGATAAAATTGTACCGGCTGCCATTTTGAATGTCGTGTCAAATACTCACCCTGATAAATTTGTACTGGCGACCGAAGCTTGTGAAGGTATTTGGTTAAATGTACAACGTCTAGATAGAAGATATATTACCTTTTTGTCAGATGCAATTATTTTTTGTATTTATTTTATAGGAAGCTTTCCGTGGCAAACGGAGAAAGTGGAGTTAGGATCGTGGACAAGGGCTGTTAGTTACATAACAGATATCTTGGAGGTAAGTGCTTAAACACTGAATTTTTAAATAGATGGCGTCACTATCAAATACTAGCGATCCGCCCGGCTTCGCCCGGGAAGCCGTTTTGGAATACATACGTAGCCTATATGCTATTCCAGACTAATCTAACTCTGTGCCAAATTTCATCCGGGTCCTTTCAGCAGTCTTTGCGTGAAAGAATAAGATACATCTATACTTAAAAATTTTCGCATTTATAATACTAGTAGGATATTGTTTTATCCTGACGGTCGTGGCCTCAACGTCATACGAAGTTATGAAATTATTGCAATGGTGTTAACAGTATGATACTTTCAAATTAATCTTAATGTAAAATTCCAAAGACCAGACATTGTCAGACTTATACATATCTTATCCAACTAATTAGTACCAATGAGGCGACATCTATAGAAAAGACAATTTAAGTTTTCTGTCTTCATTTTACATTAAAATTATCTTTGCTATCGTCTAGCAATCTAAATAATTTCCCTAACATGACTTTTCATCTTATCACCTTTTTCAGGATCTAAATCACAACGTAGTGGGCTGGATTGATTGGAACTTGTGTCTAAACACCCAAGGAGGTCCCAACTGGTCGGAGAACTATGTCGACTCCCCCGTCATAGTGGACGCCGCCAAGAACGAGTTCTACAAACAGCCCATGTTCTACGCCATGGGCCACTTCTCCAAATTCATAAAGCGTGGCTCGCGACGAATCGAAGTAAACGAGATTAAGCCGTTATTTTCTTGGTCCGCGAAACATGTCGGTTTTCTAACACCAGATGGCACTGTAGTTGTTGTTTTATTAAATGAGTAAGTACTTTTTAATATTTCAAAGTATCAAGAAGTCGCAAATTATTGAGAACGTCCCACTAGTTGCAACTTTCATGTATCGGATCTTTCGAGCGTAGGTTATAAGTTGTAACCTCATATGACAGGAGGTTAATCTATATCGTGGTAATCTGTAATGATAAACTGCTTCGTAGCATTTTAAAAGCTTTCGAATTCATCCCCGATTTTCTACTTTCTATTTTAAGTTGGTGCAGGGATACTATTACGGACGGGACGGAATTAGGATGACTTGGAGTTACGTTTCAGGTAGCGCACATATTTCGGTGGTATCCCTACTAGATATTTATGTTTCCATGTTCATTTAAATGTGGCCTACTTACTCCAGACTCTGTCTTTATTTTCATCTTAATCTTCTGTCCAGGGGCAACAAAAGAACGATCAGCGTAAGATGTGGTAAGCAGAAAGCTGTTTTAGAGTTAGAAGCGAAGTCTGTTACAACAATGGAGTTCTACTGCAGTTTATAGATAAACTGTTTCATTCTAATCTTTTAGTGGTACATAACAAAAATACATTTTAAACCTATAGCAATAGTTAAAAATATTCTATATGTTTAACTTTTTATTTTTATAATAAAGAAATAATTCCATCTTTTTATTTTTTATTTCTTAATTACACAATTTAATTCAAAAACTAACTGAATAATAAAACAGATAACTGAGAAAAGAAGTCAATGAAATAATAAAAGTTTAAAAACTAGAAAAACGCGCAAAGCTTTCGTTACGTATTGTTGTTGGAGGGGAGGGGCGATCAGACCCACGAGAAATTAGCACTGAGATGCAGAAGTACATGAATCACATTACTGGTGGAATTGACCCCATTTGGTGGGGGGAGGGCTTAACCTTCCTGAGGCGAGATTTTGGCAAGGTTCCTTGAATTCTGATGATTTTGGGGCCACCTCTTTACCCCTGGATCCACCAATAAATTTTACATACTACAAAAACACGACCATTATTATGAATTATTCACTATAGACGAGTTATACACACCTCTAGCTCATAGCTATCTGATGGCAGTGCTAAGACACGGCCCAGATTGTTCCTTAGTTTGGTGTCACCAAAAACTGTGTGTTGTATATTCACATCACACAAATACGTGTAACCGTGGCTTTCCACTCCACTTCATGAGAATAAGAGAATGATATAGAGAAACATTGTATCGCGACACGATTTTACGGCAGTGGAAACCCACGGTAAGAGGAGTGTACATTAGATAATAACAGGAAGAGGTCGTTAGAGGCGATGTAGCTCGGTCAGGGCTGACATTACATGACGCATCTTACAACCACGAACAATCATCTTTTATATTTAAGTTATTGCAAGTTTATTGTTTAATAATACTTAACAAAAGAATGTAACATTGCAGAAGTTATTATGATTCATAAGTTTCACACGTTCAAGACGAAATTTTATAATATGGGTTTCCAGATTAAAAGAAATAACATAAATCATGTTTGTGAAAGGAAGGCAAAGAGAGGAGGTAAGCTTTATTATATATCTTCTTGGCGGTAGTCACTTCAAATAAGACTAGACCGAGCTACTTTCTCCGATAACTTGTTGGCATGAAACTTACTACATATAAAATTATTTGTAATTTTTGCAAGCCTTTTGTATCTGTCTTTGTGTGTGTTCTAATTTTATCAAAGCATCGAGGGTAATGACCTAACAACGGTGTCGGGGCTATCGACATTTATGTGGCTTGGACCGGCCTTTGCCTTCATCAAACAAGATAATACGGATACTAAATTGTTGAAAGAGATATTTTTAATTGAAATTATGTAAATGCAAACTTTAACAATTCGATTTATGATATAAGAAGAATCTTTGAACTCGGGCAACGGGCTAAGATATTAACGCTGCATATTCGAATAACATAACGATTGTTTTTGAGAAATATGCTAAGCGTGACTCGGAATGATGGATTAGAAATAGTATTGTAACAGTAAATTGTGGCTTACCAGAGGAATTTGTCACAAAAATTGAGAAAAGCATGATTCGATGCTTCGAATATGTTGAAAGGATGAATACAGAATAAGGATTGACAGAAAGGTGGAGGGTAATGTAGGTAGGGCTGATTTCTTAGATGAAATTATGTGGGACAGATTGGTGACAAAACAAGGCAATATAACGAGTACCCGTAACGGATCAGATTATGAGTAAATCAATGGAGACTTGTGCCAGGATCGTACCAAATGGAACTTGAAAATTTTAAATGAGAATAACTCTACTAATTACCATGTACTGTCGGTAAGACAGTTGTCCGCGGCTGTACTTTGTTTCTTATTTTCCTAGTTAGAAATTAACGCGATTTCGCGTATAATAACTTAGTGTTATTACAGGTTTGTTATCGGTAGCAATGGTAATGACACGACAATAACAAAGTTGTTATTGCCCTGTCGTACTGTCTACGGCAACCGATTAACTGACCTTATTTTTCTATCCCTCGGGAAGGTTTTTGTTTTCGGGACAAAATTTACCGACATTTTCTTTACTCTTGAAAGCGCAACAAACAAACACACATTTACAACACAAACTATAGTTTTTTAACAGTGTCTTGGTATACCAAGACACTGTTAAAAATCATTTTGGAGTTTGCTTTCCAAGTTCTACTTCTTTTTATAAGTGGGCCAAAAATATAACATTACATCTTTGTCATAGCATCTGTTGATAAACGCTGAGAAACGGTGTTTTATTAGCAGGAAGCCATCTCACGAGTATGAGTCACGTCAGCTTTGTACGCCGACCGCAAAATCACGTTTAACGGTGACTAATGTTTACGCATAACAGATAACGAAATGGTAATGATTTAACAAAAATATTTACTCATCTGGTTTTAGATGGAGGCAAGCGAGCTGCTCACTCGGTATTAGGTAACTACTGTCTCAACATTTTGTGACTGTTAAGTCACTGTTTGCCTTGAAAACGCACTTGTCGTCGTTTCAGTCAATATTTGTCCATCGTAGGCCTCCCCATTGATCGCCACAAAGATCGGTCCCTTGCCGCCTTCATTCAGTGCGTTCCCACCTTCGTCAGATCATCAGTCCAGTGTGTCCAGGCCTCCTGCCTACCAACCTGTACCGCTATTCTAGGAACTTTCGTCCCCATCGGCCATCTGTTCTGCCAGCAACGTGTCCGGCCCATTGCCACTTACGGCTTGCAATTCTTTGGGCAATGTCGCTTACTTTGGTTCTACTGCAGATCACAATATGCATGTTTACTATAACACATTTATTTTATTTAGGCATTACAGTGGGGTTGAAAGGTTGAAAAGGTTGGCTCTAGTCAGGCCATTAGCGCAACAGCTGTTCTGACATCTGGCAATTTATTTTTAATTACAACACACACAAATAAAACTTTGTTAAAACATAACCGAGAACGGGTTAAAGGACAAAAATTTCATGTCATATCCTCATTTTTATATTTTATTAATCTGCGCCTAATTTTCTGTCAAACATTTTACATTTTTTATTGGTGATACGGCTATATAAGAAATAAAAATGTGTATTTATCGGCTAAGCGTCGACGTACTAATTATTTTATGGTAAGTAAAAAAAATAAGTGACATAAAATACAAAGGAAGTGTCAATAATCAAATCGGTCAATATGTTTTCCTTGATGAGTTTTCTATTCAATTATATGTTTTTTTTTTAATATTTGTATTTATATAGAGCAATGGATACAAATTTTGCCAATAGCTTTGTTAATATATTAATGATTGTTTAAGAGTATCCATTTGTAAAACTTACGACGAAGTGTAATACAATATCTTTCATTGACCTGTTAGTGACAGCTAAACAAACAAATGCTTCTGGGAATTACAACTAGTTCATCTTCTTATAACATGGCGGACGGCGTCAAAGTTCACTGCTTATACACGCGTTCATTTGTTACCTATTTAAGTTCTTACCGACTGTAACGCCGGCCAGTACGCGACATATCGCGCACCAAGGAGGTTGCATTTGTGTGTATTTTTTTTCTACTTTAAAATGTGTCGGTTGGCAGTGTTTGGTTTAATGTTGGCTTTCATTGGGGGTGCAATTGGTCATACTTATCATCTTGGAGGATGCCCCATTGTCGAACCTATGGCTGGATTTGAAATGAACAAGGTTAGTATAAACTTACTTGTTATTCATAAAAAAATCTTCTTTTTTGTTACCTACTTTTTGTCTTGTCAATAACATGTTTATTATAAATAGAAACTGTTTTTAAATTAAGTATAACAAAGATTCATTTACGTAACAATGGTTTACTACTTTTTATGATTTGATTGTGTGTGAACGTAAATATTGATTTTTGTCATTAATATTTTATAAAAAATCTTTGTTGTGACCCAGTAAACCGAATTCAACCCACCCCAGCGTCGCACGGATATATGGATAATTAAAAGAAAAGGCTTTACTCGCTGGAATACGAGCTTTTTATGGGTGCAGGAATTTTAATATCGGTTAAGTACTTTATAAGTATATATGAAACATACCACTTTATAAACATATCCAGATGTGTTTTAATAACAATATTTCGCAATAAATTAATCTTAAGTAGTTTCTCCTGTTTATTTCGCAACTCGTCGCTTTTAATGTACTTATATCAATAATTATGAATGAACCCTTGCCGCTACTACGATCCCACCCACGATAACAAATGTATATTTATAGTGTTTGAAGCGCGAATAGCGTAGCTTAAGGTTCAGACTGCGAACCATTAGATTGTGGAGTCGAACTGCCATTCGATTGTTCTCGAGAACCATCGCTTAGCACAAGCTTAGCTTGGTGCGAATGGTTGAAAAGAAAGTCTACATAATTTGATAATATTTTAAACAAGGAATCGTTAAAAAAATATGTTAGAATTAACATTGAGTACAAGCCGAGTCCCGCGTTTTCACCAACCGTGCAATTTAATTTAATCGACGATTGTTCAGTTTAAGCTGAACCTTATTTAATAAGATTGGTCATATGACCGTATATACGGCTGAGGTCAACTTATATTGGATTATTATTTACCGGCACAAACTTTTGGCCCGCATTTTAGACCTATAGGGAATGAATTTAGAAAAATCATTTCTTAGTGCTCGCCTAAGTAATAACTGAAAACTTTGTACTAAATTCAAAGTTTGTAGACCCAGTAGTTTGGAATGTGCGTTGATATAACAGTCAGTCAGTTTTTTCTTGTATATATATAGAATATAACACGGGGAAAAGTATCAAACTAATGACACCACACTCTACAAAATCCGTCAAGTTACAATTGGACGGACATGCCATCCGTAATTCATTCATAATACACATACCCGCGACGCGAAAAACATAACCCTCCTGTTGGGCAAATACTTTTTTTTATGGCATAATGTGGCAAACGAGCAAGCGGATCACTCGATGTTAAGTGAGCGCTACCCATAGACATCTGCAACAAGCAAATGTGTTGCAGATGCGTTGCCTACCTTTAATGGACAGGGGAGGGCATAGACAGCAAAAAGGTTATTTCCTTTTTCCCATTACCCCCTCCCCATCCTAACCACTTCCCGTTCCCATCCTATTCTTATAAGGAAAGGGTGGGAAAGGGAAGAGGACTGAAATTAGGACTCCGGCAACTCACTCGTCAGACGAAACGCAGAGTTTTACTACGAGCCTACTTCACGCCTGTCTTCTGTGAGGTCGTGGTATTTCACCGGTCGAGCCGGCTCATTCATGCAACAGATATTGTAGTTGCGGGTCTACCATTGTTAGTATTTACAAAAGGAACAATTTTATAAATATTACTTGTATACGAACGAGTTTGTAACATTTAGTTGTATATGTGTGGATGAGATAGGGTGAAGTAAACAATGAAATGAATCATGACTGTAACTCAATGCGACAAGCGACTGACCACTATGTAGTCTGTATTCTGAGCGGTGATTCAGACATCTGATTAAATAACAAAAGTGCTTTCTTTATTTTACCGCTCAAATATTACTTACTAACGATCACTTAGTGTTCGCAATTATTTTAATTAGTTGCGTTAACAGAAAAGTTATAAGTTATTTAACTCGAAACACTTATAACATAATTAAGAAATGAATTGTTAGGTCAATCTTTAAATAAATACACAAAGGGAAAATGCAATTTTCTTAAGTCGTGCGATATTATAGAGCACCGTGCTCATATTTAGGATAAAAAAATTCCAACATGGCGTCATATATGTCATTTTGCATTGGCCATTTCCCTTAATAATTTTGATATTATAAAAGGCAATCTAAACGGTAAATAATAAAATACAAACATCTTGACATTGTTTTAAACAAAGTAGTTTTGCACTGCAGCAATTAATACAGGTAATAAGGTGACACAACATAAATTGATTCTGAGGTGGAACTAAGAAAATTTAAAAGTAAAATGTTTATGTACATAAATTGAATTAAACTGAATTAATATAATTTGTATTACAAGTTATTGTTTACGTTAATTTTCAAAGAGAGCGCCATCTTTATTTTAGAAGAGGCAAAGGTAATAGTGTACTGCCTCAGACTGAAGCACGTACGTTCTGCTTCTTGACTGTTTGTATTTAAGAGATTATTGTATTTTTTTTACTAGATTCTTTAGAGCGCCGATATTTGATTTCTGAAGACACGTCGTCTTTGTATTAACAGTTCGTTCTTTCTGGATGTAATTTCAAGCGAAAGCAAACATTTGGTTACGTAATGTGTTTTTGCTTAATTACCTCGGCTAAAAAGGTATGCGTGTACCATTCGCCCAATCTGGGCAAATTTATGCTTATCCAACATTTTCCATACCTTCAGATGCTCGGCGTGTGGTACGTGATCCAGAAGACGTCGACCGCGTCGCACTGCATCACGTACAACTTCACGCGCACCGCCGAGCCGGCCACCTACGAGATAGAACAAGTATCACAACATTTTATCCTGGGCCTCACACCGCTCGACCATGATTACAGGTTTGTAAAACGCCCCGTAAACGTTTTCAAATATGTTTGTTAAAATTGCTGGGCAAACTATTAATTCTTTGATAGACGCAACAAACAAAACTGCACACTATCAAGTAATTTGACAAACATGTAAAATTTGACAAACAAAAGTTATACAAAGTCATATAAGTGACTTTTTCAGGTAATGTTTTAAGTTTCAAAGGTAACATTTAAAAGGTAATGCGGTACGCCGATTTATACCGACGATCTGAATCGACAAGATGACGTTAGTTCGCAAATGTCTCTCAGGTTTTGCATAAAACTGAAGATCGGGGTTATTCAAATATTTCTGAATGTAAATGCCTTTTATTCATAAATGTTGCATATGAATAAAATATATTTAAATATACATTAATAAATTTTATAAGATTTAATTTTTTTTTCAGATATAAAGGAGTTCTCACCGTCCCTGACCCAGCGGTGCCGGCTAGAATGAAAGTGCGCTTTCCTTTAAGTGAGTATTAGTCATAAATTAATATTTTCCACAGTCTAGATTACCGTTGAGGCACAAAAAGTTCTGGAATAGCGATAATTTATAGGATGACGAGCGAATTAAGATTGTCTCCCATGAGATAGACTGAGGTTCTTGTCAAAGTTACGCAAATCCGCTAGGTCTATGTTAAGTAAATGTCATTTCATCTGGTAATCAAGATGAGAATTCACTTGAATGTTTCTTAGAAGTTCCGTAGGACTTCCTTTAAACACATTATCATAAATGTTTCCTTGTAGGCGTCGCTGGTTCGGCTAGCTACACGATCCTGGCGACTGACTACGACACGTACGCCGCCGTATTCACCTGCCAGAAGCTGGCCTTCGCTCACAGACGCTCGGCTACCATACTCTCACGAACCAAGGAGCTCGATAAGATATTCGTCGATAAGGTGCGCTTAACTAACTATATACTTAATTTGACTAATTAATAACTGGTAAAAAACATAACAAAGTAATTAAAATAGCTTTTGACAGCTGTTAGATTTTTGCCTTAGTGATGTGAAACAATTTACAAAATCTGTAATTTTTTTTAGACATGTGAAAGTACTGAAAAAAAATATGCTTTGAGGTTGAATTACGAATATTGTTGAAATCGGTAAATTCAGTGATAATACATAGTTTACTTGATATTGTGTATAGCATTTATTCAATATCTCTAATATTTAATTTCTAGATGAGGTTGAAACTGGCGTCTTTCGGCGTAGACCCGTACGACCTGTCGATCATCTCGCAGTCTGACTGCCCCGGCCGCCCCAACGGCGCAACCGAGGGCGTCGACATCAACATCAACCCAGACACCTTCTCCTCGCACAACATAGGTCAAGTCGTGAGAAAGACCGGCGGTGTTATTGGTGAGTTAATATACAAAGCTTGTACTGTTGGGCCCTAGTTCACTTTTGTACAACACTATTAACGAAATAACTAATCAACCGTTCTATCCCTATTCATATTTCTAGGCGTGTGTGTGTGTGTTCTAACCTTTCCAACCCAGACTACATCAGATAAAAGTCCCGGTCATCTTTTAAACTCAGATACGTGTTACCTTGTTGGCCGCCAGCCGTGAATACTGTAGTCCAAATCTATATTACAGTAAAGATTGTGGTGACAGTATCACCGCCGACCTCATATAAGGGGTGGGAAAAGGTCAGGGTGGTGATATACCTTGTGTACAATGCTTTGCACATTTGCATCGTTGAGGCATGTTTGAAAATAATTGTAACATTCATTCCATGTTTCTTTACTTTCAGCTGATGGAGTTGAATACGTAGTGGAAGCTGGCAAGAAAGTGTACCACAAGGTGACCGACAGCAAGGAGGACCTCACCGAAACACCACACAACCACTTAGCGTCCCCGAACAGACTCTCCGCTAGACCCGATGACGACGCTGAATGGTTGCCATAGAGAATTTTAACTGAAATTATATTTAAAACTATTTGTTAAGTAATGTTTTTCATCAGACAATTTTTTCCCGTCAAAACGTTAGGCACAATAAAATGAAACCTTTTTGACAGCTCGTCCGATGAATACTCTGTAGATTATTTAAAAACTCATTGAATGCATTTATTATTGATTTTAGTTTCGTTAATTGTGTATGAAATAAATTGATACGAAATTAGTACTACTATTTTACCAGTCACTAAATGTTGACTAGATTTATGTTGAAATTATCGTACCGCGAGTCGATAAGGCGCTTCGACCTGACCTTTTCACATACTCATGACGTCATCAAACTAATTTTAACAGTGAATTAAATGTACTATGATTGATAATTATAGTCTAATGTAACAACTTATTGTTAGGGGTTATTAGTATTTACAGATATCTTTTAAACATAACATCCAATATTAATAACACGTTTCTGATAAGCCTGCTAGTTAAATTGATAGGATACATTAAAATGAATTTTATGACCAATAGTCATTTATACTGGCTTGTTACGCAGGTTATTTAAAATAATAATAATTTTTAATGTGTTCCTTACGATTATTTAATCTCATTCTTTCAATATCCGTGATCAACTATGACATTGACAGATTTTTTCGTAAGAATAATTTCGCGAGCACGACTGTGAAGTACATTACTTGTGAAGACTTACACATTTTAGGGGGTTATATCTCTATCCAATACTTACGGGGCGGCAAGGAAGGCAAACGGTTCACGATGTTGAGTGACTGCTGCACAATGGCATCCGTAACAAGCAAATGAATCGCAGATGCGTTGTTTGCTAGATAATTGACAGAGCAAACACGCAAACCTTTTTTATAAATCGTAATATATATATATATATATATATATATATTACGAATGATTTCAAAAACCTCAGTCAATTAAATGCCTAAACCTTTCTATATGAATTAGCCTGTGATGAAAACTGTAAGAAAAATAATACTGCAGTAGAGTTAATTCTAAACTTAAATTAAAACTCATAATCAAGTCGAGAAATAAACTTTATTCGGCTTTTATAAGCTTTTAAAAACACAACTGGTTTAAGTTTCAAAATTCAACAAATGCAACAGAAATGAAGCTTCATGTGTCAGGTCGAACTGGTTAAGGCGTACATCTCTCGAGGAAGCGCGGGTAAAGGCAGACCTCTCTAATGTGGTAGCGGTCAAGCAGCCAGCATAAGAAACGTTCCAAGCCCAGTCCGTACCCACCATGTGGTACGGAACCGAATTTCCTCTGGTCCGTGTACCAGTAGTAGGGGCTGGGGTCGATGCCTTCGCCTTTGTAAACTGCAATGGAAGAATATGTATGTCTCTTTACATGAGAAATTACTTTTAAATATTACTACATAATGACGCAATTTATTTTCAACATCATTTATCTATAACTTTCCCATCTATGTGGAGTATGTATTGCTCTTCCATTAGTACAAGGAGGCAAACGAGCAAGCGGTTAACCCGATGTCAAGTGATCGCTACCCATAGACATCTGCAACTAACTAATGACTTGCAGATGCGTTACCCACCTTTAAAGGACGCAGGAGACAAACAGAAAATGGTTATTTCCAATTTCTATACATTCCCTTCACCATCAAGTTTTCTTTCCCTTCCCATCCTTTCCTTACAAGAAAAAAATTAAAATAAAAAAGGATTTTCAGAGTTTTACTACGAGCCTACTTCACGCCTGTCTTCTGTGAGGTCGTGGTATTTCACCGGTCGAGCCGGCTCATTCATGCAACAGATATTGTAGTTGCGGGTCTACCATTGTTAGTATTTACAAAAGGAACAATTTTATAAATATTACTTGTATACGAACGAGTTTGTAACATTTAGTTGTATATGTGTGGATGAGATAGGGTGAAGTAAACAATGAAATGAATCATGACTGTAACTCAATGCGACAAGCGACTGACCACTATGTAGTCTGTATTCTGAGCGGTGATTCAGACATCTGATTAAATAACAAAAGTGCTTTCTTTATTTTACCG
Organism: Papilio elwesi; assembly: GCA_029849275.1. Lineage (NCBI taxonomy): Eukaryota > Metazoa > Arthropoda > Insecta > Lepidoptera > Papilionidae > Papilio > Papilio elwesi. The sequence goes on along the minus strand of CM056707.1, from coordinate 2,876,168 downwards.
CTCAAATATTACTTACTAACGATCACTTAGTGTTCGCAATTATGTTAATTAGTTGCGTTAACAGAAAAGTTATAAGTTATTTAACTCGAAACACTTATAACATAATTAAGTAATGAATTGTTAGGTCAATCTTTAAATAAATACACAAAGGGAAAATGCAATTTTCTTAAGTCGTGCGATATTATAGAGCACCGTGCTCATATTTAGGATTAAAAAAATCCAACATGGCGTCATATATGTCATTTTGCATTGGCCATTTCCCTTAATAATTTTGATATTGTAAAAGGCAATCTAAACGGTAAATAATAAAATACAAACATCTTGACATTGTTTTAAATAAAGTAGTTACTGCTGTCTGTTGCCTTAGACCAGACCAACGGATTTTAATGCGTTTAATGTATAAAAAAACATATTATAGTAGAGAAAAGCAGATAATTTCAAAGGTTAGTAAAATAAACATATTTTTGTGCGTTTACTTCCAAACTCTGACTAAATCTTACGAGATTGATCAAAAAATATTATCCACTGCAGCAATTAATACAGGTAATAAGGTGACACAACATAAATTGATTCTGAGGTGGAACTAAGAAAATTTAAAAGTAAAATGTTTATGTACATAAATTGAATTAAGCTGAATTAATATAATTTGTATTACAAGTTATTGCTTACGTTAATTTTCAAAGAGAGCGCCATCTTTATTTTAGAAGAGGCAAAGGTAAATGTGTGCCTCAGACTGAAGCACGTACGTTCTGCTTCTTGACTGTTTGTATTTAAGAGATGATTGTATTTTTTTTACTAGATTCTTTAGAGCGCCGATATTTGATTTCTGAAGACACGTCGTCTTTGTATTAACAGTTCGTTCTTTCTGGATGTAATTTCAAGCGAAAGCAAACATTTGGTTACGTAATGTGTTTTTGCTTAATTACCTCGGCTAAAAAGGTATGCGTGTACCATTCGCCCAATCTGGGCAAATTTATGCTTATCCAACATTTTCCATACCTTCAGATGCTCGGCGTGTGGTACGTGATCCAGAAGACGTCGACCGCGTCGCACTGCATCACGTACAACTTCACGCGCACCGCCGAGCCGGCCACCTACGAGATAGAACAAGTATCACAACATTTTATCCTGGGCCTCACACCGCTCGACCATGATTACAGGTTTGTAAAACGCCCCGTAAACGTTTTCAAATATGTTTGTTAAAATTGCTGGGCAAACTACGTTTTTATCATTAATTCTTTGATAGACGCAACAAACAAAACTGCACACTATCAAGTAATTTGACAAACATGTAAAATTTGACAAACAAAAGTTATACAAAGTCATATAAGTAACTTTTTCAGGTAATGTTTTAAGTTTCAAAGGTAACATTTAAAAAGAATGCGGTACGCCGATTTATACCGACGATCTGAATCGACAAGATGACGTTAGTTCGCAAATGTCTCTCAGGTTTTGCATAAAACTGAAGATCGGGGTTATTCAAATATTTCTGAATGTAAATGCCTTTTATTCATAAATGTTGCATATGAATAAAATATATTTAATTATACATTAATAAATTTTATAAGATTTAATTTTTTTTTCAGATATAAAGGAGTTCTCACCGTCCCTGACCCAGCGGTGCCGGCTAGAATGAAAGTGCGCTTTCCTTTAAGTGAGTATTAGTCATAAATTAATATTTTCCACAGTCTAGATTACCGTTGAGGCACAAAAAGTTCTGGAATAGCGATAATTTATAGGATGACGAGCGAATTAAGATTGTCTCCCATGAGATAGACTGAGGTTCTTGTCAAAGTTACGCAAATCCGCTAGGTCTATGTTAAGTAAATGTCATTTCATCTGGTAATCAAGATGAGAATTCTCTTGAATGTTTCTTAGAAGTTCCGTAGGGCTTCCTTTAAACACATTATCATAAATGTTTCCTTGTAGGCGTTGCTGGTTCGGCTAGCTACACGATCCTGGCGACTGACTACGACACGTACGCCGCCATATTCACCTGCCAGAAGCTGGCCTTCGCTCACAGACGCTCGGCTACCATACTCTCACGAACCAAGGAACTCGATAAGATATTCGTCGATAAGGTGCGCTTAACTAACTATATACTTAATGTGACTAATTAATAACTGTTAAAAAACATAACAAAGTAATTAAAATAGCTTTTGACAGCTGTTAGATTTTTGCCTTAGTGATGTGAAACAATTTACAAAATCTGTAATTTTTTTTAGACGTGTGAAAGTACTGAAAAAAATTATGCTTTGAGGTTGAATTACGAATATTGTTGAAATCGGTAAATTCAGTGATAATACATAGTTTACTTGATATTGTGTATAGCACTTATTCAATATCTCTAATATTTAATTTCTAGATGAGGTTGAAACTGGCGTCTTTCGGTGTAGACCCGTACGACCTGTCGATCATCTCGCAGTCTGACTGCCCCGGCCACCCCAACGGCGCAACCGAGGGCGTCGACATCAACATCAACCCAGACACCTTCTCCTCGCACAACATAGGTCAAGTCGTGAGAAAGACCGGCGGTGTTATTGGTGAGTTTATATACAAAGCTGTTGGGCCCTAGTTCACTTTTGTACAACACTATTAACGAAATACACTAATAAACCGTTCTATCCCTATTCATATTTCTAGGCGTGTGTGTGTGTTCTAACCTTTCCAACCCAGACTACATCAGATAAAAGTCCCGGTCATCTTTTTAACTCAGATACGTGTTACCTTGTTGGCCGCCAGCCGTGAATACTGTAGTCCAAATCTATATTACAGTAAAGATTGTGGTGACAGTATCACCGCCGACCTCATATAAGGGGTGGGAAAAGGTCAGGGTGGTGATATACCTTGTGTACAATGCTTTGCACATTTGCATCGTTGAGGCATGTTTGAAAATAATTGTAACATTCATTCCATGTTTCTTTACTTTCAGCTGATGGAGTTGAATACGTAGTGGAAGCTGGCAAGAAAGTGTACCACAAGGTGACCGACAGCAAGGAGGACCTCACCGAAACACCACACAACCACCTAGCGTCCCCGAACAGACTCTCCGCTAGACCCGATGACGACGCTGAATGGTTGCCATAGAGCATTTTAACTGAAATTATATTTAAAACTATTTGTTAAGTAATGTTTTTCATCAGACAATTTTTTCCCGTCAAAACGTTAGGCACAATAAAATGAAACCTTTTTGACAGCTCGTCCGATGAATACTCTGTAGATTATTTAAAAACTCATTGAATGCATTTATTATTGATTTTAGTTTCGTTAATTGTGTATGAAATAAATTGATACGAAATTAGTACTACTATTTTACCAGTCACTAAATGTTGACTAGATTTATGTTGAAATTATCGTACCGCGAGTCGATAAGGCGCTTCGACCTGACCTTTTCACATACTCATGACGTCATCAAACTAATTTTAACAGTGAATTAAATGTATTATGATTGATAATTATAGTTTAATGTAACAACTTATTGTTAGGGGTTATTAGTATTTACAGATATCTTTTAGGCATAACACCCATTAATAACACGTTTCTGATAAGCCTGCTAGTTAAATTGATAGGATACATTAACATGAATTTTATGACCAATAGTCATTTATACTGGCTTGTTACGCAGGTTAGAAATATATGTGTTCCATACGATTATTTAATCTCATTCTTTCAATATCCGTGATCAACTATGACATGACAGATTTTTTCGTAAGAATAATTTCGCGAGCACGACTGTGAAGTACATTACTTGTGAAGACTTACACATTTTAGGGGGTTATATCTCAATCCAATACTTACGGGGCGGCAAGGAAGGTAAACGGTTCACGATGTTGAGTGACTGCTGCACAATGGCATCCGTAACAAGCAAATGAATCGCAGATGCGTTGTTTGCTAGATAATTGACAGAGCAAACACGCAAACCTTTTTTATAAATCGTAATATATATATATATATATATATATATATATATATATATATATATATATATATATATATATATATATTACGATTGATTTCAAAAACCTCAGTCAATTAAATGCCTAAACCTTTCCATATGAATTAGCCTGTGATGAAAACTGTAAGAAAAATAATACTGCAGTAGAGTTAATTCTAAACTTAAAATAAAACTCATAATCAAGTCGAGAAATAAACTTTATTCGGCTTTTATAAGCTTTTAAAAACACAACTGGTTTAAGTTTCAAAATTCAACAAATGCAACAGAAATGAAGCTTCATGTGTCAGGTCGAACTGGTTAAGGCGTACATCTCTCGAGGAAGCGCGGGTAAAGGCAGACCTCTCTAATGTGGTAGCGGTCAAGCAGCCAGCATAAGAAACGTTCCAAGCCCAGTCCGTACCCACCATGTGGTACGGAACCGAATTTCCTCTGGTCCGTGTACCAGTAGTAGGGGCTGGGGTCGATGCCTTCGCCTTTGTAAACTGCAATGGAAGAATATGTATGTCTCTTTTCATGAGAAATTACTTTTAAATATTACTACATAATGACGCAATTTATATTCAACATCATTTATCTGTAACTTTCCCATCTATGTGGAGTATGTATTGCTCTTCCTACTAGGTGGCAAACGAGCAAGCGGTTAACCCGATGTCAAGTGATCGCTACCCATAGACGGAGGAGGGGACAAACAGAAAATGGTTATTTCCAATTTCTATACATTCCCTTCACCATCAAGTTTTCTTTCCCTTCCCATCCTTTCCTTACAAGAAAAGGGTGGGATGGGGGAGAGAACTAGAATAAGGTGTATACATCCATCCCTCTATCAGCCGTCATATCTGAATTCACTCACTTTTTACTTTATCTTATACTTATATTATATCTTATACTCAATCCATCCATACTTTCTTCGATCTTCCTCTACTCTTGTAACCATCCACGTTCATTATCAGTACTTCCGTTGCTATATCTCCTCCATCCCTCCACACAACACGCGCATACCACATCGACCTTGTGCTCCTCTCAATAATATGAATTATACATAGAATTGAGTTCAATGGTTAAAATAAAAAAGGATTTTGGCATCCACTTATGAATTTAGAAAAATGAATGGCCGCTTGACCAGATGACAGCAACAATAAAACTGCTAGTTTCATATTTACCCGCAACTTTGTCTTAACGCAGGATAAAGATTTCGATAATACAAACAGGTATTCCACCAACTGATTTGATCAGGGGTTGAATTTTTAAATATCCTTTACTTTTTCCCTGTATTATAAAAATCCCTGCATCAGATATCCATTCCTAGGTCGAACAGTTATGATCTTGCGTTGATATTTAAGTCGGTTTCTACTTGTACTTGTACTTCATATGAAATATATACAGGATGGCTCAAATTTTATGCCCCGCCCTGGCTTCGCTTCTGTTACTCGCTTATCGAAGAGATTTCTATTGGTGAAATATTTTTCAAAATTGTTTCAGTAGTTTTTGAATTTATCTAAAAGACTCAAACCTTCCCTTTCTATATGTACAGATTTCGTCTCACCTTCCATAAGCTCATCGTAATCCCAGATCCTGAGGGAACCTCCTATGATCTCGCCAACTCCTGGCATCAGCAGGTCAACGGAGTCAGTCAAACGACGGTCTTCTGGACTTTTCGCCATGTAGAATGACTTGATGGCGGCCGGGAACTTGCACAGCAGGATAGGTACTCCGATAGCATCTGTCATCTTACGCTCCGGCATCTCGGGGATGTCCTGCGTGAAAAGAAAACACCTATTTTACTTCCACGTAAGGACAGGAAAAAGAATGAATGGAAGAAGGAATTAGGGGAACCTCACTCATTGGACGAAACCTAAGAATATAAAAGTGGCCTCAGTTTGTAACTTTTGCTCACTAGCCATATTATGACCTGACGGCAAATTGTGGACAATGGAACGACCATACATACGCGCGAAAAACATTACTCTCCTTCTGGCTCGGTTGTATGTGGTGACTCCGCAATTGGACTATTGTAAAGCATTTTCTATTCCAAACACAACATAGTGCAAAAAGCTCAGTGTTAATAACTATGAATATAAGCGTATTTAAATTAATAAAATTACTTCTCCAAACTCGTAATAGGAGCCATCTTCTTTAGTGATGTTGTGCTCGCGCAGGTATTCTATCGCCTCCGAGTACGCCATCCTCTTGAACGGCTTTTGGGGTCGCTGGAATATTAATTAGTATTTAAATATACAAGAGGCTACGATACTCAGAGCGTCAGGAAATGAACAGCAGGAGACCACAGATTGCTTGGTCTTTGTTTCTATGATGAATTAACAAAGTTGCATAGTTTGGGCTAGAGGACTTCAAGGATAAGTTTTTTATATAATAAATATTAAGATACAAGAGGCTACGATACTCAGAGCGTCAGGAAATGAACAGCAGGAGACCACAGATTGCTTGGTCTTTGTTTCTATGATGAATTAACAAAGTTGCATAGTTTGGGCTAGAGGACTTCAAGGATAAGTTTTTTATATAATAAATATTAAGATACAAGAGGCTACGATACTCAGAGCGTCAGGAAATGAACAGCAGGAGACCACAGATTGCTTGGTCTTTGTTTCTATGATGAATTAACAAAGTTGCATAGTTTGGGCTAGAGGACTTCAAGGATAAGTTTTTTATATAATAAATATTAAGATACAAGAGGCTACGATACTCAGAGCGTCAGGAAATGAACAGCAGGAGACCACAGATTGCTTGGTCTTTGTTTCTATGATGAATTAACAAAGTTGCATAGTTTGGGCTAGAGGACTTCAAGGATAAGTTTTTTATATAATAAATATTAAGATACAAGAGGCTACGATACTCAGAGCGTCAGGAAATGAACAGCAGGAGACCACAGATTGCTTGGTCTTTGTTTCTATGATGAATTAACAAAGTTGCATAGTTTGGGCTAGAGGACTTCAAGGATAAGTTTTTTATATAATAAATATTAAGATACAAGAGGCTACGATACTCAGAGCGTCAGGAAATGAACAGCAGGAGACCACAGATTGCTTGGTCTTTGTTTCTATGATGAATTAACAAAGTTGCATAGTTTGGGCTAGAGGACTTCAAGGATAAGTTTTTTATATAATAAATATTAAGATACAAGAGGCTACGATACTCAGAGCGTCAGGAAATGAACAGCAGGAGACCACAGATTGCTTGGTCTTTGTTTCTATGATGAATTAACAAAGTTGCATAGTTTGGGCTAGAGGACTTCAAGGATAAGTTTTTTATATAATAAATATTAAGATACAAGAGGCTACGATACTCAGAGCGTCAGGAAATGAACAGCAGGAGACCACAGATTGCTTGGTCTTTGTTTCTATGATGAATTAACAAAGTTGCATAGTTTGGGCTAGAGGACTTCAAGGATAAGTTTTTTATATAATAAATATTAAGATACAAGAGGCTACGATACTCAGAGCGTCAGGAAATGAACAGCAGGAGACCACAGATTGCTTGGTCTTTGTTTCTATGATGAATTAACAAAGTTGCATAGTTTGGGCTAGAGGACTTCAAGGATAAGTTTTTTATATAATAAATATTAAGATACAAGAGGCTACGATACTCAGAGCGTCAGGAAATGAACAGCAGGAGACCACAGATTGCTTGGTCTTTGTTTCTATGATGAATTAACAAAGTTGCATAGTTTGGGCTAGAGGACTTCAAGGATAAGTTTTTTATATAATAAATATTAAGATACAAGAGGCTACGATACTCAGAGCGTCAGGAAATGAACAGCAGGAGACCACAGATTGCTTGGTCTTTGTTTCTATGATGAATTAACAAAGTTGCATAGTTTGGGCTAGAGGACTTCAAGGATAAGTTTTTTATATAATAAATATTAAGATACAAGAGGCTACGATACTCAGAGCGTCAGGAAATGAACAGCAGGAGACCACAGATTGCTTGGTCTTTGTTTCTATGATGAATTAACAAAGTTGTATAGTTTGGGCTAGAGGACTTCAAGGATAAGTTTTTTATATAATAAATATTAAGATACAAGAGGCTACGATACTCAGAGCGTCAGGAAATGAACAGCAGGAGACCACAGATTGCTTGGTCTTTGTTTCTATGATGAATTAACAAAGTTGCATAGTTTGGGCTAGAGGACTTCAAGGATAAGTTTTTTATATAATAAATATTAAGATACAAGAGGCTACGATACTCAGAGCGTCAGGAAATGAACAGCAGGAGACCACAGATTGCTTGGTCTTTGTTTCTATGATGAATTAACAAAGTTGCATAGTTTGGGCTAGAGGACTTCAAGGATAAGTTTTTTATATAATAAATATTAAGATACAAGAGGCTACGATACTCAGAGCGTCAGGAAATGAACAGCAGGAGACCACAGATTGCTTGGTCTTTGTTTCTATGATGAATTAACAAAGTTGTATAGTTTGGGCTAGAGGACTTCAAGGATAAGTATTTTATATAATAAATATTAAGATACAAGAGGCTACGATACTCAGAGCGTCAGGAAATGAACAGCAGGAGACCACAGATTGCTTGGTCTTTGTTTCTATGATGAATTAACAAAGTTGCATAGTTTGGGCTAGAGGACTTCAAGGATAAGTTTTTTATATAATAAATATTAAGATACAAGAGGCTACGATACTCAGAGCGTCAGGAAATGAACAGCAGGAGACCACAGATTGCTTGGTCTTTGTTTCTATGATGAATTAACAAAGTTGCATAGTTTGGGCTAGAGGACTTCAAGGATAAGTTTTTTATATAATAAATATTAAGATACAAGAGGCTACGATACTCAGAGCGTCAGGAAATGAACAGCAGGAGACCACAGATTGCTTGGTCTTTGTTTCTATGATGAATTAACAAAGTTGCATAGTTTGGGCTAGAGGACTTCAAGGATAAGTTTTTTATATAATAAATATTAAGATACAAGAGGCTACGATACTCAGAGCGTCAGGAAATGAACAGCAGGAGACCACAGATTGCTTGGTCTTTGTTTCTATGATGAATTAACAAAGTTGCATAGTTTGGGCTAGAGGACTTCAAGGATAAGTTTTTTATATAATAAATATTAAGATACAAGAGGCTACGATACTCATAGCGTCAGGAAATGAACAGCAGGAGACCACAGATTGCTTGGTCTTTGTTTCTATGATGAATTAACAAAGTTGCATAGTTTGGGCTAGAGGACTTCAAGGATAAGTTTTTTATATAATAAATATTAAGATACAAGAGGCTACGATACTCAGAGCGTCAGGAAATGAACAGCAGGAGACCACAGATTGCTTGGTCTTTGTTTCTATGATGAATTAACAAAGTTGCATAGTTTGGGCTAGAGGACTTCAAGGATAAGTTTTTTATATAATAAATATTAAGATACAAGAGGCTACGATACTCAGAGCGTCAGGCAATGAACAGCAGGAGACCACAGATTGCTTGGTCTTTGTTTCTATGATGAATTAACAAAGTTGTATAGTTTGGGCTAGAGGACTTCAAGGATAAGTTTTTTATATAATAAATATTAAGATACAAGAGGCTACGATACTCAGAGCGTCAGGCAATGAACAGCAGGAGACCACAGATTGCTTGGTCTTTGTTTCTATGATGAATTAACAAAGTTGTATAGTTTGGGCTAGAGGACTTCAAGGATAAGTTTTTAATAAACGTCACCTTTTCATGAAAAAAAGATGACAAACATTTATTTTTTTCATGAAAAAGTGAACGTGGCAAACGAGCAAGCGGTTCACCCGATATCACGCGATCGCTACCCATAGACATCTGCAACAAGCTAATGAGTTGCAGATGCGTTGCCTTCCTTTAATGAACAGAAGAGGGGAAAATGGTTATTTCCCTTTCCTATTCATCCCCTCCACCGTGAAGTGCTCTTCCCCTTCCCATCCCTTTCTTATTAGCAAAGGATGGGAAGGGGAAGGGGACTAGAATTGGGCCTCCGGCACCTCGCTCTTCGGACGAAACTCAGAATGCTCTACTTCACGTCTGTCTTCTGTTAGGTCGTGGTGTTTCACCGGTTGAGCCGGGAAATTCGTGCAAAAGATGTTACTGAGGGCTCTACCGCTGTTAAACATGGTAAGATCGTCACATTTTTTTATTTAAAATATTTCCCTAGTTTAGCTAAAAAATATTACATGATGCTAGAATCAGGTACCTAAATATTTAGAAATCATATGCCGCAATAACTATACTGAAATGTAATAGTATATTCACCTTAAAGTTGGGGTTGAGCTCATAGACCAGATGAGCTTCAGGCGAGGCCAAGACTCGGTCCACCACATCCACGACCAGGTCTTCAAGTCGGTCTAGAAGGTCTTCAAAAGTGATGAAGGGACACTCGGCTTCCACATGACTGTACCTGAGAAGCGATCACAAACACAACACGATACAATAATACAGGGAAAGAAAAAAGAGGAATAAGACTCGAAAATCTTCAAAGGTTCAAACTGAGAATCTTGTTCTGAGCATGTGTCCAAAATCCGAATAGCCCATATGATAGCCGACCTCTGGTAAGAGTTGGCATCTCGAAAAGTATATTACAATTTAAAAATCAGAATAAATAAATACATTTCTAGATTGAGAACAACGCCATCTAGATAGGAATTTCAAAACGCATTACTTCACTTTAGTAAAAATAAAATAACGGAACATAAAACAGTCCAACGGTTAGCGTAGTGTGATTTAAACAAACTAACTAGAGCATCGCAGCGACCCAAAAATGGTCTTGGGTCCTCCGACAACAAGAGTCACCACTTTCCCTGATTGCTCGCAAATCGCGCCTTGAATTTAATGTCCACGCAGGTCCTTCTCAATTACATCTTTCCATCGATACCTTGGACAGCCGACTGGGTGTCGGCCACTCGGCTATCCCCACTCCCAAGTATGCACGCGTCACGTTCATTTCATCATCCATTCTTTGGAGGTAGCCGAGCCAGCGGAATCAGTGCTTTTATGCCCCCAAAGTTTTAAACTAAATTATTCATAACTTACTCGGCAAGATGTCGCCTGGTGCGCGACTGTTCCGCGCGATACGATTGGGAGATGCAGTAGACATCGCCTAGGGCCGGGAGACACGATTCCAGATATAACTGGGAGCTTTGCGTCAGGAATGCTTCTTCCCTGTTGTTATAAAGGCAAGTTTTTTATAGACATATCGAGCACAATCTATCGATTTAATCCTGGATGGATGCCAAACCTTATGTTATGACACAAGCCCAATTTCCTGACCCGACAACCCAAGACAGATTGTCTTGGCGCAGGTAAGTGGAGAGATCAGACCCCAAATAATGGGAAAAAGTAATGCTACTGAAGGAAAAGAAATAAGTAATTTTCTGCTTCCAATCCTTGTCTGATATGTAAGGGGTGGCAAGAAGATGATTTGCCACGGTAGAGGATGAATATGTAAAAGGAAATATCCTTTTTTATTATCCCCTCCTCTGTCCATTAAAGGTAGGCAACGCAACGCATCTGCAACTCATTAGCTAGTTGCAGATGCCTGAAGTAGTAAAAGATGACTTCATATCGGGTGAACCGTTAGCTTGTTTTACAGGTACTCCTGCTATAAAAAAAATGGCCAGTATTTATATGCCGACAGAAGTGATAACTGAAAACTTGTGGGAAGGCGCGACAATAGTTTAAATAAAAATAAATGCAAGAAAAATAAAAGGTCGTCTAAACTCTTCTAAATTCAAATGTTGCTGACGCGTGTTACTGACGCACGCTGTTCACGCGAGCCTATAATATTTTCCCCTACCAAACATCGTCTTACGTGACTAAAGAAGTTTTTACTACAAAAACATCTCACCCGAAGTAGCTGAACTTGAAGAGCGTACTGCCGCCCTCGCACTGCGTCTGCACGAGCGTCGGCGGCGTCACCTCGGTGTAGCGGCGCGACGCGAAGTGCTCGCGGAACGCGCGCGTCACCAGAGCTCGCGCACGGAGCACCTTGGACGTGTTCTCACCGCGGATCATTATGTGCCTAAGGGAATATTTCTAATGCATGATGAATAAATAATGAAGTACTTAACAGACACAAATTTGTCTGTAGAAATGGCTTTCCCTGTCTGTAAGCCTGAATTTTTCAAACTTTGCATGGTTTTCATCAATAAACAGAGCGTGTCAAGAGGAAATTTAATATGTGTAAATACGTGCATATATAATAAACAACAAACATAAAAAATAAATAAATAATATATAATAAAATATCGGGCATGTTGAAAGGATAAATGAAGAGAGAATAACAAAACAAATTTATGTTGCAAAAGTGAGTGGCAGTGTTGGTAGGGGACGCCCTAGGAGAACTTATATCGATCAGATTAGTGACTTACTAAAAAAGGGCGATATAAGGAGCACCCGTAACAGACGAGCATGCATGCGTAGATGTATGAATGTGGAAGAAGCGAGAGAGGGGTGCCAGGATCGCGCCAAATGGAAATCCATGATCTCTGCCTACCCCTCTGGGTTACGGGCGTGAGCGCATATTTATTTATAATAATATAATAAACAAAAGTATATTCCAAGGAATTGTAATGTGATCTCATAAAAATCATATTTTTTGCACGTAACAACAACGCACGCAACGTACAAACGCTGACTAAAACTGTCGTAAGTCTTAGTCAGCGCTTGTAGAGAGTTGTAGTCTCGTCATAGATCAAAATAACGTACTATGGGATTGCATTAGTCACATACATACGGTAATTGGAAAGCTATTTAGGAGGAGTAGGATAGAACATTTATCAACTTAAATATAATTCAATGAAGGCATCGAAGCAGGTGTAATACAGGTAATAAGATAACACTAATTAATTCGAAGGCGGAACAAAGTTTGCTGGGTTAGTTAGTACAAAATAAATTGGGTATTGATTTCTTTCTTGAGTTGAAATAATTTTATTTATGAGCTTGCTGGTTCTTTCAAATGTTATATCGAATCTGTGCTTTACCAACTATATAATATATTTGTTTTCATAACCAAGTACATAACTAAAAATAATAAAACAAAGAGGGGTAACCTGTTGTCCAGTTGTACATCGGGCAATGCTTCCTCATTGAGTATGGAGTCAGCTCCCCCTGGTGGCGCGAGGCCGATGAGCTCCCAGTAGTCGACAACTAGTTCGTGCCCGCCGGGAGCCTACAATTGTTATTAAATTAAAACTAACACACAAGTAAAGACGAAGTAGACATTTTATAATATATGTGGGAAGGAGAGATGGACCCCTTCCTTCCAGATGTAGAATTACAAGTCTTAATGTTTGTAATTAAAAAATATTGTTTGTGATCTGAAATCGTGTTAAGCTAGCCTGGAGGAAATAAAAGTGCACAATTAATTATTGTAATAATTTTGCACTTATCAAGTAGAAAATCAAGCTGCATATTTCAATGAATTGAATTTGTTGGCACACAGTATCAAAAGGTATATAAATCTACAAAATTGAAAGTATTATAAGTTTCAGTATAATATATGGGTAGTGTTTAAGTGTAGGTTATATGAAATTTTAAGGTTATTATACTGTTGGTGAACTCCTAAATCTACAATAATTAATTCTCCGTTACTTTAAATATCATGAACACCGAACTTGTAATGTTTATATTTTTATAACATTACATTACGTATTTATAATAGATTTTCCCTATGTTGACATTACATAAATATATAGGCTATTTATATAGTTCTTATGATAACTGGGTCATCATAGCAAGCACAGCGCGTGCAACACAGTGGTAATTATGCTACAGACACATGTACAGATGTGAATGTCTTAATAAATTTCTCACAACCATCTTTACTTTTTGTTTGAACAAAGTATTTTGGTTCTTCAATAGTATTGTTAAGAATGGACCAAGATAATATAGATGTCTGCATATCTAAACATCTTGTTAGAAATGTTGCTATGGAAACTTAATTATGAAATTAAATAATGCAAAGAAAACATTAAATTCAAAAGACTGCGGTTTTATTATCTATAACTGAGGTTGTACTACTCACAGTCTTTCCTTCTAGCACTGGTCTAAGTTTTCCATACACAATGACAGAAGATTCCGTGGAGAGCACCAGGGCATTGTATGTCTGGCAGAAAACACCTTGAAGCACACACTGCAGGAACCCCGTACCGTCCCGCAGTGAGAGAAAAGCAAGCGCACGACCTTGCCTTCTGAGTCGATGCACCCATCCCTTGATGCATAAGCGCTCACCGCTGTGTTCACCAGCTGTATGTAATAACTTGATGTTTACATAATTATATACATGGACAACTTTAAAATATAAAAATTTTTCATGGGCAAGTTTTTGTTTTAGAGAAGAAGGTGGCAAATGAGCAAGTGGTTCACCTGATATTAAGTGGCCATTATTTGCTGCTCGCCAAACCAATACACATGGTTTCACCAGCCGTACTATTTAATTTACATTAATCAGATTACTATTGTTTTTTCTGCTGTATCAGTGTATACATACCTATTTCCCTCACAATTTGATCTAGTTAAGTCTTGTTGCCTTTTCTATAATTCTCAGTGGAGAAAAAATTTCATTAACCCAACTCACCTCACTGCATCACTCAGATTAACGTGCTTTTCCTTTTTGCTCAACTCATAAGGGTTGTGGCAGTATGGTAATTAACCTACAACCTTTCTTAATGGGTCAAATGCAGTCAAAATTTTAAATAGGTAGTTTTTTAGTTTGGTATGTTCCAAACTCTCCAGCATTATAATATTGGTATAGATATACATAGGCATCAGCCAAGTCACTAAGAATTAACCTCTCAGTTATAGCTTTAGTATAAATATTATTCCTTGGCTATTTCAATGTAATAAGGGGGAAGTCCTAACTAATGAATGTAATACACACATATACTTTGCAGCTCAAATGAATGCTCTGATCTATGACACATAATTATGCCACTGCATTGCAGTATTGCATCATCCTAGAAAAGAGTTTGCATTAACATTTTTTTAAGAGTTAAAAAAAGTATTATTGCTGAATAGTAGAATGCATTTGGATATTTAAATGATAATAATTAAATAATGAAGGAAAGTTCAATCTGAATCGCTCATGAAACCAATTTGCAAGGTTAAGTGAATTCAAGCTATCACTAGAGGTCATATAACTAACTTGTCCTATTCTATGTATACTATTCTAGTATTGGTGTTATACCCTCTAAGCATAGGTAGAGGCTATGCACAGAAGTTATATAAACATTTGGACACTTCCATTAATCATGAAGGAAATATATCATGAAGGAAATATAACTTACCTGCAACTATTTTAACTATTTTCGCTTCTGGAAGTGATTCGTCTTTTGTAATAATAATTTTTTTCGCCTCTTCTAAGTTTTGAAGTCTCTTTTCATGGCTTTCTTCTTCAGCTTTGGCCTTATCAGCAGCTTTATAATTTTCTCTCATCCAAATCTTTTGGATCTTTTTCAGTTGGGATTTAGCTGCAACGTCGTATTCGGCTTTCTCATCTTTACTATCGACGTATATTGTTGGAAAAGGTTCTTTGCCTGCGTGCCGCATTGCCTGAAGAATAGTTTTAAAAGGTTTTTCTCGTGTGCCATCTCCTGTTTCGTCGCTTCCCTTTTTCTCCGACGTATAAAGTTCGGCTGTAAATTTAACTTTTTTGAGAATCTTCAAGAAAATGAATACCTAATATGAACAATTCTTTATTCAGTCATATGTTAGGGTTATTAAAAAAAATACATTATACTTGCCCAGGGACAACCCGTCGATGTTAGGCATATTTAGAAATATTATTTATGTTAACACTTAAAATTATTTTATTGTTAGAAAACAATAAAAATTGTAATTTAATTCACATTTAGTAAATAATTCCACGTTTATTTCACATTGATCTTACTTCAATCAAATCCAACACGACAATTTTAGACATCGAACGAAACTTCAACTTCAACATAGAATAGACAACTCACTACATACAGATACAGAATATATGAATATAATACCAAAGAGTATGTAATAACTACGATTAGCAAAAGAATTAATTATGTCTTATTGGCAGATATTCTCAATCAACGTCCAAATATTTAACGTAAAATTTTCTGACACGAAGAAAAACAACGCTACAAACATACAACGTAACTAAAATTAACGTATAAACAACAGGTAACGGATTAAATGATTTATCAATGTAATTTCCATCAATGTTAAATGTGACGAGAGTCAATGGGGGATTTTTGTACATCCTCGAACGCGTCTCATTTTAAACTCAAGATCCTGTTAAGTTCCCTGCACCACAATAAACAAAACAAACAAATAATATAGCTGATTATTTAGGTGAAAAGGACAAGCGCATTAGTGTTTTATTGGATGTTCAAAAGTGTTTGACACTGTCTGTTGTCTGTTTTAGCTGGTTATGCATATATTGGGTTTTGCCACCCACCTAAGTGAGACGACCACGACCAACGGCGGAAAAGTGGTTCAACCCTGTTTTTAATATACATAAACGAGTTTTGTAAAATGGAGCTTACAAATGCTGATCTACTCATGTTTGCCGACGTTACGGTGATATTTTTCATAGAAAAACCTGAGATATGGTTTAAAATTATGCACAAGGTGGAATAAATACCACAAATTCCAAATATTTTGCCTACAAAAAAAACAGCACGCTCTAGGACTCCCCAAGACTTAGACATGCGATTCATGTAATAGAAACTCTAATAATACAATCTATTGTAATTGCACAATAGTGGTAGAGTCAGCAAAAACACAATCTGTTGCATCTGGACTGGTCAGTGAAGTATCTGCGATTCGTCTGACAAGTGAGGTGCCGGAGGCCTAATTCTACGCTTTTTGTCCCTTTTCCATTCCTTCCCAAGTTCTTACAAGTTCCCAAGTGTCGTTAGGCTATATAGGAGTAGAAATACACCTAGAAATCCATGGAAGGAAAGGTTTGCACATCCTAGGGCAGAGGCAGAACTCTAGAGTCTGTACGTCCAGGCCTACATGACTGGTCGAACAGGCGGCACGGACAATTGACCTTCCGGCTGGTACAGGTGCTTTCGGGTCACGGATGCTTCGGTAAGCACCTGTGTCGAATAGCCACAAGAGAGCCGAACATGTTTCATCATTGTGACTGCGTAGAAGATACAGCCCAGCACATGCTCAAGGACTGTTTAAGCTGGACGGAACTCCGTAGATACCTTGTCGCAATAGTGGGCAACGATCTTTCATATTCAGCCTTTGTGAAGGCTATTGCTGGTAGTGAGAGGTCAAGGAACGCCGATACTACCTTCTGCAAAGAAGTCGTGATACGGAAGGAGAGGGACAGGGAGGATTTCTAATGTTCCGATTCGCTGGTCGTCGGTTGTACCACGCTCTTCTTCAATTCCTTTAAATTAAATTCTGGTGTGCATGGTACTTCTCTTCGCCATAGAAGATGGTCAGATATTTTGTGTAGCATTCGGCAACATTATTTTACATTTTTTTTAACCTTGGTTTACTGTTATATATAGCGCAGTTGTTTCTCTTGCTAACTATTTCGGTAATTTTGTAGGCAATTTTCTGTTCGAGGTCAAAATGCTCTGAACCGTGCTGGGGACAGTCTAGTATGACTCCTGTGTGCCCTGGTCGCAAATGCATGATGGGTTACACTTTAGTTTGAATCAATATAAGTACGCTGAGAAGCCACTGTGTCCGTGTCCTTCGGTATAGTTGTACTATATACAAAAGACTGAAATAGAAGGACCGTACCGGAAAGAAACAGACACATGCCTCTCTCAATCATGTAAGCTTGAAATAAGGCAAGTCTTTAATATGTGTTTTATTTTCAGGTAAAACACTGCCATTATATTTAAATTAATTAGAACACTACATACCATTTTATATTATTTCGTGAGGTAGACAAAAGTTGCCGATCTACTCCTTGAGTCGCTTCCCATCTTAAGACAAATTCTTGACGCCAATAAATGTGATAGCAATTGGCGATCTCGGCCGAAAACAAAAGTTTTTAAATAATCGTATGTAAAGGGTTACCTGCCGTATATTTATTAGAATAGAAACTTTGGTTTTAAGATAAAAAAAATAGGATTTTCCAAAACCAATTTAATAAAAAACGCATAAAGATTTTAATACCTAAATAATAAATAGTTTCGAAGACGTTTACGCAGGTGTCGGCTCCAAAGTCATATACGAATCGGCGTAGATCAAGTATGTATCGCAAATATTCTTCTTCTCGAAGACCTCCAGCAGTTCAGGGTCTAGATGCTTATTAATTATAGCAGAACAACGCAGATCTTCAGCGGAGTGGGCTAGCGGCGCACGCAGGTCGTACACAGTGATCGGTTGCTTAGAATGTTGCTCTAAGGACTGATTATTAATCCCTAAACAAGCAGCGCGGAGTAGAATTATCTTCGAACGCAGCGCCCTTGGTGTTGGCTTGTAGTGTCGGACTTGTTTAATTCGTCTGTACGCGCAATCGATGACTTCGCTAGCATATTGCGTGGAATGAGAAACTTTGCCTTGTACAGAATGGACACAAGCTTCCAGCTTCTCTTTCCAAGTCGAAGTATCGTTTAAAGCCTTCTCCAATCCGTCAGTGTCGCTACCCATCATCAAGTTGATCATATGTCTTGCTACTGCGAGTTGTAACGCTTCATCGGTATCGTATTCCTTTAGTTGTTCTTCAAGAGTTAGTTGTAATTCGTCAGGTGATGCTCCGATGCAGAAGACAGTACCAGTTAATCCTGAAAGAACGTTAGAAAAGGTTTATTTCAAAGTACCTTTTTTCCGAGGTGGCATTTTGCCAAGTCTTTCAGGCTTTGGGTTTGATTTTATTGTTCATTTATATATATTACAACAAGTATTAGTATTGCTAATTATAAAGCTTGTACAAGTTGGACACGTACTGGTGGTATTTAGAACACTACGTCAATATTATCTATAGTGAATGTAATAAATTACCGTGATCTTCTAGAATAGCAGCCATTTCCAGCGCCACCAGGATACCACTTTCATATCCCAACAGATAAAAGTTACGCTTCAGACCAGTTTTCTTCAATAGCGTCTGTTAAGAAGGAACAAAAGATTTAATAAACAAAGTAAATTAGAACAAATTTTAAAATGTGAAGTATTAAATATAAAAATGTAAGTTAGGGAATCCATTTTTAGTAATTAAAATTTCTCATTTCATTGAATCAAAATTTGTACACAAATTCTTGATTTATTAAGAACGTTAAGATAAGTAGACTTGTATTGTTATTTAGAATTAGATATTTATTTAAATTGCCTCCGCAAATCGCTTCGCGAGACTGGGCACAGTCTCATCGGGGCGGTCGAGTCCGGGCTGCAAGATTATGGCGGGCAGCTTCAGCCGTTCACACAGAGTACGGAATCGTTCACGATTGCCCTCGAGCCCTGGTATTACGCACAGGTACGTCTGGGTAACATCGAATTCTTCGTCGTACTGAAATTAAAATAAATAAGAGGTAATGATTTCTTATATTTACGCTAAAACAACACATTGAAATAAGACATTTTTTATGGATTTTATCGCGTATGAATTATTTTACTCATGATCATGAGTGACTGAGGTTTCTGTCTGACCTCCGTAAAATTCGTAAAACTAGTTTCAATGCAATAACTAAATAAACTAGCTGTACCCGCGACTTTTTCAGAATCTATAAAAACTTTAATTTCTTTTATTCGTATGCATACTTGCGAAGATTAATATCAATTATTTTATGTTTTTTTAATAATGTAAGTCCCTATTTATAACGAAACTCTTTTGTAAATCCTTATAGTGGTTCTTATAAAAAATGAAGAAAGTAATAATTTATTACATGAGCTTAAAAAAAATTAGTTTTTTATATTATAAAATCGTTTGCAGTGGCGTTTTTGCTGTTCAGTTTCAAAGTTGCCGTACGACCGGCAAAACGGTTGCTAAAGACTATTGTTTCGTACGTAATGACGAAGGTGTACAAGCTAATTAACTACGAAAAGGAAAAACGGTATAATATATTAAAATTGATCGCATTATAAAACGAAAAGTAGTAATGTTTCTTACCGTTGCGTTATTAGCTAGTGTGGGTAAATACACCATTTCAGTGGTCACAAGAAGTTCGTCGGCGTCCACGTGAGAGTAGAATGTGGCCAACCCTTGGGTTTCTTTGAACTCTATGTCTGCCATAGTTTCTTCTATTTTGCGTATTCTGCCAATAAAAGTTAATTATTCATAGTTTTTTTTCAACATCATCTTAAAGCTTGCTCTTGTCACCCTCACCTAGTAGATTCCTATAACCTGAATTTAATTGTTGATGCCTTTAGAAGTAGCTCTGCTCCAATACGTGACTACAATTCTAGTATCTTTTGGCTCCATCGGATACACGTTATTTTTTCGCAAATAAAATATAGATTTCTTTCAACAGCCAAAATATATACACTTGGTACCTTTACAAAGATATGAGGAGAATTACTTTTCTAAAAGAAACGAACGGCAACACCGAATGTTACGTGACCACCGTTACTCATCAACGCCCGCAAGTTACGGATGTCGGCCAGCTCTTGTTGATAAAAGAAAGGTTTAGGTAGGTGATGGGACCTGCGAACCACGCTCATCACATGAACGCTGAACTATAAGTACATATAATTCACGCATGCGGGCGTGGCACTGCTCCTCGCCCTGCCCCTCGAGTGGGCCTACTCGTGCAACAACTGCTGCTGTACTTCTGCTATCATAAGGGTACTTTACCAAAGAATTATGAATAAAGAATAATAACTAATAAAGAAGTACATACTTTTGTATTGTCAAGTTTGGGACGTCATCTTCTGAAATCGATATATTATGGACATCGCGTAGAAACGTGCTGATAGTTGTGGATTTGTCGTTTTCGAAGTCTAAGTCTGATAAAGTGGCAGTATCCGATACCTCTTCTGGTATTTCAATACCTACAACGTGAACAACAAGGGCAACAAATAGTAAAATTTGGTTCAAAAACGTTCCACTGGATTCTCATTTGCACGTTCCTTGCACACATGTCTTTCACACAGACGTACTTATGCACATGAATTTATGCATATAAATGCTCTGCTTATTTAATGTAAATTTATTTCTCTTCTCTCCTTCCTCGTCATTTTCTTTCCTCCCTCTTTCTCATGAAACGAAATGCTGCAAAACTTAGAACGCCGCGTAAGAAGTTTCACTTCAATTATCAAGTACGTCTTAAAATGTACGAGTATAAGAGGTGAGTATATTATTACAACAGACATCATATACATACGTCTGACGAACAAGTATAAATTGCATTTTTGAAATCTCTCAATAATATAATAAGTAATAGTATCAGTAGGTTTATTTGAAGCTAATAATTTACCTGCTACTCTCGCAAGTTGTTGCAGTAGAGGTCGTGACTGCACCGCCCGTGGGTGTACCATCACAACAGCCTCAGTGGATCTAAGGCTGCTTTCAAACACGTTCACGGCATCCATTTCTGATAACGCTTCTTCAGACTTGGAGCCATCAATACCCGTCTAAAATAAACAAAGTAATTACTAACTTGAAAATAATGAAACCAAGTATCCAAACTACCCCGTAAATACCAATGATTCGCGACCGAAAATACAGCTTGGAGTAGCCGCTGTTGTTATATTGACTAAAAGGACTCTTAGGAGAGATGTACAAAGACCTGGTAGAAAGTTATAAAAAACGCGTTCGGAGCCGCACAAAAGACCATTAGTATATACAATTTAATATATTATTTTAAATTGTAATATTTTCTTATAATATGAAAAATAGACAGCCTCTGTAGACGCCAATGTCATTTTATACGAAATTAGACTGAAAAGCACGGTTATAATCCAACAAACGCCAGTTTACAAACATATTAGTTTCATTAGCAGGTCACCGACCGGCTAATTTGCAACTCATGAGATTTTTTCCACACAAAAAATCGCCGTACAGGTCTTGCAGAATTTAAAAGAACGAACTTTAAATAATTACCTTACTGAGTGTTGGTAATTTAATTGTGGTGGCTGGCAATCCGTCCTGTGATCTTAAGATGCAACATTGAACTCCAGAATTTGTTGTACCATTGATAACTCCAAAGTATCTATTAAGGGAATAATAAAAATGTAACTTCAACTGAGCTAATCAGAATCCTGTCCGATATGTTAATTGTCATCAAGAGAAAAATGAATAGCTATATCAAACATGTAGTTAATACTACAAATAAGGTAATACGACGTAATTATGTGGAATATTTTTAATAAATATAATGTAAAAATTAATCAATGTTGCGATTCGACACCAACAAATTATATTTTAATTTCTTACCTAAGGTGCGGGCACAGTTTTCTTGTGGCCGTATCCAACTGTTGAATAACATTGAACGATTGTTCAGTTTGTGCGTCCACTGCGATCACGTAGACACCTTCTATTGTGCTCAGATTAATGCAATTACCTATCAATGTATTAACATCATCGCTGCTCTTTAATATTTCATTAGAAAGTATTATTTTAACACCCTTTTTTTCGAGGGACCTGTAATGAGTGTATAACTGATATTACCTTAAATATACTAAGAATATGGCACATCATACAATCATGGCTGCAAATATTTTTATTTGGCCGTATAGCTTTTTTATTTAACAAAGTCTTTTCACAAGACGAAAATTTTAAAATAAAGAGGATAGAATCAAAGCTTGAACGCAACCGTCTAACGAAAAAGCTTATGTTTGTGTTGGTACGTGACACTGGTCTAATGCTTGTGAAAATGAGGTTAAAACGTCTGTACCTTCCTTAATTATTAGACTATAAGCACTTAAACACTTAATACTTGCGATTAGCGTAAATTAAAGACATGAACTTTATAATAATTATCGAACAATTAAAGATTCTTCTCTGCAGAAAATAAATGAGATATTTTATAAAAAAATACCGTATTTCAAAATCAAGATGTCCAGACTGCTTCAAAGAATGCAGGTAAATCTTCCTAGCGCCACGCTTTACAAGTCTCTCTGCGATTCTCAAACCGAAATAGTTGTCGTTGCACAAAATGAGGTGGCTTAAATCCGGAGAGCAGTGTAATCTAAGATAAAACACAATTTATAAACTTCATACATTTGCTTCCGTGTAATAATAATGATCTATTTCTCTGTGACAAAAACTGGGAAGTATCACCTTGGCTCCGGTTGCAGTATGAGGGCGTCGTCGTGCGGTCCCCGCAGCTGCAGCAGTACGCGACCGCGGTGGCGGCTGGCGGAGAGCAGACGGAACGCTCGTGGCGCTTCTAATGGACTATACACAACTCGTGACAGCGGCCGCACGTAACCTCTCTTGATACCTTCAGCCAACATTAACTGCAGGTTCTGTAACATGATAGGACCTTACTTCTTCTTCAGGATTTCTATTTCATGTAATTCTTTTATGAGATGTTGGTACTATCCCGGAGAAGCCGACACCGTAATGCAACGGATGTCACCGTTGCGGAGCTACCACTGTTATTCACTTGAAAGCCAGAGGATGGCGGACAGTGGTAGAGTCAGCAGCAGACGTCGTTGCAAGCCCGTCTAGAAGTCTAAAGAAGTACCGCGACTCAACAAAATACCCTAAAGTACAGTACTCTTAAAATTAAGTAATATTTTTGTTAATGCTTGTTCAATAAGTCATATTCCATAATATTTAGTAGTGGGAAATAAACACTTACGGAAATTTCTTCAATGTTTTCTTTCCTCAAAGCCTGTGCAAAGTCAACAGCCACGTAATTCCTCGCCATTGTCAAGTTGGACATACCATACGAGAAATTCTCACGCGTCGTAAGTTGAATAGTGTCCAGTATTTTTCCCATTTTACCCAAGCATTTGAGTGTTAGCTGAAATCACAACACATATTATAATATACCGCAACAACAATATTCATTGGACAGGCTTGCCCGTCAGATGAAATATTACGATCTCAGACTCAAGACAGGAGTAAAGTAGAAGCAGAAGTATTCTGCCACTCTTCTGATGGTTATGGGGGAATAATTTCAGTTTTCTTTCCCTTCCCATCCTTTCCTAATAAGGACAGGGTATGAAGAGAAAGTTTATGAAATTGACATTGAAACTGTCTAACAAAGCGGATCATAGAAATGTTATATACTAAAAGGTGACAAGACAAGCTCACTTCGTTTCGCCTTAGTTAATACTTTATTGGTAACACAAAACAACACTTGAGTCGAATCCCATCATTGAAACACCTGTGCCCAGACAAACTCTCTTAACTTTTGCTGAGCGGCTAAAGCTGTGTGTGCTCTGGCGTTGTTGTAATGAAATGCCAAATCCTTTCTATTTATTATTTCCGGCCGCTTTCTATCAACTTCTTCTCTTTAATCTCGCCAGTGGTTGGCAGTAGAGATCCAAATCAATGGTTGTGCCCGGCGGTAAGAACTCATAATAAACAACGACCTAACAATCACTGTCAAATAAATAAACAACGCTTTGATACCGGTTCGGTTTACGTCGCAATAGATAATCGCAAATGAGTACGCGGCTCATTAGGTTTCTTTCAGTGAGCTCGTGTGGCACCCAACTATAGAGCTTTCATCTGTTGTGTTTTTCTTGCTACTCTTACTGCCTTAAGTCCATACAACTCATTTTCACAGAAAGTAAAATAGCTGGAAACGACATTTTACTTATTTGTTTCATTTTTTAAAATTTCACTTTTAGTCAGCTGGGTTTGGTTTGGTTTAGTTTATGCCGTTGAGATGTGATCCTTAAGAAGTATGCTAGGCGTGACGTTGAATGGTACGATTAGAAAGAATTGTAAGGGAGAAGTATGCCTTAAAAGTGGATGTTATTATTAGAAATGAGAAAGGTATGCTTCGGTGGTTCGGGCATGTTAAAAGGATGAATGAAGAGAGAGTAACGAAGTAAATTTATGTTGCAAAAGTGAGTGGCAGCGTTGGCAGGGGACGTTCAATGAGAACTTATATCGATCAGATTAGTGACATACTAAAGAAGGGAGATATAAGCAGTAATCGTTACCGACGAGCATGTATACAGTTGTATGGATGTAGAAGAAGAGAGAGAAGTGCGCCAGGATCACGACACATGGAAATCCATAATCTCTGCCTACCTCTCTGGGTTAAGGGCGTGAGAGTAGAGTTATTTTTTACTTTTTTGAATTTTATCAAAATCAGATACAAATAGTATAGCCAATGACATTTTATTACAAGTTTATGCATACTATATTATGCGAAAAGATGTTTTCCCTTACCAAACTTACCATACTCTTTGTAGTTTCTATCATTTAATCAAGATAGAAAGATAACGTCACATACGAAAAATGTATAAAGAAAGGCATTTTTTTTCGTGAAAACTCTGCGCCCGTTCTTGAGTTACAAATGGTGTAACTAATACAACTTCATTTTATGTTCTAAAGATGAATGTTACTCACATTTTTAAGACTTCCCGTTACGCAACTTATTATAACATTGCAGCCTTCCCCATTAGTCGCTGTCAATATCATATCTGCGAAGGTATGGTCGCGCGAGTTGCCAATTTGATCTTCTGCAAAGGTCGAAATAACTTGTTAATAAAAATAAAATAATTAAGCACACCCGCAAGCAATAGGGGTGTGTGAGATTATGGACTTAAATTTGGATACTAGCACACCACTCTCGCTTCTTTTACATCTATGTGTCTACGCCTGCATGCTCGTCTGTGGCGAGTGCTCCTTTTTTATGTGAGAAGGTCCCAAACGAGCAAACGGATCACCTGATGTACAGTGAACGCTACCCATAGACATCCGCAACAAGCAGATGTGTTGCAGATTCATTGCCTACCTTTAATGTACAGAGGAGGGATAGACAGGAAAAAGGATATTCCCTTTTCCCCATTAATCCCCTCCCCGTCGAATCCTCTTCCTTTTCCCATCCTATCCTCCTTATGAGGAGCGGGTGGGAAGGGAAAGAGGACTGAAATTCTGCCTCCGGCACCTCACTCATCTGACGAAACGCCGAGTACTTCTACTTCACGCATGTTTTCTATGAGGTTGTGGTATTTCACCGGTCGAGCCGGCCAATTCGTGCAACAGATGTTGTTGTTGCGGACTCTACCACTGTCACTGTCCTAATATCGCCTTTTGGTTTGTCACTAATCTGGTCAATGTAAGTGCGTCTAGGACGTTCCCTACCAATTCTGGCATTCACTATTGCAACATAAATTTTCTTTGTCACTTCTTCTTAATTCTATTATTAGTTTTTTGTTTTCACCTTTAAGCAGTGGGAACATTAGACGCAAGAATCTTTTCTTGCTGACGTCACTGACTGTGGTAAAAACATCGCAGTCATTGGCCAGGGCAATGGATATGACAGCCTGACCCAGTGCGCCTGCGCCTCCATGCACGAGCACCTTCATACCACGGGTCAATTG
Source organism: Papilio elwesi (assembly GCA_029849275.1). Taxonomy (NCBI): domain Eukaryota; kingdom Metazoa; phylum Arthropoda; class Insecta; order Lepidoptera; family Papilionidae; genus Papilio; species Papilio elwesi. The sequence goes on along the minus strand of CM056707.1, from coordinate 2,849,842 downwards.
GGCTTTGAGACCCTGGAACAAATTAATAATGAGTTGAACTGTATGGCAACTGTCATAGTGGACGAAATTATGTTTGTAGACACGCATTACTTTAACCCTTCTTGAGATGTTACAAGAAACAACTAATGAAAAAGTGGTTGTTGTTGACCTTATCCTGTATTCTGCGTTTCGTCTGATCAGCGTGGTTCCGGAGACCTTTTTCTAGTCCATTTCTAATAAGGAAAGGATTGGAAAGGAAAGAAGATTTTTCTAGGGGTAAGATAGGAAGAGGAAATCGATTTTCCTATCTATCTTCCCATCTCTGCTCTCTACTGAACGATGAACGATGAGTGTTCATTAAATAAAGGAGACGCATCTGCAATCTGTTTGTTGCAGATGCTTATGGGAAGTGACCACTTATTATCTGTTGAACCGCTTGCCAAACAGTCACCTTCTTCTATAAAAATAATCACCACTATTTATCGGAATTACTGTACCATTAACGAACTGGCCCAGATCTGGCCATAGTTATCTGAAAGTAGTTACACGTTCATTTATATAACCAGCAGTCGTCCTTACAGTGTCGAGAATGGGGACTGTTTTATCCTAATGCGTAGCCAAAATAATCTGAATGCGCTTTTCTATATACCAATCAAAGTGAATAAATGAATTTGAGTGTTTATATAAACTCACAAGACAGTAGAAGGCGAAACAGTAAGCGAGGGGCACGGTGGCGGCCTCCTCCAACGTCCAGTGGGCGGGCACCGGCCACAGCAGCTGCGGCCGTGCCAGCACATGCGAGCTGATAGCACCACTAGGCACAAGGCCCATCACACGTTCACCTCTGATGGTAGTATTAAATGGCTGTTTTCATATTATTATACTCTAGGGCTAGTTTAAATTGTCTTTTGTATCTGGACTAATATTTTTCATAATACATAATAGCAGCAAATAAAAAATGTTCAATACTGGACGTAGGCCTCCAGACACATGTTTAAATATTATATGAACACGATTGCACCTTAGACTTCTTACATCAACCTGAGATTGGGAAAGCATCGGCCACAATAAATGTTGACAATTGTTTTCTCTCTAAGTCGATAAAGTTCGACTTTATTGTTTTCTTACCTTTCAGTGACGCCACTAAAGTCCATACCGTAATAATTATTATTGCCGTCTCTTGGAACTATTCCTGAACATCTTTTAACATCAGTATCGTTAATTCCAGCGTAGTGAACCTAGAAATCAGGAGGAAATTCAATGTCTGCTTTTCAAACTCGGCTTTTTAAAATAAAAATAGCATGAAATGAGAATTGTTAAGAATCAACTTACAGTAACTTTCACACCAGGACCGCTGATGTCGGGCACTTCTACCCAGTGCAAAGAGTTGAAGTTTCCAATGCGTGAACTTTGTAGTGTTATATCATGTACTGTAGAAAGTTTCTGCTGTATGGGTACAAAGAACTCGCCGCACCATTGACCCTAAAAGTTCAATTGAATATAATTTACTTTTTTTATTAATTTGTGTTGAATATATCATAAATACATTATACCTTGTGAATCTTGGCAACCAATTTTACATGAATTATTTAGATTAAGAACTATTTAAACTTACATTATCCAGCACGTTGAAAGTTAAATCGAAATTAGGCAGCTGATCTATATCTTGATCTCCGGCAATCTTATGATTTATCATAACTACGTAGATTTGGTTACTATCCTTTCGGCATTTCTGAACAAGTTCCTTCAGTCCATCGATAGGTGGATATGACGTAATTATGAGCAGCCTGTGTTTCTGTGGTAAAGTTGTTTGTGTGGAGGCCAATAAAGCCAGGTCTGAATTTGTTCGGACAGTGTAGGTACTGGTAGAGGCTGCAGTGGACGTAGACCTCCATCGTATCAGTTCCAAGCGCCTGTCTCTGACATTCTTTGCACTGACTATTCGATGCAGACCTGATGGTTTAATGAATGGCGAATCCTTTGAACAGTTCTCGTTGTTCACTAAGAACGTGTCGCAGTAAAGGACGCGGTACAGTGTTTGACAAAACTGGAAAAGAAAAAGTAGTCAACCTTAGTTGAGCGGTTGGCTTAAACAGTGACCTAATACAAACATTAAAGTTTCTTCATAAAGATTCTAATGCTTGTGTGAGGATTAACGGGGCCTACTCATGTGTAGCATCCCCGTGCCTGCTCTTTATAGATGATTGTTTGAAAGCTTTGAAAGACGAAGAATGTGGATTAAGAAGGAGTGAGCTATTTGTAAGACATCTCTTGTACATCGATCACCAGGTCATGTTTGCGTCATCGGTGGAGGACTTACTACTTATATTGAATGTACGTCCGCTAAGTAAGTAACTTGATACGTGATTACGTCTTACGTCTCTTAATAATGAACCTAAGCCCAAGCTAGCCTTTAATAGTGTAAAAAATCCATTTTTCCATCTTTAATATTAAATAATGTGATCGATGTTTTTATCCTGGATTGATTTTGATTACGTAGGTTGCAATTAAAAAGAAGACTTTTGTTACCATGTAAAAAAATTAAATGTATATGGCTATAGGTAAAGTAGTCCTCAATACTCGTTGACGGAGGCTCGTCTCTTACAATGCTGTACTAGACCCCATTTTAATGTATGGAAGTGAGAGCTGGGTCTGGCAGGAAGAGCATGCTAGTAGAGTTAATGCCGTTGGGATGCGATCCTTAACAAGTATGTTAGGTTTGACTTTGAATGATATGGATTAAAAATTGCATCACAAGGGAAAAGTGATGAGTTGTACAACTGTCAGTTGTACAACTGACAGTTGTACAACTCAAAGAACCACTTCCGAATTTTGTATTGAGTTTGATGCAAAATGAAATCTCTCCACGAAACATTTAATATTGATCACAAGATCAAAATGGACATCTTAGATTTTTTTTGTCTGGTACTTTTTTAAACTGATCACATTTGTGATACAATATTTTCTTAAGAAACTTATTTAAACACTACCTTATCGTCTTTGGACAGATCTTTAACAAGCACCAAGTCAACATCCGTTAGAAGTTCACGTTCCAGCGCATTGTGTCTATTGATGACCTTGTATTGAACTTTAATTGAAGGTATCATCTTGAAAACATCAGCAAGATTTTGGTATGTTAAGTCTTTGTCCCCATCAACACATAGTTCGACAATGTTAATAGATGACTTATTCATATTTTCAGCTACGATTTGTAAGAATATCAGCATGGCGGTGGAAACCTGGAATAAATTGAAAAATGAGCGCCTCGGGTTTTCACCTTCTGTATTGTTGGTGTTACAACAAAGAATGCTTGCATTTATCATTATATATTTGTGAAACTTATTTGAACATTTCTTTGGTATATCTACTTATCGCCATGGCGATAGACGGAGGTAGACCTAGGAACCTTACAGTACCTTGGTATATATTTAATGCGCTTTATCCCAGGGTTGGGATTTCTAGCCCAGTGTAATATGCTAATGTATAACTAAGAATTCTAATAAACTATTTTCGTTCATATTTCTGCACGCCTGACTTAAAATCTTGAGAACTGCATGGGTTTATATTTATTTATATATGACAATGACTATAAAATGTCACTGATTATTTTAAACGGCTTCACGGTTGTGGCCTGTGTATAATCATACTTACGTCTGTTACATTTTGTTGGAAGTATGGGACTACTTGTAATGCCATTAAATCTGTTCCCTTCGTCAGCGGAGGAAGATCACGGAACTGAACATCTTCTATCACCACCCCTCCGCATCTGAAGAAGCAAATATTTTTTATAGAAGAGCGAAATGAACAAGCTGTTCACGTAATGTTTCGTGACCAAAGCTACCAATCACCAGCCGAAACAATACGACAACCAAACGATAACAGATGTATCACTACTTTTTGTGTATTCGTTCCGATACGCATACAATATATTACCGTGCACGTAATATATGCAATATTAGAATGCACCGTCGACAACGACTTTGATGCTCTCTTGACCCTACAAAAAGCTGGAAATCCAGGCGCATAGTATCTCCCCAATCAAAAGTCTGGCCAAAGTAACCGCAGGGCCTCCCACTTGCCCTCCGACCATTGATGCGACAGGTAAGGAAGAAGGTCACCATCTGAGCGACGCATGCACGAATTATGCATGCTTATTATGTAAAGATAAATATAATTTCCAATTCAGACCGCTCTGATATTTGATTGAACATATACTGACAGTGCACCCCCTTGTGGGCTTGCTGCCGGCGCTCAGGCTCCTACTTTAAAAATGTTGACAAAAAATTATCCAACTTACTTGATATACTTCAGTATATCAAAAACATGAGCGGTCATTATATTTTCATTGCCTTCTCGTATAGTTTGATCGCTGCCGTGTTTCTTGGTGTCAATGATGATCCTCCTTATGTGTGTGGGCAGGGAAACCGCGTCGTGCTCTCTCTTCAGCACGTTGATCTGGAGCATGGCATCCATGAGCGTCACCCAGTTGTAACGCCAGAATATCTGAGCTTCCGTTAGCGATTTGTTCGCTCTGTGAATGCTTTGGAATTCACCGCTGAAATCAGTTAAGTAAGTTAACCCTTTATCATCACCATCAACTACATCAATATAAAAATGCCCATTTGCTGGAAGTAATTTGTCGACAAGAAAGGATAAATATCGGCGGCCCTTGACCAGTGAATTCCACAACCTCGACCAGATCTACAGTCATGTACATGGCCGCTATTCTAATCATAATGATTGTCACAATAATTATGACATTTTAAAAATAGCACATGTGTCATAATGGAGCATCACTGACTAACTCATCTAACACAATGATTGATACGATAGTCAACAGTGACTTCTCAGCAATGAAAGACCATTGTTATTAGAGCCCGCAACAACATAATCTGTTGCAGGAACGGGTCAGCACGACCGGTGAAAGACCTCACAAAAGACAGCCGTCAATTAGAAGTATTCAGCGTCTCGGCAGATGAGGAAGGTGCCGAAGTCCTAATACTAGTCCTTTTACCCTACACACCCCTTTGTAATACGGAAAGGATGGAAGGGGAATAGTATTTGACGTGGGAGAGGACGAATAGGAAATCTTTTTTTCTTCATCCCTCCTCTATCCATGAAATGTAGGCAACGCATCTGTGATTCATTAACTTTTAGCAGATAACTATAGGTCTGGGGGTCCGTTAATATCGTGTGAACCCCGCTTGTGCGTTGCTGCCTCCTTCTACAAAAAATCATTGTTACTCGACTGTGCAGTGTCATACAATTAGTATGAAAGTTGTGTTTACTGAATTGGGGATTGTTCGTGTTCATCAAATAAACAAGTTATTTCATTATTTATTAACCTGTAGCCGAAACCTCTTTTTCCCAACATGTGGTAAATATCTTCTGATTTCAAATCCAATTCTTCAGATGGAGTAAATTCATTTTTGAGCGGCCTCTCCTCATCCGCTCCGGCCTTGATATAACCCGTCGCAATCATCGTACTTTCGTCCATGATCTGTGTAGTGCAATAAATATAGAATTGCCATTGTTTTTGCTTGAACCGAGAGTTTGAATCCGAAGGGATATAAATAATAATAATTGATATCGTAGACAATCTTTAAAAAGCTGCCTACTTTCTACGTAGAAGACAGGACTGTGTGGGATAGTAGCCATGAAATTCTTGATAACTTAATAAGTTTTCTCAATAAATTCCTAATGTGCGGCTGGGGTCCTAGCATTTACCGACAGGACCGCAACATAGCTTTACCTTGAAGTTGCCCGGTAGGAAAGCGACGACTGCTAGTCTTCCCCTGGGTTGTACTTAGGCTTAGTGAAGGGAGGAATCGGTAAGTTCATATTTGCATCTTTTAATTGGAGTTAGATATCATACCTCGAAATATCCATTTCCCCTGTGAAGAGAAGCAAATATGCGCAGCTGACGCTGTTCATGAACTAGTGGTTGGCAGTGGAGCTTCACATCTTGGAACTGAACCGAGAACTGTTTTTTCTGTAGACCGAGGGTCATGGCGAGTAAGTCCCAAGCCGCTATGAGTGCAGCCGCGAACGGAAACGTATTCTTACCTGACATATAAAGACGTAATACTTATTAATAATAGAGTCAGCAAGTTGATATGTTTGTTGTTGTATTGTGTAAAGGTTTTGTAGTAAAATTATAAAAAAATTCGTGGGAAGTTATTAATCAACTTTTTACAAAAACGGCTCTACTCACGTCACGAACAACATAGACGCCGACGAAACATATAAACGACGCAAATAATTTTGTGTTATGACTTTACAGAAACAGTGGTCATTAAATAATTACCAATAAATCAATTAGTGAAATTACATAATCGGGAAATTTAATGCATCATAGTATGATCTTCTACTAACCTCTTAATACATTTCCAGTTAGATACTTGTTTTCGACATCGTAAATTGAGTAGCCGAATTTGCATAAGCCTGCTACTATTTTATTGGACGTGGCATATACAGGCACGTTCCTGGACAAGAGAGATCATTTAATTAGCAACTAGATGACCCGGCGAACTGCAAACCACTGTTTGGCTCTAACCAATTGATTCGATTATATACACTCTTCCGTAGGCCGATCCGATTATCAATTCTATTCATTCTTCTGTCTATTATATATTATATAGGTTGAGACTGATAATATTGGCTGCATCTTGTCCAGCTTTAGTAAGGTTTGCGAACAAAGGCTTGAAATGTATTTTATCTTTTCGGCTGGTCAATAAACAAAAGCAAGAGACGCAAACTTAATAATAATTGTCTGTTTGACGTTGTTCATAAGCTGATTCTTAATCAGTCTCCTCTCTTTGCTTAGTGCGGCCTTCTCTTGGCTGGAACCGGATTAATATACCCCCTCTGTCTCCTCAGCCTGGACGCACAATCAGAAATTGAAGTCTATGTTTTCTAGATGGAAGTGTAATGAACTCAAATGAGTCGATAAGATTATCCATATCTGCGGTGGAGACCCTGATATGTTCTAGCGGCCTATCAAGACGCTTTTCGAGTCTACACTTTTCGACCGCTATTAACATATGTGTCTATTGTATTATAATATCATTTATACATATGTATATTCTTACCATATCTCGTGATGTGCCCACTCTACCAAGTGGGATAAAAATGGAGTCCCGGTAGAAACAGGAAATTCAATTTTTGGATACAGCGCCTCTACTTTCATATGGTATCCCTCCATGTAAAGTCTAAAAAATAAACACGCTTATATGTTGTTATGGCATTATATTTTTGTTTAAAATCTGTCCGATAAATTTAACAACCTGTAAAAAAACACTCAAAAGTGCCTTTGAGTAGGTTGGATGATTATGTGTGACAAGCAAAGCACTTCTTAGGCACTATCTTATAACTTAGGGTACACCTTCCTTCCTTTCATTCGACAGTCGTTCATTCCTGGAGGTGGGCTGTAGGACGTAGACCCTGGGACGTAGACTTTAGGGTACACATTGCATACATTTAAGCATTCTCGTTATGTATATTTATAATGATTACCCAACCCTTTTGAATAAAGTATCAATTGTCCATTGCCTGATGACTTTTAAAATAGTTACTTTTTACTTCTGTCTTTCTCTTTTCCCTTAAAAACACCCTGTCGATACTTCAGACATAATTATGTAAAAATACTTTGATCGTATAAACGGATACCTGAATCCGTCAGCTATTGCATATTGTTATTTTTTTTTTATGTGAGAATGTGGCAAACGAGCAAGCGGATCACCTGATGTCAAGTGAGCGCCACCCATGAACATCCTATCATATATATATATAGCATTATAAATGTCCACCGTGGCGTACCATGGCAACCGACTATATTTTTGTGTATTCTTAGGATGTATGCGTTTAAGCGTAACAAAAACCAATCTTGTGTTTAAAATATTAATCAGGATTATATGATTTGTTCATTTGAAGAGTGACTAACTTTCCAATAGCTTCAAGCAGGAACTGCACGTTATCGGGATGTCCTCGTCTCGTGAGCGGCACGTGGCTACAGGACTCGGGCAAGGATCGCTTCAGGATAGCCTGCAGCAAGCCGTGCGGGGCTATCTCCACCAGCACCGCGTTGGACGGTATCAATCTCGACGTCTCTTCGAATAGCACAGAGTTCTATAACAGAAAAGTATATTGATAATACCTGGTGTGTTGCTGTTTCGACCAAGACACGTATAATTTAAAACTTGTATTAATATTTGGACTCGTGTGCATCATAAGACTGTGACCAGAACAGACTGGTACAACTGGACTTGGTTAGACTTGACTAGAGAACCACAACCTTACACGGGCGTGAAGACCGCGTCGTGTGATTTAGGTTATAAAATGAGCTAACATCATTTAAACAAATCGTGTACACTTGTCAACGACCCACTCACGTTATTAGTCGGTTAGGTTATATTTTATAAGTATGTTTTGTATTTCACTTACGAGGAGGTTGTTGGTGTGATATTCCGCCGACGAATATTTGGCGAACGGTTCGTCCCATCGTTCTTGCGGCACAGAAGTTGACACCCATCGCTCGCTACGAGGTTTCGGTGATTTGATCACTTGACTCAAATACTTCAAAAGTCTAGGACCTGGTAATTTATAAGTCCATTTTAATTGATTTCTATAAATAGGAGTGCCTACTGCAGTGGCAACTGATGTCTCAAGAGTAATGCAAGGTTATAATTACCTTTATGAATTTAGAACCATGAAATTTTCACTTCGATTTAAAAGAAAACTAAAGATAGAAAAGTTGTGTTTGAGGTTTAACCCAACTAACGTGTCATCAACAAACGCGATAACAACAAAGAAAGTAAAAAACCGTAATTAATTTAAATATTACCAGCTTCAGCGATGTATCTCGAGTGGTAGGCGATATTCGAACACGGAACTTCTTTAGCGAATATCTGCTTAGCGGTCAACTGGGCGACGAACTCCTTCATGATGTCAGCGGGACCGGAGATGGTGCTGGAACCAGGACTGTTGTGGCAGGCCACCTCGATCTCAGGCGGGCACATCTTAACAACCTGTCAAAGACGGGAATATATTTTAGCAACGAAACGGTGTCTAGCATACTGACCTAAAGGTGAAGACATAGACGTTGGGAAGGTTAAGGAAGTTAAGGAATAAATAAAGGCATCTGCATTCCACTTGTCAAGCTTTCCCTTAATGTTTGTACACTATATCCGATGACGTTACCGGTCCTGTAGTTAGTCTAGTGGCTACTCTACTTGGTGAACATTCATAACCCAATACTTACGAAGACAAATTAAATAAAAGAAATTCTAGGTAATAAATATTCTTAATGCCAATTTAAAAAAAAAGTGGCATTAAGAATATTTATTACCTAGAATTTCTTTTATTTAATTTGTCTTCGTAAGTATTGGGTTATGAATGTTCACCAAGTAGTGGCGACTCATAGCGCTGCCACCAACACACATTCGGAAAATACATACGATGATAAGTATAGGTTACCTGTTTATAGCCAATCCCCACCGCGGCCATGGAGCCTCGTATGAAGGGCGTCTGCAACGACACCAGGCCGCGGTAGTACGCCGCCAGGATCATCTCCTCCGCGGTGAAGCAGCCGTCGGCGTATGCGCAACCCAACTCACCCACACTATGGCCTGAATTAATATCAAAAAGTAATTAGCAATCTTAGATGCATTTTTGACAGGTTTCAGATTTGCATTTAAATCATCTCTTCACATAGCCATCGTGCTCGTAAGAAACAGATATTAGCCCGTAGACCACATTACTTCAAAATATAGATTTCCTTCAGTGGAAGTTTACAAGGTGTTCTTCAACTTTATGCCTATAAAAGATATTAATTTTTTATAGGCAAACCCACCGCAAAAAAGGAGAGGGGGGAAGAGATGCGGTGTACGGCATCTCACTAGTCAGACGAAACGCGAGGTCGTGGTACTTCTCGCGTCGGTTCATTCATTTAAACTGGCTCTACCTTTAAATTGGTAGACATTACCGATAATGTTGTCCGGTACCAGTCCGAGTTCCCGCAGGACGTCAGTGAGTCCGATCTGCACGGCGGCGATGCCGACGAACGAGTGCAGGATGTTGTCGAACATGGTCTTGTCAGGGTTCGTGATGATGTTCACTATGTCCACTCCCAGCGGCTCCAAAACACGATGGCACCTGGTTTAGTGAATAATGCTTGGATTGGAATAATATATTTATAGTAGTCACGCTGCGTCAACCTGTATACGTTGCCGCCATTCCAGGAATTTTGGCCCCATCGGCTATCCGTTCTGCGAGCATTGTACCGTGCGTACAAGTAGGTCGGCCTTCCACAAGATGGACCAATGGTTTGGTCAAGGTTGCGGGTGGCCACTGGATTATTTTAATAATATAAATGCGAATATACGATTGTTTGTTATACCTTCACGCCTTAATAACTCAATCGATAGTTACGAAATTTAATACAATTGTCAGAATTACAGAAAAGGATTAAAGCGTATCTTTGGTTTCTCGCACAAAAAAGCCAAGCGATAAAAAGTTGATCATCCGGAATGTAAGCTGGACCTGTCGACATTAATTCAGCAGCCTTTGAAAAGTATCTAAGTATAACAAAGAGAGGAAAGCCGTGGTTAAAATACAGTATATCCTAAAAAAAAAGCAAGATACCGTTCAATAGCGGCAGCGAATATGGGTATACGCATCAACTGTGCGCCCATGCCGGCCCACTGCGACCCCATGCCACTGTACACGAACCACAGAGGGCGCTGCGCGTCGTCAAAGTAATCCGCCTTCTCGCACAAGCTAACAGTCTCACCTTCTGCATTGGTAGCTGGAATAATACAACAATTTTTTTAGTACTTCTAGTAAAACGGGTAGGTGCAAGAAGTGCATTAAGTTGCAAGCCTAGTCCAAGGAGTAAGTGAACGTGCCTCACGTTGCAAGACTAGTACAACGGCCTTACATTATAAGAGTTATATCTATTTACCGATATTATATAAAAGAAGAAGCTGACTCATAGATATATCAACGCACAGCCCAAATTACCGGGCTCAAGGACTTGAAAATTTGCAGAGATTTCTGATATTAGTAAGGGCGTGTAGGAAGAAAGAATTCGACTACATTCATCCCCTAAAGGTCTAAAGTTGGGGATGAAAGTTTGTATGGAGAAATAATTATAAGCCAATGTTGAAATAGCGGGGCTCAGTTCGTTGGTATAGATAGTAGAAATGTATGCTATTTCAAAATGGTAACACGGATAGAACGGCGATTTATATAAAGTTGTCATAAAGAACTTGCAAATTACAAACTTACAAAGAATGGTGTAACCTCTTCCCAAATGACCAGAGATCCTAGTATGGTTTATGTTATGGAATAAAGCGAGCTCCTCAGGATCGATCGGTCGAGACTTCAAGTCAGCTAGAATTTTCTGAACTGAAGAACCTTGTCTCCCGGAAACAGTAACCAAATGCGGAATGTTAGATTTGTATCGCTTTAGGTTCTGGAAAATAAAAGTAGATAAAAGTATACCTTCTGCATCTTTTATAATCATAGTAATGATATTAATAAAAAGTAGATGTATGATTTATTTTATTTACGCGAAGACGACACTTTGAAATTAATGTAAGTTTGCGGGTTTTGTCCCGATTATTTAATTTTTAGGTCGAGACGTCAGACACCTTAGTCCCACCGTAACCAGGTCACGAAGTCTATGCAACTGCAGCCCGGTGTGAGACAAGCCCGGTGTGTGGCATATCACTCACCTTCGATTTGGTGACACAGGCCGAAACCGTAGAACTCTAGTATAATGTTCAATGGCTTCAAATGAAAGGGGTCAAGAGGAATATGGATAAGACGAAAGTCATGTCGAACATCCATGTTCCCCCCACTCCACTAACGGTCGGACGCCGTACTCTCTTAAAGAATATCTCTACCTGGGATTGTCTGATTCGGATGCGGACCGCATTCGGGAAGTTGAAAGCGAATCTGGGTACAGGAGCCCAATGGATGAGGGCGGCGAGGGACCTTTGTGACGATTAAAGCCAACGGACGACTGTCGGCCTTTAGGCCTTGAACCCTATTCTGTGTTATTATTTTACACCATATTTTATTAACTGTTTCTATTTATTATTAACTTTAATATTCACTTGTAATGTTTCACATCTGCCGAGCGTCCCGTGACGGTCATTTTTTTTCTTACCTTGGGTTTATTATTTCCGTGTAGAAGAACATGAGAGTTGACTCCAGTGATAGCCATGCCGTTGACAGCGGCGTACGAGCAACCAAAAGGTTGGTGCTCAGTGACTATGCGTATGCGACCCTCGCGTAATGCCTCCACGTCGCGCCGAGGGGTATCACAGTTCAGATTTGCGGCTATTACGCCTGTGTGATAGCCCAGAAGGACCTGAGAAAGCATAAACATGAATTTAAGCACATTAGAGTGATTTTTATGACGATATAACAATTTTATTTGTTTTCGCGTGAGACGAGTCTATCATTGTACATAAGGAACATTATTTTTACAAGCGATTATGTTGTAATTAGACTCAGTAAAAACTCACTCAAGTCAAATCTTTCACCCCTATAAAATTAATAAAATAAAGTTATTATCAGACGACGACGACGACGAAGTATTTAACAGAATATTGTGAAATAAATTATACATGATAGAATAATGGTTCGCACTATTTAAACATGAGTCAATTTACTCTTCTCCAGACATAACGAAACGCTGACACTGGCTTATTCTAGTTGTTTATTAAGTATAAAGTAAATAAATAAGATCTCTGGCCCGTAACTTTCCTATTCGTCATTGTCATATTTGTTCATATTTGAACTTATTTTTTCTTTAAAATATAGATATTAATATTTTGAAGATTGCAAGGGGTGTTTGACACATTTGAGTAACCGTGAAAACAGTTCTATATGGTTTTAGATTATTTTTTTATGTAAGAATGTGGCAAAGCGGATCACCTGATTTTAAGTAACCTACAGACATCTGCAACAAGCAAATGTGTTGCTTACCTCAGTGAACAGAGGAGGGCATAGACAGGAAAAAGGATTTTTTTTTATATTACAAAGTGGCAAACGAGCAAGCGGCCCCTGGAAATAAGTACCGCTACCCATAGGCATCTGCAACAAACTAATGAGTTGCAGATGCCTAGCCTACCTTCATGGACGAAGGAGGGGACAAACAGAAAAAAGTATAATTCCATTCCCTGTCCATCCCCTCCTCATCCGTCAAATCCTCTTCCCATCCTTTCCTTATTAGAATGGGTAGGAGGGGGACGAGGACTACAATTAGGCCTCCGGCACGTCACTCATCAGACGAAACGCAGAATACTTCTACTTCACGCCTGTCTTCTGTGACGTCGTGGTATTTCACCGATCGAGCCGGCCCATTCGTGCAAAAGATGTTGTTATTGCGGGCTCTACCACTGTGTACAATGTTTGTATTGTATTATTTTTAACGTTATCATACTGCGGAGGGGTAGAGCCCATGACATAGGCCGCCGAATCAAAGCAATTCCATGGTGAGCTACTTCACTTGCAAACTGCACCGATGACCGATGAACAACGGATAATGAAAATACTTGGAAAGACAAACAGTGTTGATAATCGCTACGTAAGTAAATAATACATAAGAGTTGAATCGAATCAATTTACTAAGGTGGCACGAAGTTCGCCGGCTCGTCTAGCCTAAACATGTAATACAAGACGATGGAATAAAAAAAATCGAAATGGGTGGTGGGCACATAGTAGAAGTGAAACAAGAAAGCAAAGTTGTCCTTTTCTTTGTTGCGTATTGTTGCAATTTTCAATTGTTCGAATGTTTAATCCTTTGATATCTTCTAAACTATACTATTCTATTGGTCTTGTCAACTTATTGTCAATCTTCTAAACTACTTGTCAGTTTTGATTAAAAAAATAGCACCACATGATAAGCACTAACTGATGTATAAAAAAATCATCAAAATCGGTAAATCAGGCGGATAATAAAAAAACTGCCTCAACGCGACTATTACAATACTATGTCGTGACAGAAAAATACGTACGTAATTAAATAATTCTAATACCCGGGACTAGGATTTAGGTAGTCTATATAAAAGTTTAACTTCAAAATTATTGGTTATGTAAAATTTATTTGATACAAAACATAAAATTATGTTACCTTAGTAACTGCGGAGATACCCGAAGCGGCTTCCCCGTAACCGATGTTAGACATGACACTGCCCACAAGCAGTTCCCGCTCCCTGTCCTGACAGAAGACAGCGTCGATCGATTCTAATTCAGCTTTGTCGGCGTCTGGTATAGCTGCAATCCAAGAAGATTACGTTAACAAGTTTAATAATTAAATAAAAGTGTAATCCGATGCTGAAGTTGTCATTAGGAATTACTGATGGATTGATTATATACCTCCAGATACCGCGTTCCATAAAAATTCAATATTCAAAAGTGAAGCTCTCCTGTGTCAACCGTGTAAGAATTATGAACGCAGCAAACGCGATGCGGAATAATTTGACAACTCCCGTCATTCTGTCGCCAAACTGAACGTCTAACCTTCGTCTAAGGTTTACAGTAAGACGTATGCCCAACTAAATTGAGTTAGGAGACGTATGAATTTTTGAGCTTCTTGAGCTTCTGATTTTATTTTTTTGACTGACTTGTCTTCGTTTGCCTAGATGAGGAATTTACAGCTACACTGGGCTTGAGGCGACGGGGCGCCTAGCCTAAGCCTCTTTAAGAGTAACTTAGCTCGAGGGCTCCCTCCGTAGAGGGAGCCTCGGCTCGGGCCGTTACTTTATTATTATAATCGGATTGGGTTTTGAGCTTGAGAGAGAGCCTTCGTTGACAGAGTTTATAACCAAAAACAGTAATGGAACAAAGACCATTAATGTGGAAGTGTACCTGATCCAAACGCTTCTACATACTGCACGGCCTGCGGCGGTACTCTTGCTTCTTTATAGAAATTGTTCAAGAAAGCAGTGACTTCTCGCGGGTCGCGGGCGTAATCGTATCTCGGCCCTGCCTCATGGTTCGCAAGTCCTATAAATTGACTCTTGACGTGAACCACGTCGGCGTAGATTCTGAAACAAAAAAGTTCTCATAGAAATCTATGTGACTTATACTTACTATACTTTGACCAGGTCGTTGGTTCATCTTATGGGAATCATCAATCTGTGGCTGCCATTTCAGGACCTTAGGACCCCGTTGTCCATCAGTTCTATGAGTCTGTCCGGCCCATTGCAACGTAAGTTTAGCAAATCTTAGGATAATGTATGACGCTTTAGTTCTGCTGCGATCACTCAGAGACACTCCTTTAATTTGGGTGACCTTGAGCCGTCTAAGGGCGCTCGCAGTGCGAATCCGTAAGTCGTCGCTGCCAACACGTACTGTTTTTTGACTGACTTTCGTCTTGAGACATTGCGAGATATTAGGACGAGAGGATATCTCGTAACTTCCCCAACGCTGGCCATCTGAGAAAGTTTCGGTGATGATCCTCCCTTTCGAAGGTGGACCTACCTAACTAGATAATTTTTGTTTTATGAGGCCGTCGAGCATTATACTGATATATTACATGGTAGATACTCATTATGAAAAGGAGTTGGAAAGTAAGATAAGTTTGAATGAGATTGTGCTTCCGATGAAACATGACCAAGTATCAGGAGATTGGTGCAAAGGTGTCATCGTCCCTTTATAACAGAGGAACCGTCGCCCAATCCACTCGGTAGCCCCAGTAATATTATACCATTCTCTCTTCTGGACGCAGTACCGGCAGAAGGGATCTCCTCGGGGTCGTAGGGGGTTATTGCTCTGTAAGTCGATCCTGGTAAGTCGGCAACGTGGCGTGGCCCTGATGTGCCTTCACAGTTTGTACCAATAATAAATTATAGACTATGTTTCAAAATTTGTTTATTATGGGTAAATTTTCAAACTAATGGATAATTTTAATAACAGGTGACAACCGTTAAAGTTTTTAATTACACCTGTGGTTTGCATACTTAGTTAAATTATTATTATTGTTGGGATCAGAGGCCCTTCCTGTTCCACGATACTAAGGAAGATCATCTCCTTTCTGTAGCGTCTTACCAGAACAACTTTATAAACAAGATTTCACCTCAAAGCGTCCTTCGCCTTCTGTAGGAACAGCACATTGATCGCTTCTGACTTCACGCAGCCCGATGCTTTTTCATCGAACGATTTCGTTTTTCCGTCCATGCTCAAACACGTAATCCTAAATCAAAATTTATTATATTATATATCATTTTTTTAGTCACTTTTAGTTTTGTAAGTGATGGGCTTTATCGCCTTTGTTGAATGTTTTGTTTTATTTTATGCTAGCTGTTCCCCGCGACTTCGACTTCCGCGTGGAATCAAGTAAAAAATATAAATCACTTCGCAGAATTTATAAAACCTTATTGTTTTTTTACAGTAATTGGGCACTGATTTTAGTGGTAATTATTCATATTGGCCAGCCATTATGATAAATGCCCGCATTAATTGTTTTTACCGTACATCTAAAAATAATATATATATATATATATATATATATATATTGTTTGAGATTTTTGTTCATATAATATATCCAGTCCTACATTTGATAATATCAACAATGTCTTTCCTTATTAAGTTTTTGTTGCTCCTAAAATCGGAGTTAATTTATAAATAAATATGCATTTACGCCCGTAACCCAGAGGGGTAGACAGAGGCGATGGATTTCCATTTGGCGCGATCCTGGCACACCTTTCTCGCTTCTTCTACATTCATACGTCGTCGTTTGCATGCTCGTCGGTTATGGGTGCTCCTTATATCGCCATCTTTTCGATCGATATAAGTTTTCCTAGGGCCCTTCCTACCTTCTATTTTATTGAAAGTAAACTTTATATTATTTAGGATGTATGTTTAGTAAAGATGGTAGACATGTTAAAGATGTTGAACCACGAGTGAATGCGGGAAATAAAATGAATGGGGCTATAGGTACAGTAGTGAGGAGTCAGAATGTGAAGGCTCGCCTGGCAATACACAATGCTGTACTACCCTCATTAATGTATGGAAGTGAGAGCTGGGTTTGGCAGGAAAAGCATACTAGAAGACCTGATGCCGTTGAGGTGCGATCTTTAAGAAGTATGTTAGGTGTGACATTAATTGATAGGATTAAAAATAGCGTTATAAGAGAAGAGTGTGGCTTAAAAGTGGATGTTGTGACTAGAATTGAGAAAGGTATGCTTCGGTGGTTCGGGCATTTTGAAAGGATGAATGAAGAGAGAGTAACGAAACAAATTTATGTTGCAAAAGTTAACTATAAACTATCACTATATAACTGTTTTAAGGCCGGCCGACCTGCACAATGATAATGGTTTAGATGTTAAGTTTAAAGGTAAAGAAGTGTAAAAGAGTTTCTGTAGTTAAAAGCAAGCGGGACACCTGATGGTTTTTTTGTAGCTATTGTTATTCTGCAGTACCTTTTATCTGTTTTTTTTTAAATATAAGTGTTTGTCAACAGACTAGTTTATCGAGTGTGGATAAGACGCGGATCATTGTCCTGCTTCTGTCAATAAAACGTTGGTAAAGCTCACCTGCCGTAGTGCAGGGAAGCTTGAGGGTGAAAGCAGACGTTGCTGCCGCCGACGATGGCCGCGTCGCAGTCGCCGCGGCTCATGGCAAGGTAGGCCTGCTCCAGGGCCGCGATGGAGCTGCAGCACGACTGGTCGATAGACATCGACGGGCCCTTCGCGTTCAGCCAGTACGAGACGCGGTTAGCGTACATCGATCTGTTACATCTGGTAAACAAACATTCTATGATAAATTATCCGTGTAGTGCTTTGATAATAAGATATGTAGTGCCTCGCTCTTTCGGGGATGTCGGCCTCTAGGGCTCAAGGGAAAAGGCATCACAAAAGAATATAAGTGTTGGTTCTAGTCTAGATTGTACATTCGGTCATTGGTTTGTTACTGTTGTGAACCATCTCTATGAACAAGCTTAAAAAAATAGAAATGATAAGCGGGGATGAAAAGTTTATTTCTGAAACAACTCAATAGATAAGCAGTGATCAATGCAGTCTAAACCTGGAGTAAAGTCCGACGCACATTGAATATCAACGTACAGTTAAAGCGAAGTCGTCTAATGAGGTCTACGCTGCGCATTCATCCAAAATCCCGAAAGCTTTCACCTTGGACTCTAGAACCAATACGACTGGAAGCATCGTGGACGATCTTAATGACGGATTCGTGCTGTTCAGACGGTGGGTTCTAAGATTTATATTCTTGAACATGGTACAAACACCTCCAAAAAGCTCTTAGACCATCGACCTCATGAAAGAAAGAAGAAATGATTCTGCACTCTTGAGATGACGGGACGATACCGACGGCTTAATAGACCGATTTCGAAGAGCATACAACGCGACATACGCGGATGTAACATAAAGCCAGGCCATTGAGTAGAATGAGGGCTCCAAAGTGTTTACCCGAGATCTGTCTATTGGGCAAAGCTGGGTGTCGAAGCTAAAGACTGAAGGTGGCAAAGTTGTTTCCACCAAACCGGTACTATTGAGTGAGGTTGAGAGGCTCTATGGACAGATATACGTGGCATCGCAGAAACCCGTCATGGAACTACATTTTGAAATAGCTGGAACTGAACATGTTTCTAGCGACTAATTTGGTGATTATCGGAATAAGTATGCAGGTAGTAATGTAAACTTCATTAATTGAAGCCCATCTACGCCGATAGCCTTAGGACATATGGACGAAAGAGATTTTCGAATATTCTTCAGTAATTTTTTGAAAAGGTAAAGATGGATAGGAGGTATATGATGTAGAAGACAAAAATAAAAGAGTATTTTGCCTCGTACTTTTACTTAAATAAAAGATAATGAAATGAAAGCATTTAGTTCACCAAGGATAGGTTTATTATATAATCCGACATCTAAGGATTTGAAACATTAGCGGAGTCAATATTATTAATAGAGCGATGTTGCATGTCTGTACAAACGAGTGTAGAGGTTTCTAAGTATTTTGTATAATGACCAATTATTATTCTCGGTAGTTGTTCTTTTATGTTATGTTTTAATTTGATCGGTAAGCCAAGGAAAGGGTATATCGTAGGCTATATCGTATATAGGCCAATAATTACCTCATTAAATAAACCTTTTCGTCAATGTTCGCACAGCTTAACTATGGATACCAGTCTATACCACCAGTGGCATCCTGTCTCAAACACTCTAAGTCTATATTCTTACCATACGAATCCCTAATTTCCTCACAAACGCAACCTTAACCAACAGGTTTTTATATAGGTTTTCAGCCTATATAATATAAATTAAATATATAAAATAAATTTACTATGGCCTTATAGATAATATTGTGACATACATACATGCAAACACGCGTACACAAAACAAAAACACACAGACGCACAAACACACTCACACGCATATACACACAAAAGAAACAGTTATCACCTAGAACCGTACTATTCAAAATTTGTGTAAAATAGCTCAGTACATTGTTAAGGAAAGGCGCCGGCGCTGTCACACATTTGATACTATGACAGGCACCAACGCTTGACCTATTATTGGTATAATATTGTATAGTTGAAATAAATAAATAACTAAATAAATAATAAAATAAATAAATAAATATTGATGATCACTAAGCAACAGTTAAATTAAAAAACATATTTTTAAATCATTAATCAATTTTATTTACTTATATAGGTGACCTCATAATGTTCTCACAATGGTATCGTAATGTTCTAATTATTCTGGCATGTTTTTTTACAAGAATCAGGATGGGATGGGTAGGTTACTAAAAATAATTAAATTAGTAAGGAACAAAATAACTCACCCACTGACACCGAAACCTTGTGTAGCGCTGGGCGAGTAGAAGCTGGCCTTCTCAGTCTCTGAGAAGCAAGTACCGACGTAAACACCGACTTTCTTTCCAGAAAGACATTCTGGACGCACACCTGTATGGTAAACTTATGCATTATGACTCAAAAAAGGATATATTGAACAATACAGTAATAGGCGATAATAATGTATCAGAGACTAGGATTTCCTGGTCTAAATGTAATAACTTGAGCTATTGCTTACAAAAATGAGTATATTTAAAGTGTGTAAAATAAGCTCAATGCCCTGCCAGGGAAATTACATATCTTAAACCGAGAAAATATCGATCATCTGGTTGTTGTTCTGTGTTGTTTGGTTCTCAGCTGACTAAAATTGAACTAACAATAATATTATTAGGCTCATATTAAATCAAGCAGCCACGTTCCTATGTTTATATTTTCGTTAACAGCTCTTGCTAAAATGCAAGAGCTGTTAACCAAGAAATAATTTAAGAAATTACATTGTGTTAAATGTGTGTAAAACATGAAATCATTTTTAAAAAAAATCTCTTTTAGGCATTATTTTTTAAATTCTTTAAATATTTGAGCTATACAACATCGTGCTATTCTACTGATACACTTATCTCTATATAAATCGAATTTTATTTTTACATAGGATATATTTTTATATATTATATACCTAAACTTGACATGTAAAATAGTCTACATTTAAAGTTACAAACTTATACTGCAAAATTATAAACAAATGAATGAATGAATTACTGAATGTGTCATATTACTAGTACCAGCATCATAAATAGCCTGATAGGCGTGCTCCAGTATCTTCCGAGACATGGTGTCCATGCTGTGGCCTTGGCGGTAGTGCACCTTGAAGAACTGAGCGTCGAAGGCATTGAGGCCGGGCACCTTGCCAATAAACGGCACCACTTCCGGATGATTGTACTGCCATCGGGGTGTCGAAGAGATTGGATCTTTCTGTATTAACATACAATTTTACAAGTCGTAATAATAATTGTGCGTGCGGAGTGCGACAGGAGCAGAAGAAACACCAGCTTTGAACGCCCGTGGTTACTACCCAGTAAACTTGCGTCCACCGACATAAGCCCTAAAAGCGTTAAAATGTTATTTTTGATGCGTTAAAACCTGATAGTTTTATTTATCCCACCTCGTGTCAGACCTACAGATTTCGTGTCAGACCTACAGATTTCGTGTCAGACCTACAGATTTCGTGTCAGACCTACAGATTTCGTGTCAGACCTACAGATTTCGTGTCAGACCTACAGATTTCGTGTCAGACCTACAGATTTCGATATTTGTCTCGAACAAGTAAATCCAAACGTTTGTACACAATAGATCATTTCAATTGACCGCTGCTGATGTTTGGCCATGATCAAATTAATATTTAGGAAATATCTTTAAATGTTAACTTGCCTTACTGTACAATATATCGGCAAAATCCTTCACATGGTGTGAGTTGGGGAAGAGGCCAGACATGCCGGAAATCACCACCCTGTCTGCCGACTTGTCTCCATCCTCAACTCCTTGATGGAATGTATTCAGTTTTTGCGGTGTTGGTACCATGATCTATTCTGTAATACAATGAAGACATTAAATGCAGTTTCATGATCAGGGACTTAAGAGATAGGCAACTTCTAAATATGGTTACTATAAGGAAGAAAGTCAAGATCTGAGCCTAGGTTGGTGAGGGTCATACCTCGTTTACCGTAAAGAGGTTAAGACTAAACGCCTTTTGTGATGAGCCACCAATAGCCTAGTGAAATTGGAGATCCGTTTTCAATGAAAACGTGGTCATAGTTTTTGTAAGCATTTTAACATAGAATTAGTTATAGAAATTATTCATTAAGCACATTACTAATGCTTTAAAACAAAAGACAGAAAGGAAAGGCTAAAGGATAGTAGGAATGAAAGGCTGACCATTTACATGATACAAAAACCATAAATACGATCTTCCATTGTGGTAGAATGGGGCAAACAAGCGTAATTGGCTCCCTATACAAGCGATCAGGATCTAAAGAGTCAAAAATAAGTTGAAAAAATAAGCAAAGGGCCGCCTCATTTAGCAGAAAAAAGACCAAAGAACGGCCTTTCAACATACGGCGTGAAGAACAAGTATTTTCTTCTCTCGTATTTTAAAAAGTCGAGCCTGACCAATCGTGCAACAGCTGCGGCAGCCTTTACCACTGCAGATTTTATATGTTGCATTCTTTACGCCAATTACTTATTTAAAAACCCAGAACCAGTGAGAATAACATATAACCTACCACGTATTTAAAATTAAAAAAATATAAAGTTTTACAGCACTTTCCTGTGGAGGTACAAGCTGACACTAACAGGAACGCGACTCTTGCTTATATGTATACCTTTATATAAGTTATTATTAGTCTTTAATTATTCATAATATTATGTTGATTCTATTCCGGTTGTCGAATAAATGGCAAAAGCAGTGAATTTGCATACAATATAGCTATTTTGGATTGCAAAATTAATCTATTATAGTGGTACTTATATTGAATAAATAGGAAATTCCTTATGTAAATGTCTTGACAATGATATAAACTATTTAACCTCGTCGATAGTTTGGCACTTTAGGTAGACTGCCAAGGTGTCCGGCCTCAATTCTTAGTTTGACTGTGGCAGGATTGTACATTTATGACATTTGACCCTTGACATTATTCTATGGAATGGCAACGGTCTTTGTAGTGCGTTTAATGTTGGATCGTGCCACCGCCGTCCATCATAACGCTTAACTTAACGACCCATGAGAATATAATACTACCAAATACCACTTAACAAGCTATACTGAGATTTGATATTAAGTAATCAATTATATAGTTTAAAAGTGCCAAATAGTAATTACTTTATCCTTGTTAATACATATCACATAACTTTTATATATCTCGTAAAATATATACCTTACAAGTAACATAGAATCCCAGTCAAACAATAAAGAACTTGAAGAAAATCAAGAAATATGCCGTAAAAGTAGTTTCTTGGCCAAATTTCATTTGGATGAGGCGAGGCTTACCGGGCGTAAGCATTTATTTAGAACAAGTGACCCGCTCGGCTTCGCCCAGGTTCCATGTTGATGCGATCGCTACCAAACACAGGAATGTGCCAATCTGGACAATCCCTGTAAATTTCATCGAAATCGGTCCAGCCATTTCGGAATCTATAGGATAGGGAACATACATATTTCGCTTTTTTTAAAAAGTATCCTATGTTTCTTCTAATACCTTCCAGAATATGTGTACAAAGTTTCATGATGATTGGTTGAGCAGTTTTCGCGTGAAAGCGTAACAAACAAACTTACATTCACACTTATAATATTAGTAGGTATATGTTAGCAATAATATGTAGCATTTAATTATTTCTTATATTTACGCCAATACTAAACATTGGAATAAAACTAAATTTGCGGATTTTATCGCGTTTATTTATATATATATATATATATATATATATATATATACATTATTTAATTCCCGACGTTTCGAGCACTCTAAAGCGCTCATGGTCACGGGGGGGCTGAGGTGTCGTCGTCAGACGTCCCAATGACAGAAGCTGCACGCTAAGTTCCCACTTATTTTCAATTCATTACTTATGTTCCGATCTATGCAGAATGAGTTCACTGTATCTTGAGGCCTTGCAGTTGTATGCTTGGCTTGGGATTTAATTTTATTAATCACGGGATCCCAAGCCGGTGGTAGTACCCAGCCATCTACCCTATTGGAATTAGGATGTTTTTTAATTTCAATAGCCTCGCGTATCATCCTGGGTAGCGGTGTTTTGCGGTGGTTCCCAGAACACTGCTATATGATAAATATATAGGAATAGGATAAATCCTGATAAACCACAAGGTATATCAAATCTTATATAATGGCGGGGACCGTTTAAAACATGATTAAAAACTGCAGACTTCTTGAAACGTTGGCGCGAGTATTGGGTCTTGATGGGTTCTTTATTTGGCCTATATAAGAGAGTCCACACTCACACTCAAGCTTGTACACTCCTGTATCTTCTAAAGGGATATCGCACTTGAAAACCCGGATTAAAGAACATATATCTGACTTAAAACACCAAAGATACAGAAAATGTGAACGCAAGTCGCTCATTCTTCAATTGAAATAAATTTAAATTTTACTTTTAATTTTAATTTAAACTAATTGGTTATCACCTAATAATAATAATAATAAATAATAATAATAATACCACCAAATTTTCCTAAAGCCTAGATGACAAAAGATGTTGAAGTGTTGTATCAATATACTTGTAGAAATTCACGAAAGATGCTTTATCTTTTAGATGGGTATAGATGGATCCAGATCTGAAGAAACGTTATCAGAAACGGACGCAGTGAACGAGTTTGAAAGCAGCCTTAAGTCTACCCAAGCTGTTGTAATTGCTGTACAGTCACAATCTCTGCTGCAACAACTTGCGAGGGTAGCAGGTAAACTGTTAGCTAAATTTTATCGAGTGACGTTCAGTTCCGCGGTCACTTGGAAGACAAGGCCAAGTTGGCCTGGTAGTACTCAGTAGAGTGAAGCAGTATTTCCAGTCGGGCCACCGCCTTCAGTTATACAAAGCGCAAGTTCGTCCCCACATGGAATACTGCTCGCATCTCTGGGCCGAAGCACCCCAATACCAGCCTTTTGACTGCATACAATGGAGAGCGACTCGAATCGTCAACGACCGAGCTCTTACCGATCGGCTTGATACTCTGGCCTCGTCAGCTCCCTCTGCATATTTTATCGCATATACCACGGGGAGTGTTCCGAAGAACTGTTTGGAACGATTCCTACCGCCGAGTTTCGTCATCGGACGACACGACGGACCGCCAGGTATCATCCGCACCACCTGGATGGCTGGCATTCCGCAACAGTGCGGTTCTCTCGACATTTCCTGCCACGCACAGCCACGTTGTGGAATGGTCTATCCTCGGCGGTATTTCCAAACCAGTACGACTTAGGGTCCTTCAAGAAGCGAGCCTATCTCTTTCTTATAGGCCGGCAACGCATCTGCAGTTCCTCTGGTATTGCGGGTGTCCATGGGCGTCGTTGATCACCTCCGAGCTCCCGCCGCTCGTTTGCCCCTTCTCTTATAAAAAAAATTGTTATAAACGTGCCGATTCTATTACTTGTATTTGCATATAAACTTTGACATACAGTTGCGTCGCGAGCCTCAGGTCCTCCTATTCGAAAATGACACAATGTTTGTTTGTCGGGCGCAGTAGATGTCGGTCGTAATAATATACTTAGCCATTTAACATTATACGACCTGATAATTGAATTGACACTTAAAAAATGAATTGAGATAGAAATTTCAAAGACGCCACTTTATGTAGAGCATACTTTATTTCACGAGAGAGAGAGAATCAAAAAGCAAGTAGAGAGAAATAGCTATAAAATTTACATTTATAAACAGAACACTTTTATGAACAATTATTTGTGTATGTGTCCCCGTATTAGCCAGAAACTTTTAAAATGCGAATCCAGCAAAAAGTATTAAAGAAATTATTCATTATTTATTATTTGACGGGCCGGTTGGCGTGGTTTGTAAGATATTTGCTTTTCACGCCGCAGGTCACGGGTTCGATTCCCACCCAGGACAAACATTTGTGTGCATTAACATGTCTGTTTGTCCTGAGTCTGGGTGTAATTTATCTATTTAAGTATATATATTTACAAAAAGAAAATTAAAATATGTAGTATATCACATCATTTCTGATGCGATCACGCAGAGAGAGAGAGTAGTATATCAGTTATCTGGTTGCCATAGCACAATCTGCTTAGTTTGGGATCAGATGTCCGTGTGTGAATATGTCCTAGGATATTATATTATATTATTTTTATTACCTCTGTTTCTCATTTTACACATATTGAAATACCAGAACACGTATCGGATATTTTTTCAGCCACTTTATCAGATCTAGGCATCGAAAATGATAAATCTGCAACTATCTGCACAATCCTAGATTAGATAGATAGAGTACATTTATAAAAGGAATATGATAAAGTTAGAAGAAATGATTTGTGTCCAGCTGTGACCTTGGTTGGGTTTGGATTAAATAGTGATCTAATACTAGCTTTTAAATCTTTTTAAAAAGATTCTACTCCCTGTGGTAGGATTAACGGGCCTACTCAGACTGGCTTAGCATCAATAAAGGTTTAAGACAGGGCTATGTAGCAACCTCTTGACTGTTCAGTCTCTTTACGGGATGATTGTTTGAAAGCTTTAAAAGGGCAAGATTATGGATTAAAAATGGGTAAGCTGGTTGTAAAATGTCTCTTGTACGCCGAACCCCAGGACGACTTGCGTCATCGACGAAGGACTTAGGACTAAGATGATTGTGGATTAGACTAACGTAAACGTGGAACAAGTGGAAGAGTTCGTGTTTAGTAGAGATGGTGGGCATGTTCAAGATCTTGAACGACGAGTGAAGACGGGAAATGTAATGAATTGGGCTATAGGAACGGTAGTGAAAAGTCTATGACTAGTCTACGAAGGCTCGTCGGGCCATACACAATACGTAGTAAGAGTACTACATAATTTTATGTCATCAAGGTTAGAAAGTCCCTACCTGCTTACTAAGGCCCACATATTTATAAGATTTCAAAACCTTGATTTTGTGATAATAAATCAGGAAGAAAACGAAAATGTTCAAAAACCAATTTATTTAGAAAAAAAACGTACAAAATAATATATAATTTAATTAATTAATATTAAATTAATAAATATTAAATAGAACTTTTTTACGTTTACTCAATATGCGATGCATAGGTTGGATCAGTACTCATGAACGTGTCAGCATTGATCAAGTATGTTTCGCAGAGATTCTTCTTCTCGAAAGCCTCTAGCAGTTCAGGATCTAGATGGTTATTTATTATAGCAGAACAACGCAAATCCTCAGCGGAGTGGGCTAGCGGTGCACGCAGGTCGTACACAGTGATCGGTTGCTTAGAATATTGCTGTAAGGACTTATTATTGGTCCCTACACAAGCAGCGCGGAGTAGAATTATCTTAGAACGCAGTGCTCTTGGTGTTGGCTTGTAGTCTTGGACTTGTTTAATCCTTCTGTACGCGCAATCGATCATTTCTCTGGCATATTGTGCGGAATGAGATACCTTCCCCAGTATAGAACGGACACAAGCTTCTAGTTTTTCCTTCCAAGTCGATGCACCATGCAGGGCTTTTTCCAATCCGTCAGTGTTGCCACCCACCATCAAATTGAACATATGTCTTGCCACTGCGAGTTGTAACGCTTCATCGGTGTTGTATTCCTTTAGTTGTTCTTTAAGAGATAGTTGTAATTCGTCAGGCGATGCTCCGATGCAGAAGACAGTACCAGTTAATCCTGAAAGAACGTTAGAAAAAGTTTATATTAAAGTACTTTTATTATTCGAAGTGGCCATTTTTGTCGTTGTGTAGTAAGTACGAGTAAATGCAAACATTTCTATCTTTGGGTTTGGACCTAGTTCTTTATCCATTAATTCATTAGACATTCAAATACTGGTGGAATATTATAATTGGAGATCTTCTGATACTACTCTGGTCTTCTTCCAAGTCTACTGAATAAATTTTCTTAATGGTATATTCCTTTTATATATTCCTATTATATAGCTATGTATAGAGCGCAAAATATAAGGATACAGTCTGCTTCACAAAACCATGTTGGTTTGACTACAGGATCGTGTCACATAGTACGTGTGTGTGTGGATATTAAAAGATTAAGCATACCATTGTAGCAGCTGGTGTTCTTAACAAATGTATTTTAAGCTTTCTTTTAAATACAGGTTTATTTCTTTTGTCGATAGTCCTCCGGCAGACTATTTAACAGTTAAGGCAAGTATTTTTTCAAAAGTTCTGTTATAGCAGTTGCTTATTTTTGGTACAGCAAGTCTACCCTACCATCCACCAGACTATCGAACTACAGAGCACGAGAGCGAAGCTCTAGCAATATGCATGTAAAAAGAAATGAACAAGAAATTACCGTGATCTTCTAGAATAGCAGCCATTTCCAGCGCCACCAGGATACCACTTTCATATCCCAACAGATAAAAGTTACGCTTCAGACCAGTTTTCTTCAATAGCGTCTGTTAAGGAAAAAATGATTAACAAGAGTAAAAATGGTTTCATTTAAAAATTCTAACAATAAATTAACAAACTTATATGTTACCCAATTAATCTAAGACAGTAATAAATCATACGATATTATTTAAAAATTTATATTGCGATATCCTTTTATCTCCATATTCCAGACGCCACATAGTTTTTTTCCCTCTAATAGAGAATTAGCCAATAGAATCAACTCTAAACTAAAATAATTGTAATTACCTCCGCATATCTCTTGGCAAGACTGGGCACTGTTTCGTCGGGACGGTCGAGTCCGGGCTGCAAGATGATAGCGGGCAACTTCAGTCGCTCGCACAGAGTACTGAAGCGTTTGCGGTAGCCCTCGAGCCCTGGTATTATACACAAGTACGTCTGGGTCGCGTCGAATTCGTCGTCACGCTGAATTAAATAAAGAAAAGAAACTTTAAAATCTATGAAACAACTTTTATAAATATATCCAAAGTGTTTTCATAAAATTTTCCCCTTTTCCCCTTTCTCACTTTCTGTGGGTTTGGTAAAATGCCGATAGATCCACATCGATCATCATATCATATAATTTCAGTCTTTCCTTCATCCAAATCTTAATCATACCTTTCACCTTTCAAACAATCCGTCCATCTTTCCTTAGGCATACCCCTACTGACATGTCTCTCTACATTCATATCTAAAACTCTTCTTGTTTCATGCTATTCCTCCCTTTTCATAATATTATGACATACGCCTTAACCATGATAACCTTTTGCACCTTAACTTTTCCCCGGTGTTGCTTATAGGTGCTTTCAGGCTTCCCCTGATATACTCGTTTCATAAATACAATAGATTTTTTTCAGTTATTTATTCAAAGAAAATCGCAACTTTTATTCTTAATTTGCCATGCCGTTCGTCGTATATATAAAAGGCGATGTGTGTATTTATGTTCCCTATAGACTCCGAAACGGCTGCACCGAATTCGATGAAATTTACAGTGGACATTCAAATTGTCAATCCAAATTGAAGCCTGGTAGCCATCGGGCCGTGTCAATAATAAGTGCGACCCGGACGAAGCTAACGATGCGCGGTGGGTTGCTAGTATATAATATGTCTTACCATAGCAGAATTATTAGCTAGTGTCGGTAAAAACACCATTTCAGTGGTCACAAGAAGTTCATCAGCGTCCACGTGAGAGTAGAACGTGGCCAATCCCTTAGTTTCTTTGAACTCTATGTCTGACATCGTTTCTTCTATTTCGCGTATTCTGAAAATATTAGTGAACAGCGATTGTTAATCTTCATTATCAGCTTATATAATTCCACTGCTGGACATAGGCCTACCAAAATATCTTCTACAGTATCTAGTGCTCCACTTTCTGCAACCAATCATAATTAAAGAAAAGTAACTAAGAAAGGAACATGTACCTCTGAATTGTCAAGTTTGACACATCATCTTCTGAAATTGATATGTTGTGTACATCGCGTAGGAACGTGCAGAGAGTTGAGGATTGGTAGTTTTCGAAGTCTAAATCCAATAAAGTAACGGTTTCAGCTACGTCTTCTGGTATTTCAATACCTTTAAAGTAAAACATAGTAGTGATAAAGATTTGCTTTTTAACTTTTTCAATACACTCATGTGAACTGGATTTTGAATAGAGAGAACGTGAGGCTCGCGGCGTATCTGTGTTATTTTTTTTAAATACAAGTTTTTTAATTTAACAAATCAGTTTATTTTTATTTTAAGTTAGTTTATTTTAATACGAGTAATACAATTTTGCACATTTATTTAAAAGATTTACCTGCGACCCTCGCAAGTTGTTGCAGTAGAGGTCGTGACTGCACCGCCCGTGGGTGTGCCATCACAACAGCCTCAGTGGATCTAAGGCTGCTTTCAAAGACATTCAAAGCGTCCACTTCTGATAACGCTTCTTCAGATTTAGAGTCATTGATACCCATCTACAATATAAAAAGCTTTAAATAATTTTAAATAAACGCAACCAAGTAAGCCCATCCTGTGAATGCCAACGTTTTGTGAACGAAAATACAGGCATTAATCGCCAGTGTTAAGCTTCTTTAGCCGAACCCTATGAAAAATAACTTATAGGGAGTATAAGTACTCTATAAAACTTTTTGAATGAACGATTAAAATGTTATTAAGTATAATGGAGCTGAGCCCTGCGGTTTCACAAGGTGTGCAATTTTATATGGTTGTTCATTTAGGGCTGAGGACAACTTTAATTGCATTTGATACGTAGTAGTATTAGAAGGTCGTGTTCTTATATGTATATAACTAGCGCCATCGATTGCCGCGGGCGATTACTCTAACAGGGCCATAGATCAGTGATAAATAACTTTAAAGAACGAATACATTACCTTACTTAATGTTGGTATTTTAATCACAGTGGCTGGTATTCTGTCCTGTGCTCTTGAAATGCAACATTGAACTCCAGAATCTGTGGTACCATTAATAACTCCAAAATACCTGGAAGAGGTATTAAGAACATTGTTGTTGTTGTTATAATTTGTGTGTTATTTTAAATAAATACGTTCTCTCTTTTAACTTAAAAAAATACTATGACCCGACACCAATGATTTAAAGTATAATTAGGACAAAAATATATTTAAGTTGTTACCTAAGGTGCGGGCACAGTTTTCTTGTGGCCGTATCCAACTGTTGAATAACATTGAACGATTGTTCAGTTTGTGCGTCCACTGCGATCACGTAGACACCTTCTATTGTGCTCAGATTAATGCAATTACCTATCAATGTATTAACATCATCGCTGCTCTTTAATATTTCATTAGAAATAATTATTTTCACACCCAGTTTTTCGAGGGACCTGTAAAAGTGTAATAAATAGATATAACGTAATATATTCTATTATCACATCATACAACTCTCTCACTCTCTCTTTCTCTCTCTCTCTCTCTCACTCTTAATATAATTTTGTTATGTACCATGTAAAATTAAATTATTTAAAATTAAATCTAGGCCAATATTTTATAGTTAAAAAAAGACTGGTGTCAAATATGTCTACCCAAAACTATTAATATATGCTGCTCCTGCTTGGAGACGGTTCTCGATAACAGTTTAATGGTTAATTCGGACCTTATATTTTCAAAAAATGTTGACTAGTCATTTTACCTATTAGGGTTTAAGACCTCTATACTTTCGACTAACGTAAATTCTAATTACATGAACTTAAAAAAAAAGACCGAACAAGCTTCTACAAAAATATGTGCAATATTTAATCAACAATACCGTATTTCAAAATCAAGATGTCCAGACTGCTTCAAGGAATGCAGGTAAATCTTCCTAGCGCCACGCTTTACAAGTCTCTCTGCGACTCTCAAACCGAAATAGTTTTCGTTGCACAAAATGAGGTGGCTTAAATCCGGAGAGCAGTGTAATCTAAAATAAAACACAATTTATGAACTTGATACATTTGCTTCCGTGTTATAATAATGATCTATTTCTCTGTGACAAAAACTGGGAAGTATCACCTTGGCTCCGGTTGCAGTGTGAGGGCGTCGTCGTGCGGCCCCCGCAGCTGCAGCAGTACGCGACCGCGGTGGCGGCTGGCGGAGAGCAGACGGAACGCTCGTGGCGCTTCTAATGGACTATACACAACTCGTGATAGCGGCCGCACGTAACCTCTCTTGATACCTTCAGCCAACATTATCTGCAGGTTCTGTAATAAGATGGGAGCACTCTCTTGACAATTGACAAGCCCGTAGACAACCACACTAATTATATATTAGGAAAATACATTTAATATCAATTCATATAAGTCTTCCGTGAGATCGTGGTAATACACCCTTTAATACTTAAATTTACCTGAAAATCGAAGGATGGCGCACAGCGGTAGAGTAAGCAGCAGAAGTTATCCAACTCGACTGACTATTCACTGTGTAAGGAAGCAGCGGTGCGTTTAGAGTTCCCGTTGAATATCCTGGAGCCCCTCTTGTACGAAGGGGCCTCCTAGGCGGGTCATACATAATTCTCTATTCTTCAGTTGCTTCCCATGTTCACAATTTATTATCAGCCGCCGCCTGTCAGCAGGCTCACTGTGAGCACCAGTGTGAACGTGACGTCACGCTGCATTTTTTGTCAGCAACTACGCCTCGTGTAATGGCGAAGCGTCAACTTGGTGTGAGTGAACTTTTCACTATGAATAAAAATCAAACTCTCGCTCACAATCGGCGTATGACAATACGTTTGGTTTGATCACGCTACGTGTTTGTGATAATAGGATAATATTAAGTAGCAGGAGGACTTACTTTCATTTCTTCAATGTTTCCTTCCCTCAAAGCCTGCGCCAAGTCAACGGCCACGTAATTCCTCTCCTTTGTCAAGTTGTACATGCCGTACGAGAAATTCTCACGCGTCGTAACCTGACTCGTGTCTAAAATTATCCCGGACATTCCCAAGCACTTTAGTGTTAACTGAAATCAAAATATATATGTACATATAATAGAAAAAAAATATTTTACAGCAAAAAGGACCCAATGAATCTGTCTATGGTCTTCCATAGATTCATAGTTTGGACTACCTATATAACTGTTATGTTTACCTAACCTAATCTATAATTATTATTAATTCTGAATAAACTATAATGAAATAATGCAAGCTACATATAAGTTTACAAATTGACGATATGACAAATGACACGTCTAATGACGTAACGTAAATTGTGAATAATTCGTTCAGTTCACAAATTGCTGACGTCTTATAATATTATATATATCTCCTATTATTATACTGACGAATTTCAATAGAGCGGAAAGGAAGCCCTTACTACTACTATACTACCTTCATGATTCCGCTGAGGACTTATACTTAATTTTTTTATAAAATTTCAATTCATCATCATCAGCCTGTATCGACTGATACAGGACTGCTGGACATGAGCCTTGCCCAATGCCTTCCACAGTATGTGGTCCTCTGCGCACCGCATCGAGGTCATCGGTTCATAAAGGAGAAGGGCGCTTCACAGTTCTATTCCCCATCCATGGCCTCCATTGCATGATTTTCCTCCCCCATCTGACGTCGCTAGATCAATTGATATACGCGAAAATAATACAAAAATGTTGAAATAGAAATGTGTACTATGAATGTTACTCACATTTTTAAGACTTCTCTTTACGCAACTTATTATAACATTGCAGCCTTCCCCATTAGTCGCTGTCAATATCATATCTGCGAAGGTATGGTCACGCGAGTTGCCAATTTGATCTTCTGCGAAGGTAACCAGTTAATAAATTAATAAATTTAAAACAAATGAGTATTCACGCCCGTAGCCAAGGGTAGCCAAAGATTAATAATTTCTATTTAGCGCGATCCTGGTGCACCTTTCCCGCTTCTTCTGCATCTATACATCTACGCATACTTATCGATTGCAAGTACACGTAAAATAATATAATAACCTTTAAGTATACCACTAATCTCGTCCATATAAGTGCGTCTAGGATATTCTCCACCAACTCTGCAATTCACTTATACTCATTCATATTTCTGACATTCCTGATCCACTGAATCAAACCTTGTTCAATTTTAGTTAAATCTTTTTCAACCCTATTTTCCCTTATTATGCTATTCCTACGTTACCGTTAATTCTTGATTCTCACCTTTTAGCTGTGGGAACATTTTGCGCAAGAATCGTTTCTTGCTGACGTCACTGACGGTGGTAAAGACATCGCAGCCGTTGGCTAAGGCGATGGAGATGACGGCTTGCCCTAGCGCGCCCGCGCCCCCGTGCACCAGCACTGTCATGCCACGTGACAGGTGGACTTTGAGACCCTGGAACAAATCACTAGTGAGAACACTATTGTTCTTTTGGTTAACTAATATATTAAATTATTCCTACAATATTTAACCCACAAGCGGAAACGCGTAATCTTTGCTTACACCATTTGCTCGTGATGAGCTTTGTGATGATCGTATATATTTATCATTTGTTCCAAACACTAGACAATACATTGTTTTACAACTATTGTGGTATTTGGGTTAACGATTGGGAATGAATTCCTCTAAATACTATTACGGAAATTAACGGCTGGCTATATAATCTGAATTTCTATATTTAGATGTCCAGACAGACCTAAATGCGAAGATAAACAAGCAGACGAGCAGTCTGAACACATACTAATCATAATCTATGGACATTAATCCAATAAATTATTTAAATCAGTGTACTACGCCTATGTACGCAGCACGTTGGAATACGCAAGCCCTGTTTGGTCTCCCCAGGCTGTTGTGTATAAAAAGCGTATAGAGCGAATACAAGAAATCTTCATTAATCATATCAATTACCGATTCCAGAAACCTTCCACATCATACATGGAAGCATGTCACGTAAATGGTCTTATGACTCTTGAAGAAAGGCGCACATTGCTTGATATGTGCTTCCTGTACGATATCATTCACAGTAATATTGATTGCAAAGAACTAGTAAGTAAAATAGAATACTGTGTGCCGAGGCGTCGAACTCGCCACACACCCTTACTCCACGTCCCCACTCATCGCACGAACTACGCAGCCAACAACACCATAACGCGACTCACAAGTACCTATAATAGATATTTTAATAACGTAGACCTATTTAACCTTTGAAAGAGTCAATTTAAAGTAAATATTTATAAAGCTATCTTGTTTGGTGGAAACGCAATTTGATAGTGAAATTAATTAAATTAAAGGGCAAAAAATTACTGGTATTAATGTAGTTATATATTAATCTTATTTCATTTATTCTCTCCGTTTCGTTCGTTTATTTGAAATGCATAAGAGTTTTTACACTAATTGTTACGTATGTACACGTATGTATGTAGTATGTATGCGCATCTCTTGTACCTAACGTTTTAAATGAAGTGTAACTGTCACAAGAATTTCGACTTTCCATCTCGATGTTTTTTGGTCTTATTTTATTTGTATTTTTACTTATATGAAATGTAAAAATGAAAAACCTGTTATTGGCCATACTTTTTGTATATACCTTTTGTGTTTTTTCTTCTTGATACGCTGTTGGTTTTTTTATAATAATAAAAAAAAAAATTACCAAATAAAATTGAATTAATATAACCTTACGACTAACTAAACAGCAGAATTTGAACTAGTATTTCCAACGTGGATAATTATGCTGAGCTGACGGCCAACCTTCATTAGTGGAGAGGAACTTAAGAGAAAGAGAAGAAGATACTTACGAGACAGTAGAAGGCGAAACAGTAAGCGAGGGGCACGGTGGCGGCGTCTTCCAGCGTCCAGTGGGAGGGCACCGGCCACAGTAGCTGCGGCCGTGCTAGCACATGCGAGCTGACAGCACCACTCGGCACGAGGCCCATCACACGCTCCCCACTGACAGTAACATTCAATGGATATTAGTAATACTTCACACAGTACAAGTCGATATCTTCACAGACTATGAACACATACCCGTAAGTTTCTCTAAGCCTTTTTTTATATTATTTACTTCATCATATACTATGTAGATCTTTGACATACAGACGCTTTCCTAATTTCAGAATAATGTGGTAAGGTACATGGATAGCACAATCAGCACGAGAGCCCGAGACCTACAGAAGACTTTCATTACCTAGCTAGTTACAATAAAGGTGATAGTTGTTTACTACCTTTCATTCACGCCACTGAAATCCATTCCATAATTATCATTGCCTTCCCGTGGAATAATCCCCGAACATCTTTTCACGTCAGTGTCGTTAATTCCAGCGTAGTGAATCTAGAATTAGGATTTTTAAAATATAATGTAACTGCTTTTTTTAAAATACACAATGAAAATGAAATAAGTAATAATCAACTTACAGTAACTTTCACACCAGGACCGCAAATGTCTGGCGTTTCTACCCAGTGCAAAGAGTTGAAGTCTCCGATGCGAGAACTTTGTAGAGTTATATCATGTACTGTAGAAAGTTTCTGTCGCAAAGGTACAGAGAAGTCGCCGCACCATTGACCCTGGAAATATAATCTCATATATAGACATATCATCACATATATGGGCATAGAATGGGCCTAGTCATGATTTTGAATTTTGGCTACTAGCAAACAGTTTCGGATTATAATAACTTGCTAAAACTCCTATCTGTTTGATAATATACGAATTGAAATATGAATGGCTGGTATCGATGGCTCTATGTACAATACAATATCGTTGCCTTGAAAATTTAAACGATAACGTAAATCAATTCATTGGGCATCTACATAGATAAAATGTGAAATGATGACACTTATTGTAGGTAAAAAGTAAGCGTTACCTCGTTAAGTAATCTTACGAATATATAGCTTTGTCCCTTGTCTTACAGACAAAGGACAAGAATGGCATTCAATGTGAATCTTGTGTGCACAGGTTATCATTTCATACAAACTTACATTATCCAGCACGTTGAAAGCTAAATCTAAATTCGGCAACTGATCTATATTTTGATCTTGAGCAAATTTGTGATTAATCATAACTACGTAGATCTGGTTGCGCTCTTTTCTCCATTTCTGAACAAGTTCTTTGAGTCCATCGATAGGAGGATATGACGTGATGATGAGCAGTTTATGTCTCTGTGGCAGAGTTGCTTGTGTAGAGGTCAATAAAGCCAGATCTGAAGTAGTTCGCACTGTGTACGCACTGGTAGAAGCTGCGGTAGACGTGGGCCTCCAGCGGACTAACTCCAAACGACTGTCTCTGACATTCTGCGCACTGACAATACGGTATAGGGCTGAAGGTCTATTGAATGGTGAATCCCTCGAGCAATTCTCTTTGTTTACTATGAAAGCATCACGGCAGAGGACACGGTACAATGTTTGGCACAACTGAAAAAAGTATGATACGCTATATTTGTCCCTACTCCAACAAGCACAATAATTTAGGAAGTTAAGTTTGACTAGCTAAAAGGGCTAGTTAAGTTATGGTAATTTAAATAGACGAAGATACCAAAATGTCTGTAAACGTTTCGTTCAAAATGTCTTTAGAATATACATAGAAGAGAGAACTTCATACTGTCCCGGTTATACTTTTTTAAAGCAAAATGAAATTTAATCTATTTAGTTCACATTCTTTCTCTAATACACACGTAGGCAGAAATTTTACATTGACTGATATTTTTAAAGCAATTAAAATAAAAAAAATAATTACCTTATCGTCTTTAGACAGATTTGTAACAAGCAGCATATCAACATCTGTTAGAAAATGTCCACGTTCTTCCAGCGCGTGGTGTCTATTGATTATTTTGTGGTGAACATTAATTGAAGGTATCATTTTGAAGACATCAATAATATTTCGAAACGTTGAAGATTCGTCCTCATTATCACGAAGTTCGAGAACATTAATAGATGACTTATTCAAATTTTCAGCTACGATTTGCAAGAATACCAACATGGCGGTTGAAACCTGAAATGAATTAAGAAAGAGAGCGTCTTTTACATCCTTGGTGTTATACCACAGAAATTTTCAAGTATCATATCCAATGGTTGGACTAACTACTTCTATGTATCTTTTACTCAACTAATTATCACCTTGAATAAGAGATAGACCTAAGAAGAGCACTTTGATGTATTGTAAAGCATATTTGTGTGTATATTAACAGTACAGAGTGTACTGTAAATATACACACAAATAATCTATTTTTAAAGAATAGAAAGAATGCGAATCCGTCAATAAGAATTGAAATAATCGATTTTTATCGTTTTACATCTTCTCTTCTGATCCTTTCATACCAGATCTCCCCTGGATTTTGCTAAGATGTAGGATTATGACTTTAATATGTCACTAAATCTGCCAGGTTTGTTGAGGAAAGCAAGTAATTACTTACATCTGTTACATTTTGTTGGAAATACGGAATAACTTTTAATGCCATTAAATTTGCTGCTTTTGTCAGTGGTGGAAGATCACGGAAGTTAAGATCTTCTATTACTACGCCTCCGCATCTGAAATAACAAGCATCGACATGATATATTGAAGGATCATAAGCACATCAATATTCCCAAGCCATGAGTGTCTTTTAATTATTACAGTGTTGGAACCGGCAGCAGTAGCAGAAAGTAGAACTCACAGAATACATCCGTGAAGCAGAAATATACTTCTACATTTCATCCGTCACATTATTATTATCATCCCCTAGTAGTCTTATAATGTAAAGTAGACCGACATAGAGAAATTTTCTTGACCAGACCTAGGCCCATCCGCCGCTGTAGAACCTCAGATAACTGAATGAGTTAGTTAGTAGTCACACAAAATCTGGAAAACCTCAAAAGTTCGTTTGCTTCCTGCTATACTTCAGTATATCTTCAAATTCAACCTACCTTGTATACTTAAATACGTCGAAAACTTGAGCAGTCATTGTATGTTCATTAGCAACTTGTACAGATTGATCGCTGCCGTGTTTCTTGGTGTCAATAATGATCCTCCTGATGTGTGTGGGCAGGGAGACCGCGTCGTGAGCCCGGGCAAGGACGCTCAGTTGCAACATGCCATCGATAAGAGTCACCCAGTTGTTGCGCCAAAAAATCTGCGCCTCCGTCAGCGATTTATTCGCCCTGTGAATGCTTTGGAATTCACCACTGGAAGTAAAACAGTTTAATGAGTTAATTTCACTGGACTGCTACTAACAAATGTGATAGGATTGTGTTAGCGGAATTGAGAGACATTTAAAGAATAAGTTATGCACCTGTAGTCGAAACCTCTCTTTTTCAATAGGTGGTAAATGTCTTCTGATTTCAAATCCAATTCTTCAGATGAGCTGACTTCATTTTTGAATAGTCTGTCGTCATCTATTTCCCCCGTGATATAGCCGGTCGCAACAATCGTATGCTCGTCCGTGATCTGTGAAATAAAATAAAAAGTTATTGGCTCGCAGATTGTTTAGAGCAGTTGCTATGGAACTAAAAATTCCAAGACGTTGAATCCCAAAGGGCACAATATTATGGAATAGTCATGATTACCAAAACCAAATGAACCATAAGCTCCAGGGATTGAAGTTAATTCATGTTACTGCGTAATCCTTCTAGAAAGTTCTTGTCTGATACAAAGATCTTAAATTGTAGATAAACATTTTTTTTATGAAAACAAAAATTTTTTATGAATCTCTAATCTAATAACGCTCCAGTCAAACTCCACTATTTGTCATCCGCATAGTCTGCAGAAGGCAATTTATTCAATGTCAAAGGAAGACTAGTTGTAAATTTCACTGAAGCACATTTATTTTAAACGAATTTAGCTCCACCACCAGTAAAGTTAAATGCGGCCATAGAACAAAAAATGGCAATTTTATCTGGCAGGAATACTTTTTTTCAATTCATGTGTATACACATAGATATATACATTAAATGAAATAAAAAAATATACCTCGAAATATCCGGTACCCCTGTGAAGAGTAGTAAATAAGCGCAGCTGACGCTGTTCATGAAGCAGTGGTTGGCAGTGCAGCTTCACGTCTTGGAACTGAACCGACAACTGTTTCTTCTGTAGACCGAGGGTCATGGCGAGTAAGTCCCAAACCGCTATGAGTGCAGCCGCGAACGGGAATGTCTTCTTTCCTTTAAAAAAAAGGTATGTGATTTAACAGCCGGTGAGGTAACTAATGTAAAGGTTTTGTGGGCTTGTGACGTGACGTGACACTTATAACTACGCTAAAGTCATCCGTTCGTATTTTGTAATTGAAAATTATATACAGTTTTGGTGTTGAGTAGGTCCAAGTCACCGGGGATACAACAAGATGGCGTAACATAAGGACGAAGGATACGACTTAAGGAGGATGATGTTTGTAATACTTACCTCTTATTACATTTCCAGTTAGATACTCATTTTCGACATCATAAATGGAGTAGACGAATTTACATGACGCCGCTACTATTCTATGGGCAGACACGTACAGAGGTATATTCCTGGATAAAATAGATTGTTTTTATTAGATTTTATTTCTTTATTCTTATTTGGTTTTTTTATAGTAGAAGGTGGCAAACGAGCTCGCGGTTCACCCGATGTCAAGTGATCACTACCCATAAGCATCCGCAACAAGAGTTGCAGATACGTTGCCTACCTTTAATGGACGGAGGAAGGAGCAGGGAGGATTTTAAGTGACCGCTACCCTAGGCATGTGCAAAAAGCAAGTTGGCTGGTATGGCATGCGGTGCTTACCTTTAATAGAAAGACAGGAAGAGATAATTAGAAAAAAGGAATATTTCCTTTCCGTTTCCATCCCCTCCCCCGTCAAATCACCTCCTCCTTCCCATACTTTCCTAACTATGAGAGGATAAGAATCGGAAAATGACAAGAATCAGGCCTCCGGCATCACACTTGTCGCTTAAAATGCAGAAATACTTCTATTTCACGTCTGTCTTCTATGTGACCGTGGTATTTCACTAGTCCAGCCGACCCAGTCGTGCAACATGTGATGTTGGTTTAAAAATATTTATTTAATTGTAAGAGTAATACAATAACGCCAGCAAGTGCCTTGTTAAACTAAAATAAAGTTTTTAATTTTAGTTACAATCAGTAAAGTGTGTGCATACTTACCATTTCTCGTGATGAGCCCACTCTACCAAATGGGATAAGAATGGAGTCCCGGTGGATACAGGAAATTCGATTTTTGGATAGAGGGCCTCTACTTTCGGATTGTATCCCTCCATGTAAAGTCTGGAATAATAGAATTGTTATAAATTGTGACTGGTTCTGTTCAATTCCAAATAAAAGAAAGCACGCTGCTAGCCTGTGCAAAAAGTTTTAACGCCTATGATCGAAAGAGGAATACAGGGATATGATTTTTCATTTTGCACTTCTTGCTCTTTATATCTCATTTATAAAAGGCCTCCATATTTAAGAGATACCGCAGGTAAAATCTTTGTAGGTTCATTATTATCTTAGTGTTTAATCGCACCGCGTACACAAATATTTTTTCGCAAACAAGCTTGTCCATTTCCTCAACATTTCTCAAATCTGTTTCATACATTAATTTCATTACATGTTGCTTTTCTTGCTCTTGTCTTTCTTCTTTATAATTTTGTTTTTACTTTAAATATATTTCGGCCATAACTATTGTCGAATTAAACATTACTGCTATCTATTTATATAGTGACTAACTTTCCAACAGCTTCAAGCAGGAACTGCACGTTATCGGGATGTCCTCGTCTCGTGAGCGGCACGTGGCGACAGGACTCGGGCAAGGATCGCTTCAGGATAGCCTGCAGCAAGCCGTGCGGGGCTATCTCCACCAGCACCGCGTTGGACGGTATCAATCTCGACGTCTCTTCGAACAGCACCGAGTTCTACGCAACAGAAATATATTGATTGAACACGTATTAATTACCAGAGACCATTAATAATTATGTGTAGCCAGGAAAACACTCGTGACGTGGGACGACACCAGGCGCACTCATCAAAACGGCACGGCATGTATTTATGGGTGACAGATTTTCCGGAACCCGTCACTTGAGGGTCATGGAAACCAGAAAAGTGAGAGCAGCCTTCTTTAGACCTTTAGAGGATGAGTTTTCAAAAATTACGAAATAGGCATTAAATTTTTTGTACTGAAATGTGTTTGTCACTTTTAAAGTAATTCTGCTGAAGGAAAAATATTTTTTATACATACTTTTATCCGCTACTATATATATACTATATATATATATACACCTTGGCGTTGAATTTGGATATATCTATTACATAAAATGAATTTAGGAAAATATTTTTTTGGAAATTTTAAGTATGACGTGCAATTTACAAGCAAGTTGTTGGTGTGATACTCCGCCGACGAATATTTAGCAGCCGGTTCGTTCCATCGTTCTTGCGGCACAGAAGTGGACACCCATCGCTCGCTGCGAGGCTTCGGTGATTTTATCACTTGACTCAAATACTTCAGCAGCCCTGGACCTGGTAATATAAAAGATACTGGTATAAGCAGAGTAAAGAAGTCATCGCTTCGTCATGAAGCTAAAAATGAAATAATAAGTCTTCCGTTCGATTAGAAGTCACTAGTTATGCATTAGTTGGATCTCTATAATCTCATCGCGTTGTTTATTGGTTCAGATTTTTTTATCACCATAATTTCTGTCCATGATTTAACTTTTCTATCGTGACGTCATCAAATAAAATGACAGAAATGATGTCATCAGTAGCAGAACAAAGGTAACCGGCCAAATGTATTGCTTGCAGAACGGATAGTGAATGCGGCCAAGAGACCCTACAAGTAGCCACGTTCAAAACGACGCTGCTTCAATAAGTGTACTAACAATCTGGCCTGGATGAGGGTGGCAAGAGACCGATCTTAGTCGCAATTCATTGGTTAGGCCAATTGGATATTGGGCAGTAGGCATGATTTGTCTCCCAATGAAACGCAGGATGACCTGCATAAGCAAGTTTTAATCGATACTAACCCGCTTCAGCGATATATCTCGAGTGGTAGGCGATATTCGAACACGGAACTTCTTTAGCGAATATCTGCTTAGCGGTCAACTGGGCGACGAACTC
The DNA here is from genome assembly GCA_029849275.1 of Papilio elwesi. NCBI lineage: Eukaryota > Metazoa > Arthropoda > Insecta > Lepidoptera > Papilionidae > Papilio > Papilio elwesi. The sequence goes on along the minus strand of CM056707.1, from coordinate 2,807,486 downwards.
CTTCATGATGTCAGCGGGACCGGAGATGGTGCTGGAGTCAGGACCGTTGTGGCAGGCCACCTCGATCTCAGGCGGGCACATGTTAACAACCTGTTAAAGACGGGAATATTTGTATAATTAAAATGCTTGTGATACACTAAACTGAGGATAGTCAACTTTAGGAAGTGAGTTTTCTTTTGATATATACTTTGTAAAATAGGAATTATGATCTGCATTTCAATTAAAACGCCGCTTCAAATGTTGGTATACCAACGCCTCCTATAATTCTAGTAGCCTCTAACGTAATGCTCCGAATACTGAGTTTAATTTATTTTCCGGTGAACTGTAGTGAATAAATTTTAGGCACAATTTATTCGGTTGTTAAAAATACGATTTTAATGACAAGTTCTTGTAAATTATATTTTTGATAGAAAAAAATATTTAAGATCATTTAAATGGTGTTATCAGGAATTACCTTTGAGAAATAAATTATTGTAATAATGAGTAATTACCTGTTTATAGCCAATCCCCACCGCGGCCATGGAGCCTCGTATGAAGGGCGTCTGCACCGACACCAGGCCGCGGTAGTACGCCGCCAGGATCATCTCCTCCGCGGTGAAGCAGCCGTCGGCGTATGCGCAGCCCAACTCGCCCACGCTGTGGCCTTATAAAATAGAAATACATATTTCTTAGCTCTTTTATAGGCATTTGTTGACAGGTTTCTAAATTTGTATTTGGATCATGGTGCTCGTAAGAAATATAAATTGGGCCCTAGGCACATATTTAAAAATATATCCTTAAGTGGAAGTTTAGCTGGTGTTGTTGAGTCCACCCATTCGTGAAACAGTTGTTGCCTTTATTGGCTCGTAAACATACCTATAATCTTATCCGGCACCAGTCCGAGTTCGCGCAGGACGTCAGTGAGTCCGATCTGCACGGCGGCGATGCCGACGAACGAGTGCAGGATGTTGTCGAACATGGTCTTGTCAGGGTTCGTGATGATGTTCACTATGTCCACTCCCAGCGGCTCCAAAACACGACGGCATCTGCAGTAAAAAACAGTCTATTTATAAAACGTTATAAATATGCTTGTATCTTAATTTTACTGTTAGAGGTTTTAATAATCTAGTAGAACTTGATAGAAGAAGTGTTTATCTAGCTATTTTGTCTGAAAAATACGTTCCCCTTCTTGATTTAGCTAGTTTCTTTGAATTTAATTGATGTGAAGGTCGATTTATGACACATACATGATCCCCGGTTACTCGGATAATATTGTCCTGCTTCAGTATGTCACCAACGTTGTCCATATAAAAAAGTTATAAGAAAACAATGAAACGAAATACCGTTCAATAGCAGCAGCGAATATCGGAATGCGCATTAGCTGTGTGCCCATGCCGGCCCACTGCGACCCCATGCCACTGTACACGAACCACAGAGGGCGCTGCGCGTCGTCGAAGTAATCCGCCTTCTCGCACAGGCTGACAGTCTCACCTTCTGCATCAGTAGCTAGAATAATGACACATGAGCATTGATATGATATAAACAGATCAATGACCAAGCGACCGAACCTAACAACAACATCTGTTTGTGTTTCACAAAATCCACACTTCTGATTATTATGTATATAGAAGGATAACATCAGAGCGCTTGCTTTAGGTTTTTTTTTAATATTAATACAAAGTGGCTAACGAGCAAGCGGCCCCTGGAAATAAGTACCGCTACCCATAGGCATCCGCAACAAGCCAATGAGTTGCAGATGCGTTGCCTACCTTCATGGACGAAGAAGAACAAACAGAAAAAAGGATAATTCCATTCCATGTCCTTCCCCTCCTCATCCGTTAAATCCTCTTCCTCTTCCAATCCTTTCCTTATTAGAAAAGGGTAGGAGGGGGAAGAGGACTACAATTAGGACTCCGGCACGTCACCCATCAGACGAAACGCAGAATACTTCTACTTCACGCCTGTCTTCTGTGACGTCGTGGTATTTCACCGGTCGAGCCGGCCCATTCGTGCAAAAGATGTTGTTATTGCGGGCTCTACCACTGTTAAAATATAGATAATACTGTAACGTTTTGTATGACCACAACTGGATCAGTTGCTTCAAACTGACTTGAATGAAGATCAGGGGATTACTTTTAATTGAATAAACTTCCCTAAAGAATGAAACTGATATAATTTACAAATGTTACTGAATATCGCCCTGGTAGATGTCACCGTGAATATGAGACTCCCAACTTACATAGAATGGTGAAACCTCTGCCCAAATGTCCAGAGATCCTGGCTTGGTGTATGTTGTGGAACAAAGCGAGCTCCTCGGGATCGATACGCCTAGATTTCAAGTCGGCTAAGATTTTCTTAACCGATGAATCTTGTCTCGCAGAAACAGTTACTAAGTGCGGAATGTTGGACTTGTACCGGCTTAGATCCTGGAAAATAAAGAAAATGTAAGTATTTATCGAATAATTCGTTACCTATAAAATAAATTATTAATGATGAATGAATGGCTGATGTATTTTTATCATAAATAAATATGAACATTTTATCTAAAGATACGACTTCTTGTTGCTACTCACAATTCAAAGATATAAGATACTGAATAAAATTAGTCTGATGAGTGCCAGCCCAATTTTAATTCGCCTATTAATATCGCCGACAAGTATTCTTGTTTTTGATTTTTTTTTTAGTTTTGAACTATTGTGGCGCCCTCCCACCTATTTTAGTTTTCACTTCTGTCGGCAGTCCTTATGACCTTTATTTTTAAATCTAAAAAGTATGTCTCTAAAGGAGATTAGATATTTCAGGTCAAGTCTTGGTAATAACTCGTACAAGTAATATTCATTACCTTGGGCTTATAATGTCCGTGAAGCAGAACATGTGCATTCACCCCAGTGATAGCAATACCGTTCACGGCCGCGTACGACCGTCCGAATGGCTGGTTTTCAGTAACGATGCGCATGCGGCCCTCGCGTAATGCCTCTACGTCACGTCGCGGCGTGTCGCAGTTAAGATTTGCCGCCAGCGCGCCTGTGTGGTAGCCTAGAAGTACCTGAAAACACAGAAATATGAATGTTGATACAACAATAGCAAATTTATTAGGATACAAACTTGGCATGCCTGCCTTTGATTATAAATCAGGTTTGCGAATTATTTTGTTGTACACTTAAATCGATTTACCGAATACTTATTTACCTGCCCTTTTCCCACCTATGTGGTCGGCACAGTAGGAACGTATCTGCCATATTCCTCAATCAGCCGTCATATCTAAATTTGCACCATTCTTTTTCACATTTTTCACACAACCCATCCACAATTTCATGGGTCTTCCTCTACTCTTATAACCATTCACGTTCATTCTCATTAATTCCTGCGTTACACGTTTGTTGTACCGGATAGTTATCAAAACCTTAAATGTATGACTTAAAATTTTATTTCGAAGAATTAATTTAGTGGACAGGTTTAAAGGAAAATTGGTACACACAAATATCCCTTGTCAAATAATAAACCAGCTCTATAGATTTAAACATGGTTCTATCTACCGCCTCTGGAAATATGTTTTGATGACAGCATTTGCATTTTGGAAGTAAATTTAACAACGAGAAACCATTTGATACCAAACGGCTTAACCCTTAGAATTGTTATCGACGTTTAACTTTATTACGAATAAGGTGGCAAACGAGCAAGCGGTTCAGCCGATAACAACGCTACCCATAGACATCTAAAACAAGCTTACGAGTTGCAGATGCGTGACCTTTCTTTAATTGACAGAGGGAAAGACAAACAGGAAAAATATATTTCCCTTTCCTATTCCCTTCCCCCTTCAAATTCTCCTCCTCTTCCCATCCTTCTCCTGGAAAATCATGGTAAGAGAAACATTTTTTCTATAGTACTAGGTGGCAAACGAGCAAGCGGTTCATGTTTAGTGAACGCTACCATTGACATCTGCAACTAACTAATGAGTTGCAGATGCGTTGCCCACCTTTAATGGACAGAGGACGGGACAAGCAGAAAATTGTTATTTCCAATTCCTATACATCGCCTCCACCGTCAAGTTTTCTTCCCTTCCCGTCCTTTCCTTATACGGAACAGGAGCAGTAGTGGCTCAGCGGTTTAGGCGCCGACTTACGTACGGTAGGATGCGGGTTCGAACCCAGGGAGGCGCTTTACTTTGTGTAATTTATTTCATCACCTCTGCTCCAAAAACGGTGAAGGAAAACATCGTGAGGAAACCGGCATGTTCTTAGAACCACCAAATTCGAAGACGTGGGTCATCCACCAACCCGCACTGGGCCAGCGTGGTGGATTACGGCACATTCCCTCTCTCGGAGAGGAGGCCTGTGCCCCTGCAGTGGGAAACATTCTAGAAAAGGCCGATATATTATTATTATATTATATTAGATATAAAAAAATTAAAGCTTACCTTTGTAACTGCGGAGATACCCGAAGCGGCTTCCCCGTAACCGATGTTAGACATGACACTGCCCACAAGCAGTTCCCGCTCCCTGTCCTGACAGAAGACAGCGTCGATCGATTCTAATTCAGCTTTGTCGGCGTCTGGTATAGCTGCAATCCAAGAAGTATATATTAACAGCTTATAATCAAAGAAATAACAATACTTCCAAGACGTGTAGATGTAAATAAATAAAGATAGTTGTAATTCCAAAACGAGTAATAAGCATAGGTAATAAAATGTTAATGGAATTAGTACTTTAATGCCATGAATAAATCTTAACTTAATGCTATGAATGCGAATGTGAGTTTGTTTGTTACGTTTTAACTCTTCAACGTATCAAACGATCGCTGTGATATATTGCATTCAAATCGCCATGGGTACAGAAAATGACATGGCGTACTTACCTTTTATCTCCTCAATAAAACTATTTCCGAGGATTAGGTAAATATTTAAAACTTTAACTTACAATATCGGTTGCCATGGTAACATGTTTTGACAATAACAACTTTTGGCACATGTTACATGAGAAACGAATTCGCACGAAGCCGCACGCAACAACTAGTATTAAATAAAACTGTATTATGTCGTTAAATGTCATAATTCAATGATATCTTAATAAATAATTCACATTATTTTAAGTGTTTTCTCTTTTCTCGTACCCTTAGCGCTTATTTAGGTATCGACATATAACCTATCTTCATGATTACATTACACTAATGGTTAAGAGTACGACCGAAACATGCACAGCGTGGTCGCGGGTTCGAATTCAATCGGTTATTCTCGTGATCCATGCTGATTCCAAATCATTCATCTCGTGATCCATGCTGGCGTCAGACCGGCGGCCGGCCGTAGAAACAAAACCTATTACAGTATGGACTACGGTATATGTAAGTTGTAAAAGGGCAGGGAGAAAAAACACAATGTTAACACTAAAAATAACTAATATGGAAGTATACCTGATCCAAAAGCTTCAACATACTCGACGGCCTGCGGCGGTACTCTCGCTTCTTTGTAGAAATTGTTCAAGAAGAGAGCGACATCTCGCGGGTCACGAGAGAAACCGTACCTGGGTCCTGTCTCACCGTCTAAGAGTCGTAAGAATTGACTCTTAACGTGAACTACGTCCGCGTAGATTCTGCAACAAAAAAGATACTCATATTTATCGACACACATATTTATGTATGTTCCCTAAAGACTTCTATGCGGCTCGATCGATTTCGATGACAAGCAAGATAATAAGATTTCAGGTAATCTTGAGATTGGCTCAGCGGATGATCCTGTGAAGTTTGGTAGAGATCTGATCAAAATAATTAGTGCTATCCGTGCATCCGTAATGGAGACCCGTACAAAAAGGGGGGCGCCCCCCTTCCAGATAGACCGATGACCTCGTGAAGTCACTGGGTGCGGTGCGCGGAGTGGACCTACTGTGGAAGGCATTGGGGAAGGCATATGTCCAGCAGTGTACTGATATAGGTTGATGATGATGATGTGGGAGGCCGGGGCCTCCTGACTTCCTAAACCTAAGGTTCCTAAACCTTTCCAGTCTCCCGAAAAAACATTATTTACTACTTTCCCCAGCTTCTTGCCAGACGCCACTTTACAAGCAATACTTTACTTACCTCAGAGCGTCCTTCGCCTTCTGAAGGAACAGCACATTGATCGCTTCAGACTTGGCGCACCCGGATGCTTTCTCGTCAAACGATTTCGTTTTTCCGTCCATGCTTAAAGACATAATCCTAAAAGAAATGACCTCTTATCGTATATTACTGCTTATTATTTGCACAGGTTTTTAAAATGAAAAGGTTCATGTTAGTTGAAAAAGGGTAATTGAACAACCGATTCATCAGATTTTATTGACACAATTCAACAGTGCCAACAGATGTTGTTACAGTAGAGCCCACAGGAACAATATCTGTATATATTTGTCTCTCGTGGTTATTATTTGTATTAATTTTTGAATGAATCCGTTTCGTTCATCAGCTAATATTGCTTGTAAGTTAGCTTTGGTAATTTCGCTCAGCTTCTATCTGGTGCCCCCTCGTTCTATCGCCGATATGAGCTACTGCTATCGGCTCTGCAACTGTTAAAGCTCACCTGCCGTAGTGCAGCGAGGCTTGAGGGTGCAGGCAGATGTTGCCACCGCCGACGATGGCCGCTTCGCAGTCGCCGCGGCTCATAGCAAGGTAGGCCTGCTCAAGTGCCGCGACGGAGCTGCAGCAGGATTCGTCGATAGACATCGACGGGCCCTTCGCGTTCAGCCAGTACGAGATGCGATTAGCGAACATCGATTTGTTACATCTGGTAAAACAAAATTATATGCCTATAAATATTATGTAGTACCCTTAACCAAAGGACATGTATGCATAGATGGAGGAACGTATAAGAGACGAGACCGGTACCTATGGTAGGACCGTAACAATAAAAATTTTCGATTTTTACGCAACGAACGGGTCACGAGCATGAACGCATATTTTTATTAGTTTATGACATATAATTAATTGTCCGAACAAGAAACCAAATGTAAAAAAATCTATTATCAAAACTTTATGTCATTTATGGCACCATTTCGTAAATTTTTGCGGCACCTTCAATGTCGTAATACAATGATAAACTAGTAATCTAAAAGCGAAGTGGTCCAAATAATAAAAGTTTGTATACAGTGCCGTGACAATAATTTATTACTCAATGGATAAATTTGAACTAAATTAAACAGTAAAATAATAAAGCTGGCATTTAGATATCAAATCACAGTTTCTATTTAGCTCTACATTCTACTGTTTTAATCCTTACTATCCTTACTAATATTATAAATGTGAATGTAAGTTTGTTTGTTACGCTTTCGCACGAAAACTACTCAACCGATCATCATGAAACTTTGTACACATATTCTTGGAGGAAGTAGAAGTAACATAGGATACTTATTATGAAAAAAATGTATATAAAAAGCGAAGTATGTATGTTCCCTATAAACCTATAGACTCCGAACGGCTGGACCGATTTCGATGACATTAACAGGGATTGTCCAGATGCGGGTCACTAGTTGTGTCATAAAAGTGTTATAATGGCGGACCGACAAATTAATGTAATACTAGATACAAAATCAAAGTTGTTAACTCAGAGACATGGCCATTAAGACGTGAGTATGGTTGGATACCTGATAGAATTTATATTGTAACTAAAAATAACTCACCCAGCGATACCGAAGCCGGTCCTGCTGCTAGCGACGTAGAAACAGGCCTTCTCAGTCTCGGAGAAGCATGTGCCGATGTAAACACCCACCTTCTTCCCCGAAAGATGCTCCGGACTCAGACCTGGACACGTTATTACCCGACATTAAGGGCTATAGATAATAAATACATACAACAATACAGAAACAAATGCAATCTATTTTTTATATAGAAATGAATCCATATTTTCCTTAGTCACGGCGTCACGCATGAACGACAATGCAAAATGCTGAATTTGATTTTTACGTGGCTGAATTTGTTATGTAAGCCTGCAATATTAAATGAAAGAACGAATTGTATAGTATTCCTACCAGCATCATAAATGGCCTGATAGGACTGCTCTAGTATCTTGCGAGCCATGGCGTCCATGGTGTTGCCCAGGCGGTAGTGCACCTTGAAGAACTGTGCGTCGAAGTGCTCCAGGTCCGGGACTTTGCCGGTAAACGACGCCACTTCCGGATGATTGTACTGCCATCGGGGTTTCGAAGAAATTGGATCTTTCTGTACAAACATACAATTTTACAAATTATAATTTAAAATAAACGTGTGACCACGTAAGACGTTACACTTCTTAAACGTTATAAAATAATAATCGCATGTGGCAGTACGTTTTAAGTTCGTGAAAAAATACATTATAAATATAGGTAAATGTAAAATAACTTGTGCTTGGTTGCCATGGTAACACCATGAAGTTGCGATACCACGTCGTTAAAATTCACTCTCATCATTTTCCTAAGTCAACCCAAAAAAGTATTACTTCAAAGAACTGTAGTTAATTACTTATACACCGATCGTTCCACAGCCATTAGAAATGTTAATGTAAAGAATGTTACTGTTTGTAATTTCCCTAATCACCTATAGAATGTATTAACTGAATTCAAAACAAACGAACAATACAATTAGTTTGTGTATAAATTACACGTAAATTGCAATGACCTGAGACATTACTACACTGCTGTAATGATATTCGACGACCCCTTGTAATATTGTCACCTCATCACTCTAGAACAGATAGCAAGTCATACAGTTTTAAATGAAAAAATCGTCAATACCATGACCAACAGGCCTAGGTATATATATATATATATATATATATATATATATATATATATCATCATTATCGACCGTCAAACGTGCAATGCTGTACGCAGAATGCTTTATTTAAAATTTAATATAGTATTTTAAAATAAAGTTTAATTATCACACGAAACTTGTTTTTTTATGTCGGGGGATGGTTTTTGCTACGATACTTCAACTACATTGTCTGATGGTAATGAAACTGATATTTAAATAGTCTTTAAATGTTATTAATTTACCTTATTGTACAATATGTCGGCAAGGTCCTTCACATGGTGTGAGTTGGGGAAGAGCCCAGACATGCCGGAGATCACCACCCTGTCTGCAGACTTCTCTCCATCCCCAACTCCTTGATGGGATGCATTTAGGTCTTGCGGTGTAGGCACCATGGTCTATTCCAATATATTAAAAAGTTTAAATGGTGGATCATACTTAGGTACCTGAGATCTCAGCTACTTCTAAATTTCGTAATTTTGATAATTGAAATGAAGCCCGAGCCTAGGTTAGTGATAAACAAATGTTTGTCCTGGGTGGGAATCGAACCCACGACCTGCGGCGTGAAAAACAAGTATCTTACAAAACACGCCAACCGGCCCGTCATTAGTCATATCAAATGGTATAACAGTTTTTAGACCGTTAAATGCGAATATTTACATTACGAAATGAAGACGTACTAAAGGTCTAATCAATAAAAGTACCGTAAATAGTTAACTAATAGGAGACACAAAGACCCTGCAATGGAAAACATACTAAAAAACGATTATAGATATTGCAAAAGGACATCTACATCACTCGCTAACCATCTTTCACCGAACTTATCAGGTCACAAATTTAAATACCGCTGTAATAAACTGTACCACCGAAGAAAAAACATTTTTTTTTCTAGCCAAACGAACGGCGATATAACAGCTTATAATTTTAAAAGGTATTACTGTATTGCAGTACCTACCTCTAATTATTACAAGAAAATAGAAACGGTATAGCTTCGATTGAGGTTTTACTGCACCTTTCTTTGAACACTAAGACTGAAGTGAGCCTTGTCGACGTTACCTTTTTATAGGTTATTCTTTAATTATTCGAGCTACGGTGCTTCTATTCGTTTGGTTGCATTCATTGTAAAAAATGTATAACAAATCAATTCGGCACATTAGCATACAATATAGTTGGATCGGAACAAAGAAAAATGTTTATTCGAGTAAAAAGTATTGATTAAATAGTTACTTCTTAGGGTTCCGTGCGCAAAGGGTACAACGAGACGTTACGACGACCCTATTACTAAGACCCCGCTGTCCGTCTGTCACCAGGCTGTATCTCATTAACCGTGATAGTAAGACAGTTGAAATCTTCACAAATCATGTATTTCCGTTACCGCTATAACAGCAAATACTAACAAACCGAATAAAATAAATATTTCACTGGGGCTTACAACAGTCATGATTTTTGTGACGTTTTCATAGATAATGATACGGAACCCTTAGTGCACGAGTCCGCTGTTTGTCGGCTTTTATGTTAATCGACACAGTGCTATGACTTATCTATTTAAATAAACGATTTTCATTGGCCAGTTACCTCTTAAAGGTCCGTGTGTATCATAAAGCTATCCTAACATTAATATAGAGGAACCATGTTGTTGTTTGTATGTTTGTTAATGGCGGACTATAAAACTGCCTAAATTATTTTAATAATTCTTTCGCTTTTAGAATGTTACCAAAATTAAAAAATACCCTCTATTCTAAGAGATTATTATTGCGGATGTTGATGGTTGGCAGTGGTTTGGGGGAGCCATAATGCCAGTTCTGTGTCCCTTTCTATCCCTTTCTAATAAGAAAACGATAAGGTAGGGATACGTTTTGACAGTGATAGAGCCCGCAACAACAACATCTATTGCACGAATGGGCCGGCTCGACCGGTGAAATACCACGACCTCACAGAAAACAGGCGTGAAGTAGAGTATTCTGCGCTTCGTCTGAAGGGTGAGGTGCCGAAGGCCTGATTTCAGTCCTCTACCCCTTTCCACCATTTCCTCATAAGGATAGGATGGGAAGGGGAGAGGATTGGACGGGGAGAGGTTAACGGGGAAAAATAGATATGCTTTTTCCTGTCTATGGGCAGCGCTCACTTATATCTGGTGCTCCGCTTGCTCGTTTGCCCCCTTATAACATTAAAAAAAGATAACGAATTGAAGGGGGAGTCGATAATTTTCCTTTTGATCTATACATTAAAGGCAGGCAGCACATCTGCAACTCATTCGCTTTTTGCAGTTTCTATAGGTATACGGTCATTTAATTTCCTTTGAATTGCTAATTTGCCACTTCCATATATAAAAGAAATAATAATATTAGCTGATTAATTAGGGGGAGTAGGTCTCAAGATGAAAATCATGTAGAACATAAATGTTCAGCCCACTACAACAAATACGAGCATTACTTTCAAAGTTGTTGGCGAGCATGTCCATCTGGGGCAAACTATCCAGTGAGGTAGGTGTAATTCCAAAAGGAAGGGTAAGTGCCGAGTCCGAAAATGGCGGCTGAAAGGAGGAACAGATTGTCGTTTCTCCTCCTATCATAAAAAAACATAATTAAAAGATGAAAAGACTTAATAGCCTGGTAACATACAAAGAACTAACTAAAATTGAATATTTCTTTTATTTATTACGTGATTCCAATGTTTTGATTACAAGACATTTTTAATTCTTAGTTCCAAAATATTTTAGAAAAATTAACTTTATCTCACATCTATAGTGGTAGATCCCGCAATAACAACAACTTTTGCACGAATGGGCCGGCTCGATGGGTGAAATACCACGACGTCACAGAAAACAGGCGTGAAGTAGAAGTATTCTGCGTTTCGTCTGAACAAAAACCCCATATTTAATAATTAAAAAATACTAATATTATGAAAAAAATTGTACATCACATTTCTTAGAATCTAGAACACTAATATAATCTATCTAAATAAATAATCTAATGCGAAAATGATCATCTAAGAACCACACTAAGTGATTTTCTGATTCCTGGCGGCAGCGGCGATTGCGTTGACAGCACGAGTCATCATGTCCTTGAGCTTGCCGCAGAATTGGAGCAAGGTGTGCGACCAGGGCTTGTCCTCGGCTCTACAGGTGAGGCATGGTTCCATTCCGTTCGGTCTTAGCAGCGACCGACGTACTAGAAGACTGCCCTGAAGAAATAAGCTATATTAAAAACTGAACATTATGACTTTTTTATTCGGTACTCAGCCTTAACATTTCTGTTTGGGAATACGGAAGATTGGTTCAACTGTGATACCACTACGCTTTTTTAAATATTAGTAGATATTAATAATTAATAATTATTATTTTAACCGTTCCAACTAAGCTAATAAAAATATAGTAGAATGGCGGATTCTAATATTGAATTAAAAAATATTTAAGACAGCGTACGGTCATAAATAATAAAAAAGTAATGCTATATATGAATTATAATTAATGAAATATTATAAATAAAAACTGTACCTCCACAATTGAGACAATAATTATCACAAACATCAAGAAGACGATTTGTCTTTTTAATTTCATTTCCGAAGTAAAATCGTACAATGAAATACAGAAGGAGACTACCAGCACAACAGCCGTTTGAAAGCCAATGCATTATAAATTAAAAAAAAAAAAAGATTTAAAAAAATAAAAAGACGATGATCACGTATAGGAGATAAGGTCGATATGATTTCTAAGAGTTCGAATAATGTATCGATTACAATGAATTGGGTCGTACGAGATGTGCTGAGCTTGTAAAATCGATTCATATCGATACGTGACTATTTGACGGTCGATTCTTAATAACAAACAATGCGTCGTCTGAAGCGGCCATGTATCGATACGTGTCCATAATCGCGCTGTTACTCGCGGTCGGTATCATACATAATTTATATTCAAATTATTTATATTAATTATTTGTATTACACTTAAATTATTAATTATAAACAAATTAATAAGATTTTTACTTTCAAATTCGATTTTGAATGTAACAATTGTTGAATTGAAATAATTTTTCAATGTATTTTAGTAAATTTATTTATTCCAGATGGAACGTGTTTACGAATGTGCACCTCGTCCATTGCATTTGACTGTCGAATGTGGTTCCGATGAAGAGGTTAGTGAAGTCATATTTAAAATTAAAATATTATAAATAATAATAAAGACGGATTTTCTTAGCGGCCGGTTACAACATTTTCTTATATTTTATTAGAAATTGAACAATAATAAGAAATGTTAATAGAAATAATTATTAGATTAATCAAATAGGTTACATTTAATACCAAACTTGATTGTTTTTCTCTTTGTTTTTATAAATATTTTGTACTTGTGTAAATGTGAACTGAACTGAACTACAAAACAATGTAAGCCGCCGGAATGATTTTGACGTAGCTTTTTGAATATGTTTAAATTGGAATACTTGTAGAAAACCTCTTTAAAAAGTGAGTGCATGCGGTAGAAATGCTTAGTTTGAGATGTATGGATGGAGTCGTGGTGGCTCAGCGGTTTAGGCCCCGACTTACGTACGGTAGGATGCGGTTTCCGGACCCAGGCAGGCGCGCTTCATTTTGTGTAATTTATTTCATCACCACTGCTCCAAAAACGGTGAAGGAAAACATCGTGAGGAAACCGGCATGTTCTTAGAACCATCAAATTCGAAGACATGTGACATCCACCAACCCGCACCGGGCCAGCGTGGTGGTGGATTACGGCTCATTCCCTTTCTCGGAGAGGAGGCCTGGTATCCCTGCAGTGGGGAACAGTCTAAAAAAAGGACGATTTTTTATATGTCGGCAGGGGTGGGCCTAAGAATAGATGGATGGATTGCTATAAAAGTGAAATCACAATTGTCACTGTTTATTTTAAAATACACCAATGCTAATATTTCAGGGCTACTTACCTATGGTCAGTTCATCTTCAGTGGAAGCCTTTGACGCGTCACACTTCAACGTAGACTCATTCTGCGGGATGATACAACGAGCTATTCCCAAAACGGTTAAAGATGGAAGATTCGTTCCTATTCCACGAGACTACGACATGGCTGGCCACGCTGACTCTCAAGCACCAGTTGTGATAACGCCACCGAGAAGTTTCATACCGAATTTTGGTTTGAATCGATTAAGAACATCAAAATTAGGTATACCGAAGATAAACGTACCGAAATTGAAACCAACTTCACGCAAGTTATCACCAGCCCCATCTGTTGGTTCGGCAATGCCGTTTTCTTCTTTGAAATTAAAATTTCAAGAGGAATCTAGTGCCGAAAAAATGGAGAAGTTCAAAAAGGGAGTACAGAAGTTATTGCATGTTGTTAAAGTGCTGGGACAGATAGATCAGTATCTATCAGACAGGACTCGGATTGTGGTCGATAAATTGTCCAAGACATTCGGTGATTGATATCATATTTCAGACAGTCCGTCCAGTAGTGAACTTTTTAAGACAATTTTATTGTTGTTTTATATAATTTAATATAGAATTATTTTAATATTATTTAATTTAGATAGTTATTAAACTCAAATCTCGCGACTATTTACACAAATGAATAATAAAAACGTATTATTATCGTATATTTTCTTTGTTTTTGTGTTTTAATCATCTTCATTTATCCTACTGATATTATAAATCCTACTATAATATTATAAATGCGTAAGTTTCTATGTATGGATGTTTGTTGCTCTTTGACGCAATAACTACTGAATGGATTTTAATGAAACTGTACAATAATATAGCTTAAACATCAGAATAACACAGAGACTGTAATTTATAAAGATATTGTGTAAATTGTCCCAAATATAAAGATAAATGCCAAGTAAGGAGGAAAAAAGTCCGCCATATGCGAGCTATTCTGGTGTGCGCTGCAAAAACCATTAGAGTCACACGTACATAATGTATAATGAAAATGTTTACCTTAAATAGTCCTACAAAGATTCGGGAAAATAATGTACCATCTATTTATTATAGGGTGTAACGAAATTTACTGGGCTAAGTAGTACCTTAATAAATTAATGGAATATTGGTATCACATTACTCCATTCATTTTTTTCAAACTAGTGACCCACCCCTTTTTCGCCCAGGTACCACTAATTATGTTAATCTGATCGCTACCAAACGCAGGAATGTGCCAATCTGTACAATCCCTGTAAATTTCATAGAAATCGGTCTAGCCGTTTCGGAGTCTATAGATCTATAAGGAACATACATACTATCCTATTTTACTTCCAGTAACTCCAAGAATATGTGTACAAAGTTTCATGATGATCGGTTAAGTAGTTTTCGCGTGAAAGCGTAACAAACAGACTTACATTCACATTTATAATATTAGTAGGGATGCTCGAAGCCACGCATGTTTGGTTTATTTTTGAGCTCTATGCAAATATAATGCATATATTAAAAGTAGTGAACCCATTTGCATTGGTTAGAGCATTAGACAGTGGCCCTTGGGTCATGTGTATTTTAATCAATACGAAACGTCGTGACGATGGCAAGTAAGTGAACTAATGTTTAGTTTCTTAGAAACCTGTTCGAATATCCACGCATTTATAATTTAATTCGCTCCAAAGATCTTAATATACCAAGTCAATTCATAAATCTATTATACATGTATAAAAATTAACATATGCATCCTTATATTATATTTCACTTTTAGCCAAACTACTCATCACAAAGCGAATGTGGACAGAGTGGTGGTAGCCTTCACATCCCCATGTGTCTCCATGATGGTTGCAAGTGTCTTATAGGGGTGTAAAATATAAAGTGGTTGAAATTTTATGTTACGATACAATCTACACTATTTTGGAATGATCTTTACGGATCTAATTAGAAAAAACAGGAAAAATTCCAAAACACGCGGGTGTTTGCAAATAGTATAACATAAGATGTCTTAGGAGCAACTAAAATGTAACCTCTTAACAGTGGCAGAACTAGTTTGTGTTTCATCTGATGAGTGGAATACCAAACCCACCCCTTTCTCCATTCCTCCTCCCGGCAATTCCTGCTTAACCTCACTGTCTATACCTTATAATAAAAAAGCGAGAAAATCTTGTAAATTGTAATTGTATATATTTCGGCTATCTCCGATACCGGTCAAAAGATTTGAATTTATGAGAATTCTATATTTAACAAGGTTTTTGTTTTAAAATTTATCTACGAAGGTTTCTTTAGCTTAGAAACAGTGTTTTTCTACAAAAAGAATTATTTTACAGTGCCGTTCCTTGGGCCATGGAAGAACTATCCTCTGACAAAAAAAATAGTGGAACCTATAACACTATATATGTGATATAAGGAATTATCTAGATGTCTAACAACGAAAAATCAATATCTTATAGTCTGACATATGAAATGAATACCCTCATTTTTATTTGATCTAAATTATATGTTTAGATAATAGGTACATAGATAAATCACAAATGAGTTTACAAAAATCTGGGGTAAAAACTATTAAGCCGTACTAACCAAATTCGGTTGAACCCTTGCGTATCTCGCCATTGATGGTGGTCGAGTTTATATGGATATCAAATCGAACCCAAATTTAACATTCTGTTGTATGAGATGAGAGTATTCTCATGCCGGATCTTATACTATTACGATGACAAAACGATGCAAAATCATCTGACTGTCGCGGATGTCCATGCGTTGCAGTCAACTCCAGCTAAACCGCTTGCTACTTTCTTTCCGTTTGCTCCTTGTACCGTAGGAGCAGTTCTTAATAGACGAACATAAATACTCAGTAGTCATAGCCACTGGAATCTGGAAAAGTAAATATAGATTGTTCAAATTAAAGGGCGAAGTCCATTGTCAAAGTACTAAGTCACACGATATATCGTTTATTACGACATTTATAATGATTAAGACGATATAAAAAAAACTAAATAAGTTAGTAAAATTTATTAAAATCGAATAATTTAATAATTATTTATTTACAAAAGTCTTATTCATAAGTAGATAATATTAACACCAATTTAATTTAAATCAATAGATAAATAAATAAATCACTTTTTTCACTCTACAGACAGGAGGGTAATGATTTTTATTTGTGTAGTATTTATATGTCCATATATATGTGTATCTGTTGCTCGATCGAATAATCATTCCATAAAGGAATCAAATAACAGCTTGACTCACATGTAGTCCAGTGTATGTATTGACTAGTTTCACCCTAAGGCAGGGCCCCCGAAGGATTCAAAACTAGTCAGTACACCCGACTACACGTTAGCTAAGGCATTATTTGAGAGGTTTGTTTCGCAAACCTAACAATTGATTACACATTCATCAGGTCGTTGAACACTTCTTAAATTCTTCTAATGCGTTTAAGTTGATTACTTCACTATCTCAATAAAAGTTTTCTGAATCGTAAATATTCTGCAGTTGTCAACGATCCGTTTCTTTTTAATTTCATGAGATGATCCAATATTCTTCGTTTTCCCGCACTTAAATCTAAGCCTGGAACTTTAATCGCCTTTAGTTTCGATCGAATCGGTTTAGTCAACACTGATCTTTTTCCCAATATTGGAACCTTTAGAGGTTTAAGAGGCGTTTTTAACTTTCGTAACGGAAGTAACGGAGGTGGGAGAAGTGGTAATGGAAGGAGAGGTATCTTAGGAATAATTGGAGGAAGTAATAAGGGTGGTAATAGAGGTAATCCTGGTAATAGCAGAGATCTTCTTCTTCTTACTGGTTTTTGCGTTAAAGAATTTCTAGAAGACGTTGTTCTGGTGTGCAATTTATTGCTTTGAGACGGACATACGTTAGCTTCTTTAGTTGAATCGATTTTCAACGCGAAAGGGAAACGACGCATGCAACTCTTTGAAGCCATTGATTCATAATACAAGCCATGGGTTAGTTGTACCTGGAAAACAAGTAAATAAAAGCAATCATGCCTGTGCCAGCAATCACAGAATATTTTACACTCATCTCTCCCTTCTTTAAGGTTTATACATCTATACATATTCTTGTCGATTAAAGATACTTTAAATAGTTGTATTTCTTGAGTATACCGCCAATCTGGTTGAAGCGTCTTCTAAAAACTCTGTAATTTTTTTCAGCAACACCTATATTGTGTTGTCTGTTTACTCATTCATCCATAACGACATGCCCAAACCTCCAAAATCAACCTTTATTAATTATAATCACAGCATTTTATATCAGACGAAAACAACTCGTTGATAAAAGTTTTTATTCTTATTTAATTCATTATCCACTATTAACTAACATGTAAGGTTTTCCAAAAGTTTCAGAAGGATACGATCCACATTAGAAGCAAGGCAGCCAACACTGCCCGAAAAGTTGCAAACCTTAAGTGGCAAAGGGCCGGACACATTGTTCGCAAAATGGATGTCCGATGTGGCCGAAATGTTCTAAAACAGCGGTCACATACACGTCGACGCGACTTAAGTACGCCTGTCACAAGATGGACCGATGATGTGGTCCAGGTTGCATGAGCTCAGTGGATGAGGACAATAGGCACCTACGTAGAGCGGTGGATGACTTTTGGCTGAAGACACAGAAAGAGAGAAGTGTGAAATAAATCGCGGTAAAGGTCACTTGGCCCCAATGCACGACTACGACCCAATGACTATTATATGAACCTTCAATACAAAATAACAACTTACATATACAGCGGAGAAAAATATTATACATTTTATCACTTCCACTGCAAAAGCCGCCATCTTGTATTTTAAAAGCAACGTTTTAAACACATACGATGTTGCAGACGACTTATAACCTAACAATACAAATTTTATCTCCGATGAGCATCTGATTGATCACGTATCAAGAAAACAATTGCAATCATTAATAAATCATATTACAATGGCAATAATTCCGATAAACACTATTTATTATTTTATGTTACATACTAGACCGGATATATTTATGGTTCTATAAATATGGCTCGGCCTTCTCGTGGTTGTCGCAAAAACTGTTCCTTACGGTCTAAAACACCGTTTAGTGTTCTATTAAACGGCCAAGTCATACTTTTAAGAGAGTAAGGGATTACAGGTAGAGTAATTAGTTATTTAATGTTTGCAGTCCCGACCTCTAGGGACAAATTGCGAGGGCTATGACTCGCAGCGCAAAACAGACTTAAACCAGGGGCTTCGTCGTCGTCGTCGTCGTTTCAGCCTATATCTGTCCACTGCTGAACGTAGGCCTTACCCATCGATCGTCACAAAGATCGGTCCCCTGCCACCCTTATCCAGTGGGCTCCCGCAACTTTGACCAGATCATCGGTCCATCGTGTGGGTCTACCTACGCTGCATCGACCTGTACGTGGCCGCCACTCTAAGACCTTTCGGTCACATCGGCCATCCGTTCTGCGAGCAATGTGGCCGGCCCATTACCACTTAGAGTTTGCATTTCTTCGGGCAATGTCGGTTACATTTGCGGATCACATTATTTCTGATGCAATCACGCAGAGAGACTCCGAGCATTGCCCTCTCCATTGCCCTTTAGGTGACCTTGAGCCGTCTAATGGTGCTGGCATTGAGGGGCCACGTCTCAGTACCATAGGTGATCGCTGGCAACACACACTGGTCATAGATTTGTCTTGAGGGGCTAGGGGCTTGCTGTACTAGAAATCTCATAACTGTACAAACATTAAGAGCTTTTGAGTTTTGACAACCAATTAAATATGAAAACCGCTTGTTCATTTACTAACTTCTTCCATACAACATTTACGCTCTTGTTTGGATAATTAATACGGATATGAATGTTGAGTACACTAAAAAATATATGACAACAAATTCTGGTTGAGAATGGAATCCGAAAAACGTATAACGGTTACTATTTATTTCATGCATTGGTTCGGTTTTTATTTCGTTTTGTTTTTCTCCGGTAATTACGAATGATTTTATTGTTTTTCATCTGTTTATCGACATGTTCAATAAAAAATCAAATGTGAAATCTCAATAGAAAAAACGATTTAGAATTTATTACAAAATAATTACGTAAGTCCTTTAAATCGTTGACAATGATAAAATTACGATAAGAATGTTAAATCGATTGTATTTCAATGTTTAACTATCGTCACGTACTATCTTATAGAAAACTTTTTATATATTAATTACCTCACAGTTTATCATGTAACATATCATGACTATGTACGAAATATCTTTAGCGACTACATATATACGTATGAATTCTTTTTATGATGCATAATATTTTTTTCATTAGTTCTGCAAGTAGTGGCAATGAAGGTTCGGAAACTGTTTTGGTCCTCCATTACCGTCCTCTTGTTAACGTCGATCTATGTAAAAGCCTGCAGTGATAAAGGAATATGTTTGGTAAGTTAATTGTTATATTTTTTTCAGAGCTCCTGAACATACAGGTTAAATGACCCTGTAGAATGGATCAGCTAAACTTCTGTATGAGAATATTGAATAACTAAAACGTGAAGTTTTGATGTTTATTAATAATTTTATGGTAAGCAGGCATCTGTATTTAGTTTTACCATGTTCATATGCGTAATATAGATGTTTAATTTGAAATTCAGACTTTTCCACATCAAATTCAATCTTTCGAGAATCATATTCTGTCGTTTATGAATCTCAAATTGACATTTTTAATTTTAAGGCTGAATTTGATGGACAAAAGTACGATGTTATGCAAAATGCTAAAATTGATTTCTAAAAATCCAATTTTGAAATTATGTGTAACGTATATTATAATGATTCGTTACGACGTCTATACTCTGCAAGTATTTTTGTAATAAAGTTTTTTTTACTAAAATGAACTAGTTATTAGCCTAATGTTAGGATCTAAAGATGACGCACAGCTCCGTGCAGACACGAACAGGTACTGGGCTATTTTATTGTCCAACAGTTCTTGGAGGTATCAAGTCTATTGATTTATTTTTATATTGATATAATTAAAACTATAAAAAGTAATTATTGTTGCACATTATTTTCACAGTTAGAAGCGCTCAAGGAAATGAAGGAATGCAAAAAGGCTGTTCTCGCTTCGTAAGTATTTTGCAATTTGTTTATCAGTATTTTAAAGATTTAAAAGAGTTTTAAATGTGCCTGAGTTTGAAATGTTATGCACACGTAATTGTTTAGATGTATAAGTAGCATTATAATGACAATCATTAAAAGACATTGTTTATTTATTTTAGATTATTGAAACCACTCCTTGCGGCCAAGCTAGGTAAGTATAGTTCTCTGTCATACATTACGATATCCACGCATCCTTATTCTTTGACTTTCCTGACCCTTTTTGCCAGTCGCTCTTTGGATGTCAACGTCCTAACGTTTTGATTGTCGTCCATTTTCCCTTTTTCTATAGTGCGCCTATTCTATTTTTATTTTTACCGCTTTTCAAGTAAAACATTTTTATTAATTTTAATTGATTACCATTTTATTTTGAAGACTTAGTTAAAATTGTTCGTATGAAATCCCTTTACAGAAAAGAAAGAATCGCATTGTAGTAAATGCGGTGCTGGACCGCCGCCGCCTCCGCCATCAACTCTGGTGTTGATGCCGGCGGCTCCACCACCAGGCTGTCTGCCTCCGCCACCTCCACCGATGGTCCTACCACTGCCACCGCCCGCGCTACCATCACTACCACCGATAGTACTCTCAGCTCCACCACCGTTGCCACAACAGCTTTGTCTGCCACAACCGCCAATGATAATTCCAGCCCCAGCTCCCCCCCAATTCGTCTTTTCCGCACCTCCACCTCCAATAATGCTACCACCTCCACCTCCTGCGCCCGTATTCTTTCCACCTCCCCCTCCCGCTTCACTCTGCTTGCCCCCTCCTGCGCCGGCACCTTTAGTGATATCACTAGTCCCGCCAGCGCCACCTCCGTGCCCATGCTGTCCACCTCCACCTCCAGGTATACCCATGACAGCGTTCATGGTCCCACCTCCCGTGCCCGTGACCTTGGAACCGAAACCAATCGAATTACCGAAATGCCACTGTGGTAATCCGTATTATTAATAAGCTTGTAGTTGAAATTATGTTTTGTGTAAGTTTAATTCAAATGATTTGATGCATTTGTAATTAGAGATTTGTTGTTATATTCTTTTATTAATATTGTAAATTTATTATTTATTAATTTAAAGAAAGTTGTATTAATAAAGTTTTAAAATATAAATGCTGTATTAGTTTTAAATAATTTTCACGGCCCACATTTTAAAGCGTTATATCAAAAAGTACATACAAAACAAGAAGTTAGAGTGTGTATATTGTATGATTTCGTCTTCAAAAACCATATTTACAAGTTCAAAAATGCAAATATTTGATGCCTCTGGTATAGTATTCTATATCACTCATGAAATAAAAAAAAAAACAAATGATAATCTAAGCTACCATAAATAATAAAAAAACAAAATAAAAAGTAGTTGGTACGAGTAAATTATAGGACACACAAAATATAAAGTTAGGCTGCGTCTAGTTACCTACATTAATAATTTATTATCGCTGACTAGAAACGACCCCGACAATTTACACAACCGTTTACTGCATTGCTTTAAACCTATAATTGAATTTATTATTCAAGTGAAATTGGAGAATTTAACATGTTCCGAGTAATTTTCGTCGAAACTGACTGGACATTATTTAATTACGTATTCATTTCGCGAATACTGCAAACACAATGCTTATAAGGCGTCGATGTATTGGAATACCAGCTTATTTCTAGTCAATAAATCCTACCTAGCTTGATGGTAGGATTTATTTAAGAGTTTCTTTACTACACTTCCTAAGAGGTCAACCTGTTATTAGATAATTTACCTTTGTCTAAATTATTTTTGATATCGGATGGGCTTTGACTTTGAAATATTACTGCTTAAAGTTACAAGGTATATAAACAAGACATGAATTTAACAATATTGATACCGGCTATAGTGGATCTATTTGGATTCAAATTAGTCAGAGGTATTTTAGTACTGACTTGTTGGTCCGCTGTTGGTGAGTTTAATTAAGAAGGTTTTATTAGCTTAACATAAGAACGTGACAATATTATGAGGAATAGTTTGTCTGATATTCACGAAACGGCCAAGTCAAGCCAAATAATTTAGATTTACAATTAACAGTATCAGGGCCATACTATCTCATGAGTGAGGTGCCGGAGGCCGAATTTTATTCTTTTTGAGAAATAGGAATAAGGAAAGGTCCTAATTAGAATAGGATGAAATGGGAAAGGGGATGAAAGACAGCTTATAAATACTTTGGACTTGGAACGGTCTCTGTGGGCTAGCTAGTGATATGTAACTTTTCAATAGCAAAAGCGTTAAGAATTTGTGGGTCTTGACAACCAAACTTTCATAATTTAACTAACATAATTTTTAGACCGCGTAAAGTTCATCAAGCAACTCTCTAATTATGGTATGACCTCGACGTTTTCTTGCAACACGTCTCTCTTAGATCGTGGAAACGAGAATAGCTTCTACGGAATATTGTACATATCAAGTTCACAATTTTCTTTAAGAGAGGTACGTATTTTATTACTATAATCAGAAAATAAACGTCCATTACTGGATATAGTCCTACCCTAAGATCCGCCAACTAAGAATACCTCAACCATATCATGTGTAGTCCGAAATACAAATTGTTACACCTTGTTATTCAGGGAAAGATAGAGGGAAAAAGAAGTCTAGGGAGAAGAACATCTTGGCTGAAAAATCTACGCCAATGGTTCCACAAGAGCAGACGTTTCAAATTGCCATGATGGTCGCCAATTAGGAGAGGGCACCGAAAAAAAAACGGACCACCACAAAGATGTAATGCTTATGCCCTAATCCGGTGGACTGCCGCAAACTTGACCAGAACGACATTCGAACTTGCGGGACTCTCATATACAAGACGTCACAATTTATACGTTCGCCATTGCTGCTTTTTCGTCGCTGTCATTGTAAAATCTGGCCCCGTTTGGCATTATCCAAGCAATGCCTACTGCCTGTTATGCTTCTTCTTTTCAGCTGATAGTTGTCTACTGCTGAACGAAGGCTTCCGCCATTGATGAGTCATTTTAAATAACTGCCTGACTGACATATGAACGCACAACCCAAACTACTAGGACATTTTACACAGAGATTTCAATTATTACATAGGCGAGTAGTAATAAAGGATTTTAAATTTAATATTTATAAAATTATTTTCTCAGTTTCGATCTTACCACTTTTCTCAATGGTACAAATGGGTGATCATAAATGAAGTACCTCACTTCATCCACAAGGCTCGATACGACGCGGACGTGGTGCTGCTAAGAACCCAACAATATGGAAATATCACATATTGGAACGGTAATGTATATTGGAGGCTTCCCCCCCCCCCTCCGTTTTTCATGAATCCACCCTTATAACAATAACACTGTGCAGTGCCAAGATATACAGCCAATGTTTAAGGGCACCAAGCAACTTAAACAAAACTTAAACTTGTTTGAAATAAATTTTCATTACTTACACAAATTTATAGTAAGAAATATTTCCGTTACAGAAACCAACTCGATGGAGTTGGTCGAAGTTTACTCACAAATTTTCTATGATGACGTTTACATACATCCTCGTGACGGCGTATCCATACATGCCTGGGCTTACTGGAGTCCATCGACAGGGCTACACGTAACACATGGACGCGAGAAAATCCTACGCCGCTTAGACCTGAAACAGTATCCCTTAAAGATTGCGACTCCCGTATGTATACGTTCTAAGAATGTCTCTTCCTTCAGCATTTTGCAAACGATATTGTAATTACTGTCACTGAAACGTAAACTTACAATGTGTATGCGCGATACTATCTTCTTCCATCGCTTTTTGTTAGGAGTACATGTGTCCTTCTTTTTCCCCATGTACTTTAGATCTTTCTTTCTTTTTCTCTCTCATGTAACAAAATGTTACTAAACGTGTCGCGTCTTTGAAATTTCGCCGTCGACTGTTGACGAATAATCAAATCTCAAAGTAAGTTTCGCTACAGAAACCTCTGGATTTCAATTTCTTGTCGAACAAGAAATTGATAATTTTGCAGGCCGGATTGTTTTGCAACATGCAACATCTCTTTTTATTATCACCTTTGATTTTGCTCTTGCATTAAATGAACTAGTAAAACAAATCAGGAAATTTCATTACATTTTAGGTAGGACAATATTCTGAAGATTGGTACAATGGTACTTTCAAAGATTACCTCTTGGATATGTCTATGCCGGAACACGACGCCGGCATCCGATGCGCCTACGCAGCATCAGATCTACTTATCGAAGCACTTAAAGCTAAGTTAGTTTATGTCACATTAAGATAAAATAAATTTAATCTGAATATATAAAAAAAATACTTGAAATCTGTTCTTCCCTTCACGAAACCACACCCAATAAGAAAATGAAATTATCCCGCGAATTCAAATCAAATCACTAATTTACATATATGTAATCGCGTCTCATGATTCACCTAACATATGTATGACTAAAGAGAAAGCGGTTTAATTGATATTATGACATCACTAACATTTGTAACAACGTACGAATTACGGGTACGTTGTCAGACTTTTTTCAGAAATGAGACCTTTCTTTTCCCTTCTTCTTTTTCCTTTAGTTGTATACTCACCTGAGTATACAACTAAAGTAAAAAGGCGCAGGGACGGGAACGAAAGGCCAAGAGAATAGAGCTTGTGACACTTTAGAAAACGTAAAAGTACACCTCCACCTTACACACTTGTTTTCTAAGAGTATTCCTAGTCGAACATTCGTGCAACAGCCGATGCTACTGACGTTTCTCAGGGACGTTTTATATCCGACGGAGCTCTGGAGTACAGAGATACACAACGGCAGTATGCTACTCATGCTGTCGCACGGCACTGCGGACCTCGGCGGTGGGTCTCTACGGATTCTGCCCAATCGCATCACTCGCCTCGACTATGCGATGCCTATATGGCCTTTTCGGTGCAGTAAAACTTTATTTCTTTTATAAATCCATTTGTACCCATTGTATCCACCAAGAAGTGATTTTCAAGATAGGATTTTTTTGTTAGATAAGTCGGAGCTCTGTCTAATTTGGGAACCGGTGGTCTAGTGAGACACTTTTGATTTCGAATTACGGAAAAAATAATAACATTGTGTTAATGTTCTTACTAAGATCATCAGTATAAAAAAAATTAATAACCACGCCATCTAATTAAAGATTCTGTTAACTACGGCTTTGCTGAGATATTAATTATTATTTGTTGTACTTTATTTCAGTGTTGGCTTCACATATTTGTCGGAACGCGAAAGCAGTAGCAGTATGTTCGTTGTACCATTCACTGCGGAAGTTTGGTGGACCTACCTGGGCTTCGCACTCGTCATGACTCTAGCGCAAAGAGTGACCGCTAAGAAGCCTGTGGAGAAAGAGGGAGCTTATATGGCGGTACTAGCAACGTATTTACAACAAGGTATAGTCGAGACCGGTTCGGTACGTTATGAAGAGATTACAAGGGATCGAAATTTCGGAGAACAAGCAAAATACCAATACCTCATTAATAGCGATTTTTATAATATAATAGTAATGGAGGAAAAGTGAGGTTTATACATTTACTTTGAGCAGTTATTAGACTTGCGTTACCAGTTGAGCCTATTCGTCAGCCTATTGGCTGGCCTATTCACGCAACAGCTTCTACCGTTGACTTTCTGATTCAAAACTCATTCATTCATTTTATTCATTCTGAGAAAGAGAGTATATATAAAATATGGAGATCCCATACGTGTGCTTCCTGGAAAGATTAACACCTTACTAATGAACTAAATGAATTCGGGTGTACCGTCCTTTACGTGCTTGACAGTACATTGTTGTGCATTACATTACCTCGAAAAATATATCGTTTAAGTATCAGACATGCGGTACGTGAGGTTTACGAAATGTACCTTATCACTTTTTTTAATAACAGCATTTCATAAATAAGCAATCAAATATTTTGAATGAGTATGAGAAATAAACACTAAATGTGAGTAGAGTATCCACACCTTCCCTTTTATCACTACAGGCGTATACAGAGACAGCAATTGAAAATGAACAAAACTAAATTATTACTAGCTAAACATTCGCGCTTATTGTTGACATTTAGTGTTCACTCTCGTTTAAGCCGATAATACTCGTTCTCCCAAGGGAAAGAAGCTCCATTTCTTTGCTGACTAGTGCAGGTGGGGCCGGGGATGTATGCGAGAGCGTCCCATTTTAAGGTTTAGCCTGATTATTGCAATGGTAGTTATCATATGAGTTCTTTAAATGGTAATACTTTTGATTGGTTAGATGCAAGCGGAGTCCCCGAGGGAGCGTCTGGCAGGTGGACGTTCGTTGTGGTGTCGGTATCCTCGATGCTGGTCCACGCATATTACACGTCCGCTATAGTATCGGACCTGATGAGCAGCGGCCGCAGCGGGCCGGACTCTCTGCGAGCGCTCGCCGACTCCAGATACGTCATCGCCTCTGAGGACTACGATTATATGCGATATTTGATGTTCGATGTCAGTTGAGTTAAAACAGAGTATATTTTGCTTATTCCAGATCTATAATCTTTACCCGCTTAATTAAATATGATTATTATATCTTATGAATATGGGTTTGAATAACTTACTTATTTTGCTTATTATAACTACTGCGCTATACTAACTAACTGCCTGTTATCTAGGTCGAAACCAATTGGGACGAGCTGGAATACCTAAAGAGTAAGAAGCTAACGTCCCGATTCTACGTCGACATAGAGCGCGGCGTGGACCTCATCAGAAGAGGTCACGTCGCTTACCACACGGAGTACAATCAGCTCTATCCCTACCTCAAAACGTTTACTGATGATCAGCTTTGTAAATTGCAATACATCGACACAATACCAGAGGTAGCGTTTTTAGTTTTTCCTATAAATATTTTGCTTATTTTCCAGTGTAAGTTAAGCGAAAACCTTAATGAAATCTTTTAATAATTGTGTCCATACCAACAGTATTAAAATAGGTTACATTTCGTTTGTATTTTTAGTCCGTAGGATGGGTGACGACAACCAAACGCGGACAATGGCTTGAATACCTCCGATCCAAGGGCGGCTGGGTAATAGAGGTTGGTCTGGCAAAGAGACTGGTGTCCAACCTACGTCTCCAACCACCGCCCTGCAGAGCTGCGTTACTGGCTGAGCGCGTGAAGTTCGGTGACATTGCTCCACTCCTAACATTATCTGCACTGGGCACCGCCTTATCTATATTTATATTAGGCATAGAGGTTATTATTTCTAACCTAAAAGGCAAATAGATTAAGACTTTCTATTGCTGTCAGCGTTAGTACACTAAAATCTCGCTTGTTGTAATATAAAATTTCAAGTTCTTATAAGTTATTTTGTTTGTGTGTATTCAAAATAAGTTTCGGGAGTGATACGCCACTCTTTGAACACCTTGAAGTGGCAGTGCCGAGAGAGCGCTTAGGCTAAACCTTTTTAGATTAAATGAACGACGAATTCCCTTGGGAACCGTAGCCGAGTCCCTGCTTTGTGAACGTTACCGAATTGTAAAACAAGAAACTGAAACTCATTTGCATGCTGCTTCAGAACACATCGTGATACTGAGTTTTAAAATATTTTTAGCGACATCTAGTTAGATTGGTGTAAAACTTTTATAATCTGCGTTAATGTGTGTTTAAGCGTTATTAAGCAGAATGATTCGTCCACATAAGATTAAATAATGTAGTTATCCTCACGCATCATCAACGGTCCTTATCTGTGAATTTTTATCAATAAATAATCTTATCTTAACACTTCTCTACTCATTTATTCGTCTCATCACGTTTATACTCAGATTAGAGAATAATTTCATTTATATATCAGTAATGAGAACGTGCAGTGGTCCAATGTTATAAAAGGCATGGAGTAGTCTAGCCTAAAATATTACTAGTAGTCGATGAAGACACAACAGAACTCGGATCAACGAAAATGCTGGAACTAATGATTAAGTTGAGTGCTCTGAGCTTAGGGCTAAGCTATGCGACACCGACAACGCCCTGTCAAAAACTGCAACAGACACAGGTGAGATTTCTTTCTATATTAAATCTTTGAATGACTCAAGCAAGTTAAAGTTTACGTTTTCGTCGACGTACGAGTTTAATTAGAACACTTAGTCCTGTATTAGATTTGTGCAAATAGATGGCGCTTTGTTGAAATACTATCAACCAACAAGAAGACTCTTAAGTAAAACATAATCTTTTCATTGATTATATTTAGTTTATAACCACATATTATGTAAAATGACCTCACCATTGCGAAGGTACACCAAATTTGGGATACTTTAAACAAACAACAAGGTATGATAAATTACACGTATACTACATACGTGTAATTTATCATACCTACAACATGACCACTCATCATTTACCTTGTTCTCTCAGGACTATTCGCTATATACCTTTACTCCTTACCTTTTCATGAAAGAAGTCCCGCGGTGATTTTTGGAACTAAAATTGTAATGCTTTTCTTTACCCTATTTTCTCATCTTTTCTATGTAAATAAAAAAAAGGTTAATGTCACGCGAGTACAGCGCTGCGTCTGGGAGACTTCTTTCATGAAAAGGATATAGTCCTAATGGGTTAGGAATTAAGTGAAGTGACAGTATGTATATTAGGTTGTAAGTAAGTTTCCACTTTTCACAAACGCCGATGTGGCGAACAAACGTGAAGTCGGTTACCGTCTTTGTGTCTTTATAAATATAGACTGATATGTTTACTCTAAGATTTCGACTCAAGTTCTATTGATTATTAAAAGATTTTACGCTATGATGTCAATTAACATTAAAGCAATAGAAAAACGACTGTTACTTGTTTAATATACGGCACAAAACAATATACATGTCGAAGTGGGACATATATATGTCCGATGTTAACGGTCCTTTGAAACTATGCCATATGGCACAGTCCGATGTTGAAGGGGCGGATTACCTAACCACTAAGTGACCAAGAAAATTTAATTTCAGATGTCGTCACTTCACGAAAGAATGAATCAGATGCTCGAAACGCTTTACTCAACATGTAAGTCGACTTACAGCTATTTATGAAAACAATAACATTACTCTTATATGTATAATTTGTCGTCAATTTTAACTAATATTGAATAATCGTATTCTGCTTAACACTGGCCAGAAACAGAATAAAAAAAGAATGCTCGTTGCCGGAGTCCCGCATTTATGAAATTGACATCTTGTCAACTCAAATATTCTTAGTTTAAAAATTTTGAATGACTTGAAGATAACAAAAGATAGAATGCAATCCTCATATCTTGTATGAAGTTTATTTCTGTGTAATATTTTTAGTGGATCATACATTTATACTTTTTAATTCGTATATGTTTTAAAAGTATAAAAATAGTAAACACGTTTTTTTTTCAGCTTTACTCCCGAAGCCGAAGTCTTCTGCAAGCTCAGAAAGTCAAAGCTCGGAGTCATCCAGTGGACCTGAATATCATGCAGCACCCTATGATTCTCAATATTACTCTCCAGCTTACTTACCTGTCATGTCAGCATCACCGCAAGTCATATATGTATCGCCATCCCCACCCCCATTCGCCTACCCTCCACCGTTACCACTATATCCTCCTGTAGCACCCCCAACTATACCCACTTCCTATTATCCACAACAAGAATCTCCACCACTACCCGAGTATTCGGTCCCTATAGCAACGCATTATGGTTCACAGCCTACCCATGCGTATATACCAATTCCACAGTATTCACCAGCAGCGCCTCCCCCACCACGAGTGCCATACACACCCCCCTATACTTATCAAACTCTTACCCCGTACCCTGGGTATGCTGAACAGCCAGCGCCTGTACCAACTTCCTATTCACCCTGGCCGTATAAGCCGATCTATCCTCAACCCCATTTCGCTCCAGCTGAATATCCTCAACCATCAGTCCCCGCTTATCATTCTCCACCACCACCCACTCCCGTATATCCGCCACCACCTCCACCCCCCCCACCATATGCTAGATGCTCCGAATTTATTCCAATAGCACCTCAATATGTTTAATTTGTAATAAATAAATGATTTATTTATTACACTTTTGTCTGGTAGTTTTTTTTGCATCTTACTTTGTCACTTACAATTTAATCCAATAATAAATATTCTTAAATATTCTTTCTATTATCTAATTAAATAAAAAATTTGTGTTAGTCAAATCATTCATCGCAATCGGCGATTAAAATTTTATGAGTTCTTCAGGTCAAAAAGTTTGCCTTATGGTCGTACTCTATGCGTTCCTAACACAATTTGACTGTTTGGCAAACGAAGCAATTTGACTACTTGCCATTGCGATACCTGACGAGCACGTCATGCGAGTAAAGATCGGTGATTTTTTGTCCATCTATGAAGACAAAAATTGTTTGCTTGTAATGGCGAAAATATTGACGCGAGTTTAATATTTTTTTCATCATAACAATGCTACATTGTCTAGATACATATATGTATGAGTATGTATCTAGACAATGTAGCATTGATGATGCATGCAAGCATGAGATATTTTAATAAATTAGCTAAAAGCTTAGCTCACGTGTAGTCCGGTGTATGCACAGACTTGTTTCGAGACCGTCGGGTGCAATGTCAGTGCGAGACGGAGTGCGACCGCGGACTACTCACCCCAGACGGGTTTATTAAAATTATTTAATTGGTTAAATGATACGTTAAGTTTCATTACCTGTGATTCAATCAGTATTGTCTTTAATCGAAAAATCTTTGATTTCCATCTTTAAAAAAATATGTGTGAACTCGTTCCATTTTGATTAATACTAACGAATGTATTATATCGTACTAGATTGCTGTAGGCTATCGTTTCTTAATTAAAAAAAATATTATACATGGATGATTATGTATTGTTTACAAATTAATGTTATATTGTAATTCTACAAAAGTTACATTATTTTATTACACAAATATAGTAATATTACATAATTTTTAACTGAATCGTACGACACCATTATCACAACTACCGTATTAACCAAATTGTTACTTCATTAAGTGATAATTTTATATATAAAGCATACAAGCTGAAGCGAGCATCACATTGTGTTCAACATGACGCCCTTCCACTTTATTTTAGTATTATTAGTTCAGGTAAATATATACAATAATTAACATCCGTTTATTGTTTCCTTCGACATTTGTATTACAGGAATAAAGGATTTCGGGTGAACTTCTCCAGTCTAGTCTAGCAGAGCACTATGTTACTCTGGTGTTCTACCAACATTCTTTCTTATACTCGTATGATGTGCAAATTTCAGTAACTAGCCAAGTCGTCTTCCGATATACCCAAAAACACATTTTACCAAATAAATAATATAATACAAAGTTTGTAAGGAATGATTATGATAATTTATTTCTCTTTTACAGGGTACTTTAATTTATGGTGACATAGAGATAAATGAACATGAAAATATCACTGAAGTATATCCAGAAGAAGTTAAAGATTCACGAGAATCAAAAGATGATTGGACAGATACATTCTTAGAACCTGATGCTGATTTATTTCCATCGTCATCAGCTGAGTCAATGGCTCAAGTTGTCAACTCTGATAAATCACCTGAGGAGCAGTTAGAGGATATCAAGGAAATGGCTACATCAATAACAAATGCTATACAAAATGAAATGGCGAATCTCCTCACATATGCCCTGAGCATCACTGATAATAATGCTGAAGAGAGCAACAAAAGAAAGAAGAGGTCTATTGATACGCCCATGGACAGTACTAAGCTAGTTTGGAGACTTCTCCAACACATTAAGTCTAACAATGAATATCAAAACATAGCTATTGAAAAGATGATGTCGGCTCAAGAAATCGCTGATAAATATGGTATAGAATTTACTCCTGATACTGAGATACTATCCGAATTAGCGGTAGCAGCTAATGAACAAGCGAGGGAACTGACATCAATTTTGAAGGATGCATGCGATTTGAAAAACTGCACCCAAGAATCACTTTCAAGTGAAAACAATGGAAAATGTGTACAAATTGAAGAACCCGAAAATTATACATGTCCGATACATTCTCTTAGCCTTTCCGAAAACGATACAGAAACTAATATGATCGCACCAGATATGGAGGATCATACGCTAGCAAATATAGAGTTCAATCATGTACATTATATCGACCCGTACTCCAGTCACAACAATTTCTTCAACTTACCATATGAAACACAAATCCCATCGCCACCGGTAAGTCAGAAGCAAACTTTCTACGACGCGGTGTCATATAACCCTATGGAATATTATGGCCCCTATTGTTCTATGGAGCCTCTATCAAGTTCATACGTAATACCTTTTGATGACTATGTGGAGCCCGAACCAGAATTAGTCGGAGAAGAATTTGAAGAAACTATTTCATCTAAAATATACGTGGATCATGAGGTCGAACCAGGCGCGGCTACAGTCAATCATGTTATGACTTACACCATCGCAGAGAAAACCCATTATAGAACACCTCAGATTGAAAACCTGCCTCAACAAATGCAATACTATTTTCTACTAGTGTAAAGATAAACTTTTTTTGTAGAACATGTGATGAAGTTATATAGTAATAAGGCTTAAATTAATACCGTTTAGGATAAGAGGAAAATGACAAAGACAATTCGTCGTATATCCAAATTTATTTTCTAGATTTTAATAAATATACAGTCATATTTACCAAATCTTTTATTATTCATAAATACTCTTTGGTTATATTTGGCGCATTGACTGGTTTGCACTCACGTTCATTTGTTTTTAAAATGAATTTGAATGCATCTAATGAAGTTACTCCTAGATTATAGTTAACAAGAATATTGGTAACATTTCATATAGGTAAACGTTGCTTAATATCTTTTGAAAAAGTTAAAATTACGCTGCAATAGATGTTACGAAAGTCATGTCGCACTAAATTTTATTTTCGAAAGGTTAAGCAACTTTTATCTACACGTACAAATGAAACAGCTTAAATAACTTACATAAAATTTAACTTGAACGTGACATATCTAAGTTACGAAAATTTAAAGAGAATTAAGTAAAATTAATAAGAATTATTTCCTAATTTCTAAGTACAAGTACCTAGTAAATAATTAATTGTAAACTTATACACTTTTACTTTATTGATCTCGTTGACAGGAGAGGAAAAGAGAGAGAAGGTATGTTGGTAACTTCATTATAACATTATCGTTTTAATTTTCGATCACATGTTTTTAGTTTCGTTGTGCTTGTACACGTCGTGGCAACGAACTCGGAGACATTCAAAATTTCCGCGATTTTATTTAAAAAATCGACGTATTTTTCTCTTTAATACAAAACAATCCAAGATCAAGTCATTACACATTTTTTTTGAAATTTCAATTAATTTAAAAAATTGCACAGTAAATAAATTTTTATTAAACTATTAAAAAACTTTTACAGAGAAAACAACTTTATGGCAAATATCAGAAGGTGCTAAATCCATCATCTAAGGTTAACAGAATCTGTCGTGTAATGAAAGTTGGGTTGGTAGAAATTCATACTTTAACACTGTCTTAGAAACACAGTATATAGGTGCTAGCTGAGTGAGCGAAAAGAAGGTAAAAATAAAGCTTTGAACGACAACAGTGTGTTTTAATTCATCGGACATCGCTGGAAAACTTTTTTTATTTAAACCAACGAGCGTCTCAAATGATATAAAACAATCCGCCTGTCTTTGTGTCAAGCATCTTGGTTAGGACGAAGATGGGTCCTGATAAATTTCCTCACCCAACCCATTAGGATTACCTCACTACAGCTTCCAGCTCCACCGCATATAACGAATATAGTCGAAGAAGTAATCTGCGAAAATATATAGTAAAAACCCTATACCATGTTACTAGACAGTATGGTAGCAAGTCCCATACCCAACCGTCAATTACGCATATCTGTATGGATTTAAATGGGGAAAAAGGTAATCAGGGTTATGCAAAATCGAAATTCGTATTCTCTGCCTATCCCTCCGTGTTGTAATTGGTCTTTACTTATCTAAAAGGATCCTCCAACTCTCTTTCTTGCCAACTTTTCCCGTGCTACAGCACCTACTGGTTGGTTTTTTTATATAAATATACTATATCACAAACATCTTCAGCGTTTGAAGTGTTGTATCTTCTATCTGTGGGCGTAGTAAGCGCTGTACGTACTATTTGGACCCGCGTGTGGTTGGTATCTAAAAAGAAAAAAAAGTAGTAATAAAATAGACCATGTAATCGTAACCTTATAACTGCCAGAATAGATAAAAAATATCTAGACACATCACCCGAATTCATCATCTTCCTGACCTTTCCCCACCTATGTCGGGTTAGTAGATACTTCCCTATCCCTATATCAGCCGTCATATCTACATTCACACCCTTCTTACACATGTCATCTTTCACACAACCCATCCACAATTTCTTCGGTCTTGCTCTGTCCTTGTAACCATCCACGTTCATTCTCATTACTTCCTTAGTTATATGTCCTTCATCTCTCCGCATAACATAGCACGCTAAACTCTTGCTCCTCAATTTCTCAGTCACTGGCGCAACTTTCAGACCCCCTCTAATACGAACTCGCATCAGACCTTGATAGCAGTGATTACTATGCCCACTGGCATCAGAAACAATTAGATAAGTTACTGATGCGTAGCCTACCTTCAGGTTGACCGGAGAAGGGAACACATAAGGTAAAGGAGAGGAAGGAAGGATGGGCCCTTCCCAGTCCCTCATCAGGCAAAATAATTAACCTCTGATTCACGCAGTCACGATACGATGATATCAATACGCAAGGCTAATAAAGGCATTTTAAAAAAGTATGTGCTTACCGCACGGTATGCGCATGCGCGTACAGAGGGCCACAAGCGCTTGGTTCGGCCGCGTAGGGCTGCGCCAGCGTGGGGCAGGGCTCCGGGGCCGCAACGTCGCGGCGCCGCGCCACCGCCCGCTGCTGGCTTTGTTCCGGTGGGCTGGACATAAACAACGGTATGTTTCCAACTAACTGGTTCCATGGACTTGTAAAGGAACTAGAGGAACATTAGGTTCTGATGAAAATTAATGCAATTTTTATAGAGTATAGGTTCATGAGGTCATCAGTGGGCAAGGTCTAAGCTCTGTACTAAAATGTATCCAAATTGGAGCAGTAGTTTTTGCCTTATGATGATGATCTCTATTAATAAACTAAATAATTAATATTGGCATTTTATATTATATATAGAATGTAAATGGCATGTAATAGTAATATTGATCTTAACGTAATCGCATACGAAGGCGAAAGTGACATTAAAGGCGAAATAAGAAGTACAGATAACCGACGAGTATGTATATGATGGCTGTAGACGAAGCGAGAGGGGTGTCTCGGGATCGCGCCAAATGGAAATCCGTGACCTCTGCTTACCACTTCGGGTTACGGGCATATTTACTTTATTCATTTAATTACATAATTAAATTAAATAAAAATGGATAAGTATAAATTGAAAGTAATTATGCGATACAATTTTTTTTTATTTATCTTTTAATATTAATTTGTGAAACACTGCAACGACAGCTAGCTTCATTTTAAATATCACCTTATGACAAAGTACGTAGCCCGCCTACGAGGAGGAGTCAAGTTTCTTCCGATAATCCTCTATTTTGACAACACGCGACAAATGGCGCTCATAAGTTACACCAGCCATAATTAATCTATCAAAACTAGGGTGACCATTCAATGTTCGGTTAAATACAACACAACGTTATATTAATTCCATCCAGCCACTAAAAATAAGAATAATACATTCTTATAATTTTTGAAGTTATACTTCTTTTGGCGTGTTTGGGGAAAATGATGAGTGATTTTTTTTTGAGTGCTAAAAGCAATACCAACTTCACGGTGTTACCATGCCAACCAATAAGAAATTTTTGACATTTACCAACCCTTTCAATATTGAACTACGGAAGACCTACTTTTGTAAATTATAAGATTTTATTAAAAAAATTATAAAATTTGTAAATTAATAATTTCATGCGTAAGTTACTATACTACATATTTTTACTTCATGTCTGAGTTGTCTTCAAACATTCAAACGCTTCGATTCCATAAAGTCACAGATGTCATGACAACGGGTATATCCCGGTCAAAAAGAAACTTATTGCTACATTAATTATACCAGGAAGCTCTATTGAAAGATGTTCGAAAAGGATAAAAAAAGAACCATCAGATTTTTTGTCTCCGTCTAACTTTGTTTGCGCACATGGCGCTCAATTTTTTTTCACTTTAATATAATTAATGACTTGATTTGTTTATAATACGTTAATATGTTACCTAAATCATTCGAGTCGTTGATGACTTTACGATATTTTTTTGCGAACCTAATTTCTAAAATAAAAACTTAAATGAAAGCAGCGCACATGTGGCTGGCAATTCTTAATTTAAAAAATAATAAACATGTGAAGCTATAGATTAAATAATAATATTCTTTTATTACCATGGATTTTAAGTCTTATTAGAATGGTGTAAAAATGTTAGTTTGTATATTACGTACGTAATAAAATATTTGTCTAGAGGACTTCCAAATTCTTAAGAAACGTCCGATCATTCGGTTCTTTACATCACTAATTAGCCTTTAATAAATTTAATACCTTTAGACGATTAATTCTTGGACATAAAATCTGAATCTCGGAAACGGCTTCAAC
Organism: Papilio elwesi; assembly: GCA_029849275.1. NCBI lineage: Eukaryota > Metazoa > Arthropoda > Insecta > Lepidoptera > Papilionidae > Papilio > Papilio elwesi. The sequence goes on along the minus strand of CM056707.1, from coordinate 2,770,158 downwards.
GATTTTCATCAAATTTCGTTTTTTTATCATCATTTAAACGGACTATATAAAATTTATTACCATAGATTTTTCTATTACCATTCATTCTGCTAAATTCGCCAATAACAATACTCTTTTTCACTTACAACTTTCAAGGAAATAGCGAAATATACTTGTAATTTTTAAGTTAATAACAAACCATAAGCGTCTCTGTTACAGTTGAACTTAATTACTGGGCGTTTAAAAACCACAGCTTCGAGATAAAACAGTAAAATAAACAAAATGGACGTCGGGCGTGGGAATAAACGGCGGGGGATAAGATTTATGGTCCAGTGTACAACCAATGCAGAAACGAAGATAGCAGTTAAGAGGTAATTGTAAACAACTTCAATGATTTGTTACTAACACACCTTAAAGCTTTGAAGCTATATTTAGTTTTCATTTTGTACCTACTCCGAAATAAAAATATTTTCTTTTTTCTTTTCGTTACGTGTGCCAGTTATTTCACATGTACTATAATACGCAAACTGATCCTTGCGTAAAGATTATCTTTAGATATGTATTTTTTACGATCGTAAATTTTTATCGTGCCAGTGCTGTCTACTCCATCGTCAAACTTTTTTTTCCACTTTTTTACATAACACGATCGTTTGAATACCAGAAAAGAGGTTGAATATGCGATCTTTAAAGGTTTCATTCTTTTTATTCCCACGTTAAAACAACTTTAAATGCCTTTTACCGTTTCGCGCATTAAGTTTATGTAATAAAATAATATTAGTGAGTATTATGTCAAAAACACTAAATAGCAGCATCAGAAATCATATGTAGTAAATGTCATTTTTTTTTTAATTTTAACGGCATGAACCGTGAATGCTCATCTTATTTTTTTTGTCTCTGGATATGGTTTGTTTTTATTTTGGCGGGAAATCGATGCGCGGCGTGTCCGCCATAACTGTCAGACGTAACTCTTTACCTACGACGAGTCGTAAAAGTAAATCGTCACCGGCTGCTCGAAAGTCCCTTAACAGTAGCAGTAAAATGAGTGTGCGCATAAAATTTAATCATTCACACACGCTGGTTGATTCATGGCTAGTGTTGTGACACAAGGGAAAGCTTTAATTATTTAATACAATGTGGTTTTATTTAAGTGACAGTTTTTGTGTTGCATTTGTGTCTCACCAGTCGTCGGGATCGCAGTCTCTGAATCCTTTAGCGAAAGGGTTGCTCGCTATTTTCAGTTGTGTTATCTGTAAGTAATCATACATTAATTATATTTTAAGTAATTAGATATTTAAATGAACAACTTCTAAACCAATTACGATAGCTGTTTAATCCGACGTGTCTTGTGCTTTATTCAAGACAATTCAAACTTGATACAATATATCCATTTGTGGGGATTATTTTTTTATAAATAAATCTGGACACAAAGTTATTAAGCATGCTGCATGCACTATTTTGGTCGAAAATAAGATCGGGACCATGTTTCTTTTTTAAATATGTATCTAAAGTGATATCAACCAATTTGTGAACAAGGAACTTGTGGTCAACAATATAACTCCCTTTTAGTTGTAAAATAGACTAACTTCTTTTGTCGTACTTACCCGATGGTTCTGGTACGCGGTGACGGCGGTGAAGCCGGTCTCGGGGAATACGAAGGTGCGGTAGGGCACGGTGGTGGGGGCGGGGCGCGCACCCTCCGCCGGCAGGTACACCACGTGCAGCCGCGGCTGGTAGCGGTGCATAGAGTTCAGGATTATCTGTACAAGGACAGAAGGAGACAAGAAGAAATTACTCAAAATTAGAACCAGCAGCTCTTGAAAGCTGCAGGTAGCTTTCATTAGAAGTTTAAATAAGCAGCAGTGACAGTTGATGCATAAATTAGGCGACTTCACGAAGGAAGTATATCCCGTACAATAGAGCTGTACAATTATGCGCTTTATAATGACTGTCGACGAGTGAGATGCGTTAGGTCGCATTCCCTTCCAGTCACTTTCTCTTCTCCTTTTCCTTGTCCACTTCCCCCTAAGGAAGACAAAGCATCGATAATTCTTGATTGAGTTGTAGATATTGATGGGTGGCATAGTCAATACAGGCGGGAAGATGACACAAGGGTTCAAAAAAAAAATATGTTGCGATGCATGTTCATGCGAACCTATACTATTTTCCCCTACCATATATCGTCTCACGCCACTAAAGAAGTTTTCATTTCAAAAATGACGATGAAACATACATGTCCGTTGTCGTCGAGCTGGTTATTGGTGAGCTTGAGCTTGTCGAAGGAGACGAGCTGCCGCATCCAGTGCGCGCCGGCGGCGGGCGAGTCGGGGTGCACGTGGATGCGCGGCGGCGACACTGGGTCCGCCTTGCCCGCCACCACCCAGCTGGAGCTGAGCAACACGTGTAGGTTTAACTCAACAAAACAAAAAAAATGCTTTCATCGGAAATGTTGTGAAGGGTAATTGTATAGTATAGATAATTTTTCAAAAATATTTTGGAATTTACGGAATTTTAAAGTAAAAACCTTTGTTTACAAAAATTCCACCTCGCTGTGAAACAAGGTATACATACAGGTACTTAACAAATGAATGCCTAAGCTTAGTACTTCTAAGTTCGAACCGGTGTATTGGTACAACAACTGTTACAAACTCCTAGCTCCTACCTATGGAAAGCATATCGATATCTCTTATCGTCCAGTGGCACGAAGTCTACCAGCAGCAGGTAGTCGGCAGTCGGCAGGAGTCCCGCCAGCCGCGCCTGGAGCGCCGGGAACATGCGTCGGCCGGCCTTCGTCACTATCATTTCGGTGCCGAGCTCGTGGAAGCTACGCCAGAGCGCCGCCAGCTCAAGGGACGCGGAGCACCGCGCTACCGCCGGGTGTAGTGTTACGTTCTGTGGTGAGACCTAAGGAATTTAGAAGCGTCAATATTTTGACGATTGTCAAATATGAAGCCCTCAATTTTGCTTTTTAATTGGGCCACAATGGCGTCATAACGGTACCACGATGTCTACGTACGTCAACGGTACCATAAAAGTGTCAATGTAGAAACAGTAAAATGACCAACGATTTCTTGCACATTACTAGCAAACAAAACTTTCCGCTTAATAATAATTAATTTACCATAGATTTATCACCCTTTCTGTAATCATTCTGTCTTAGTATTTATATTACCTGGAGACGCGGCGGTGGTGGTTGTGGGGGGGCTGTGGGCTGGGCGGCGTGGTCGCGGCACGTGCTCTCGCTGAGCGCCTGCAGCGGCGAGTACGTGCTGCGACTGCATACTGCATTCTGCTTTAACATAATATGTTGACTCTTAAACAATGTAAGAGGTACATCCGTAACTATGAAACTGTACTGTAATACGAAGAGTGCTTGATGCATTTTGATGAAAAACTAACGATCAAAATTAGAATAAGGTAGCAAACATTTTATGTTGTGTTACGTGACCAACATTTTCAATATACATCCGCGACAATTTAAAAAAGTACGATGCTAGAGCAAAATTTAAGAACGAGGGCATTGTTTCGTAAGGCTTTTATACCTGATTAAATGTTATATATTATATAACACAAACAAAATCAGAAATACTTATGAATTGGCTTCTAGATGATATTTTACGAGGCCGTATTCATCCTACGAACACCTCGTCTCACGAATCCCTAGTGTCTACTAGAAATATACGTTTTGTTTCTAGCTGTCGCAAAACCATTACCCCATAAGTCGTGCTTGGTTTCTTCATAGGCACTAGGCGCATCCGCGATTACAACAGCAGCTGTGCGCATGCGGACAGCTGAGACTATTCTCTCATACATATTTTTGTGTTTCAATTCGAATCCGTTGGCGCATAGACACGACCACAAGAGAGTAAATTTGATGCATAATAAGATAAAGTGATGAACTCACATCTCCAATATGATGGTGGAGAGGATGTAGAGTCGGTATCTGATCGGGCTCTCGGCCGACGCGCTCTGCTATGGTCTGCTGTAGGAATGTCGCGCGTGGGCAGTGGCTGGACAAACCTGGAAAAGATTTTTCTATTAGTATAGCTTATGGATGGAAATGATATCCAAAAAAAATGATCATTCCCATTAATATTACCTCCGCAAATTTCTAATGCTCCTAGCCACCATTCTGGTGTCGTATATTTCGTGACATTCAACATTCAGTATCGTTAGCAACTTTGCTGATATTGTTTTTATAGTTGTCATCTTTGTTTTAAAACAAGAAACGGTGACAACGGGTAAAACGGTAGTGATTTTTTTTTCAAATATACCTTTGAAAGACTAACCAATGTTCATCACTCACAGTTGATCATCCAAAACACCGATGATGACATGATGTGATATCAAAAATATTAACCTGCGTACCAAGCGGCAGTGTTAATTCTCACAGCATGGGAACTAGCATCGATAAAAAGACACTTACCAATTTAACATATGAAATGAAATTAAATGAAAAAGGTTTATTTAGGCATTGACAAATAATGTATTAACAAAATTAGTGATATTTCTGTTTGGTTTTGTTTTTAAAATATATCCATACGATTATTATATGCTTAACTATATGTTATTGGCTATAATAATTCTACAATCTTCTATCTCTAACGGTGATGTGTGCAGGTATGACTCCTAAGGAACTAGATCGATTTCAATGAAATTCTGGAAATGTTCTGATTGGCCCAGTGGATGTTCTTGTCAAGTTTGGTAGCAATTGGATCAACTTAATTAGTGCCACCCTGGCCAAGCCGGGCGGATCACTAGTTATTAATAAATTCAATACATTTTTAGAATTATTTTGTCAACTGTACTTTATAGTTACGGGAGCCATAACGAATGTTAATTTTTTTTTATTTGAGAAGGTGGCAAACGAGCAAGCGGAGCACCTGATATAAAGTGAGCGCTACCCATTGACATCCGCAACAAGCAGATGTGTTGCAGATGCGTTGCCTACCTTTAATGTACAGAGGAGGGATAGACAGGAGAAAGGATATTTCCTTTTCCCCGTTAATCCCCTCCCCGTCCAATCCTCTTCCTTTTCCCATCCTATCCCCCTTATGAGGAACGTGTGGCAATGGAAGCAGGACTGTAATTTGGCCTCCGGCACCTCACCCATCAGACGAAACGCAGAGTACTTCCACTTCACGCCTGTTTTCTGTGAGGTCGTGGTATTTCACCGCTCGAGCCGGCCAATTCGTGCAACAGATGTTGTTGCGGGCTCTACCACTGTTAAATTGACAAGGTTCCACCGGATTATCAAATTGCGGTGTTAATACCGCTTCGAGGATTTTTCACGGATTGAAATCAAATGTTTTTAAAATCATAATATACATTTCAGTATGACCCCAACTTTTCCACACAAACTCTTATTCCTTAGCGCCGACTTGCAATTTTCATGTTTGCGAAAAATGTTGTCTACTCGTATGTCACTAGGCATAGTCGAATTTTTCTCTATATGTATTTAAATTCTTCTAAACTCCCTTTATTTTATTTGAAAAAAGTTAAGTAAAGTAAAATATCATATAGTAGCCATCATTATTTTATAAATGCTAATCTAAGTCTCTTGTATGTTTGTTACGTATTGTTCCACAATTTTGTACGCAGTATATTTACATAAATTTACAGCGAGAAAAATCAAAAGCAAATGCGTGAGAACACACGAATACAAAATAATTGTCTAAATGACAGCCTATGTAATAAAACTGATTTAAAATCTAGAATAATTTGAGCTTTAATTAATATTAATTTATTAGATTTTCTAGAAAGAACAGTAGTCTACTTGCGGCACTTGGAATCTCATTGATATTTTGATTGTCGTTGTTTACTTTAACCGCAAAACATGACATTATATTATTCGTACATGAAATAACCAAGGATGGAATTGAAACAGTACAACTTACTGGCCACTTTTAGCTTTAACCATAGTATCTGTCATTATCTTATTAAAGAATAGAAAACACAGGCAGTACACACAGTACACATAACGACTGCCGACAGAGTGAACACTCAAAGCAGGTAAAAATAAAGCCATGTATCTTAACAATAAAATTACATGTCAATCTTCCGAATCTATAAGATTTTCCCCTACCAAATATCGAGTAACACGGCCAAAGAAGTTTTCATGTCTAAAATCTGAGCACGTCACTTTATTTTCACCGCAGATTTTTATTTAAAACCATAAAACTAAATATCTAAAAGAACTCGATGAACACAGAGGCACAGAACAAATAAACAGCATCATAAAAATCGTAAAGCGTCCACTCCGCAGCGGACATCTCACTCAACTAATTGCTATAATGGCGGGAAACTCAAAACATACAAAATGTCCTCAATAATTTCATCGCGCGCTGTCAAGATCTGGATTATAAATAAAGGCGGGCGATGAAATGTATACTCACGTAGGACCGACAATGATCTTCGTGTTATTTTAAGTGGCAACATTTATTTTTGGTACCATCGAACCGTATTAACCGAGTCAAAGTTATCATAAATATATTGTAATTTTAACACAGCCTACGTTATTTTATATTCGTATGAGTCATTGTATAATTATAAGCGATACTAGTTTCTTCCTTATCTTTACAAAGATACAAAACAAACTCGCTTCCGCTGTCTGTTCCCTTTGATCAATCAAACTACGCGCCGGAATTATATGCGGTTTTCATCAATAGACAGAGTGATTCAAGAGGAAGGTTATATATGTACATTCATATTAAATGAGAAGAAAGCAAATGATTACAAAGATAAAATAAAATAAATAAGGGATGCCCCTAAGCTGCCACGACAGCAACGCGTCCTTCCCTTGTATGCTTGGGTTGAAGTCAACTTAAGCGAGGATGTATCTTCACAGAAGAAATACGGGCAGTAGAGCTAGTAGAGGTTTGCTGCCGTGTTCCGACTGATTAGCAAGACGAGGTGTTCAGTTCCGAACGAAAAATTTGTGAAAATTACGGCGATTTAAAAGCATGTATATAAAAATAGTATCCCTAATTAATTGTTCTAATTGTAATAGTATTATAATTTGGCAAGTGACTCGGCCGCAACTGGAGCGCAACCACATCGCTACCTTGAGGCGGAGCTGCCCCGGTCATTAATGTCTGCACGTTGAAATTTATCACCATCTCACCTATGTCTTTTATTTGACGAATGTTCGATGCTACTCACAATTAAGTCGATACTAGTACAGTTATTTTACGAGATCACTTTTGCAAAAATATCCCTTACGGGTATAATAATAATAATAAATAATAATAAATCGGCCTTTTCTAGAATTTTTCCCACTGCAGGGACACAGGCCTTCTCTCCGAGTGAGGGAATGAGCCGTAATCCACCACGCTGGCCCAGTGCGGGTTGGTGGATGTCACATGTCTTCGAATTTGATGGTTCTAAGAACATGCCGGTTTCCTCACGATGTTTTCCTTCACCGTTTTTGGAGCAGTGGTGATGAAGTAAATTACACAAAGTAAAGCGCCTGCCAGGGTTCGAACCCGCGACCTACAGTACGTAAACCGCTGAGCCACCACTACTCAGTATAATAATAGCTAAGAGAAATCGGTATAATAATAGCTAAGAGAATATAAACTATCCCAACTAAGAAGCTGACCTGGTTCGAAAGCCGTCGTAAATTCCCTGCGATTGTCTAAAGAGGAGTTTCCCAAAGTATAGGGTCGCAACACACCAGTGGGTCAGCAAATGCTGAGTGGGCTGAAGTAGAAAGCGATCGACCGAGCCACCGCGGCTGAACGGTCACGAACTGATGTCTGGATAACGGTATTGTGTTATATTTATTCCTTTTTCTAGAACAGCTACATTGAAGTTTGGGTATCAACGATCTAATGACCAATGCTATCAAGTTATCTGAGGTTGATTTACATAGCCCTTGCATTTAAAATTATCTTTTAGTAGACTTCAATATTAGGTAGAGATACTTTAGAATATTATTTAGTTTTGATTCCTAAAAATGGAAAGTCGATTTCACGTACGTCAAATTCAATAATGCAATAAAAAAACAACATTTTTTTCCATAGTATTAGTATTTATAACTTAAAATAGTAAATGAATGTATAGAAAATGTTATGATTTTTCTTTAAATACATCATCAAATTTTGGTTCTCTGAATGTTTAATGTATTAATAAATACAAGTCGAACAAACCGTAAAAAAAATATACAAACAGTTTATCGCAATAACTTCTTCGAATAAAACTTTAAAGATTTTGAATATTATTTCCAATTTAATTAATTGATTGAAGGAATGTTACACATACCATTCCCTTTACGTACTGCAAGTTATATTAGTAACTAATTAGAGAAACATTAAACAATAAGGAGCGACCGTGTCACACTAATAACGACATCTCAGGTGGTGGGAGGGCAATTATAATACTTGTCTATATTTAAACTGTAACAAAAGGACAGAGGAGCGACCGCTTCCTCGGCAATAAATCCGCATTGATTGAGCGCTATAAATCTACCAGGCCGCGGGCGCCGATCCGGTTGCACGCACTAGGGATGTCAATTTAGTATTAAAAATTTACCAAGAATATTTAAAAAGAAAAATTCAATTCTGCCTTTTAAAATAAAAATTACAATATAAGCCGGTATGCTTGCTCTCTTGCGTGCATGACAAAAATGGTAGTTCCAATATTTAATCTTTAAAATGCCTTTTTCAATATCATTAGAAGAACTTGAGTGAAGGTGTTGACCGAAACATTTACTTTAATGTACCGTTTAGTTGTAATGAACGATGAAAAGATAACAAGCCGTAAATACGAATATTTAAAAACAATACTATTAGAATTGTGCAATAAATCCGCCTGAAAATATCATAAGAAAGCCAAATTACTTCATAAGCACTACATCTTATTTGCTTACCGTCGCGATGATATGCCAAATAATAAAATGACTTCCGAAGTTTCTCAAACGGATCCGCAAATGATCTTAAAACTTCAGTGAAATATTTGTAGACTACTTATATTTTTATTATAGTAATAATAAGTTTGTGACAACCCTATGGTGAAGTAACACGTGTACCGCAGCATTTGATTTACACTCCGCCACCACCCCGCGTATTGCTGCAGTCGCGCTGTATCAACATGTCTCATAATAATGCTTCATAAAAACAAGTTATTGTGATATAAATTTCCCTAATTTTACTATCGTGGCAGTTCTCAATACAGGTTTTTAGTTTTACTTTTGTTCGATTATTAAAAATCTTTCCATTCAATCACTGTTAGCTTTTACTGCAAATAGACAATGAAAGACTAAGCCCCGAGCTGGCTAACGAATTAGCCGCAAATACAGCTTTTACCCTTTGATCATGTCATGTGCCAACATTGCAGACATTCCCCATTAACAAGTCGATCGATGCACGTCAAAGACTAAAACAAATCGGTCAAAGTTTTGGTTCACAAATTGCTCTCATAGATTACAAGGAGCATCGGTTTCAGATAGCCTAGGTAACGCCAACAAACAAACAGTCAACAAAGCCCTCTTTTAACTTCAACAGTGGTAGAGCCCGCAACAACAACATCTGTTCCACGATTTCGCCGGCTCGACCGGTGAAATACCACGACCCCACAGAAAATAAGCGTGAAGTAGAAGTACTCTGCCTTTCGTCTCATGAGTGAGGTGCTTCATTACGGACGGGGAGGGGGTTAACGAGGAAAAGGAAATATCATTTTTCCTGTCCATGCCCTCTTTTGTCCTTGAAAGGTAGGCAACGCATCTGCAACACATTTGCCTCTTGCGTATGTCTATGGGCAGCGCTCATTTAACATCAGGTGATCCGCTTGCTCATTTGTCACCTTCTCACATAAAAAAAACAACTTGAGGAGTAACCTGTTATGTTTGGATTCAATTACGTGATCGCACTATTTTGAATAATTCTTATCGTGGCAGAGCCCGCAACAACAATATTTGTTGCACGTAATGGCCTGTATTGGTGATATACCAGGGCCTCACAAAAGACAGGCGTGAAGTATAGTATTCTGCGTGTCAACTGATAAGGGAGGTGCCGGGGGCCTAATTCTAGTCCTCTTCCCCGTCCCATCCTTCGATAATAAGGAAAGGATGGGATGGGGAAAGAGGACTTAACGGTGCATTAGCATGTTACAGATGTCTATGGGTAACAATCACTTGCTATGGCGTGAACCGCTTGTTCCTTTGCCACCTCCTACAATGAAAAAATCATTTTAATTTAATAAAAACACCCCTCTTTTACCTTTTTCATCCTCATTATCATTCCGCAAGCGAGCCACTTCTTTTATGCATTTATAAATTTAAACTAAAACTTTACACACTTAAGAAATGTAATTGAAATCAGCTTGACGCTTTTGGGGATTCCTCTGTTGTCTATGTAATGACGAATGCAAAACCTGTCATACTAAAAGTAGTTCAAATAATAAGAATATCGTACAAGCTGAAAACAATTGGCAAATAGATTCCCTCTCATTCGCTAAGCCACACAAACAATAAAACGCTAGATGGATGCCATGGACCAAAGTGCAATGGCTTTGATCACTACGCGATGTCAACATTGTAAGCATAGCTCATTAACAAAGAGATGGACACGTCCATACCACAGTAATCACGATTGGAATAGTTCAGCTATAGATTTCATTACAATTTAAACGCGTATGGTAGTCGCTTCGTAGTTTTGTTTGTGTGAAGTTGGCAACAAATTACTGCGATGTGGTCAAAATTGACGTGAGAAGCAAGAATTTTCTCTCTCTGTCGTAGTTCTGGCTCTCATATATACGTCAGCCTCGCTCACTCCAAGGGTGAAAGGTAGCATTTCGTCAGCTCGTTTCAGGTATACAGGAAGACATACAGAATTAAGAATAGAATGCACATTAATAATTTAAGTGCGAATGTGAGTTTGTGTCATTTGTTACTCTTTAACTCCTTTGCGATGCAACCGATCATCATGAAATTTTGCACGCACTTTGTCTGGGCTACAGGAAATGACATGGCATACCTTTTATCCCGAAAAACTTTCAGAGGGATAGGAAAACAAAACCGAATATTGGTTGTCACAGGAATTTATGACACGAATAACATATTTTGACATATTGTTACAAGACGACATATTACACGCAATTGCGTTTACTAAAATTTCCAGCGAGGAAGGTAAGAAACGAATGCTAGCGAAGCCGTGGACAACGGCAAGAAATATTAGTAAATTAAGAATTAGTTTAGAATTCTGCAATCACCAGCTCAAACAAGATACCGTGTATGACAGCAGTTACGTAACAAGAGGTAAACTACTTGTTTATTTGCCTTATTCTATATCAATTCAATACCATTAGACAAAACAATAGATATACGGCAGTTCTCCATTTTTTCATAGTAGATATACCGCTCGTTCGAATGAAGCGATTTGATCTTAGATTATGCCGCGTATGGCAATGTATTGCCAGTTGCCAGCCAAACAAGTTACCAGCGACAGTATTTCCGTGAAGTGGATATCTTTTAATCACATTACCACTACCATCAGGTGGGATTGTGGTCAAGCGCTGAGTCATTCATTATTTAAAAAATACATATTTATAAAAACAGCGAATTGGATTTGCGCAAATATGGTTTACATAACTTGGAATCAAGTAACGGCTAACAGAATTATTTAACACAACATGTCAGGCAATATATTTGATATTATTCAATCTATTGCATTAATTTCCGGTTGCGGGTAGTCGATTTGTAATTTTCCAGGAGCCATTGTTACACAGATGCGTTCTAGGAAAGCTGTGTTTGCGCGCTAGATGTCGCTGTTCGTTTCTGTCGCTCTAACGCGTTGTTTTGACTGTTGATTGACTGATGCTGCCAGATACAGACTATTTTGGTATCATGAACACGCCTAATGTTCCAACATTGGACATGTAATCGCAAATATACAAAGCTTTTTCGAAACGTTTGTGCCATTTATACTACGAGTAGAAGGAGAATTATCTGTCAAAATATCGTTACTAATTTGACGTTGAACTGATCCGTCGGAAATACCTTTGTCAATTATTGGCGTCGCAAGCTGAATAAAAATATTTGTAATAAATTCAAGTTATTAATTACCCTTTTGTTGAAGTTTATGTGGCCATGTAGCAAGGTAAGAAACCTGTCCAAATAACTTGCATAGATAAATCAAATACATTGGGTTTATTATTGTAACATCAATCGAGTCACATTTTTTTATAAGCATGATACCGTAACTAAGGGAAATAGTAGGGAATGAATTTAGAAAAATACTTTTTTAGTGCTCGCCTTCGAAATACTATATATCTCTACGGAAAATTTAAAGTCTCTAAGCCCAGTTGTGCCTAAATATATTAGTCAGTCATTAATTTTCTTTTTTCATTTAATCTCTAATTAAAGATTACAATTAGACTTTATTTTTAAATAGCTTAAACGTGCTTAAATAGAATCTAATAACGTCTAGCAGGCTCGGTTGGTGACTAACGAGGCTTGGTACACAAATCACCATTAGCGTTGGCCACCGAGCGTAGTGAAGTTAGTCCGTGATCTGTGACAAATACTTATAAATAACCGCTATTGGAGATTACATGTTAGGAGGTAGACATAGTACAATATTCCAGGTGCTTGCCGTCCAGATTTGAATCAGTTTACAACTTAACTATCGTTAAAAGTAAAACAACAGCAATATACTAAACATTTAAATAGAAAAATAAATCTACATACTAATATTATAAAGAGGTAAAGTTTGTGAGTTTGCAGGAGGTAATCTTTGGATCTACTGAACCGACTTTGATAATTCTTTCACTGTTATAAAGGTATATTATCCGTGTGTGCTATAGACTATCTCACATAAAAATCTCGTGTCCCGATGTTTGTCCGGGATAAACTGCGAAACTACTAAGCTTACTAAATTATGAAATTTGGTCTCTATATGTTATTTCGTCCAACTTAAAAAATAAGATAGTTTTAGACAAGATAGATACATAGATGCGGAGATTTGGCAAATGGAAATCCTTAATATCTGCCTATCCCTGTAAGTTACGGGTGTGAGTGCAATTTCAAGTATTAAGTCACTCCCCAGATCCCTTATGATCGTATTTACTTCTGAGAAGCTTATACTGTGTGCAGGAGTTCTTGAATCAAAATGTTCTTTATGAGGTTCAAGCTAACTCATTTGGTAGCGGGCCCAGCTTGTGCCCAGCGATTTCACCGGCCGTGCATTTTAATTTAATCGAATACGTTTTACAAATACATGTTTAAATTAAGTTTGTTAAAAAATGTACAAATAAATTGCACATGGAAATTTTAAAAAAAAATGTGCCATTTTTCTATTTTTTTCTAAACTATTAAATTGACATTACCAATTATATGCTAGAACTGTTAAACGCGAGAAGGTAAAGCAGTTGGGCAACTTAATAGTTTTTTTTACTCGATACGAACCTTCTCCTGACAATAACAACCCATAGAGAAAAGAAGAAATCGGTCAAGCCGATCACGCTGTCACATGATGACGTGACCAAGGCAAAATGATTCATTTGCAAATATAGATAAAGTTGTATTATGTCTGCTCAAGTCAGCAATCATTTAATTGAATTTTCATTAAGATTAATTTGCTTTTTTTACACAACGCATGATTTTAAACTCTCACTTGATAATTTGGGGCTCTGTCGTGTTGAACGACACTGAAAATTTCTAATGAATAACACAAATGCTTACTACGATTGGGAATTGATAGAAGTGAGAGCTTATTTAATGAGAATTTGTTTTGTGTTCTTGTTTATTCTAAATAAAGATCTTTTAACCCTGTTGCGAGGATGAGGTATAATTTACCAAGTAACTTGAGTTGCGCATTCATTATACTTTTATTTATTGGCGGGAATTCCACTAAATGTCATACAAATAAATCTTCCGGGACAATATTGTAACTTCTGGCGAACGTATCCCATTACGAGGGATACATTGACATGGAGAAAGAATCTTATTTCATTTATTTTTTGCTTAATTAAATTAGTTAATAACTACAATCTCATTTTTAAGTTTTATTTCATATACTGACTTATTTTTATACGGGTCCTGAGCACACTGTCCTCCAGTCTTTTCCGTTACACATCTGGAAACACGTGCTCGTCGGTTACGGATACTCTTAATACCGCCTGATGGTCACCAATCTGACCGATCCAGTTCATTTAGTCCCTTACCAACGGCCACTTATTTACTCTTTTTCCCTTAACAATCCCGAAGCGTTGAAACATATATTTTTAAATTGTAGTCCAAAATCATCTCTCAAGCTTAACTTTCTCCAATCCATTCAGATTCAGAGTCACCTTCCATATGGCACCTTGTTTGTTTTCAAGTACAAGTACCGAACTATGTGCTATACAACGTCTTTAAGAGTCGAAATAAGTTTACTTTGCAAGTTAAGCTATATTTAAATCTAATAATCTCGGAGAAAATCAGTTAAGGCATCTGTGTATATTTATATTTGATTGAAAAACGTTATTCCTTTAATAATTAGAGAAACGAAAAATTGTTATCTCATATATATTCCGCAAAAAAAAAATTCTTACTACTAGCCGAAAATCCAATTCAGCAACCAACCGTGCCAACCCTACATTGACATCATTAAAAGCCACTTTTGGCTACTGTATTATGTGCGGTTCTTAAGATAATTTAGTGATTTGTATAATTACAAATTATATAAACATTTTATTAATTAAAGAAATAAATAAATATTTCTATATATATTATATAATATTTCTTTCTTTAGAGTGTGCAAGCGAAAAAAACGTTTTCGTTAATATTTTTTTTCAGTTTAAATTAACAAACAAAATGTATTGAAAGTGCTCCATATTTTGTACAACATTAAGTAATGACGAGAGGCGGGAAGTGATGACCCGCCCGTCAAATAAATCAAAATGCCTGAACAAACGAGTGTTGCCCTTTTGATAACAATTTATTAAACACCCACCAAATGTTGACATTCATCATCATAACTCCACATATATACTTATTTGGACATAATGTATAATTTTAATTTAAATAAAATTAAAGTGAATAATTAAACTTTCTTTAAATTGTCTATATTTTGTTTTCACCTAGTTTCATATATAACCTATTGCCATGCATGTACACGGCGTAAATTTAGGACAGATAACGATTTGATCAGAGGTTGTCTGAACAGCTATTCCTGGAGAGGGTTGGCGTCAGGCACGCGGTCGGCCATAAAAAACTATAGCCAAAACCGATACAGTATAGACTACGGTACCTATATAAAAATACTTACTGGCAACCCTTATTCAAACAAATCGGTGGCGTAGGCAGACTGCGACATCGGAACTAATTGGGGCAATTCATCCGGGCCGGCGTCGGCGCATGAGGTATGCAGCGCGCATACTTCGGATTACGACCGCGATCGGTGATTTGTATCCGTGGGATGGAATTTATTGCCTTGGAACTATACAAAAGCTTTTCTTTTAATCCGGACTAAAATAAAGGGCTAAAGCAATTAATGTTACTGTGGTAATACAATATAATTTTTAATTTACTCTGACTTCCATACTGTACTATTAGTATGAGTGACACTCACTCTCACTCACACACACTCACACAGACACTCCTCTTCTTATTCTAGGGAGAATATTAGTGAAAACTATGGTTTTTAGTATATTAAGAATCGTATTTTTGTAGCATGCTACATAAGCCAGTATTCCACCAAAAGATTTCTTTGATTCACGTTTAGTAATTGTGAAGTTGTCTGACGAGACTTAAGTTTACAGGCCCCGGAAACATAAAACTGCATGTTCATAAGCTCTATTGTGCTGAGTAAATACTATTTTTGATCTGTGGAGTATACTAATACAATATAAAACAATTACACATGTAAAGTTTTATAATATCATTAAATCAGAATAATGACTAGCAAATTCCGCATCCGTAATTTGCCAACATTGGCCAACAGCTCTGTAATTATGTAAAACTAGTCCATGAAGCTATCGGTAAATCCCAAAACCAACAAACCGAAATTCTCACATTCGAAAACGAAAACAATGTTCAATGAATGACGTATGATTGAAAGCTAAAGGAATGGACCCAATCATAAATAACTCAAAACATCCACTTGGCACAATTATATCGACCACCTACGAAATTTCAATCGTTAAACCCCCGTTGACATTCCCTTTCAAATTCTCACGCTTTACAAAACAAACATCTATTTCGAGTGCTAGGGAAAAAAATGTATACTGAAACAAAAAGGCCGGTATTAGGAACGCGCGCGAATGAAAACAAACAATGGCGGCATAAATTCATAATACGCGGTACGGATGGCGCGGCGGCCGATTTAGACCTAACTGTCACTTCCGATATCGTCTCTGATGATTTACAGAGAGTTTTGTTTAGATTAGTTGCTCTTCGAACTTGTTTTAATTATACCTTTAATTATAACTTGCAACACTCAAATATGATTTTCTTTTTTTTGATTGAATGACAGTTTTTAATGTGTATTGATTTTTCTTTTTTTTTACGCACCTGGCTTATGTTCATCAGCAATATTTAAATGTGAAATAATTTTAAATGATTCCTCAAGCATAAGAGAATCTATATGAACCTGATAAGCCATTGAAAACGCCAGAAAGAAATCATTTGCTAAGTTTGAGCCGAGTATAGTGAGTTTTTGGACCCAAGAAGCTCGATAAAAACCAAACCAAACCAGGATGCTATACAATTCTGAAGATTTTTCAAAAATTTCATCGAAATCTGTCCATCGGTGTTAGGAGTCTATGGAAGGCATATTTAATTCTTTATTACTATTATTTTTTTAGCAATAAATATTTGTCTACATAAGACGGTTTTAATCGCTGTCAGATATGTGAAAGTAAAGTATTTCTGTTCACTTTTATCAGTAAGATTGTACAAATAATTTTCGACAAGCGTCATTAAATCTTATTGCTTTATAGCAATTTACGTCTATTCCGTTAAAAGCACTTCACACGCATTTTATTCTTTTAAAAATTCAAACGCCTCTTTAAGCAAATTTGTACGGACATAAATCACTTATCTTTTATACAAAACTAAATCCGAAGCTATGTTAGTGGCAACACCGGAATATTTATTTTTACCAATTGTAAACAATCGATTCATCTATTTTTGTAATCGATACTATTCTTTGTTATTCCATTACAAGCAAAGGAAAAGAAAACATTGTTGTACATTAATATATGAGTATCAATGTTTATTTTTTTATCGCAATTTCATCGGAAACGTTCCGTAAATTTGTATTGTAAAACAAACCTATCTATTTCTGCTCTAATATCTTGGAATTAAGAAAGTTTTGTTAAAAAAAATAGAAATATAAATGATGATTGTGTGTGTGATATACTGATTAGGGTTTGTTTTATTGTGTATTGCACCAAAACAGGTTTTATTTTTCGAGTTCTTGTGTAGAAAGAAACCATGCTAACTTGTAGCCGAATATAGTGAGTTTTTGGATCCATGAAGCTTGATAAAAACCACATAGCACTTTCTATCTCTCTCTACCATAAATTCTATAAAAAAAATTGTGAGTTTATACTTGTACTTTTACTAGTAATCGCCTCAGTTGTCGAAATTCGACCACAACATGATTTAACTCCAAAATTAACAGTTTATACAATGATTAAAAACACCCAATCCGTAATATCATGACTGAATCGGAGCTTAGCTAGGGGCTTGGCTCTTGAGATATAATAACTTTCTAACAGATTTATCTTGGCAACCAATGAGATGTTTTTGGTAGGATTAATATGTTCATGTATTAGAGCCCTGGATGTATGCACATCTCCAAGGAGCGACGATGTACCGCTGGCAACAAAATAAACCCTCGCTCGGCGGTCCCGTCTTTTGTTTATTGTTACAATATTTAATTTTAAACGTCCGCAATAAGTGGCCGCTTGGTGCTTTGATGCGCTCGCGCACGCCCGCCTTTATGTTTCATATATTACGCGGAGGAATAACAGCTATTCCGGTGAGGTTTTCAACATTTTGTTGGCACTTTAATTAATTATAAGAAAAATACTTGGTAAAATATTAGGATTATTAAGTTCTTTATGTATCTAAATTTAATAGATACACACTTTTTGATCGGTTAAGTACCACTATATTTATTTTATTTATTTATTTAGGATTGACAATAGATATGAAATGATCCTTGTCTAATAACGTACACTTATATTTTATTTTACAGGCCAACACAACATTTACACAAAACAAAAAAAATAACAAAACTATGGACTAAATGTAGTTATTACTAGTACTAACTATTGTAAGTAGAACTATTCTTCCATTATACAATAACTAGCTGGCTTGGCAAACTTAGTTCCGTCATAGTAAACGGCCCCGCAACGGCGTTCTTAGCTGACCTCTACTCGGCGAAAGGAATATTCCTTCCCAATTTCAAGGCCATATCGTTCCAGAGGTATCGTGATAAGTCAATAAATACCTGGACATCTCTTATATACATAGAAGACATATTTAACATAATAACAACTTAATGTTACATAAAGTAAATATAACTTGATTTGTTTTAAATCAAATAACCGCAGTATCACATGATACCGGCTTAGAGCAGAGGTATGTTTATCTGCTTTTAACAATATGAACCCAACTTTTACATCTTCTTTTTCTGAGTAGTAAGCTCAGTTCACTATTGTATCGCGCCTCTCAATTGATGTCAATTTCGAGCTTTTTATAGCATAAGGGTGCATGACATATGCCAAGAACTGTACATATTGTAGATGTTGCCGGCTCTTAAAGAAGAAGGACCCGTTTTGATTTGGAAATACCTCTGGTGCCAGAGCATTCAACGACGCGGTTGTCGGAGATAGAAAGAAGGTAGCGGCTGTGGAATGCCGATCATGAGGTGATGGCGATTAAAGCTCTGTCCTGTTGAGCGATGACGAAACTCAAGCCAGGTATTGTTATAATTCCATTCTTAGCTCCGATTTATCTTGTGTTTTCTGAATCCAATCCAAATCCACCACCATTCCCCTTTTCATCTTTTAATCGTTTCATGTAGTTAAATGCGTTAAGCAATCATTTCTAAACGTTTCTTTCTCAAAAAATTCTCCTTATGTTATAAAATCTGCTCTTTTATACAATTACAATTTTCTGCTGAATCCGAACACGTTTCGAGAATTGAATACAATCGTTTTGTTTTCACAAGTCTGTTGTCTGCATGAGGCAATCAAGCAACACGTGTTTATGATAAAACTTCATCCGCGAATCCTCATGAGAACCGTTTTGTGTTTACATTCAGCTACAAAAACGTTTATTGTAAAAAATATTTCAGCACAGAATTTGTTTTTCTTTTTTTTTTAATTACATTAATTTTTATTTGATTTCAACTATCGACACGTCTTGTTTCCGGCTTCGCTTGAGAATAGACAATTTACATTTTCTGACATAAAGCTTGTAAATCACAAAAAATACTGTTTTCTCTTTCACCCACGCCTTTTAATCTCGTTCGGAGTAAAGTGAAAATGATCATCAGTTTACTTTGTACCACGCACCGAGTGAAACAAATCCGAAAACGAAAACAATTGCCTTATTGCGGATTTTGAATCGAAAAATATTTGTGAAAGATTTCCCTCGGTTATAAATCCAAGCTAAGATCCGTAGTGTAACAGCTAAAAACTTTAACCATAGGCCATTATGTCTTAGCTTACAACGCTATACTTTGTCGCACCTAGGTTAATGGCAAAAAGCACCGGAGATCCAGGAGCCACCACGGAAGTGTTAATGATTATAAAATTATAAAACACTTACAAAAACTTTACTTTACTTTACTTTTTTTAAGCGCGAATGTCTTTCGATGATTCCAGGAACCAAAAAAGCTAAAAGGTTCTCTGCAATGCTATAAAAAATTACTAAGATCATTAAGTCCAGTATTCAAAATAAAGAAAAATTAAACGGATAAGCTTTTGTTCCAAACAAAGCTTCAGGAATAATTTTACACCCAAACAAAAATGTAGAGTGGAATTCTTTATGTAACCGCATAAGTTCTACTGAGTTATAACTTCCTCCTGTTCACCCTTCTTACTTGTGTTGAAGTTATAAACCTTCCCAAAATATACGTATACTTTTAATTTAATTATTTTTTTTTCCTTTATTGATTTCAAAATAGAATGTTTTTTGAATCCTAAGAAAAACTTGAAACCAAAAAAATACTGGCAAGCGTGTAAAAAAAATGGTGTTATTATTTTTAATCTACAGAAGTGCTACTAAGTCAAGTACTTCAATAGTACACAACAGTTACATTTTACCTTCGTCTAAAAAAAAGATATTTCACGGAAAGGGCTAAGATTACACTTTTACGAGAGACATAACGATGAACGACATTTACAAATGTCGTGATAAGATAGTATCCCATCTGCAAGCAGGGGAGTCTGCAATGTATCATTTTGTACCGTTAGCGACCATCACAGATGTGTCGGAATACTTTTCTCGACAACATAATATTTAAAGTCTACGTCTATTAAAACCAATTTTTGCCTTGACGTTGCCGTTACGAAATCGCCAATTGACGACTTATGGTGGCTTCACTTTTGGGTCCCGGCCGCTCCATCTGGTGGTACGTAACATCTTTGATCTTCTATTGTTGTTTCCATACTATCCTGTGATCGTTAAATGAAATAAAAAATGCCATTTTTATTTTTTTATTTAACTAACACTACCAACAGATGTGTTTATATTTAAATTAGTTCATAGAATAACGTAGTTTTAAATGGTTTAATAAATAAGTAAACAAAAATGCCTCTACTATTAATATCAATATACTAAATCAAATTAATTGATATTTACAGCCTTAAAATCCTTATCACATTGCCCTTTTTCCATTTTTCTACTACTACGGCTACAGTTTTGACGCTAATCCCCATATTGTGTTAAATTAAAATATCCGGCGTTTTTACCATTTAACCCATTCTTCTCTCCGCCGCTGAGGTTTTGGTATCTGGGACAAAATGTTGTCCACTTCTGACCACCCACTTAAAAAGTTATGGACGAGGAACCCCATATATGAATTAGCAACTCATAATTTAACGGTTCCACAAAAATGTAAATTCAAGTGCGACATAAATCTTACACTTTTTACCACGGAAAGATTAACCCCGTACGTCGCGAACACTCGACGTCATGCATACCATATGTTTAACTGATAACGGAATTGCTTCCCTAGTTATATTTTTAGCACTATTACAAAGATAAATTGAATTATTTGCGTACAAAGCAACTTTGCATCATAACTATTATTTTCTGCTAAATAATATTTGTCTACCGTTGTAGACACTATTTCGGTCACTATTATATATACATATAAACTCGAACATACCAGCAGTATGGATACTTTTGCAGCATTAATTTGCCTTGCCACTCTATTGTATAACAGATATCCACACATATCAGCTCCCAACATGCCGGAATCGTCGAAGCATAGCTTTCGCAGTTTTAGTTACAACGTCCTGCTTTTGTACTACGTCATCATTTTCCCCGTTATTCGAAACCTATCGTTCAAAGTTACAGAACCTTCTCAATGAACAAAAGCTAGTTCGCACCAGTTTTGTAACCATGAGTTCACACTGCCGAACATTATCGTGAAACATATTCTCATTTCAGTTTCTTCAGAGAGAAAGAGGGATAGCAACATGTTTTACGTTAATGTCGACAATGCGAACACGGTATCAAATTGTATCCAAGATTGTTTTCAACGATTAAATTCACGCT
This sequence comes from Papilio elwesi, assembly GCA_029849275.1. Taxonomy (NCBI): domain Eukaryota; kingdom Metazoa; phylum Arthropoda; class Insecta; order Lepidoptera; family Papilionidae; genus Papilio; species Papilio elwesi. Next base: position 2,748,464 of record CM056707.1, on the reverse strand, counting down.
ATATCACGATATTCTAAAAAAAAATTTAAACGCACATTAACAGAATATGTAATTAGTAAATTATTGAAACAAAATTCATTAGAATGTATCTGTCAGGGCGAGCGCGTAGCCGAGGCGATGGTATCCAACGCATAATTACCACAAAAAACGTCGCCCACCACGTCGCCTCATCAATCTAAATTGACATGTTGGTACTTCACGTATACGAAACTTCAAGTCGCTGTTGTTTTAGCAAAGATTTATTTGCATAAAATTTATTTAGGTGTGTATACTGTTAATTATTTTCTATATTACCAATCGATTTAATGTTGTAAAAGTCTGTCTACCTTATTAATTTTTATCCAAGTCCTGAATTTTTAAAACCAAATTTTTTAAACGACTTTTACGACTTAATGGTAGTGGTAACATATAAAAATGATTATTAAGACGTGACTTAATGACGCTTTTAAAAATATGAATTGGATTAGCGTGAACTACATCCAGAACAGTGGTAAAACCGAGGTCGGAATGAGCTAGCTCGTCTGGGGAAGAAATTAAGCTTTAAGGAAACCCTTTATTTATACTTCATTGACCATTCCCGTAACACACTGAACCCCCTTCAACTGGTCGTAAAGGCGTAAAAATAAAATTGTATTATTAAATCACAAAACTTGAGATCCGAATAATAAAAATACACATAGCATAGTAGTCATAGATGCTCATTCATAACTCATCTAGACAAACAGTCAATGCATGATAAACGGAGAAGATTAATTCGCTTGCTAATTGCAATCTGTCTTTGCGCAAGCGCATATTAGCGTTGTGACAGTGACAAAAATCACGATGCCAGCGGCCATCTTGCGCGCGACGTCGCCTGTCAATCGTCGCTGCGCGGGAAACGCATGCTCCACTGACGACAGATAGATGAATGAACACTATCAGGAGAGTGTGTTCTCTGAACGCAAGGAATTCTCGCTGCTCCCGTTACGCCAAGACTATAGTTCGGTATGTAAATGTTATTTAAGCCTTCATTTTGCATTTAGGATGCTACGAGCTATTATTGCGTGGGCAACTGCTCTACGCAACACGTACCGAGTCATGCTACATATATATCGGTATAATTAATCGTCTAAATTATTGATATACTTGCTAAAGAAAGACGACATTAAGAGTACTCATTACCGAAAAACATATTGAGTAGATTTATGGATGCAGAAGAAGCTACACCTAAGACTTTTTCTATTGGGAATTTTTATAACCACGGGAAGAGTACTTTTATCTGATACTAAGCTACTATACATATGATAACCCCTAGACAACAATCTAACCTAGCGTCAGTATAGTGCGTCACAACGCTCGAAGTCTCGGTAAGCTCTTTCACTTGCTAACTCAAATGGGGTAGACACAGTGAGAATAAGTATCTATAAAAAAAATGGCATAGCTTTCATTTGTTCATAGGTAGTAGGTACTAAACGGACAAGCGTGATTCTATCATTGTTTGTCACATGTCATTTCGTTAGATAATCCTTCGTTCAGTATAAATCATGCCGTGACTGTGTGTAACTGAACTCGGAAACTGCTGGAGCGATTTTGATTAAATTTGTTGTGTATGTTTGAGTGGATCCCGGGAAATAATTGGAAACTATTTTAGTGACGTAACAGACAAATATATATCAGGAAAGAACTGCCGACAGAATTGAATACTCAAAGCAGGTGGGACAGGAGCTACAATAGTTCAAAAATAAATAAATGATCAACATAAATAAGCCCTTGTATCTTAACAATGAAAATTCAAAATTAAATACAAGAAAAATAAATGGAAAAAAATCGTCCAAGCTGTTCCGAATTAAAAGAAGCATATTAAGCATTTTGTTCACGCGAACCCATAAGACTTTGCCCTACCAAGTATCGTCCAACGAGGCTATCATGACATTTTATTAAAGCTGCACATAAATAATTTTCTTTCTCCGTATCGTTGAAAAAGGTAAATAAAATTGTTTAGATTGTCATTTTTTTTCTATATTTATTTTTTATTTTCCTTTCTTTTTCTATGATTGTCTTTTCTCTTACGTTCTTTTAAATATTATTTTTTAATTAATAAGTTTTTATGAGACAAAGGGACCAACGAGTAGTAGGCTGGCTGCCTTATTAAATTATCACCGACGCCTATGAACATCCCCAGAGGAACCGCAGACGCGTTGCGGGACTCTTATTGAAGGACCCTAAGTCGTATTTTAGTCGAATCATTGTATATATATATATATATATATATATATATATATATATATATATATGTATCAATTTTCATCTCTAGAATGCAAATAGAAGATAAAAACACCACATAAAAATTGATATAACATTAAAATATCACGAACAGATACTATTCAGAACTTATATTTGATTGCTGAATGAAATTATTTGGAATCGACCATTTTATCAAACTATTATATAAGAATTAAATGTTAAGACTATGAAGACAAGTAAGGCGAAGTCCCAAACGGTTTTTACCCAGCTTATAGCCTATAGCTATACTAAACACACCCTTTGCGTGCCCTACACTGGGCACCAATATACCAGGCATTTCTTTGTACATAGATGTCCGAAAAACGAAAATAATAATAATTATATCTGGCTGGGAGTTAAACAAAAACCAGTTTCAGCCAATTATTTCCAGTCCAGTAAACTAGTATGATTATTAAATCTACGCTATTTAAAAAAATGACAAGGTCTATAAGTATTAGTAACTTTAATATTTTAAAAGGTCATTTTTATCACCAGTTAAATGTATTAAAAATGCTTCTGACTTTTAATCCATACATACACTTAAGGTCAACATAGTCCTTAAATGGACTTAAATAGTAGTCGACTTTCGACATTCACCGTGGTATTGTGTTAAAAACTTTCCTAATAGATATTATTTTACATAAAAAATCTAAAAGCTATACAGAACCTCTTTAGTGAAGGGAAAAAACACTGGCTGGTATCATTTGCCGCAACCACCTTGGACCTTATCCGTGCACGTTCGAACAAAAAAAACAACAAAAATAGATAAGCTGACCGCTGTCGCACTGACCGTCCATGAGGCGCGGCTGGTGCCACTCGTCCCGCCACTCCTGGCCCTCCATCACGTGTCCCGGTCGCCCGCCGATTTATTTTTTCAACGCGACGTGATAAATCAAGTTTTCCCGCGCGTTAATCAGGCGGTGCGCGCGCGCAGACCGCGGCGCGAGAGGAACGCTTCTGTCGTCGGCGCGCGTCGGCACCGCGCGCCCGCCCATCGCCGCCCATTGCCGCACATCGCCACCCACCGCCCAATACCCATACCCCTCGGCTTTATTTACGTTCGAGGCAGCTATTTACTCCCATATCACTTGTATGTAGCTTTCAGGAACTGTTATGCTACAAGATTTATAAAGATATGTTTTATTGCACACTCCTGGAGATCACAACTAAAAACCCAGAAGTTACTAAATTATTAGTCGATTTGCTTTGCAGCCACTCGCCCTATTGTACTAAAATGAACACTTATTATAAGTTCAATTTCTACAGTTGACCAATTTATACAATATATGATTGTAATTTTGTTGTCTCTACACATGTACAACAGAATGATATATACACATTTCATTTTCTTCTCTTCTTGCCTATTTGTACGCAAAACTAATGTAGCAGTTTTTTCACGGAAATATAACGATATTTAAATAAGACCTGACGTGACAAGCTAATTCAACATTACGTGAGATAAAAAAGCTACCCGTGTGATGACGGGATGGGTAAGGGTTGTAAGTTTCTTACTTTACAAATAGGCACGTTAGTAAGCATAATTCCATGCCACCATAATGTGGTACAAGGGTAGAAGTAGAAAGGAAAGAGGAAGTTTGACTAAAATTAAAATACCTATTTCGACTATCAATGCTCTGAAGATGTTATAAGAATGGAGTTTTATCGCTTGTTTTGCATTAGAAATGTATGATATAGAAAGTTACTTCTCATCTTCACGGGCAAATTCGTCAAGTCCAATGTAGTGTCACAAGAAACCAACGTAAGACCCTATCTGATGACTATGCGGATATGTATGACTGTAGGAAAGGGGGAAAAGTGGATAAGATAAAGTAGGGAGGGTGTCAATGAATGAGATAAAATACAGCTGCTGACGTAAGAGGCCTCCATTATTTGAGTGAAACATTTTGAGGGGAGAGAGCCGAATCTCAACAAATCTCACGTTACGGAAATATTCATAAAATATCGAAAATTTGGCACACGTGCCTCTTACTATTATATCTTATAACCCAATCCTTTACCCTATGTATTCAACTATTTATCTTTTTGTTTTTCAGTCTTAACGTGGAAATTTAGTTTGGTTAAGTAAGCAGTACAGAAACACTTCAGTTCTCTTATAGCAAACTTTTAGCCGCGACTTTCAAAATATTTCACGTATAAAAACTTTTACAATATTCAATAGTGTAGCTCGAGTAGAAAAGGGACAATTTTGTGGGGAACTAGGATGGTCTCCCGCGTACGCCGTATAATTGTACCAACACTAAATTGAGTTCTTTACGACCATAAAGTTATTTTTACCGTATATACCTGGTCCATCGTTAACCTGTAAGCTGTTTATATACTGTGGGCGAGTTGGCCTGTCCGTCCGCAAGTCTCATAAACAAGCAAACTGGCAGCACCGGTTGCGTCTGACCCGCCGACGCCAGGCATTCGTACTGTAAACAATTGAGAAATTATTTACTCGGGCTGGCACAATGTATTGGCATGGATTTCATGTGCGCTTATTCCTAATTTACTTTGGTAGTTTGCAAAGCTTATTTTATTATTAAAGCTATTGACCCGTTCCCGTTTCGTAGGGTTTTTTTTCATCGTTTTTCTCACTGGTGGGCCCAGCAGATTTGGCTGGTTTATTCCACTTTGACAACCTGGGTGATCTCGCCCATAATTATCTTCCATTTGCAACATTTTAACGTTATAATCCAAGCAACACATCAGTTTACAATTTGACGATCTGACTTCGAGTGTAGTGTATTATTTACGACGCGGTTCATCAACGTATCTCGCGAATTGCTAGCCGCAGGTCGTGGCTGCCAGCCCGCAAAAAATCTAAGATTCTCAAGACAAAGCCACAAGTAAGTCACACAATTATTCACTATAGGAACCTATTTCAAGTCGTAGTCCTTTAGGGCCTGTTTCACAGTCTGAGATAGTACGTAATAACAAATAGCCAAATAATTAGCTGACACATAAATCTTCCCGTTAAAATAGTTCGCGTTTCACGAACGTGTCAATTTGGTACCTGTAAGTTGGAGATGGGAACGATGCCTCTTGACGTTTCGAGTTAAACGTGTGACAGGATAAATCATTTTTTTCACGTAATCTCTCAAAAGCATTAAAATGCACTTTTTTGTGTTACGTATTGATAATGTTTAAGCGCTGTTAAGTGTAAGATTTGTTTTGATAATGTTAACGCTAATAGATGGCGCCACTGGTAGGTTAGATCGCGCTTGCATTATTTTGGCGTCGGGGTATATAATGATTGAACGATGTATTGGTTTTTGGTTTTTAAGTCTTTTGTTTTGGTGTTTTTAAGTCTTTTGTTTTGGTGTTTGTTTGGAGTGTAAGTTTTGTAGTTCTGTCGTTTGAAATTTGTAAAGTTAAATAAAGAGTTAAAGAGAAGTGTTGTCCCTTATTGAACAAAGTTTGGTGCCGAAACCCGGGAGCGGGAATTCAAAGTAAAGTAAGAAGGTTAAAGTTGTGAATGTGGTCTAGTTTAAAGTTGAAGAATAATAATGTCGGAATTATTAAAGGCGTGTCTGCGGAGACAAGAGGAGTTGTTTGAGCGAGTTAGAAAGGCGCAAAATAATTATAAAAAGACACCCAAAGACAGGCTTACTGTGACATATATTGAGACGAAAACAGAGGCATTAGATAAATTGTGGGAGTCATTTTTAAATGGTCATAACGAGATTGTTGCCTCTATAGACAAGTCGGATAAGGCTAAACTTAGTTATTTTGCGGAAGATATGTACTCCGAGTTTGAAAATATTTACGAGACTTATAAGATAAAATTAAAAGAGGATCTGCAGACATACAAGCCGACTTCAGCACTTTTCAGCGCATCTAATAACCAACCTAGCACTGTGGCGACTTCTAGTGATGTGCGACTACCCCAAATTCATTTGCCAAAATTCTCTAGTGGTTATGAAGATTGGCAAACGTTTCATGACATGTTTGAATCCTTGATACATAAAAATGCTACTTTGACCGCTGCCCAAAAACTACATTATTTGAAGAGTTGCTTGTCCGGCGAAGCTGAAATTCTACTTAAAAATCTTTCTACTACTGATGTCAATTACAATGAAGCGTGGAGTCAATTGATTCGTCGTTACAACAACAAACGTTTTAATACGAATGAGATTATGAAACGTTTGTTTACACAAAAGAACGTTTCGAGTGAGTCGCCCGCCGCCTTAAAGCAACTTTTGGATGTAACATCCGCGTGTTTAAAATCATTACAAAATTTAAAAATAGATACGAGTTCATGGCACGCCATTATCATCTATTTGATAGTGTCGAAATTAGATACAGAGACAAGAAAGCTATGGGAGCTAGAAGTGAGCCGAGTACATTCAGACAGCGAAGAAGATACCTTACCTACCTGGGAGCAACTTAAGAGATTTATTGAGATGAGATTTAGAACATTAGAGATGTTGGAGCCATCAAACTGCTACAACAGCAAGCCAGTTAAAACAACACAAGGTAACAACAATACGAGACAAACTACAAGGCAGAGATCATTTCACTCATCAGTGGAAGAGGAGAAAAGAGATTACGTCTGTGTTATGTGTTCGGGACAACACTTATTGTTTCAGTGCAAGCAATTTGCAGCACAAACCCCAGAGAAGAGAACTGAGTATGTGCAATCAAAACATTTGTGCTTCAATTGCTTATCACCTAATCACACCGTGAAGAATTGCCAATCGTCTACGAGTTGTCGTCGATGCGCCCGACGACATCATACCCTACTGCATTATGAGAGAACTTTTAATCGAGACGCGAGAGCAATTACTGAGGAATCTTCAAATATTGAGAGAACTTCGACAGAAGCTAAAGAGACGAGCAAACAACCTGAGAGAAAGGTGGTAGCCCATTTCACAAATGAAAGTCATCTCAGCAGAGTGTTACTGGCTACAGCTATTGTCAAAATAAAATCACCTACGGGTTATTCCCAAATAGTTCGAGCATTGATTGACCAAGGATCCGAAGCGTCATTTATAAGCGAAGCCACTGCACAATTCTTGAAGTTAAAGCGAGCTACGGTGAATGGTTTTATATCTGGAGTCGGAGAAGGTCAAACACAAACGAAGAGTATGACTTGTTTTGAGATCGCATCTTTACACAACCCTGAGTTTTCTACCCGAGTAAATGCATTCGTTTTAAAGAGATTGACTTCATTAATACCGTCGAGAGACACATCGATACCTGATTGGCCAGAGATCACAAATTTACCTTTGGCTGACCCCACCTATAGTACACCTGGAAGGATAGATATTATTCTGGGTGCTGAAATATACGGTGAGATTCTACTGGATGGTCTTCTGAAACATTCTGTGTTATCTGGACCAGTTGCACAAAACACGCAACTGGGCTGGATATTATCTGGAACAGTTAAAAATGAATTAGTAAAAAAAGATCGTAATGTAATCAGCATGCATATACAGTTAAAGGTAGATGAGCTTTTAAAACAATTTTGGGAGATAGAGAGAGAACCGGAGAGCATCAAAAAACGAAAGACAAAAGAGGAAATAAGATGCGAAGAAATTTACGAAGAAACAACATATAGAAACAGTGAAGGGCGTTACGTTGTCAGATTACCTTTTAAAGATCCTAATCCAGAATGTCTGATTGGTCAATCAAAAGAGATAGCACTACGAAGATTCTATTCACTAGAGAAGAAGTTACTTAAAAATATGAAGCTACAAGAAGAGTACAAAAACGCAATAGAAGATTATTTACAACAAAACCACATGAGAAAAATAACTGATGAGAGAGACTTACAAGATCCTTACGTCGTTTATCTGCCACACCATGCAGTGGTTAGATATGATAAAGAGACTACAAGAGTAAGAGTGGTGTTCGACGCTTCGAGCAAAGGACTGAATAACGTGTCATTAAATGACAATCTTCTTGTCGGACCCAAATTACAAGGTGACTTACGTCATATTTTAATGAGATGGAGATGTCATAGAATCTGTATCGTTGCAGACCTAGTTAAAATGTATCGCCAAGTGGTTGTCAACGATCAAGACACAGATTTCCAAAGAATACTGTGGAGATCTAATCCACACGAACCTATCAAACATTATAAACTACTGAGACTTACCTTTGGAACCTCCTGTGCGCCGTACTTAGCTGTAAAATCCCTGCAACAACTAGCAAAAGATGAGCAAACAAAATATCCACTTGCAGCGCAAATAACACTGCAAGACTATTATATGGACGACTTACTTACCGGATGTGAAACAATAGAGCAAGCTATGGACATCTATCAGCAAATGAACAATTTAATGAGAGCGGGTGGTTTTGAACTCCAAAAATGGTGCAGCAACAGCCAAGAATTACTGGAACACATCTGTGGAGAGAATCAAAGAGACAATCAGTTAATACATTTTAAATCTAATGATAACATAAAAGTATTAGGTCTATCCTGGAACAAAACTAACGATGAATTTCAGTATCACTTCCAACTACAAAAAAATGACGAGATTCAAGATGTTACTAAAAGAATAGTACTGTCGGAGATAGCGCGTATTTACGACCCAATGGGCTGGATAGCATCAATTGTTGTCAGGGCGAAGATTTTTATACAAAAACTATGGAGATCGAAATTATCATGGGACGAGAAACTCACACCACAACTCTTACACGTATGGCAACAATTTAAAGCGGACTTACCGAAATTAGAGAAGATCGTCATATCAAGATGGTTACAAAACAGGAGCGGAGATGATGTAGAACTTCACACATTCGCTGATGCATCTCAGTTGGCCTATGCAGCAGCGGTGTACTTAAAATCGACTAGCAGAGATGGTAGCATCGCCGTTAACCTTGTAACCGCTAAAACGAAGGTAGCGCCCGTGGAGAAGAAGGTATCAATTCCACGCCTCGAACTGTGTGCAGCGCTACTAGCTACAAAATTAGTATATGAAGTATCCCAGGTCATGAACATACCTAAAAATAAGATATACGCGTGGTCTGACAGCACGGTAGTTTTGGCATGGATAGCAGGAGAGCCAAGTCGTTGGACGACTTTCGTAAGCAATAGAACATCTGAGATACTCACCATGCTGGAACGAGATCAATGGAGGCACGTGGCTACAGATCAGAACCCGGCTGATAGTGCGTCTAGAGGATTGCAAGTATCAGAGTTAATAGAGAATGAATTGTGGTGGCATGGCCCAAGCTGGTTACGACAAGAAAATTATGAACAGAACACTAACAATAATTTTGAGACGTCAGAAGAGACAAAGGCAATCAAAGCGCTAACTACTACTACTAAAGAGAAGGAAGAATTCATTTGGACGAGATTTTCAAATTTACCTAAGATGCTAAGGGTGTTATCTTATTGCAAAAAGTTTTTATATCTGAGGCTGCCAAAGGAACAACGACATATTTCATTCAATGTTGTGTGTAGAGAGGAAACAGAAGCTATATTACATTTCTGTATAAAAGAGACACAGAAGATGTATTTCAAAGAGGACATCAAGCGTTTGAGATCCGGACAAAGTGTGACACAAAAGAGTCAATTACTTACACTTCATCCAGTTATCGATGACACTGGTCTTTTGAGAGTAGGTGGCAGAATACAAGAGGCTCAAGTTGCATATGAAAGACAACATCCTGCTATTTTACCGTGTGAAAGTCATATCACTAAATTAATTATTGAAGACGCCCATTTAAAAACACTTCATGGAGGACCACAACTAATGTTGAACTATTTAAGATCGAAATACTGGATACTTAAAGCACGAAATTTGGTCAAGAAGTGCTACAAGAAATGTGTAACTTGCTTGAGATATTCACGACAAAACAACAATCCGTTTATGGGACAGCTTCCGGCGGCCAGACTGAAGCCGATGAGACCATTTAAAATTTCTGGTGTCGATTTCACAGGATTTATCAACATTCGATTTTCACCAGGACGAGGAGCCAAATCTTACAAGGGTTACGTCTGTCTATTCGTATGCTTCGTTACTAAAGCGATTCACCTTGAAGCAGTATCAGATTTGACTTCTTCTGGATTCATAGCCGCATTTCAAAGATTTGTGTCAAGGAGAGGATATTGTGAGATGTTATATTCAGACAATGGCACAAATTTCATCGGCGCAGACAGAGAATTAGGAGAAATGTTTGACCGAGCTAAGTCAAAATTACCTGACGAACTTCAGCATCTTCTAGCAAACGAGGGAACGACATGGAAGTATAGCCCACCACACGGACCGAACTTCGGAGGATTATGGGAAGCTGGTGTACGCTCCACAAAAATGCACCTTAAAAGAATAATCGGAGATTCGACACTGACCTTTGAAGAGCTAATGACGGTCTTGACACAAATAGAAGCCTGTCTTAATTCGCGCCCCCTATCTTACCTGAGTGACAATCCAGATGACCCCATGCCATTAACGCCTGGCCATTTCTTAATAGGAGAACCATTGCGAATAATACCGGACGAGAGTTATGAAGATTACAATATTTCAAATTTGAGACGGTGGAAGTACTGCCAAAAAATGATTAACGATTTCTGGAAAAAATGGTCCAATGAATATTTACTTACCTTGAATCAGAGATACAAATGGACCGTAAAGAAGAAGGAGCCTGAAATTGATGATATCGTTATAATAAGAGACAACAACATACCCCCAGCCAAGTGGTGGTTGGGCAGAATCATTGACAAGCACAGTGGAAAGGACAATATTACGCGAGTAGTATCTATTAAAACTAAAAATGGAATTTGTAAGAGACCGTGTCATAAGCTATGTTTTTTGCCAAAAGTTGCGGAGTAGTGTAAATTATCAATTTTTACTTTGTGTTTATATATTTGCTTTAAATTTTCTTTCTTTATAGTCTAATTTTTAGTGATTTATATTCTAAAATTGTTATTGTTACTTAAGCATATGCATGGTGGGCGGTAGAATTCTTTTGATTTTGCTTATTAGAGATTTTGCCTTTGTATAGAGTTTTAAAGAACCATACGTCCTTTGGTGGGCGGGATGTTTAAGCGCTGTTAAGTGTAAGATTTGTTTTGATAATGTTAACGCTAATAGATGGCGCCACTGGTAGGTTAGATCGCGCTTGCATTATTTTGGCGTCGGGGTATATAATGATTGAACGATGTATTGGTTTTTGGTTTTTAAGTCTTTTGTTTTGGTGTTTTTAAGTCTTTTGTTTTGGTGTTTGTTTGGAGTGTAAGTTTTGTAGTTCTGTCGTTTGAAATTTGTAAAGTTAAATAAAGAGTTAAAGAGAAGTGTTGTCCCTTATTGAACAGATAATTTAATCTATATTCTGCAAAAAATATAAAGCATTTATTAAAAATCGATAATTTTTTATTGAACAGAAACGCAAATTGTCAAAAAAAATTGTCAAATTACTATAACCACCCAATAACATCCTTAGCTGACGGATTCGGAGTTCACTTGGCACTTTACTAACTAGTTACGCTTATTTGACGACTCTGAAACGCCAACAATGACCTTTATTACTCAGATAAGTTGCAAGTAGCTTTTTCAGGATTTATCTTTAACATTGTGAAGAATCGTAAATTAAGTTTCGTATATTTTCAAAACTTGACCCCAACACCAATCGGTTTCGCCACATCTTTTCTGGTTGAATTTGGTTTTATTTAATTTATAATTTTAAATGTTATTAATCTTTTGAGTACCTATGTTCATATGAAGTTAGTCTTCTTGGAATAAAATTAAATTTACGGATTTTATCGCGAATAATACAAATTCCTGACGTTTCGAATACCTTACAGCGCTCACGGTAAGCTACTCGTGACTGCGACCGAGGTGTCAGACGTCCCAATGTCAAAGTTGCAAGCGAAGTACCCTCTTATTTTAATTTTTGTTTCCACTCCGAAGTTTCTGCTGTAGAATAAGCTTACATTATCTTGAGGTCTTGCAGTTGTATTGGCTTGAAATTTTATTATTTTAATTACGGGATCCCAAGCCGCTGGTAGTACCCAGCCATCTTCCGTGTTGAAATTGAGATGTTTTTTTTTAATTCAGTATACTAGCGCATACAACCGAAGTTCGAAATTAATTATTAACTATTCAACCCTTAGAGGGATCAAGCCCTTAGGTGGGGGCATGATCTCCTTGCAAAACGATCCCAGGAAAACGGCAACATGGTTATGTGTTGCCGTAACGCTGTAATGTAAGGGGAGCCCCTGCTTCCCAGGGTCGTGCGTAGGCTCAGTGCAGTGGGCACCGGCATCTGAGAGAGTGGAATGGAGATCCTGGAGCCCAAGCTTATCACACTGGAGGATGGCCACCGAGGGAAAGGGAGGTAGTGAGCCAAACCTCACATAGCCCTGTCTTTACCCCAGAAGCAGGGTATACATACATATGGAGCGATTACTTAGCTTTGAACGACCTATTGCTCGTTTGCCCTCCTATATTAAAAAATCACAATCCTGAAACATATTCAGCGAAGATGACATTTTTTTCTTCAATTATTAGACTACTAGTGACTCGCCCCGGGTTCGCCCGGGTACCACTAATTATCTTGATCCGATCGCTACCATATACTGGAATGTGCCAATCTGGACAATCCCTGTAAATTTAATAGAAATCGGTTCTGCCGTTTCGGAGTCTAAAGGTCTAGGGAACATACATACTTCGCTTTTTATATACTATTTTTTTTATAAAAGTATCCTAAGTTACTTCTTATACCTCCAAGAATATGTGTACAAAATTTCATGATGATCGGTTGAGTAGTTTTCGCGTGAAAGCGTAACAAACAAACTTACATTCACATTTATAATATTAGTATTTATATAAAGATGAATTTAGTAGAAATAAAAGTAATGGTATTTGAAAGAGAACGAAGTCAGTAATTGATATAAATGTTAACGGCAAAGAAATAGCAAAAAAAGCCTTATTATGTAAGAGGCAAACGTGTATCTTAAAAGTAGATTATGTGACTAGAATTGAGGAAGGTATGCTTCGGTGGTTCGGGCAAGTTGATAGGTTGAATGAAGTGACAATAACGAAACAATTTATATTGCAAAAGTGAGTGGTAGTGTTGTTAGGAGACAGCGCGTCCAAAGAGAACTTATATCGATTAGATTCGTGACCATCTAAAGAACGAGTAACCCGTAACCGGCGAGCATGTACGCGTCTACTTCTATCTATCTTCTACATCCATACATCTGCAAACGAGAGAGGTGTGCCAGTATCTCTGCTTACCCCTCCGGGTTACGGTTGTCACTTACTTTATTTATTTTATCTTTCAACGATGAAAGTGCTAACAACGTGCCTTTTTATTAGACTAGTTGGTCGGGCCGGTTGGCGTAGTTTGTAAGTTACTTGCTTTTCACGCCGCGCAGGTCGTGGGTTCGATTCCCACCCAGGACATACATTTGTGTGGCATGACCATATCTATTTGTCCTGAGTAATTGTAATTTATGTATTTACAAAAGAAAAGTAGTATATGTAGTATATCAGTTATCTGGTCGCCATAGCACAAGCTCTGCTTAGTTTGGGATCAGATGGCCGTGTGTGAATATGTCCTAGAATATTATTATTATTATTAAATTCTGTTCTACTTTGTTATTTGTTTGTTGTAACTTAAAAAATACTCCTAAAATTCTGAACATATTTGCTAATGATATTTTATAGATCATTTACCGTCGACCTAATTCGAGAGCAGAAAGTCATAATCATAACGCAAGTTATGTAAAATAATAATAACTAACAATTTAAACAAATTTTGATACAACTAGTACTCTAAATCTGTTAGTACTCAATAACAACATCCATTTACATTGTGAATTCTTCGACTTGTGTTCCACATTATCTCATGGCTACATAATATGTCATAGTTTATATCCTAATAAAATCCAATTTATTAACAGATTGTGTAAATTAAATCTATTAGAAATAATAAATAAAAAACACTACAAAGAAACCTCTTAATCTTTTTTGACCAACTATATTATTGGCACTGATATCAAGGCGTGGCGGGAATACAATATTCTCTTCCCATTCCGATAAAGCTACATACACTGTGGAATGAAAGAGACCGATGCGTTTTAGGCGGAGCTAACAGACGATTCCTGAACATCCCACGAACTCGTTCCCGAGTAAGAAAAAAACAAAAATGCAACAAATCACCAGCTAATAGGAAGTTTAATGAGTCACAAAGTGCACAGACTGTACAATGTCACAGATTATAATTAGGTAATGATGACAGACATATCGGTGCAAATTTAAATAACATACGTATAGGCAGGTATCTACTCTCTTGTATTTCGTTGACTATTATATTTTTCGCGCCTTAATTATAAACACAGAGTATTTTTCAAATTATATACGAAATTTGTGAAGATACGAAATAATTAATTGAATAATATTTTCCCCTTATACGTAACAACATTTTTACAGTGGTACTTTAAGTCCTATGCATTAGGCAGTTAAATAAAAAAAACCTCAAGTCTCATTCCAAATGGCATAGGCAGAGAAAGAAACCTATCAAGCTACTTAGGACGAAAGGTGAACTGAACCTATCCCAAAAATTTTAATGTACTAAAAACATATTGTGTACAAGCAAATGTACTTATAGTAGGTATTTAGATATATTCTACAAAACATGAACAGTTCGAACACGTCATGATATTATTTTCGTAAAATACAAATAGCTTTTACACACTTAAAATACAAATGGCTTTTACTTTTACAAATGGCTAGTTATGGCATTTACTCTTATATTTTTCTTGTATCGACTTCGGAAACGTTTGCACATTTTATTAATCATTTTCTGAAACGACATATCTTTCATATTATAAAATGTCGTAAAATCGAAAATAGCTTTTCAAACATTATCCAAGAACAAAGTGCATTTCCGAACGCAGCACAAAAATCCAGAGACCCTCTTCCCGCGCTTTATTTACGTTTATGGCCGACGCGACGACAGCGCTAACGACGCCATCTTCCTGCCGCGCATTTGTCTGTCAGCAGGCACTCGCGTGGCGGCCGCGCCGGATGCATCTTCAGAAAAACGTTTTGACGATGCTCCATAAGTACTAGATAATATCGGATAGATTTTAATTGATAGAACTTATAGACACCTAGAAAGTCAAATGGTTTTTCATTTAAATTGAATCAAATTATTTCCAAAAAACCTACTTATATATTATTTAATTTATGTAATATTATTTAATAATGTTTGTTAATCTTTCACGCAAAAACAACTGAATGGATTTTAATTAAATTTTACACTAATATGGCATGAACATCAGAATAACACATAGGCTATAATTTATAACGATATTTTGTGAACGATACAAAATATCACGATAAGTGTCAAGTAACGAGGAAAAACTTCCGCCATATAAAACGTGTTCTGGTGCGCGCTGCAAAAACTTTTAGTTATAGGTATATAATGTAACTCTTATAACGGACCGAGGAAGGCATACATGTGAAAAAGAGAAGAGGAAAGAATTGAATTTAACGGAACGGAATTAGCGTCCGGTATCTCATTCGTCAGATGAAACACAGAGGCATAAAATAGTAGTACTTTTTTATATCAAACGGTGCTAAACGAGCACGCGGGCCACCCGACTTCAAGCGACCGCCACCCATAGGCATCTGCAACGACCTTATGACTTGCAGATTCGTTGCCTACCTATAATGGACAAAGACGATATGGTAGTTCCTTTTCCTATTTATCTCCGGTCTAATTCTCCTTCCCTTCCAATCCTCCCCTTATTAGAAATGGATGAGAAGGAGATTTGGATTAGAATAAGGCTTCTACTTCTGTAAAGTCGTGGTATTTCACCGGTTGGGCATTTCATTCTTGCAAAAGATGGTGTTGCGGATTGCGGACTCTACCTCAGTTAACACCGTCCGCCTATCCTCTAATTGATATATTTTCCCTTTTTTATTAAATACGAAACGCTATTCGTATCCTAGTATATAAACGATATGATGGTTCATATAGTTCAAGTGAACTTTCACTGTAAACAATAACAGAGTAGTTTGTTTATTGCAATCGATCGTAAAACACAACGGGATCTGAGCTCTTACGCAACCCACTCGAGACTTATTGATCTTGTGTAAATATATTGATTTTTGCTCATGGCTTAAAGCTTGTGCTCCCAAATAAGTGTTTTCATCATTATTTAGACTCCCTTACAGTTCAACATCCGACCCCCTACCCTCCGTTGTAAATACTCCATCCGGCACTGTTCAAGACCTGTATTTTATGGCAACATTATCTATGTTTTTTTTTAAAATACGGCTAAATACCTACAAAATTAAACACCTTTAAGCCATATATTTTTAAACATATACCTAGGCAATATCGTGAATAAAAAATACATGTGGTGTAATTACCATTTTCCTAACATTAAAAAACGTATATCCCCGAACTATAGAAGTAGTAAGCCACTCGTGCCTCTTACAACGCTATCTCTAATCCTATAATTTAGTCACGCTCAGCGTACTTCTCATTGACTGCAACTCAACTGCATTGATTCTACTAATATCCTAGTCGTACTAAATTCAACTCTCACTTCTATCCGTTATTATATGTACATTGATATACGTTGCCAGTTGATTTTAGATGTGGACTAGGAACATTTTGATGGAATGTTAGATACTCTTGCAGGTAAAGTCTGCTCTAAACCCAGCATAATCTAGATTCTAGGTCGTCTGTTTTAGCGTAGCAAGCAAATGCAAGAATTTGTAAAATTATAACGCTTTACTTTTTTGATATATACATATTAGATGTACCAACACGCTTTGTTCACTTTTCACCGAAAAACTAAAAAATAAAACGGCTAAGTATAAGTTTGGTTACGCCTACACAATTTCTTTGCTGGTAAATCTAGGCGATGGTGATATAGAGGAAAAACTTCAAGCCCGCCAAACTTTTATAAACTGAAAACCGCTACATTTTAATCGCTATTTTGTATACGTTACTATATATATGAGCAAGTTTTTTTTAATTATTCGGTAACTACCGTCCGTTTGAGTTCAGTATTGATTATATTTCCCATAACGATCGAATGAGACTAGAAAGTAATATAAACAAATCCGTGGTCAAGGTGCCATTATTTTTATCATCGCAAAATATAGAGACATAAAACTATCATCAGGCTCCGCAGGTGAACGGCCGCCGGGCGCGTCGTTCGCAACATGTCTCCTATATTTCCATCATCGAGGCGTCTGATGCGCGCCAAAATAAGATTATCGGAAATTTGACACACACGAGCGCGCGCGCTTTACGATGCCCCGCACAGACTGTATAATGCCGATGACGTATTTGAATGGTCCTTTTCTCTGTATTTATGGAGGTTAGGTTGTTATTTTTAATCGAATAGTTGTGCCGGGTTGTCTTTCTGCACAACGTGATAGGGATTTATTTAATATCACGTTGTGCAAACTGATTATAGTCCGGTGGTTACTTCTTAAAATGACCAATAAAAAGCTTTATCAAGCTCCTGCATGACCCTGTTTGAAGAAGAAGCGGCCCGGAGTACGCCAGCATTAACTACAGGGTTACTTCTGGGTTCCCTTAGAAGATGAAATGAATGGTAATCCTTAATCTCCTTATGTTTAAAAATAAAAAATGCACTTTTCTATTAGCACCCCGCGTGGTTGTTCGGATACTTTTGCAGAAAAGCTATTCTTCATCGCTTCCTGGAACAGCGGCGGATTCAGGACTGTGTTTTAGGCTTGACCTTCTTGAGGGTAGGTTAGACCAAGGTAAAAACAATACATTTATGTTTGTATATAAAAGAAGAAACTGACTCACTAATTGGTAAAAAAAATGATCTAACTACTGGACATAGAGACTTGAAAGGATTATGGGCGCTTTGGACCCCACGTCCATTAAGAATGAATTTACCTTAGTTGGATAGTTTTTTTGAAGAGTACAAATAGCTACTATGGCGATAAATCTAAAAATATATCTTCTGGAGTCTTTTGTTTGTCGCCATCGCGTTGTTATGGCGTCGTCCACTCTATACTCTGCTAGAAACGAAGGCTTCAATGAACCAGAATTATTTTTAAATTGCATCTTTATAGATAATGAATAGTATGATACATCAACATGTCAGCCGATCGGCGTCAACCGTCTGCTGCTGTACCTTATGATGTATGATATATAAAAATAACTAATAAAAATAATCAATAATAATATCATGCCCAAATTGAAAATAATGTCATAAAAAATATTTGTAATTTGATTAATAGGATGTAACAAAAATGAATATCTTGTGAGTTTCGAGGATTACTTCGATCGGAGAGTAAATCGAGACTAGCGCCATAGTTATTCTTAATGTACACAAAAAAACTTTTCAGTGGTACATCATTCATTCCTAATGGAGCCGGGCCCAGATTCCATACCAGATACCATTTGTGCCCATCATCCTTGACACAGAGATTTAGAGCACTAAAAAAAGGATTTTTCTAAATTCATCCTCTAAAGGTCTAAAGTAGGAGATGAAGGTTTCTATAGAGATTTTTCAAGGTTTGTATTTTGTATTTGTATTCAATATATATAATATTCAATGAGATAAGCTTTCCTCCAGCCTCCAGCTCCCACTGAATTCACTTTTCCATTATCCCCTATACCTATTGATAGGATAACGGTTCTTGAAATTATTAAAAATACAATGCCCTTTCCTATAAAAGGTAAGCCATGAGTTTTAAAAACCGCAACTGTTATTGTTTTTCACCTGCTCTTTTTATCAGATATCATCAGGAGATTTATTTTCAAAAGCATAATTTTCAAAAGCGGCAATAGCCCAATGGTTTAGGGTGCAGCCTGTGAAACATGAGGTCGTAGGTTCGTATCCGCCATTCGACCGAGAACCATTTCTTAGCGCAATATTCAGCTTATTTACAATTTAAAAAAAATGTTAGCAATTTATTTATCTAATTTACCAGTACATGATACAGTTTATTCGCATTAAATAAATACATTTATTCCTAGCCTTCGTTTCTAGCAGAGTATAGAGTGGACGATGCCATAACAACGCGATAGCGACAAACAAAAGACTCCAGAAGATATATTTTTAGATTTATCGCCATAGTAGCTATTTTTACTCTTCAAAAGAACTATCCAACTAAGGTAAATTCATTCTTAATGGACGTGGGGTCCAAAACGCCCATAATCCTTTCAAGTCTCTAGGTCCAGTAGTTAGATCATTTTTTTTCCAATTAGTCAGTCAGTTTCTTCTTTTATATACAAACATAAATGTGTGGTTTTTACCTTGGTCTAACCTACCCTCAAGAAGGTCAAGCCTAAAACACAGTCCTGAATCCGCCGCTGTTCCAGGAAGCGATGAAGAATAGCTATTCTGCAAAAGTATCCGAACAATCACGCGGGGTGCTAATAGAAAAGTGCAGTTTTTATTTTTAAACATAAGGAGATTAAGGATTTCCATTCATTTCATTTTCTAGGGGAACCCAGAAGTAACCCTGTAGTTAATACTGGCTCACTCCGGGCCGCATCTTCTTCAAACAGGGTCATGCAGAAGCTTAATAAAGCTTTTTATTGGTCATTTTAAGAAGTAACCACCGGGACTATAATCAGTTTGACTAAGTATCAGTCACACAACAACAACATCTGTTGCACGAATGGGCCGGCTCGACTAGTGAAATACCACGACCTCGCAGAAGACAGGCAAGAAGTAGAGTATTCTGCTTTTCGTCTGAAGAGTGAGGTGCCGGAAGCCTAATTCTAGTTCTCTCTCCCTTCCCTCTTTTTTCTTATAAGGAAAGTATGGGAAGGTGAAAGAACTTGACAGTGAAGGGAATGTATAGGAAATGGAAATAACCATTTTCTGTTTGTCCCCTCCTATGTCCATTAAAGGTAGGCAACGCATCCGCAACTCATTATTTAGTTGCAGATGTCTATAGGTAGCGATCACTTGACATCGGGTGAACGCTTGATCGTTTTCCACCTAGTACTATAAAAAATATAATTATGAGAAGTTCAATAAAAGGGCATTTCTGAAAGAGAAACTTGTTTAAATATTGTTTATAGATACATATACATCCAATCGCTCCGTGAGTCTAAACAGTGATGTGATTATAATTATTAAACTTTTATACTCAGGATCTCAGGATTATACCTTATTTACCAATTACAATAACTTTAAAATATCTATTATCTCAAAGCTCTATAGATGTAAGCAAAATATGTATAAAAAAATTATGACATCAGAAGTTAAGATTGTTACTAGATGACGCTTTTCTAAATCGAAAAAGTAAAAATTTTAACTAGTAAGAAAATTTGTGATTTCGCTCAGAAAATAAGAAAATGAATACTGGTAAAAACTAGTAAATTAAGATAAACTCAAAAATGAAATCGAATTTCATACAAATTCTTTTATTTATGTCCATAGTCCGATCTTAAAAATGAAATTTTATATTAACTTTAATTACTTTATATGTTTTTTTATAATAAGGAACTCAGATTTCGGATTCTTAAAAAAACAATTTTTGTCTTACGTAGCGCGTGTGTTCATGCGTAATTGTTTACAAATTTTTTTTCTTATGGCAATAATACTTGTTTTCGCGAGAACCTTGTGAGCATCGTCAATTTTATTTTGATTGCGAAATTGTCATAGAATTAGATAGGGACAGCTAAATCAGTGAACGTTTTGGAATAGAGTTATTATGTTTTATGAGCAATAACCAATCGTCAGCCAAGTGGAGCTCATAAAGAAATTGCTTGCCATGGCCGGCCCGTCCGACGGCGATCCCGACGGATGGGTCGAGTTCTGTGAGCGTCAGGCCAAAGCTGCGGCACAGGACTTCGCCAAGGCATGCTTAAATTATATTCAGACCGGTGCTACTGATCTCTCAAACCGACCTAACGTTTCACAAAAGGAGTTTTTAAAGAAATTTGTCGATTGTTTCACTGAACAATTTGACTTCGAGTTTGGTAAATTGAAAGCTCAACACAAGCTTCCAAACGGTACACATACCGGCCACGACGAAAGTGACTACTCAGAGGACACGGATTCTCCAAAAACACAACATAAACCATTTTTTCGACGGTTATCTTTCAAGGGTCTTCGTCGTGGTAAAGGTCTTTTTCACAAACAGCATTCAGACGAAGTCGAATTGTCGTCTAATTTGAATAAACATAGTAAAACGAAACTGGCCAAGATCGTTGTTGAATGCAGAAAAGAAGGTTTAGTTAATTATTTAACACCAGAGAGTTTGGAACAGCCTGGAGGTCCACAGAAGTGGGAGAAATGTAGGTTAGCTTTAGTAAAAACTGTTGGAGGTTATATGTTAGAGTTCTATTCGCCACCAAAGGCTCAAAAGCCAAGGAGTGGAGTGTTTTGCTTTTTGATATCTGAAGCTCGAGAAACCACAGCTTTAGAGATGCCCGACCATGAAAACACATTTGTTTTAAAGGTTAGTCGCTTAAGGATATTTAAAACTGCTGGTTAGTAGTAATGTAAAGTTACAGAACAGAATATGATTGTGTTTCTGTTATGGTTTGTAGATATTATGCCATAATAAGCCATTTAAGTATTCAGTTTGTCATCTAAAGGTCAGATCTTTATTCCAAACATGCTTCTACTAATTTTAATTTACATTTTTTAGAATTTTTGTCTATGAAGAAATGTTTGATTAATATATACAAATGTTACAATGGATACTTAAATAATGATTCTTATTGTTTTTATAACATGGAGGCAAATAAGCAGCGGGTGTCCTAATATAAATGATCGCTGACACCCATTCAACATTTATTTGTCCTCTGTGTCATTTGTATAATCATGTTGTTTTAAATTAATAGTTGTTTATAATGTACACTTGACCTGTAAAGGCTCCTGAATGAATTAAATAAAAAATCTATGCCACAGATAAATATTGGTTTGTATGGCTATCACCAATAAATTAAGTATGCAATAAACTATTGCATAAGTGGCCTAATGAGATATACCATATTTGTGAATTATCACATATTTGTAAATATAAAATGTAAAATATAGATTGTAAAATCTTTCCAGGCTGCATAATTTCACTTATATATATAATTATAACAAGTGAAATTATGCAGCCTGGAAAGATTTTACAATCCATGTCCATGTGTCACTTGGTATTAGCTGAATATATCCAAACAATGTCAGTTTTCCATCCAAATATAATGTGAGTATACCTGCAATAGAAGAGTGGAGCCCCATGGTCAACTAGTACATACATATTTGAAAGAAAAAGAAAAAAATATGGTAAAGAAGTGGGATGCTTGGAAGAATTTGTGTATGTTTAGTAGAGATAGTAGACACATTAAAGATTCTGAATAACAAGTGAATGTGGGAAATATAATGAATGGGGCTATAGGTATGTCAGTGAGGAGTCAGCATGTGTCTATTTAGGCTCATCTGATGTATCACAGTGCTATACTAGTCCCCACTTTAATTTATGGAAGTGATCATGGTTTGGCAGGAAAAGCATGTTGTAGAATAATGCCGTTAAGTTGCAGATCGCAAGTATGATGCGTCGACATTGAGTATATAATAGTAATACGCTTAAAAAAGCATTATAAGGGAGTGTGTTTTAAGCCACAATTTTCCCTTATAACACTTTTTTTCCACTTTTAAACTGGATGTTGTGACTAGAATTGAGAAAGGTATGCTTTGGTGATTTGGGCATGTTGAAAGGATGAATGAAGAGAGATTACATACTTCTAGTATATATGTAGAAGCCGCTATAATATATTGATATTACATCAGGAACCATCTAAAGCTGTTTTCTCAGTTATCAATTACGTGTTTAGCACCTTGTCAGACACATTACTTGTTTAGTAGTATCTATGTCAGTTGTCACAGATTTAATCAATGTTAATATTTTTATTAGATTTAAAACAAATTTAGGAAAGGTTTTACAATTCACTCAAACTATTTTCAGGCAGACAACAACATGGAGTATGTGATTGAGGCAGCTGACGTAGACGATATGAAGTCGTGGCTGGCCACTATAAAGTACTGCATGCGATCAGCGCCCACCACGCAACCGCCACCTGATTCGCTGGCGGGGCTCCCGGAACCGGCACCCCCCGATCTGCCACCGCGCCGTGATCTACCCGCCAGCACCAGCAATGTTGACTTAGCGACTGACACACCAGAGGAAGGAGAGTTAGGTTGGTATCTTTGATTAAATTACTTGTTTATGAAAGAAATGATTTGATTGTTTGTTACAGATAAACATAAAAAGTACTAAACTAATACAAAAAAATAATGCAACAATACAAGCTCATACCAGTGAGTAACCTAGGTTTTATTTTCTTTTATCAGATAGATTTCAATTCAAGCGAAAGTGGGGTGGTATGCTTGTATGAAATTAAATAGTTGAATATTCTATAACTTTATGTCAAATAGGAACAAAAATTTAAGCAAAATTATGACACTTAAAATTTACTTCCTAGTTGATTTCAACAATGATGAGTAGAGAGAGTAAGATCTATCTAATAAAATCTAGATCAAGTAACAGATGAGGCTATAAATTTCTTATGTTGGTTCTTGTACTAATAAGAATGTGTAAGAGAATGCATAACAAGTGCAGCACTTTTTGACTTGTCATGTTCTTCAAAAAAAAAAAACATGTCCTTTTGCTTGCATTGCTTCTTTATCAGTATTTATTTTCTGACTACCAAATGTGATCACAAACTGCAGATATCTCAGAGCATTGGTATTTTATATCAGCTACATGTTCTTTTAACTGGGTCTCTTTGTTGGTCCTATAGAAGGGAGTCTACACTCACAGGCCTGTATTCTTTTGAGAGGATTCATGGTTTATCAAATCTCATATAATGGCAGGGGTCATTCTAAACATGATTACAGACTGCCAACTTTTTTTTTCAGCATTGGTGTTTTACATCAGCTACTTGTTCTTTAACCCAGATTTTGATAGGACTCCTTGCACATTCCTGCATCTGATAGAGGTATATTAAACTTGACAGATGTGGCTTGTATAATGTTTTTCTGGAAGCTTTTGTTATGATGCAGCCAATCTTCTCTGTGACTCCTCGGATATTTATGGTAAAACAGCATCCACTAATTCAACTATGGTGGGCTTCACGCAGTCACTGCGACACAAACATGGCATGTGGATATTGTTGTCCAGCAGTACTACCTCAAAATGCTGTAAACGGCCCCCAGGTGTTTCCATCATAGATTCCTTGTGCTCTCTGAAACAAAGATTTTCCCACGATAACTAACTGTGATAAATGGTGGTGTGATTCACCATATATATCTATCTTTTTTCTAAGTATGTTAATAGAAAAAATTAATTTTATTCTAATTTGTATTATTTGCGTAAATACAAGAAATCATCATATGCAACTATTCTAACATCAATAACTTCTTACCCGCCAGGCTCAATAGCGGAAGAGGCGTGTTCCGGAGCGGGACGCGTGTCGCTATCCGAGTGGCCGTGGTTCCACGGCACACTGGCGCGTGCTGCGGCCGCAGCGTGCGTGCTGGCTGGAGGAACGACGGCTCACGGCTGCTACCTAGTGCGACAGAGCGAAACGAGACGGGGGGAGTATGTGCTTACATTCAACTTCCAGGTGAGATTGATTTAACTGTGCTTTATTTATATCTTATATAATTCTCCTTATTGTTATCACCATCATCATCATCACTAAACAGATCTCCACTGTTGAACCTAGGCTTTTACCATAAAGATCCCTTACGCCCTCATCTAGTATACTTCCCCAAAATTGACCAGGTCTTCGGCCCATCTTCTTGGACATCAAGCTGCGTCCTATGCAGTAGTTAGTACCATAGACATCCATTCTATAAAAATGTTGATGCGTCAGGCATATTTTCGAGAAACTACATACAAGCAATGCTAGTTCCCATACGGTACTAATAATAATCAATAACAGGGTCGCGCCAAACACCTCCGCATGACGCTGTCCGAGACCGGCCAGTGTCGAGTGCAGCACCTCTGGTTCCCTAACGTGCATGACATGCTGGAGCATTTCCGCGCGCACCCCATCCCTCTGGAATCTGGGGGGGCCGCCGACGTGACCCTCACCGAGTACGTCGTCTGCCACGACCACGACGGACGCCACCAAGTGAGCTCACAGATGCTCTCATAGATTATACACAGCAAAGAATAGTAAATGATACTGAGGGAGTCATATTCTCGTCAAAGAGTAGCTGCTACTATAGAGAAGTATTTCAAATGTACTATAGCTGTACAGATTATATTTAATATTCTATTAGTAGTCCATTCTTGTTAACAGTAGTTATCAAAAAAGTTTAAATTCATGAATTTTATATAAAATACGTAGGGTGAGAAAAACTAAATAACTCCCACTTCTGAATTAACTGAGTTTACAACTTGAAATAATGCCAATGCCAAAGTTTTTGGTCTATCTATTGTACTCTGGAAAATGTTAAGTATCAAAAATACTAGTTAAATTACATTGTGTATGAATTACAGAGTTTTACTTTCACAGTACAATTACTATTCTTAGGTTTTAGTTGTTAGGTGTTGTGTTCACATTTTATTCGATGTAGGTCCGCCTGGCTCACCTCTACGCGAGCAGAGACAAATGTTGATGTTTCATAATAACAAATACAAACAGTATTTGTTGGTATGAATTTGTTTATGGTCTAATATTTCTATAATATTTAAAAACAGTGTAGTAATGACTCAAGTCTAAAATCTATATCAATGTGCACTGAGTTTTGTTTAAACTTAATATTTAGGCATATGTATTATGAGGATACAGTAAAAACATTATTTTATACATTATACATGTATATGTATTTATTAACATACATGTAGATATGTTTATCTATTAATTAATATGAGGCTTAGAAACCCACCAAAGTCCTCGCCTTCTAGTGTAAATTACTAATTTTAATATCTTTGTCACCATTTGATAATCAAGTCAATATAATTAGCGATATATGTGACCAAGTTATTAAATTTCAGACAATGACTTGTTTTGGGTTTAGCTGTATTATATGTACATACATTAACTAGGTAGATTTAGAAATTATGGGACAATCTGCTTTCTAAGTTAGCTTTTAGAAAAGCTTTTCGTCTGATGAGTCAGATGCTTCCCGTCCTTTGTTAATAAGGATTGGATGGGAGACAGGACAAATTGGAAAAGCATCCTTTGCTCTGTTTATTAACAACTCTATGGATATCAGTAACGGTTACATCGGGGCCAATGACTTGCTTGTTTGCCTTATGCCTTCTTCTATAAAAAAAAGGCTATATAATTAGATCCAGCCAAAAGTAGATGTTAACAACTGGTCTGTTATGGTAGATGCAGATGTTATTTTTAATAATAGTTTAAAACAATATTGACTTCTATATATTTTACAATTGTTTTTTTTTATCAACATTTGTCTCGTTCGCGCTTTATCTTGGTATTGTCTTCGAACAATTTTGTTATTGTTATAAATATTATGTTGCTATTTGCTTAGTTATTTGCTCGGTAATCTCGTTTTTATATCATTATTTCTGTCCATAATAAGGTTTTCTACAATTTTATAACCATGTGAATCGATCAAATAGGATTTTTGTCTAGTGGGTATCTATTAACTTGAGTATAGTTCGAATTATAATCAGGGGGTTGTTGATTTTATAATTTCTTGCAGTCTTCGTAATAATACCAAACGCAAAGCGTAGCATACATTAACCAAAGCATATTGAGAAATGAAATATAACATTAAGCAATGTTTTTTTTTTAAGTTTACTTTTTGTTTTTTTTTCTATGTATGGCAACATCGTTATGACTTGATTTTGACACTGATAATTATGATTGTATATCAAACATTTTATTACTAACAAGCAGAGGACTAGGGGTTTTCAGAGATTTTATGATATAATTGGAAATTAAGCAAGTTAAATTTTTATTAGAATACCTGATTAGATAGCAATAGCAAGTCAAATATTTTTTTGTTGGCATCACAAATTTGTATAGAGGTTGCTATTAGGGAATTTTATAGCAATATGAAAAATGCGGAAATGCACAATTAAAACTAACTACTATTTCCGTAAAATTAGTAATTAGAATAGGAAATCGTTTTTAATTTTACTGTTTAAATGATTTTAATAAGTAGTAGAAAAGGTATTTCGTTGATTCCTGAGCATGCATTTTATTTATTAATTCGATTGTAAAATATTATTTATATTTTTCTTGTGCTATGTTATGGTTAGTATGGATAGGTAAGAGAAAAATCAGACTATGTAATGAGTTTTATATATCCTTGTTTATGGTTCTATGTAGTGCATTCTTAAATGTGTTTATTAATTTTTTCACTCTCTTCTGGGATATTTATATTATTACTTTGGCAGTTACAAATTATTCTATTTCACACATTTCTTAAACTAACTGAATAACGGCTTAACTCCTGTGTAGTCCGGTGAATGTACCGACTAGTTTCGAGTGCAGGGGCCCTTCCTCAGGGTGGAACAGGAGACTAGGGTTAGTTCGCGGTCGCAGCCCGTCTTGTTCGCAGATACATCGGTGGCATACATACTCTTGAGTTAAAGCTGATATTTAATTAGTTCATTAAAAATGTCTCAGGAAAGTTTAAATAATTTTATTACAAACTTTCTTATTGATTATGGTACAATTAATAATTCTAAAATTTACAAATTTTAAAACTACTGTGTATCTTGTAGTATTGTTTAAAATATAATCAAGATCTATTACAAGATATGCTTTTATTTTTAAATATAGTTATATTGAATATTGGAGAGATGTCAGGCTCTTTCAGCTAAAAACTGAATTATGTAAATAAAAATATAAATTGCCTCAGGAACCGTGTCACACAGTAATCTGCAAACATAGATTTTAATTTATTTGCCAGTAATATTAGCTTTACTTGTAACCTTAAGCTGTAAGAGTTAGGTATATTTGATATGTCTTATTTGACGGACTGTTATATAATATTGTACTAACATAGACTGTATCTCCTATAGTCGTCACAGTATATAAGGTCACTTTCCTAATTGTAATCTCGTTCGAGTTTTTAATTAACATTGACAGCTTTAAAGTAGGTCTACTACATTGTGACGACTTGAACAATCTTTGTTTTATTATTTTGTATAAATCGAACAAATGTTCTCTTCAAGCTTTAATCATATTTCTTGTTTGTAAATTTTATTATTAAAACTTATTCTGCTGTATGGCTTCGTTTTTTTTGCTGGTTATTGTTCTTTTGCCTGCTGTTTGGTGTTTCTTATGTTTGTATGTATTTCAATGGTAAGTTTTATGAATTTATTTTGTAATACTATATTAGGTGTTCGTAATTAAATGGTATAGTATTTTATTGATGTAATATTTTATCTAAGCTATGTAATCACGGCCTCACGTAAATAATTAGACCTTTACCTGTTTAACTAATATGCCAAGAAGATATCCAATTGATAGTGTCATATGCTCAGGCGAAAGTTCTTCAAAGTACTAAGCCAATATAAAAAAGACAGATTATTAATTCAGAGTCCTAGCATATCTGTGGCAGTCGTTGGTTTTAGATACCGCTTCTAGTAAGTCACCATCCTGATATATGTAAGTACGTATAGGACGTAGTCCCTAACCAAAACAAATTGTTCGTATTTTTATGTTTGTAAATTTTATAAATAATATACTTCTTTTCAACCATTCCATTCTTATTAAAGAAAGTTAACATAGTCTATGGTTTGAACCCGAGGCCTCATGGTTAGCATTATCCTGAACTTAGGCTATTAGCTTAGTTTTATTATGTATTATTTTCAGCTCGGCGTAACCCATGGTAGTGACGTGAGAATGCGTCGGGCGGAATTGGAGGCTCTACTGGTCGCTAGCGGCGCCCCCCACGACATACGAGCGGTCGAAAATAAATATAGCTTCATGTAACATTTGCTCTTCTGCAATACACAGCTGTGTACAATGACGATACGTTTTGACAATTGACTGACACCTGACAGTTAACATGTAAATTTAGAAATGTATAAATTAAAATTGTCTATGATTAGATAATATTAATTGTATTAAAAAAGTTTTCAAGTGTCAAATCTTCCATTCCAGTACTGTTCAATTTTTGGTTATGCAATTAAGTCTAGCGCCTTCATTGGCGACATGTCGTTGATTAAACAATTTTAATATAATAGGACTTATCACAGGCTAATATTGTGTCGACTTTGCAAATACTCAAGGATTAAATGTGAAAGATTTTGGAAAATGTTAAAATACACTATAGTTACTAATAGTTAAAATGCACTAAAATAACTCGGGAATTATAGTCTTTTTAAAATGATTGATCTTTGTGTATTATCTAAACTAGATGCGATTACTTTTGTCTATTTGCGTTAATTAGACATTCCCTGATCGCCGGCTTTTGAGGCAAGTACAAAGTTTATTCGCCACAAACTTGTCTTTACGTGTTTGTAGTATTAACTTATATTAAAAACTGAATAGTTCCCCCTATTAAGCCACCAACTGTTGCTGTAGACAAATTTATTTTGTGCAATAATATGTAAATGTGGATAAAAACTGCCTTTTGCAAACTTCAGATGTCGCTACTGTTGGTCGTACCAAACTATTTGTCTTCTAACACTTAAAAACTTCATGCAAAATATTAAAACCTAAATTATTTATTTCTTATGACACGCTGTGCAGATATTAATTGCAAAAATATAGTAATTCATATATTCCCTGAAGGTCTTAAGCGAAGAAAACCAAGAAAAAAAAGAAGGCTGTGCGAAGGAAAAACTAGAAGATGCATATATTTTTGTTAATTCTGCTTTTAGTTCAGCCAAACTGCACATTGAATACATTTTGTGTTAATAATATGATCGAAATATCGTCGCAAAACGAAAACACAACAATGGCGAATAGAAGGAACACTCAACAATGGAGACATCTGCTTTGAGTTTGTAACCCCATTAATTAGTAAAATGTGAATACCTAGAAATTCATGTAGTTAAATATATTTTATGTAATTATTTCGTTATTTGCTTAGGCAGTTTACCTAAATGTAAATACAATTTGTTTTCAAGTTGTCAACTATAATATAAATCGGGTATTTGTAGATGCTTTGGTCGTCATGATGTAATAAGTCGGTTACGATATATTATCGGTGCATCATACTTATGGAGGGTCGAGGCAAGGAGCACTCTCACGACTGTCTCAAAAAGTGTCCATAAAAGGGGCCTCGAATGGCGCTGGTCCAGCTGAGGTCAGAACTTATCTGTTTTATATCAATTGAAGCAGCGCCGCCTTTATTTAAGGCTATGTGAGGGATACTTTTTGTAATACAAAGTGCTCCTTAGTCCTTGCCTCTACCATCCATAATCGTATTTTTTGACTTTTGATAGTGAAGACAGATTTACGTTTTGTATGAATGAGATTGCCTTGATGTTCATGCTTATCATTCCAAGATTAATGTTATGCTAGAATTTCAAGTCTTCCGAAAACAGGCTTATTATATCATGCCGATAATAGGAAAATAAAGTTATAATAATAGTTTGTTGTTAGACTTAGAATAAAACCAGGGCTGCGCAATATCAGAGAATGTGCCGGAATTGCGAGTCCCGGCCAACTTTTGTTTGCAGCGTAAAATGTAGTTAATACTAATAATCGCCTAATCGCGATAATTGGCAGGAAGAATAGATCTTCGTGACCGAGATAAGACTGAGACGGAAGACCGCGACAGACGATCTCTTCTGCATGTACTGTGGGTCTAGACCGAGACCGCAACCAAAGCTACTTCCATTAGTATCGGAGAGTCTGTCCATAGTCAGTTGTGTTGTATTGTCATTAAATTATACTGTATGGAAGCCAAGTAGAACTTCTATCGGAGGAAGAAAAGAATACGATGATTCTCTCCTATATTATTTAGCATTAGCCTTTAGTCTCTGTACAAGTCTAGCTGTGTATATCTGATCAGAAATCACCTTTTCACAGTCGTAGACAGAGAAAGAAGTATTTTTTTGTAATAAAGACATATTCTGTTCAAGCACGACACGAGACTCAGCTTGTCCGAGGCAGCGACCGCCTCGTAGTCTCCTGTCTCACGTCTCTGTCACCTGCCTCTGTCTCGTTCGCGAACTGATGCTTAGACATTGCCTAAAGTCAAGTAACAGTCCCAATCGCATCCACATTTAGAATTAATCTATAAATACGAACATAACACGAGGATTATTTAAGTAGTACAGTTTATATCCGCACCTCCCTTTCCTATTTTTGCTAATGATATTCCGTTAAAACAATGAAATGCATTCCGTTATATATACCCACCACAATGTTCTAACATATAACATACAAATATATTTTTATATAAAATGTGAATAGGTCGTTATAAAGTATTTGTAATCTACTTCATAAGTGTCCTACTGTAAACAATTGCTAATCACATGTCAATATGTTTGTCGTATACTTTGTTTCACAGCAAGACGGATTTTTTGTAAACAAAAGTTTTACGATAAAATTCGTTTCTCGTATTACCTATCACTATATTATACAATTTCACTTCATTTTTTCCCACGATTTCCACAAAATTACAACATTTTCGATGAAAGTATAAATGGATGGTACATAACATTTCTTTGTTTACAACAATCATATCTTGCTATGAAACAAGGTACGTATATACCCCCATTTACTTATTGCTAGGTAAAACTGAAACAAAGTTTCTAATAGCATAATCTAGTCATTGATCACATATTTATACAGTATTTTAAGGATACAGGGGATAGTTTGCATCCGTATTTGGATTCACGGAATTAATTCTGTATCGAATAATTATAAATCTGTATTTAGATAAAAGTGTAGTGTAAATTAAAACAGAGCGAGATAAAGCTACTGAACTGATTTTCACGAGACATTAAATCATTTTAATATGAATCATCTAAATGTTTTTGAATTTAAATTGTCAATATGATAGCAGATAGCAGTGTCAAATAAATGAAATTAAGTTAAAGACTCGTAATGGTCCTTCGAGCCGGATATGAGGTATATTAAAATTTAAATAAAAATAACTATTTTAATGTTGTTGGAATTGAATATTAAGTAATAAATTTCTTAATGTAATAATTGTTGATTGGTATATGTAAATAATTGAAATTTAGATGAGCCAAAGTAGCAACATGGTTTTGTATTACATATAAAAAAAGTACTAGTCAAACAAATACATAGTTGTTGTCGCGAAAGTTGCTTTTGAAATTAAAAATAATCATGTGCAATACCTGAAATACCTGACGCACGGTAGCAAAAGACGACCTCACAGAAGACAGACTAACCAAAATTATTAAAAATAAGTCAGTTTAAGTAAATAGCGTTACAAGTGCTCTCCAATAATTTGTTTAAAAGGAAATAATGTGAAATAACCTTATAATCATGTATATGTTACAAAAACACGTTTATGTAATTTAGTTAAGTATATTCATGCACAAAATATACAACAGTATGAAAGAATAATGCTATATTTCCATCCCCAATTCCTTTCTGAACCCTTTTCCTCTGTGTCTCAAGCAGGTCTTTTAAGTTGTTTTTACAACGTGTGCAAAATTAAGTAGGACTGGTGGAACGCGATGCGCACGTGCTGCAGCTTATATCCCAGTGTATACATACTTTATATTTCACGCTATACAATGCCGCTGTGACGTCATCGGACGCAGGTTTCATTTTATGTCAAAATTTAAAAGAATTTCATTTTACAGTAAATAAACGGTCTAATGATTGTAAACATTTTAATTAAATATCAATCTGGTATTCGTTTCATAATATATAATTTCTTATTGTATGAATTTGTTTTTAGTATTTCAAAGATTTACAAATGTCCAAATATATTGTCCTAATGATTGGGTTGCTATGTTATTTTTCGTTTGTTCCCTTTGCCATATTGTTCTTGTAAGTCGCAAGCTTTCTAAGCTTTTAGTTGATTATTGGCTAAGTTATTTTTTTTAAAATGTAACGTCAGTGTCGATTTGTAAAATATTATCTAAAACAGAACGGCCGAAGCCGCAATTCAACGAGTAATATCTAGATTACGTCGTCGGCGTCTTACGTGTTTGTTGGATTATGTAATGGTCCGTACACATACAAAATACGATAGTTGTAAATAAATCTTTGCTTTCTAAACTAATTGATTTAACTCAGGTTCACATTGCCCTCAATATTTTGAATGTTATTGTGCCACTTGCATTCCTTATTTAAGATGTATTAAATATTTATAACATAATTTGCACAACATTTATTCCTTTTAACCTGACTGTTTATCTGCATATATAACAACTTTCATAAAAATGTATTACTATAGTTACCGAGGCAATTTTTTTTATTGTTGATCGTTATTGTGTACTTCAATTTTGCTTTGTTTTTGTTTTCGTAAAAAACGTTTGTTTACTGTTGTTATATTAAAAAAATATTAGGAATGTAAATATAAAAATAAACAAGCGCTTGTCTTTACCGAGAGCATAAGGATTTTTATTTTATTATTTACATTTATTCGTAATTTATATTTATTGGAAGTACAGCTTACAATATGACGTAACAATATCCATCTTCAGTCATCAAGTAATGGCACTATGTAGAATTCAGAGAACATCTGTCTCTGCTCGTCTTTCTCAAGTTTCAACTGAAGGAGTAAAAGACCGTTGGTGCTGAACCTTAGAACTACCTGTAAAGTAGACAATGAAGTTGTAAATCCGGGTCGAAGGACCACAACGTGATAAACTCGACAAAAAGGGGCGGTGGTGCCTATTGTATATATTTTTATGGCGTCAATAAAAGGTACAACGGGAACTTATAGTAATGCAAGTAATGCGTAGCTATATTTGACGGCTCACATGTTTTGACGATATGGGCCGCAAAAAAGTAGAAAGAGGAGGCTGGTCCGTCCCAGGGTTTCAATATATACTACCCTACTCCCAAAGATTCGATAGGAGCGAAACAGATATGATGAAGAGACTTGTGTGGTCAGCACTAAAAATAAAACACCTATATAAACTGAACATAGTTCATTACAATTAAATTAGATTAAACACAGTTGCTGCAAGAATGGACTGACTCGATCGGGGACATACCGAGACCTCAAAAAAACAGGTGACAAGTAGATTTCTCAGAGAAGCCTCCTTCCTCATTTTGTGTGAAATGAGGCGCAACAGGCCTCATTAAAATCGTATCGAAACAAACCTTCGACGACAAGGCGAGTGCTTTCATGACGAGCCGTATATGGTGCAGCTGGTACCTCAAGGTGACAGGCTGCTCGCAGCTGAAGCTCTGCACCATATCCGAGGACTTGGGCATATCGATACACGACCGGTCCTAGACAAATATGACATCACTTGAACTCAATACAACTGAGTACCTATTTCTTGGTTTAATAAGTTTTTTTTTACAAAAAAGTAAGCATACAAGATATAAAATGTGCAAGGACCCGGGGATTAAATGTGCAAGAGGACTACGGCAAGGTAGGGCCATGTGATGTGCCGCCAGGGATAGCTAGTGATTAGGGATTAGTTTATCATAAGCCTTATGTTCAAGCAAAATATTCACTCTTTAGAAAGTTGTTGCATATCAGTGCTCAAGTTTTTGGTTGTTTATGTAAAAATTGTTGAAACATACATATACAGTATATAGGAATACCTTACCTGCATACCGTAGGTAACGATACTGACGTTAGGATGGTCTGGCGACAGGTTGAGTTCGAGCACGTCGCAAGATCGCTCTAAATCAGCCAGAAGCGCGAGGAATGCCGGGGCCTTGAGCACTAGCTTAGCAACTTCGTCGGCGTCAGCATCACGTAAGTCAAGCAACGAATCTGGAGTCTGTGTTGATATCTCACAATCAGTCATCACATTGTGCACTGACTGCAGTTGTAAGCTGAAATTAAGTATTGTTGGATTACATTTTAAGTATGAGTAGATCTCTTTTTATATAAGAAGGATGCAAACAAGAAAATGGTTCATGTTAGGTGAAGTAACCTCGCCTTTTAACCAGATAAATTAACCAATATTGAAGGAAACTGACAGGGAAGTTGAAAGGATTACTCCATTTATAGGAGATCCAATTACAGTCCTCTTCCCATTCCTTTCTACGAAGGAAGGGGTAGAAAGAGCGGAAAGCAGGAGAGAGGATGAATAGGAAAAGCAAACATCTTTTGTTCATTGTCGGGCCGGTTGGCATGCTAGTAAGACTTGCTTTTCATGCTGTAGTTCGTGGACGCGAATTGCACCCAGGACAGACATTTATGTGCATGAACATATCTGTTTGTCCGTTTTTTTTGCTCTTTTAATAATATTATACAGTACTTGCATCAAAAAGGATATAGTATGAAAATACTAAGCAAGTAAATCAAGTTATGTTATCCTTACACTAAAAGAAGCGGTGATCCTTCACATCTGTAATACATATTTAGACTTGATTCTTCCGCTGAACCAAATATGTTCAAACATTCAGCTAAAACTGCAATACTAATCTGTAAAACTATAATATTTATAGAAAAAGGTGGCAAACGAGTTGCAGGCATTGCCTACCCTTAATGCACAGAGTATTAACAGAAAAAAGGACATATCTTAAG
The DNA here is from genome assembly GCA_029849275.1 of Papilio elwesi. Classification (NCBI taxonomy): domain Eukaryota; kingdom Metazoa; phylum Arthropoda; class Insecta; order Lepidoptera; family Papilionidae; genus Papilio; species Papilio elwesi. The sequence goes on along the minus strand of CM056707.1, from coordinate 2,712,694 downwards.
ATAAATTCCTACACATCCATTCCCACGCCAAATTTCTCTTTTAAATCTTATTCGAAAAGGATGGGAAGAGCATGAGGACTAGAATCTAGTTCTAGTAACCAAATATTATCTGATCCACATTTCTGGTATATATTTGTTTTATATAAAAAACTATTGATAGCACCTTAAACATAACATCTACATCTTCTTTGACATGGTACTCGGTAAAATTGTCTGCAGGTACATAAGCTGATGCTTGGACGCATTTCCCCTCTTCCACAGTCAGCTTTAATCCTTCGGCCATAGCACAAAATACTGCACACTGTAGAAGGAAGTTGAACTTTCTTAAACTTTCATCAGAACTTACTGTGAATTTATATATTGCATTATACATCATTATTATGCATTGTAAGTTATCAAAAATACATTTTAACACTATTATTGTTTTTTTAACTTTTATACATTGTATTTCATGTTTTATGTCTTTACTGTATATTTTGAACATATGAGGAAATGCTATATGCATCTTATTATCTTTATGCTCTTGACTTTATTTGGCATTGACGAGTAGTTAAAATGCCTGAGAGCATAAACTTATATACACTAGGATATTGTTTAATACAAACCTCTTGGAACTGTATCGCTTTCAATAGACTACAGAGTATTTTTCCAGATTCCATTGAAGCAGTAAAATAATATTGAGATGTCCCTTCATCCATTGTTCTCGTGTTCTAAATCAAACATAGACTTAACCAACATTAAATACTGATCATGAGTGACTTCGTGGTTTACTGTTTGACCCAATATTTGTTGTATTCTTGCGGCCAATATATGTTTACAAGTTATTTGAGTTTTCTTCTCTAACACTTGATGTTTGAATGCTCGACAGGGGCAAAAATTAATGCGGGGAAAAACTCGGTAACATCTGTCGTTTTCACCTTTAATTTCTATAAGTTGCCTTGTTTTATTTGCTGCAGAGTACGTGACGAATGTTGGATATTTTTCTACAATATTTAACGCCCTTTGTAACACAACGCCAAATATAGAATGCAAAGATAGTAGATCTTCGTCTGAAACTAAAAAGTATCTTGATTCAAGTAAATATAAAAAGTTAAATATAAATACTTATAAAGTAATTAACAACATTGTTTACTGTCTGTTTCATTTACTTTTTCCTCTATTTGATTTAAAACTCTTTCGGCAACCGATGGTAATTTTGATTGGGTACAATTAGTCATAACAAAAAACTACAAATATTTTACTAGGCTTAATTTTAAAATGTAGCATGCCGCGTAAAACTTTGCCTTATGCCTGTATTAATTTTCTAATTGGTTAATTGGTATTGATACTACGTTAATATGGGGTTGGCTTCAAGCAAAAGAGTTTGTCACTTTGGCATAAAACAATCTCAACCAATATACAAATATTTTCTGACACACGAGGAAAAATGATGCTACCAATCTAAAGGGCTAAATAGTCAAGTACGCTTGCTTATCGAAATCGATAAAATGGGTTGTATCGAGGCTCATATTTTTGTTTAATTCTGTAAATTAAACAACTTCACAATCCAGCTCAACATAGTATAATTATTATTGGTAATTTTATATCAACTACTTTCAAATGCCTATCATTCATTTTATTCTTGTGGAATAAGAATTATAGATACATCAGTAAGCAAATTATGATCGTAACATTCTTAGATTGAATGAAATAACTGCTCAACATCGTATTATTGATAAATGCTACATATTATTGCTAATATACTCTAAGTAAATACTTACTAATATACTATAAAAATCCTAGTAAGTATTATAATATATTATTATAATACTTACTAGGATTTTTTATTAGTAATTTGGTCAAACACTACTTTTGCGGCACCTTTCTTTTGCCTGGCATTCAGTGCGACTTGTGAGTCAAAATATAATAAAGTAATGTCAAATCTCAGTATTTCTTTTGTTAGTATTATATTCTCTCTCCAGTATTGGACGAAAAAAGAGTAAGCTTAATGATGGACAGCTATGGCACGATCCGCCACTAAATGCACTACAAAGACCGTTATCATTTCATAGAATAATATCAACTGTCAAATGTCATAGCTGGTTGGTAAATGTAGGTAGGAATTTTGTTTTTTTTTAAAGATTTAATGGCCTAGCATCGAGACCTTTAAGCATAAACATTTTGAGAATACAATACAAAGAGCATATAAAAATAAACTGACTCTTAGTGCTGCCCATAATTACTGATTTATGAATTGTAAATATTGTTTTTAAACAAAAATATTCATATTTTAAATCGTACTTTGGTTATTCGTAAACGAATAATTCTATATATATATATACACACACATATATATATATATATATCCACTTAACGACTGATCGTGGTGGTCGCGGCGAAAGCGTCATAATTTTCGCTCGCACTAAGCTCACAACGACCCATCTCAATCGACTTATTTTGAGCGATTTCTTAAACTTAATGAAACGAAAACTATTTTATTGAGCATTATCGTGGCGCAAAAAATATGAAATATCCTATCACCCTATATTTTAACTAAGTACTCCACTAAAAATAAATTAATTTATTTAAGTTGAGTTCAACCTATATTTATTAAAGTTTATTTACCACACATACAAAGTGCAACCTGGTCTCTTCATGCTCTTGTTTTATATTTTCTAACTCGCCATTTGTATTACTTACATCCTAAAACTAAAACGTCGTAAAAAAGCAAATGATATCTGTGAGCGGTCGGTAGACTGCTGCCGAATCATTATGTCAAACGAATGACTTTTATTTCGATAACAATAAGTGACCTTGTGTTTACTGTTACGAGTGGTGAAATATTGTAAACAATTAAATATTGGCCAAAAATTATCTATTGGAAAGCACGTCCAGTTGATCGTATCACTTAATTAAAATGAATGTGGCTACGGGTTCATCGTGGGAAGGTAAATTATATGATATATTTTAATCTACCGGTGTCACCAGTTAGAAATTATGACGTTGCATCAAAAAGTTTCTGTGGCTAATGTATCTTTTAACTTGATAATTATTACGTGTGTATCGGATGTGTTAGTTTTCAAATATTCTTACCACTGATGAAATATATCATGATATTTCTTTAAGGGGCTCCAAGTAGAAGCTTGCAGGGACTAAAACTAAATTTATCTGCTTGAACTCTTGAATTGAATTATATTATCATTATATTGATACGAATGTACCTTGTTTTCCCATGAGCATTATAAATCTTAAAGCAGGTGATGTCATCAGTAGCAGTTTTCTTAAATCAAAGTGTATGTGATTTGGTAACCATGAAATGCTGTGGCCCATATAGCCCAAGAGAGTACCAACATTAAATTAAGTTCAATGAAACCCTTTAAAATTACTGTAAATCATGCAATGATATTTTGTACCATAGATATGTTCATTCACAAAATCATGGGTCAAAGTAACAGCAACAAAATGATGAAGGGTTTGTCATTTACCACTCATTGCCCTGCATAACCTGAAGTAAAGAAAAAACATCCCAATTAGGATGTTTTAGAATCTTTACTTTTCCCAAATTTAACCCAAAGGTGGAACAACATTTTTAGGACCTGATTTTACACAAGTGCAAATGCAGCACAACTAAAAATAAGTATGTTTTTTTTTCAGATTTAAGAAAGCAAGCAAGGCATCTTGAGAATGATATAGACGTCAAATTAGTAGCATTTAGTAAGTTGGGAGTCACTTATGGCTCATCAAATCTATCTTCAGAGCAAGTCCCCTTAATCAACAACGATGACATGTTTGATACAATGTCAATGGAGCTTCAGCAACTTCTTAATAAGGTATGGTATCTTATAATGAATAGAAATTAAGCAGTAACCTAAACTAGAGTTGAGTAATTTTATTATAAATATATATATATATATATATATATATATATATAATTATAAATAAATAATAATAATGTTAATATTTATTATTTAAAATAACAGATGTAGGTATAGATTTCTTATGCTATATCTTAGACCAACCAGTTTTCTTTTGAACATCAGACAAATTAGAATATTTACAGATAGTATTTTACTATTTTCAAGTTATCCACAATTAATGATGCTATGGCTGATCTGGCACCCAGCGGTACTGCTACAATGCACACTATAAAAAGGCATAGGGAGATTCTGATGGTAAGTTATATGTTGTTTTCATTGTGTATCACTATATATTATTGTACAGGAGAAGGGGGCACCAATGTTAAGTAATCACCGACATCCATAAACATTCACAATACCAAAGCAACTGCAGATTGCCAAACATAAAGTAGTGTGCTTTCTTCTTGCAAGACCCTAAGTTGTATTACTTTATGTAAAAGAAGCAGGAGTGAGTAAAGTTAATGAAAGAACCTCTTTATTTATTAAGCTTATTGCTACATAGAAGTAAATATGTTTACAACACTTTGAGTGTGAGTATGTGGCACTTCTCTGGTTAAGTAACCTTGTCATGAAGGTCATGAAAGTGTTGCCATCTTCTTAGGTGTGGATAAGGAAAGAGAGAGGAAGAAGATATGGAACGAAAAGGGCCCAGTTAAAATGATAAACTATTTAATGATACACTTTATTCATTGAATGAAGACAGACTTTTTAGTTTGTTGTAAATAAAATGTGTTCTAAGGACTATCAACAAGAGTTCTCGAGGACCTCAGCATTAGTGAGTGCACGGAGAGAGCGCGAGGAACTACTCCGCGGAGGCAGCCCTCCTCCAACAGCTGCGGCTGGACTGAGCCGACGAGACCAGTATGCTAAAGAAGCTAATCATTTGCACAGGTAAATAATATTTAAACCTTAAGAACTTATGGAGAGTGGAAAGGGACCAATTTTTCTTGCCCGATTCTTGGGGCCTACGTCTAGCAGTCTATTGATGATAAATAATGTATTTCCAGAATTCCCAACATATGTAGATATTAAATTTAGTATATTAAAAATATAATATCAGCATACAAAGGCCCAAATCACAATATTTGTGATATCACAATCACAATATACCATTTGGAAAGATATTGGTCCCAAGTCATTACAGATGGGAATCAAGATAGATAACCCTTGTTTATTAAATTTTTATGAAAAATTACTTAAACATTGACTTACTTCATTCCCACATTACACATTGTTCCTTGGCAAAAAATATGTTTGCTCATCTTCTCCATACTTGCAAGACCTCTGCTTGCTTATTTACTGACCTGGCAAACTTTGTTGTTATTATTTTTTTTATATTTTAAATGAAAATATATGGTGTAAAGGATTATCATAATTTGTATATGTGTGTACTTCTCTGCTTTTATATACTATCATATGCATGTATTATAAATTTGATCCTTCCTCTTGAATCACTTGTATCTATTGATGGAAACCGCATTCAATTCCGTTGTGTAGATCTTGTTTTATACTGTGTAAAGATGTTTATGAATATGTAGTACATAATACGAACTACTCGATCGTTTCTGTAAAATTTGAATAACAAAGTTATTGTTATTGTCGTGCTAGCTCACACATGCTGGTGGATGAGCAGATCAACATTGCGATGGAGGCACGAGAACACCTCACATCGCAGCGACAGACCTTCAAGCGCATGCAGACGAGGTTCAACGATATTGCTAACAGGTAAATAGATAGACCTTGGAAAAAATAGCAGCAGCGCGGCATAAATTAAGAAATGGGAGTGACTAAAAATATAATAGCGTATTTTCTTCCCCACACTCCTTTCCCATCGACAGCGATTCACTCAACATTTTCAGCTTTGTCGCTACATATCACGTCGTCGTCTCGAGTTGCAGGAAATTTGAAATAGGGTCACGTGACGAGATTTGTCCATGGAAACGAGCGTCGAGCGACTGCTATGATGTACTATGTGCTGCTTTGACAATTAGCGATGAGCGATGACAACAGCGCCAATCATTACCTCGCGATGATAATAGAGAACTAGCTGTTACTAGCTAGAGCAAACAGCCGTTTATTGAAAAGAATTTTGTTTCTAACCCTTCTATTGCTTATTCGTCCACTGGCAACAGTAGCCACTTAATTTCAGGTCAATGACTTACTCGTTTACTTCCTCCCATAAAAAAACATGGTGCCCATTGAGCATATATCGGTTTAACAGTGGAGTTCAATGATGATTTATGCAGAAGGTGACGAGCAAGTGGTTCACCTAATTTTAAGTGACCACTAACCATAGGCATGTTCAACAAATGAGTTATAGATCTTGCATTGCCTGCCTTTAATAAACAGAAATTAGGCCTCCAGCACCTCACTAATCACACGAAACGCAAGAATATTTCTACCCCACTTCTGAGGTTGTAGTATTTCAACGGTTGAGGTGGCACATTCGTGCAAAAGATGTTGATGCCGGCTCTACTACTGTTAAAATATTATTTTCTTTTCCAGGTTTCCGATGCTAAACAGTCTCATCTACAGAATAAACGCCCGCAAGCGGCGCGACTCATTAATCCTAGGTTTAGTTGTAGCTGTTTGTACATTTCTGTTACTGTTCTATGCTTTTCACTGACTGCATGGAAGCTTTGGTATGTTATACCTTGTTATGATTAAGAAGGATATAGGATATAGGATATAGGAAAATAATTGGTTTATTATTTAAGGCTAGTGTAAGTAGATTTAATATTTAATGAACTTGTATTTTATATTCCATTAAAATAATTTAAGTTTTCATGTAAATTAATAGTTTTAGTACCTAAATCTATATCTACATAAAAATAATACAAATTTAGTAGAGCTCAATCGGGTGTAGATCCAAATCGGTGTGAATCCAAATCTCTTGCATATTCGAACCCTGGACCAATCTTGCATATTCCAATCTGATACTTACCCAAATCTAGTATATACCTCGATCTGGTACAGATACATTACTCTTGTATGAATGCCAATCTGGTATTGATCCGAATCTGATATAGATCACAATCTGGCGTGTATTCAAGTTCACTGTGATTCCAAATATTGTGTAGGTCCCAATATGGATACATTGAATTCAGGCGGTAAATCCCAGTCTGGTATTGACCCAAATCTGGTAGAGATCTCTATGTAGATTTAGAGAAGATACTGGTTTTACATTTATGTGGCCTCTTTATATAAAATTGATGCAATGAAAGAAATTCAAAATTTACAAATCAGGCAAAGCCTGTACATGGTCACAGTATTAAAAGAATGAAATGAAATAATGACTTTAAATTTATTGTATGCTGCGGTGATTTAAACCAAACATTTATCAATATTTTTGTGTTTCCCATGTATATGTACAGTTTGTAACGATAAAATGTAACCATTTGTATGTAAAGTGTAAATAAAATAATATTAAAAGTAAAGCAAAATAGTTTTTTTAATTTAACTGTCCCTCTCGTCCAATGACCACAATCTCACTAAATCTTTAGTAGACAGTTGTATAGGAATTTCTCTAGAACATGTGTAGTAATACTGCACTAATTCCTGGTTTTTAGGGAAGCAGTGGCAAATGTTCAAGAGGTTCACCTGATATTAAGCGACTACTTTATTTATTTTTCACACATTTCATGCGATGACAATTTATATAAGGCACACAGTACATGCATTATTATTGGGTACAGTCCAATGAAAAATTAATAACTACTCTGAAGTTACTGGATGTATGCATGTTCAGTGAATTTTAAAAAGTTTACCTATTACTTATTTGAATTAATATTTACAAGTAATAATATAAATAAAACAGCTGTAATGTTAAGAAATTGTATAATGGATTTGTTTCTAGACAGATCATTTTCAAGTTGACAAGTTCAGAGAACGCTTACATCGCGACACGAACAAAAACAGATAAAACACATTTGTTAAAGAAAAACGCTTAAAATGATCCAATTATTTCATCATAATAATCGTTTGGGACCCGTGCGAAGCCGCAGCTTGTCGCTAGCTAGTCGTATTACATAAAGTATATTCAATCAAATAAATTCAAATGCAACAATCTATGGAATGATGCTAAAATAATGAAACATATACTAAAACACCAATGAAAGTGATTTCGTTCATAAAAATGACACAGGATTTCATGATTTATCTATATAAGTAAATTAACCAAGATTATCAAAATGCCACATAACCTACAAAACGTCACACGACTCATGCTTAACAAAATGTATATATAATTCAACGGTTAACACAAACATTCAAAACATTGAGAAGCATCAGAACAATACCCTAAAATCCAATTTTAAGGTTAGTTTTTATTAATGTGTCAAGTTTTTCTAACAGGTACATTTTCTTGTATAAAGTCTGAATTCTAATCAAAAATGCCTAAAGGTCAATTTATATCTAGTCTCCAACCCATTAACTTAAACTTGGTTCACACCTAATAAATCCATAGGAATCCCATTAATAACTTTTTAGAATAACGTAAAATGTGATTAATCGGTTTTTGTTCCAATGGTATTGAAGTAAAATAATTCAATATCAAGGTTTCAGTTATCCAGAGGGTACATTTTTGAAAAAGTACGTTCGAAATCAGACTTTTCAAGCTATTGCTGCTAGTGCAAACCAACGGTGAGGTGGAACAAGTCAATATTAGCATTTGACAGGTGTCAAAACGTTGGATAGGAGATATTTTTGTCTGGAATGAATGCGAGTAATTAAAACTACTCTTTATTTTAGCTTTATGTCGCTAGGTCTCAAAAAATAGCATTTCTTAATTATGTTTGCAAATTTTCGAGTAAAAAAATTGGAGCGCTTTTTCCAATTATCGAACCCCTCATTCCACTACAGGTAACATTATTATTTAATAATTACAGAACATTTATTATCTATCTTCTTGCTAAATGTTCTCATATACCACGGAAAAGATAACAAATAATCCGTTGTTATTAATCTATTTTTCACTTTTTGGTCCACTGTTATGTATAGCATCTTTGTGATTTCTCAATCCCACATTTTGTGCAAAACTTTTATCGCACAGATTACATCGATATGGTTTCTCGCCCGTATGTATTCTGATGTGTTTCTCTAAATCAGATTTCGATGCAAACATTTTGCCGCATCGATCTATGGGGCATGCTTTTGTTTTTTTATGTTGTCTCATATGATGATATAATTTTTTCCAAGTTTCAAAATTTGTCCGGCATTCCTAGAAAAAATACACTTTTCAGTACAAATAATTAAACATTTCGGGATTTTTGAAAATACATCCTCTACAGGTTTAAAGTAGGGGATGAAAGTTTCTATGTAAGTTTTCTCTTTAAAAATGTCCGTTCAGACGGTCATAGCGCCCAATGCTCCTAAAAATAACAATTAGAAAAATTGACAGTTTATTTTCAACTTCTGGTTAAACAAGAAAATCTTTTTCAGACGTACTCGCTTCAAATACTACGGATAGCGAATGGCAATAGGTAGGCCACTTACAAGATTGACCGACGGCCTAGTCAAGGGACAGATACAAGTTGGCCTCAAAAACGTTTGGTGTGCTCGGTAGAGCGTATTTCACGCCGGTCCATCGCTTAAAGCTGTATAAGGCGCTGGTTCAGCCTCATATAGAATACTGCTCTCTGAGCTCCAGCTCAGTGGAAAAAGTTGGTATTTGGGAGGCACTTGATCGCGTACAACGAAGAGCGACTCGAATCATCAACGACCGAGCTCTTACTGATCGGCTTGACTCACTGTCATTGGGAAAGGACATCAGTTTTCTTTGCATTTTTTATTATTTTACCATGGGGAGTGTTCGCAAGAATCGTTAGGAACAATTCCTGCCGCTGAGTTTCGTCATCGCTCAACTCGACAGAGCTCCGATAATGGTTATTGGAGCTCCCTCACCATCGTGATGGTTGGCATTCTACTACGGTGCAGTTTTCGCGTAATTTCCTGCCTCGTACAACCGCCTTGTGGATTGAAATGAAACCAATACGACTTAGGGTCCTTCAAGAAGCGAACGTACTCCTTCCTTAAAGAACCAGCAACGCGTCTACAGTTCCTCTGGTGTTGCGATATTCATGGGCGGCGGTGATCACTTAGTGTTAGGCGACCGCGTTGCTCGTTTGCCCCCTTATCCTATAGAAAAACAGATCTTTATGGCGATCAATGGGGGAGGCCTGCGTCCAACAGTGGACGAATACCAGCTGAAACGACAACAATTATTGTTAAGGGTGGATCCACTCTGCTCGCTCTATCACTGTTCAATACAACTTACCTCACATCTGTATTAAACCGCTTCCGTTAATTTATATTTGGGCTTTTTTATTTTTACTTTCTTTTCGCAATCACTATTTGCTTCACGTGTCTCCTGTAGAGAGAGAGAAAATCTCTTGCATATTCGAACCCTGGACCAATCTTGCATATTCCAATCTGATACTTACCCAAATCTAGTATATACCTCGATCTGGTACAGATACATTACTCTTGTATGAATGCCAATCTGGTATTGATCCGAATCTGATATAGATCACAATCTGGCGTGTATTCAAGTTCACTGTGATTCCAAATATTGTGTAGGTCCCAATATGGATACATTGAATTCAGGCGGTAAATCCCAGTCTGGTATTGACCCAAATCTGGTAGAGATCTCTATGTAGATTTAGAGAAGATACTGGTTTTACATTTATGTGGCCTCTTTATATAAAATTGATGCAATGAAAGAAATTCAAAATTTACAAATCAGGCAAAGCCTGTACATGGTCACAGTATTAAAAGAATGAAATGAAATAATGACTTTAAATTTATTGTATGCTGCGGTGATTTAAACCAAACATTTATCAATATTTTTGTGTTTCCCATGTATATGTACAGTTTGTAACGATAAAATGTAACCATTTGTATGTAAAGTGTAAATAAAATAATATTAAAAGTAAAGCAAAATAGTTTTTTTAATTTAACTGTCCCTCTCGTCCAATGACCACAATCTCACTAAATCTTTAGTAGACAGTTGTATAGGAATTTCTCTAGAACATGTGTAGTAATACTGCACTAATTCCTGGTTTTTAGGGAAGCAGTGGCAAATGTTCAAGAGGTTCACCTGATATTAAGCGACTACTTTATTTATTTTTCACACATTTCATGCGATGACAATTTATATAAGGCACACAGTACATGCATTATTATTGGGTACAGTCCAATGAAAAATTAATAACTACTCTGAAGTTACTGGATGTATGCATGTTCAGTGAATTTTAAAAAGTTTACCTATTACTTATTTGAATTAATATTTACAAGTAATAATATAAATAAAACAGCTGTAATGTTAAGAAATTGTATAATGGATTTGTTTCTAGACAGATCATTTTCAAGTTGACAAGTTCAGAGAACGCTTACATCGCGACACGAACAAGAACAGATAAAACACATTTGTTAAAGAAAAACGCTTAAAATGATCCAATTATTTCATCATAATAATCGTTTGGGACCCGTGCGAAGCCGCAGCTTGTCGCTAGCTAGTCGTATTACATAAAGTATATTCAATCAAATAAATTCAAATGCAACAATCTATGGAATGATGCTAAAATAATGAAACATATACTAAAACACCAATGAAAGTGATTTCGTTCATAAAAATGACACAGGATTTCATGATTTATCTATATAAGTAAATTAACCAAGATTATCAAAATGCCACATAACCTACAAAACGTCACACGACTCATGCTTAACAAAATGTATATATAATTCAACGGTTAACACAAACATTCAAAACATTGAGAAGCATCAGAACAATACCCTAAAATCCAATTTTAAGGTTAGTTTTTATTAATGTGTCAAGTTTTTCTAACAGGTACATTTTCTTGTATAAAGTCTGAATTCTAATCAAAAATGCCTAAAGGTCAATTTATATCTAGTCTCCAACCCATTAACTTAAACTTGGTTCACACCTAATAAATCCATAGGAATCCCATTAATAACTTTTTAGAATAACGTAAAATGTGATTAATCGGTTTTTGTTCCAATGGTATTGAAGTAAAATAATTCAATATCAAGGTTTCAGTTATCCAGAGGGTACATTTTTGAAAAAGTACGTTCGAAATCAGACTTTTCAAGCTATTGCTGCTAGTGCAAACCAACGGTGAGGTGGAACAAGTCAATATTAGCATTTGACAGGTGTCAAAACGTTGGATAGGAGATATTTTTGTCTGGAATGAATGCGAGTAATTAAAACTACTCTTTATTTTAGCTTTATGTCGCTAGGTCTCAAAAAATAGCATTTCTTAATTATGTTTGCAAATTTTCGAGTAAAAAAATTGGAGCGCTTTTTCCAATTATCGAACCCCTCATTCCACTACAGGTAACATTATTATTTAATAATTACAGAACATTTATTATCTATCTTCTTGCTAAATGTTCTGATATACCACGGAAAAGATAACAAATAATCCGTTGTTATTAATCTATTTTTCACTTTTTGGTCCACTGTTATGTATAGCATCTTTGTGATTTCTCAATCCCACATTTTGTGCAAAACTTTTATGGCACAGATCACATCGATATGGTTTCTCGCCCGTATGTATTCTGATGTGTTTCTCTAAATCAGATTTCGATGCAAACATTTTGCCGCATTGATCTATGGGGCATGCTTTTGTTTTTTTATGTTGTCTCATATGATGATATAATTTTTTCCAAGTTTCAAAATTTGTCCGGCATTCCTAGAAAAAATACACTTTTCAGTACAAATAATTAAACATTTAATTCGGGATTTTTGAAAATTCATCCTCTACAGGTTTAAAGTAGGGGATGAAAGTTTCTATGGAAAAATATTTTCTCTTCACACACTATACATCTGAGTTCTAAGTATGTAAGTTTTCTCCTAAAAATAACAATTCTAAAAATTGACAGTTTATTTTCAACTTCTGGTTAAACAAGAAAATCTTTTTCAGACGTACTCGCTTCAAATACTACGGATAGCGAATGGCAATAGGTAGGCCACTTACAAGATTGACCGACGGCCTAGTCAAGGGACAGATACAAGTTGGCCTCAAAAACGTTTGGTGTGCTCGGTAGAGCGTATTTCACGCCGGTCCATCGCTTAAAGCTGTATAAGGCGCTGGTTCAGCCTCAAATGGAATACTGCTCTCTGAGCTCCAGCTCAGTGGAAAAAGTTGGTATTTGGGAGGCACTTGATCGCGTACAACGAAGAGCGATCAAGTGCCTCCCAAATACCGAGAGAGCGAGAATCATCAACGACCGAGCTCTTACTGATCGGCTTGACTCACTGTCATTGGGAAAGGACATCAGTTTTCTTTGCATTTTTTATTATTTTACCATGGGGAGTGTTCGCAAGAATCGTTAGGAACAATTCCTGCCGCTGAGTTTCGTCATCGCTCAACTCGACAGAGCTCCAATAATGATAATTGGAGATCCCTCACCATCGTGATGGTTGGCGTTCTACTACGGTGCAGTTTTCGTGTAATTTCCTGCCTCGTACAACCGCCTTGTGGAGTGGAATGAAACCAATACGACTTAGGGTCCTTCAAGAAGCGAACGTACTCCTTCCTTAAAGAACCAGCAACGCGTCTGCAGTTCCTCTGGTGTTGCGATATTCATGGGCGGCGGTGATCACTTAGTGTTAGGCGACTGCGTTGCTCGTTTGCCCCCTTATCCTATAGAAAAACAGATCTTTATGGCGATCAATGGGGGAGGCCTGCGTCCAACAGTGGACGAATACCAGCTGAAACGACAACAATTATTGTTAAGGGTGGATCCACTCTGCTCGCTCTATCACTGTTCAATACAACTTACCTCACATCTGTATTGAACCGCTTCCGTTAATTTATATTTGGGCTTTTTTATTTTTACTTTCTTTTCGCAATCACTATTTGCTTCACGTGTCTCCTGTAGAGAGAGAGAATATCATTGAAAATATAATAAATTATAAGATGTTCAAGCAAAATAGAAAGAGATATGTCCAGAGTACAGATAACCGCAGACCCGTTTAACTGTCCGAGTACTAGAGTCTATTGTAGTTGTAGATTTTATTTCTACAACCGCCTCATCTATGCCCCTCCTCTGCTCATTAAATGTAGGAAGCATATCTGTAACTCATTAGCTTGTTGCAATATACGAGCAAAACCGAAAGATAGTTTCTAAGACATTAAAAACTCAAACGGACTAACTGTTGTCATTAGGCATCAAAAAAATACACTGTATGTAAAGCGTTTATGTACTCCTGCATATTACTAGCTGCAGCCAGCATGAGTTAAGAAAACATTTGCTTGCATATTCTGTTTATTGAAGTCTCTTCAAATATGTCAAAATAATATCAAAGCATTGTGCAGAAAATTTCATTGAAAACGATATTTTTATCTAGAGGTAATTTTATTTTATTGACATTTTGTCTAATATGTCAAAATTATTCACGTATCTTCGATAATATTATAATACAATAAATATGCCGCTAATGCGGTCGAAACGTGAAGACCCAAAAAGAGTCCTAACTAGTGTTTGTGTCTGTCACCTTTTTTCTTATTATTCTAATTACCCTGTCTATCCTTTTTACACTGTTTGACATGTGTGAATGTTGCTGTCAATGTATTTGGAACATTTTGGACAGGTGATTTTGTATGAGTTATAAAATAACTTTGGTCTCTTCAAATAATTTGACTTTTTCCGCATTGTGCAAAACGTTTAATTGTAATCAATTTATATAATATTTTAAAACATTAACTTTCAATCCCTTGTTGGAGAAGAAAATCTTTTTCAAAGGATGGCATTTGGTTCAAGTACTACCATTATTAACGGGGAGTCCGATCTGGAAGTCTATTTTTGAAAGAAACTGCTTGACTTTCATCTACTTGAATTTGAACTTACTGATTACCAAATGATGGACCTTTCTGATTACGACTGCTCTTTTTCAAAAATCAACCCCCTGCTATCTATTACTGTTAAATACAACTTACCTCACATCTATATTGAACCACTTCCGTTTCTTCACATTTAGACTTTTGTACTATTATTTTCTTTTCGCAATCGCTATTTTCTTCACGTGTCTCCTGTAGAGAGAGAGAATATCATTGAAAATATAATAAGATATAAGATGTTCAAGCAAAATAGAAAGAGATATGTCCAGAGTACAGATAACCGCGGACCCCTTTAACTGTCCGAGTACTAGAGTCTATTGTCGTTGTATATTTTATTTCTACAACCGCCTCATCTATGCCCTCCTCTGCTCATTAAATGTAGGAAGCATACCTATAATATAATAAAAGCATGCCTATGGAGGCATCTGCAACAAGCTAATGAGTTGCCCATGCAGCGGTTGTTATTTTATATCAGAAGCGTTGCTTGCTTGTTAGCCACCTTTTTTATAAAAAAAATTCTATATGCCAACTATCAAACACACTGAAAAGTTTAAGTTTTTTAACAATAGTACATTTATAAACTACGAAGTATTGAGTCGTCATAAACAGTATTACATATTAAATATATAGAGAAAATAAAGACCTGGGGTGGGTAGTACTCTTATGAAGTAATTAATGTACTAACATCAGCGTATAAGAGAAAAGATAAAGTTTACCTGTACTGGATCGGGAAACAAGTCTTTCCTTATTGTTAATGTTCCCAATGGTGTTGATGTGGACTAAAATATAAGCACATAAATTATGAGAAATACTTAAATAAATAACAGTATATATATAGAATTAAAAGAAAAAAGGAAAAAAACTCAAATTCGTTTTTTTTTTAATTTTGGAATGAATTAATTTATCAAGGAAAATTGTAGGTTAGGTTAATATTTTGTATGTAAATCTCTCCGATCTTTTTGTTCATCCATCTTTGCCTTTTAAAGTGCACTGCTAGTCACAGAACCAAACAAAAGATTTCTGATCTTTCCACATATATAAATATCTTTGATATGGGCTAATAAAGATACCCCCTGTTCATCTTCCAAGTCAACTCCTCACTGAACAAACAATTCATTTCTTTTAACAAATTCAATATATCATTATTTATACAGCATTTAAAATAGTCCGCCAATCCTGTAGAAGGATAACATTAGAATGGGGTAGCTAAAAAATGTTTAATGAGAATTTAGCAGTGCTGGAAAACACTGAATATACCAAGGCACAAGGTAGAACACCCATGAGGTGGAACAATCAGGTATATGAATGTGCGCAAAAATCGGAACGGAGATACGGAGGCGCCTAATGAAGCGCTACTCTGCCACAACGTTAAGACTGCAACATTTGAAAAAAGAAGTAAAAAATCTCTACACTAATTAAGGGATAATCTAAACTCAATAAGATGAAAAATTTGCATTCTATTTTACCAGGTATGGTTACACAATAAGATAATTGCTGAATAAAACAACCAAACAAATGAATCAATGCCTAGTGCTCGAGAAATAGAGAGGAAACAAGACAAAACATAAGGTGGCAACACAAATTCAAAGGGACAGGAGGATAATTCTCCCTTGAATCACACCTTGCCAATCAGCAGCTTGAATCAGAAATCAGGTTCAGGAATCATATCAGTAAATGTAAAACAATAATAGATCAAAAGAAGACTAATAAAAAAATCTTATTAAATCAAAACTTCATTAACTGAAAATTGTTACTACAAGCTAGAATACTTACAGTTAGATTAATTATACATGAATAAGTGTAATTATTAATGGGAGATTTCTCATTTTGAGATTCTTGAGCAAAATATCGGTTTTCAGTCTCTGCGTTTGAATCTTTGCTTCTAATGTCATTAATTGAAATTTTGTTTTCAATTTTCTAAAAATAAGAGAAAAATGAATAGTAGGAAAGAAAGCAACAGTAGCAACTGCCAACTTGACCAGGGAAGTGCCAACCTCACAGAGCATGGCTTATGTTGAGTAGTGGAGCTGATTTGGATTATGGTGGAGATGTCCATATAATTTGTTCTAAAAATACATTTAAAAAACTATGTAAGTCCCACAGCTTCTCTTCAGTGATAGAGGCCAGAACAACATCTACCACATAAGTGGGCTAGCTCATCCAACCAAATGCCACAACCTCATAGAAGTCAGGTGTACTGTAGAATGTTTCTGCATTCCATGTGATGAATGAGGTAACGGAGGCCTAATTCTAGTCCTCATCCTTTACCTATCCTTTTTTAATAAGGGAACAGTGGGCAGAAGAAGATGTTTATGGATGTCACATATCATGTAATGGCTTTTACAATAATCTATGGGAGAAGGTTGCAACTATAATAATTTTTTTTATAGCACAAGGGGCAAACGAGCAAGGGGTCGCCTAAAAACTAAATGATCACCGCCACCCATGAACATCCGAACACCAGAGGAACTGCAGATGCGTTGCCGGCCTTTAAGGAAGAAGTATGCTCGCTTCTTGAAGGACCCAAGTTGTAGTGGTTTGAAAATACCGCTGGCGACAGATCATTCCACAGCGCGGCTGTGCAAGGCAAGAAATTACGCGAAAACCGCACCGTAGTGGAATGCCAACCATCAAGATGGTGAGGATGGTAATTGGGGCTCTGTCGAGTTGAGCGATGACGAAACTCAGAAGGAATTGTTCCAAACAATTTACAAGCTTTTTAATAAAAACACACAAACAATGATATTACCATCACAAATACAACTCCTCGCGAGGCAGGTTATTTAGACATTAGCCTCATGGAACGAGCATGTGTGAATATGATAGATGATGGAAAGAAATAAATCATCAATAAAGAACAGAATCCTAAGCCTTTGTATATTCACTTTTTATAGATAATTTTACAACCTACTTGAACTATTCATATTTACTATGAACTTACCTCTTCATTGTTAGTATCACCATACAGAGATTTTAGTAGTGTATCATTTTTGGTCACCACTTCACGGAACTGGACAATTGTTTTGACTGTATCGTAGCATGTCTTGCAAATTTTAATTGGCAGATTATCTGTAACAGATACCTTAATTACTCGTAATGATTTATTTCACCCAACATAGCTTACAACGAAAAATAAAATAATAATATAATGCATCATTACTTTAACACCGGTACAAACAAAAATTTTATTCTGTAAATCTGAATCTTCATCTATTACTATTACTCCTGCATTTACGAGGCATAAGCGACATAAATCATAAAATAAAACATTATTTTCTTTAAACTCCATGTGTTTTTCTTGTAACTTGTGTTTATTATATGTTAGGTTTATGTATCGAAACCTAAGCTAAATATACGTTATAGATTAGCCATTCAAAACGTCAAAATTCAAAACAAAAAGTAACATATTATGTACATTGTATGTATTGGTATTGTATTACATCAATCTTTATCCAAATATCAATGGGAAGGAGAGGTAGACATAGACATAGAGTAGACATTTGTATTGGCATTGATCATAGAGTAACTTAAGTTGTATGTATTATAGTAACCGTGGGTTTCCACTGCCACTGGCGTAAAGTCGTGCCGCGATAAAGGGTTTCTCCCTATTCAAAAAATTGAGATAACATTATGGTTTATATTAATGTTTTCGGTAGTGTGAACCATAGAACACTTCTACTCAAAATATGATATATGAATAAGACCTACATATATAGACAGTATCGTGACGAGTTTATACGCCAGTGGAAACCCACTAGAGCCACTAACACTGCCCTGCGCTGCGAACGCAGTTCACTATGGTGTACTCACTTCTGTAAAATGCATTGGCGCAAAGCGCATGATCGTGAAATCAAATATATTTTTTATAAACTGCTACTCCGTGAAATGTAAATGAATACCTCGGTAATCTTTATTTTCTAGATTTAACTTTACTTACTAGCCATAGGGTTTTATTTTGACAGATGGCTGAGTTGACAGCTGTGTGTAAGTGTACAATGAGCCAACGCAATTTGCGCGCCGCAGTTTGTGCTAATAACCTGTGGGCGCCGCGTGCAAATGGCGCGCGGCGTTTCAGTTCCTTGCTCACTCGGTGTGTTTACATGTTGTTGCGCCATGGCAATGCACATTGGCGCGCAATTTTGAGTTAGCGCAATGACCTGGCGCTTGAGTTACTGAGAGGATTTTCGCTGAGTTACCTATGTCTAAGACCCACGATTTGCGCAGCCGCACATGAAACAGCATTTTGGGAAAATTTCTCATTGTGCTAGGTGATAAATTAATTCCATTGAAACTTCAAGACAGTTTTAATACTTACCAAGAGCGATATAATATTATTTATTTCTTAGAATGTGTTTTTTTGTTAGGTTGTTGATGTTATCTATAAGTGTTTAAGGTTTATTTTTCTTGATTATTTATTTATTAACCCTAAATTCAATAAGGAGATTAAAGGTACAAGCGGTTTCAAAATACCAGTGGATAATTTCTTGTGACTGTGTTTCGAACCATCCTGATAATTTATAAACAAAGGTGTCCTCCAATTTCCTCTACAGAAAGAAGCTTTACTCAGCTTTACTTAACTTAAATAAGGTTTAGAAGCAAACGCTTCGATGAAAAAATGATGAAAGCTATCGAAGACTTTTCGAGGTATCTGAAAAAAGAATGTACAAAAATCATCTTAAAGCTTTTTGGCGCCTCAACTAAGCAACTTTGGATCAATCGTCATATCTTGGGCCAAGGAATCTGAGGTTTTTCGTTGTATTTACACATGTCATAACCGGACACCGGTAAACAAATCTGAAAAAATGTACATTTAATTTTATTTAAATTTAATTACACATTTTTATTTCAGAACAAATATTTGTGTCAAATTTCATTCAGATCTGTTTAGCGGCTTTTGGGGTGAAGTAGTAACATACATCCATTCCAACTTCGCATTAGGATCAAAGAGTATATTTACCTACCTAAACAGGTGGTTAGGATCGAGGTATAATATCTATAGATAGCACCTATGTGCTTCCTCAACGCCATTCGAGAATATAACCTATAATATTTTAACTTTCGATTTTGAGCATTTGAGCAGATTGTATCATTACAGGATCCCCTCACTGACGTAATGCTTTAATCGGTAACGTTACATTACAGACAAAATTCCTCCGGTGAGGTGAGAGCACGGGAGCACCTTAATTTTATTATTTTATAGATAACAGGTTGGTTACGTTGCCCATACTCATAAGAGTATATATATATATATATATTGTCTATGCCTTTTTATTAATCATAAATGTCGAGTGTCATCAAAATGAAAAAAATGCGTATTGTAAACATGTTAGTATTTTATTATCTTGTTAGATGTAGATTACGGTTAAACTGAAATAAATTATGCTTAACAATAAAGTAAAGTTAAAGTAAGCTGTGGCTTATACAAGCTACAGCTGTTTCATAATAGGGTTCAACCGAGGAAGTAGCACGACCTCAAAGCTCAAAGGATGCCAATGTGAAATAGAATACGTGCAATATCGTACGTTTGAAACGTCTTATAGGCCAGGTGCAGGCCCATCATCTTACTGTCTTTCTCTTTCCCAAAGAGTAGATTTAGAAAGATGGCGATACTCCATTAGATGAGTTATTTGCCCATTTGATTTCTTCCACCCTCTTTCACTATAAAATATCAATAACGTACCATCTACCCACTGTGTGTGGGCTTTAAACGTCTTTTCATTGTCGAAGAGCGACGCCTTATGTAGTATCGACTTATATTTTACAAGAAAGCTCATTCGAATTCGATTTATTAATAAATAATATTTCGTATCTATTTGTATTGAAAATACAGGTATGTCGTTTTGCCCGATATAAGCCGGTACCGCTAACGTTTTTTCTTTATTCGTTTTTTGTCATAAACGAATCTTCGAACGATGGCACCACCTGCTGGGTTCAATTGCGAATCTAAATCCATCACCAAACCCTATTCAAACTCGCACACAAAATTTTATGCAAATCGGTACAGCAGTTTTAAAGAATTTCAGTCCCACACGCGAACAGAAGAACTATAGGTGTTTAAAAAAGATATAAAGATGTCAACCTAGTGCGAGGTAATGAGTCATAGGTTATTAAAACCTAGAGTCTAAAGCTTGCTAACTTATGAAATTGTTTTTTTTAATTTTTCAGGCAACAGAATAATGAATAAATCAAAATTGAAAACTTTCCTTGGATGGTATTTTCAAAATCGCGTCATTACGCAATATTTGTGAGTGTATAGCTTAATCTACGGTACCCAGGCAACCGATCTCACTAACGGTTGCCACAACAGAGACTCGGTAATCGATCGATCATTTTGTGGCGACTTTCAAGTTGTCAGAACTGCGCAAATAATTTAATTAACATTTTTAGTTGCCTTAATTTTAATTTTATATTCTCCACCGCACTAATATTTAAAATACAGCGTTGAATTGTGCAAATTTAAATTGAATCAAAGATGGCCACGTGTCGGTGAATTTGAACCTATTATAAAAGTAAATTTTGGAAAATGCAATAATTTCTTCTCCATTGTATCAACAAATTAATACTTATATTTTATGAAGATAGGTGTTTTCATGTTATTGTATTTTTCTTCTTTAAACTCACTATGTGTGAATTTATTACAAAATCTAAATAATAATCGTATGTAACAATAAATTAACAGTCGCGTACATTGTTGAAGTGGCAGTCCCATTTTCTCTGGGCTTTGTTGTTACCGAATATGAAGATTGTAAGAATACCCGTATTTTTTTATTATTCAGGATCCCTGGATGTAATTAAAAGAAATATATAAGCATCGCATGTACCATGTTATTTATGAACTGTTTTAATATATTTTATATTAAAACTTCCAGGCATTAGACGAAATTAATATGATTTCTAGGATAAAGTGTTCAAGGTAAGTATTTTATCAAACACTTTAATCAGCCACTCGAACTATCGCACCGCCCTATTGATATATGGAAAGGCGTGGGATGTACTTAGGATAACTACTTTGTATAGGTTGCCACTGGTACTCATGGTCGTGTATCATTGTTGTCATATTCTAGAGAATAACTTTACTGTACAGAAGCGGTGATAGACAGGAAAAATGATATTTCCTCCTCCTATCTATCTCTTTCCCCTTCCCATCTGAAGCTGACTGAGGCCTCCAGCATCTCATTCGTAAGACGAAACGCAGAATGCTTTTGTTCCCCGTGTGTTGCACCGTTTTACGCCTCGTAAACTGGCGTCCTAGTCGCTTGGCCTTTAGTTTGACTATTTACAAATTATGTAATAATGATTTGTCAGTTGTTCGTCATTATGATTCCACTAAAAGCAGGTTTGACCAGATATTGCTTTCAAATTATAGAAGTAGCTTTACTAAACGGATTACTTGGATTACCTTCTTCGTCTTGTCGTTGTTTTATTTCTCTCCCTTTTCGCCTAGTCTAAGGTTCTTCCTTAAAGTTGTTTTTTTTATTAAATACAGCTTTCCTTTATTTTAACTCAATCTCAATTTCGCATCATGAAATAAATCTTTTTAACAACTAATCAATCTAATTCAATTTAATCTACTTAGGTATATTGAATTATTTGCCATTTAAATAAATATATATGATATTTTACTTGATGTATCTACACCTTAACGTATTAACGTAATAAAGTACGAACGACTCGTCTACGCGGCTACGACAAAGAACTACGGCTACGAAAGTTCGTATGCAGTTGTGTTTGTGTTACGTAGCGCGGCGCCCGCCCGCCCTGTCGCAGGCGAGCAAGTTATTTGATATCGTGTTGTATTGTTCGAGTTGTTTTTGTGACACGTACAATTGTTCAGTCAGACTGAATTCAAGAAGTTTTTTCGCGGTAAGAAATTTGAATGAATTCTTACGAATTTTATTACATTTTTTTGTTCCCGATGATTGTCCTAATTTTTTTTAATATTAATTGAATTTTTGTGTCATTTTGTTAAAATTTATTGCCTATAAAATAAACCCGTTATAATCTTTCGCCTATTCATGACAGATAAAAAATAAGTAAAACAAATCAAGTTGTTTATTGAATTCTTGATATTGTATGCGTTTAAAAGTAGAATGCATAAATTATACTAAACTTAAAGCATGTTTCGATCACATCACAATATAACTTCTAAAATCTAAAGGTCTTCATTGCCTATAAGATTGAAGTTGAAATGCTTTTTAACGATAATTGAAAAGGGGTAGTCAATTTAAAATGAACAAATACATCATTGAGTTTTTGGGAGTTTAAAAGTATAACGACATCACCCATTAGCCGAAATCTGGAACTAGCAATGAGTATCAGGATATTTTTCTATAGATCGTTATAGTATAAGATGCAGCATAAGAAACTTATACCTTAATCTGTTACTTGATGAGGATCTAGATTAGACGTTAGATAAATATGTACATTGTTAAAATACAAGTGGGTTGCCGAGATAAATCATTTTTTATACTAGAAGGCAAACGAACAAGCTCCAAGGTCCACCCGACTTCAAGTGACATCATAGGCATCTGCAACGAGCTAATGAATTGCAGATGCGTCGCCTTCTATGGACAGAAGAGAGTCAAACAGAAAAAAAATTATTTCCTTTTCTTTTCCTATTTATCCCTCCCTGGTCAAATCCCTCTCCCCTTCACATTCTTTCCCTGTTAGAAATGGATAAGAAGGCTAAGTGGAGTAGAAGCATCCGGCACCTCACTCGCCAGTCTACTGGATAATTAAAAATTAATTTAATTTTTAAACTTAACCTAATTCAATGGGTACAACAAAATAGTTTCAACGTAAATTTTGTCTGATTCTATGACCTGATCAAATAACAGCAAGGGTATACATTTCTTATGCCGACCATTATTTAAGCAGTAGACTAAAAACTCTTCGAAACCAAATTACTTGTATGCTTAAAATTCTCCTCAAATGTTTTCCATGAAAAAGTTCAGTTCGCTTCTTTATTCACTTAAGAATCTGATAAACAGCATTCCGACATTCCATTTTTAAGTAACTTATTGCTAAGGAAACTCGATTATCGGAATAATTAAAACCGTAAGGTATTATTTATAATACCTAAAAGCCCTTGTGGATAATGACAATAACACGTGCTCACACCCGTAACCCGGAGGGGTAGGTAGAAATCACGGATTTCGATTTGGCGCGATCCTGGCACAAATCTCCCGCTTCTACGCATATATGATCGTCGGTTGAACGGTCAGGTAATCCTTATATCGCCCTCTTTTAGTAAGTCATTAATCTGATCGACATAAGTTCTTCTATGGCGTCCCCTGCCAACACTACCACTGGCCATTTTGGAATGCCAATTTGGTTCTTAATTCTCCCTTCATTCATACTTTTGAATTCACTTGAAACTTAACTTTCAGACGAATATTGAAGAGATATGCTATATATCATAAACAAGTTCTAATAGTGAATTGTGTAAATTCCTAATAAAACCTAAATTCTTTAAATTTAGGTTTTTATATATCTCTCGTATTGTCTTCATTACTATGAATTTACACAATTCACTATTAGAACTTGTTTATGATACAAAATGCAGTTATGCTAAATAAAGAACTGCTTTTTAATAATATCTTATTTCGAAAATCCATAAACAATGATTATATATTTGTGGTTCACTATATTACAATAGTGATTACTATGGTTGATGGCTTATCGACGGTTGATATCAGACAAATTATAGTTTGAAAGTGGGCCATGACACCATAACCTAGTGTCTAATGAAATGAATAGATTATTTAATATGTTGCCCCAGTTAGGAACATCATGGTAATCCTGGATTATTACTAAAATATACTATAACTATGTACGTCAGTTTCTATGGTACATATCAAAATGACGTCCTTTGCTAGATACAGTCATCTATTCCAGTTACAATTTACCGGTACGTATTTAAGACATCTTACGATGGACATACTACCAATGGCAAAGAACACTTTTTTCTTCTTGTTCAATATCAACAATCCTTATCCTTACTTAATATTATAAATGTGAATGTAAGTTTGTTTGTTACGCTTTTAAACGAAAACTACTCAACCGATCATCACGAAACTTTATACACATATTCTTGGAGGTATTAGAAGTAACATAGGATATATTTATTATGGCATGGAACAAATTATTTGATAATTTAAATTTATTGCAATGAAAATCTGTAATGTATTAAATACATTATTTATATATTTTTACGTTTATATAATATACTGTATTGTTGTTACAGGTATGGCAATGGCCGATAGGGGGCTGAGACGCGGCACCGGCGCCCCATTCTACGCTCCCCCCAGGCGCAAGACGTCGGCTGAGATCATCAGCGAGGCGCGAGCTGCTATATTTGACGGTACAAGCCGTAAACTTATATATTTACTAGCTGTTGCCCGCGACTTTGTCCGCGTGGAATCAAATTAAAACATATTAATCACTTCGCAGGATAAAAGTATATAATTGTGTATTTTACATCAATTGTTTTTTTTACCGTACAAAATAAAACGTAAAACATCAGTATCAAAATTATATTTTGACATTACGACAAACAATTTAAATTTATTTATAGATTACGACTAACTCTACCTGAAATCTAAAAGTCTAAGGCGGATAATGATGTTTTCAGTTCAATAAGCATGTTTCTGACGCTGTCGCTAACGCATGTTGAGCATGTCGATCTCGCGAACCTATATTGCTTACCCCTACCTAATACGTTTAACGTGGCAAAAGAGGTTTACGCTTCAAATAGTAAAATGTTTATATTTTTTTACTACTTTGTGTCATTGCAGGTAGCGGGCGGCGCCAATAATTCCAATACTCCAACATTCCAATATTACAATCTTCCAACATTCTAATATACCGACGTTCCAATATTCCCATATTCAAACCTTCCAATATTCCAACATGTCAATATTCCAATCTTCCAACACTCCAACCTTCCAAAATTCCAATAATACAACGCTCTAACATTCGAATATTCCAATACTCCAACCTTCCAATCTTCCAATCTTCCAATATTCCAACCTTCCAACATTTCAGTATTGCAATACTCTAACCTTCCAACATTCCAATACTCCAACGTTCCAACGAATGTTGGAGATATCAAAGAAAGTCTTAGTATTTATTTGGAAAGCTATTAATTTGTGTTTTTGTACCGGTTTGACGCAGAAGTATCTGAATATTACTTTAAGTTAGGTTAAAGAGGAATGTCTTAACCTAACACTAAATCGCTATTAACGTTTCGCACGACACCACATTTCACCTTGTGAATGTCACATGAATTGTACTAACGACTTCCAGTCACGACACATGGCCACCAATTCTTTTGTCGCGATTTACGTTATTTATCACTTATTAGCCCCTAGAATTATCTCTTTATAAATTAAAAAAAAAATATGGGCTCACGCCCGTAACCAAGAGGGGTAGGCAGAGATCATGGATTTCCATTTGGCGCGATCCTGGCACATCTCTCTCGCTTCTTCTACATTCATACATCTACGCATACATGCTTGTCGGTTATGGGTGCTCCTCTTTTTAGTAAACCACTAATCTGATCGACATAAGTTCTCCCAGGACGTCCCCTACCAACACTGCCACTCACTTTCCCTACATAAATTTGTTTCGTTATTCTCTCTTCATTCATCCTTTCAACTTGCCCGAACCACCAAAGCCTAGCTTTCGCAATTGTAGTCACAACATCCACATTTAAGCCACACTTTTCTCTGATAAACATTTATCGGTGTATAACATATATATAAATTATATTTAACAATTTACAACAAAAACAGAAGAAATCTCAGTGGTGTAATTTTCGGCTTTCAATACGTTTTTGCAAATATTTATGAACAATATTTTAGTATGGTTCCCAAGGTGTTGTAGTTGCGCCTTCGCGGCTTTCGTTGGTTTTGCTATATTAACCTATTATTTAAATGTATGTTTCATACAACATTTTGAATGTTACTAGGTAAACGTTGTTAAATTTGTCGGATTATCAAAAAAAATAAGTACAAGCGCTCTGTGGCAGTAATCTATAAGCCATTAACAATAAGTTTTATAATTCAACATTGACTTGCACAACGTTAGTTTTACTATGGTTCAACTGTATGTTAAATATACCAAAGTCAATGATATTTTAAACAATAGATATGTTATACTCATACAAAATCACCGGTCAAAAGTGTTCACATATGTCAAATGGTGTATAAAGTATAGAGTAATAACTAAGAAAACAGAGGACAGCCAGAAAGCATGATGTCACTACATGACATGACAACTTTTTTTCAAAAGGCGTACAAAAGGTACTAAGACTATTATAATTATTTCTTACACGATACTACACGATCTTTCTATAATTTCCATTGCTTCTTCGTTTCAATCACAACCTTCATACATCAGTGTCAAGTTGTCAAAAGGTTGGCATTACCGACACCCGATGGTAGCGACGTGATTCAGCCGTTTGCACGCGACAGCAATTTGTCCAAAGATTCATATTTTGCTCCAAGGTGATTGAACCAAAGGTCGAGCGGTCGTTAAAGATTGTTGTTGTACCGTTGCTAGGGGAAGTGTATACATACATACACAATATATTTTCATGCTACTAAATTCTTTTTTTAAGTGGGAAGCGGATCTTCACGATAGCCAAAATCATGCGTCAAAATCAAAAGTTTAATTGCATTTACGTTGAGATCAGTATGAAGAGAAGTTCTCTACTTTTCTTTCTCCCAGACAATAAATAACAATAAATGTAAAAAAAATACTCAGGAATTATCTCATAAACCATATGGGCATATAAATGAAGATTGTGGTTGAGTTGGATCTGTAAAAGTAGCGGTAAAGGTCGTCCCACAACTCGATCGTGATTAAATATAACAAGAGACTCTCAGAAAGTCGAAACAGACAAGAAGTCTTGCCGTAGGAAAGTGCAAAGAACCGGCCCCAAGTAATGGGGTTTTAGTATCTATACTATAATATGATAAATACTGAACATTTATTTTGATTTCTTCTTTTGATAAGTTAATTAATTTCCTATCGCTCGATTATATGGCAATCAAGAACGGCGTCTCCAAGTTTGGATGAACATATTTGCGTAAAAATAATACGTAAATGAATAAATGCTTTTGCAATTAACGAATTTATGTAATTGCCTTAATTATTAATTCAATACGCGTAAATCGGCTTCACTCATGTTCGCGTACATCGGTATTGGTACCGACAATTTTTGTACCTGTCGGTGGCCCTTCAGTAGGGTAGTGGGATTAGTTCGCGCCCTTGTCCCCATTAATAATGTAAACACAATATAGTAAAGACAATAAACCATCGGTGTCGAACTCATCCGGGCGGGCGAGACCTCCAACTAGTCCCACTCATCCTTAAGAAGGACTTCCAACAGGTCGGAAACTTGTCGGCACTAATACCGATGTATGCGAACATGGGTAAAGCCGTTTCATTGAATTAATTATGCCTCACGAAAGTTTTATTAATACATGTAATTTTTCAGAAATGAGCGGTACATCCAGTGGTTCCAGCGGCGTGGGCGCCTTGCGACCGCTGCGCACCAGACGCCCCTTCACGCCGCGCGAGCCCCAGCGGACCCTGTTCACTGAGCGGGCCCGCAAACGAGATCCCAGACCTCCGAGTGCTTTTGAGTAAGATCTGAAGTGTAATTTATGTTTTTACGGTGGACAACTACAGATCGACACAGCGTATTCTGGTCTAGGTTCAGACAGCTGACTGCTGCTGCATATTACTATAATATATAATATGTATATAGTCCGGAAACAATTGGGATCATATCTACGCCTCTTTCGTTTGGAACCATGGTATTTAAAGTCAAGGCGTAGAATACGTATTTAGAGTAAGCGTTGGTGTAAAAAGAGTACAATATTTCTTCGAATCGCGGAAGATGGAACAAAGAGACAATCGAATGAGAATTGCACGAATGGGCCGGCCGGTGAAATACCACGACCTCACAAAAAACAGACTTTAAGTAGAAGTATTTCTGCGTTCCGTGTGATTAGAATGGTGCCGGTGACCTAATAAGAGGTTTATGCTCTCCTCTGTTAATTAAAGGTAGGCAACGTATGGAACTCTATATCTTGTTGCAGATGGCTATGGGTAACAGTCACTTAATATTAGGTGCTCACCGCTTGCTCGTTTGCCTCCTTCTTCTGTAAAAAAGATCTATTATCTAGCAGTAGATTTTAAAGATGTTATAGGCGAACGAATGGTATCTGTAACTCTCACTATTGTTTTTTTATTCTTTTATTATATTGTAACAGTCTCAAGTATCTCAGCCTATCAGAAGACAGCGAAGAGTCGCAGACGGCGTTGACGAGTACCCGCATTGCAAGTTTCGAAGAGGAAGGTTCAAGCCCAGTTCATAAAACTGAAAGTAAACGTACAACGAAGAAGGATAATCCGGTATCATTATTTTGTATAACCTTATTGGTTTTAGATGCAACTCCTTCCGTAGTTAAAATGAAAAAGGCATGCAAATTGCAGGAGGTTGTTGTATTACTGATTTTTATAAGATTTGTTAAACAAAGATTATAAATATTCATAATACACAGTGACTTGTAAATTATGATAACTTGAATGTACGTATTTCAGAATTTACGTGTTCTAATGTCATTTATGTAATCGCATCCGATTCTTTTATGGAAGAAGGTGGCAAACGGACAAGCGGATGATGATAAGTGACTTTAATGGACAGGGGAGGGGGCCAGTTTCCTATTCATCCCTTTCACGTCCAGTACTCTTACCCATCCTATCATAAAAAAAGGATGGGAAGGGGAAGTGTTCTGAAATGGGACTTCCGGCTCTCACTTACGTGTTCTGTGAGGTCGTGGTATAAACCTTTACAGCCGGCAAATGATGTTATTGTAGCCGTTAAAGATGAGTGAGTCATGGATGATATGACTACAAAAGAAAGAAAGAAAAGAACAGAAAAAACCAAGGCTTTCCAATGATAAGAAGACGATTAAAATAACAGTATTCGTATCATTGGACGTAAGGGATTTTTAAAGGGATAGTGAAGGTGAAGGAGATTACCGAGCTATTTCTTCACTATAATTAATATTTCAGATGAAAGATGGCGTTACATGGAGTGGATTTACTAAATTACCTCATCTCAGTGGCAGAAGTAAACCACTACACCGCAGGAATACCACAGGACAAATAACAGTAGAGGGTGAGTCAGCTATTTAAACGTTGACTAAACTCGTGTATAACAACTTAACTAAATTCATTGTCACATTTGATGTTTATATTTACTTCTTATGTTTCATGAACTTTAATATTTTTCCTATACATATGTAGTGAAATGCCAGTACTAAATAAATTAAAAAAGGCCAAATAATACGTTTAAAAAAATTTGACAATATCGAGAGGCAATATTCAAGAAATTTTGTTTCAGCACCGTCTACAGCGTCGAATCTATCTCAAAGTATCTCAGTGACAAGACCATTAGAGGTAAACAATGATGTGCAAGGTACGAAAGACAGCTCCAACGACTTTTATAGCACTAAACGTAAGAGATTCTTGTATTTTTTTTAAATTGTATCTTAATTTTGCGCACTTTAGACTAGATCCTAATAAAATCAGATTCACACATTAATAGATGATAAAGACTTTACCTGCTTCATTCAAGGGTCATCTCGGTGAATTCGTGAAGAATTATAAGGCGCAGGATCTAGTAAGGGAAATAAAAGTAGCAAGCAATGCTTACCTCAAAAAATATTTCAATTTCGAAGTGACTAAAAGTTTCAAAAACATGATAAAGTTTGTAGCTAATAAGCACATACACTATATTTTCTTTTTACCATCTGTACATCTGCATTGATGTAAGAATTGTAAAAATAGAGAGATATAGACTAAATTAGTGATATTAGGATAGTGTAAAATAGAATTTAATCCTAGTATCACCTGACAGAAAAGAAGTAAATTAAAAGAAGGAGATGCCCAATCTTTATCTTTTGATTCTATTGTTTGTTGTTTTGTAGCTCATGGTACAGACACGGCAGCGAACAAGAGGCGAACGTTTGGAATTATTAAATCGGTGTCTTGTGACGCTGGGTCTGGTATTGGCGACATCCCAGTCAAGCACTTGGCACTGCAGCTTCCGAATGCTTCTTTTGATAACTATGAAAGGTACGCAGCAAGAATCTAACTTAAATAATTATTAGTACGATTTGACAGGAATAAAGCATAAGTACTCTGCAAAGATAATGCAAGATACACTTTGTAAGGCATGTAAAATTTTATTGACGATAAAAACTGGAGCTATTCATATGGCCTCCGAGTTTTAAGTCGAAGACTGGCAGAAAGCAAGATTCGATGTATTTTATTAATAGGTATATATACATTTTTTGTTTATAGTATGACCACGTTGGAATTGGCCGAAGCGTTGGCGACGCAGAGCAGTCACGATGTTGAGAGGACCCTACTCCTGATAGAATCGTTACAAAATATTCTAGAAAGGTCTACACCTTCTAGTAACCTGCGTGACCTGGTCATCCGCTCTCTTTATGTCCACATCGATAATGAGGATGAACATTTGCTTGTGGCTATTGCTAAAGCTATGCTAACGGTAAACACGGAAGCCTGAATTTATTACAACTGCATGTTTTATACTCTAAGGTGTGTCATGTAAGGTCAACCCGGAGGTTGGAGAGAAATTGTGTGTTACTAAGCATATATCTAGAAATAAATATACCCCGTAAACCGGTAGGGTAGGTAGAGATTAGGAATTTCTATTTGGCGGACCTGGAACACCTCCCTCGCTTATTCCACATTCATACATTCCCGTGTTTATTCTCGTCGTTTACGTACTCTTAATTTGCTTAGTGTGTCACCAATCGGGTCGGTATAAATTTGTATCGACAATCTTCTTTCATCCTTTCAAGATGCCCGAACTGCCGAGGCATATCTTTCATATTACATACTTCAGGACTGATTAGTTTTACTTGTCATCGCTCAACAAGACAGCTTCAAATGCCTTTGTGTGGATGGTTATTGCCACCTTAATGGTTGGATTTCCCCTACGGTGCGGTTTTCACGAAGCTTTCTGCCTCGCACAACGCACAACCACGTTGTGGAATGATCTGTCCTTAGCGGTATCCAGACCAGTATGACTCTCTTAGGACGATTCAAGAAAAAAGCGTGCTCCTTCTGCATCTTCGTGAACGGCAGTGATCATTTAACATATGAGGACCCGTTGTTCGTTTTCTTCCACATCTTTAAACAAATGTTTATGTAAAAAAGGTTTTTATGTACGACTATCAGCGGTAAACTTGTGTAATGCACTAATAAATTTCTATTGCTGGTACATTAACAATGTGATGCAATTACAGATGCGAGTAACTGGAAAACATTTAGCTGCTGCGTGTAAATTGGTCTTCAAAATTGCAAGGAACGACAAAAATGATAATTTCTTCAGAAATAGCAACCTCTTAGGTTAGCAAGCCAGTGTGCAATAAGTATATTCACTCATCTAATATGAACTAAATTGTTTTGTCACTCAATCAATGTTCAGTTTCAGCTAATTGCCACCTTTGTTTGTTATGTGCGTCGTTGAACAAAGGTCTTATTTTTAATCACAAAGCGAAGACTGAAGACTAGTTCTTGTCTTCTCTTCGTCCATAATCATTTCCTCATTCCCCACTTTCAATTTAAGTAATAATTTGTTTTCTGTCTGACTTGTGACTATTTAATTGCCAATAAATGTGTATTGTCTGGTGTAGAACTATTGGTAGAAGGCTGCGGTCGTGCGGATCCACTAGCGGAGAGCGACTGCTGCGTGTACGGCGCGGGGGCGCTCCGCTTCCTGGCCCTGGAGCCCCGGCTCTGCACGCTGGCTCATGAAGCCGGCGCCCTTCACCTCACTGCTTTACACCTTAAGATATTAAATAATGCGGTCAGTTTATTAGTAGCAAGGACAATGATATATTTTTTGTGGCGTTACAAAGGCTATGCCAGCTTTACAAGGGGAAGTAAAAATAGGTTTTGAGAAGGGAAAAGAAAATAATATATCACCACTAATAATATATCATCACGCATTGGATTAGGCTTCAAGGATACGAACCGTACTTTACCCGTGAGTTGCAGAATTTTCTGTGACTCTTTGATGAATGTCACTATCAGTAAGATTATTTTGATGGAATTAAAGATTTCAGTACAAAATATTTTTATATAATTATGTGTTATAAACGATATAAAATCGTACATGTTCTTCTCTCACATCCCCACCTGTCTTAAAAAAACATTCGAAGCCCCTATAGCTAATTGATACTAAGAGGCGTCAACAACCGTTGATTTATTTTACTTATTCTAATTAAAGCAGCCCAGTAAGCCATCATTAAACTTTGAAAAAAAACCTACCCTTAGCACATGGTTCTGAAAATTAGATGGATAGCGGTGAATACCTATTTATTAGCAGGTCAGCTTGCTCGTTTGCCGCTTTCTGTCATTGTTTGTATCATAGAAAGCGGAAAGACCACGTCAAGTGCGAGAGCAAGCGACGCACGCGCTGTACCAGCTGACGGGGGCGTTGCGGAACCTGGCGAATGGAGGGGCGAAGACTGCCGGCGAGTTCGTGACAAGCGGTGCGCTGGCTGAACTGCTGGCTGCTCTACCGCTGCACACAGACCGAGACGTGCTCACTAATGTAGCGCGGTGTCTCAGGTGAATAACTTTTTAGTCTTCAATTCAATTTGCAAATAATTCTTCATAAATAAAATATTTGAGGTTTCAATTGTTCAAGCATTACGCAAAAACTACTGAATTTTTTTTACAAACATCGGGGAGCCTGCCAACTGACATATCAGTTTCCGTAATGAAAAATGCATCAATTCGGGAGTGAGGACTATTTATTAATTGTACTAATGCTCCGCCTTGCCATAGGTCTACACGTTTCGTCGACTTGAAAGTTGTTTTGCTGTAGGATCATCTTGTTCCAGTGTTCTGTCAGCTGAAGGGCCATGCTGCGAGTGGCTGTGCGCGTCACCGTGCAGCGCTCGAGGGCTGCTGCGGGCGCTGGCGGCGTGCGCGTCGCGCGCCGCTCTCGCCGTCAGACTGACCTACACGCTCGGAAACATGGCCGCCGCCGACGAACAGGCTAGAATAAACGTAAGCATCCAACTTGTAAATAATCAATTTAAATAATTAAAAGTCTTTATTGCATTAAAATTATTGGATATATGAATTTTCTTATATTTTATAACGACTTGCGTTATTTACAGTGATGTGATATTCCTTTGATTGATTACCCGTACAAGAAAAACTAAAAAGCAATAAATACTTCTACATAAGTACTAACACATGCATTAATAATCAGAAAAATATATCTTACTAAATTGATAATGTAACCACCATAAGCTTTCACGCTAAAGTTCGTGCAACAGATGTCGTTAGTGCCTCTACCAAAATTATTTTGTTTAGTTAAAATATTTGTTTACTTTAGATTTACAATGAAGACGGTGGCATCGACGTGATCCTGACTATATTAGAATCTTATACGAGTCGCAAAGATCGGGAAACGAATGATTCGGAATCCGATACCGACCTCCATTTAGTAGGTAAGAAATCATCACGTACGTTCGTATGGTCTTAATTCACTAAAGTATTAAGAAAAGTGACCTAATTTTAGATAGATTCAAGTTAAGATCTTATTGTTATATACTTAAATAAACGGTATGGTGTAATGATGTTTATTATTGTACAGATCATCATTTCCCTGCCTTTTCCCACTTTATGTGCGGTCGGCACAGTATGGCCGTTGTCCGTACTGTGTTTTTTGCTAAACACACACACACACATTTGTTTATTTTTTTATGGGAGACGGTGGTAAACGAGCAAGCGGGCCGATGGTAAGTGACCGCTACCCATAGAAACAACAAGCAAGCGAGTCGCAGATGCGTCGCCCACCTTTAATGGAGGGGCAAGGCAGGAAGAAGGAAGTATCCTTTTCCTATCCAAAGAATGAAAAACAAAGGAGGCCTGAAATTAGGCCTCCGGCACCGGCTGCCTACCTGGCGGCAACCCCCTTGAGGATAAAAGACCACTATAAATAAAGTTATTTACAAAATTTATTGAAAAAACTTGTTAAAATAAGATAAATGAACATTTACATTTATTTCAGGCTCAGATTTAGGTGGATCGGATGGCTCCAATGAAGATGTACTTATTAAGGTAATTTATAACATGAGTTAAAATAAAACACACCACAAAAATATCTTAAATAAAATAAGGTCATATTCGTGACTACATTGTATATTATGCCACCTGGAGGAGACCACCTTTTTTATGGTGGAGTATTAGTCCAAGAACTCACAAAGCGATCCTCCTCCGCTACGGTTGCGTATTCGTAACCTCTGTATGATATGTATGTAAAAATTTAATACATTTACTTGGCTTGCTGGAGCAGCGCTTTCGTGGTGCATTTGCCAGATGTGTGACCCTTTGAAATAGCGCTCTTAAACTTAGTTTATTTTGTGGAGATTCGTGTTATTACTATATAGTTACATTTGACGATAAAACCGTGTCTAAATACAAAATTTCATCCAAAGCGGTGCATATATACAAGAATTGCTCTCTTTATGTCTAAGATAAGCGAGTTATATATATTTTCAATCCAGACGGTGCGCGTTGTTGCCAACTTATGCCTGTCGGATCTGGCCGGTCGCGGTGTTGCCATGCACTACGCCGAGCGCACTGTTAGAGCTCTGCTCGCGTGTCTAGATGTAGCAGAGAGACCTCTGGACAAACGGGTATGTATACAGAAACGCTTTTAGTTTAAAATATATTCCATCTACAGCATAGTTTCCCAACCCTTACAGGCCCCTTAACAAAGAAAAAATCTAACGCCCCCTTTTATATACATATGATAGTTAATTATATGAATTTTATATGTCTGCCTATTATCTTATAATAATCATGAATTAAACATTAATTATCTCTCTCTCTCTTTCCTTCTCTCCTCGTGGTCATGGCAGAGAGCGTGATTAGTAATTGTACTGACTTGAATCAGCTACCCCTAGCTCTAAGCCCCCACGAGAAGCTCCAATGCCAACTAGGGGCGGCACCGCCCCGTTGGGAACCTATGAACCTACACCATCGTGGGGTTTTTGAAACTTCCTGATTCATACAAGTGCAGTGTGGATCTTTACCGCTCGTCCTGTGGGTGTTCATGGGTGATCGTTAATTGTTCTTAGTCCCGTTGCTCGCTCTACTTTTTTAAATCACTAAAGAATTTTCAATAAGCTGGAGACGTTATGAGAACTTCTTGGACGTGTAGAAAAAAATAAATATTATTATATTCAGCAATTAAATCATTGTTTCCATCCTTCTTAGTCGTAGAATTGGTATAAAGTCATGTTATTTTTGTAAGTTTAATTTATTTAAATTTGTCAATGTTGTCCCTGCTGTAGATCGCAGAGTCAGAAGAAACTGTCGAGGATAACTGGAGCTTGGAACGTAGAGAGGAGCTCGCCACGGCGGCGCTGGCTACTCTCAACAACATCACATTCTATCTGGAGCCGACGGATGCTCTGGATCCAATGGATAACAATCTGGAACAGCTTTGTAAAAGTAAGGTATCAGAGCTGGTTCTCTATGGTACAGATAAAATCAAAAGCAGTTGTGTTATGAGTGACTCTGTTCGGCCGGAGACGTGCCTCAACCTTACTAATCTTTCGATGCTCCACCTCAGTAAAACCTCTTTTGAAACACATGCCTCCTCTCCTATTTTGAAATCTGGCGTGTGCAACTCTTTTGTTTTGATAATTGATAGTTTTTCTCTTTTCATTAATTTATTTCTTACTTTTAATTTAAAAAAGGTTGTCAAAGATCCGCACAACATATCGACTAAGATAATTTTCGAATGTGAAGTATAAAAGTGTTTGGTTGTATATTGTGCATAAATATTGATTTAGTTTATGAATGGCAATAGTTTCCGTTTGTCTGTTTGATTTTTGACATTTCGCTCACAATTACAAAATTATCAATAAGCAAATTACTTTTTTATTCTATTATTTTTTCTTTTGTTGACGTCTCTTCAATAAATATGTGAACACTGTGCTAAAAGTTTCACAAAATTAAAAAAAAAACATTTTTTTTCAGTACCAAAAATTACCACATCACCTACCAAAAATCTCATGACGATTGAATATATTTACAAATACATGAAGGACAACATAACAAACATTGATTTTATTTATATAATTTTAATGTATCGGTATTTTGTGAGATCGTTATACTTCACTATGAATCAACCCAAGAGTGTCGCTGCGTGGTAATACCTCTGTGAAACATGAGTGCCATAAGTAAGGAGACGTGTCTTTGTGTCTAGCAACCTGTCGTTGGTTACGTAAGGATGGGTCGCGGCTGTCAGCCTGCGAGGCGGTGCGAGCGCTTGGCAACCTGTCGCGATCGACTCGCGCCGCGCAGTGCCTGGTGCTAGAAGGTGCTCTTGACGCGCTGCCTCCGTTTCAGGAACACGGTTAGTATCATAAGAAAGATAGTTATACTTTTGAAATGTTAACGCAACCATAGAAACAATTGTCCCGCACAAACGATTGCAAATTTAGTACTAGAGCTTTCAATTTTCAATCAAATATTTTTTCTAAATTAGCTGCCGCGAGAAATTTAAAATATACCAATATCAATATTTATACAATATAAAAGAAGAAACTGACTGATATACAAAGCACTGGCATAAGACAAGGTTTATTGGCTGATAACATTGAAATACATATAATGAATTGAAGTTGGATGGCTGGGAATATAAACATGTGGGGTGGTTTTTACAATAAATTGATGGAGTGTTCAAAGATATCAGAGAATAAACAAGTGAAATTAAATTATTGATGTATTAAAAACAAAAACCGTTCACACAAGACGATCGTAATCTTCATAAATGACTAGAACAAAAAACAGCGTCAAGATCGGTCCATTCGTTTGATACTAGAGGTGGACACAGAGATACACATATATAAACACGTTAAACTCATACCGGTCCTCGTATTTAGTCAGGAGTTAAACACGTACTATATCTATTTGAATTTTGTGTGACGAAGAGGACGCTAGTATCCGATACGCCGCGGCGGGCGTGCTAGTCAACGTGTGCGGTTCGGGTGCGGACACGGCGACGGCGGCAGCGGCGGCGGCGACTGCGCTGCACTCGGCGGCCCACACGCGCGATGCGCCCGCCGCCGCTCTGCTCGCCCGCGCGCTGTGGAACGCGCACGCTCACCGCCCGCTCGCGGCCGCCCACGCTCAGCTCATCACTGCGGCCCTGGCCGCGTTTATTGGCAAGTGCTGTCGTACAACAATTTAACATACATATCGATAAAGATAATTTGGCATTTGAGAAAAATACATTCATCACATATTAATGATAAATTTTAAAATCTTATCAACCGACTCCGTGGCGCAACGGTAGCGCGTCTGACTCCAGATCAGAAGGTTGCGTGTTCAAATCACGTCGGGGTCAAAGTCAGCTTTTTGTCTATTTTCGATGTTATTTATTTAAAACAATATCAGTACTTTTTTCTTTATATTAACTTATTATTGTTAATCTTGTACCTTGTACTTGGTACAGATTATTAATCTGGAGAAAAATATGTGAAAAAGCAAGTGGGATCATTTTACTTATACGGTCACGAATATATAAAAAAATATTAATTTATCTTGAAACTTGATCGGAATGATTACCTTCATATCTGACTATCACAACACTGATAAGGGGCGTGATATTAATAAAATTTCAATTGCAGAGTATTTCATCGCCTATCAATTACATTACCTTCTTTTGTCATTCCTAACTGGTGATCTTAAACTGAGATATTAAAAAATTAATTAATATTTCTTAAATCATTAATCTATGTTCATAGATTAGATCTTTACTACTCGTTACCTCCGACTTTCTTCGCTATTAGTTAATTGAGGTAATAATTTATTTTGTCATTTTATTTTCGTTCACAGACGATGACTCAGTGTTCACAGCTTGCGCCGCATCTCGCTCTGACCAATGCAACGCCAGCGGGCTCGAAACAAACAAACGTCATCAGGTTAGTATGCTCCTTGCCTATCCCCAACCTGGACAATCTTAAAGTATATATGTCACCATCATATAGTAAATATCGTCTTTTTATAACCTCACTAGCCATATTACAAACTGACGGAAAATTGTGAACTGTAGGAAACGCAACAAAACAATATTTTGTCTTTAATAAAATTCGTTTAAGGTATTATTTTGTAAAAATGAAAAAGGTTTCAGTTGGAGTTAGCAGAAGTGGACGTCAAATTGAACTCCAGTCTAAAATTACGTCGTACGTCAAAATGAACCTTAGGTCATCTAGAGCCGCCAACAGCGAGTTACGTTCAACCTAATTTGATTTTTACGATTTAACAGTGTTGGCTCCAGATTTAGCTCGGCAACCCACTTGTGATTTCACAATTTCTGATCAAATTATCTTTCAGAGGAAACGATGGGAAAGGGAAGAGGATGCAGTCCTCTTGATACTTTATGTCTCTCTTCTGTAAGTTTGTGGTACCTCACCGGCCAGTCGAGTGGTACAGCCGTGCAACACATGTTGTTGTTGCGGGACCTACCACTATTAATAACATTTAATAAACTTAATTATGGTAACCAAATCTGAATCGTCATATACCTAATTATTTTCAATAATCTTAAAGGTAAAGTTCGAGATAGATGACCATCGATCAATGCAGATTGAAGGTCCAAAACCCCAAGCAGACAAAGGTATCAGTCCGGTCGAGGATGTGCACCATGGTTCTGGCGACGAAGACTGGGATAGAATGGGATACTCGGGAGAGGACCTGGGTTTTGAGGAGGGTGATATAACTGGGGAAGAGGAGTGTGGATGCGAGCCCTGCAGACGATTGGCTGCGTGGGACGAACTGGTCGGAGTGGCCATACCACTGCTGGAAAAGTTGAAACCACCTCGAGCTGATGCTTCTGTAGGAACTGAATGAGTCGAATTGATTTATGTAACAATTTATATGTTATACTTTTTTGTCTTAATTACTGTATTATTAATGTTTATTACTAATTGTTAGTCACTTTTAAAAGTATCATAAATTAAATTCATAATCGTATTGTCTTGTTTTTCTAAATGGCCTCGGTGATAGTTTTGAGTGAAGTTTTTCGTATTAATACGGCCACTGTTTCAATTACTTACCAATTGATAGGGCCAACACTCTATAGGCATACAGTAATGTTTCACACTTTAAATTGAAGATACAATCGTTGTGTATTAAGACTTTAAAATACTCTTCGGCTTTAAACATTGTTCTGATTTGCGATAGAACGAAATTCGTTTCGCAGTGATATTTTGAGAGAAGAGAGGGAAAGTTATTTATGGTGCAAAAACACTAAGAATTACAACACAAGGAGGAAGCGACACAAGTTCAGTATGTATGTAGATTCGAACCATATTCGGCCCATAACTAGTTTTGAACGTTTTTATCAAGTTGTGTTTTTAATAACCTTTGATTTTGTTACCACCGCACTAAGCTTAAATAAATGTAGACTTATATAAAATATAAACTTGAAAAACCGACTTGCTTCCATAATCCACGTGATGATTGTACTTCTGCGCTTCATTTAATAAGTGGGCGCCGCTGAACCCTTCTCAAGCAACATGCTAACCATGATCACGGGCAAGCGCTGTCCTTGATGATGAATTTCAGGTGACCTGTATGCTAGTTCACCTCGTTCTGTTTATTTAATATACTACGTAACTTTTCACCATGAGTTCCGTCACTGTACAAAGTTTAAATAACTCACCAATTATATACCGTGTTGATGCCGCGTGTCTAATTTAAGCTCCGTTTTGGTTATTTCGGGAGTACGCATGACTACTGGGCTATGTTCTACGATATTTACTTAATTTTATGACACTAATTAAGTTTATTTCCGATCGGTGATTACTGTTACTACCATATTGCGCAAGCGCGACATTGAGGGCGAGTGACGCAAGCGATGTCGTGTCGTAGTCGTAGGAAGTAATTCTTGTGAAGTTGGGTACACATTGTAGGAACCGTTCCCTTCAGCTCTAACATAAAACACTCCATTGTGGCCACCATTGCAGTCGTTTACTTGCCTGCCTGCTTATTACTACTACAACGAAAAGCCTACAGGAAGTACTACGTCCAATGCTCCAAATTTTTGCGCAAAAAGTAAGTTGTAGACGAACCCGCCAAATCCTCACCTCATTAAATAAGGACTAGAATACTACTTTATTCTTTCACGTCTGTCTTCTGTAAGGTATTTTACCATAAAAGATATTTAGACAAAAAAATATAGATTAGGATCATTAGATAGGCTACGACATTTAAATATATAAGATTAATTTATGATAAAGATGTTAATCAAAGATAAATAAGGTTTTGCTTTTGACATGTCAAACTGACAATGATTAGATTAAGTTCACAATTAGCTGACCGTTTATAAAAGTTCTAGTCCGATTATAAACGGACAGAGTCTACAATCAGTCCGGTCGCATAAATATCTTGGCTTCATATGAATTCAAATAAAAACATTTAATATAGTTTCGAAAGGCTGTATTATTTTGCTCTCAATGCGACAGTTAACTTCAAGTTTGCGACCTTCGCCGGATTAATGTTAAGTGTTTTGTATCCGTTTAATAAAAAAAAACAACAGTCACCCAAACATACTACCTGTTAATACACGGCATTTTAAGTTACAATACGTGCGTGCAGTGAATTTAATTGGATTTAAATAATTATAACATAAAGGATTCGCTTGTGAACATTTGGATTTGAAACTTCTATATCTAGAAGTCTATGAAAATACTGAGGTGAGTTAGTTTTTGCTTTTGAATATGTAAAACTGAATGCAATGTCCATTTTATATACCTTGTTTCATTGCTAGATATGACTGTTGCACACAAACAAACGTCATCACGTCATACATGGCGGCCATTACACTTTTTATGCTTTCATTCGAAATGTTATAATTTACACAACATGTAAATAATTGAAGATATTCGTATGAAAATAGTAGCCTTGGGTAACGAACTGTTATTTTGTTGTAACTTGCGGAAAATAATTAAACTTTTTAATTTCAAAGTATTTTTGAATCTAAAACCTTACAAAAATCACATCTTGCTGTGATACAAGGTAAACCCAAAATCGTTGTTTAGACATATAGGCAAAGAAGACAATAGTCTTCTATTTGGCACGGTCCTGGCACACCTCTCTCAGGGTTCCTACATCCAACGGTTCCCCCGACGAGCGGGACCATTTTAAGGGTAGGATGGGAAGAAGAAGAGGACTAAAATTAGGCCTCCGGTATCTCACTGCTTCTACTTCACGCCTGTTTTCTGTGAGGTCGTGGTATTTCACCGGTCGAGCCGGCACTGTTGTGCAACAGATGTTGTTGCGTGCTCTATTACTGTTAAAAGTTCGATTGTAAACTGACGAACTTCACAATTATTATTATTAGAGAAATATTTCGTCGAGAATTTCGACTACGACATCCTCCATTTGTCAATCATTTTTACCAAACCAACAAAATGAATGTATGTCGCGAATTTTTTTTGTGTAATTAATTATTACGTAATAAACACATTAACACAGCCATTAACAAAATATCGACGGCGATTATAGCTCAGTGGATAAAAGTGTCATTTACCATTTCGACCTTCGGAACCTTTTTTTACTGAACTCGTTCCCAATTTGGTTCACTTTTCTTAGGGGCGATTTCACCGTTTGCATTAGAAAACTTGCTTTGCTTAAGCAAAATGTAGTTTTGTTAAACTTGTTTTGAGTTTATAGATTTATTCTAATCTTGGCTTTCGTTAAACGGATTTACCAGCTACAATTTGATAGCGCTTACGAAAACGAGAGAGCGTTATCTCACGAGTATGAATTTTAAAAAAAGTAATTTGCTTCAACCTGTATAGAGGGGCGGGAGAGGCAAGCGCCAATGTTCCGACATATTGCGCTGTTCGGATTGACAAATGGCAATGGCGTCAGTGTGGATGCTTCCGTTCTGTCCATAATCAAGTACTAAGTATACTGAAGCAGCTTCCTTCATATGTCTTTAGAAATTAGTGTATTATTTCTGCATATGGTTCGCTAAACATACATACTATATTTGCCGTTCTGGTGGTCAGCAATAATAGAAGATTTTTTTATGAAAGAAGGTGGCAATCGAGCAAACAATTTACCTGATGTTAAGAGACCGCTTCTCGTAGACAGCCACAACAAGTAAATGAGTCGCAGGTGCCTTTTAATGGACAGAGGAGGGACAAGAAATATTATATTTTCCTATTCATCCCCTACACATCAAATCCTATTCCCCTTCCCATCCTTTGACTTTGTTGAAATTGGGCCTCTGGCATCTCACTCTTCAGGCGAAACGCAGAAATACTTCTGCTTCACGCCTGTCTTGAGCGGTTGTGGTATTTAACCAGTCGATTTCCATTCGTGCAACGGATGTTGGAGGTTGCGGACTCAACCACTGTTTAATGCTGGAGAAATATAATACTATAAATACAGAAGAATGTCTTAAGTAAAGTTTATACTTCTGCTATACTAATCAGGAGTAAGGTGTCCGGAGATATAACACTTCCTTATGTCCTCCTATGAGGAAAGGTAAGACGAGTGTACGTCTTACTTAACTTTAAGTGAACCGTTTGTTCGTTTTTCGCTTTTTTGTATGAAAAACCCTAAATAATGAATTAAGATGTCTAACATTTTGCACTGTAAAGTTCAAGGTCACACCACTATGTATAATGGACAGGGCAATGCTTGCAGTCTCTTTCTGAGATGGAATCATAAATAATGTAATAGAAATAAAAAAGAAGTAACTTTGACTTATATGATGCGTGATGATTCCCTGTCGATATATCCCAAATATATACAAACTGATAGGGATTCGATCCAAGTTATAATTATAGACAATAGCACAGATGTCAAATTCAATTTAAGTATTTCAAATTTTTCTTTGACTCGCAAATAATACTTTTTTGAACACCCTGTACGCATTTCCTGGCACGAGAGGTTATAAGACAATCCGCTTGTCGCAGTTTCGAACACTTACGAACAATTTGCAGAACATCATCTAGTCAAGCGAGTTTTGCAATTATTTCTTTTTATATAAAGTATTGTAATAAAAGTACTTTATGTAATGATATATATTATATAGCAATTAAAATATATTGCGGTCGTATTCATTTGAAGAGGTTCATTAAACTCACGTTAAATATAATATCTTGGTATGTTTGTCCGTCAGTAAAGTGTATCGTGTTACAGCAGCAGCTATGGAGAGGAGAAATTGCTTGTGCGCACTTCTCGTGATATCACTTATTGCGAATGCATTTTGTGCACCGACTCCCGCTTTCAGGTTGAGGAGGGCCGAAGATAGTTTAGAGGATTCGGTAAGTAATAAAAATATTTTTTTTCATTCGCCTATAAATTTAGTTCTGTGGGGCGAAGGCCTGGTGATCCATCACACAGGGTCATCCCTAGTTTGGACACCAGTCCCATCAGTGACTTC
The DNA here is from genome assembly GCA_029849275.1 of Papilio elwesi. Lineage (NCBI taxonomy): Eukaryota > Metazoa > Arthropoda > Insecta > Lepidoptera > Papilionidae > Papilio > Papilio elwesi. Next base: position 2,668,382 of record CM056707.1, on the reverse strand, counting down.
AACCTCACGTGACCCTTATAAGTGACTCTTCTTAAACTGTGTAATTGTGGGAAATAAACGATTTGTTATTATTATTTATTATATTATTAATCATTTTTATAATATTAATATTATATAATAATAACACTAGCTTTTAGCCGCAGTGTCGGTGCCCGGTTCCTATCCCTCGGTAATAGTTTTTTTTACTAGAACTTTTTTGATAGAAGGATGTGTGTTGCTTATTTCATATTGGAAGATTGAGTCATTAAGACGTACCACCATCATATATATATTTATATTTATTTTATTAGTAATAGGTTCCAGAACACACATCTTATTGCTCCTTATTTGTTTTGTAAGAAACCTGTTGAAAAATATTGGGAAAGATGGCCTACAAAAATATACCCGACCGAGTGGAACATGCGCCGTGACTAGTTTCCGAATGACAGTCGATTAAGTATTTGTTGTTCAGTAATGTAGAAACTAGAAGGCATAGAGTATTTCTTTTCGCTCTCTTGTATTTAGGTCTCTCATAAGAAAGTGCGTATTCAAACCCAAAAATTCCAAAGAAAATGTTATAGACGATATTATGTTAAAGACGATGTTTATTCATTTATTATTTATTATCAGCAACAAAATATTGAAGTAAAAACTTCTTTAGGAACGCTTAACTTAGAGGCGTTTCACCGTTCACATTCGAAAACAAGTTTAACAAAACTACGTTTTGCTTAATAGAGTTTATAGTTACATTCTAATCTTGGTTTTCGTTAACAGATTTCACCAGCTACAATTAGATTGCATATACTAAAACAAAGTTTAGCGTAACATCGCCTTCAATTTAAGCGCAGATGTCATGTTATACAGTTTGTTATGTACATGTGACAGCTACTGTGTTCTGTCAAACTTAAAACATGCTTACAGAGATAAACGCGAAAAATCTGCCGTTCGTAATTTAAATTCAGTTAGTGCATTGTTTTTGTTGGTGATATGCAATTTTGAGCTCTTAACTCCGTTAAACGCGTAAACCGTGTTTAAGTCGAACTATTCGCGTTTATTTTCAACGGTCAAGTCTCCCATTATAGCAGTAAGCTGGCGAATGCGCGACGAGAGCGTTTCGAAGTGTGATCGGGCGAGGCCTTGGGGAGTAAGGTGGTGCTTGGACTTTTTTCATTTATTTTCCTTGTATTCTATTTTGAATTTTATTGTTAAGATACAAGGGTTTTTTGTTCATTTATTATTAAACTATTGTAAGCCTATTTTGGGTTTTCATATCACTTGGCAGTCCTTAAGACTGCCTGTTTTTTTATTATTTTGATATTAAATAACCGCTGCCCATAGGCATCTGCAACAAGCTACAGAGGTGCTTACCTTTAGTGGACAAAGGAGGGGATGAACAGGGAAAATACTATTTCCTTTTCCTAACCGTACCCTCGCTTCTCAATCATCTAATAAGGAAAGGATGGGAAGGGGAACAGGACTGGATTTGGCCTTCAGCACTTCACTAATCAGACAAAACGAAGAATATTTCTACTTCACGCCTGTATTCTGTGAGGTCCTGGTATTTTACCGGTCCAGCCGGCCCATTCATGCAACGGATGGTGTTGTTGCGGATTGTCTACCATTATTAATGGCCATTTGTGGACGCAGGCATCCCCCAAAATTCACTACAAAAATCGGTGTTTTGGTACCCTCGTCCAGTGGATCCTGCAACTTTCACCTGATCGTCGGTACAAACATATATTTCTTTTTCAGAATGACATAGAGAGTAGCAGTAGTACAACAAGCAGTGCAACAAGCAGTACAACAAGCAGTACAACAAGCAGTACAACAAGCACAATTACTACAAAAAAACCTCTACCAACTCCAGATCCCTTCGATGATGATGATGATGACGATGACTTTAATTACTTGCCGCCAGCGCCCTCTTCGGGTGGTGGCAGTAATGTATTCAGCCTTCTAAGATTAGTTACCGCTCTATTCCCAGGATCTGGTTCAGCCAATGTGAGTAAAGGTTTAAGTACTTTAGTAATTTATTTTTGATACTCTCTCTTCCCACGTTTTGTAACTTTAATTTCTGAGGAAATGGTTTACTATTCCAAATCGGAAGTGTATCGCTTACTTTTAATTTGTTATCGCACATTTAATGCTTTACGGTTCGCGTCCACAGCAGATTCTTTAGCACGATTATAAATAATTCTATATGAAGTGTGTGTTTTCGGTTGTCTGTGGTTTATTCATAATGCACGTTTGGCAGCTGAATGTCAAATTACTTGTTGAATCGCACCTCAAAGTTTGCATATTTTAATCTACCCGCAAAAGTAAGTACTATTTACATTTTAATTTGATACTCTTTAAATTGATTTACAAATTTACTTCACAATTATAACTACCCTTGCTATAATTACAGATAATTCATAATATGTTAAATATAATTCGAAAGCAAATGATAGTCAAATCCACGCGTCGACAATTTGCGCAAGATAATGAAATTGTAAATGATCAAAAAACTAAATCAAAGACTATATTTCAAAAACAAAAGAATGAACTCGCTTCAGCAGAGGGAGAAATCGCAGAATTGGAAGAAAGCAGAGAAGAGAACAGCTCAGAAAATGGTAATGATTCTAAGCAAGATTCAGATACTATAGAAGATGGCGATAATAATTCGGAGTTTGACTCTGATGAACCTTTAGGCGGTGGTGATGGCGGAGGCGGTGGAATTCTAGGTCTCTTAGCTGGACTGAGTGGTGGAGTAAGTTTGCTGCATGATTGTTAGTTCTCGCTTATGATATCAAGAATTATGATTACTACTACAATTTCAGGAGGATGGGCAATCAGATTTAGGATCACTTTTAGCCACTATCAGTGGAATCATTGCAAATCTTAGCGTAAGTCACAATTGATTTTTGAAACTATATATTTACAACAAAATTGGATAACAAATAATTAAATTTAATATTTTAGGGAGATGGTATCGATTTGAATAGCCTCATAGCCTCTGGAATTGGACTATTCGCTGGATTACTGGTATGTTAACATCAACAACGCAAATGCAATGCCCAATAAATACTAACACTATGCCAATTGGATATGCTTGACTTATAGAGTAAAATCAAGTGAGAATATTCTTTTACAGTCAGAAGGAGAAGAGAATCCTGGAGCTGTTATTGCTAGTTATCTTTTAACTTCATTGGACACCATAACTGGCGGGGGAGCGGTATGTCTTTATGGCCTAATTAGTGATGTAAATTGTTTTTTAGATGAAAAAGTTATCAATTTTATTTTTTCCAGCAAAATAATGGCGCATTCTTTGGAAATTTTCTTTCCAAGTTAGTGAAAGGCACAAGCGCTGTAAGTGACGATTTGGTTTTAGTAATGCTTATAGTTTTAGCTAGTTTAATTTATAGTTTTTTCTGCTAGAGATTACATTTGATGTATTATTTTCTAGGCGGGTGATCCCGATGCCAGTTCTGAAGACAACGGGAATAAGCCGATGGCTGATTCTGCTGGATTTGTTGCTAGTTTACTTGTCTCTTTATTGGGAGATATGTCAAAATCGAGTTCGGGCGGTAGCTCCCATCCGTGGTGATAGTGGAACGAAACTAAATTTGTATTACTTAGATGAATTTACAAGTTTATTTAATCTACGAAATATTTTGTTTGTATTTGTTGCATTCTCTGATTTTTGTGCTTATTAATGTACTTATGGTTATGTCCTCTAGGTCGGAAGATGAATTAAATAGAAAAAAAACATATATGCAACACATTTATACTGTTTCTTTTATTTAATAGGTGACTGTGCGTGTAACCATTTTGGTGAGACGCAATATTTGAAAGCTTCATTGAATATGTAGTACGAGTACGAGTATTATGCTTCTTATTTAACAAGGAGTAAATTACAATAAACCCGACTGACTGCGAATGACATCTCACTCTTCAAAATAGGTCAATGCGTTTGGTCAACAAGAGCTCAGAACGGAACTGCCGTCCCACCTTATTATTAGTCAGGCAAAAACAATTAAACACAAACGAATACGATTGTCTTAATAGAATTAGTGAACAGGTATTTATATCGATCTGAAAAAATCAAGAACCATTCATAATGAAAATACAACTTGAGCTAAAATATTGTAAACTAAACCTATTCCGCCATTTATAAAAATCACCGAAATTACCATCGACTATTCTATTAGTTAAAACTAATACTATACACCATTTTGAAGAATTGCACTGGACTAAAAAATCTTGTACTAATACATCTCTTTTTATTTCTTACAGTCTAGTCTCAGTTCAACAGATGAAACCGCTTCTCCAATTTGGACCCTCAAGCTGGACATCATCAGGGCTTTGCTTCAGTTCGGCACCAGCGTGCTTGGGATGGCTTCTTCTTCGTTCATCTACGCATCATCTGGTTAATGTAAGATTGTCGACATAATTGTTGTGCCAAATGCTTTTTTAAAGTACATAAATGTAAATTAAAGTTTTTTTTCATTTGTCCCTTTTCCGACTTGCTAATCTTCATAAATGTATGAAAATCTCATGTCACGATGTTTGTCCCAGATAAACTCAGCAGATTTGATAACATCCAGCTTTTCGAACAAGCCAGTTTTAACCTCTACCATTGTAGAGCCCGCAACAACATCTGCTGCACTGCAGGGCCGGCTCGACCGGTGAAATACTGCGACCTCACAGAAAACAGGCGTTAAGTAGAAGTACTCGGCACTTCGTCTGGTGAGTGAGGTGCCGGAGGCCTAATTTTAGTCCTATTCCCCTTCCCACCCTTTCCTCATAAGGATAGGATGGGAACAGGAAAAGGATTGGACAGGGAGAAGGTTAACGGGAAGAAGGAAATATCCTTTTATCTCTTTCAATATCTTTTCCGTCCATTAAAAGTAGGCAACGCATCTGCAACACATTTACTTGTTGCGGATGCCTACGGGTAGCGCTCACTTAACATCAGGTGATCCGCTTACTCGTTTGCCACTTACCTCCATAAAAAAAAACTCCGGTTTCCGTAAAGGCTTTGGTACCGTAGACCACATACCGAGGTGTATAAGCTGCCACTTTGCTTAGCATATGTGGACTTAGAGAAAGCCTGCAACTCGGTAGAGACCTGAGCTGCACTGTACCTCGCCAGCGAGGCCAAATCGACCACAGGTACATCGAAGCGCTGAGGTACTTGTACGAAAACGCCACTATGTCAGTCGGAGTACAGGGCCAAGACAAAAAACAAAGTCTCTCTGCGGGATTGATTGTGACTGTGGTAACAGTATAAGGACTTTTTATTTTGACTTTAATGATGATTCGAAGCAATGACTACTTCTTCTGTAGTGTGAGACACAGATTATAAGCATGTTATAACTATATGGATGTGTGCGTCTTCGTCCTTGTAACTAAAACTACACATCACAAAGCGATTGGGATTGTGGGTGGTTGTAGTGTGACCTCATATGTCACTATGATGGTTGCATGTGGACGGTTATAGGGTTGTAAAAGATACAGGGATTGCATTTATTTTCGATAGTGATTTATAAATAGTTGTACAATTATAAAAAAAAGAGAGCGGTTCTTTGGAGCTAATATTATAAAAACAAATAGAAAAGGAAGGAATTAATTCTTTTGTATGAAACGCCTTGATATACGACGAGAAAACAAATAAGTTTTTATTAATATATATATATATATATATATATATATATATATATATATATATATATATATATTTATGTTGAATTTAATAAAAATAATTTACATTAACAACGGACTTTCTATCGCTGTTGTTGGTAGTCACATCGGTTGTCACGTCGTTTCCCATAATTCAAACAACTTTATACTTTGTGTTGTCATATGATTATTTCACATTTCTGGGACAAGACATTACAAAACATAAACGGTAAGTTAAAATAATAACTATTAAATAAACATGCGTATGTTGATAAAATAAACGTAACAAATTTGTGGGCTTAAACAAATATTCATTGTGCTTCTGAACGCCTTGTGTTCTGGACGTGTTATGTTAATATGGAAGATCAGGGATATTTAGTGCGCGGACCCTTAGCTTTGGTCCTTCAAACCTCAAGATTTCTTGGCGTGGCCCCGTTGAGATTGGAACAACGGGGCAATGGATATTACATTCAAAATTCTTCTTTCATGTCTCACTACAGCAGATTCCTTCTAGTCATTATAAGCAAGTATATTATTTATTAATTGAAAAAATATTCCAACCTTATTAACAATTACCTTATGACTTGGTGAACGAACTTTAATATACAATTTAAATTAAACACCTTCAGAAGTTTGTATTAATAATTCATTACTCTCCTCGGTAAAAGTATTAAAATTAAATAATATTCCAATTTATTTGTCCAGCTGATATTTAATTATCATACCGCAGTACTTACAAGTACATAAATAAAATAAAGCTAAAGACTTTTATATTATATATATCTTGGGCGCTGATTTTTAGAGTGAAGGGAGAAGAGATTGAAAAGGGTGTATTCCCGCTTCTTCTCAACACCACTGTCCCTGAGAATTGAAAAAGAAATCTCGTAAACAGCGCCCTACGGTCATTCCTTGACCTAATGTGAGCATCTTGGCTTTGCATAGACAAAACAGAAAGTTAAAAAAAATCGTGGCTTCAAATTCTCGACCGCATTGTGAAATACTTTTGCACTTAGAATTGGATGTACTCGTATGTATTTCCGACGAACAGACGAATGTTGGTACCGACAAGTTTCGGACCTGTCGGCCCTTTGTTGTCCTTCAGGGTGAGTAAAGTTCAATGCGAGGCGGGGCGCAACCGCTAACTGATCCCACTCACCCTGAAACTTGTCGGTATCAACACCGATGTGCGCCAGTGTCCCTCACTTTGGCGTACGTCGATGTTGATACTGATTTTATAAACATTTAGTTAATAATGTCTTACGAGAGTTTTAATAACTTTAATTATTATATTTGTTTATCTTTATATTGTGTAATAGAATAGTGAGTTATTTACAGATATACTAACTGCTATTGGTCTCGTACTGGATATGTTTCATTTGGGAACAAAGAGAGCCGTCAGGGTGCACACGTTGTCGTCTCTTGTAATATGGCTGGTTGACATTGTGTTGACACTGATCGTCACCGGCATAAGAGTGTACCAAGGACCCTATCGTATGACACGTTTAATGCAACATTTGAAAAATATTGAAAAGGTATTAACTCCTTCTTTGATAACAAGTTTGCTCACACAAAGAAAAATATGTGAGTGAGTTAAAAGCTTCTAAATAAAAGAAGCTATCCAAAGAACAGCTAACTGTGGTTACACAGGCGGTTACAAAAATAGATATCGTTGAATTATTGCGACCAATTTTTGAGTTTTTGTTTGTGCTACGCAAACATTTGGTTAAAAAAATAGTAACATTTACCATACTTTTCGCCTGTCTTGCATGAAGATTCGCTTACCTCTGATTAGCAAGTTCAGTTGAATGTATTATTTATTCGTCAAAAATGAAAAGAATATATCACGTAACCCGATTTTTGCGCCACTTAACGGATTCAAATGATTATCTAATATACGCATATAATACACACAAAAAAATCATCAAAATACGTCAAGAGTTTCGCATGAGTTCGATCACTTACACAGAAGATACGCGCAGAAGACATTTATAAATATTGCAAAAATCTTATATTAAATGAAGCAACCTGGGAACTGTTTCCGAAACAAATGTTTCTTCCTCAGAAAAGCGAGAGAGGGCGTTCCAGAGAAAAAGTTGTTATTTCGAAAATGTTTTGAAATTTATGAATTTTAACGTTTATGAATTAAAACCTTTTGTTTACAAAAAATCTACCTCGCTGTGAAACAAGATATAATTTACTGTTGCAAACACGTGGTTAAAATATGAATAAAATCTATTAAAGACTTTCGAGTATTTTAAAAATGTGTAAAATAATCTTTAGGAAGTTTTAAAGTCCAAAAACACCATAACTTAGCAATTTTGAAAAGGTTGTAACTTTGATTTAATCATCAAATTCGGTCAAAGAATCTGTGGTCTTCGCTGTATGTGTCATTTCTGGACATCCTGTATATACAGATATAAAGGTCGATTATGTTTGAACTTATTTTTTGTGAGTTTACAATTTACATGCACACTTTCAGGTAAACTTAAGATTAAAAAATTTCCAAGGTCTACCGACTGATCGCTGGCTTACAATTGGCATTGTAGGTATTACGATCGGCTTGTATTTACTCATGGGGCTGGATTTTGGATACTACGTTTTAGATGCAATTGCCCGCGGACAAGGAAGTATGTGTATATATTTTTATTTAAATATCTTAACTTGACCCTCCTTTAGCCCACCGCAAATCCGGTCCTAATAGTGGACCTAACCTAAAAAAACACCTCAGCTAATAATTAATTACATGTTTCAGTGATTGTCGTGTATATTTACGGATGTCAGTACTTCAAGTACGGTATGGCTTTGTTCCTGCACTTGCAAATCGCACTTGTCATTTTCATAGCGAAATCAGGTCTGAAAACAATAAACGATTGCCTGCGGGAATTGCTTCGCCTCCTGGATTTAAAGTGTTCGTATTTCTTTAACTATAAAGAATATTTACTCTTCTCTTGAAGATATTCAAGACACTATATACACGATACATTTCCAGTGAAGTATTCAACACCTTTGATGACAACATCTACGCACATCAAATATGAGTATTTATTTCAACGTGGTGCGCAACGAATACAAAAACACTACGTCAAAAGACCGCATATGAAAATCGACGTAAATTTTTCTGGTAAACAATTTACTTTACTTTTAATGATTTTTCTACATACCTAATTAGTCGGGCCATAAGTTCTGTCAAAACCTTTTTTTTATTTGTCGCATACTGGCCAAATATTCTTCGACTAATAAAAAAAAATGATTTTCATTCATTACCAAATATGTAGTGATCGAAGAAAGATTATTGCGTTACTGGCGGTTATTGCGTTGCACCGCTGTGGTTACACGTCATAAGAGATTTTTAATATTCTACTAAATTTTAAAATAGCACATTTGGTTTATCAAACTATCAAACAATATACTGAAGATGCAAGCTTCGAAAATTGTAAGAGGATTAACAGTGGCAGAGTCCGCAACAACAACATCTGTTGCACGAATGGGCCGGCTTGACCAGTGAAATACCACGACCTCACAGAAGACAGGCGTGAAGTAGAGTATTCTGCGTTTCGTCTGGTGAGTGATGTGCCGGAGGCCTAATTCTAGTTCTCTCCCCCTTCCCACCATTTTCTTATAAGTAAAGGATGGGAAGGAGAAGAAAATTTGACGGTGGAGGGGATATAGGATTTGGAAATAACCATTTTCTGTTTGTACCCTCCTCCGTCCATTAAAGGTGGGCAACGCATCTGCAACTCATTAGTTAGTTGCAGATGTCTATGGGTAGCGATCACTTGACATCGGGTGAACCGATTGCTCGTTTGCTACCTCGTACAATAAAAAAAGAGGACCGTCCTCACACAGTTAGGACGCCAGCGATCATTAAAGCAATGAAGGCGCGTGTCCAACGAAATCCTGTTCTTAAACAAAAAATCTTAGCTCTTCAAACTGGGATAAGCAGAACTACGGTAAGAAGAGTGTAAATGAAGATCTGAGGAGATTTTTTGTGAAAAATGTCTTTACCAAGATTTTGGAACCTCTTTCTCAAACAATGTTAGAAAAATGGTTGGCCACCCATGGAATCAACTTTATCTGGTTGACTCTCGGTCTGGACTGGTTCTTCTAATCCAGATTTAAACCCACTGGACTACAAGATGCCGCAATGCAAGCAATTCGGAAAAAATCAAAGCTTGTGACAGAACCCGACTAAGTATGTATATATATAAAAAATGGAAGTGTATGTCTATTTACCAAATTTACACATTACAAAGCGATTGTGATCGTGGCTTTAACATTCCCATGTGTCTCTACGGTGGATAGTTGTAGGGATGTAAAGATACAGGGCTTGAAAATGTATTTCTCAATAATTTGTTACTATTTAGTTACTATTAGTCTACATTATTTTAAAATTATCTATATACCGTTCCAATCATTGAAAAACAATCGAAGCGAGTGATTTCAAGTAGTAAAATATAAAATTATTAGCAACTCAAATGTCTTAAATTTGTTAATACTCCATTTTTTATGTAGAAGGGAAGTTTGTGAGCGCCAGCCTTGACTACAACATTTCTCTAATCATTACACGCAGTAAAACTACGAAAAACAGGCTTTGATTTTAAGAACATTAACAAAAAACGATTAATTGAAAGAATGTTCCAAATCGGTTCAACGTCGAAGTAGATTGAAAAGCAAACTGAAATAAAATATAACACGTCCTCGAGGGTAGAGTAGTAGAGATGCATGCATGCTAGTAGAGTTAATGCCGTTGAGATGCGATCCTTAAGAAGTACTTTAGGCGTGACTTTGAATGATAAGGTTAAAAATAGCGTTATAAGGGAAAAGTGTGGCTTAAAAGTGGACGTTGTGACTAGAATTGAGAAAAGTATGCCTCGGTGGTTCGGGCATGTTGAAAGGATGAATGAAGAGAGAATAACAAAACAAATTTATGTTGCAAAAGTGAGTGGCAGTGTTGGTAGGGGACGCCCTAGGAGAACTTATATCGATCAGATTAATGACTTACTAAAAAAGGGCGATATAAGGAGCACCCGTAACCGACGAGCATGCATGCGTAGATGTATGAATGTGGAAGAAGCGAGAGAGGTGTGCCAGGATCGCGCCAAATGGAAATCCATGATCTCTGCCTACCCCTCTGGGTTACGGTCACGACCGCATATTTATTTATTTATTTACGTCCTCGAGGGTGTAAATGTCTTATGCTATATCTTGTACTACAGATCATTAAAACAAAACATAATTGTAGAATACATACAAAGTAAGTTAAGTAATAAAATTATTATAACTATCGTGAGACATTATCAATAAACTTTTTATGAAACGGCTTTACTCACGTTCGCGTTTTTCTCGGTGTTTTGTACCGACAAGTTTCGGACCTGTCGGAGGTCCTTCTTCAGGGTGAGCGGTATTTAGCAAGTTTCTTGAAGCGATAGAAATCGGCCGTCGTCCCAATTTTAATAGAGATAAGGGATGGTCCCTGCCGCCTACATGGGAACCCGTACTGTCGAACGCGAAGCGGGAAAACAGCGACAATGCCGAAGATTACGTGGTCGACAATGTTAGTGCATTTTGTGCCTCGAACAACATCACATCCTATAACCCATCAGTGTCGAGCTCGTCGTCATCGCTGGCGCCCCCCGCACCCCCCAACCTGTCAAGTCGCGCGTTGCGAGCACAGGCGCGCAGTGCGAGGCGGGCCGCGACCGCGAATTAATACCGCTCACCCTGAAGAAGGACCTCCGACAGGTCCGAAACTTGTCGGTACAAAACACCGAGAAAAACGCGAACGTGAGTAAAGCCGTTTCATAAAAAGTTTATTAAGTTAAGTAACTCCAAAAACTAAAACCCGATTACTAAAAAGTATACCTTGGAAATGACGGAAAGCCTAAGCTAAACAACAAATACAGGTGATATTATCCATCGTTCATGTACATTTCTGGACACCCTGGATACCAGCATACATATCATGTGATTTCTCACATGATATGTATGCTGGTATGACTGGTATGACTATTTTTAGCCGAAAACAGTTTACGAGAAATCGCGGATTGCTACGTCACAATTTGCAACGTCGTGAACAATATAAACAAAGAGAACGGAATACTACTTATTGTGATGTACATGTCGTTTATTTCTTTCCTGGTCGTCTCGAATTATTACTTGATTGCAGCGGTGTGTTCACCAAGTAAGAATGTTATTTTATATGTTAGTTATTAATAAGATGTATCTAAATTATTAAACTTCACGCAATCGACAATTTCAACTCAGTACAATAGAAGTCTTCCCAGCCCCACAATCCAGCTAACATTTTTTTCATTATTCGTCAAAATCTCTCCTGTCATCATGGCAGTGCTACGTGCCGGGTCCAACTATAAATTTAAGCTATTCCAGGAGGGTAACTTACACACACATTGCGCACAGAAGAAAGATAGAATTAAGGGCTCCACAAATAAGTTATTGCATAAATCAAACAATCATTCTTAGTATAGTGAAGATAAGTACAGAAAATGACGTAAACAGTCTTTACACTTTAGTTACAAATTTTAGACGAAAGCGAATGGGGAAAGTACAGAGGCGAGAGTAGAGCGAGGAGAGAGTAACTAAGCTCGAGGGCAACCGGATTGGTAGGCCGCCGAGCTCTTAGGTCCCTTTGGCGGACGCTCCATGGAGTAACTCTGCTCAAGGGCCCCCGAGAGGCCTCATTTCGCGTTTAGATTTCCGATTCAAGGGTGCCCGCGAGGGCCGCTACATTAGTAATAATAATAATAATAATAAATTTCTTTATTTTTCTCCCACATATAAATAAATAAATAAATAAGTAACAAGTTTTTTTTTAGATAACATCCTTGAGTTAATAATTTAGGGTGGGAGACAGGAGCTCAAACTAGGTTGCCCTGTGCTATGAGGCTCCTGGCTCCCCCTCTTGGAATCATATTACTTACAATTTTTTTTAATTAGTAGTTATACATATATGTTGTTAGTATATATTTTTATATTTAAATGTATATATTTTACATTTAGAACACATGTGTAAATTACGCAGAGCCTGGAATGGCTTAGATTTAATTAGACCCGGCGGTTGCGCTACCGTTAAAATAATTGTATTACTTATTTTTATTACATTCTATTTTATTTTACTTATAATCCAATCTATTTGACTATCAGAACATCTTTTGATTAACATTTTTTTATGAAAGAATGTGACAAGCAGAAAAGGTGAACATGTACCTCGCATTTTAAAAAAGCACATATTGTCCAAAAAGGTTTAGTTAAAAAAAGGCTTCATTAATTACATTTTTTTCTTGTCACAGCTGGATTTATGAGAAATTTCAATATCGTACTTCAGTTTATTTGGTGCATCTACCACAGCATGAAGATATTTCTTCTCATTGAGCCCTGCCATCGCACGCATGAACAGGTATGGATACATATCAAACAAGTGATCCGCCCCGGCTTCGCGCGGGTAGCACTAATTAAGTTGATCCGATTGATACTAAACTTTAATAGTATAGTATAGTATATATAATATATAACCCGCTAGGCCACTCTAAAGATTTCCGAAAAATTACATCGATATACGTCCAACCGTTTTGTAGGAGTCTACAGGGAATATACATAGATACACATATCGACTTTTATATATATACCGCTATTTAAAGCTGCGTCTAGATGCGAATGCGAATGCGTCGCGAATGTGAAGCTCGCGTGCCGTTCGCGTTCGTAATTGTTTGGTGCACCTCTTTAGCGCAACTCATGCAAGGCTTTTAAAACGCTCGCGTGCATGCTGCGCTGTGCAGGTGGGGTGAAGAAAATGATAGACCACTCACCGCTCGTAGCTTTTTTTGTTTTTTTATAGTACAAGGTGGCAAATCAGCAAGCGGGTCACCCTATATCAAGTGATCGATACCCATACACATCTGCAACTAACTAATGAGTTGCAGATACGTTGCCCACCTTTAATGGACAGAGGGATAAACAGAAAATGGTTATTTCCAATTCCCGTTCATCGCCTCCACCGTCAAGTTTTCTTCTCCTTCACATCCCACACTTATAAGAAAAATGTGAGAACTAGAATAAAGCCTCCGGCAGAGGGGCCGGAGAGCGAGGACTCATCAGACGAAACGCAGAATACTCTACTTCACGCCTGTTTTCGGTGAGGTCGTGGTATTTCACCGGTCGAGCCGGCCCATTCGTGCAACATATATTGTTGTTGCTGACTCTCTCAATGATCTACGAGCTGCGCGCGGGCGGTGCAAGAACGGCGCACGAACTTAAATGCATGCGAGCTGCGCTTTCTTAGCGCATTTGCCATATTTGGACGCACCCTTAAATCGGTGCAGGAGTTTTTGAGTTTATCTGGGCCAAACAGTCAAATTTTTTCTTTTTATAATACTAGCATAGATTCCATATGAATGTATTCAGATGGACGAGACGAGAGTCCTGGTCAGCCAGCTGACGTACCGCATGACTCAGCCCGGCGAACCGCTGCCGACGGAGTTGGAGACTTTCCAGAAGCAACTCATTCTCTACAACCCCACTTATTCTCCGCTCAGTATATGCACACTAAACCGATCCCAGATCGCAGCGGTAAGATTATTAAAGTTTTTTTGTCTCTTTTGCTGTTAGCAAATGGTAATAGATGTTAAAAGAGTCGAGTATCAAAGATTAAAGATTGCATTAAGATATACTTTAATAAATAAAAAAGAGTTGATTGACACAAGTTTGTGTAGATGATTGAAATATGTTTGGTAGAAGATCCTTTAGCAAAGATTTATATTCTTCGTCTGCAGATTGTTGCCGGCGTGACAACTTATTTACTCATCATAGTGCAGCAGAGACTCATAGACGAGTGCGGATAAACGAGAAAACTCACAAAAATTGTAATTATAAATGCAGAAATCCATACCACAGACAACAAAATACAAAAAGAAATATTTGTACTTGAATGTTAAAGTTCATGGATTATCTTTCCCATCCTAGATGCTAGAATTCAAACGCTATTTACGTATAAAATAAAAAACAAATTCATCCAATCAAAAAACATCATTTTTATTTTGATAATTACTTCAAACAATATTTATGTATTCATTTTTTATCTATATAAATACAAAATATGTTTGTGTTGTATTGTGATGAACATAATATGGATAAATGTCCTGTATCAATAAATTAATAGTTTGTTGACTTATAAGTCATGCATTTGCATGCATCTTTCATTGACGTCACATTGGTTAGTATCATTAGTCGAATTACCATGTGATACTGTTAGATTGTTTACGACAAATCAATATTTTTAATTATAGAACAAGAGCCAGCGGTGAGCTGACCTTCATTTTATAAAATCCGAAAGTGTCTGTGTGTAACATACCTAATACAAATAAAAACGACCCAAGAGTTTGGATCACGCTGATATCTCCCAAAGCTACCTGGGAATATCAAGCAAGCAAGATAGCTTTCAAGTCTGGTAAAAGAATATTTTCTACATAATACGTAAAAATCAGCGCTGAGCGTAATGCCCTTCCTCGCCTGCCGCCCCGAGGCCCGCGCAGTCACCTACTGCTGCGCCCAGGTCTTCGCTGATCATAACAAGGGCGATCAGACGAATCTGGTGAGTGAGCTGCTGGAGGTCCAATTCTCGTCCTGTCTTCAACAACTTTCTGTCCTTTCCCATTATACATGCTACTGGATTATAAATTTATGTTTGTTAGATCGAATGATCCGAAATTATCTAAGTCTAAACATAAGCACGCGTGCTACACTTCTATATTATTTAAAAATGGAAGGTGACAATAATTTATTTAACGCATTTAAGTGCAAATTAAAATTATCACACGTGTTTCAAAATTTAAAGTTTATGTTAAGTGTAAGTTAAGTTTATTTTTTAATTTTTTCTAATGTAATTATTAAGTTATTCAGATGTCTTTAGTTTTAAACTTTTGTAGCGTAATCCGTTATGAAATCCTTTGGCTTGTAACTTTTCTAGGTAATTAATCTAATATTAACACGAAGTTCTCTCAAAACGTATTTATTAGTTGACGTCATCCTTTTTCGAAGTTCGTGACGAGTTTTTTTTCACTAGAGTCGTGTGCCGACGATGTAGTGTTGTAAGATGATTATTAGATAAGCAACTATACCAAGCATTATCTAAAAAAGAAAAAAAATATTATTAATAATTCAATATTATAAATTGTAGGGTTCTTAGATTAGGCAGGCAAAATGCGTATCCGACAGAAAAAATCAATTCTTGTATATCACTAGTCAGTATCCAATGACATTGGTACGAAAACGATCTCTCCGTAGTTTCACAAATGTAGATTTGATTTAACCAGTCGTAATGATTTAGTTAGTTGTGCGCCATTTAGAGTAAAGGCCTATGAAAGCCTGGACTCCATTGTAGATTTGGACTTCTGCAACCCTCTACACATACTCTCATAAAAAAGCTAAAGCTCTGTAGAATGAGTTATTTATATACTTATAAGAAATTAAACAGTGTTAGAGCCCGCACGAATGGGTCGGCTCGACTGGTGATATAACATAACCTTACAGAGGAAGACAGGTGTCAAGTAGAAATATTATGCGCTTCGTCTGATGAGGAAGGTTGCATAGGCATAATTCTACGCCTCTTCCTCGTCGTATCCTTTCCTAATAAAGGAAGGATGAGGGGGGGGGGGCATTGGATAGGAACAGGAAATATCCTTTTTCATGACTATTCCTTCCTCTGTCCATTAAAGGTACGCAAAGCAACTACAACTCATTTGCTTGTTGAGGATGTGTAGCGATCACGTAATGAACCTTTTACTATAAAAATCTTATATTTATGACACTTACAGCAGTGAAATGACTTCTGCGAAGAGTACAAGCATTAAGCGGCGAAATGGTGGGCCTGTGCAGAGAGACTTGTTTTTGAAACGTATCCACCTCGGCCGGTATCGGATCGCCCGGAGCGGTCACACGGTACATCAATTTAATCGCGAGAATCGGAGTTTCATCCATCTGTAAAAGCATATTTGAAAAAAAATATTTAGGTGTTGTATAGAAAACTATACTTATGTATGTGACGGAATGACGGTAGTTTGAAATAAGAGCACATCGCGTATTTAATATTAATTAGGCTAAAGGATTAGTCAGTTATTTTATGAGATCCCTTATGGCCAAGAGTTTACTTCGTTTATTTCTATGTTGCAATAAAAATCTTAGAAAAATGTTTAAGTATGACATAAATACAGACAATTATTGAGTAAAAGATATATATATAACCCACCCTTTCATGCACTCGGTGACTGCATTCGATCAAAATATATATCGTCGTCAAATAGCACAGCAACCAGCTCGCTTCAATAATAGACCTGCACAATGTTGCTCGGGCACCTTCACTTTCTGCAACAAATAATACAGAAAATAAACCCAAGTTTAGCCACGAATTTAAATAAGTTACCTTAAGTAAAAGTTAAGCTACCTGCAGCGTAAATGCCGCCAATTAAAAATTGACTTGAAAGCAGTGCGTACGATGCATTAACCGCTATCATAATGACGATCATCAGGCCGTTGTCTTCGTTGAAAGTTTTCACAACACAGCTGTGTACGGTGTAGGCATCGGCCAACGATTTAAAGGACTTTCCTACAAGTTACAATAATATAGATGAGACATCAAGAAACAAAAGCATAAGAAAAATTAATAAAAACCAATACTATGAAAAATTTAAAAATGGTTTAATTTGCTCTACCACGATAACAAGGCCGACTCGACCAGTTAGGACCATGACCACAAATACAGACGTGAAGTACAATGAGTAGACATATATTGTGACACATGTGCCATATATATTGTGATTGAGAACAACATAAATAAACTGCAACACCTCACTCCTGCCAGTCTGCTTGCAACACCCGACTTCTCTCTTTCTCCACCAATCTCAATAGCTTTCGACCTCAGCATCTTCTTATCTACTCCCATTCTCTTCTCTTTCTTAAAAAGTCCGTTACTCTTCGTCTACTTTCTCACATTACCTTATAGCATTAAGTATCCACATTATACAATTTCATTTCACTTTATCTCACGATTTCCATAAAATTGCAACATTTCCAATGAAAGTACAAAAAAGTGTAATAGCCGCCAAGTATGGTTTTTTTATGGAATTAGGTGGCAAACCGGATCAAAAGGATCACGCGGATCGCGGATGTTAAGCGAGCGCTACCAATAGACATCCGCAACAAGCAAATGTGCTGCAGGTGCGTTACCTACCTTTAATGACAGGAAGAAGGATAATTTATTTTTCCTGTTAACCCACCTCCTGTTAATCCTTATAAGGAAAGGGTTGCAAGAGGAAGAGAATTCAAATTAGACCTCCGGCACCTCTCACTCGTCAGATGAAACACAGAGTACTTCTACTTCACGCCTGTTTTCTGTGAGGTCGTGGTATTTCACCGGTCGAGCCGGCCAATTCTTGCAACATATGTTGTTGTTGCGGGCTCTACCACTGTTAAACTGGTAAATGACGTTTGTTTGTTTACAAAATTTTCGTCTCGATTTGGACCTAACTATACAAAGACTACCTGATATTGTCCCGTTTGTTCAACACAAGTAACAAACTTATAATAGTGTAGGTACATGTTTTAACTGTAGAAACTACTAGTTACATTACATTAAAAATATAAGTATACGAACGTTTTAGTTGATCAAACTGGCGAAGCTCTCGAAATCCATTATTAATTGCTTCAAGCGCACTTTCTATTTCAACCACGACAAGACACAATTGAACCTGAATAAGAATCATCATGTTGAACTCGACATGGTGTACTGTATCGTGCAGAACATTGAATACTGTAAAAAATTTGCTCCATTATATCTACTGATAAATTCACTGCATATACAGGTGTACGAAAATGACGCGTGAACCAAAATACCACAACTTTCCAAGTTGCTTAGTTTCAGTTATTACTTGACCAACAAAAACATCCATTTACAAACACCATCTACCAGAGAACCGGTGTGAACTGACGATACTACCCATGTGAGGTAGCATAGGTTCCTTTCATGCCCGTATTCTGGATCCAATTACAAAAATAAAATTGTTCATTACGCTTCCATTCCATCCTAGATCACCGACAACTCTTAAGAAATATTTTATTAGTACGCTAGACTTGTAACTTCGATTCAGACGCTCAGGGTAAGAATTTACATAATATTTTTTGGCGAAATCGATGATCTATAAAAAAAATGACAAAGAAGAAAAAGCAAAAAATTGCAGTGATTATGCAGGTAGTTACAAACATAGTAGTGTAGATAATTTATTGCGGTCGTATTTTGAAGCAACCGGTAAATTTTTAAACAATGGTTTCTTCCACAAAAAGATGTAAATTGTTAAAACTGAACGAGTTTCCGCTTTAAAACAAATTAAAGAAAATTTACGACTAAAGCTACCTTTGGGGTCCTCTAGGCCCAAACTAAGCAACTTTGGATATGGATAAGTTGGATTAAATCTACATATAATTAGCCAAGAATTATCACCAATTATTCCTAAGGAGGGTTGTAGTCAGGCAGACGGCCGACCGTAAACGCTGTAGCCAAAACCTATAGAGTACAGACTAATTGTAGTCTGTGTAGTGTACTGTGTTATAAATAACTATACCTATACCTATACTAATAATTATAGCGACTAAACATGAGTTCGAAAAGGGCAACGAGTTCATGATGATAGTTTTCGTGCAAAAAAACTGCGTTCTTCCGTTGTAGGCATCATTTCGGGACACCTGTATAATATAAATTAATAATTAACATACGATACCATTATAATTCAAACATATATTCTTGATAAACTCCGTGTATGTAAGTATAGAGGAAAAGCATAAAAATCCCACGATGACTGCGCTAAACGGATTCCTAGCACGTCGCGATTTTGAATTAATACCCTTGTGAACCTGAAAACAAAACAAGCAAAAGCCATTTCAAAAATACTCCAGGGAGGAATGCGACACGACACCTCGCTCTTCCAAGTCGCTTCGGCTTGTCCGATTGAACAACGAACGAAGAACAACAAACATATGTGTGATATAGTGCGCAAAACATTCCTTTCAGTTAGGCAATACCACATAACTCTTTCTATTTCATAGTTCACATGTTTTTTTTATATAGGAAAGAGGTAGGTTAAGAAATGTAAAGGATGAAGCTGTAACCACACAACTTAACCTCAAATATAACAGAATACGTGTCATATTTGTTATATTTAAGGTAAAGTTGTGTCTTACCTTTTCTATTTCACTCAAACATCGCAGAATTTGTATCATGCGGGTTTTCACTCGGTACGCTCCCAGGCCGGCGGCGCCGGTGGGCAGCAGGTTGACGAGAAGCCGAAACAGAACTGTTTCATTAAGACCCACCAGAACACTTGACTCGCTCCTTTTATTAAAAAGTACTTCCCCTACGAAGACTCCAATCTTCATAAAACCTACAACAATTTTAACTATATTAGCAATTTATAAATAATGACAAAATGTATAATGTGTAATTCTTACATTAACAGCCTCTAATTTGAATCAAATGTCATAGATACGGTTTTTGTTTTTAATTTTTTTTATACTCAGGTTGCACCTGTAGTTTATGACACAATACGCAGCTTTCCACAAGAAAAAACTAACTATTGTAGTTTTATATAAATTATAATATAAATTACTACAAATTTTCAAATCTCTATGTCCAGTAGTTTGGGCTGAGGGTTTATATACCAGTCGGCCAGTCGTTTTTCTTATGTATAAATTGATCGACTTACTAAGCGCAGTGTAGAGCAGTTTACAATATAGAATTGATGGATTCGATAAACGGGCGATGTAGGAATCTTCACGCCGCTCCAAAGCTATAGCAGCTATGCCTTGAATACGCGACAGACGTAGCACAGCCGCCAGCGCGCCGCGCACCGGACACGCGTCTGCATCTAACGCCGCCATTCTACTAACTCTCGTACAACATTCACGTGGAACGAACAATCAACTGCAAATGCTTCTAACATTATATTAAAAGCAAAGTTATTATAAACTATTAAGAACACGATATCTACATTTTTGTGATGGGAACACCAACTCCCTGCTTCTACTCTACTTACTTCTACTTCACGCCTGTCTTTTGTGAGGTCGTGGTATTCCCCCAGTGGAGCCGGCTTCATGCAACACATGTTGTTGCGATCAGTGTTTGAGTTTTAGTTTTGTATGTAAAAGGCATTCTCGTATATTGGTATTTCCTTGGCTGACACCGACTCTCTAAATATGATAAAGAATTGATTCTTGACGAGTCGATTTTGATTTTGTCTAAAATTTTGTCTATTTCTCGATTTTAGTGGTCTAAAGCTTAACTGATTTTGTTTGTCAGGATATGGGTTGGTCTACTGACTACTAAGCTTTATTATTATAAAGTTTCATTAAATCCATTCAGTAGTTTTTGCGTGAAAAACTTACAAACATCCATACATACATACATCCATACTTACAAACTTTCGCATTTATAATATTAGTAGAATAAGAAACACTTCAACGGACATCAAACCTGCTTCCACGACAACTTTCAAGTGGAACTGTAGTAAAGTATAATTTCTTTTATATCCGATTATGTACATTATATCTTATAAAAAAGAGGACATTTTATTATTCTTTACTGTTTTATTTATAACACTCTAGATGCAAAATTACTTAGATTAAATAACATTTTAGAGTCTGTTTCACAAAGTCTGAGTAAAGTGTTGGATAAATATATTTTTTATAAGGAATAAACTAGCGCTTGACTACAATCCCACCCCAGTCCACATCCCCCACAAGTGTTGATGTGGTCTAAAAATGGAATTCAATAATTTAGCAACAGCCTATTTACTCTTTTCTTGACGGTACCCACGACATAATCGGAGCGAAATACTGACGCTGAACTTATTCCAATCCTTTGCCGTTCGCAAGACGAACGAAGATTCAAATCGCTTCGTTCGAATATCGCGCGGTATCTCTACTATGAAAGGATGTACATATGTATGTCTAAATGTCCGATGATTGGAGATGGGTAAATTAATTCGCGTAATTCCTGCGCACACTCCCCATGCAATCTGTAAAACACCGAGAGTCTAGGCACTTTGCGTGTGTGCTCAAGACTGGTCAAATTAGGGTCTTGGTCACCGATCAGCCTTCTGGCCCGCCTCTCCACCGAATATAATGCCGCGAGTTGGTATTTAGCTGTGCCTACATGCATCATCTGCATACCCGTAGATACTGGGAATGAGCAGGTCATTAATGTGTAGCAAGAAGAGAGTGGCAGAGAGAACGGAAACCTAAGGAACACCGGCATTGGTCGTCATAGGAACAGATAACAAACTAATTTACACATAAATTAACTCACAAATAAAACTTCCTGTTACAATTTGAGTTTACGAAGTTTTTGTGTCAATTTGTTAACATTTTTTTTTACTTAATCACTTTCAAAAGAATTTAAAATGCATTATTTTGTGTAATGTATTTATATACATACATGAATTATTACTATTTTTCAGAAATCGATTATTTTTGTATGTAACGAAATGTAGAAGACAGAAATAATTTGTCAAGTGTTTTAACGTCTTTCACCAAATTATCTGACAGGTGATCTAACCTATTATTTACTTGGCACTTTATTTACCAGTTAAGCTTATTTCGAGACTGCTTTAGCTTTAACGCAAACGATGGCTTTAATGGTCAGAAGAGTTGCAAGTAGCTTACTCAGGACTTTACTTGGTGTTTGCGAAACAGGGCTTTAAAATTCAGAAGCCTCTTATTAGGAAACGATTTGTTCGAGAAGCTCGTGCGTTTTGTTTTAATGTAACACATTATACATGGTTGACGCGGCATTGTCCTGTACGTTATTAGCAGTATAAGTGTTAACCATTAAATAATGGCACATACATTGTACATAGAACCATTCACACATGTTAGTACTGCACAAAAACGTATACGAACTAATATTTATTTCCTTTACAAACTTTAAAATCAAGCACTTCAAAAAACGTGCAGCACAACACCGTGTGAACCCAGCCTTAGGTTGTTAAATGTAATTTACAGAAAATTACAATTTGGTGTGTCATACAATCTGTATAGTGTCGCAGTTGAATAAGTTTGAGCCTACAACACAATAAATGATATCAGCTAAACACACAAGTGAATCTTTGTATGATCTAAGTTCTAACATCACACTATAATAACCCTTAAATTAATAAAGTACATTAAATCAAACAAATTCAATCGACAAAGTCGTAGCTTAGCCGGATACTGACTGGGTGAACATCCTTCTAAATCTGCCGCGCGAGGCAAATGCTCTGTCTATCAGGACGCGTCTCACCCGGGGTACGCGGCGCGTGCCTCGACCCGACCAGTGTTTCAATCCTTATTACTGTTCAAAAGTGCCAAACAAACTTTCCGTGACACCTTGACGCTGCGCGAGTTCAAGTCGGCTGTCTTGCCTCTTTTGCTATATGCTCTTAAGGCACGTATAAACAAAAATATGTCAATTACCAGCAGTCATACATTATCAAAAGCTATTTGATATGACTCCAAGGACACAAGCGCAATGGCGATGGTAGCTTCACGTGCGTGCGATCTCATAACTATGGAAAAAATTGATAATCAGGTAATTTGCACACTTTTTAATTAGGAGCGTATCCCGTGTCGAAACGGAAATCGACAAGTATCAATACGTAACTGATAACTCCGCCCATAATCTGAAAGAAAAGTTGGCGTTTACTACATCACACTACAAAAACAAAAATTACGTAAACAAAACCAAATAATTGTCGCGCCTCTTTAATGCAATGTTACCAGTGAATGTAACCAAATCGGGGTAACCATAAATGTCAATCGTTGGTAAGTTTTGTTTAAGTTTAACTCGACTGTAAAAATATGTATTTCAATAAATACCGTTAAAATCAAGTTCCCATTCAACGTGAACAAGCCAAGTGGCGAATATTGAACATTGTCCAGAAGTAAGCGGTAATAATAATTTTCCAGAACGTTGTGCCCTGGGTCAGCGACGTCAACGATGTGACTCATGAGACAGCTAACTAATGTTTTGGACTTGTTCACCTGAAATTAATTAAGGTATTTAAATTAAAATCGTTATATTACTATGTGTATCTATTGGTATAGTCGGAGTAAAGAAAGGTTCGTCACCTTAAGCTTATTTATATATTTAGCATATTTGCTTGCACAGGGGACACTGTATTCATTTTGTTTTTGTACCTTGTCGTCATATGAAGGAAGTCTAATTTTATATATGAAGTTGTCTGATTAGTGCTTTAGTTTTATAAAGTACACAGTGCCTATGACTTGATAAAAGAACAAATTTGAAAACTAACGAAGAGGTTTCTGTATATCGATTGTACAGCGTACACATAGCAATAACCTGATTGCCTTTTAACACGATTAGAATAGAGAGCAAGAGCAAAAGTTGGTCAACACATACGCCTTTTTTAGACACAGGCGGTTCTGTCAACGCGAATATAACAACGCGCAACGGGGAAAGGAGGAGTCGCACCCCTATCCTCCCCCCAAAATCTGCCCAGCCTGATTTAATATTTTTTTCTTTTTGTCTCCTATGACATTCAATGAATTAAATCTTTAGTACAATTGTGTTTTGACTTGATTTACAGTTAACGTGTTGTATGTATTGTTGGGAAGGAATATTAGAAGTCGTTGTTACAGGGCTAAAGAAATCCAATATTTAAGGGACAGAGACCGTTTTGCTGTTCGGTTTTGGTTTTTTAAAATGGTATTTAGAACAAAATAAAAAAATATAGTCAGTTTTACCCATCACTGCTAAATTGAGCTAGAAATCCCTAAGATTATTTTTGTTTTAGACAATTTTCAAGTGAATTTAGATTTATAATTACAGAATGATCTCGTACAATAATCACAAGTCAGACGTACCTCGGCCGTAGTTCGCTGACAAGCGTTGACAATGGCGACCATGTTGACGACAATAAACACAAACCAAATGAAGGAAGCAGAGTAGAACAATATCCAGAAATTATTCCATGCTAAAAAAATTAATCTTATTTATATTTTAAAACAACTAATATCCTAATTGATATTATAATTTCGAATGCAAGATTGTTTGTTTGTTTCCAATTGGTATAACAACATTGGCAACAGAAAAGGATAAATTCTCAAAAAAATACTTTCTAGGGATAAATATAACCTTATATCAGTGACCATAGCACACCAAAAATAAATAACTTTAACTATATTTAAGTGTATTTCCAAAAATATACAAATACTAGATGTGCTAGCAAATCGCTAATTTATGAACAAAGACTGAACGATGCTTCCATCGAGAAAATATTTCGAAAAGTGATGTAAATGTTATGCAGAAGGCTGCACGTCTACCGCATGCTGCCTTCTCATCCTCAATTCAATTGCTGCGAAATCAACATGTTGTATTATGACGCAGAAGAGATACTGGCGGAATTCCATGACGACAGAAGAGGGCGCTGGTTGTACAGGAATCAAGAAGAAGAGATGAATGCCTATCACCTAATGACAAACACGACGAGAAGGAATGCGCCCGACCAATAAAGGCATCACTGCCAGGGGAAATCTTTGTTACCATATTCTCCGCCAGACCGCGATATCCGCGGAGTTCGGCGAATATTGCGCTACAACGCAACGGAGTGGGATGGATGCAGCATTTCTTCGAAATAACAACATATGTTGCAGGAATGGGCCGGCTTGACCGGTGAAATACCAAGACCCCACCGAAAACAGCCGTGAAGTAGAAGTACTCTGCGTGTCGTCTGATAAGTGAAGTCCCAGAGGCATATTTTCAATCCTATTCCTCTTCCCACCCTTCGTCCTTCCTCATAAGGATAGGATGGGAAAGGGAAGAGGATTATCCTTTATCGTGTCTATCTATCCCTCCTCTGTCCATTAAAGGTAGGCAACACATTTGCTTGTTGCGGATGTGTATGGGCAGCGCTCACTTAACATCAGGTGATCCGCTTGCTCGTTTGCCACCTTCTCACATTAAAAAAAATTTAGAGCTCCAAATTACATTTCTCCAACATGAACTAAACGCAGTTATGCTCAGAGTTTAAATGCCGAACGGCCGATTTTAGGCGCTTAGCTCTGGAAGCGCTTTTTCAATTTGACATTTGATATGAGACAGTTTTGACGTTGACAAACTGTATAACATGACATCTGCGCTTAGATAGAAGGCGATGTTTACGCTTTACGTTAATAAACTTCTTTTTCTTAAACAAATTGGAGCTGGTGAAATCCGTAACGAGAACCAAGATTAGAATAGAACTGTAAACTCGATTAAGCAAAACGTAGTTTATTTAAAGTTGTTTTCGAATGTAAGCGACGAAATCGTCCCTTGACGATCTTACGTTAACTAATGACAACCCAAAGCAAAGCTCGATCGACAATATTATTTAGAATAAAAAAAATGTACGTAAACACTATTATTTGTCGATATAAATACCTGCGATTTGAATAGTTGCAATTGAATCATAGGAGGTTAACACGACACAATATATGTAAGTAATCATGACACACAGGAACTGCAGTCCTTCGCGCTCGTTGAACATGGCCACGAGTTCACAAACACGCCCGTGCTGACGTAGAAGCAAACGAAGCTTTCCTTCGTTCTTCTCGGATAGAGCTGAAGCTAATGGTTACAAAATAGCCACAATTTTTACCTTTTACTTTGTTATAATTTTCCCTTCCCCTTCTATCTCTAAACCCTTACTCTTTGAAGGCATGAACATGAAAGCTGGAATGGCAACAGCTCAAAGTATATCAATACGTAACACAAAATTACGCATAAAAGATGCATTTGAAAAATTACTTATACTCTCACATAAATCGAAAAGTCAAAATGCAACATTGCCATCCCGAACTTACAAGTAACAAAATGAGATAAAGTTCGTATGTGAAACGCAAACTATAAGATTTATATAGAATTTCAGTAAAAGTGTAAAAAATGAGCTGGTCTTTTTCTCTTCTTCTAATATTCTAAATAGACAAGTAATCTATTAATAGTAAAAAGTTTTTAGTATGTTTATGAGCGCACTTGCAGTCGACAACCCTGCAGTTCCCCTAGTGTTGCGGATGTACATGTATGGCGGGGATCACTAAGCTTTAGGCGACCCGTTGCTCGTTTGTAATTTGTAAGAGGACAGCGCACAGAAGTGAACATAGTTACAGTTTCTGTGAAGAAAGCTCAATAATTACTATAGTACATGTTACGAACAGACTAAATGAAATAAAATAAAATATTCGTAAATTACATAGAGAAAAGATAACAGATACTAAATCACAAACCTGGTCTTTCAAATTGCATTACTCCGAGTTGATCAATTACTCTGTTAACCGATTTTAAGGAAATCTTCGCTGGACGACTATGCACTCTATTTGCCTCTTCTGTGTTTTTGGATAGGTCTGTAAATATAGATAAAAAATAAATATGTACTTAAAAGTTTGTTGCGGTCTGAATTGGATGGTTTTCCAACGATATTTGTCTCTCAGTACTCACTATTTTTAACGTCCATAAGAATATCTTCCAATTCACAGTTTATAAAGTAAAACGACATATTAAATAACTGCACGGTGTAGGTGAATAAAACACCCAATATAAATACGTAGAAAACTTTTATACTATCGACGGAATTTAAGAAAAATATTCCAACTGAAATATTCAAAAGTTCATTAAACAGCGATATAAGTTTCTTTTATAAGAGAAGGGGGCAAACGAGCGGCGGGAACACCGAGGTGACCAACGACGCCCAGGGACACCCGCAACACCAGAGGAACTGCAGATGTGTTGGCTTTAAGAAAATATAGGCTCGCTTTTTGAATTTAAGTTAATGTCGGCATTCAATGCATTTATTCATCCTTTGATAGTTTCATCAGTCGATAATATTGCACTAGTGCGCCGTTTCAGGTTTCGACGCTAACTCTTATTTAATTTATAACATTACTGTGTCGATCGGACAACCGAGTCCTCTTACCAATGCTCGGTAAATTGTGGCGCAAGATTGCACTTCGAAGATAACCAAGTAAACAATTTTTTTTCCGTTACACCTTAAAGATTTGTCGTCAACAGTTCTAACACTCCAAGCAAAACTTACTTGCTCAGAACTGACTTACTTTCGGCTTCTCTGTTGACGTCGTTTATAAAATAAATGTAAAGGCCCAAGAACACGCACACTGTAACCCATAACGTTTTAATTATTATTAAAGCTGCGTTGTAACATTCTTTTGATTTCACTTTTCTTTGATCATTTATAAGCACATTTATCTGAAAAACATATCATTCTGTTATATATAGTAAAATATATTACATATAACGGTAACCACTGAACTACGGACGTCAGACAACATTTAAGAACGAAGTTTTATGGTGTTGTTCCTTTTAAATTGAATTTCTAAAGTTTAACGACAAAAAGGGTGAGCGAATCATTGTGCTATGAAAAATCCAAATCACAAAATTGTCAAGCGGAAAAATTCATGGAATATCTTTTTATCGCTCTGTTGCCTGGAAGCGGGTATAAGATAGAAGTTTACGTTTTTTACATTAAAAAAAAACAAGTTTGGCGCAGGTATAGACGGCTAAATGCTTATAAAATATTATTAACAACTTATATTATATAAAATATTTTAAATATTTATGTCAAAAGGAAAATAATAACATAAGTTTTAGTGTTGAGCATTCAACCCCAACTGGGTTAAAGTAGTCAAATTCTGCTAGGCGTACACTACGAACTTTCCAACAAACAACAGCAAACATATTATTCTTATACACCACGAAAAGAGTATAATTCGCCAGAATCTTCCATTTCTAATGATATGGGATGCACCTATGTTGCCCAAGTGTCTTTGATTCTTGTACACGTAGGCCAATATGAGTAGTTTTTTTTATTATTAGACATTAGCACACGTGCATATTCTACAACCAGCAAAAAAAAACGGCACTTGAAGCAAACATCCATCCAGAAGAAAGTTTCATATGTTTAAAAGGATTTCCGTTTATTGACGGTCCGTCATCTGGTAAAAGAAATCATCTACAAGCGCTATAAAAGTATCAATTGTTGGTGGTGATGATAAAGGCAACACTAATAGAAATCAAACCCGATTAGTTTCCTTCAAGTAATACATCAAACGATTAGTTCGCTCGTCGGCCGCGAAGGTACCGATGAAAGACAAAACCAAAGTCAATCCCACGTTCACGACCCACATTGTGGTTAAAGTAGGTGACGTGAGGTGGACCGCGCGTCCCGTATCTTTTAGGGCGATATCCCAAACCAAGCCAGCTAATAACATCAAACCTGAAATCAATATATTACTTAATTAATTAGTTTTTAGCTGCGGCGTACTGCTTTCATGAGCAACAAGTGATCGAAAGAAACCTTCATTCGTAGCCTCGGTCGCGTTAGATCCTCGCGGTACCAATCAGTTTCACGAAGTACCAAGGCACATTGTTTTTGTTGCGATTATAAAAAAGTATTTTTTAAAAGACCCAACATCCTTCCAACTTTGCACTTGCCATCCAAAATAATATTATAAATGCAAATGTGAGTTCGTTTGGTACCCTTCAACACTTTAACGAGTCAACCGATCATCATGAAATATTTAACATACACATACATACATTTTATCCCGAGAACTTACGTACATAATACTTTACGACACGTTACAGACACCTTTTTGACATTTTTTTTATATATTCATTTCCATGACAATGGTAACTGGTTGACTTTTTGACATTTACCTTTAATTACAAGTTATTTATTATCCGCGAAATCAATAGTGCAATAATTACACACTACACGGTACAATTTTTTATGCGAGGAAGAATAAGAAGAATGCGTGCGAAGCTGCGGGAAATAGCTTGTAAGCATACGAGTTACAGTATTGCCATATATAAATAATCTTACTTACATTGCATTATTGCAAATATACGTCCCAGATACAAATATAAGCGAGAAGTTCGGATAAAATGTTTTGATCCGCGTTTTATTATATGCACAGGCGCCAATCCCATCAGACGTTGCAAGCGAAGAATTAGCAAAATGGTGCCGTGCACTTCACGTTCCTCATGTTCATTGTCTTGCATTTTACGATGTGTTTTTGACTAATTTATAGTTTACTAATAATGTAGAAAAAGAATTATCACAGCACTTGTATTCCTACGACAAAATCTACAAAGCTTCTTTTTTTGCAAAAAAAATCAACGTAATAAGACATTAATACAAAAACATTAAATATAACAGGAATCTGGACTCTTTTTACGTTCATTGGGTACAAAAGTGGCTGATTGAGTAAATATCGAGACGCAGAATCCGTAAAGGGTCCATCCCCGTTCTCACAGAAAGGAAAACAAAATTCATGTCCAAATATATTCCTTAACCTTATGTTTAATTTTAATACAAAAGTTGTTCGCTTCGATATAAAAAGAGATTCGCGACTTCACTCATCATGTACGCGTCTTTACTGTGTAACTAAAAGTAAACTGTTGTCGGTCTAAATAATAAACAATATATAATCTATACTGATAAACAAAATTGAAGTGTCTGTATGTAATATCATAATAAAATTTCCATACTTAATTTTTAAAATGTTTGTCTGTCTGTCTGTCCAGTTATTCCGGGTAATCTCCGAAACGACTTAACCGATAGGCAATATTGTAACCTAACGCAAGCCTATTCAGTATAGACAACGGTCATACTGTGCTGACTCCAGTCCACAACACTTGGAAAAAGCAGGGAGATGATGATGATAAATCCCAATACTCAGCAAACAAAACAATGACAAACTTTATCCTCTTCTTTTGCTCGTCTGATTTTCCCTTCCCACTCCTCGCTTCCAGACACGCGACACCCACTTCGCAAGTCTTCTGATTTAAATAAAAGAATATATTTGAAAAATGACTTTACCAATGTCCGCCGTTCATCGGTGCTACGAAAATACAAATATAATAACATTTTCAATGGTATTTGTCAATTTTCTTCAAGCATTAAGCTTGTAACATGTTATTAGGAAAATGACTGCATTAGGTTTTAGTGCACAATGCACATTTGTTTAATGCATATTATTAAAGCCTAATAACATGCATTGAACAACTCTAAGTAAAAATAGAAATCCCTAACATATGACATGCACCTGATAAGGTTAATTGGACTTGGTTCACAGACACTGAAATGAAACAAATAAATAATGACACGGCTAATGAGCATAGGCAGCAACAAGCTAATGAGTTGCAGAATCACTGCCATTAAATGGACAGAGGAACTTATAAATGGATATTTCCCTTTCCTATCCGTCCCCTCCCTCAAATCCTCTTCCCCTTCCCATCCTTTCCTTATTAGAAAAGGGTACGAAGGAGAACAAGATTGTAATTGAGCCTACTTACATTCTAGTGTTATCTTACCAATCAATTTTAGTTTTATTCTTCTCAAAATTTGTATACTTTGGGTTTCACATGACACGTGTGGCCACCTATCGTATAGCCACTTATAATGAACTAGGGTTGAGGTCAAGCAAAAGTAAAAAGCAAACGTCGAAGTAGGATTATCAAAATTTAAGTCGAATAACTACTAACTAGCAAAGATAATAAACTACATAGTACGTTAATAGATAACTATATCTGGTTTCACAGTAAGATAGAGTATTTGCAAACAAACTAACGTCATTTATCATCATACATGGCGGCCATTACACTTTATATACTTTTATCTAAAATATTGTAATTTTTGAATGAAAATCGTCAGATAAATTGAAGTGAAATTGTATAATATGGACAGCTAATGTTATAAGTGTAATGTGAGAAAAGTTATTTTATGCAAGTATTTTGCAATTTACGAATTTTAACATAAAAACTTTTGCTTACAAAGATTCCATGTTCTTGTGAAACAAGGCTTAGATGTTGAAACTTCCACGGCGTCCTCACAACGACATCTAGTGAACTGGCC